>OY757313.1:59525657-61925657 GCA_963583905.1 Stenurella melanura | reverse complement strand
TTGCTACTTCAGGATCAGACTATTGTATGTTCGTTTTGTGTAGGAAAATGATATTAAACTTCAAACATCTGATCATAGTGACGAGAACAAGCTTTATTCATAATTGTTTGTTTATGTAAGTAATTGTCAACAGGAGATTCTAACTAGGTATATTAAATTTTCACTACCTATAGTAGTTTGTCAAAAATAAAGAACACAGTTGCACGTAGACTTATTCTGTTCCTAAATAATATGAAATGGTACATTTTGTACACAGTGTGATTATTTACACAAATAGTAAAGTTTACCTAATGATACTAGCTATGTTTTGACTTAAAGTAATTGTATGCAGTGGAAAGTTTTTAAGTGGATCAAATCAACCCAAGAAAGAAAAGAAAACAACAATCACAAGACCAGACGCTACAGAAAGATAAGCGATAAATTAATTTATTTTATATGATTTTATTTTATTCTATTCTATCTCATTACTTTAATAACTTTATCAACTTAATTTCGATCAATTCAATTTATTAATTCGAAACATAATATTTTAAACAGTTTCTTATTAATCTCAAAAAATAAACCTGTTCTAAACAGTAGACAGGTAATAAAATAGAAAATACGTGGAGTTGGAAAACGAAAATTGATACTAATTAATACAAAAACTAACCCACATACAAGGTATAAAGAATATTATCGGATCGCTCTCATTTGCAACTCACTAGTGTATAAGTTTATTTCTTTATCAAAATTGAAAAAGGAAAATTAAAAGTCAAATTGAAAAGGTAGAAAAGTACCTGGAATTGGAAGCGGCAGTTGAAACTAATTACTACAAACCCAAACAAATATACAGGATGTAAAATATTCTCTCGGGCCTCTTTCTTATAACTCGCTGTAAAAAGCCCTTTTTTACCGCGAGATAGGGCTCTTCCTTTCACTTGCACCGTAATTGGATATTTCCCCGTGGAACGGTTAATAAATAAAAGCTCCTTGTGGCGGGCTAATGTGTGTATGTCTTGGCAGACAAACGAAGTGGACGCACTGATGCAGGACGTTGAAACGAAGACACAAATTTCTGTCAAGTATAAAACCATATGTGGACGCAAGCGGGCAGGAGGAGGTACACACCGCTAGATTCAGAAACAGAAGAAGCAGACAACTTAGAAGATGAATAAATAGGGAGATGATAGAAGATGGAAACTTAAAAAAAAGCATGGAAACTAAGAAGCCTCTCGCAAACACCTACACTTCTCAATTTATATTCCTACCCCATGCGTCATGTGACACTCGCTGCTGGCAAGAAGCATGTCCAATTGTCCAATCCAGCATATGTAGCCGGTGGTATATAAAAACATCCAAGGTTTGTTCCAGCACGCGGTTTGGTTGTCCGTTGGGTGGTCAGTTGGAGCCGCCCGGTCATGGCATGAATATGTCACAGCGAGTGAATGATGTAATAAAGATTTAGCGACTACATTTGGCCGTTCGGCGGGCGATCGAAATACGTGTTGGAACGAACGTCCAGATTGGATATCCGGAATCGGCAGCAATGCCCACCATACTGTGGCAAATCCATAAAAAAATATTCAACCAATGAACGGTACAAAATCTACCAAATGTCAATTGGAAAGTCATAAAAGAGTGACAAAGGAATTTCCCAAAATCACAGCAATGTCACGAGAGTGGATCGAAAATATTTGGATTTTTGTTTTTATTTTTGAAATAAAATTAATATTTTTTAATATGCTGTATTTATTACAGGCATGATGTAAATTATTTATTTACAATAAATAATGTTAGATTAATGAACAACTCTACAGATGATTCAATAAAAGTAAATAAATATCATTTAACCTACGGCTGTGCTATCGGCAAACTTACGCATAAAACGAAAGCAGATAGGTGGCTTATAATGGTGAACCATATAAATAATCGAATACTGCAATTGCACAACAAATCTGGTTGACTATATTAGTATACGGGTATCGTTTGTAACATTTGAGCACGGTTTTGGTGTTATTTGAAAATTTTTATCCTGGTAGCAATGCTTTAGACTGAACTTTTCAAGAATATGTAGTATTGCTTTTACTAATAATTGCTTCATTAAAAACAAATTAAGATCGGCTATGATCGGTTTTATGTACTCTTATTTAACGCAATTAAGTCAAATACACGTGCATAATAACATACAAAGTTACATTAAAAATTGATGTTAAAAGGAAATGGGTGCAAGACCTAAACAAAAAATAATTTTTAATTAATTTTATTATAAAAGCTTCATATTTTTTCATCGTCATTATCTTCATTGATTACTACAGGATAAAATCGTCTCCCGCAAAAAATACAAAGAAAATATATATTTACACCTAAATATTAGGCATTCCCGTTACAGAAGCCTCGGCTCCTATCGGTTGCAGCCCCACTCATACTGGTTGCAGGAACATAGTACATACTGATTTGTTGCAATATAGTAACAAAACCGAATAAAATTGTCCGACACTCTAACACAAGGATCATAAGTAGGAGGAAATCATCGGATTCTTCAATAGCTCTGTGAATACAGAATAGCAATCGCGTAAAAATAAGAAAATCTGAAAAAGTCGGCATAGGATACTCTGATCTACAGGTAGCGATGTACAAATTCACATATCTCCAAAATTGTTATTATTAATACAAACAAAGAAAATTGTATAACCTCTTTGTAGCGATATTCGTGAGAAACTGTATTTCTTTGATTTTTGAATATTTTTAGTAGGGGTCCCTAGATGGGTACTTTTGACATATTGTTTATACCCATGGATTAAAGGTCCATACAGAAAATTGCCTTACTGGAAATTTTTCCACAGGAGAGTCCTAATGGTAGTAAATAATTTTTTATATATCTCTCGACGTAATTCATAGTGAAATTGTGAAAAGTTACTTAAGAAATAAATTTCAGTGAACCTTCCAATACTTGACAGAAAACAAACAGTAAATGAATGGAAAGGTATACTATGCTAGAAATACTAGTTTAATTGATATATTGACCTGTGGCAATACCGTTTATGTATAGGACAAATAAAAATAAATGATTTTACTTGATTACCGACATTTGGTTAAATCTTTTATTGAAATATTATCTAAAGACTACATTGTTATGAGAAAATTTCATATTCGTGTACTGCTGAAGCTTTAAACAATGCCATGATGCCATTATTAAATAGTATCACGAAATCATTCCGACTTACTATGACTATGTTATTTTTTAAATATAAACGGCAGTATGTCAGTAATGTTTTATTGTATTTCACTTTGAGTCACGTCAGGAGGTACGTGGTCTATAGTGGCACACATTCTTAATTTATATCAAGTAATCAATTTTATGGTTCAGCTATCCTTAAAAATAAAGACTATTACGTTCTGTGCAAAATTCTCCTGAGTATCCCGGTGCGCAAACACATTTTCCTTCTACGCAGGAGCCGCCATTCATACAGATAGCTCGGCAGGATCGTCCGTCACTTCCTAAAAAATATTACAGCTTAGCAAAAATTATTTCAATTAATATAAAATATTAATTTTATTATGAATTTGAAAATCTGTTTAATGATTTTTTTTTGTTTTGTACTGTTGTTAATTTGAAGTAGTGTACTTTAGTGGTAGATGAAATGTTACAATTTCAAAAATTGACGGTTAGCAATATTAAAGATATATATAAAGATACTCGTTAAGGTATTAGGTAATATATTTTGAAGACAAAATGTATTTTTTGTTTAAAAAGGCATTAAATGGCATAGAAACGTTTGTTGTAAATGTCAAACATTACATTAGAATTTTGTTAATGAGAAAAACGTAGTTAGCAAATGTGAAGATAATTTCTTAAACCTGAAAAAAAATTAATTGTTAACTTGTAAATATAAAGCTTTCTTTTAAGAATTATTCTCAAATGACAATATTGATATGGAAAATTTAAGTAATGTGTAACTAGGCAAGATGAACGAAGTATATTCAATGAAATTATAGTAAATAAAATAGAACGTTCTGGCTACCAATGTTCAGGGTGTCTACTAATCTGGAAAACCTGGGATTGTCAGGGAATTTATTTTAGTCAGGGAAAGCCTGGAAATAACAGGGAATTTAGTAAAATAAGTAGTATAACCTGGAATTTTTACTTTCAGATAATTATTATTAATAAAAATTATTAAATCTGTTAGAAATGTCTCGCAGATGAAGATTATGAAATATATGTATAGATAGATTTTTTATTTGTACTATTTCACTATTTCCATATTTCTTTTATTGTTGATTTCGATTAATTTAAAAAAGAGAGACTTCTTTAAAGACTAAAAACTAATGGTAACTAATTTTTTTTGGAAATAATTCACCTCGTAATTGGGTAAACGTAAATTGCGTAAATAAACGTTTTAATAAAAAATTCAAGAATGTGTCATAGAATTTATTTATAATTTTTTTTTGAGGTGAATACATGCTATCATATTTGTACTCGAATAGGAATATTAAGTTAAAAACCTGGAATTTAGATAAAATATTACCTGGAAAACCTGGAAAAGCCAAGGACTTTAAAGATTAAGATTTAGTAGACATTCTGAAAGTTATAGTTAAAGAAATTCGATGTTTAAAACTGGACATGATTCTGGGGTCAATTCAAGAAGATGCACAAAGACAAGCATATTGATCTTGAGGATAAGTTTCAGTATCTACTACAATCGATGGAAGTGGAATCGGCCACTAGAGAACTAGTGGAGTTTTCCTTCATCGGGAATTAACAATGGAAATGTCATGAGTCAATTAAAAACGAGGTTTGCTAGAGACGAATTCCTAATTGAGGTATGTATCAGGGAGTTGCTTAGTTTGGTATTAAATTAAGCTATGAAACATAAATCAGGTAACTCACAACTAGTAGTAGTACTATACAGAAACATCGAACGAGTTTAAGGAACTAATTGATTTGATTCATTTTAATTTATCATTGCTTCATAATCATAGAGTTTAGTCATCAGTTCTTCGTAATAAGTCGGAGCCTTCCATAAATTGCGTCATAAAAGCTCCTTTACCATTCTAACTATGAGCTTCCACCATCCTCCCTACCAAACCGCTGTCGAAGATTTAAAATTCCATGGTCGGAGCACATAATCAGAATGGTAAAGCTTCTACGATGTAATTTACGGAAAACCTCAATTTATTAGAAAGAACTGATGACTGTATTCTGTGATTGTGAAACAATAATAAGTTCACGTCCTTTAACCTATGTTTCAAGCGAAACAAATGAATTAGTTATTTGAACTCCTTCGATATTTCTGTATCTTAGTTGTGAGTTACCTGACAAAAATACCTTCAAAAAAATTGGAGACAACTTACTTTAGCGATTTCGAATACTTAGCAAATCTGGTACATCGCGGAAAAAGAAGAGATACATTGCAGTAGATGATGACGCTCTGCTAGAAAATGACAGATCTAAGCATGTAAATTGGTCATTAGCTAAGGTTACTGAAATATACTCTGGTACAGATAATATATAAAGAGTGGCTCATATTCAAGTAGCTGATGGAGAATGGATTCGTCCATTTCAGCGGTTGTAAATCTTTAGAAATGTTCAGTGATGACAGTGAGTGACGAGTCTCAAGGAGAAAAGACCATGTCATACCTGGTGAAACTAGTGATGAAGTACTTCTATAAAGGAAGATTACCCAAGACCGAGAGTAAGTCTAGTGCAAGATTATTACAAGAAGTGGACGTTTAGTTAAGATTCCGAATCGTTTAGAGATATAAAATAAGCACTTTGAATATCCTTAAATCAGTTTTTTAAAATGTTTCTTTGCAATGTATACTATTGTATACTATTTAAAATTATAGAAAAGGGACGGTGTTGAAAATATTAAACATTGCATTAGAATTCTGTTAACAAAAAAAACGTAGTTAGTGGATGGCATGATAAATTTTGAAACTTGCATAAATCTTAATCGTCAACTTAAACCTATCTTTTAATAAAATATTGTCAAAAACAATAGTTTGATTAATAGAGACTTTACGTATATATAAGTTATTACCTTGTATCTGTTTGTAATTTTGCCTACAAGAAGAAGATTTTTGCCCTCCTTCACATAAGCACATGTTTGGAGAAACACACTGGCCAGGCCCACATGGCCTTGAGCAGACAGCTGAAACAATTCTGTAATTAAAGCAGTTTTAGAAAGAGGTAAAATAGTAACTTACGAATTATACATAATCCTAATACGTTATGTCGTTGCCACCCAGGACAGCAGTAGGTCCTCGTTCTCGATCGACACACATTGGGCCTGAAAAGAACAAAAACAAATTAGTAATTGTTGCCAAAGGATTAATTACATATCATATTTATGAAACAAGTAGAAGTTACAGCCGGGAGCGGCCGACTGCAAATATCTATTTGATTAACATTTTACCATTGGGATTAAGTATACATCTAATATTACTACCACATCCACATAGTGGAGTGGAAGTATAGTAATCCCAAAGAAAATATCATTTTTTTAAAAAGGTTTAGAATGTCACGAAACGTCGATATTTTAAATTTGAGCGAAAAAAGAATATGCCTGTCTATAGGTCTGTAACTTTTATTTGTGCGCATGTTTTCTCTGGAAAGATTTAATTTATTGACTTTATATTTTGTACAGATATGTATTATAACGAGCTCTGGAACTGGATTATATTGAAAATTATACAGTGAAGAGTTGGAGGGGAAACAGGGGTAAATAGGGGAAAATAAGTAAAGCAAGCAGAAATTTGGGATTTGGTGTATATACTAGAAGCGAAGACCTCAGATTTTTGCATAATATTTTCCATCCTTCCCACCACCCCCCACTCTATTATTAAAGGAACTGAAAAAATTGAGATATTCACTTGAAAATTGTTGCACGTATGTATTATAACGACACCTGGAATCAGGTTATATTTTGAGATGATTCCGTTGAAGGATTGGGTGTTAAATAGGAGTAAATAGGGAAAATAAGTAAAGCAAGCTGGTAAGAGTACAGAAATTTGGGATTTGGTGTATATGCTAGTAGCGAAGCCCTCAAATTTTGTATATTTTTCTTTGACATCTGCCCCAAATATAGTCAAGATGTTTCCTTTAAAGCGACTTGAATGGGAAATCTGGACATGGAAGCAGTGATTTCTTAGGCATCAGTTTTTTATTACTCCAATAGCCGCAGTGTGCAAAGCTCTCTGCAACTTTTACTTGTTTCCTATCGCCTTACTAACACCGTTTTAAAGTAAAACTAGTATACAACCTACGTAAAATTCGTTCGAATTATAGAGACACACATTGTATACTTAGTTTATATAGAACATAGCTATTTACAAGCCTCTGGCGATCATCTACGGATGTAAGCCGATTTCAATAGAGATTAATCTGCCATGCTGCCTTGCATATGTTTCAAATTAGAAAAAAGAATTTCAGGTCTGACTGAAATTATCGCGTTTAATGTGTGTTTTCATTCGGCAACGCACAACTGCAACTTTCATTCTTTCGTGACTTTTCAAAAATACCTCAAATATTTTAAAATGAGATAATAACAATAATAATAGTAAACATCTTTTTTTACACCTATTTAATTATATGACAATTATTTAAAAAAATTTGGTGAAATATCGTACCTATAATTGAGTGTAGTGAATTATCGATTTATAATTCACTGCATCCAGCCAATCACAAATACAAATTCTATAATTCACGCTTCACTGATTCAATGATATTTTAAACGCTGTGGCTAGCCTCCCGGTACCGGTATCTGGATAAATCCCGGTACAATGTTGACGTATACATGATACATGGTATTTGTAATGAATCCCGGTAGAATTATTCGATTTTATCGACACGACATGCGTACTGATAAATTGTAAACCTAACCTACAAATGTTAATGTTTACCTAGTTACGCATAAAGTTTAATTAATTCGCTGTGGATATCCTCCCGGCACCGGTATCTGGATAAATAATTTAATAATTGTTCTTTTTGCAAGTTAACTAATGATGTTTTTCGTTGGTCAGACATTTAAAACGTTTCAAGAGGTAAACACAGCTATAAGACAATATGAAGGTAAAACATTTTCGAAGTACTGGAAACGAGACGCACGGCTTATTGCTTCGGCTAGAATTAAAACCCATTAGACGGGAATTAAAATATTATAAAATAATGTACTGTTGTATTTTCGGAGCTCAAAAATTTCAAAAAGAGGGAAAGAATTTAAAAGTGGTAAGAACTTTCAAAAAGGAAAATCCTTTTCCTGCTTGCATTGCATTCCGAGTTTCCCAAAACAGCAAATTTCTAGAAGTCGATTAAAGAAGAACATAATCACGATACAAGCAAAGTGTTATTTGATTTTTTGCCGCAACAGCGCAAGTTGCCGCAGGATGGTAGGGAAAAAGCAAAAGAGTTATTGTTGCTGGATGCAAATAACAAAAAAGTTAAGGAAATGGTGGAGAAAGATACCGGTTTAAGATTAACCCTAAAAGATTACTCTAATATTAAGCAAAGTCCAGCCATAGAGCAGTGTGTAAATATTTTAAGAAAATTATATGACTGTGAAGAGAGTATTTTAAAAAATGAGAGTAACAATTTTAGACGTATGTTTATGCAAACCAAAGAGATGAAAATTACCTTTGATGATTTTCCAGAGTTTTTAAGACTTGATGGAACTTATAAGTTAATTAATATAGGTATTCCCTTTGTTTCTAATTGTGTGATGATGGCAATTGCCAAACAGAAGTAGTCGCATTTTGTGTACTGGTTCATGAAGACAAAGAAAGTTTTGGAGTGGTTTGTAAATGAGTTTAAACTTGAAAATTCTAAGTGCGACAATAAATCATTATTGGTAGGAATAAGAAGTAAAAGTAAATCGTGTCCATCAAAGTACCGCCGCTTCTTGCTTTGAGACGGTGCGGCGGTGTGACTTTTTAAAAGTAAGAAACTTCGAAACTATACGTTTATTGGCGGGATTTATCCAGATACCGGTATCGGTAGGCTAGCCACAGCGTATTTTAAATCGACCGCGATCAACTTTTGCTGCTGCGGCAGGCAATCAACTGACGTGACGGCCAAGTGTACCGCCATATTGTTGGTTACGTTTTTCAAGGCGCCAAGGCCCCTGTCATACACGTAGGTGCCGATTAATTTTTATCAAATTACAGTCTAATTTATTTGTTTAATAGGTGTAGAAAAAGCATAGTATTACATTCGCGGTTATGACCGTTATTTACCGAGATAATTTGAGCCACTCAGAGAAGTCCAGTTGGTTCTGTTCTACTTAACCGAGTGATAATATACATAATACATAGTGTAGTTACGAGCAGATTATCAAATTATCAGCAATAGCAGCTGTAGGGTAGATTAATCGCAGCAAACGATTGATTAATTAAAACATTTTAGTTGTTACAAAAATACGGTCGGTATACATCCCGGTTATTGAAGGTCTAGAGGCAGGCGTATACTGATAGATACTGGAGTTAGAGTGGCAGATATTCTGAACCTCTAAGGTGTCTGCCTCGGTGTCTGCTTATGAATCATAATTAGTAAATGTCAAGCTTATTTTGTTAAAATAACTAATTTCATATTATAATTTAAGTTTGCACCACTAAGAAAAATGTTCATATCCATTTTCTTGTCTGTCATGCTCTAAGGTAAAGGATTAATTATTCTCCAGTGGTTACAAATGTATCAGGTAATTAGAACGCTGGCTCTTATACTATAAGTAGTTAATAGTTCTTTTGACAAACATTTTATTAATGGAAGATCCTTGTGATTTGTAGTAAGGTGGCATAATTTTCAATCGCTTAGTTTATGGGGTTGTTTAAGGCATTTCTTGTTCTAACATACTACTTCTTACATACTACTACTACTACTTACATACATTTTATTTCTCACAATATTATATCTGAAATTTGTTTTTCATTCACAAAATTGTGAATAGATTTATACTGCTCTACTTAATGTACACTGTCTATTTCTTGCATGTTTGTCATATGATATAGGTAACACAGCGATTGGAACTTCTAACCAATTGTCGAATGAAATAAATTGTTAGTATTAATACTTTCAGTTTTTGGTGCCATGCAGACATAAAGTAAATCTTCCTTCAGTACTTTCGGCTCTTGTAAATTGAGAACTGTTAAAGTGAGCAACTTCTTGCCAATATTTCCTACTGTTGATTAAAGTCGGAAATTGCAGTTTCTTTTGTTTGAAGAATTCAGAAATCATGTCGCAACTACCGAATGCATGGGCAAGCAACACCGTTTACATTGTAGATTTTCAAATTTTCTAAGGACTGTATATATGTATAATAAACCAACAACGGGAAACCATGACCTGGTCTCTGGCCAAAGTAGTTGTGCACTTGAAAATTTTGATAATAACTGAGATAGCAATGCATGCAGCCGCCTCAATTTGAAACACACTATATTACTGGTACACAGATATTTATTAATCTGAACAATCTAAATATTAAAGATTAAATAATTATAAAGATGGACATTAAACTACTGACGCATTAAGATTTATTGCTTCTAACTATCTTACGGATGCTTCCTAAAGAACAAAAATAGCTTTTGGCGGGGGTGTAGGATGTAATATATTATGTATAATAAGTTAATCACTTTTAAAAACAAATAAATACTGTCAGACACACCTACTCAGATATAAGTAAGGTTTTGGTATGTTTTATGCTTCGTACCTATTAATCAAACAATCACCTAATTATTATAGAAAATAATTTAAAAATTAAAAAACCCTCCGACGCCGACGGCGTCCTCTCTCTAAGGGATTTCCTAATGTATCCGAAAAACTGCATGAAAGTCGGTACAATTGTTTGGAAATTTAGACAAACACGCATTACTAACAAATAAGGTTGCGGCCGCAACGCATACTCCTACTGCGTTTTGTCGGAAGTAAAATGTGGAAGAAAATTGACCTCCTAAAATCACTAAAATTATTTGTTATTTTAAGTGACTTTTAATGATTTACATGTATCATAACTTTTAGTGACCTTTTACTCCCTTTGCTTAATGAACGAAATTACTGTAATCGTGAAAAAAATGCTCTCTTCCAATTGTCACGACTGCAAAAATTAAGGTTTCCTAAAATTATGTCTGTCAGTTTGTTTGTCGGTCTAATACATGTACCTATTGAAGCTACATACAGTGTGTCCCACTTTTCACGGTAACACCTACGTAGCTCAGTTATTAATAAAACGATTTATTTTAAACCTGGTTAAGTAACTAAAAGCGCATATACCTATTTAATTTATTCCATAGACGTGCGGACTAAGGGGGTGAAAATGGGGTGAATTTTCAGGTAAATTGTATTAGGGATTTTTTTTGTTAAGATTACCACCATCTCATAGTAAAACCCCTTTGTGCCAAATTTTGTTAAAATATCTCTTGCAGTTTTAGAGGTGTAAACAGGTACATATGACGTTTTGTCAAGAATTAATGGCCTTTAACTCGGAACGAGGTGAATTTAGAAACAAGGTGTTGCACATTTTTTGCTACAAATTTGAAGTAATAATCAAAAATATCTTCGTACTCGCCAAAAAAGCTAATAAAATTCTGCCCATTTATACGGGCAATATACAGTTTACTTGTTTTAAATCTAGTCACCTTTGAAATCGTAAACAAAATTATTAACTTGACAGTCATGGCAGCCTTTGTAATTTACTTGTGTCATTATTTGTTGTTTAAATTATTATTCAGTTTCTTATTTAAAATGGAATATCTTTCTGTAGCTGATAAAGTCGAATAAATTCGGATAATGGGTGAAAATATAATATCATATGCCAGCGGCCAGAATTTTTAATGCAAGACATCTAGATCGAAGAAATCCCGTAGCAGCAAAAACTGTATGTGGTAATTATTAACAGACTTTTTAATGCGACTGGTTGTATTAAGAAGCATAGACAAAAAAAATATCAAATATTAAATAATCGATATGCTGACGATCCACGAATCACAGAGGCATTCAAAAATGACCCAACATCTAGTATTCGCTCAGTTGCTCGCATTTTAAACGTTAGTAAAAATAAAGTTTGGCATTATCTAAGAAGAAACAGACTAAAAGCTTTCAAGCCGAAATTTTTACACTCTAAAATATGGTGATGAGGAAAGAAGGCTAGAATATTGTTTGTGGTTATTTGAATGATCAGAATTTTATTAGAAACATCATCTTCACTGACGAAGCCACATTTTCAACTAATGGGGTTGTGTCGTCACAGAATACTCGTTATTGGGCAGCTGAAAACTCGCATTGGGTAATAAATTGTAAAGACCAACACGTAGCCAAAGTCAATATCTGGTGAGGCATATTGAATAATAAAATTATGGGTCCCGTTTTTTTGGAAAATTTGAATGCCGAAAATTTTCTCAACCTCTTAAATAATTATCTTGATGAATTTTTAATGGACCCTCCACTGTTGCAAATGGTAAATTCAATTTTCCAGTTAGATGGGGCACCGGCTCGCAATTCAATTGTTGTTACAAATTGGCTAAACCTCAATTTTCCTCAAATGTGGATTGGAAGGAACAGTCCATTACATGAGTAGCCCCCGCGGTCCCCAGATATCACGCCAATGGACTTTAATTTTTGGGGAGTAATTAAAAACCGCGTTTACAAAACCCGTCCGAGAAACAGACAAGAATTATGTGAGAAGATTACAGAAGCTTGTTGAGAGGTGACACCAGTAGAATTACACAGAGTTCTAAATCATAAAAAAAAATAGTAGAGAAGTGTATTAGATTAAATGGTGGCTTGGTAGAAATAACAAATATTTAGTTATGTTATTAAATATCTATTTAAATCATTTTGCTACTAACAATTTAAATACGTATTTTTTGTTTAGTTTGTGTATTACATATGATATTGATTAACTAAATAATAAAACACTCAATTAAAAAACCTATCTTTAGTGATACAAATTTATGAAGTTTAATTTTATATTAATTTAAAACCGTGTTAATATTCTGATCAATTTCTTAATGCCCCACTTTGTTGGAATTAACGTAATCTGTTGCATAACCTAAAGGCCATTGATATGTACCTGTTTATACCTCTGAAGCCACTAGATAAATTTTGACAAAATTTGGCACGAAGGGGTTTTAAAGGATGCCCTATGAGATGGTGGTTATCTTTTTTTTTTGAATCCCTAATACAATTTACCTGAAAATTTACGCCATTTTCACCCCCTTAGTCCCGCACGTCCATGGAATAAATTAAATAGGCATATGAGCTTTTAGTTACCTTCAAGAGGTGTATAACTTAACCAAGTTTAAAATAAATCGATTTATTAATAACTGAGCTACGTAGGTGTTACCGTGAAAAGTGGGACACTGTATACAAAAATATTTGATGAATAACGATAATAATAGGTTGTCTGCAAAAAATTGGCATGTACTTCCATTAAATCAACTTATGAAATTAAAAAAGTTTGTCACTGTAAAAATGTATAACAAAATATAACTGTTTGTTCTCGATTATTAAATAATATAATCATTATGTATTTGTTTCCTCAAGGATAATGCCATCTACTATTCCGTGCAGTGAATAATGACTTCATTATTCACTGATTGCAGTGAATAATGAAGTCAGTTAGTTGTTTATATCACGTTAGTGAGTTTTTACTAAACATTTAAAATGTCAAAATTGCAGTAAAAAAAAACAAGTGTTGTATCTCTAAGTTTTCTAGGAAGCACTCAAATGGTACATGCCGAGAAGGTACTTTAATGAATACTCAAAAACTGCATCAGCAAGTTTTTTGCAAGACATCGTCTATTAGCAACATGCGGCAATCTCCAACATTGTTTTTGAAACCATTTACCTACGTGCCTAAAAACTGTATTATTTTCTTAGTACGCCATGATAATGTGCAAAAGTGTAATTTCGTTATTGATTGAAATATCAAACATTATGCGATTTAAACGTCAACGTTAGTTACAATAATTTTACATATTACTCAAAAAGAGTAATATAATTAAATAAATGGATACCGACAGTGAAAATGAGATTTGCTTGACACCGCCAGAGGAAAGGGATGCTGCAAATCACCTCGTTAGGGTGATTTACTATACTCGCCTGCGGCTCGTGTCTTAAATTTCACCCTGGTGAATAATAACCAGCATTACATGCTCGTTGAATCATTAAACAGTAAACATTCAATTATTACACAAAGCACAATCCAAGTAATTTATAATAATTTGTATACATAACAATAATAATCTTCAGAAACACGTAATATTTTGAGATTTTTGCCTTTGTGGGGTTATTTTTGGAACCCTATAAAAGTGTATTATAGGGGTTTAGTTTAACAAAGAATTATCAATGAACGAAATTTTTCTACCAAACTCCTCTATGAATCCTTTCATAAGGATAATAACCGAATTGCAAATTAACAGCTATTCTCTGGAGTATATGTCCCGTCGAGCACTGAATTACGAATTACTGGATTACGACTATATGAAGAGAAGTAAATTCAGTTAAACCGACATAATTTGACTTGACGCATACGTAATTACTTCATGTCCTCTTACTTACTACATACTATATAATATACGCCCTTCTTTTAATTAAAACTTTAAAAATGTGTGTTCGCCTTAACAAGAACCACAACTAATGACGCATTATGTTAACCTCTATTAAATTCCACATTATCACATGTTGAAGTGTTTGGGACCAGGTAATCTCCGATCAACTCGTAAAAAAAGCTTTCAGATAATTTTCTACTAGATACTGAAGTGAACTCTGTAATTACAGAGATTGATCAGATCCGTTCATGTGTTTTACATTGAATGGTGATATTTTATGGTTGTTCAGAAGTAAAAACAGCTATTAAAATTCCATACTTGTTATAGACCATCAGCGACATTTAAATGTTTATTTTTATTTCACTCGTTAAATAAACACTTAATAAATAAATGTATTTTTAGTGCCGTTCATTTGTTTTTATGGCAAAAAAATATTTTATGGTTACCGCACACGCGACGATTTTATTGATGAGTGACAATAATAATAAAATATATGCAAACCATTTTTGCAATACCATAAAATAAATTCCTATTTATAAATTCACGAGATATGTACAGGGTATCCTATTCGAAACTTGGAAGTAGAGAAAACATAGACACAAATATTTCTCAAAAATATTTTTTTTCTATTCTATTATTTATGTATAAGCATGTAATGATAGTTTTTTCCACTAAGAGGTTTTAACTGATATAAATATACTATACATTCTGACGTTCTTTAAACCCATTATGACAATTTTGCCAATCGTCTTCGTATGTCGGTTTATCCGTCTGCTCAACTGTCGCTTTGTGTGTGTTCATGGTTCTAAAATAATTTTTACGATTAAGATTTCTAATAAACTGTAAATAGAAAATTAAATTTGGTGACTATGTTGTCATTATGGGTGCTTACACAAGGTGTAGTACTGCAATTGCTAAATTTCAATGTTATGGACGAGATATAGTATCATATGCATTATGTTTTAACATAAATGTAAACATTGTGTAAACATAAATGTTGCACATCATATGGGATACTCTTCGCAGTTTTATCGTAAATAATGCTAGTTTGTATTGGTGTATGACCTTAGCCTTGTGTACTGCGAGATGAATTAAGCCGCAAAGCCTGTTATATAATTTTATCGGATTTATCACAATTTTATTGCGTTTAAGATTATAAACATTAGGGACTATTGGACCTTATGCGTAGCCGGTTATTAAAATATTATATTAAAATTTTTCCCTAATTATTTCTTTTATGCTTCTATCTAAATTATTTTAACAACTCTGTGCAGAGAAATGAGATTGTTTTCGTTTTACACATATTTTGTTTAATTACAAAATATAAAAAATCAGATTTTTAGAAAAGTGATCAATAACTTTTTTATCTACCGATCGATTTTGTCAAAAACAATGGGGCTCTTCCTCTAGCTACTATTCATTTCTGTCCCAATACAATCGGAGTTTTGTAGTTGCGAAGAGTATAACTAGATTGATTGATTGATTGATTAGCCAGCGTACGATAGGCACTGCTACCACTTCCGGATATCTAATCTGGATAATTTTATATACCGCCGGACCAGCTAGGTATGCCGGATTGAACATGGAAAATTGGGACATACTGAGATTCCAACTACTTGGACTGAGGTTTCCTCTGCCTCTTGGCAGAATCTGCATGTTGCGTCCTCTGCCAAACCCATTAGACTGAGATGTCTATTAAGTCGACAGTGACCGGTTAGAAGACCTACCATTATTCTAATGGGCATTGTATTTTCACCTAATAGATTTTCCGTAAATTTGGCCGATCGTTATTTGATGAACTCTTTAGTCTGTCTCTGTCGTGGGAAATTTTTCGACCATTCCAGAGATTTAGTTTGAACCCATTAGTTACTGGATGCTCGTATGTATAGTTTGGCCACACCCCAAAAGGGTTCGGGTCCTATAAAGGCGATACCTGCGCCTTCTCTGGCCAGTTCGTCAGCCTTTCCATTTCCCTTGTGTCCCTTGTGTCCTGGTACCCACGCCACGGTCACTTTGTTCTGACTTCCTAGGTCTGTAAGGGCATTTATGCAGTCCCATACTAGTCTCGATTCGACTTGTATGGAACCGATTGCTTTTACAGCAGCCTGACTCTTGGAAAAAATGGCAATCGACTGATTAACAGTTCCTTGCCTTATAATTTCCTTTGCACACCACTGTATTGCGGCCACTTTTCAGCCTGGAATACTGTGGCGTATTTTCCACGACTTATTGGTATTTTCGTTTTTGACCTTATTCCATAAATCCCAGTTCCGACTCCCTGTTCTGTCTTAGAGCCATCTATATACCAGACTGTTTGTGGCGGTATTGGAGGACCGTTTATCCAGTCTTCCCTGTCTGGCATTTTAATTTTGAAATTTTTATTAAAGTCATACTTTGGGACTATAGCGTTCGTGGGCATTCCTAGAATGGGATCCGCCTTCATCTCTAAGTATACAAAACTTCTGATGCTTTGTTCCGTGCTGCTTCCTTATTCGTGTAGAGCCTTGCATGAGCCTGTGCACCACCCAACGAGCTTCTCCTTGGATAAATATATGTAGTGGTGGCAAGTCCAGAGGGACTTCCTATGCAGCTGTTGGACTGTTGGAGCAGTTTTTATGGCCCCCTCATTGCATTGTTTTGATTCCTTTGTTCTGTGGTAGGAAGATGTATTTTCTGTTCTTATTTCTTCCAGTTTCTTGGGGGATCTGCCTGAATAGTCATCTTGCCCGCTTGCATCTAGATGTGGGTTCATGTTTAATAGAAACTTGTGTTTTTGTTTGAACGTCCTGTATTAATGTGTCCCTTTCGTTTGCTTGCCAAGACATATTAACTTGTTGTATGAAGCTTATATTTATTAGCCGTTCCACAAGTAAATAGCTATTTACAGAGGAAAAGCTCTAAAAGAACATTTGAGACATTCTGTATAGTGATCTACTAATTTAAAGTAAAAAATAAAAAATAATAAAATCTGCAAAAATAAAAAAATGATCTAGGAGAACATTTGGGACGCTCTGTATATTAAGTAGATCTTAATTATTATGACCTGAGAAACATTTTCATGTTCGTGAATAATCTTAATATATGGACCACGTAACACTTGCCCGTTGAAACTGTCCTATTGTGACATATTTATGTGTTAGTAAAAACTATAAATAATATAACAAATAAAATGAAAACCTATCTATTTCTTCCGCCATCGCAGTTTGCTAGTTTGTTTTCTTGGGCTGATTTATACTTTCCAGATCCATTCCACCTTGGGTCTACATAATAGTTGTTTTTTTATTCACTTATTTAACGGTGGCTTATTTCCGCTACTAAGGCCAATCACCGAAGCCAAGAAATGAGCTATCCCCAACCAGGAAATTTTGCTGAACCTGTTCTCTATCGAAGAGTAGGGATTTTTTACTTGCATGACATTTAATAGACATGGGACCGACTGTTTTACATCCCTTCCGAAGGATGGTATATCATGTATGTAACCTCCGCTTAAAGTTACATATCTTCTACGTATGCGCTGATATACAAGCCGTTAGAGGGTGGTGCCGGTATTAGGTATATACTATTAAATGAGCACTTTATCAGTAATTTTCAGATATTATTTCGATATGAACTTTGTTCTTCTATTATAACACCTCAGTTTACGTAGAATATTTTGACCTACTGATGATTTAAATTTCATCGAAGTTAACTGAGCTTTAACCGATTCTTTTTGCGTTTTCCTCGGCAGCGTTCTACGGTACGTGTGCTCTCAACATAAACTAGAGTAAACACCATACTCCTCACTGATTTACTGAACATTTTATATAATTTTTGTATATTCTATGGGAGTCTTCGAAGTTTTCTTTATAAATAACATTAGTTTTACTCCTTTCTAATTTTATATTTGTTTTCAATTACAAAACATATTTTTTTTTTGGAGTTTAAACAATAACTTACTTATTTTCGATTTATTTTGTTAAAAAACAATAGGGTTTTTTTCTTTAGGCTACACTAATTTACCACCAATATTCTCGAATTTTTCCTTCTTAAGATATCGTGTTTATAAAAAATGTGACGAACGGACAGACAAACAGACAGGCGGACAGAAGGGCGAATATTTTGAAAGATGTTCAGAATTCGATCGCCAGCAGAGCCATATGAATTTCTTTTCCTCTACGAGCGATACTACTGGTTTTAGAAATGTGCGAAGAGTATAATAACTAAAGTCTTGACATTAAAACAGTTAAAGAATGACGATGTTACGAAAACAAAATAAACAACAATCAGTTCGAGTAGTGCATGAAGTTAGCACTACCATTTTGAAAATTTAGAACGCTTTGGATTACGATCGAAGAAAAGCAACAGTAACTTTATCGTCTGTTACGTGAAACGCCTACTGAAAAATATGTGCCAAAAATTGAGGATAACACTCCAAAACTGGAATATCGAAAACATTACATTGCGATTAAATTATTTAAGGGAACAACGTAACCGCAAGCATTCGCAAATGATTTTCGATATTCCAATTTTGGGATGCTAGTTTCAGTTCCTTGCTCATATTATCTAGCAGGTATTTTTGAAAAACTGTTGCGTCGCAAACGACAAAACTAATTTCACATATCTTCGCAAGATAAGGTCACTTGGGGTATTTGGGCCATGATTTTACAACCTGAGCGAGATTATACTTTGAACTTGCCTGAGAACCACTAATAAGTTATATTAATATCTAAAATATTTTTTTATATGTAATACAATATACAGTCTTTAAATATATAATATTCAAATCCCGAGTCAAATTTAATTTTTTTTATAATTATAATTAAATAATAAATAGTGTGATGGGCCCAGTTACCCCTAGAAATTGGGGCAACTGGACCATACGGGTCTTGGTTTCATACAAACGATTGTTATTTGAACTGGGGTAAGTGGGCGTGTTGGTAAACATGTAAACTTCGTACAAAAATTACCACAAGTCATTTAAACCATACCATAGTCGAGTTGTCGACGATGTAAGAGAACTACTACATAAGAATTAGGTGTGAAATTTATTCAAATTTAGGAATAACACAACTTCTGTTAAAGTAAAAAGGGCAAAATTAAATGTAAAAAACATCCAATTTCAAGTAAGCATAAATAACACAGACCCACAAAAAAAAGTGATCTGCACCAGGGACCTGACATAGTAATCCTATGTATTTCGACGTGCTGAACACGAATGAAATGTCCGTTTAGCTCCGTTACAAACCAACTTTTTGTAAATCGCAAAAATAATTTAAAGAAATGAGGTTGCTTAGGCTATTTTCGCGATTTACAAAAAAATGGTGGGTGTTTCGTGTTCAACACATCAAAATACATAGGGATTAATATGTCGGGTCCCAGGTTCAGATCGCTATTTTTTGTGTGATTGTGCGCAGTGATCTACATCTACCTAATAAATAAAAACAAAAACAACATACTTAATGTGCTTGGGGTAACTTGGTCCCAGCCGTGCCCAGATGCCCCAATTAACTGGCCCACTTACCCCATTTTTGAAAAATTGTGGGGGTAACTGGGCCACCCACTCAAGCTTATGACCTAACGCAGAATACATGCTTGCAATAACATTTTAGGGATATATCATGCTTCTAATTTATGCTAAATTAACTGTGACGTTGATAACATATACAGTAAAACTGTAGATATTTCATAAAAATCAAGATTACATCACGTTGCTATGAAAATTTTGTACTACAAAATTTAAAAAATTGCTACATGAAAGCAACAACACTCAGAAACATGAGACTAATTGTTGTAGTGAGATGACATTGTCCTTCAGTGCTGCCAACTGTTTGAAGTGAAATTACCCCCACAAGTTCTACGGAAAAAACCATGGCTTAGTTGCCCCCTGGGCCCAGATACCCCAACTGACCTTAATCGCTAACAATCGCAAACCTAATCGTTCTATATTACTTAAAAGTGAGGAATTTTTCAGGTCGCACTAATGTAAAAGACTGTAGTGTCACCATTGAAGAAGTCGTCGAAGAAGAGGTTGGAACCAAATAATCCTCTCGGAATTATGGTGGTTGAGGTGGAGTGGAGTCTAGATCTTGAGTGGTGTGGAAACAGACTCAGTTTGCTAAACACAGTTTCTAAAAAATCTGTAAAAATCAATGCATACTTCACAAACAAAACCCATTTCGATTACATGAAAACTAATAAGAAATGCATGATGACTGATAGTATTTTTCTTCTGGACAATTGAATTCACAATTTATTCTTTTACGTATAAAATTTTTATATTTTTTTCTCTATTTGTTCTACGTGGACTACCAAGTGTATTTATTACTGTAAATATTACTATTATACATAATTTTTTAAACAGGTGATCCATAAATTGCAATTACATTTTTACAATGGATCCTATTATTTAAAATATTTTGCTGAAGACTCCTATCAATTCGTTTAAATTTTATCGAGCGCATACACTTCATTAATATATGTTTTTAAAAGATGAACCTGGTCTGGTGGACACCGTAATGATTTACTTACTTGCAAACTTGCAGTCAACAACCTAAAATGTTTGCAAAATAAAACAATACACCAAAAAACCATTAAATTCCTTTACAAATTACAGGGATAATGGTGTAGGCATTCATAAGGCTCGTGCATGGATTCAATATTTGATAATAATTGATGATTTTAATCAAGAAAGAATCGCGTGAACATTCAAACCGAGTGGTCACGGCGGGATTCCATTTAGCTCGGAGGAAAAGAACAAAAATTTAATATTCTTAACAGGCCGTGATGCATTACCTTGAATTAAAGATAAAATATCACTGATAAAATTTTGTTCTTTTGCTTTTCGCCAAATTATATGAATGCAGATTTTTGGTGAGGTCGAGACTGAAGGTTGTAACACATTTTAAGATATATTTATTTTTTTATTATCACTACTTGAATTCATTTTGGCGTGCTCTATTGGCAAGCCGAATTCACCACGGAATTTTAAAAATAAATACATTTTTCAAATTTTAAATATTAATTTATGTCTTAGAAATGTTCCTACACTTCAGAAAAGTGGAAATTGAAAAAAACGATTCTGATATACGTTACACTAAGTACGTTTGAAACAGATAATCCATTAATTAGTGTACTTTAAAAAAATGTGTTTAAATATGACTTTTATTCATAAGAAGCAATAAAATATAATTATAATGACCACAAGGAGGCTCCAATTAGTAATTTCTAATTCTATAGGGAACAAAATTATCAATTTAATATCTCAATTTTATATTTTTTACTTTTTTAGTACCAGAGTGGGGGTGATGGTGGTGAAAGTGGCATTCGTCACAAAAATTAATATAATTTAGTTCCAGTTCCCGTTAGAATACATTTCAATATTTCAATATTTTTAAACCATTCCAGAAAAAACGTGTGCATAAAAAATTATAGGACGCAGCCGATAGATAAGACGACAGAAACTTGTTCACTCAAATTTCAAATCTGGACGTTTCATGACATTCTAAACCTATTTAAGAAATGACATAAGAATTATAATCGCAATATAATTAGCCCTATTAATAGAGAGGAAACCTGATAACTTTTTCCATCGTATCCTCTATAGTGGTGGGGGATAATTTTTTTTTTTTTTATTTGCAAAACAGTATTTTGTTGAAATAGGTTTAGAATGCAACGAAACGTGGAAGTTTTAAAATAGAAAAAAAATTCCATGTAGTGAGAAAAATATTATATTTTTTTAAATTTTCAAAACAATTGTTTTTTTGAAATATGTTTAAAATGTCTTCAAACGTGGAAATTTTAAATTTGAGGAAAACAGATTCTTTCCCATCCATTTTATAAAATAATTTCAAAATTTTTTTTTTGATTTTCAAAAAAATATATATTTTTTTAAATATGTTTAGGATGTCATGAAACGTGAATATTTTAAATTTGCGCATACTAAAAAATTTTACCATCATCCATTTTATACAATATTTTCAAAATTTTATTTTTTTTTCTATAGGTACCTAATCTTCAAAAAAATTTATTTTTTTTAAATAGGTTTAGAATGTCACGAAACATGGAAATTTTAAATTTGAGCGAAAAACCATTTTTTAATTCCCTTTAGACTGTCCACCCTGTATATTTTATAGTGAAAGTATAACCATTTCTTCAGTGGCAGTGGCGTCAGCTATCTACCAAATTTGTCTGTTCTCTGTCAAGTAGTTTTTTAGTTAATGCACTAACAGACCGACAGACAGACAGACAGACAGACTTATGGAATTTGAAACCTATATTTTCGTAATCTACATGTCCTGAAACGTGAAAATCCGAAAAAATCTCGGAGGGTGATTTTTTTTTCGAATACAATACTTCCCTTCGGTATGCGAGGAAAGTAAAAATTACTCATTTCTTTACGATAGTTGATAGTATATTTCCACTCCACTACGTGATTGTGAAAGTAAAAGAGCTGATTTTCTCGAATTGCTATCCTTAACAGTTATTTTCCTTAACTGCTTATAACATTTTGAGGCATGACTTGTCACTTTCCCCATATAGTTACAAGTTTCTCCAATATCTGCATTAAATTTTCTAAAGAGGAAATATATAATATTAAATCAGACCATACGTACTCACAATAGTTGACGAAAGAGCGAAGAGATAATTTAAAAAACTCGATACAAAAAATGAGAAAGATCTGAACACCGAACTCTGAAAATCTCGTGATGATTGGTATAGAAAATCGAGTGCCAGTATGACCGATGCTATCAGCACTAGGCAGAGTTAAGAAGAGGTCTTTATATTAAACGTATAAGAAAATACTCTTTCGTTGCTTTTCCGATAGGGATATGGGAAGAAATAATTAAAACAATTTTAGAAAATACATGAATCTTAAGTTGTGGCAATGGGGTGTAATACACACAAGAGTTCTATTTAAAGAAGCAGGACGAAAAATAAGGTTTAGTTGAGTTTAATCGAGAACTACAATTATATGCTTTCACTACATGCAAATTAGGTTTTTCGATATTATTAAAATGAAGTACTTAATGTATTAAGGCATTTCCCTGTATCTAAAAAGCAATCCGTCGTCTATTAAATTAAGATGTCAACAAATAAATAACATAAAATTTGAATATTTGAACAGCTATGCGAAACACGCCATTATTGGTGGTGGCACTGGTGACGTCATCGATTACATCAAACAGTAATAACGCATGTACATAGTATAAAAACATAGCATTTTAAAGACTTTTTGTACGTTTTTGCCTGTAATTTAATTCGAAATGGCAAATACAGGACTCGTAAGAGCTACTTCAGGAAATTTACCGGCAGTGGATGTGTTCATGATCGCGAAATTTATGAAGAAAGATGAACGTTTCAACAAGGCAGAAGTGAGGGGCTCTAAAGCTGTAACATAAGTACTAAACTGTTTTATTCTCTTTGTATTTATCTACTATTATGATATTATATAAACATAACCTATAAATGTTACTCATAAACTTGTAATATAAACAGGGTTAGGTAGCTAGTTATTCATTATTTTAGACTAATACTCATGCATAATGATGAAGTTTTAAACTTGCTTTGCTTACTCAACTTACTAAATAATTATCATATCAGAAAAATACTGATGCTGTTTTAGGTGGATCACGTCTAGCGGTTTTAAGTCACTTTATTTTGCGCTGTATTTGTTTTGGTACTGTCACGAAAACCTTTTTAGGTGCGTTCTTGGATGTAATTTTGCATCCTGGCACAGAACACCACATATTTTCCATTATAAAACGTTAAGGTTTTGCAAAATAACGTATATTTATAATACACGTTGTTTGTTCCCCTGTTTGTTCACCAAAAATGACGTCTGACGTCATCAGTGCGGGCGGTGACGTGCGGTTTTTTTAAATTTAAATTTTAAGGAATAAATCGATGGCTTGGGAAAATTCAATTTTTTTAATCATAATTAAGTATTATCTTCACAGGCAAAGAGGTTTTAAAATGTATGAAAACAGCAAATTCAAAAAAATTAATATTGTAGGCGATCTTTTAAAATATTTCGGACAAATACTAGTGTTTCAAAATGATCTTGTTAAAAAAATCTATTTGCTATGTTTATTTCGGCTGCATCATGAAAAACTGTCGCTTTGAGATTGAATTACTGCAAACAGGTTTTTCGTGTAGATTTTTTTCCTGTCTCAGTAATCAAAATTTATTAGCAGTTTTATTCCTCTCTTGGGCATTTCAATGTCTATTCACATTTTCTATTTACCAAAGGTGTTTGCGTTTTTGGTCTTTATAGTCTATATTGGTAAGTAACCCCGTCACTCCCCATCCAGGACTTTAATTACAACGGCACCATTGTGCCGTGAATATTTGGCTGGCTTCAGGCTGGGTGCAGAAATTACCTTGTATATATCTAATTATTAATATGTTTGTTTTGATTCATTGGTGAAAAACTGCAATTACACATATTGGTTGAAGTATGTGTCTGTATGTCTAACTGTTTCTTCAACATAATAGAAAAAATGTAGTGACACTGTTTATTTATGTTACTTTGTAAAAACTGGTAAATATACAGATGTTTAAAAATATTTTCTACCACAATATAATATGAAATAAAGTACTAATAAATACAAATTCCATAATTAATTAATTTTCATACTTATCTACACCTGTGCTAAAGCGTTAAGGTATTAAAATGACTGATACGCTACAGACTACAAACAATAGAAGTCCACTTAGAGCACAGCTAGATACAAGATAGTAATTGAGTAAAAGGATGTCGTGGATGAACCATACCCTATAACTGTTCCCTTCATTAGAATATTGTCGGAGATTTGAGACAAAACTTCAATTGATTCGGTTGTCAGTTCATCTGAGAAGTTTGAAATTTATTATAGCAATACTCTTTGATTAAGTTTGCCGCTATTTAAAATTTACCTTAACATTATTATCACAGCAATTAAGACTGACATGCATTCTATTGGAATTTTTGATAGTCGAATTGTATTTTTCATTGTTAGCATCGTTGCACTCAACTTGCTTATGTGCAGTTTTACAATCAAGGTTTCAGTATGGATATATCAGAAGTTGGCTAAGTTGTTCGAAGAGAATAAAAATTTAAAGATTTTTTGCCAGAATAATTGACTGCAGTGCCTTTTCATTCTGTATACTGTTTCATGTTTTAATTTTCATTGCCAAAGTTTTAGAAAAATCTTTGGTCTTTGCACCAATATATTGTTTATTTTAATACAGAAAGACGAGAAAGTTCACAAGGAGGAGAGTTACCATGATACATTTCTCATTTCGATTCCTCAGTACAAAAAATTTCGTAAAGCGTGATATCTGGATTTGCTGCTTACTATACCTGATACCTACATATATTTGAAACTGCACCGATATAACGATTTAACACTAATTAGAAGTCAGCAACTGCAGTGGATTTAGAAGGGCGGAGAGCTACGATACCAGCCGTTTATGCTTTGATTTAAAATGTAAAAGAGGTCGACAGAGAAATTGTCACTCGTGCAAAAGGTACTGTTACAAACAACGAGTTTAGAAAAATGAGGTAAGTTAACATACATGTAGAAAAGATGGAGAAAGGAATGAAAATGACCAAGGCATTTTGACTAAAGAAGAATGTAGAAAAATGGGCAACGTCCTGTATGGTAGTTTATATTTGATTAGAAATGGTGTATTGTCTGTAATTTTTTATTTGTGGCATATTCAGATTTTCTTACTTTTTATTGGGTATTTTGCCACTGAAAACTATTTAAAAATTTTAATGAAAAAAACCTCTGCGCCAAACGGATCAGACAGAGGTTGGTTCTTGAGTACTTGACTGTTTCAAAAAGTCTCACACCTATAGCTTTGATTTTCAGTTTTTAGTTTATAACATTGTTCTAGTTTATATATTTTTAGGTGTGAGACTTTTTGAAACAGTCAAGTACTCAAGAACCAACCTCTGTCTATTCCGTTTGGCGCAGAGATTTTTTCATTAAAATTTTTAAATATTTTTCAGTGGCAAAATACCCAATAAAAAGTAGAAATGGTGTATTATGCTCTGTCGTCATTCTCTTGGCAAATACGAAAACGGAAAGTATTTTGCACTTGATCAGCATATTTCTAAACCCATATCTCTCATAGAGAAAAATGTTCATCTCATTTGTTAGTGAATAAGCTCCGAACAATTCGATGTGCCGGTCTGTCCGTAGTTCGGTCACATTTCTTGTAAGGACGATAACTTAAGGAAGAGAAGTCCAATTGTACTGAAATTCGAACAGCATGAAAGCTCTGGATCAAACGAATAGATCAGACAGATGTTAATTACTTCCACATCTACATAGGGGAGAGTGGAAGTAAGTATAGCTATTATAAAAAAAATTTAGTTTTGATGTGTTACAATAGGTTAAGTATGTCATGAAACATCGAGATTGTAAATTTCTGTTGGTTTGTAACTTTCTTTGTGCATACAATTACTCTGGAACGGTCTAGGAGATTGACGAGGATATTGACTTGAAGTTTGGTAAAGTTTATCCATTGTCAGTTTAAAAATCATAAAAAAGACCGACAAAGGAATACTTCATAACACGAGAGATGTCACAAGCGCCGACCAAGAATTTTTAAAATCACTTTTTAATTACTTAAGTATTGTAAATATTGGTTTACTACTTTGTATTAATTGATAGGCTTGGTGTAAATTGTTTATTTACATAGCATTATTTATTTATAATAAATAATGTTAGTTTAATGAACAACTCCATAAATGATTCAATAAAAGTAAATAAATATCATTTAACCTACGGCTATGTTACCTGAAATTATATTAATAACCCAAATCACGCAGAGGGCTTGTAATGGTGAGCCAGGTAAACAATCGACTATTTTCGTTTGAGTTAAGCGCATAACATATCCGGTGAACTATATTCGTATACGGATATCATTTGCAATATTCAAGTATGCGGTCTCGGGTGTTATTCTATCAGAAGTATGCTTTGTAATGACATCCTGATAGCAACGCTTTAGACTGAATTTCCAAATTAATAGTAGAAATAGTATACACGTATGTACTATAACGAGATCTGGGACTGGATTGTATTTAAGGTCATTCCGTTTAAAGGTTGAGGGTAAAGGGGGGTAAATCAGCAAATCAAGCCAGTTAGAATCCAGAAACTTATGATTTGGTGTTTATACTAGAAGAAATATTATAAGGAAATCTGGAACAAGATTAAATTTTGAGCCTATTCCGTTAAAGGGTTGGGGGTGAAATAGGAGTAAATATGAATAAATAAGTGAAGTAAGCTAGTAAGAGTTCAGAAACTTGGAATTTGGTGTATATACTAGAGCAGAGGGTCTCAATTTTTTTTTATAACATTTGCGATTTCTGCCAGAGGTGTGACCCTGCTGAAAATGTAGCAGTTTGGGTTCTAGGTGCCACAAATGACAGGCAGAGAGACGGGCGACATTATTCATTAAAAACCAGATTTCCTGGATTAGGGGATTAGAAACGTGTAAATTGACAAATTAAATTGAGGGCAGAAAAGTTCATTCTAAAGTAAATAACCAAGTTTTTACCGACTTAAGATTTTTAAAAGGTTCAATTCAATCCGTACGTAGGTACGTCTTTTATGTATATTCAATAATGTTCCGAGATTTCTATTAAAATCACTTCTATACTATAGAGTATGTCTCGGCGATGATTCCCTATTTTTTTCATTAAGTCGTATCCAATGACTTATTTGACTCAGTTCGGAGAGTCAAAATCGGAAAAAGTTGTTACTTTCGGCAATATTTGAGAATATGGCGAATGAGACATGGATGAAATTGTGTTTAAATTGATAGTTAGCTAATACTGAATCTGAAGTTAAAATTACAAATACAAAATGGCGAATCCATTAGGACTGTCATAGCTGCACAAATGTTGCAGATATATATGAAAATTGGTGCATGGAGATGTTTTTCTACTTTACAAAACATACATATGAGAGCGAAGAGCACTACAAAGGACGAAAAAAAGTTTGAGAAGATTGAAACGTCTTTAAAAAAGTGGTCAGCGTAAATCCTGAAATATAATTTCATCGTCTTTTGGTTAACTGAACCTTATTACTCTTCAAAATTAAAAAAAAATACTTCGTATAAATAAGTTAATTGTGAGATTTAGTCCTTCAGACGTATATCAAGTGTGCAAAATTATGTTAGAATTGTTGGGACTGGTTTCAAGTCAAAAGGGCATCAGCAATTATAAATGACAAAAATGATGACAATATGCACAAAAGACATGAAAAGCTAAGAGGAAAATATGCCTTTATACTTTTCCAACTTGACTAACTGCTTTGAGAAGTGATAAATTAAATATAATGAGTAATTTAATTAACACATCATAAATTATAAAATTTAATGCCTGGTTGAGTTATTGACTAAACTAGTAATTAACATATCATGTTAATCTAAACCATTTAATATTAAAACAACAATTTATCTATCTTAGATAAACTAAAAGCAACACTGTATGATTTTGTAAAATTAATCAATCAATTTCTTCGTTTCAGAGTCACGCTGTGTTTGTAAACTATAACGATCTAGTTAACAATGCCGATAATAATGGTATACACAATAAATCCTGTGGAACACCTAGAGGGTACACATGATACTAATAATTGAATTGAGGATGACCGATCATATGAAATTATCAGATTATCTCAGAAGCCCGGAAGATCAATAAGATACGAGAGACGAGCTGGTAAATAATATGTTCATAATTTTTATTTCTTCATAATCGTTGATGGTATTCGATGTATGTTCAAATTGTATGCTTTCCATATTTATTATAATTCCGCCTATAATTTATTGTAAGGTAAACACAAAAGAAGGCAAATATTTTTGTTTATTATACAGGGTGGCCTAAAGGTATGGGGGAAATACTACGGTGACATATAGTCTGGGTTAAAATAACACACACTAAAATTATCTGTACATTTTTCCTAGGGTGTCTCATTTCGAAGCTAATTACCCTTAAGGAGGATGGAATTCATGGTCAGATTTGCTTTAAAAGACAACTTCGTATTTCGTTAATTTCTATTATATTCCTAATCCGATCGAAACAACTTCTTACAGTGCTTTAGGGAGGAATTTTTTATATAAATCCATAAGGAATTGTTTCAATCGGTTTAAAAGTGTAAGAGAAATTGTCGAAGTATGTTTTCTTGTCATAAATTTTGGCATTTCCACAATATAATATCCCAAAACCAATTGCAATAATTTTTTAGATCCTTTTCGAAAAACTCTTCTCTAAAACACTATGAAAATTATACGAATTACTTTAGGGATATAGCAGAAATCGACGAAATACAAGGTTATCTTTTAAATCAAATCTAACTGTAAATTCTGGCCATCTTAAAGTTTGTCAAGGATTTTTTCTGATAGCTTCTAAACCGCTCTATGAATTGTAATAAAATCACATGGCGGATAAAAAATATCTAATGCCAGTAAATCACTATTACACACCGAACACTTACAACTCAATTCTACAGTGCATTTCTCTTAAATTAATTTTTAATGTTTTCCTAAAAAACAGTGTTTCACAAAGTTTACGTTTACGTGTATTAAACTGTTTTCTCACAAGTTTCATGCGGTTATATTGTGGCATTCATTATTAGCATTCTTTGGACATTTATCAGTAAAATAATTATATCTTGAAAATGGCTAACCATGTTGATGTCAAACAAGAGTGTCTTTTTTAAGAAAATTGTTTAGTGAATTTAAAAATGTCACTGTAAGATTAATTAAAATTAATTTATGCCAATATTTAGGAATTAAAACATTAGGGGTATTCCACACCTGGCTTCCTAGACAAGATTCGAAAAGGGCCTTACTTATAAATTAAAGATACTCACTCTCAATACAATTCAAATTTTGTTACAATCGATAAATTAATTTGCAAGCTGTCAGCAAAAAAATCATCTGGAAGATTTAACCATTAATGGTGAATAACTCCGAGACAAGGGGGAGTCCTAGGAGAAACTCATAGGTACTTTTAGTGTTCTTTTGAAGCGGATTATATTCAGAGATCAAAAACTCCTCTAGTGTTCGCACATTTAAATCTAGATTAAAAATATATTTGCTACAAAAAAACTGTTATACCATACAGGAATTTTTTTAAAAACAAATCAATTTCATCTTTTGAAACTTCATTGACTTATATATTTGTCCTATTAAATTATATTGATATATTTTGTGTTTGTGATTTTCTATTGTCATGTAATTTACATATATATGTATGTTTATCTTGTTGTTTATATGTACTTAATGTTATACACTTATTTCTTTGACTTTTTCTTTTATTAGTGTTTTGATACATTTAAATGAAAGAAATAAAATATTATTATTATTATTATTATTATTATTATTATTATTATTATTATTATTATACATTCCCGAAGTATTGACCCATAGTCCTATTTACTATGTATTTATTTTTAAACGACTTCAAAAAAAGGAGGTGAGAAAAAATTGGAAACCTTTTCTTTATGTTACCAACATATTTGTAAATTGGGAGAATGCCCTTGTAATCATAAAAAACGATAATATTACTAATTTTTTACACACTACATGGTATTATTATAGTTCCTCATCAAGCTGCTCCCAATCCACCGTGGACCGGACTCCCAAAAACTAGACGAAATTAAAAGTCTGTCATAGTCTAGGAAATGGCCTGCAAAATCGACAACTAAAAGTTACCATCTCCCACTCAGTGATCGAAGAGATCATATAACTAGGAAACTTTTTTCTCTCTGAAAATTTTTGGTATGGTGGGAGAATATGAAGGACATTTTTTTTAAACGAATGATTTATCGATATCTGTTCATATAGGTAGTTAGTATATGTACTTCGCATACCCCAGTTAAATTGGCATACGAAAATTCCGCTCGGTGCGCGGTATAGAGGATTTTAAAGAAAAAAAAAATCTTTTAAAAATTCCCTCTACCGCGCACCGAGCTGAATTTTCGTCCCTCAATTTAATTGGAGTATGCGAAGAACATATACTAATTACCTATGTGGAGCGATATCGATAAATCATTCGATTAAAAAAATGTCCCCTCCTCCATATTCTCCCACCATACCAAAAATTTTCAGAGAAAAGTTTCGTAGTTATATGGTCTCTTCGATCACTGAGTGGCAGACGGTACCTTTTCGTCGTCGATTTTTCACGCCTTTTCCCTAACTATAAGAATTGAACAAATAGCACCAAGAAAATATGATTGATAACATGTGGAAACACATAAGTATTGAATTGAAAAGGAATCCAATACTGACAAATATAATAATTGTAGTTTTAATTACGAATATTTTTGTAGTCATAGTAAGTCTTTCATGAAAATTATTACAGAACCACCGCTTCAACCCCAACAATTTGCCCATCAACCTAGCACATCAACAATAAATGTTCTTTCTAGATGGCTCGGTTCAAGGTACAAAAAAGATATTTGCGGCAAAGAAAGTGACTTGGTATTGGTATTGATAGATATCGATCGTGCGTTTGACAGCATCTCATATGAATCCACACAAAGAGCGAGAAAATAATGAGAAAATAATTGGAATAATGAATACAATCCATGCTAAGAAGCTGAATAATCACTACACACATTAGGGAGAAATCTGTCACTATAACTGAAGCCAAGAGTTGCTCACAGGATGGAGTTCAATCGCCCTTGTTGTAATGAATAGTGGCGGATACGATATGCTGATTACATGGTAATTATTGAAAGAGGCACACATGAAGTTATATTTCCAAATGTCATGCAAATTGCTTTAAACATAATATTCAAATGATGCTAGTTTGAAAGTTTCTACGTCAAGCGGAATATTATTGACATTTTCCAATGAAATTAAATATCTAGAAGTAATCCTAGATCAAAATCTTGCCTGGAATTTATATCTAAAAAACAGTTATAAAAGCCACTACGATTATCAAAACACCATAGGCTGTTTGGAAAGACTTTGAAGCCCTAATGTTATATGCTAACCCTATCATTCGATTGTGAAATCCATGGTATACGGTGGCCAAAAACTGAAGAGTCAACACACGAAGAGTTGCGGAAATGGTAATGACTTGCTTGTTCAGAGATTACCTTGTGTAAAGAACAGGCATAAAATAAGTAAGATCACCGAATATAATCGGCGATAACTGGGATCGAAAAGGCGGAACAGCTTGTCCTCACTGATACTGTATCTCTGTTTCCTGCACAAAGTTGGCGATATTAAAAGTAAATGTACTGTATATACTTCCCAGATACTAAGCAGCATTTAAGGCTTTCAGGTTTTACAGTATTGAATCTAAAACTGTCTGAAATGCAGATAATCCCTAAGACTGGTAAACTAGAAAGAACAAGATTACCTTAATGTGGATGCCAGGGCACGAAAAATAGAAGGCAATCAATTACCTGACAGGACAGCCTTGCCAGAAAGTGCTTAAATCCTATTTTTCTAACCCGAACTGTTTTGCAGCTTATCTAATGGACACAAAGCGGAGGAGATTTTAAAATGGAAAAAGAAAGTTTTACTGGAGGAACACTCCAGGCCAGAGAGAAGAGAAAATGTTTATAACTCTTTTGATAAAAAGTGCCGCAAGGTTTCAAGAATTCGAAAAGCCTGACTTAAGGTCGATAACAGGCCACTGAACCTTGTGATATAATCTTAGCAGCACGCGTAAGACAAAAAATGATAAATTCAGATACTGCGATACAGCAAGAAACCTGAATATATATCTATGCAAGATATTAATGCGCTTTACGCTAACTGACCTATACAATTCGGAATCAACATCTGAAGACAGGGAGAAATTATTTCTGAGGAAAATGACAACTAGCTGATTGGACTACTCCCACAGTGCCACAAGAAAAGAAAATTACAAGAATTGTAAAAGATAGGTAATCCTGGGCTACAATTGGTTGCAAGGTAACTCAGAAATGGTCTTTTAGTCCGACATGAAGGAGCTAAGCGATCCATTAAATACATATTTTGTAAGTAATTCAAAATGACAATGATATTCTTTTACTTATTCTAAATGTTTTTATCGAGATATCTGATTTCAACGCTACAAGTTTGAAATCCTGCTCCCTTGCCAGTAATTTTCGAACTGATAATCGTTATTTTCTACATGCTTTCATAGCATTGTCGCCAATGTTCGGCAATCTAATTCCTGTCAGTTCCTTAATTGCTCACGTATGCATTTACATATAATCGTATTTGGAAAAGGTCATTATTCTCATTGAACTGCGTGTGACAGTTCATCACATATGTCCTGTAGATGCTTTCTACAGGTGTCTAACTTTAATGTGGTGTCCACGAGTAACTGATGATTTGAGCGTTAGTCAGCACCAGGTAAAGTATTATACAGCTTTATTGATGATCTTGGACCTCCTATCATTTGTCTTCACTTTGTCCGATTTTTATTTAAGATAGTGTGTACAACTAAGATAAAAATGAGATCGACAGGCTTGCTTTCCACAATTTTCACATCTAATAAGAGATGTACCCAATTCTTGCTTAAACTATTATACGGATAATTTCTCAAGATATGAGCTATACATTGTGAATAAAAACTACATATTTTTACTTTGTTTAGTTATTTTATAGATATGTCCAAGATGTTCTTAAAACCTTGGATATATCGTAACAAACAATTTCCCTGTAAATAAATATATTCCCCATCATTATGACAACCTATTATTATGGATACTAATATGTATACAATAGAAGGCAATAAACAAGCATTCAATTTTTCCGAAATGCCATTAAATCAAGAAAATAGGCAATAAGAGATATTATCCTGTCAACGAGTTGTAAAATTCGACGCCTCAAGCAAAATTACAAAATCTGATTATATGTACTATTCGTTAAAATAACTCAGCATCAGAAACAATAGAAACAAATTATTAAATTATTGAATACATATTAACTTTAAATGCAATGATTCTAAGGAAATTATGGTTTGTTTTACACTGCAGGTTAACAAGGGTCATTAATGGAGTACAGACCACCACGACGTTATGCTGCCGGCTACATAATATATTATCTTAATAATATCAACACTAGTTTTGCTATGTAAATATACAGAAGTACTTGAACGATTTCCACATTCAATAATAAGATTAAAACATACTTGAAAAAATAACACTCCAAATGTTTTGAGATAATAAATAAATTGAAGTGAAAGAACTAATCTAACATTAGCAGTTAATATTAGAAGAACCTACTAATTATTACGAATAAAAACAGGATTTAAATGCTTGAGATTCATTTTCACAATAGTACGGCCATTCAATTGTTTTCGAAAAATTCAATAGACATACGTACTCCAGAGGAAACATTAAGTGAATCTATCACTATATCAATAGATAATAGTTTTAACGCAAGTGAACATAGTTAGGATTATTTTTTAAACCTCAGGTTCAAACACTTATCTAGTACCTACTACGCGAAATTAGTAAAAATAGCATTTTGAGATACATTGCTTGCCTCAGCTACCTCTTCCTGACTATGACTTACACGAATTAATTCAATGTTCATTTGGTTTTCAAATGGTCATTTTCTCATAAGCATTATAAAAGTGCTGTAAAATTAATCATATTTAGGGCCAGTATAATCGATTATACTGAAAACTTATATTGGACAACAATAAAAAATTAAGATTTTCAGGAATTACAAAGAATTTCCACGGGTATACACATCTTACTCGGTGTATGCTAAGTTCTTGCTAAGAGCTCAGTTCTGCTGATAAAAGTCATGTTTAATTGATTAACTCTGCCGATTTTAATATTATAGCTTAATGAACGTAGAAGATTCTGCTCAAAAAACGATATTATTAATATATGGATTTGAACTTTTAACAAGTTTTAAAATTGTCAAACGTCACCGGAAGCCCTATGCAGGTAGCAATTTTTAATTTTATAGTGATTCATTGATTAGTTTAATTGTTATAATTATTTAACACCGTCTTGGGTTCCCGCGACCAAATTCTATCGCTTTGAAATTGAGATTATACGTCCGTTAGATGTGTCCCACTTACCATAGGTGACATGCTAATCTTATTTGTTTGATATACAGTTAACTAGAATTTCGAGGGTTTTTATCTTGTATGTCTTGTATATTGTATTTTTCAATCAAGTGTAGCAATAAAGCAGCCACTCACCTCAGATCCACACACATCAAAGTGCAAGACGGCTACTCGTTCTTGTCGCAGAGTCGGGGAGTAGGTTCGATTTGAAAATACTATTTATTACCAGGCGCCACTCTCCCTGATTTATTAATGTTAAAGCCCTCAAGGAAAGGAAAGGGACATAAAAGAATTTTGTGGCTTAATTAAATTAGAATAAAAGAATTTATTACATAAACATAGGGTTAGTGGGTTAGAAAATTCTGACAATATAATACAAAAATATGATAAAAAATTTCAGTTAAATAATTAAGTAATAAATATTCACAACCTTCAAATAAATACTAATATATGGTAAATAAAAATTAGCACAAAAATCTTCACATAAATAAATACACATATATATGTTGGATGGTCGCTTAATTCACTAATCGTTTGAAACTAAACCCTCGTATGTTGAAGTTTATAAAAAAAGGAAAACGTTTAAATACCTCGGTGTCCAGTTAAGAAAAATAAGTAGGTAGAAGAATGTAAAGTTACTTCGTACTCGTGGTAAAATTTTCCACAACGCCCTGTACTCCTGTCATCCGCCGCAGTCTGTCTCTCTGTCTCATAGGTAGTTTCATCAAATGAAAACCAACGGCACATACAGCCCTTTCGGCTTCACCCTCCAATTTGCAACATAAAATTATCCCTAACAATGGATGAATGTGTGTATCCACATAACCATAATTACATAAAAAAAAGCCTGAAGTAAATAAAAAAATATTGCTTTTCATTTATCTATTCGTAAAAGGTATTTAGTAGAAGATAATTTACGCTAAAGAATCTTATTTTAAGTACCTGATGTTAATGGCTTTTTCTCTTCACCAACGTGGTGTTTTCTTTCGAGGAGCTAGGACCAAAATGGTCTCTCTGTTTCCCCTCCAGTGATCTTTCCTACATACCAAAAAACTATTTCGGTTCAATTACAACCTTTAGGAAAGTGTGGCTGCTGAATCTCCATATTTATCAATGACAATCAACAATCCAGCCAACACACACAATTTCTAGAGAATTCGTCGGGGTACCAACATTGTATTGTTGTAACATAAATAAATAAGTGAGGAAATTTAATAATAAGATGTTTGATAGTGTCTTTCTAAGAATACAAAATGATTTTAATTTAAAACTGACTTCAAAATATTGACGAAATTAATAATTCGGTAACAAATGAATTGGTGTATGCAGGGTTGCCTACGGTTGAATCTTCGACAGACGGTGGTGGATTTATGAAGATATTTCATTGTATGTATTTATTTCTTTTTCTACAGAGTTTGGCCCTATTCATGTTACACAAGAAATAAAAATATTAATCCAATTCATTACTTAATATTGTCTAGTTCTTTTTAAGTTAACCCTCGTGCCATTGTATGGTTTCAGTTAGCAACTGCTAAAGGAATTTCCTACAATTCCTCACATCTATTCAAGACTCCGATTCCACACAGGAATTGTTGCCTTTGAGAATGTTAATTTTATAACTATCAGAGAAGTACATGGTAAACATAAACACATTAACATACTATCAATAGTAGGCAACCCTTCAAATCAAAAGCCTATACTGTTCGGAAGGGGGCTGCACATTTGAAAAAATGGAGAAAACATGCATTACCCACAGACATTGCCAGTATCGGAGCTGGGGATCGAACGCAGTATACCATAGATAGTGGACTAAGCGTGCTCTCCTCTAAGACACTTCAGTCCGCTGCCCTAATGTGCCCGTAGTGGTAATCAAGACATAAGAGTTTAATTGTAATACTCCTTATTTCTGCACATTCTTCACTGAGAGAAACATTATTCTGGGTATATTATAAACAGCTTTCATACACTTTATATTATGTATGATAAACGGGAAATTTCTTATTCTTGATGTATACAGTCAATCGGTGACACTATTGTGCCCCTTACGACGATGTGGATGTATGTTCAAGACTCGCAGGGGTCTTCTTAAGGGGCAGGTCTGATTGACTTTATTGATATACCAGCATGATCAAAGAAACAGTATGATAAGTAAGTAATCTGTTTCTCATATTAAATATTAGATGGAGTGTATGAAATTTGTCTGCAAAATACCCAAAATAACGCTACAAGTTTATATCTGTGTAATATAATATGGTGTTAAAATAGTTGTATGAATTATTATATAGAGACGTCTACGAATATATATATATATATATATATATATCTATTCAAAAAACCGTAATTGAAATTAAATTGTATGTATTACTTTAACCCTTTTACTACTACTTTAAAGTACTCCTGAATTACCATACCCTTGATTGCTAGATCCGGAATTGTTTCAGTTAAATGCCTGTCACCAAATTGGTACTGCTTTCACAAGGACTTAAAAGTAAAGTTGGGCGCTATACAGGGCCATCCTAAAATTCTTATTTGGGTGTGAAACGGTTCACTTGCTGTTAACTTACTATGTTTTCTGTTATCTTCTTTTACCTTTGGCGTTTTAGTCGATATAAAAGTTAATTAATGTATGACAGTAAGCATATAAGTATTGTTTTCCGTATAGCTTTTAGAATAATTGAACCTCTTTTTCTTATTTAAATCTTTAAGAGCTTACGGTGGCGCCCTAAACATTATTTTCTATTTTATTTTTGAAGTACACGAACTTTTTCAAAAAGACATATTAGAAATATAAGTATAATGTAAACGGACAGACGTTTTCAAAGCTATTTACAATTCAATTATTAACATTTTACGGTGCAACAATTCAAAAAATATGTTTTCTAATTAAAGGGTATACTACTAGTCCGTGAATATAATAATATATTAATTTTGCACAAAGATAAATCATTTCAAATCAATAGAAATATTTCTTAACTGTAATGAATAGTCAGTTTGTCTCTATTAACTATTTTCCTGTCTGCCATGTAATTATTCAATCAAGAGAAATACTACTAAAAATTGGGTAACATATTAAGAAAGCTTCTGGTTATAAAATGACTTCACGGTAGTTAAACTTATGCAAAATACGTAAGATGATATATTACACCTTGTTAATATATTCATTAAGCTGCCTTTCTACAAGGTACCGCCTTCAGAATGTCAAAAACATTTATATAATGATACAAGATCAATCTGAGGAATCATCTAGTACTAGTAATAGGCGGTTCTATGTAACGGAATCCTACCTTTTCGATTACCATAATCGGAAAGGGTATCGAAATAATGAAGACGTATAAGAGTGTTATTAACAAGGGGTGTGTACAGGGTGTGACAAATTTCAACACAGCCAAGCTCATCATCATTACGTAGCCGTTTCCGTTCATTGCTGACCATAGGCCTACTCAACATGGTTTCAATCTACTCTATTCTGGGCTTAAGCTAATATAGTAGAGGAAGTAAAGTTAAAAAATTGCAGCCATAATTTCTCAGTACATGGCCACCGAAACCCTTATAGTTGAATAGGTACTTACGTATACTTTACGTAAAAAAATGTTTAAATGAATGACCGATCTGCAGGACGTAGGGGAGTGAAGAATGTGCAGGTGGTACTGCATTTTTGCGCATTTTTCTGGTTCCATAGAAACCCTATGGTATAGATCAGTAGTCAGAGATTTTTAGGTACATTTTTGAGCCGGCAGCAATGTTTTTATTGATTCTTATATATTTTTTGCCGTTAAACACGGTTATCACTATGCGTACTTCGTAAATCGCGTGCTTTTTTTTTTAATTTACAATTAAAGAAAAAAACAACTATTTTCACGTTTTGCTTTACATCGCCTCTCCTGTGCCATTTTCATATTTCTTTCTAACAATAGTGACAACTACATTTCGATTGTCTGTCGCGTTTTAATTAATATATTTTAGCGTGATTACGCTATATATCTAAGTATATCTCTATGACAATAATGACAACTGTATTCCAAATATTATTGCCCATCGTCGCTTTCTAATTATTTTGTTTGAGACTACCCTATAGAATTCTGCCTTATTTTATATTAAAATGACCCAGTAAAACGGACTTAGCTTGATAATTTAATACAAGACTAAAAAAGTATTTCTATTTACCCTGTTTATATTGTTGAATCTAAATTTAGATATGAAGATAATCTTAATATTCAATTTAAATATTAACTCGCGTGAATGAAAACACAAGATGCGTAAGTTTCAGGGGCCAAGTTGATATCAGTACATAATAATAACATCCAAGCGGAAATTTGCAAAGAGGTCAAATTTCATGAGATAATTTCATTAACCGGGTTTTTATGCTCGATTATGGTTTTACTTAAGTAAATCGTTAATGCTCATTTTGAATGTCATTTATATTGTGGAATGTTATGATTCATTTATTTACCTTCCTAATAATTAAATCAACTCCGGGAATGTTGAGGAGATTTGTCTCCTTAAAAAGTTGACAAAATGATATTGACGATGCAGCAACCCAAGCCTTGACAGACGTTTTGGTGGCCCGTTTATAGTAATTGGCTTCCCGTCGTTGTATGGCACATCTCACAGCATTATACTATCTGTTGCGGTTGCTTGCTAAATGTACGAGCTCACCAAATTTCTTTCCCATTAATTTTCTTTGTTGGTTCGTTAAAGGAATGAATGCGGTTCTATTCTCTATATATCATCTGGTGTCCTTGATGGTTAAGAGAACCGTATGAATTATTTTCTCAACGAATAACGTAGCAAAAATGATAGGATAGGGCAGAACATAATATCGAAAGAAATGTTTTGGAAAAGTAATTGGATGTGTCAGAGGCGTTATAGATCAAGCTCCCAGAGACCTACGTCATCTTAGCAAAGCTAATATTTTGATAATACATATTGTGCTATGTAGTTAAGAACATATGCATATTTGCTAGCTTGAATGCGGGACCCTTTTACAGATGACAGGTATAAAAGGTACAAAAGAACCTACGTCAAAGTATGATAGCTGGCTTTCATATATGTTTGACAGAATACTGTTAAAAATATACATTTATTATTGCCACACTTTCCGTGGGCCCTAACTTCCACCAGACGCTTTAAAGCTCGAAAAAACTCAACCTAACCTAACATAACTGTGGAATCATATCTACTACCAACTATGTAAAAAATGAAACAAAATAAAAACTTAATTAATTTAGGTTACGTTGGGTTTCTTTCGAGCTTTAAAGCGTCTGGCGGGAGTTAGGAACCACAAAAAGTGTCTGGCAATAGTGAAAGTTGGTTTTTAACAGTATTCTGTCAAACATATATGAAAACCAGCTACCATACTTTAACGTAGGTCAGTGAGGTTTTTTGCACTTTTTGTACCTGTTATTTAAAAAAGGGCCCCGCTTTCAAGCTAGCAAATATGCATGCGTTCTTAAGTACATATCACACTATTTATTGTCAAAATATTAGCTTTGCTAAAATGACGGAGGTCTGGCGGCTCTGGGATTTTACTTTATTAAGGAAGGTGGAGAAAACTAGGGGGTTAGCAAGCTTAATCTTTGTGATTTTCATGTTATTTATGTTACACTAACCCTTGCTTAACTGACAGTTGCTATTTGTATTCTTCTACCAAATTCAGTTGCCAGTATCGTCAATAAAGAACTAAAGCTATATCATCCTATTTACTACCTCACATTCATCAATCCTTAATGTGACTTTAATCCGTCTGTGCTAAGTCACAATTACACTTCCGTTGTAATTAACTGTCAAAGTCATGGTCCAAATAAAGATGTTTTATTCACACAATTCTCGTACTGTTATATTTCCCGCAATATGTGACCCATCATGCTCGCGTTCCTACCACTTTGTATTTTAAATTTATGTGTATAGTACACCAAACAGTATTTGAGTGCAAATATAGTCACGGTGTTTTCCTTTAAAGAGACTTGGATGGGAAATCTGGATGTGGAAGTAGTGATTCCTTAGGCTGCGGTTTTTACCTACTCCTCTACTTTGTGGTCGTGATTATATAAGCTAAAATCTTCCTTGATATATATCCTTCATGCTGGTGAAAACCACATTCAAATTAGAGCAGTAGTTTTAGAGTTATGTGGGCAGTTTGTCTGTATCTAAATAACAACATATGGACAAACACTCGACCATCCGAACTGAGAGTCGCAATCGGTTAAACATGACATACACTTCATAGATACTTGAATTCTAATTTAACGTACCTATATTTCATTGATAATGAAAAACTAGTATGATCTCCATGACATATTTTAAAGTTTTGCAAATTACTGATAATTTTAATGTAATTTTAACGTGGTGGAGTGGAAGAATAGTAATAGTACGATAAATTACTGCTCTTTTTTTGTTGCAATACATTTGTCTGTAACTTTCTTGTTTCCTTCTGGACGGGGAAAGAAGTTTAGTATACGAATGCATTATAACGAGACCTGGAACTTAAACTATATTTTGAACTTATTCCTCTGAGGGTTGGGGGTAAATAGGGGTAAATAAGTAAATCAAGCTGGTAAGAGACTAGAAACTTGGAACTTGATGTATATACTAGAAGATAAAGTTTAATTTTTTTGTATTATATTTTCCACTCCTACCATCATCCCCACTCCAATCTTAATTTAGTTAACAATATTAAAAACCGCTGCCCAAGAAATCACTATTTCCACATCCAGATTTGCCATACAACTATCTTTAAGGGAAAACATCTACTATATGTCGGATACCACGGGGGCACGTTTAGGGTTAGACCGCTTGGACATGTTAGCAAGTACGATATTTCGCTGATATTTCACTTAATACAAAATTTAATAACAAAGTCTAATTGTCCACACGAATAATGCAAGTAATCAAAACAGTCTCAGCACCATCGGATAAATCTAGTAAAACAAAGGAACTAACGATCCGCTACCCGCTATCCCGCGATAATCAAACCTTAACTCTTGCACAGATAATCATAGAATGCCTCTTTGTTCCCCGGGCTAGCCGATCCGTTTCGTTTGCTTAAGATCCCCTAAGAGTGTTCCCATGCCCATGTAAGGAAATGCATCGAATCTTAAACTGTTATTTGTTGAGGTAGGTAAGTCAACCACAATATTCATATTAACAAAAATAATAAACAGTCACAAGTACTAGTGTTGGGTTCCTAAGAATCACAGACATACAGAAATTATTTTCTGTGGCGCCGACATATATTTGCACTCTAGTACGTGGAAATAATTGGTCATAGAATTTTAATAATAGTAATAATAATATTTGAGGTGGATGTCATAAAAAAGTTTGAGGCGTTGGTTTCTAGCATAATAAAATGAGGTTTCTGGAGTCTATTAGCTTGCTCTACTTATTAATCCCAATTTACAGACTCTCACTCCCCCACCAGTACAACGGAATCATCGTAATCAGATGTCATTACAGTATGTGTACCAAATTTCAAGTGAATATCTCAATTTTCTTTATCAACCCCTTTAATAATGGAGTGGTGGGGAGATGGAGAGTATTATAAAAAAAGACGTGGCTTCTAGTATATATACCAAATCCTAAGTTTCTGTACTCTTACTAGCTTGCTTTACGTATGATCCCTTATTTACCCCTATTTAAACCCCAACTCTTCAACGGAATCATCTCAATACATAATCCAATTACAGAAGTCATTATAATACCTACATGTACCAAATTTCAAGTAAAAATCTCAATTTTATTTTATCAACCCTTTTAATCATATGGAGTGAAAATGAAATATGGAGGTGAGAATTATAAAAAATTTGAGACCTTGGCGTCTAGTATATACCATATCTCAAATTTCTATACACATACCAGCATGATTTACTTATTTTCTCCTATTTAACCCCTTTCCCTTCAACTGAATCATCTCAAAATATAATGTAGTTCCAGATGTTTTTATAATATACATATACGTGACCTACGCTTCTAGTATACACACCAAATATAAGTTTCTATACTCTTACCACCTCGTGTTCCCCTATTTACCTCTACTTACCCCGCACCCCTTCAACGGAATCATCTCAAAATATAATCTAGTTTCATATATCGTTATAATACATACGTGTACCAAATTTCAAGAAATTATTTTAATTTAATTTTATCGACCCCTTTAATAATGGAGTAGGGGGTAGTGGAGGGGTTGAAAAATATACAAAAATCAGAGGCCTTCGCTTCTAGCATATACAACAAATCCCATGCTTCTGTACTCCAAATCTCGATTTTTCAGGGAATTTTAAACCTATTTCAACAAGAAACATTTTTGAATTTTTTTTACGATTACTATACTTCCATTCCACTACGTGGATGTGGAAGTAATTAAGACATTGACTTGATATTTGGTATACATATGCACTATGACAACATCTAGAACTGAATTATATTCTGACCTTATTCCATGGAATCGTTGGGACTTAAATAGGGGTAAGTAGGAATTAATAAATAGAGCAAGCTAGTAATAATCCAGAAACTTTGTTATATATACTACAGGGATTCTTTTTTTTTGCATCAGCCACACCCATTACCACGTTGTGGCAGACGATCTCAAATATTACATTATTAAAATTCTGTAATTATTTCCACATACTGGAGTGCAAATATAGTATCAGGATGTTTTCGTTTGAAGAGACTTGGACGGGAATTCTGGATATGGAAGTAGTGATTCCTTAGGCAGTGGTTTTTTCTTGATTAGCTTGAAATAAATAGCTCCAATTAACCTACTTTATGCGATCATCTACGTAAGAGAGTGGTTTTTCTTTGGTATATAATTTTCCTAGCACGAATTGATTTATGCAGTTATTTTAATTATTTGTTTTGACACCATTAAATATTTTATGTCAGCTATAAAAACTATCATGTATGTGGCACGGTATATGTAAATATAATAATGCCTATAAATTTCAGTTGGCTTGTTGGTTCTGACAAATATTATCCAATTATCAATTAATTTAAAATTGTGGGCGAAAATCCGAAGTTAAAATAAACTGTACAAACTATAAACGCTATAATTTTATTAATACCGGACATGTTGAAAGGTAAACAGTTTAGCATTTATTTCTCCTTTTATTTACGGAGTTACTATTTGCTATTTTAAACTTTACTAGTTCAGTTTTTGGAATATGTAGATTAATTCAGAAATTCAGAAACACTTTGTACTATAAAGTTTTCCTAGCAGACCTACTTATCGATACCTTATTGTTAACAGGTCGTATCCAAAAAATTTGATGAAATGAGTTTTTGATGTCTATGGATTCTTCGGGTGATTTTCCACAATTTGAACATATGTAGTAAGCCATTTACTTCAATCCAATCCTACTTATTAGGGTATAGGCCAGTAAAATTAAGTAAAATACGAACAAATTTGTAACAAGCCGTTTGTTACGTTAAAATTTCGGGGAGGGTGTATTAAATATGTCAATAAAAATCCCAAAATATCCGAGTATCGGAACACACCAAAAAATCGTCCGACATCTTGAAATTCGCGATATTTTTCATTTAAAGTCAAATAACTTTATTACTTATCAAACATTATGAAAACAGGAATATTCGAGAAAACTTCAAAATATATAAAACGACGTTTAGAAATTTGTAATAGCTTAAACATTAAAAAAGTTAGAGCTTAAAAATTATAAGATATCAGTTTCAACACAGAAAAATACATCAGGAATGATAGGTTTAGTCCTTGGAGCCGAAATGTTTTTCTGTAGATCTGTACACAGACACCTGTGCATAGATCTACATCAAAAAAAAGTTCGGCTCCAAGGACTAAGCCTATCATTCCCTATGTATTTTGTGTGCTGAATCCGAATTTTCAATTTAAAAAATTTTCTGCCGCATAAATTTCGAGTAAATCGCTGTTTTTATTGCCAAAATACGGTTTTGACAATAGAAACCGCCAATTACTCGAAATCTACGCGGTAAAAAATGTTTTATATTGAAAATTCGAATTCAGCACACAAAAATATTTAAGGACTGGTAGGTTTAGTCCTTGAAGAAGAAAATTTTATATTTTTGTAGACCAGTGTAATGAAAGAGGTTTGGCGATTTTCAGGAAGTTTAATTGGTTGTATCAAAATCCTAACTTCACATTCGCATTCTGATCGATAGGGTAGGCAAACAGACTTGAGCATAGCTTGGTTCCAAAAGAGAGGGGTTTGCATTCTTTCAAATTCGTTATTAGTTTGTACATAAAAGAACCATCATCTCTCTCGATAAATTCTTGAGAAATAGATAAAATATGGTGAAGATCAGTTCTATTATCAAAAATGGGGATCGGGTATATACGGTATATTTAGTTTTGAGGTTCAACAAGTGGTATATTGAAAGCAAATATTAAGTTGGAATCTACTTGAAATGCGTTTAGTTCAATAATATCTAAATATTGAGCAACTGCCGATAATTTAATAGGAAGAGGCAAATTGCTGCTTCGCAAACTTTGTGAAATTTCTTGTAACGCTGTTACTAAATAATTGGGGGTTATGATTGACGAAAGTATGATTCCCAATCTAGCAAATGTTATTGAATTTAGAATGTTTTTCAAATGATCCTCAATATACAAATAACTTGTCATTAATTGTTCAAAAATGTGTAAGAATATTAATTTAATTTCTATAGCTTCTATGTTTCTCGTCATGGTTTTGATTGTGCGATCGATTTCTTTTAAGTTTTTATTAAAAGTTTCTTCGTCAATTTACAATTTTTGAATGATTGGATTCAAATTTTTGGATTACCGATATTGTGACTGAAATTTGATTTTCTATTAAATTTTCTAACTGATGTTCGTCGTTATTTCATTTTTTAATGCAGTTAGCATAGTATTCACCATCTTCGGCATCTAGATTTCCGGTTATTGTTTTGAAGATCGTGTCGATACCATTTAATATGCCGCGATTATATCTCTTTGTGTCTATAAATACTTCATAAAATCGTAATTTTATAGTTTTAGAAATTTGTCCGAAAAGGTTAAAGTCTGTTTTGCTTCTAATTTTTTTGATGAGCACCATCAAGAGTAACTATTTGAAATCGTGTCTAAAATTCGTTGCCTCTTACTGAAGGTTAGTTTAAGAGATGCTATATTTTTGTGTCCCAGTAATGTACATTTTTTCGTTTGTCACCACGATGCTAATTATAATAAAAAAACATAATTTTCTAGAGTTATTGTCGAAATTATCTAATTTAATGCATAGTACCCATTATTTGATAAAATCAATGTGAGATTAGTTATTAAAGTTAAAAGCCAAAAAGTGCCTAATTTTAATATAGCGGCCCAATTCTTGAGCGGTTCCGCTACCTGGATTTTTTGGGAGGTTAAGTTAGAACCCTGTTTGTTCTTATAGTTATAAAATAATCAGTTTTTTAGGCCTCCTGTGGAATTTTACTTTTGTGGGTTACGCCCTGTTACCAATAAGGTATCGTTATTTCATTTACAATTTGTAGAGTTCCGTTTTGTTTCAAAAGTCATTAAGTTTGCGTAGGATAAAAAAAATAACATTCTACTGATGACACAGTTGAACCTGGATGAAAGGATATGCCACAGTTTACTAATAGATACTCCGTTCGCTACAAGAAATGACCAGTCTTTACTTTTTGCTTGCTCTTTGTCAGTAGGTGCAGGTGCGATCAAGGTTAGTAAGCCTCGATCGCCCTCCAACCACCCACATAACCGCTTCCACCGTTCGGACCGGACATAGTAATTGTTCGAGCGGTGGAAGCGGTCATGTGACCTGGTAAATAAAAATGAAATTTCACATCGATGTTTTGTTGCGACTTTTTGCTTGCAATGTGATGTATGTTTCCAGGCATCGAGAACCATCGAAAAATACCCCTGCCAGTATTTTCTGGTTCGGTCCTAGGAGCAATTTCGACTAAATGGTGCAATTATGTGATTTTTTACCGAAATTTGGAATACATCTTAAACGTGGTTTTCTAAAGCTAAAGTGCTATTGCCAGCATCTTTTTGTATTTATATTTATATTTTGTATTTATATTTGCAAAGGTTTTACAAATTGTAGACATCCAATTATATTTTGAAAAAGCAAAGCGCTCAATGAGCGTCTTTCAACTTAACCTACAAAAACCTATTTTACTAAACTAAATAGATTAAATTTATATATATTATATTCTATAAAGAAGCAGACTAACCATTATACTCTTCGCCTATTTACTGCACTTTTTATGTAACTGTTGCACATTCTATATAATACTCTCCCCAGTTTTGTAGTAAATAAAGAAATATTTGCGAAGAGTATAATAATAATGTTAGTTTGTATTAGCGAGTGATGGCATTGTCTAACTACGAGATGAACGAAACCCGCCAAAGCACGGTCCATAATCTTATCGCATTTGTGACAAATTTTTTGCTGTTAACTTGATAGATATTGGGGATTACTTCCTCATTAGCTGGTTTTGCAATGTAACAATATACTATCTAATATAAATATATTTAAAAGAATTGAAATAATTATTTTTTTTTATTTATTGATCGATTTTCGAGTTCTTCCTCTACTTAACACTAACTTACCGTCCAAGTTTCACTGCAGTTCGACTGTTCGTTCCTAAGTTATCGTGCTTACAAGAAACATGATGGACTGACAGACGGACGGAAGGACGTTTTGAAAGTTGTTCAGAATTCGATCACCAACACAGAGATATGACAGTTTTCTCCCTACGAACGATATTGCCGGTTTTAGAAATGTGCCGATCGAATGCAATATACTCTTCCCTCTTTCTTCTTTTGTATTTGAGAAGAGTATAATAATATAGACATTGGCAGGAATATGGAATCTTAGCCAACGTTAGTTATCAAATATTCATAGCAAAAGTTCACATAAGTATTGTTTTAACTTTTTTTGACGTTTCCTGCAGCATAATCCAGAAATGTGTTAGGTAAGTTATTGTACAATTTACATGCATTGTACGTGAAACAGCGTTTAAGAATAGCAGTGGAGTGTCTAGGTATAACTAATTCATATGTATGTCAGCGCCACCGAAAATAATTTCTGCACGCATATGATTCTTAGGAACCTAGCACTAGCACTTATGGCTTTATTATTTTTGTTAATGTAAACATTTAAGTTGACTTACCCTAACCAATAACAGTTTAAGATTCGATGCATTTTCTTATATAGACATAGGAACATGCTTGAGGATCTTAAGTGAACGAAACGGAATCAGCTAGCCCGGGAACAGAAAGGCATTCTATGATTACCAAGAGATAAGATTTGATTATCATGGGCTAGCGGGTAGCGGATCGTTAGTTCCTTTGGTTTACTAGATTTATCCGATGGTGTTGAGATGGTTAGACCCTTTTATTAAATGTTGTATTAAGTGAAATATCAGTGTCGTACTTGTTAACATGTCCAAGCGGTCTAATCCTAAACATGCCCCCGTGGTAGCCGACATGTATTAAGTTAAATCACAAATTAAAGAAACGTCCGAACAAAATCCATCATTAAATAACTAAAAGACAAATAAACGAAACCTTAAAAATTATGAAATGATATTATGGAATATTATTATTAATTTGATTTCATTTAGTGACTTCAATATAATTAGTTCCGATCCTATATAAGTACGCGTAAGATTTAAACTCAGTTTTAATTTTTTTGTATTATTCATATTTGCCTTCCTGTACGTATGGATATGTTGGAGGTTACTGTAAAATGGCAACAACCAAAACTCAAGTACGAGCATGGTAATGAACCATTAAATAGGAATATTTATATCAAAACAGCAGTCCTAGAGTTGAAATCAATCCATTAAAATAATTCTTAATCAGTAATTAGATCTTTTGTTTGTTATTTCTTTATTTTTTTTATTCCTGAACTTCCCGTTATAGCCACCGCTGCCATAAAATTTTCTTGCAGGTGTATACAGAGCAACTCCATTTAGGGTACATTTTCATTTTTTGTTGGTGCAAGAAGATTATCAGACATGGAGAACTATTTCAAAAATGTACCTTATGCCATTTTGCTTCCGATTCCGACACCCATGTAAATGTTAGGAAACAGCACCGAGTTTAAAAATTTCTTCTGTAGTGTGTTCCTTAAACCCTCAGGATCATTCGTCATTACTAAAATCTTTGGGGGCGGACAAAATAGGCGAGTTATAGGCCTCAAAAAATGCATAAAAAATGAAGCCTGAAAAAAACTTGAAAAATGAAAATCTCAACCTGAAAATCGAAGATCGCCGATCACGATTCTGAGGATCCAGCATTTTCAATTTCCTAAGTTGGATCTCGGATTCGTAATCAGCGACCTCGAAAACCCCCGAGTACAGATTTTCAAGGCCAAAATATCCACTCTCATTTTTTCTGGAAAATGGCCCGATTTCCGGTTCGCCATTTTAAATTTCCCAAATTGGACCTCAGATTCATGATCAGCGACCTCAAGAACCTCTGAGTGCAGATTTCCAGGTCGAAGTTTTCATTTTTAAAGTTTTTTTCAAAACTTAATTTTTGGGGCATTTTTTAAGACTATAACCCCCATAACTCGTGATGAATGATCCAGAGGGCTCAAGAAACACAACGCAGAAGGAATTTTTAAAATCGGTGCTGTTTCCCAACGTTTACACATTTGGTATGTTTTCCCTACTTATTTACTGGAGTACCAGGCTGAGTCCAATATTGTTGGCATTTGATAGGACTACAAATAAATAAGAGTGCAAGAAAAGTATTAGATACGGCTAAAAATGCACCAGCTTCTATATATGTATGTATATGTAATGCATGATTCAGAGCTATTTTGCCTGAACTACTATGCGTTACCACTAAATTGACACAATCGCTTGTCGGCACAATAGACCCTAATAATAATACGGACACTATTTAAATATCCGAATTTTTAGCTGTAATCCATAGAAACTGCACAGTTGGTAACATTGAAATGTTCGTAATTGGTGACCACACAAGTTCTGTTCTTATAATTATACTAACAGGGTATCCGATAGTCACTATATACAGGAACTTAATTTGCAATGCACATTTCTATTACAGCTTTGTAATTTTGTCACCGCATAGTTCAGTGACATGGCATCCAATTACATAATAACATCGGTTCGAATCCGAACGAATCCAGACGTTATAGAGCTTTGGAATTTATATATACTTACGTATGTATAGAAATTGTTAAAGCGATATAATGAAATAGTTTATTTAGTACATGTGAGTTCTACAAGTTTCGTAGGTACATGTTAATTAAATTAATATGAGCTGAAGTTATGACAATGTCTTATACAAAATATCAAACCTGAAAACATATTGTAAAACAAAATTTCATTCTGTATTAATTGGACCTTATTACCTAATATCCATTAAAAATTTGTTTGTTTGTCATTCGTTAATTTTCACGCCGACCTCAATATTCGATATCAATTTTTTATATAAAACAAATCACCGCTTGTTATATTTACTGAATTTAATAAGATAGGTACATATGATGGTTATACTAGCAATTAAACTGAATTGATCCATTTCTTATTTGACAATTCTCATTGTAACACTAGTATACACATAGCCCCTTACGACTATGAAGAATAAACTAGAGTTCACATAGCTCCTTATGATCATGGTAGTAAGAGGCTATGATATTTGCTTAATATAATCGAGTGATTAGATTTAAAATGAAAGTAATTTACGTAACATTTATATATTTACCATTAATTCATAATAATATATAAAAAATATTTTTAAACTAACCATGTGATGGTGGATAACACGCTTCTATTAACTTGACCTGTAACATTGTAAGCAAATCTTACCAGATACAATTTAGCATTTTCTATAGAAAAATACAAGATGACATTTCAAAGATGGCGGACAGTCTGTTGTCATTTAACATCCGATTCTACTAAAGATTGGCATCTAAGGATTCTAGGTCGCAGATTACAAACATGTGATCAAAACTCAAACATTCAAAATGGCGGCGTCAACATGGAGGACAGGTTTTATCATTTATCGTTTCATTCGAGTGAAAATCGGTATGTGAAAGTTATTGAGGTTGCAGATTACAATTATCTGATATCTGGGGATTTACAAGATCACAGATTATAAATATTTAGTTGAAATTCAAGAATTCAAAATGGCGGTTTCAGCAAGACGAATAGGTTTTAGTCACTTATAGGGAAACAATTTTATCGAACAAAAAACTATTCTAATTAGTACAAAACTAAAAAGAAACAAATTATTAAATAATTTGAAAAAATTAAAAAAACACGCCTGAACTGAAACTGTTAAAAATGCAGTAAAAAATAGAAAATAATGTTAATAACAACTAAATATGTTAATAAATGTAAAATCGTGAGGCTCTCAAAATATCCAGAAGAAAAGGATAGGAAAGGAGAAAATTTTACTTATCGAGCGCCCTACGTCGATATTGCGACCAAACGAGATTTTTTTAGTGGAGTTTTTTTGTTTTAAATTATCAAAAAACACTCGCAGTACGAAGAATTTGGGGCCGTCGATAAAATACCTCACTCAGAATTGTACCTTTTTGGACCCTTCCCTTCGTCACGCTGTCACACTTTCAGCGATCCCCCTCTCCTCTAACAAATATTACGTCATAATAGCTAGCCCACCCCCCATAAACGATTTCTTGTGATTAAAAATAACATATTTGCAGGCTTTTAAGTGCTTGAGAATGACTTTCTATCGTAATAAAAAAATTTTAAAGACTGCCAAGTTAAGAAAAATATTAATATAAAATTGTTGAACTGCGAACGTCACATTTCGTTAGACCCCTCGCCCCCCCCCTTGTCATATTTCGTCACGCTAAGCAATAGCCCTCCCTCCCCCTTAATTGCGAACGTATTTTTTGAACGGCCCCTTCTCTACACTCCTCCAAATCCGTCATGCGGTTAATTTTTTTAAATTGACTATCGACCGTTGAAACAAGAAAACGTTTCATATTCTACATAACCATGAATCAGTAGAAATCACGTGAAATCCTCCGCTCAGTCCAGAGTTTCTGGAGCGTTCAAGATTGAACCAATCGACTTAAATTACTCATACGTTTCTGAGGCACAAATCTATCCGTACATAATTCAAGTTAATCTCATGGCGTTTGAGAGAAATTAACAACGGCACGAAGAAAATAAAGAAAAATGCCCATTAAGTCAAGTTGTTGAACTCAAATCTGTAGAAGTTCTTTCCGTGTTTTAACCCGATTTGTTTGGCCTACATATTTATGTAGGCCAAACAAATTGGGTGAGCATTTACACATGATATTTAAATACTATTCTATGACAATTGGACTGCGTAAAACTGATGAACTTATGAATATACGAATAGACATACATACGTAATCTAAAAAATAATCAAGGTGAATAAAAAGATATTTAAAACATATACGTTAATTGTTAATTAATTTTTCGAGTAAGTCATTGATTGACATAGTTCATCGTTTTTTCGTTATTTATCATCAACATATCAGCACGAAAAAGTACATAGAAATATGGTGGTCTTATTTTTGGTATAGACTGTTTTTTGTGTGTGGCTGTGTCGTTATTCAGCAAACTTGTATCATGAAGGACATACCCTTAAAGCACGCAATTAAATGAGCTTTACAGAAGATCGAAATAGTTATACTTTATCCAAAGATTTTGTTTTTGAAATACAGAAAATATTTCCTATGAAGTAATTAAGACCTTCTAAATTATTATTTTCTCTTTAATTAACAAGCATAACGATCCAACTGTGTATACTGTGTAACCATATTTTTATTTTGTATAAACTTTAATATTCTTACCAATTTCGTCCATATTATCCTGTATTATTTGCATTTAAAGATATTTTCATCTTTCAAAATATACTTGAATACCACGCGAATGTTCAAGAATATTTGATTTGTTAAAGTCAATATTTAACATGACCAAATATTGTCTCATTTTATTATTTATTATTTCTTGAAAAATAACCTACTGTTTTCCTAACCTACTTGTTTCGAGATACAAATGCAAATTTAACTGGTCAATGATCATAATTTTTAATTTTATTTTAAATATGAGTTATTATGATTTGTTTCAAGGTTGACAGATTTTTCAATAAGATAGTGATTTAAAAGAATATTCAAATGCTTTATATCCTTTCAATGTAGTATATAGAATCACATACGTCAACATTACAAATACACATCGACATCGACGCCTACTACGTTGATATTTCTTATAATAAATTATACGACCGATTGATAAATAACGAGGTAACATTACGGTAAAGGAGTTAAGCGTATATTTAGAACATATTTGAATTTCTTATTTTAAAAAGCCTCTATTTGCCAATTTTGATACAACCATTTGAAAAACTTCAAACGTTATATGAGAAAAAAAATCTAGTATAGTCTGAAAAACACTGTTGCTATATGGATCGTTACTGATGGACCACCCCATATAAACATTTTGTATCAGCAGATATAGTCACACTACAGAATTTTACAGAAATTTATAATTTAGAAAATGTGGATCATAAAATGTCTTGCCAATCGTTTGGCATATAGACTGTTTTTTGTGTGTGGCTGTGTCGTCATTCAGCAAACTTGTATCATGAAGGACATACCCTTAAAGCACGCAATTAAATGAGCTTTGCAGAAGATCGAAATGGTTATACTCTATCCAAAGTTTATAAGCACTAAACAATTCGATTGTGAATTAGCTGGATGTACTCTATTTAAATGTCACTGTTGGATGGATTATTATGACAGTACGTACCGTTAACAAGTTTATAATGATGTATGTTCCTCTTAACAAACAGGAGGTATCCATAAGTATATAGAGATAGAAGTGTTAATATCCTGGCTCCTTAATCTTCTCCTTAACTTTATCTCCAAAACTCTTGTAATATATGGCGCCAATTACATGACGCTTTATAGAAAATATTCGGTCAATACGTAACGACTGACTTCACTCAATAGGTTAGTACCGTCTAGAAAATATTACAATGTTGTATTAATGACTTGCGCTAACACTACTTGCATCAGATTTCGCTGTAAGTACAAAGTTATGTTTAAGTTTTTAACTGTAAGTTAGAACTTTACTGCATGCAAATTTACGAGAACATTATAGTTAACGATAGAACGTTTATCTTAGAATGCCTACATAATATATTTTTATTAGGAATATTATCAACAAATCCTAGAACAGAACTATTTAAGTTAACGTGAATCGCGTGGTCATTATTAGAAGTAATAAACAAGGACAGGTCCACGTACCGATCCTTGTAGTACCCAGTGTTTTATTGGTAACAGGCTAGTATTTTAATTGAAAGAGGTTGCTTAACAAGAATGAACTGTTACCAATAAACCCATAAAATTGTAATTTGTTTTATAATATAATGTGAGATAAACAATCAAATCTTTGCTGAGGTCACAAGTAAGTTATGCTACATAATCTGTCCTAAATAAAGAAGAATATACGAGACAAGCAAAACTCCGCAAAAAACAGTGTTAGAAGTTTATAAGTAAATTATATTTTTTTTGCTTGTAATTGTAGTGAAGCATATTCTTTATAGGATTATGAAAAGAACAACGATCTTTAAAATTATTGATTTACAATCTTCGCATTCTTTCGATAACGTGAATTCTGGTTATGCTAGCAATTAAATCATAAAATGAATTTGTGTTTCTTATTTGACAATAAGGTCGTTGACCATTTTTTAAAAATTTTATATTAGTAATTCATAAAATTTTATTTGACCCGTATTTTTTTATTTTACATTCCAAATTCATTTTAATTTTGAAATTAATTATTTAAGTTACGAAATTTAGAATTGGCGCCTATGTTGACGTCAGATGTGAAAGCATGCGCAGTTAACAAACAGAGGAATAATCGACGAGCGTCGTACGTTTACTGTTACAGCACAGAGTAGTATGGTTATAGTATCGACGTGAGTCATTTTCATATTAATTGTCTTCAAACTATTATTGTTCTTGTTATTAGGATTTAACTTGATTAAAATATGAAGTATACTGTAAGCTAAAGTAAGTATGTAAATGATTTTCTATTAATAATATACTGTTGCAGATATGTTTTAAAATAGAAAATAAAATTTAAAATTTTTGGGTTATAATTTACTGAAAAATCAACACAATGTAAACAACAAATACGCAACAAATCTACCGAGCATTACCGCCAACATAATAGAGAAGACATGAAAATCTCTAAAATTGAATTCTCATTACATACGTCATTATTTACCGCCTTGTTACTTTGAAACCCAATTTTTTCTTGCATGTGATTATTAGGACTTTCTCTAATATGATATATGAAATGTATTTTAGTACATTTTTTGATTGTATAATAATATTTTATAAATTTTGTTGAAGGAAACGACCCTATTCTCATTATACAGGCTGTCTCGCTTAAATGTGGAACAATCCTGTAACTCCTTTGTTTAGTGACCGATTAATTTTTTTTTTTTTTTTTTAGTAATGTAGTGCTACATAAACTCTATTCTTGAATAATGCAAACGATTTCTCCAACGCAAAACGTGGCCTACTGCGAGATATTTTCAAGGTCAAAAATCAGGCATTCATATTAGCGAAATTTTTTTCAAAAAACTGATTACATATTCTTTTTCGCCGTCCCTGTAAACTTTGTTCTTCAAAGTTTCATATAAGTCGATCGGTGGTTTTGGACTTTATTAACTTTTTTACGAATAAAAATTATTAATTAAATAAAACCTAAATAATTAATATCTAATACCATTTTATTTTTTTCCATAATGAATATAAACAAACAATAACTAATATTACATCAAAAACATCTGAATATGAATATAACAACTAACACAACAAATTATACATTTTAAATCGAACAACAAAATAAAAAAATTAACAGGAGTAATATTTCAGTTTTACGTAGGAATATAACACAATTTAACTAATATATTTAAATAATCTAAATTACAGTTTTTTTCTATTAAGTCCCCATTGACAAAAATACATTTTTCTACTTTCCTTCTGTCACTGATAAAAACTTCTTGCCGTTGCTATCGAGTAGTAGCAAGCAGCGGTAATTCCTTTTATTAATTCGTCTACGGTAGCTGGGCGGTCCTTATATACTTCTTTTAACATATCCCATAAAAAATAAGATATCTTGAATACAAATTTTTTTATTAAAAACATTGGTGGGTGATGGAGTTAAATGGACATCGGATTCATGTTCAGCACGTCGAAGTATATAGAGATTACTATGTCGGGTTCCGGTAACAGATCACTTTTTGTGTGCCTGTGATATTAATTAAATAAAACCTAAATAATTAATTTCTAATACCATTTTACCATTTTAATAGAACATAATCATTTTTATGTTTGTCTCTTCAGTACAATAATTATTGTTTGCCACTAATATTTCAGCAGGTGTCCAAGTTATAAAACTGTTCAAAATTTTAGTAAACTTTGAAAACAATTGAAGCACTAAATTATTAGAGTGATGTCAAACATTTTACGCTTATATCTGTTATTTAGTACAACTAGTGTTGTTATGTTGTTAACGTTTTTAAATTGTAAAATGGCTGAACAACAATTGACTTTAGCGGAAGAGGTCCCAATAATTAAACTTGCGGGAAATGACGACCGTACAACACGGCAAGTTGCATAAGAATTTAATATAATTTTAGTCCTGGACGTAACATAAGCCACTCTACACTGTGTAGAATTAAAAAACTCTAAAGAAACATGGTCAGTTGCACGACGGAAAGAAAACGGAAACAGGATAAGAAATAATGGGTATGATATAATTTTATTACATTTCTGTGAAAATCCTCAAACAAGTATCAGAAAAGCAAGTATGTATTTAAATATTGATAACAGTAAAATTTGGAAATATCTCCAAAAGCATAAAATGGTAGGTGCCTTTCCAACCCAAACTTCTACATACGTTAGAAGAAGGTGATCTCCAAAGACATATGGAGTATGGTTTGTGGCTTCAAGGAAACTTCCTAAATGATCGAAATTTTATAAATAATATTTTGTTTACTGACGAAGCTACATTTAATACAAATGGGACAGTTTGCGCAAATAATTCTCGATTTTGGGCTGAGGATAATGAAAATCCACATTGGACCAGCAACTATAGAAGACAGTACTCGCACAAAATTAATGTATGGTGTGGGATTCTAAATCAAACATTAATTGAACGATATTTTTTTCGAGAAAATTTAAATGAAAATTCATTACTACAATTCCTCGAAAATGATTTGTGGGAAGAATTAGATGATATGCCCATTCAGCAAAGGAATAATTTATATTTCCAGTTAGATGGAGCCCATACATTATTATTTAGTTGTGAGAAACTGGCTAAACCTGAATTTTTCCAACAAATGGCTCGGGTGTAAGAGCCCTGTCATCGGGTGGCCACCCCGATCTCCAAATTTGATCTCTTTAGATTATTTTTTATGGGGTACGTTAAAGAAAAAGTATACAAGGACCGCCCAGCTACCGTAGACGAATTATTAATGAAATTACCGCTGCTTGTCGTGCTATTACTTGACAGCAACTGCGAAAAGTTGTTATTAATAACAGAAGGAGAGTAGAAAAATGTATTTTTGCAAATGGGAAGTTAATAGAAGGAACTACAATTTAGATTATTTAAATAGGTATTTAAGTTAGATAAATTGTGTTATTTTCTGAAATATTACTTCTGTTAATATTTTTATTTTGTTGTTCGATATGAAATGTACAATTTGTTGTGTTAGTTCTTATATTCATATTCAGGTGTTCTTGATGTAATATTAGTTATTTTTTGTTTATATTTATTATGGAAAAAATAAAATGGTATTAGAAATTAATTATTTAGGTTTGATTGAATTAACAATTTTTATTCTTAAAAAAATTAATAAAGACCAAAAGCATTGATCAATTTATATGAAACTTTAAAGAACAAAGTTTATAGAGACGGGGAAAAAGAATATGCAATCAGTTTTTTGAAAAAAAAATCGCTAATATGAATGACTGATTTTTGACCTTGAAAATATCTCGTAGTAGGCTACGGTTTGCATTGCAGAAATCATTTCTGTCATTCAAGAATAGAGTTTATGTAGCACTACATTACAAACAAACAAAAATTCAAATCGGTCACTAAACAAAGGAGTCACAAGCTTGTTCCACATTTAAGCGAGACACCCTGTATAAATAAATTAATTTTAGACCTTTGTTCTCATTTTTAACTTAATCTTCATGACCGCAGGGGGTTATGTGGATACTGGTTTACTTTGCATAGCTGTAGGGGACTGTGTCAATAAAGTCAAATTCATTTTACGATTTTAATTGCTAGCATAACCAGAATTCCGGTTATTGAAAGAATGCGAAGATTATAAATCAATAATTTTAAAGATAATTTTTCTTTCAGTTCTCATAGATAGTTTTTTCTGCTGTTTGCAAAATCCTGTAAAGAATATATTTCATTACAGTGTTAGAATTTTCAAAAATAATTTCATTAATAATTTCAGGGACTAGTATGTGTCTGCAAACCTTGTTGCATTGATTCGCGGAACCACCGTAATATTAGTTTACCAAATCGAAGAAATGTGTTGTCATATAGTGCTTGAAGTAATTTTGGAACCATGCACTTGACCTCGCGAAGGTTAATAGGTTTTGAAAACAGGAAGAAAACATCTGAGTTCTTTGGGATGATTTTTTGTATCATTTATAAAACATGTGCTTCCATTTACTTCTCTATTAAAATATGTTTCACAGCACGTCAAACTATGCGCAGACTGTAGTATATAATTTTAATCTAATGTATAATCAATATTCTTGGTAGTTAAGATAATAATGTGATTATTTTTTACTGTTATTAAAAAAATATGAGATGATCTATAAAAATATCTCAAATTTCAGGGTATCTATTGCCACCAGAACAAATTAGATCTGGTAAATCTTTTTCAAGAAATCTTAAAATCCACTTTTTTGCAGTACATTTGTTAAAACAAAGAAACGGCTGGGCTGATCAAATTTCTTTCAAATCTTATTGACGATAATACACTTCGATTGGTATGATAATGAAGTCGTGAGATTTTATGCAGTATAAAAATTGTTCACACACATACGTACGTTCGTACATACATTCACATGCGCGCACACAAACATACTTTTTTACAAAAATAGTTGAAAGAGTGACCTTGAGTGACCTTAAACCATGAAAATGTTGATTTGTATTTTTGGTCCCATTAAAATAACTTCCCTATATTCAGGGAAGTTAAAAATTGTACCATTTTCAGATTTATGTAAACTTTTATTCAAGTTCTAAAATTGCTATCGAAAATTGCCAAGTGTCACTGTCGCCTGATCTGTATATACAAAAAGACTGTGGGTCGCAATCTTTAACCAATTTGCTTATTACTGTTGAATCGATTCGTCTACGATGAATATAAAGCCCTATTGAGTATTATAATGATACTCCAAGCAGTTTAATTATTATAAGGCATTATTTAACACCGTTTTCACTGAGTATTTCTCGAGTTCTTCGCGTCTATTGAATAAATAATTAAACACTAAATGCTAACTAAAACACAGAACGACGAATTCGTCTCAAAATTTTAACTATGTTCTATGTTATTACTACATATGTAATACCCTGTCTATTGACAATTGAAATTTCATAAAAAGGACCAACAAAGAAATTGCACATAAACACAGCAATGTCATAGGCGTCGACAGACAATTTTTAGAATCATTATTAATTTTTGAAATGAATTAAATATTTGTGTACTACTTTATATTGATTGATAGACGTGGCATACATTCTTTATTTGTAACAAAGTATTTACTTCTAATAAATAATGAGCCATAGAGGATCCAATAAAAATAAATAAATATCATTTAGCCTATGGCTATGCTACCGGCAAATTTGTGGATAAAGCGAGAGGTGGTAGGTGGCGTATAATGGTGAGTCAAGTAAACAATCGACTACTATTCTTTGAGCCGACTACCGCAACAGTATCTGGACTATATTCGCATACGGGTACTGCTTGTGGTATTCAAGCACAGTTTGAATGTTACTCTGTCGCAGGTAGGTTTTGTAATGATTTATCCTGATATCAACGCTTTATACTGAATTTCTCAATTATGAATACCAGAACTATAATAAAAGTCTGATTTTTTTTTCAAGGCTTTGTCCACTATGTGAGAATTCCAAGGGTTAAGTATAGAAAACGGGACACTTTCTTATCTTTCGAAATAGATAGTATATTTAGAAGAAATAAATACTAATCGCATACGAAAAATTTGCCAATAAGTTAATGTTATAGACATAGAGCACTTATTAGATAAAACAACTTGCGGCATGTTCACTCCTGATTTTTTTAAGAAATAAATCATGTATACAGGGTGTCCCGGCACTCTGGGGTAATACTTCGGGAACGTATAGTTTAGTCAAAATAACACTAAAAGTACCTATATTTTTTTTTCTTAGGGCGCCCCTCTACGGAGATACTACCCATTAAAAGTTACATATTCAAGGTTTTTTACCTATTAGTTCCAAACCGTTCCATCGATTTTAATAAAATTTGGACTGTGTACATATTAAATGAGTGTCTTTATTCCAGAATTATGGCGCCCTTCGTATCTTGTTCAGTAAGCCAGGGGTGGAACACCCCTAATACTTTTTACCCCTGAATAAATTAATTTTTGAAAATTAAGATCACATTTTTAAATTCCTTAAACGATTTTCTAAAAAAAAATCCTTGTTTGACATCGATAAAGCAATCCGATTTTGAGAAACAATAATTTTACTGATAAGGGATCAAGAAATACTAGTAATATAAACTACCGCATGACACCTGTGAGAAAACAATTGAATAAATTTAATCGTCAAATTTGAGTAGCAAGTAATAAGTAAGTTGTAAGTAGTTCTATGATAACAGTTTATTGATATGGCATATTTTTCATCTGGTGAATATACCGACATGCAACTTATGTACGGACTTGCCAGAGTTATTTCAAATAGGAAAACTTTTGAACGGGTAAACCGTCGAGTACGGTTAACAATAAAAAAAAATTATAATAAAAATTAAAGAATAAATGTTTATTTAAAGAAATAATCCTATTAATTTTTAGGGAACGTGTAATCGAAATGAGGAGGTGAAGGTGGCCTTAGAACTGTTCGTACAGTTGTACTAGAAGAAGCCGATTTAGACACGATTACTAAAGATTCACCAATAAGCATTAGAAAGCTATCAGCGCAATTTAACAAGTCGGTGGTGCACATGATTTTGAAAGAACAGCTTCTCCATCCTTTTCACATCCAGAAAGTGCATGCAATGTACCCGAACGACTACCCTGCTCGAGTTCAGTATGCTAATTGGTTCCTGCAAAAGTAACAGGAAGACCGCAAATTTATTGGCAGAGTTTTGTTCATGGATGAAGCAGGATTTCGCAGGGATGGTATAATAAATTCTCACAATCTACATAGCTGGAACGATTAAAATCCTCATGCAATTATTCAAACTCATCACTAACGAGAATTTGAAATTAACTTAAGGGCAGGAATAATTGGAAATTATTTAATGGGGCCATTTGTTTTGGACAATGGGTTATATGGGAAAATTATTTAAGGTTTCTGCAAGAAAATCTAGATGGTTTATTGGAAGATGTGCCACTAGCAACTGTAAGAAACATAACGTACATGCATGATGGAGCTCCTCCTCATTTCAGGATAAGTCAGGGAATATTTAGATAAAAAAAATTTACACCGATGGATTGGCGAAGGAGGTCCAGTAATGTAGTCTTCTCATTGTCCTGATCTAAACCCATCAGATTTGTTCTTTTGGGGTCATCTCAAAAATTTAGTGTATAAAACACCAATACAAATAAAAGATGTTATAAGGAATCACTACCCAATGTGAAGCCATTCGAAACAATCCTGGAATGTTATTTCAGGTTCAACGATCCAATTTATCTCGCTTACGAGAATGCATCCTTGTACAGGGTGCTCACATCGAACATTCATGGTAGTTATGTAGTTATTGTAGTTATGTGTGTATTGTAGTTGTAGTATGCAATTATGTGTTGACAAAATGCCAGTTTTTGTCCCTTTTTGTCCCGTCAGTAAAATCATTTTTTCTCAAAAACGGATCACTTTATCAAAAATATCAAACAAGAATATTTTTTTTAGAAAATTGTCTAAGCAACTTAAAAATGTGACCTTAATTTTCGAATCTGTCAATATTCAGGGGTAAAAATCATTAGGGGTGTTCCACCCCTGTCTCTCTAGACAAGATACGAGAGGCGCCATATTGCTGGAATAAAGATACTCACTTAATATGTACACAGTCCAAATTTTATTGATGGATGGAACGGTTTAGTAGTAATAGGCAAAGAACCTTCTTGTATATGTAACCTTTAAAGGATAGTATTTCCGTAGGGGGGAGCCCTAAGAAAAATATATAGGTACTTTTAGTATTATTTTGACCCAAACTATATGTTCCCGAAGTATTGCCCCATAGTGCAGGGACGCCCTGTATATACGAATATACATATTTCCAAAATCTACTTGAATCTTTTGTCCAAACGGTAAAATAATCTGAGTGTGCCTATTTTTAATCAAATCTCGAAAATTTAATATAACCAAGGTAACGCCCTGCAATGATTTAATAAAATCCCTTGTATTGGTAGATCATTTTGACTGGAACAATAAAACTTATCAAATATATAAAGAAGATATTAAAGAAACCAATATCATCATAGTAGAGCTTTTAAATACTAAAATTTTATGATCTCCAGTGTGGCCAGTTCTAAATTTCAAATTAATTGATATATTTATTTTTATTACAAGCAATTAATTTTAGTCAATTTAAAGAACATGAAGGAACGAAAGCTGTTGTCTTATACTAACGTTGATTTTTGATCTGCAAATGTTGGCTTTTGGTTTATAACATAACATGTTGGATGATGATCTTTGACATAATTTTTGTTTCAATTTTTATTATAATATGCGAATTAAATCCACTATGAGTTACTCTAAAAATAATGTTTCATATTCTGCTGAAATCGTCAAACATCTTCTTCTTGCAACCCCACATCACCGTTTCGCCGAGGTAATTTAGATAAAACTTTACCAATACCAAGCAAAATATTGTAAACCTGTAAATTGGCAAAAATATTATATTTACTGCATTTATTAAATCCAGACTTGAATATGCCTGACCTATTTGGAACCCTGACTATAATAAATGTAATTATATAGAAAATATTAGATGTCGCTACCTAAAATTCGTTTCACATAAAATTATAATATAGAGCTTGTTAGGCTTCGAACACAGAGAGTCGCTATATAGATTCGATTTTCTTGCTTTGCAGGAAAAGGTTCTCTTGCCCAAATACCTTATATATCTAGGTTAAATTTAGAATTTGAAATTCGTAATCATACAATTTTTATTTTCCTACCTCACGAACAAACATTTTGAAGTTCTTGCGCTTGTACTTTTTAGATTAAAAGTCAGTCTAAAAGTAATGTTTCGAAACATTCTGTTGAATTTATCACATATACTGTTTCATTGAAGGCAGTTGAACTTTTTAAATTTTTTTGAAAGTTTTATGTTGTCAATAATGAACTGGTAATAGCATTTCTTCATAATTTTTAGTAGCAATATATCACGTAAATATACAACAAAATTTACAATTTGTTTGCATATAATAAAACTCTTATTTCTGTAGACACGACTATGTAAAAGAGAATAAATAAGTGAAAAACAATACGGATGTCACCGCCGAATTTTATAGCTTGTCACTTGTGAAGATGAGGAAAATTTTCGACAACTTTAAAGGCGCATTACACGATGACCCAATTATAAATTGTACAGTCAGGCTGAATTTATGTTCTCGCTTGAATGAAAATTTTCTTGAATTTTCCAAGAAGAAACATTAACTGTTGTCAAGTTTGTAATGCAATTAATTTGAACAGTTAACTCGTTCCAGTCGTTTTCGAGAAAATTGAAATTATCGATGTCTTACATCAATAAATCGCCCTTAATTTTAAGGGTACATAAAAACGCCTGGAAATATTGAAATTATGGTATACAAAACTGAAGATATTAAAATTCCCTATAAAAGAGGTCCTATACATATTTTTGTTCAGACCAACGCTTTTAGAGCACTAGCCTCCTGGAGGCGTCAGCGCTTTATCGTAGAACAAGCGGTAAAGTCATTTAGGTCTTTAGTTTTTACTTCAATTCATACTCCATATCTTGTAGATATATGTTAATAAGTAATGGTTTTCTTTGGTTTATTGAACTATTATTAGAGTTTAAGAGATGTCTAATATGATGATCAATGAATTGTGTTCTTGTGTTGTATATAGATTTGTAAATATGTGTATAAAGGAAGTAAATATGTAAACAGTATTCTGAGTTTTACTTAGAAAAGAGCTGCGCGACAAGCAATCTTATATAATGCCCAATATGTATTTTCCGGAAAGAGAGATGGTACGAGGAGGTGGTAGAATGTGTGAAAAAGCACTGGTTTTATTGCTGCAATTTTCAAGTTATCACGAGACGGGTTCGATTAATTAAAAAAGATAGCTGTAAGAATAAGGCGTTCATACTCTGTTAGTGCACGATGACTGTTTTCAAAGAAAACAATATCGATAACATAAGCACCAATCAATAACACTATCTAATTTTTACAATACACAAAACATGAAATTGTTTTATTTTGACCAATATAAACGGTACGATTCAGTTGCTTTTTTTATATGCTACGTTGCTCCCAAGAGGGATCTATCATGGATTGATGTTCCATCCGCATATGTTGAGGGGTTTATCTCAATTGCACATGCACAACCATCATGGCTATGTTCACCATCGGAAGAATCTTCGTCTTTTCCTCACCGCACCTCAAAACGCTCCAATTGCACATCGAGTGGCTCATCATAGTCCACCTTGTCTTCTTCAATGTCAACGTTAGTACAGGATTGGTCAGGATAGTTTCCACGGTGTTCGATTTAAGTCAAAACATACAGGGTGTTCCATTTGAATCCATATAACAACTTCTCTTCGACAAGAATTTCTCAAAGACCGTCAATTCCATTTTGTGGAAGTTCATACGCAAGGTCTAAAGATATTATGAAAATATTTGTATTGTGAAAAAAATCTATTTTACTATACTTTTAGAGCGCCAGAAAACGAGAAATTAGCGAGTTATTAAACATTTCTTGTTGGAAATCGGTCAAAAAATATTTAAAAAATTAGTTTGATTGAAAAAATGTAATATTTCCTTTTGTATTGAAATATTTTCTTCATAGGATTTTGCAAACAGCAGAAAAAATAACTATCTATAGTTAAGGGAAAGACTTTGTGTAAAAATATTAATAAAATCTTTGCATTCTTTCGATAACCTGTAATTTGTATGCCAGCAAATTAAAATCCTAAAATAAATTTGTCCAATTTCTCATTTGACAATTCTCATTCTAACACTAGCATCCACACAGTCCCCTACGGCCATGCAGATTAAGCTAGTATCTACATAACCCCCTACGATCATGAAGATTCAGTTAAAAATGAGAACAAAGGCCTAAAATGAATTTATTTATCTACCTTTTCTGTTTCTTGGAAAATGCTTAGCCTTTGAAACATTTTTCGTCCTTATTCTGGAGCTCGTCAGAAAGACATAAAGCCACTCATAAAGATATTTCATGCAAAACTAAGACAATTTCTATGCTATGTGAATGCTAGTGTTAGAATGAGAATTGTCAAATAAAAAATTAGACAAATTCATTTCAGGATTTTAATTAGCATAACCAGAATTCAGGTTATCGAAAGAATGCAAAGATTTCATTAATATTTTTCCATAAAGTTTTTCTTTTAGCTATAGATAGTTATTTTTTCTGCTGTTTGCAAAATCCTATAAAGAATATGTTTCAATACAATTATAAGCAAACAAATAATAACTCATTTTCTTTTGTTATAAACAAAATTGTTTTAAACAATGTCAGATCAGGTTATCGTCTGGTGACATGGTTTTTCATAATCGCTAGTATCTCCTGAACTAATTGCTTTAGAAATTGTGTACTTAACGCATTAAAATAAAATTGCCAGTGGCGTCGGTAGAACGAAAAACCGTTAGTGCTGTATTATAAGAAAGTAATAAACAAATAATGTGAAGTTTAAAGGATTGGTTTTAAACAAAAAACATTTACATGTTCTGTAAAAAAAACTAATTTTACTGATTTTCATTAAACCTCCTTAACATTTGACACGTCCACGAATGCTTGTTTCCCGCTATCTCATCAATATTAAAAAATATTGTTTTAAGTACATGTACATCTTCGTTGATTTATATAAGACAAACAACATGCGTGATATCATATGTAAAGAGATGCAACAAATAAAGTAATTCTATCATAAATTAAATGAAAACTGTATTTAAATGGGTCAGATTGGCCATAAAAATAGTTTCTCACTTCGTCACTCTTTCTATATAAAATACTAAATATAGCTTGGGCGTTAATACCTTTAATTTTTACGTAATGAATGCCACAGATATAACACAACTGTCGATAATTTATATCAGTATAGATATACAGAAGTTAGTTGTCTATTGAGTTAGGAGACAAATACTGATACATTGGCAATATTGGTGGGTAATGGATGAGTCTGCTTTTATTCACATACGTGATCCCCTTCCTGACATCCACGAATTTGGGAATTGTCAAATATATATAGTGCGTTTAATGCATTTTAATATACGTATCACGGTAAAATCGTAATAAGACATTTTGCACGATTTCGTTTGCCTGCATGTGGACGACGAATTTATGTATTATATTATAATTTATATTTCATTAATTTTGCTACCTGAAAGAGTCAAGGTACAGCTGATAAAACTTACACCACTGTAATAATAATAATAACAACAAATTTGTTATTTCCTTCGGTCACGTTACATGATAGGTTAGAATATTACATAACAGCAATAAAAGAATACAAATAAAAATAAGTAGTACCTAAATAATCTGTGTTATCAAGTATGTTAGTTCTAAATGAAAACATATTTCAGATGATGAAGAATAAAAGATATGTAAACGACGTAACACCACAGATTATTATTTATCACTTAGAAAATAATAATAACTCTCATTTATTAATAAATCATTTTTTAATTTCTATTTTAAAACCCTTTAGATGAATACTTTTGTATTAAAAGGTTTGTTGATCTGTTCAGTGTTATTTGTTTTGTTGTTTCTAGTATTGCACGTAGGGTAAGTGTTAGATGTAGTTATCCTGAAGTCAGTTTTCGAATACAAAACAATAACTTCAATAACAAAATAGTCGATAGTGTCAATATTATTTAAACAAATCCTTGCACTTATCTCGATTTTATATTCAGCAATAAATCTGACGACCCTTCTTCCAATTTTAAAACTCTGTTGGTATCATTTGCAGTACCTCTGGCAATAATCGAATGGGAAATTACTAAATGAAAATCAGCATAATAGTACATGTCCAGAACTGACTAATATCGACTACGTCACGTACATGATTAATATACTAGCACACTGAAGCGATTCTTTTACGAATGCTGTCAATATGTGTAGAGTACGAGCAGTTGCCTGAAATAAACATAGCAAGAAATCTAACAGTTTTTTTCTGTTTAATCGTACGAATTATGAGTCTTAGTAATAGACGAAAAGTTGGACGTGTTGCATTAGAGCATGCCCTATTTTTATTGGATATAGGAAATGATGAATCATCACCAAATAATATGGAGCCAGCTAGGAAGTCATGCATGAAGATTATGTATAATCGGAGTCCCGAAACTGATCCTTGGGATACTGCGAATGAGGTTACGAGACTATCAGATATAGTATTATTTGCTTCTACATAATGTGTCCTACATACCCAGCTCTAAAAACAATTAGCGGTTGACTTCTTACGTCATATCTCTCCATTTTTAAATAAGTCTAGAATGGCAAAATATATCGAAAGCCCTACTTAGATCAAGAAAGTTGCCTGTGCTTCTTTGTCAGTATCTATATTTTCGTACAGATTATTTAAAAGTTTTTTCATGGAGCTAATAGTAGAAAGATCTTTACGAAAACCAAAATGATTTTATTATTATGTAATAATTTGTATTTATTAAAGATGTTCAGAATTTTTAAGAAAATACTATTCAAATATTTTTGAAAATTAAGATAAGAGAGATATTGACGTGTAGGAAAATATTACAATATATAAGACGCATAGGGTCGAGATAGATAGCTATCGAGGTTGAGTTAGAATAAGTTAAAATGTAATAAATAAAGAGGCATTTTTAACAATGCTGACATACTTGAAATGGAATAAATGTTTATAATCCTATTTTTATATAGCTAATGTAAAAGGACAACTGACACGCGAAACGCCCTATAGCCTTAAAAGGCTCGTTGGTATAAAATTTTAAGTATTAAGCACTGTGAACTTAACAAACCTGAAACAGCCAACTTTATTTCATTTTCGTGCATTTTTACTGGCCAACGCATTTTGTTTTATGTCATTGCTAAAATGAACAATCATTTGCTTATTTTACTTACATCAAATCAGTTATGCTGCAAAGTGTTTACGCCTGGACTAAGTGACTTACCTGAAAACAAAGAAAAATGTGATAAGATAAATGTAAAGCAATAATTGTCAAACTGTTTGTACATTGATAAAATAGGAAACTGCTGGCGACTCAAACTTCCCCACCAAATGTTTGCAAAAAATATCAATATAGTCAATAACCGGCTCAGTATCACTGTGATATGTGATGCTGACATCCGTTCCGCAGATGTGAGACTTAGTCACCCACCGGAGTCTTGCAGAACACACAATTTTTTTTTCTGGCCTGGGAATCTGACCATGTTTACTACATGTTTTTGGGGTCGTTGAATCCGAATACCAGGTCTGTTTAACTCCATCACATCAGGATTTTGCCATCACTTCAAAAAAGCCATAATTTAAGCGATTTCGACAGCTCTTCACATAAATCGCTGTAACTTTTCTAGGCAAAAATAACCCCCCTCTTTTTCGTTCCATATCATAGCAAATTAAATTTCCAATCCGATGATGTATGGCATGATATTTTTCCGAAGATTTTTAAGTGAGATATCGGCCACCAAATTGAGAGGTCCGAGAATTTCGCTTCTCAAGCGACACGGCCCAGCTTCGAGGGTCATTTCTACCAAACAAAAGTTACCAAAAATCTGTAAAAATTCAGGGGTGCGTAGAAAGACGTAAGAAATCGTTTGGCTCTAATTAGAGGTTGATGCGCGCCTTGGTTTTGGATATATGACTGCTCGAATTCACCGGAAGGTGAAAATTGATTTTTTTACTGCTTCCCGAGGCTATATCTCGAAAACGAAACGAGATATATGCCATTCGATTTCTCTCGCCTTCCTACATGCCTCTGAAAAAGATTTTTGCCGGAACTTTAGTTTTTTTGCAGAATTTCTAAGATAAAGCATCCAGAAAATTCAGAGGTGTGTAGGAAGGCTAGAAAAATCAAATAGAGAAAACCGCAGGTCTGTGTCTAGTTTCGTCTTCGAGATATAGCCTAGGGAAGCGGTAAAATAATTCGATTTTCACCTTTCGGTGACTTCGAGCAGCCATATCTCAAAAACCAAGGCACGAATCGACCTCAAATTTACGCAGAACGATTTCTTACATCTTTTTACGTATCTCTGTATTTTTTCAGATTTTTGGCAACTTTCGTTTGGGAGAGATGGCCCTCGAAGATGGACCGCATCGCTCGAGAAGCGAAATCCTCGTACCTCTCACTTTGGCGGCCGATATCTCACTTAAGAAGCGTCGGAAGAATATCGTACCCCACATCATCGGATTGGAAATTTAATTTGCAATTGATCTAGTATAATAAAGGAGGGAGTGGTTTTTGTCTAGAAATAGTTACAGCGATGTATGTGAAGAGATGTCGAAATCGCTTAAATTATGGATTTTTTGAGGTTATGGCAAAATCCTGATGTGATGGAGCTAAATTGACCTCGGATTCGGAATCAGCGGCCCCAAGAGCATATAGTGAGCATGGTCGGATCCCCAGGTCAGATTTTTTTTTTTGTGGCTGTGTAATGAAACAAGAGTGTGATGTGTGACATATCAGTGAAATCAGAATAACATCTACTTTCGAATGGTACGGTTTGCTAGTTTTGGCGCATCGTGTCTATTACGTACTTTATTTCACACATGCACATGTAACAGACATTTTTTAAAACCACTTTTTCTTCTTCCTGGTACCTTAAAATATAATGATTTCATTTTTATGAGTAGAGAAATTAATTGCAAAATATTAGGAAATATATTTTAACACCTGTTAGAATACTACATGATTCTAATGTGTTGCAAAAATTGAACTTACTAAAGCCTATCCACTAAGAAATAGAATAGCAGGCTACATGCACTCTTATTAAATCCAAGAAAGTGTAAGTTAGATGTTAAAATGGCATGGTTTAGCAAATCGAACGTCTTTAAATAGTTTAATGAGATTAAAATACTAGTTTTACTTTCGCCACTGATTTTAGTAATGTCATGTGTTATATCTAAGGCAGCTGTAGTACAACTACAACCCTGCACGAACCCGGATTATTTAACCGGTAATACATTATTGGAGTTTACGTCTACTCCTAGTATATACATAATATATTTAATGCACATAGAAAAAGCCATAAAAACCGACCATAAATCAATGTCTTGTTAGGAAAAGGGACATCCCACAGAGCCGCACTTAACATTTTTGTGCACAATAACAATAGAAATATAGAAGTATTGTCTTTGGTAAATAAATAGTTATTTGCTACAGTGATAGATTCAAAAATTTTACTCTGTTTTGCTTATTTCAAGATAGGAATAATATCTTATATATTTGTGAAGCATTGACGAATTCGATATTCCAGGATACAATGACAATATTAAGTTCGACTCTGTCGTGAGTAAGGTTTACATACCTGCTGTAAACCTAAAATAATTTCAGTAGGACGGAGTCGGGCAACTGTATCAAAATAAATTGAAATTATGATTCAAACGGGTGTCTTTCCGTGAATTTCTTATTACACTCTTCGCAAATACAAAACGAAGGGTACATTGCATTCGATCGGCACATTTCTAAAACCGGTAATATTGCACGTAGAGAAAAAATTTTCATATCACTTGGTGATCGAATTCTGAACAACTTTCAAAATGTCCGTCTGTCCGTCCGTCGGGTCTCTTGTAAGCAAGATAACATACGAACTAAAAGTCCGATTGTATTGAAATTTGGACAGTAAGTTACTGCTAGCCAAAGAAAGAGCACCATTGTCTTTGAACAAAATCTATAAATAAATAAAAAAATTATCAATTTTTTTAATTTAAAGACAATGTTTTTTAATGTTTTGTAATAAAATAAAAATGTCTAAAACTAATATATTTTACAAAAAATAAAACTGCGAAGGGTATCCAATAGAACGTGCAACAATTATATAAAAAGTGCAGTAAATCGGCGATGAGTATAATGGTTAGCCTGTTTTAATCATGCCAGAACATAAGCTACATGAGAAAAATGTTGTTCCATGTATTAAGTAATACATTATATTTATGATTTACCATTTTCTATAATAATAAAGCTTGCCTCGCTCTCCCATCTCTACGCAAGCGGTAAAGGTGGTGTCACAGCCACTGATGGCATGTATGAAAAGAATATTGTTAACTAGAGGCTGCCCCAAACTGTCACATATTTTGATTATATGATAGAAAGCATCTTCGTTTTTGCCACGTTCGATTTATTTTAAGTAGAGGTTTGACAAAAAGAGTTGCATAAAGCGATTAGAAGCACTAATAAATCGGTGTCTTCACCCACAACAGTTATCGAATTATTACTGTGTTCCTTTGCCAGATCTATAGCAGTATTCACAATTAACGGAGCTTCTTAATGTTGAAATATTTTTTTTGTGTAAATGAATTTTTAGTACTGAGTTGTATCAGTTGCATTTTATTGTTCTCATGAGATAAGAAATATGTTTGTGATATTGAGAGTACTGTGGTTTCGCTGACGATAACTTCAATGAGGATTTTCTTATTTCTTCTTCGCCGATGTTCTTCATTTTTAGTGGATGAAATTTCACTGTACCAATCAAATACAACAGTAGCATTCTCTCCAAAACGTTTTAAAATGTAAGTCGCATATAAAACTGCTATCTGCTCTTATGTTAAGGTGACCAGATTCCAGAAAGTGAAATGCGGGACATTCTCAAACAATATTAATACAATACATGCTTTTTCAATAATAATTCATAATATTAAAAATTATATCTTAAATATAGTGTACGTTTTTAGTTGAGTGTAAGTTCTAGTTTTAATTTTTGTATGTTGCTGCACATACGGATGTTAAGTCATCTAGGTGCAATATGTTTAAGAAGGAATTTCTCTCTACAAGCCATATATTTATAAATCTTATAATGTCATAATTATAATGATTATTATATTGTATTGTTATTATTAATTGTTTCTAAGTTTATTTTCAAAATGTATTGTCAATATATTGTATCATTATTATATTTGGTACTGCTTGACCTATAGATAAATTGAATAAAAAATTTTATATTCATACTTTTTTCATTTAATTTCCCAGTACTCAAAAAAAAAACTTCTTAGTGCCATTCGATTTAGCCCGATGACGATGGTATTTGTGAGTAGTTTTAAGGGTGCGTAGTTTGTTTAAACAATTTTAAAGAATTGTTAAAATTTCAAGGATGGTGTTTGATGACTTTTCCCCGCGTAAGTAGCGGAATGGTAATAGCATTGATTAATTAGAAATAATCAATGGTAATAGATAGGACAGAAATGTACTGAATATTTTTTGTAAAGCATCAAATATTCTACAAAAGAGTCTTGAAAGTATATTTTTATTTATTATAGTTTCCGAGCTACAGCCGCCCATCTGCAAGCGTAAAGATGATAAATGAAAGAGGTCCCGAAAATTTTGAAAAAAAATCATGAAGCTTCCAAAATACAGGCATGACTTTTTGAAAAAGGTTGGATTGATTTCCGACATTTTTCGAATTTTCGCTACGTAAATTGTGAAAAATCAAAAAACACCATCCTTGAAATTTGAATTTTTTAAAAAATATTTAAACAAATTGCGCACACTTAAAGATACTCACAAGTACCATTACCATCGGCCTGAATCAAATGTGGCACCAAGAAAAATCATTTTCTACTGTTGGAAATTAATGCAAGTGATTCTAAGCACTCAACATTTCTGTTACTAAACTGTATTAAATATATTTCTCTGCTGAATGAATTTTCCTGAGAAGATCGTCATTTCCTTGAATCGTATGTAGACAATTTGGGCCATATTACGGAATGTAGTAAATAGCCAGCCGCCATCAATGACATATTTTAAATTGCTTGGATTGTCGCAGGTTCGACGTTTTAATAAAGTTACTAAGCTAGCTTTATTCCCTTTTCTCATTAAATTATTATAAAAAAAGATAGGGTGAAGATGCTAATTCATAGCAGAAGTAGTTTTTGAGATCCTGGTCTCTTTTCTTTAAAAAAACTATTATGTTAAACAGTTGGTCTTGGTTTAAGAACATGGTATCATTCCGCAAGTTCACAGCCTTGCACGATTAGTCAGCGTGACTGTGCAAGCACAGGCGGCGCGCGACGCTTAAAATTTGCTGTATTAACCAGTAAAAATCATAACTCTGTTGATATTTTAAATAACAATATAGGACAAAAAGCAAACGAAAGCTAGTTGCATGATCTAAAATCTTTATTCGAAAAATTTATTCATATAGGCAATATAAAATGCGATAGCACAATTAGTAGTTTCAATCATTGTGATAAAATTTGAATATATCGTAAAATACCTGGGAACACTTTTTTTTAGTACCTACTGAATAAAAGCATATCGTTGCAAAAAAGAATGCTAAACTTGAGCAAACAGTTTCTGAGATACAACAGAAAACAGTTTTTTGTCATTGTTTTTTAAATAGCGGCTTTAGCACACCTAGGATTTTTTAGAATTTTCGTATACTTATACTAGAGCAAAGGATCTGTCGATTGAGCCGAAAAATAAATGCCCGGACATACTTCATGCAAAACCACCTTATCAAAATTGTTTCAACTAGGAATTAGAAATACTGCCCTAAATTGGATTAGATCCTATATGGAAGACAGGTCATTAATAGTGAATTACAGTCATATGAAATCTAGGGCGCACAAAGTCAATCTTGGAGTTCCCCAGGGCTCTGTTTCAGGGCCCTTATTATTTATGTTATTTGTAAATGACCTTCCTGATTACATAAAAAATGCAGGACATGTTACTATGTTTGCTGATGATACTACTATCACAACAGCGGCAACAAGTGAAGAGGAAATTCAATTACAGGCAGAAAATATTATTAATACTCTAAACGTTTGGTGTGCTAGAAACAAATTAATATTAAATACTAAAAAAACGGTAGTAATGAATTTTCGTATTAGAAGATCTCTACCAGCAAATTTCAAAATTTTGGACATCGAACTGGATAATAAAACAAAATATCTTGGTACTATGCTGGACTCGAAGTTATCATGGGATAATCATATTGACACAGTATGCAAAAAATTAAATAAAGCATATTTTGGCATCCTCCAAATGAAAAACACCTTGGATGAGAATGGTCTACTAAATATTTATTATGCTCTGGCGTACTCACACATTTCATTAAACATTATGAGTTGGGGCTGCGGCAGAGAAAAAAATAGGGTATTTATTTTGCAAAAAAGATTAGTCCGTCTAATATTTAATTTAAAATCTAGAGAAAGTTGTAGAACAATTTTCAAGGAAAAACATATTTTAACCTTACCGTGTGTGTACATATTTAAATGTTTAATGTACACTAAACAAATTCTTGATAAATTTATTAAAATATCAGATAATCATTCTTATAATATTAGACATGGAGAACTTTTAGCTATTCCAAGTCATAAAACCACAACATATAAGAATTCACCATGGTACAACTGTGTTATTTTATATAATGCATTGCCCAACGCTGTGCGAGAAATTAGCAGTACGAAACTGTTTAAAAACAAAGTTAGGAATATTTTAGTAGAAGGCGGATTCTACAGTATAAACGAGTTTGTGTCCGGAATATTACAGTGATATAATTTGTGATATTATTATTTTTAATTAGTTAACGTCTAATCTTCTTTGTATGTAATGTGTTTTTTTTTTCTTTAAATTGTTTTTGTATGTTTTATTACTAGTTGGTCACACCACATTTTTATTAGTAAGTATCATACTTATGTCATTGAAAATGTGTGGACAAAGTCTAATTATATATTATTTATTTTATTTGTATTTTGCTATTTTTGAGGGAAATGCTGACTTATCCTATGTCATGTAATGTGATCAAATGGATTAATAAAGATTATTATTATTATTATTATTATTTGCTCAGATTTGCCTGATCTAATATTCGACATACACACTCACAACAACGTATAAACGAATGTTTTAGACGTATTAAAGCATATTTCTTTGGTACTTAATGTATATTTTGTCATATACTTTAATAATAATATACTTGTTTGTCTTTGTCAAATAAGTGTATTAATAACGTTTTTAACCACTCAGTAAAATTAATTTTTAAGTAATCCACATAAACCTCATTAATTAATCCAGAATGGTGCTTAATGAATATGTTCATTAAAAGTCCCATTTAGTGAAATGAAAATGAAACAATGAAAGATGCCGGTACTCAATTACCAACAGTTTATTTACAAACATTAATTAAACAGGAGCAATTATTCAATTTATATTATGTCGTTCCATAATTGAAAATGACAGTTATTTTGAATTAATTAATTAACTTTGATTCTTCTACTTAATTTTTAAAATTTTTGTGGTTAGGTTTTCAAGTGACACTTTCGGAACCACAATACTCTATACAATATTTCCAAATATTAACGTTATTACCAAAATTTAAAATACGATATGAAATTTTAGATAATAAGTTTTAATAAATAAGGTAAAGTACGAACATGTTTGAAGAAAATTTAATCTCCTTTAATAAAGCAATCATTAAAAATTGTGAAATAAAATTTCACCGTCACAAGCGGTCCAGAAAAAAGATTTTTCGTTCAAAATTGTCTAGAGTTCTTATTTGCAACGGATTGGGATAACATTTTTTTTTTAATATTCGTGATTAAATTACGAAGAAACCTATCTAAATGGCCATGTTTTGTAAAAATCTTACAGAAATTTCTTTAACCAATTTACATAAATCTTACTACTCGGGGGTTTTCGAGGTCGCTGATAACGAATCTGATATCTCTGATTGTCGTGAACCAATCTGTAAGATGGCGGAATCAATATGGCGGCTATAAAATGCTAAGAAATGATAAAAAAAGATTTCTATTATAATTAATGCGGACAAGTTTCAAATATTACTGATTACTATTTTTAAATACAAATTGTCTCAGCTTAAAGTTCCAGTTCCAGAAATTCAAGATGGCGGATCCAAAACGGACATAAAAAGTATTTAAATGCATTATTCTAATAGTTCATAACATCAGCGATGTCATAAGCGCCGACCGACAATTTTCAGAATAAGTTTTTAATTAATGTAAATATTGTTTTACTACTTTATATTATGATAGATAGATAGATATTTTATTTAACCAAATTTCATAATATAACATTTTTGGCAAGTCAAAGAAAAACAGTGTAATAACTATAACAATATATAGTTATCGAATGCATACTAACAATTTGTAAAAACTCAAACAATTATCAATTTATAAAAGTGTGATTAATTGATAGGAATGATGTAAATTACTTATTTATAATAGGTTATTTATTTATAATACATAATGTTAGTTGAATGAACAACTCCAGAAGTGATTCAATGAAAGTAAATAAATATCATTTAACCTACCTACAGCTATGCTACCGGCAATATTAAGAATGAACGAAATGCAGGCTCTTGCTTCTAGTATTTACACCAAATTCAGGTTTCCGTACTCTGCCCAGCCTGCTTTACTTATTTTCCCTTATTTACCCCTACTTACCCCCGAACTCTTCACCAGAATCATCATAAAATGTAATTTAATTACAGATGTGGTGATAATACATACATGCATCAAATTTTATTTTATCAACAATTTTAATAATGGAGTGGGGGTGGTGGGAGATGAAGAATAACATAAAAAAATCTGGGGCCTTTACTTCTAGTATATATTCCGTCCTAAATTTTTGTACTCTTGCCAGCTTGCTTTACTTATTTTCCATTCTTTACCCCTATTTAACCCCCAACCCTCCAACGGAATCAACTCAAAATATAATCCAGTTCCAGATGTTGTTGCAAATACATACGTGTACCAAACTTCAAGTAAATATCTCAATTTTATTTTATCAACCCCTTTAATAATAGAATGGGGATGGCAGGGGGATGGAAAATATTATTAAAAAATATTATGCCTTCGCTCTAGTATACACACCGAATCCTAAGTTTGTATTCTTTCCAGCATGCTTTACTCATTTTTCCTTATTTACTCCTATTTATTTCCCCCTTCCCACCCTTCAGCGAATATGTTAAAAATACATTCAAGTTCCAGATCTCATTATAATTTATTTATTTATTTACTTATTTATTTATTTATTCAACAACTTTACAGGCGAAGCCCAATTACAAAGTTGTAGAGACACGATTTACATGAGAGACTAAATAAATAGTACAATCAGCATATGAGAATAACAAACAACGATTTACAAATGAGCAAAAAGAGAAACACACAAATATATAATACCGTACAAAACATACAATCACATACAGTGAACACACAAGGTATCTCTTAACAGTTGCAATAACAATTAGGAAATACATAAACAAAGAACTGTCATGGTTGACGGCCAAAAAAGTTTTGAGAACGGAAGTAGATTCTCTTCCGAAACGTTAACTACCTATAGCTTTGATTTTCAGTTTTTAGTTTATAACATTGTTCTAGTTTATATATTTTTAGGTGTGAGACTTTTTGGAACGGTCAAGTATTCAAGAACCAACCTCTGTCTGATCCGTTTGGCGCAGAGGTTTTTTCATTAAAATTTTTAAATATTTTTCAGTGGCAAAATACCCAACAAAAAGTAAGAAAATCTGAATATGCCACAAATAAACAATTACAGACAACAATTAGGTGTATACTAAGTAACAAGGCATAGATATAAATCCAAAAAAAAAAAGTAACAGACCGGTTTAAATGCGGTTTAAATTTCGTTAATAGTGATTGTTTTAACATGTCTTAAAATATTGGAAGGGCTAAGGGCAAATAAATCAAATCTCGTGTGGGCAAGATTACCTAATATACATAATCTTACTAAAGGGCTGGACAGGTACATATTCGTTTTAAACTGTGGAATACAAAAAAGGTCAAAATTCCTACCTATTCGGTTTGGTACATTAAATGGCAATTTTGAAAGAAACTGGAAGTTGTCAGAAAGGCGATTTAGTAGTTTATAGATATAGAATAATGAACACGCCTCAGCTCAAGAGATTCATAGTCATATCTATGCAACAGTTCATTGTAGTGAGCAAAATGATCATACAAATGCGTTTCTTTATATAGAAGATAGTTAAGACATCTTTTTTGAGTGCTTTCTACAAAATCAATATAAGTGTGATAGAACGGTGACCAAATGATTTGACAATAATCAAGGTTAGACCTAACAATGCTGTTATATAATACTTTGATACACTCATGTTAGTGAAGTCTTTAGTACTTCTAACAAGGAAACCCAACTTTTCTAGACTTGCATTACTTATTTGCCTTACATGACTATTAAAAGATAGTGTTTTGTCAAAAAGAACACCGAGATCTTTAAATTCTTCAACACGACGAAGTTCAGTATTATCAATAGTATAGGGGAAATCGAAGGTTTGATTTTTGTTAGAAAACGTCATCGCTACACACTTTTTAATGTTGAGATCAACTTTGAAGTCATTGCGCCACGTAGAGATATTGCCTAGATCCTGTTGCAATAGGGTACAGTCGTTAGTATTTTCGATTCTGCGGTATAGCTTGCAGTTATCTGCAAAGAGAAGGCAAGTTGAGTGACACAAAACATCAAGCAAGTCATTAATAAAAAATGAGAAATAGTATAGGACCCAAATTGATTCCTTGAGGTACGCCGAAACTGACTTCGAAGTTTGATGACTGGTAGCCATTTAGATTGATATGAACTTGTCTTTTATAGAGATAAGAACATAGCAGACATATGATATCAGAGTTTATGTCATAGTTTTTTAATTTAGGAATGAGAGTCTGATGGTCCAGCCTGTCGAAGGCTTTAGCTATATCTGTGTAAATAACATCCAACTGTATATTATCTTCAATGGCGATTTTAGCATCCTGGATAAGATTTAATAAGTTAGCATTAGTAGATTTTGCAGGTAAGAAACCATGTTGAGAAACGGAGATTACAGGTTTTACTGGGCTGTAGATAATTTCGTGGATAGTCGTCTCAAATAACTTGGAGAATGCACATAGAATCACGATTGGCCGGTAATTTGTTATAATTTTTTTATCGGCTGATTTGTGTATTGGTAGCAGTCGCCCCACCTTCCATTTAGAAGGATAATAGGTATTTTTTAGGACCAAATTAAATATAATACATAACTGTTCTAACATGAGTTCGGCACACGCCTTTACCAGGTATGCCGGTAAGCCATCAGGCCCTGCGTCCCTTTTAGGTTTTAACTTTTTAGCAGCTCTACTTATATCTTCATGGGTTATTACAATACTAGCAAGCGAATTCGATTTTTCAATGGGGCATTCAAGCGTCTCAGGTAAGTATCCTGAGCCAAAATGTTTAGCGAAACCCTCCGTTATTTCTTGGCCGGCTTTAAACGTATGTTCATTGTACGACATTTCATTAGGAAAGTTGGAGTAGTCAGTTTTTGTATGCAGAAATAACTAAAATTGTCTAGGGTTTACAATTAAATTATTTTAAATTTGTGTTACATAATGCAGGTACGCTAGTCTGATTTGCCTTTTTATTTCAAATTTAAGTTCTACTAGATGTGGATTTAATAAGTGATTACCTCTTTGGATTTGTTTTCTGTACCACTCTCTTTCTTTTATTAATTTTATAATAATATTATTGAACCAGACCGGATACTTCGAGAGTTTTGGAGAATGCATAGGAACACTAGCATCCAGAACTGAATATAATTTATAGTACAAGTTTGCAACAAGATCATCCACCAAGGTGAGATTATGTAGGAAGGACCAGTCCACGTCCAACAGTGGGTTATACATGGATAAAAATCCGCTCGTTTAAAATTATAAGACCGCTGAGGAGCTCTTTTTACTCCTTTATTGGTTAGTTTTCCATTGAATTTTGCAACAATACTGGGGTGATGAATATCTTCCCTAGTAATAGGATCACTTCACTTTTTCACCTTTTAAACTAAATTACTAAAAACTAGCTCAAGAATTACCAGATTTTCGTTTAAGACTACATATATGTATAAAGCTTCAAGTTAATATCTTAAACCGTTGAAGAGAGAACGTGCGGACAAAAAAAATTACCGACCGACGGACAGACAGACAAAATTTTTTTCGCTCAAATTTAAAATGTTCACTATGTGGATGTGGAAGTTAAAGAATACACAATTTTAAAGATCCATGCAACTCTCTATTATTTGAGCGTTAATCGTCTAATTTATAGGCCCCAACATTTAGTCGCAATTTATTTATTTAAGTATCTTCTATGTCATCTTGAATAAATCTATAAACAAAAAGCAATTGTAAAAATTACTGTTTGCTTAGTTTTATAGATTTTGGATTTCTTTTCGGTATATTCGGCATACTAAGGAAATAACTTTAAGTTAAGTGTAAGATTGATGGTCACGATTCTGATAATGGTTGTGATGATCACATTAAACTTCGCCCCATAATTGTTTCTTATGCAATATTTTGTGGGATATAATAGAGAAGTTTGTTATTATTATTAGGATCTACATATATACAATAAATGTTTCATTATGCACAAAAATAGCTGTAGCGAATCTGCTGCACAACAAGACAATTTGAGTGTTTCTGTAAAGCGTAGAACTTTAATGTAAGTGCAAAATGCGTATGATTGACAGAATTAATAAAGAGATCGCAGGATAAGGCCTTATGACAGTATGGATTTCAATGCGAAAGAGCTGTTTAAATGGTCGGTGCTTTGCCGGCGCAAGATACGATCAGTAATATAATCCACATTCTTGGGTTCATTTGAATGGATATGAGTGAAACTCCTGCATGGTGTATGATCTGATTAAGCAATGACGGCATCGTATCAGTTATGGATCCCTTTGCTGGTTTAAATAGTACGTAGCGGAGTCCCATTGTTGCACCCAAATGAAAAGTGATTTAGTATATTTTTTAAACGAAGATAGAGTACGGCTTACTCTGATTATGACTGTGATTAACGTGATGCTGCAACACTGCAACATAAACTCTTCTCGGAAACGATAAATTCTTATTACTATTTGCATTTCTGGAAAAAAAATTAATGAAAGAAATCTTATGTTCATTCAGTTTTTGAACGATCTTGAAGGGGTTCAAAACTGACTTTGATTTGACCTAAACTGCCTGTCAACGATGTGAAGTTGAATAAAATTCAGTAGCAAAAGAAGAAGGGACAAATTGTAAACGATATAAACAGATGTAAGCAGCCTGAAAATCTAGCATTTCGTGTAACATTTACCCAATTTCCTTATCACTTGACACTTCAATTTTTACTGGAGTTGCCGGTGATACAAACACGATCTTTTAATGTCTTTTAACTTACATAGCCCATTTGTTATCCTAAAAAAAATATCACCTATGTATGTAAAATTTCAAGGCGATAGATTAAGTGGAAATAGTTCAAAATTGACTTGCAAGATTTGGTCTAAACTGACTAACTATAACTGACATGTGAAGTTTGAAATGATGAAAGAAGCTTGTGGAAATGAAACATTTTCTCTCGTATTTTGCGTATGTATTAATATCATATTTGTCAACCTTGGTATAGGCCATATTGTCGACAAATTTAATAAACATATTGTTAAAACAACACACAAACAAGAATTAAACTTAAACCTGATAGGTTAATAAATAAACAATTACATTTTTTCCATGGCTAACGAGAATAAAAATTCACAATCTTGCATCTTTCGCAAGTATCTTAAGCGTATTGAAAATACCAGATGCAACTATACTACTCTTGGAGTCCAAGGATGGATGGCTAGGATGATAGGTATTTTCAGCATTTGCATTAGGTACCATTAGCGATTAGTGATAAAAAAAACTTCTATCAAATTTAATAATACCACTTGGGTTCATTGTAATTGGACCCATGTTCATTGATAAAAAAAATTTAGATTAACCCAGCTATCATCTGTCAAATTTTGTCATAAAGCTTGTAGAATACCCTATATAGTGCTTTTCTACTGTTCTTTTTTATATCATACTTAGATGTGTTTGATAATTTTATTTACATAATTTTAAATATATTTGTCCATACGATCGAATTAAGTTAGTCCATGTTTTATTGGGTTATTTTGTTTTTTTAATGTTAATTTGAAAGTGACGGCGTTGTGTAAGAAATAACGCAAGTTATGCAAACTAAGTGACATACGATATGGCACTGTCGGCATGTATCACAAGAGACCATTAAGTGTAGGAGTGTTTATGTTTATTTTAGTTTCGAGAAACTGCTTGGATTGTTATTGAAACGTGATATCCCTAATAGCATGGCGTTGAGTGAACGGTACGGTTACAAGGCCGGCGCAGCGGCCTAGACAGATCTGTCGCTCTCGATACGTTTCTCGTAAGATGGGTCCTATATCATGAGCCCAGTAGTATTTTCAATACCAAAAGTCAGAACTTAACTTCCGTACCTTACCAGGCATAGTCTAGTGGTCAGCAATCCCGTTCTCCGTGCGAGAGATCAGAGATGAAATCTTGGACGAGATTTAACATTTTCCGATTTTTATTTTGTAAGTAATGTGGAAAATAAAATCAAAAATGTAATTGATACATCCAAGTCATAGAAAGTGCCGAGCAAGAATATTCCGTTTCTTTTAATTTAAGTATCTCAATTTTAAGTAATTTCCGGTAAAATCGGAAGTGAATTTACCTTCAATAAATAATTTTTTTTAGCAGGTAGAGAAGTTACCTGAACCTACGTCCGAAATTCAATATTAGGAAAAATACAGCAACTCAAAAAAAATACAAAACAATGAAAATAAAACGTCTCAAAAACGACTGCAAATTTGACTTTTTCGAATGACATAAGTTCCAAAGTTTCCTTGATCAAAAAATATTTTTAAACTGCAGCGCCATCTCTGGTGATAATGTTAAAATAGTAAATTGTACTTCCTGAAGAAGGCATTACCGTTTACAGAATAAACACATATTTTTCGGTTTCTGAGATAGCGGCTGAAGGAATGTTAACTGAAACACCACGTATAGCTTAAGATATCATTAATGGTTTAAAAATGACCAAACATAATTGTTTTCATTTTATGAATCTTCAGAAATTCACCAAAAAAATTCAGGTTAGTTTTCCTTGCAATCTTTTAGCGAATAATGTGTTTTTTTTATTGTAATATGAACTAAATAATCAAAGATATATACGGAAAACAGGTAAAACCCTAATTTTGAGCCTCTTTTATTTAAACTCATGGTCTTCGTGACTTTTTGATACACTTATTGTGATCTATCGAAAATTCAAGCAAAAAATGCTATTTTAAGACAATTGCTTTTTGAATTTGGATTTTTAGATTTTCCATTCTAATGAATATGAGAAACAAATATTATTTTCTCTTATAAAACTAACCCTCATCCATTTATTAATAAGTTCAAAGTGTATTTCTTGTGCGATAACTCAAAATTGTTTATAATGCAAAAACATGAATTAAGATAATCAAGTAGGCTGGTAACGCAGGCGTTCCATTTCACTGCAAATTGCATTACAAATTACACTACCTAATTGAAGCGTAGCAAACGTGAGTAGGTGATCCTTAATAAAGTATTAATTATCATTTAGTTCAGAGCAACCACAACAAAAATTAATTTTCATGACATTGACCTTAATATCAGTAAATCTATTTTGACCGACATTTCCTCTTTAGTGAATTATTTTCTCGAGATCACGTAGGTCATGTGCTCATAATTTCTTTAAATAATAAACTTACGAAATAGTTAACAAGCGGGAGGTTTGTCATGTGTAATTGATCAACCTGTTACACCGGTGCTCTCGTGTAAAACGAACATTAATACAAATATTTTAATTACTACGTGTGGACCACTATTGGTTTCGACGCACTGGGGGGTCGGAGAAATTTGACGAGTTCAATGGGATATAAAGAAACATCTCCTTGTACCATTTTGCTCGTATTTAACTGTATGGATTATAAACATATACAGTGAGATCCATAAGTAACGGATAAATTCATTAACTATGTAATTTACAATTTATGAATAAAATCCTAAAATCCTAAAGCGGGGTGACTTGAAAACGCGGGGCGAGTTGAAACTTTTTGGTACACCTATGGAATTAAAAGTGCTGCCAACTACTGGATATCATTTTCAGTTTACAATTGCAACCAGCGCTTCACCGTTACTTACGTTAAATATTCCTCAAGTGGTTGCGGCAAATACTTGATTTAGTAGATGAATTAAAATTCTTTTCATTTAAGGTAAGAAAAGACCCTATTTTTTCACCTGTATACTTCATGTTGTGTAGCTGCTCTAAGCAATGATATCATAGTGTAACATTTTTTTTCTGATTACATATTTATATGACTAGAAATACCTAATCTAATTCTGCAATTTCAAAGCACCCAATTCCAGGGGCGTATCAATTTATTTTTTCGTGGTATTTCAGGGGCGGCTTGAAAACGAGAAATTATAAGTGAAAACCCGGTTCCCGTAAATATCGTGACTACAGTGAAGACAAATTAAATGAAGCTTTGGCAATCACTCTGTGGAATTCAATTGAAATGACTATGTACTGATAAATATGAAAACTGAAAACAATAATTATAAAAAATACGTTGCAAAGATAATAAATGTTGAAGAGAACCAGGTCTATTTATGTAAATTTTTAAGACCAAGCAATAAACAAACTGGAGTTTATTTGTATCCACAAGTTGATGATATTTCTTTAATTGAAAAAAAAATAAATAGAGCAGAAACTTGTAAAAGTTGAGATGCTAAGAAGAGGTCAGATAAGGGTCTGGGATACCCTATAAATTTATATCAAATTTAATTTTTTTTTCTGAAGTTACTTATTTGCAAAAATTTGTTTTATTATTACTTTATTTTTTAGTTGCGGAGATTTAGTTTTTATTGTTTAATAAAATTTGCAATACTTTCTTAAATGTTTTTTTTTAATAAATACTGTTCATTCATATTATGTTGTTTTATTAAAAAATTACACAACCAGTAACTCATCCCTTATATATTTTTTCATTTTCTCTGTTTCAAGTGACCCCTTATGTGAGTCTACTTAAAATATAATAAAAAATTTACGTTGTTTTCATCTAGCCCCATCGTGGGGCGAGATGAAACCAAAACGGTTATATTCTTTTCTCGAAACTGATTGACACATATTTTTTTAAATATCATAGGTTGTCTTCCTCATACACCAAAGTAATGCAAAATATTTTTTATTTCCGCAAGATGACTTTTATATGCTAGATACAGCTGTCAATTGCTCAAAACGTTCATCAAGTCACCCCGATTTAGGGCACGTCAATTTCTAATTCTAAAATGACACTTCTTGAGCATAATTTTATACCTTCCTGTTCTACCCCCTTGAAGTGACAGCTACCCCTTTAAAAATTTTTAAATCGAACCAGGATGAGTGTGATAGCTCACTTGAAAGAGTTTTTAATTCTCTATCCAGCAATATAAAATTTTTCGAATTTCTCTAATTCTTCTATTGAAGAATATTACATATTTAATGTTATTAATAGTTAATGTTAATAATAGTCTATTATCATAGGGCTCAAAAATGACCGCTCGCGTCGATGTCTTGCCAAGTTTTAATACGCTTTATTTAATGACAATATAAGCCAACGTGATCACCAAATGCCTTGTTGGTATTTCTGAAAATGGATCTTTCCAGTAATCCACAATTCAAGATGGCGACTAGGCGGATTTTTCAATAAATCATATCTTTGGTAATATTCAACCAATTTCCAATTTCAAAAAAACGAAATCGTTGCAAAAAATATAATTTACGAAAAAGAATACTGGAGTTAAAAATATTTAATACCTAATGGAATATTCCCAAAAAGGTAAAATTTTTATTTTTTAATTTTATTTATCATTTTTTGTCTTGAAAACAACAGGCCATATGGAATAAAGTTTCAAATAAAAAATGTGCAGAATTTTATGCTGAATCCAGCGATATACAAATTTATAGGTATTGGTTGAAAAATAACCGTATAAATGTTTAAGAATATGACGTGCTCCATTGAGTCGACCCATTTCAATTGGAGGCATATACGTTCTTTCTTGAATAGCGCGTGTTACGATCTGTTATGATTTACACTGCACTTTTTTGTGCCGTTGTACCTCTATCTGCAGATCCTTGTACCTGGACATCTTCACGGCTTCGTTGACAGTGTTGGTCATCAGGGATGGAGACGTCGATGAGCAGACATGTCCTCTCCGCCCTGTTGTGGACCACGATGTCAAGCCAGTTGGTGCTAATGATCCAGTCTGTTCTGATGCTGTGATCTGACATAACGGTGCAGACGGTGCAGTCTTGGATGTGGATAACTGGTTGAGGTTCGTGCTCATACCACTTCATTGACACTTCAGTACCTAGTTCCGTTCAGATTGACCAGTGGATGTAGCTAGCTACCTTGTTGCACCGGTGTATGTATTCGGTAGCAGCAAGCGTAGTGCATCGAGATAGGATATGGTTGATGGGTTCTTCCTTGGTGCCGCATATTCTACACTTGCTGTCGACTCGCATGCCTATAATATTCCGTTGCCATGCTATACTGGCTTCTTTATCCACATAGCTCTTGTCGATGTGTTTGAAGAACTGTCGATGCAGTGGCTTGTTCTTGACCAGCTCAATTTTTGTTTTTCTATGTTGTCTTTCAGTGTTCTAGAATTTCTTGCTGCATTGTCAGTTCGGGTGTTGGTCTTCTGGAACTGAGCTCACGGTAGATATTGAATGCGGATGTTGTTCGTAGTACTGGTTAGGGAGTATTTGGCCTTGCTGGCTTCATGCCCTCTGACCATTTCCATAAATTATTATTATTACTGTTATTTAAAGTATATGGCATTTAAATTTTTACAATTCAATTAGGCACCTTAGAAATTGAAGTACCGAATTAATTTTATTGCAAAGGAGCAGATTCTCAATTGGAGGTGAACGTATGTATTTTTTTATGTATGTTCATTTATTTCATTTCTAATGGCTTCTACTATGTCTATGAAATCGTTTCTAAACAATAGACTATGGCTCAGGCATAGTTCCACATCAGTTGATATTTGCTTGGTCTAATACAAAGTGAAAAAAAATTGTCCAGAATTTGGCGCGAGTGATAATTTCAGAATTGCATTAAAATTGGTAGTTAAGCATTTCTGTGTCTATGCTTGGCAATAACTTGATACCCCGAAAAGTGCGCTGAAAAGGTTGACAAATAAAATAGACCTGAAATGGAGATCGAACATATGTGGGGTATGTGCACATGTGCACCTTCAATATTGTCCATTCGATCAATTGTTGCGGACACACCGGAAAATATTCATGAAAAAAAAAAATTATGATTTCTCACAAGTGCAAATCAACAAACTGACTATTAGGTCACTCTGTACTATTAAATTACTTTCGGAGTATATGGATGCTTATATTAGTTATTAATAGATAAATATAATTAGTTTAATCAGATTATTATTTAATTATTATATAATACATAAGCCGAAGAATTTTTAACGACTATATGGTAATTCGACGCCACTGAAGCTGAGCTAATATGTCTGTTTATTCAAGCTTATGTTAATTAATACGGTGTCTTTCACTGAAGTGGCGCTACAACATTTACATAAGTTATGCTAGTAAATCATCTCAGTGTCTAGCTTTAATAGAGGACGATACTACATCTTATGCTGTTGATGTTAATAGCAGCAAGATTTTTTTAATTGAACGTCAATCAGTGTAATTAATATTAAACATATTTTTACTTAGATCTTATAGCAAACTGTAGTCTCCATTTATAATTCTTATGGCGTTACTTTAAATTAGAAACAGCTCTTCATTCAACCTCCACAAGATGAAATTAGATAGTTCGTTATATTATACATACATTATTATAATAGGATCAATTTCAACGCTCCGACAATTATAGCCATATTTGAGAGTGAAAACTTACACTGTGTGATATATAATTTTCAACACCCTGCCCTGTAATAGATATATTATTAATTTGGGTGAAAATCTGTAAATAATAGGTTTCACAAAAATTAGTCAGTCAAATACATTTTACGTCTAAACGATTAAGGATAGGTACATCATTGTTCTTTTACTCTCAAAAATATGAAACATTCTAGAAGAGACATAACAATACTCAGCAGATTAAAGTTCGGCCACGGGTGGTCGAGTAGGAGTAGTAGATTCAGACGTATGTGACACATGTAATGTCACTGCAGATTTAGATCATATATTTTTTGAATGTATAAAATACAAAGCAGAAAGCGATCTTTTTTACAAAAAATTTACTGATCAAAATACTTACCATCCTAATAATATTTGTCGTGACGTGATTCTCGAATTTCTTAAAGCCATTAAACTTAATATTTAATATTTTAACCTAACCTAGGTGAGGTTAGTTTAGTTTAGATTTCTCACCTCTTGTTTTAATCCCATTGTATATATTCCTTCCTTTCCGTAGTTTTACTCTTTGTGTGTGTCATTATAAAATGCCCTAACAGGCCCCTGGTCGATGATATATGTTAGGTTAGAATTAGGGTACAAGTAGTTCATTAATAGTACATATTAACTTCGCATCTGGCTGCATCGACGTAAGTCGCAATGCCAAAAAAAAGAAATACCCCGTTTTAACTTGTATAAGAAACTGGTAATATGCCTGTGTTTTCCATTAGTTGCCAATTCTCTTTTAATCTTCGTAAACTATATAGACAGTTCTTCTCTTGAATTAATAGTATTTGCATAGACTAAGGATTTCATATGTCCCCACACATAACAATCCATAGGATTATAATCAGGACTCCTTGGTGGCCATCGATAGATCCATTTGCGTGGGAAATCATGTAATATAGCATCAAGAGTATTTTGAAAGAAAAACAGATAAGACAGTCCATTTAAATTTGGAAGAAGGACAAATGGTCTCCATAACTTATCGCCAATAATACCACACCAAACGTTAATCTTAAATTCATACTGAAAATGCCCTTCTTTAACGGCATGAGGATTTTTTACTTCCTAGTAATGGGTATTTCTCCAGTTAAAAACGCCTCGGCGAGTAAAAGTTGCTTCGTCGGTAAATGAAATGATCTTAACAAAATTTCGATCCCTCTTATGTTTATTTAAAACACATTAACAAAATTGTAGTCTTTGTGAAAGATCCCTTCGAAGTAAGTTTTGTACAGGAGTGAAGTATGGATATTATAAGTGTTCTTTGCGTAAGACTCTTAGAATAGATTGATTACTTGCCCCTGTTGCCGCTGATAAACGACTTGGGTTCTTGATCTGGAGTAATTCGTTTCGGCGTCCTACATCATTTTTATGCCGAAATGAACCAGTTTTTCCCAAACGACGAAACAGATCTTTGAAAATCTTATAGTCTGGCTGTATTCTATTTGGATATTGAAATGAGTATCTCCTCGTTGCAGCACGTTCGCTATATCCCTCATTTTCCAAGTTGAAAAATTATTATTCGCTACGAAAATGGCCGGTCTGGACTTTCTGCTTGCTCTTTGTCAGTGGGTGTAGGGGAAGGAGGTGAACAAAACCTACTGTATCCGGGCGGTGAAAGCGGCCATGTGACTTGAGAAATTCTAATTGAAATTCTCGTTGAAATTCCACATCTACGCTTTGTTGAAACTTTTCTTTTCTATCATCAAGTTAAGACCTAGGCCGAACTTCTGGAAATTCCGGAGAGACAGCTGCTGTCTTTCCGGGATTTCCGCAAGTTGGGCCTAGGGCTCAACCTGATGACAGAAAATGCTGGCAAGGGTATTTTTGGATTGTTCTCGACGTCTGGTAACATATATCATATTGCAAGCAAACAAACTCAACAAAGCATGGATGTGGAATTTCAATTAGAATTTACTAGGTCACAATATGATCTCTTTCACCGCCCGGACATAGTAAGCCTTGTTCACCCAGAAGCAAGCAGAAAGTCCAGGCCGGTTATTTTTTGTACCGAACAGAGTGTCAAATAGGAGAATGCTGAAATTTGGTAAAAATGAGCTTGATTTTGTTATTTTCTCATTTTTACACCTACATTATAAATGCTAATAAGTCAAAAATGTTTTTACCCACTTTAATGGCTGCTTACATAGATTCAAAAAAATAAAAGAAATATATCCATGCACAAAATTCCAATAAAATCTGCAAAGTTACACAATAATAATAATAATAATAATAATAATAATAATAATAATTTATTGTCCATAAGATCATGCAAATAACGATATGGGACATGTCAAGAGCAATAGTAAGTAATAGATTAACAAAACATTATAATGTATAGGTTGTAAAAACTTAACGCTATAAAATATAAAACATATATATAAAATGGATAAAATAATTACATAAAATATACAGAACAATGATATAAGTGTGAACATTTAAAGTACATTAACAGTAGATTTTTAGTTATCTACGCTCCTAGAAGAGAAAACAGAACAAAATATTGTTTTCGTTTCTTTTTTAAATCTTATCTAATCTGTATAATAACTAGGTAAGCCTAAGACTCAAGAATGACATTTTGGAAATCATAAAATTCCTTGAGACTGTAAAAACAATTTTTACAGAGGAAAGAATGTAATGCCTTTTTATAGCCATTAAAATTATTTATTTGTTTGATATTTCTAGGTAGATGGTTATATATATCACTGCAGAAATGAAGTGCGCTTTTTTGGAAGTTGCTAGATTTATATTTTTTAAGTGCATATCATTTGAAGAACGAGTGTTGTGATTATGGATGTCATCATTTAATAGAAATTTATCTAAATTATTTTTAACAAATAAAGACGACTCGTATATTAATACGCTAACAGTGGTTAAAATGTTGTTGTCCTTAAATATTACTCTGCATGTATCTAAGGGTCTAAGAGAAAATATTAGCAGCCCTATTCGATTCACCATTTTTAATCATTAACTTTTTCCAGCAGATTCAGTATCATCCGTTCCTGAAATATCGAACTACCAATTTTAATACAATTTTATCAGTGGCGCCTTCGCCAAATTACGTAATAAAAAAGAAACTCTCTTCCTATTTTTGCTCTCCTGATACAGGATACACAATATATCTTGAATAGGCGACCACCTCAAAACCATACTCTACAGTTTGCAAAGGATTTTCATACAAAATAATTAAGCATTCCAGCACTCATTGAATAAACATAGAAAAACATGCATACAGGTTGAATTGAGTACTCGTTTCTCTTAAATTTTTTCAAAAGTTGGTTAAAAATCAAGTTAAATTGCAAATTTAAAAAACCCCCACGCCAAGTCATCGACGTCTTTGTATAATAGTCTAGTTGTAGTTGGCTTCCCTTTACTTTTTCCATTAATTATTTGGTGATAACGTGTTGGCAGTTCTCCTCTTCGCTACTTGCGATCTGATTTTCCCCAGAGAATTACCCGTCCTGTCTTCTCCTTTCTCCGCTTGATATGGCTAAAAAATCAGAGAATTCGAGAAAATACGACGTTTTGGGGGACGTATTTCTTGAAGGATTGAGCTGCCGATAATTTGTCAATCTTCCTTTTTCCACAGATACATCATACGACCATCTAGTCGATGTTTTTATTTAGTTAGACGAAACTATTTAAATCGATATTCCGCCCCAGTACACCGCGAGTGCAACGTCTGATGCTTGCCTCGCTTTTGTTTATATCAAATCTATTACTAAAAATAAAATTCGATCAATATGAAATCACTATCCAAAAAGCAACTCTGCCTCCCGACTATAATTTTGTTTTGTCACTATATGTAGTTATTCCTACTCGTGCATGAATTCATTGACATATTCAAAGTCTCTTATTAAACTATCAAGGAATGTCCTGGCCTGATTCAATTACGGAATGATTATATAGGTGGATGAAATGTAAGCATAAGAAGTAATACTATATTTGATTTTGCAATGCTTTCTTCGTAATATATTATGCACTAAGTAATCACTTTAAATTAGATAACACAGATTTATCTAGAATATTAACAAGTCTTATAACAGCTCTGGCTAGGAAAGTGTTGGTGTAATGTGATAAACTGGCAATAACTACCAGTAGTAATGGTTAACCACACGAAAACACATATGACCATTACAATATTTTATTTCCTTATTAAATGAGTAATATCTTGTAACAACGATTAGCTATTGCACCATTTTGGTATTAGATCAGAACAATCTGAATGCCAGGAGAACGTCAAGTACTTAATACCCTAAAATTACGTGAAATTACAAAGATGAAAATCAATAACACAGGATAAAGTGCTTATTATGTAGCTTCTATGGTTCTTCAAGGATATGATCTAAGCCTTAAGCTAGTATAATGCATACACTCATACATCTTTGATTATTCTATTAGCAAAAAAACTTAAAAATTCAGGATAATTATAGTGTAGTATTAGCCGGCTAAGGAAGTGCAAGATGTGGGCGCAGCTGATGACCTAGAAACGTTTAAGAAACAATTTTCTCAAATAAAAATTAGACAAGAGGTCATTACTGTTAAGGAAATACGTAACCTAATTGATTACGTAACGACTAAAATTGTATTGTGTTCAAACAAGTGAATTATATTTGTCCCTGGAATTTAAAGGATGCATATGGTCTTATTTGACCTACTACAGGATATTCTAGTGCGAGCGCATTGAATTGGAAAAGTTATCAGTTTTACTTGTATTGAAAGAAGAAATCTTAGTAATCAATATTATTTACAAGTATATATTATAGATTTTAAGTCATACCTAGGTTTTTAGTTTCTCAGAATCCACGTGACCATTTTCCCAGTGATATTTATCTATCCGCATGTCCGTCCGTCTTTCTGTCACTATGTGTGCAGCCACAATAATTCAATAATTGCTCATGATAAATTTATATTTAAATTTCTAATGAGATTAAGGTGTTTAGTTTTATATGATTGATGATTAAACAGAATTATTTTTTTTAGGAACCAAAATTATAATCGGATTTATTTTAAATAAAGACTGTTGGTAAAACCAAATGCGCACAGTCCGCAATTTTTTATCCAATAAATGCTGTGCATACAGTATTTGTTTATTGTTTAAATTTTTCCCCTGCGATTTTCTCGAGAACGCCTGGTCCTAAAAGAAAGGTAATCTCCATCCTTTGTCTTTGTTCCTTCTCGGTATTTATGCTGAAAAACACAAAAGCTTCCCATTTGCTCTATTGACTCCTACATATTCTCATATTTCATTAGCAACTGAAAATGGGAATAATTATGAACACCTTCCATAAATCCATGTCTAGTTTTCTTTGTTTTTCGTTTTTGCATTACTTTTTATTATGTCTTATTGTATCATTTAATTAATATTTCCATTATGACTAAATTTACCGCCATATTTATGGTGTTATGGTCTCCCAAGAGTATTCCATTTAAAAGTCCAAAGTCATTTCTGGTTAAGTCCAAAGTTGTAAGTTTTGTTGTATGATTCGCATTAATTTTCCATGAAGAAAGTTTCTAGTGACCTATCGTCTAAAATTTATTTTAGGGTGGCAAATGTCATAAAAAAAAATTGGGGCCTTGGCTTCTAATACATACACGAAATCTCAAGTTTCTGGACTATAACCAGCTTGCGTTACTTATTTTCCTCTATTTATACCTACTTACCACCCAACCCTTCACCAGAGTAAGCTCAAAATAGTAGTTTGTGCAACAACAATGAATATGATATCCACATCGCACGAGAAAGATTGAGCACAACGTAGGAGGAGTACCTCAATCTTTCGAGTGCGATATGGAAATCCACTTTTTCTACGACCAACTTAGGAAAAAAACTACACAATTTTAAAAGATTTATTAAACATTAACATACACACTGAAAATTACTTTGACAGCTTATGCACTAACTTGAATTTTTTAAAACGAATAGTTCACTATGTAGGTACTTAATGCACGAACTGTGGTTGGTCGGTTTCGTATCCATCCTAGATAGGATATGAAATATATCCGCTCAGATAACTGGAATTGCCTACTAATCCATTGTACAGACTGTACAGAAAAGAGTAAATATACATAAGGGAGTAGAAAAAACAAAATAATATACTACATACGTGTACCAAATTTTAAGTCACTATCTTAAACCGTTCCACAAAAAAGTTAGTCGAACAGAAACTTTTTTTTTTTTGATAAAATAGAAAATCTAGACGTTTCATCATATTCTAAACCTATTTCAACAAAACAGACATTATTATTCTTAAAGTTTCACCCCTCTACGTGAACGTGGAAGCACTTAAACTACTCGACGAATAATTATGATATTTAGTAGCAAAATTTAGGTGATCCATTAAGGACCGCGACTTGTAGAGTGTTTCTGTGTGTGCATACAAATCAACTGACGGAGATGTACGGTAATTCTAGTTTAAGAACTTAATATAAGTTCAAATCCATCTAAAAATGGGTACCATTTTTTAAAGCAGAACCTTTTGAAAATACTATAATTAAAATCAATTTCTTGCAAAATTTGTGGCTAAGGCAAAAAGTTCTGTTCCATAATTTGAGTTTTTTTTTGTGTATAAAATGATTAAAGTTGGAAATTTTTTATAAAAACAGAGCCAGCACGTGTTAAATAACAAACAACTCTTTGTTAAATATATTTCTAGTTGATATATCTGTATTATCCCCACTTAGTCTATCGAATTATAAAATAAAATAACAAATAAGTGAAAAATAAAGAGTAACATTAGAAAGTTAGCAGGCATATCACACGAATTAAATAAATGTACATAAAAATCCACAAATTATAACACAAAACTATTTCGTTATTATTATTTTTATAGCAACAGACATTCTAAATCTGCTAGCTATGTCATTGGACATGACAAACACATGTCAAGCTGATTTCTTTGTTACCAATTAATTACCATTTAATTGTTACAAAAATACGATTGGCTCCTGCACCATGAAATTGGCACTTTCTTTGTCTGCCATGTTATAAGGAGCAGGATTAATAATGGAGGTATTATTAATCAATATGAACTATTCAACTGTGTTATTTTACAAATGTTCGAAAAGTCCCTTTGTGTTAAAATTTGGACAGTAAGTTAGTGTTAGCTAGAGGAAGAACAAAATCGATCAATAAATAAAGAAGTTATTAATTTTTGAAATGAAAAAAAAAAGTTTTGTAATGAAACAAAAAATTTTTGAAACTAATATCATTTACAAAAAAAAACTGCGAAGAGTATCCTATAGAATGTGCAACAATTATATAAGAAGTATAGTAAATCGGCGAAGAGTATAATGGTTAGCTTGCTTCTTATTAAAATCGCTCAGTAAATAAAAAAAATAGTTAATTATATTTAAATAAATCTAATTTCTTAATGTTTTGTAATGAAACAAGAAAAATTTCAAAAACGAATGCAAACTCTGGGGCGGGTTGTTAAAAAATGTAGAAAAAACATGAAAAAATACATTACAGAAAATGTTAAAATTTAGATATGAATATTGTTACATTACAAAACCGACTATTGGAATGTTTATAAACTTAAAAGCAATATCGTAAACTAACACTAATTATTTACGACAAAACTTCGGTGAGTATCCCATAGACTGGGTAACAATTATCTAAAAAGTGCAGTAAATAACCAAAGAGTATTTGTAATGGTCAGTTTATTTCTTCTTATTTAAGGAGGCTACGTTTGTATAATCCATCACATATAGCTAACTTATGCTTTGTAGTATTCTCAATGTAACTATAGAAACGGTATAAATTTCCTAAAGTGACACTGTCAGATGAAGAAAATGGAAAAGAGAAAGTTACGTAAAATGGGAAGAATAAATACATGTGATAGTTCTACTCAAACGGATATCACTAAGGACTGGTTGCAACCAATAGTATTCATAAATAGATTAACTGACGCTCAAATAAGAAAGACCATATCAATCACAATACAAGAAAAGAGTACAGAAGCATCGGATCAACTAAACACACAAAATCATACTTCAGTGACACTACGAAAGAAACCATCAAACATATCAAGACCTCCGAACAGTTACAGTGTATTTGTCAGACCTATTACGAACAACGAAAGAGCTAGTTCAACTTTAGCCAGCGAGGCGCTAGAAGAATGCTGTCCCGAGCAGACATCACCTCATAGAAATACTCCAAACAGAAGGGTGCGGTATCTAAAACCTGGTCCCTTAAGTTATAAGAGAAGGGTTTTAAGAAATCTTCCACCTGAAAGTGAAGATATGAATATTCCAACTATGCTAGGTGAACCCTCCAGTCTCAAAGTAGATAGAGGGTCTCTTAATTTGGGAACTATTTTAGAACAAATTAATGAGAACACTTCTCCTGAAACAGATTTAAATATCGACGTGAGTAGCCCGGAATTTTTGAATTCCCAAAATATCGCTATGCAGAATAGAATTGATAATGATGTTAATCTTCAAAGACCAGAAATGGTTGAATGTTCCTTGAACAATAAGGATAAGACAAATGCTGATGTTTCAGAAAGTCACGGACAAGAAAATGCACAACCTAAAAACGTTCACAAGAAGTTCAACGGCGCTACTACAATTATATCATCTCGTTCGAGAAAAGACAATGTTAACGAAAGTTCCTCAAGTGAGGATTGCGAAGGGCCATATGTTAATAATGCACAGAAAGAAACCAAATCTATCAAAATAAAAGCTCATGCAGTTTATATACACAATCATTTTTATAAATCATAATATGTTTTAAATATTTTTTTATACATTTTTAAATAGTTTTTAAATAAAAGCTTAAAATATTGTTTACCTGCAATTTTATAAATAATCTGTTTACATGTGTATTAATTATATCTAAGTCATCAGTACATATCATCTTCGTCAGATGGTCGTACATTACGTTCCACTAAGCTGAAAATGCAAACTAATGTTTCTTTCTCTATTTTGTACATGCAAACCATCTTTGAAACGTCACGAAGTATTGTTAAAGTCAAAAAAATGTTTCGAAAATTGACAAATAATCCCATTTCCAATCTTCGAAGTGGGCTATTTTCGTAAGCAGGATGCGAATGATTTTTATGTTCTAAAACTTCACGCCTAGGAACATATCAAATAATACATTGCATACTATGCAACAGTATATCTATAAATTCATAATTTTATTGCTTAGTTTTAACAATTAGAGTAATTAATTAGTTTCTAACGTAAAATATCTGTTCAAATATTACAATGATCTAAATGCATTCCGCGCGTCTAATAATGCCGAATATTTTTCTCAATATTAATGCAACATTCGAAAAAAATTGTGTTTTAAGTAGCATTATTTATGTCTGACATTATGGTGCAGAAGCCAGCGTGAAATCACCAGACACATTTGTAACAGGAACAGGATTAATAATAGAGATATTGTGAGTATATTGTTCCAAAATAGTTCCCAAATTAAGAGATCCTGTATCTACTCTAAGACCGGAGGGTTCACCTAGCATAGTTGGAATATTCATATCCTCATTTTGAAGGAAGATTTCTTAAAACCCTTCTCTTATCACTGAAGGGACCAAGCTTCAGATACTGCAACCTTCTGCCTGGGGTATTTCTATTAGTTGGTATCTGTTCGGGACAGCATTCTTCTAGTGCCTCGCTAGCTATGGTTGAGCTAGCTCTTTGGTTGTTCGAAATAAGTCTGATAAATACACAATAACTGTTCGGAGGTTCTGATATGTTTGATGGTCTCTTTTTTAGTGTCACTGAAGTGTTATTTTGGGTGCTTAGTTGACCCGACGCTTCTGTATTCTTTTCTTGTACCGTGATTGATATAGACCTTCATATTTGAGCGTCAGTCAATCCATTTATGAATTCTATTGGTTGCATCCAATCCGTAATCACTTCTGTTTGAGTGGAACTATCACATGTATTTATTATTTCTATTTTACGTAACTTCCTATTTTCCATTTCTTTCATCTGACAGTGTCACTTTATGAAATTTATGGCGTTTCTATAGTTACATCGAGAATATTATAAAGCATTAGTTAGCTCCATGTGATGGATTATATAAAGGTAGCCCACTTAAATAGGAAGAAATAAACTAACCATTATAAATACTTTTCGGCGATTTACTACAGTATTTACATAATTGTTGCACATTCTATAGGATGCTCTCCTCAGCATTATTATAAATAAATAGTTTAAGTTTACGTTGACGAAATGGACTAAGCCGTCTATAATCTTATCGAATTTGTGACAAATTTATTACTTTTAACTTTATAAACATTCCAATAGTCTCTCTTGAAATTTACGAATAGCCGGTTTTGCAATGTAACAATATACACATAGTGGGGTCGATCTGGATTTCAAAGTGACAACGTTTTTTTAAAACTTTGTTTTTGTGATATTGTAAAGTCGGACCTCCTGAAATATGTGGTGACTAGTGTGGGCGACTCACGGGTAGTGAAAGGAGAGAAATTTACATGTAAAGATACGGGATATCAGTTTCTCGGACATAACTTGCTTAGTTTGATTTGGACAGAAAAATTGTATAGAGGAAAAGTAAAGTAAAGGGCTCGCGCATATACTGAATTTTGATTCGTCGAAATCGGTCCAACGGTTCTCGAGATATTGCAATTTGAAGGTCGGGTTCTGTATACAGATTTTTCGCTGCGGCGAGAACGTGCCGAAAGCCGTTTTTTTGCGGAGAAGAAAGCTACTTAGCGACTTACTATTTCTTTCCCAGTAGATAGGCGGGTCCAAAGTACTGTGTCCAAATTTCAAGTCGCTAGGTCGATTAAGAGGGATGTGGGAGAGGAAAACGAAAATCAAATTGAAACTTTCGCAATTTTGGCCACATATCGCCCAGCAAACCCGACATTGTGTATTAATGTTCTTACTTCAACGTTTTATCATTTGTTTGTAACCGATTTTTTTTTCTTTTTTAGAAATAATCGTTTTTCACCAGGAAGGAAAGTGGTAGGGGAAAATATTTTTTCGCCATCTGATGCGGAATTTTTTTCTCTTTGGTTTGTGCCTGGCCAGATTGCGATCGGTTGATTAGAAGGGGAGGAAGGGGGAGCGCAAAGTTTTTAGACCATAGAAGGGTGTGGGATGGTCTCTCATATGTAGTCAACACTACATTACCACCGGGATAGTTCATGCAGAGGTGGCGAGAATAGAAAAAAAGCAAAAAAGAGAAAAGAAGAAAATAATATAAATAATATATATATGACAGATATTCAGATATTGTAAAAAATATTATTGGATCATTAAATGTGTTTGAATCCCGCTAACGTTTCCCAACGTTTGAATCTGAAACAATTACATTTCAGGAAGATTCGTAGGATGAAGAAATTACATATGATGTTAAAGAATCATCAGATGATGAAATATGGACGTCATCACCTGATTAATTATGTTACAATTTTTTTTGTTGTATATCGTATTATTCAATGCATACCGTAAACCATATTACTTACATATTACTTCCACATCCACGTAGTGGGTTGGAAGTATAGTAATCGCAAAAAAATTTTCAAAAATTTTTATTCGTGAAATAGGTTTAGAATGTCATGAAACGTCGAGATTTTAAATTTGAACGAAAAAAAAAAAATTTCTGTCTGTCTGTCTGTCTGTCTGTAACTTTTTTTTGTCCGCACGTTTTCTCCGGAACGGTTTAAGATATTGACTTGAAATTTTGTACACGTATATATTATAACGAGATCTGGAACTGAATTGTTTTTTGAGGCTATCCGGTGAATTTTATAATTGTTTCAAATGCTGTTAACTCAAACTCACTCAAACTCAAAAAATAATTTTGGCCAACTTTTTCGTGCAAATGCCCCTATGTGCAACGTAGTGACCGCGACCTTTCTGTCGAAATTTCAGTACAGTCGGAGTTTTCGTCCATAAGTTATTGTGCTTACAAAAAACTAGCGAGGAACAGACGAGCAGACAGACATACGGACGGATATTGAAAGTTGCTCAGGATTCGAGCACCAACATAGTGATATGAAATTTTTTATATACGAGCGACATTACCGGCTTTAGGAATATACCGATCAAATTGTCTTCATTTCATATGAAGATTATCATAATGCATCAACTTCTGAAAGAAATAAACCAAAACAGTTTCCTAAAGAACACAAAATACCATTTTGAAAAATTAATGATAATTTCTCAAGAAATAAGAAAAGCTCTCTTGAACATACACATAAAACATAAAGTTTGAAATATTGCCAGTATGATTTCTTTTCCATTTTTGTGTATTATAGAATTATTATTTACGAGCTGTTTCAATAAGATAACAAAAATGTTGTATTGAGTTTTCTGATCATTATTTTTTCCAAAGGAACATTTGTAAAATAACATAGTTGAATAGTCCATATTGAAACATATCTTTCGTACGGAGCAATCATCAGACAGAGGCCTAAAAACTGTAATTTTTATATAAAATATGTTTTATTATAATTTTAAAGCAAATTGTTTCCAGGGTTTCTGATTGAGCGCACAAACGTACAAATATTTACTATTATTATACTCTTCGCAAATACAAAACGAAGAGTATATTGCATTCTATCGGCACATTTTTAAAATCGGTAATATTGCACGTAGAGAAAAAATATTCATATCACTGTGTTGGTGATCGAATTCTGAACAACTTTCAAAATGTCCGTCCGTCCGTCTGTCTGTCCGTCCGTCTGCCTTCTGTCTGCCTGTCTGTCTGCCTGTCTGTCTGTCTGTCCGTCTGTCTGTCTGTCTGTCTGTCTGTCCGTCCGTCACGTTTCTTGTAAGCACGATGACTTAAGAACGAAAAGTCCAATTGTATTGAAACTTGGAAAGTAAGTTACTGTTAGCTAGAGGAAAAACCCTATTGTTTTTGAACAAAATCGATTAATACATAAGAAGTTATAAGTTTTTTAAATAAAAAGAAATTACATACATTTTTGTTTTGTTTTTGAAATTAAACAAAACATGTCTAAAACTAATATTTTTCACAAAAAAACTGGGAAGAGTATGCTATAGAATGTGCAACAATTATATAGAAATTCCAGTAAATCGGCGAAGAGTATAACGGTTAGGTTGTTTTTTTTTTTATTTAGTCGTCTTATTTATAAACCAGGACACGTACACATAGACATCAATACATCAACCATTCCCTGCGATATTGCCATCAACCGCAGCTGAGACTCGAAATCAGGAGAGACAACAGCTACTAGACATGTTTTCGAAAAAATGTGTTTTTTAAGGGGCAAGCATGTAAAATATTTCTGTCTGACATTATGGTTCAGGAGCCAGCGTAAAATTACCAGAGACATTTGTAACAGGAGAAGGATTAATAATTAACAAATGTGTCAAGTAATTGCACGCTGGCTGCTGTACAATAATGTCAGAACCGAAAATTTTACATGCTTGCCACCTAAAGCACAATTTGTTTCGAATGCTGCATTGATATTTAGAAAAATTGTCAGCATTATTAGACGCGTGGACTACATTTAGACCATTGCAATATTTGAGCAGATATTTTGCGTCAGAAATTAATTAATTAATTATTATAATTGTTAAACCTAACCAATAAATTATGAATTTATAATTACATTGTTGCATAATATTCAACAAATTAATTCATATGTTCCTAGGCGTGAAGTTTCAGAACATAAAAATCATTCGCATCCTGTTTACGAAAATAGCCAGACCATTGAAAATGGCATTTATTTCCAGTTTTCGAAGTATATCTTTGGTTTTGACAATATTCTATGAAGTTTAAAAGATGGGTTGCATGTACAAAATAGAGAAGAAAACATTAGTTTGCATTTTTCAGCTTAGTGAAATGTAATGTACGAATATCTGAAGATATGTGTTGATTACTTTTGATATAAGATATATGTAGACAAATTATTTATAAAACTGCCGGTATACAAGATTTTAAGATTTTATTTAAAAACTGTTTAAAAATTAATAAAGAATATTTAAAACATTTAAAACATGTTATGATTTATAAAAATGATTGTGTATATAAACTGCATGAGCTTTTATTTTGATAGATTTGGTTTCTTTCTGTGCATTATTAATATTTTGCTCTTCGCAATCCTCACTTGAGGAACTTTCGTTAACATTTTCTATTTTCGAACGAGATGATATAATTATAGTAGCGCCGTTAAACTTCATGTGAACGTTTATAGGTTGTTCATTTTCTTGTCCGTGATTTTCTGAAATACCAGAACTTGTCTTATCCTTATTGTTCAAGGAACATTCAATCATTTCTGGTCTTTGAAGATTATCATCAATATCAATTCCATTCTGAATAGCGATATCTTGGGAATCCAAAGATTCCAGGCTATTTACGTCGATATTTAAATCTATTTCAGGAGTAGTGATCTCATTCATTTGTTCCAAAATAGTTCCCAAATTAAGAGATCCTCTATCTACTCTGAGACAGGACGGTTCACCTAGCATAGTTGGAATATTCATATCCTCATTTTGAGATGAAAGATTTCTTAAAACCCTTCTCTTATAACTTAGGGGACCAGGCTTCAGATACCGCACCCTTCTGCCCGGATTTTTTCTACGACTTGGTGTCTGCTCGGGACAGCAATCTTCTAGCGTCTCGCTGGCTAAGGTCGAATTAGCTCTTTCGTTATTCGTAATAGGTCTGACAAATACACTATAACTGTTCGGAGGTCTTGATATGTTTGGTGGTCTATTTTCTAGTGTCACTGAAGTATGATTTTGGGTGCTTAGTTGATCCGATGCTTCTGTACTCTTTTCTTGTATCGTTATTGATATAGACTTTCTTATTTGAGCGGCAGTCAATCTGTTTATAAATACTATGGGTTGTAGCCAATCCTTAATCACATCTGTTTGGGTAGAACCATCACATGTATTTATTCTTCCTATTTTACGTAACTTTCTCCTTTCCATTTCTTTCATCTGACAGTGTCACTTTAATAAATGTATGCCGTTTCTACAGTTACATTGAGAATATTACAAAGCATAAGTTAGCTCCATGTGATAGATTATACAAACGTAGCCCACTTAAATAAGAAGAAATAAATTAACCATTACACATATTCTTCGACGATTTACTGCAATTTTTACAAAGTTGTTGCACAGTCTGTAGGATACTCTACGCCGTTTTATCGTAAATAAATAATGTTAGTATACGTTAGAGAGTGACCTTGGCCTTGATCTCTGCCAGATGAATTGTGCCGTCTCTAATCTTATTGCATTTGTGACAACTTTATTACTTTTAAGTTCATAAACTTTCCAATAATATTTATTAGGATTTACTTTACTTCTTCCATTAACTTGCCAAAACATACTAGTTATGGTGTTATTTATGGCGTTTATCCCATATAGCTGGAATACTAAACGTTAAATCTATTAGTTCATCCTTGTTCATTTTCTTTTTAGAAAAATTAGAATAATAGCATACCTAACCACAAACGAGTCAATAAACTTGCGAGTTACCGCGATGCCAACAGTTCACTGCGGTGGAAAAACAAACTATTATGTTTTGACATCGACATCGCTGTAGATTGCATGAATAGCGGCAAGGGTGAATAGGTGAAAGCATCTCTAGTATGTACAGTCTCATAAGAAACTATAGATTCGTTTTACATAGAGGTGACATCGATATAGCGACCGTCCTCACTGTCCAAATTTCAATACAATCTGAGTTTTCGTTCTTAAGTTATCGTGCTTACAAAAAACGTGATAGACCAACAGGTGGGTAGATAGACAGACATACGGACGAATATTTTGAAAGTTGTTCAGGATTAGATCACCAGCACAGTGATATAATTTTTTTTTTCTATACGGGCGACATTACCGACTTTTGGAATGTATCGATGAAATACTCTTTATTTTGTATTTGCGAAGAGGATTATAATGCAGCAGCTTGTGAAAGAAATAGGCCAAAAAGTTTCCTCGCGAACACAAAATACCATTTTGAAAAAATAATGATAACGTCTTAAGACATGATAAAAACTCTATTGAATATTAACAGTTTGAAACATTACCAGTTTCATTTATTTTTCACTATTGTGTGTTAAAGAAACTAACATTTACGAGCTGTTTCAAAAAACTAACAAAAAAGTTGTATTGAGTTTTCTGATAAATATTTTTGTAAAATGGCATAGTTGAATAGTCCATATTGGAACATTCTCTCATACAGAGCGATCAGAGGCCTTCAAACTATACCTTTTATATAAAATTTCTTTTATTGTAATTTTAATGCAAATTGTTTCTAGGGTTTCTAATAATGTACACAAAAGTAGAAATATTTAATATTATTATTATTTATTTAATATTCTTATTTAAATTAACATTCTGGCGGAGTCTAGCTAATGCTATTCCATCACTCAACTAGGACACGTACATATTAGACATCAACACAACAACCATTCCATGCGATATTACCATCTACCGCAGCTGAGGCTCGAACTCAGGAGATATAACAACCAATAGACATGTTTTGTAACCCAACAGCGTTTTAGCCCACTGATACCATCTCTTTAACATATTAAAAACGCCACTAAATATTCATATCCTGGCTAGGATTCGAACCCGGGACTCAGTGTTCGCAAGCCACACCTTAGCATATCGCCACTGAGCTGACAATATATCTTCGAATATATTACAGTAACTTTGGGTGCGGTTAGTACTTGGATGGGTCATTCTCTCCACAGAAACACAGCGTTCTCGTTCCACCTTCTAAAGACTTGTATATCAGCGCATACGTAGAAAGAAAATACGGGTTAGGTAAAATTACAACTTTGGATGTATTTTCCTTGCAAGTACATAAATCTAAGTTCTAATACGGGAACTGTCTTAGATTTTTCACTGTCACAGTTTAATAATATAGGGCACAAACACAAATCGGGGGTTTTATAGCAGTTACAGTCCACAACGATACTGCACTTACACGCTGTGACATTAGAGTGAAGACCATTTAATTTCAATTTTTCAATATTAGTCTTGAATGTCGACTTATCCTTGTGACGATTGTACAATTTTCTCAGTTTATAGTAACCATCATAATAGGCAATAATTAACTGACCAATTCTGTATTCCGAAACAGTAGGTACCGATGCTTTGTCAAACACTGATGTTACTTTCTGTACTACTGTCGCTGAAACTGACACAGTTGATGTTAGTCTCCAGGGTCAAGTTGTAACGTTCCTGAAAACAACATTTGAGGACGTTCAGATGAGTTAGAAGTTTATTTATAACTAAGTCTCTTGGGTAGTCGAATAAGAGGCATTCAAACGCCTATCGCATAATTTTCTTGGAAGCTTCCATCACACTAATGTCACTAATAACTTACGACCAGATCTCGGATTTAGCGGCCAGATATGATGTAAAACGAGGGTTGATTTAAGTTGATGATGTGTCAGCGTTGATTGCATGTAAGAAACGGTATCTTGCCTTGAAATCTTTTGTAGCGAATTCTGTAGTATCCACTTTAGTATAAACACTCACTCGAAGATAACTGGAGGCATAGGGGGCTGTACTTCACACTAAACTAACATACATGAATATTTTTCAGTGCCGGTGGTTAAAGAATAAAAGTATATCACTAATATCTACTCTAAATGTTTTGGAGTTAAACTTCAGCGCCTTTAGGTAAAAATCCATTTATATTGCAAGAAGGACCACTCGATGTCGATAGATGTAACTGGGGCATACCTAAAATATGGAAACTTTAGCAAAGTAACCACATTCATGCCAAGTGTAGCAAAGTCTACTTCCTTGCCTTGTAAAAGGTCTGTTACACCTGTCATCGTAACAAATCCAGGGGATTTTTTGTTAACACAGTTATGATTTTTTTTTGTACTGTCGCAGCAATGTCTCCCTGTAATTGAAAAATATATTGTCGAAGATCGAACACAACGTTTATTGCATCAACTGTAGTAAAGGCTGATGTTGGCTGATGTTTAAGGTCCCGCATGGCTAGAGGGATTCGTGAGAAATATCCGTGTATGGTCTCCAGATTTTTTTTGAACAGCGGGATCCAGAAATGTCTGGTGCGCCTGTGAAATGGCAACTGCGTCATTTATATTTAACTGTTGTATTACGTATTTCACATTTTCGAAATGACAGTAATAATACGATGCGGCCTCTAGCCAAGATCCCCATCGTGTGATAATGGGCGCTGGAGGTAATGGTAGACTATCGTGAAATAAGTGCACACGACCTAGTGCTTTAAGAAAAACTTTCTTTAACACTATACACTAATCAATCAACATTAGGGTATCGCCTCCTAATAGTTACAGCAATCCTATGCAGTCCATGTGCTAAACATGTTACATGCCAAATAGCACCCTGTAGAGTTGAAGTCTTATATTCACCCTATTTACGTGGCATATCGCACCCACTATAGTCTCATTGGTGTGAAAATGGTTTGACATGTTTAATTACATAAATCATTACAGTTTAATTCACATTTCTATATACAGGGTGTTATTAAAACGTATGTCAATCACTTAATCACGGAATCAGTGCGTCAGAAGAAAATTGATTCAACCTAATTTACCTCTATCCAAAATCGCACCCCTATGAAGATACAGCCCTCAAAAGTTGGAAATAAAAAAACATTTTTTTTTAAATATTGTTCAAATGTGTATTGATATTTTTTTCAATTTCGGAACATTGAAACGTATTCCAAAGGGTAATAGTTAAGAGTCAAAACTCTTTAAAATCAAGATTTCTAAGAAGCTGATTTACGGGTGAACTTCCTTCTTTTCTACCCTCTTTTTTAGTGATACGCCTATGTCTATTTTGGTATACTGTATTTTATAGAAAATTTAATTACACAGCTTTTTGTTATCTTGTCTTTTTTCATTTGAGTAACCAAAAAATCACTTATTTGTTAATTTCAGTTTTATATAAAAAATTATTAAAATTCTATTTCAGAAAGTGCTCAAAATGATTGGCTTTTTCTTGAATACAATGTCTCGCTCTTTTTAGAAGAGAAAATCTGACATTCTGAAAGATGCCAGGAATGTTTCTAAATTCCTCGGCTGACTGCTGAATTCGTTGTCGCAGATGTTCAACGCTCTCTATTGGAACAGACTAAACTTTGTCCTTCATGACTCCACAAAAACAGAAGTCAACTGGGTTCAAATCAGGTGATCGAGCAGGCCAACTGATTGGAGCCTCTGCTCCTCGGCCTATCCAACGTCCTGGAAAACGCCTTGATAATCATTGCCTGACTTGTAGGCTATGACGCGGAGCGCCGTGTAAATACCACATTTTCTGCCTAACATGTAGATTTACAATTTCTAATTGTTCAGGCGATTCATTTTCTAGGAAATGTAGATAAACAACTCCATTTAAACGATTTGGAAAAAAAAAACAGATCAAATTAGAGGATTATCAACAATCAACGCCCAAACATTAACCGAAATACTATACTTCCAATCCACTACGTGGATGTGGAAGTAAAATTACGCTGAAAATGAGATTCTCTCTTTGCATTCGGATTTTCTTCAGACCAAATGTAATCATTATGGTGATTTGTAATAGCGTTTCTATTAAATGAAGCTCCATCAGTTGATAAAATGGCGTTTACAAAACTTACATTTCTCGCATTTTTTCTCAGAAACCAGTTACAAAATTCCATTCGAGAACCGTAATCTAGGTGTTCCACTGCCTGAACAGTATGTATATGAAATGGAACGAGGGATTATTTTTTTAATGTTTTCCATAACGAAAAATGCAGTACTCCTACTTGAGAAGCTATTTTACGCACACTGCTTTCAGGTAGAGGTAAATTAAGTTGAAGCAATCTTTTCTGATGCACTGATTTCGTGGTTAAGTGATTGACATACTTTTTAATAACACCCTGCATAACTTAAAGCCAAGAACCCCGTAAACAAGAATATATAATACTTAAATATATGTCAGCACTTGCAGTTAACAGGCTAAAGCTAAGTAAGTGTTAAGTAGTTTAATAACCGAAAAAGATTGAACTACCAGATTGTATTGTACTTCAAAGTAATGAGACACATTATTACCGCTCACCTTCACAAAGATACCAAATCGTATGACCCGATCTGTAAGTCTGGTTAAGCTGAATTAAGTGATTGACATTTTAAAAGGAAAAATCTCAGCCTATGTTAGTCGGAAAACAAAGTAGGATTATCTGAAGAATACATAATGATGTTGAAGATTATGCGTGTAAGCTTACAGCTTGGACACTAATACTCGTGTATTTTGTTGTAATATTAGTGGCTTAATTTCTTCGTTGCTTGTTTTATGGTGATAAGTTCCAATTGACTTCCTTATTATTTGTTTTATTGTGCATAAATATTTTATCTCTCAGAGAAAGCACTATAGTACACTTATATACCCAAATTATGATTTTACAAAGTTAAAAATATATTTAGCTGTAAACAATAAACAATTTTAACATTATTTTCAAAGTGCAAGAAGCTTGAATACCTATTCGGTATTTACTTAAATACCGAAAAGTGATAAAATTTGACGCGAAAAAGTAAATAATAATAACAGATGGCGTTCTCTTAACTTAAGAACCTATTATAAACGTGAAGTCCCACACTGAGTCATTAATGTTTTTCACATTTTCAATATTATGTATATTAAAAATTGGTTTTCCTCTTTTACAAGTATATCACGAGCTAAAAAAAACCGCGCCTAAGGAATCACTACTTCCACCACCAAATTTTCCATCCTAATCTTCTTAAAGCAATTATATTTACACTCTAGTATGTGGAAATAAAAGGTCATAGAATTTTAATGATATTTGAAGCAGAAACATTGGTATCTAGTATATACGCCAAAAATGTAGTTTTTAGATTCTCATTAGCTTGCTCTAGTTATTTTCTCCAATTTACATCCTCTCTCCACTCCATTAACGGAATCATCTCAATTTTATCTTATCAACCCCTTTAATAATGGAGTGGAGGTGGTGGAGGGATTGAAAAATATTATAAAGAAATCTGAGACCTTGGCTTCTAGTTTATACACCAAATCTCAAGTTTCTGTACCAGCTCTCACCAGCTCGCTTTACCCATTTTCCCCTGTATACATCTACTTACCCCACACCTTAAATATAATCCAGTTCCAGATGTCGTTATACCTACGTGTACAACATTTCAAATGAATATCTCAATTTAATTTTATCAGCCCCTTTAATAATGGAGAGGGGGTAGTGGAGGGGTTGAGAAATCTGAGGCATTGGCATCTAGTAAATACATCAAATTCCAAGCTCCTGTGCTCTTACCAGCTCGCATTATTTATTTTCCCCTATTTAACCCCCAATCCTTCAACGAAATCAACTTAAAATAAAATCTAGTTATTTTACCGATCCCTTTAATAATGATGGGCAGGGATGGAATATATTATACATTTGAGGCCCTGGCTTCTAGTATATACACCAAATCCTAAATTTTTGTACTCTTACCAACTTACTTCACTACTTTTCCGATATTTACTCTCCAACACTTCACCCGATAAGTTCAAAAACAATCCTTCCAGATCTCGTCATAGTACATAAGTCAATATCTTAAACCGTTCCAGTTATAACGTGCGAAGAAAATAGTTACAGACGAACAGACTATCTGACTGATCTAGGAGCGTGACTTTTCATATTTTTCTTCGGTATGGGGTGTAGTAAAATAGGTGACGACATTAATGCTTGCGAAAATTCATTACTTTCTTTAACTTCTATAGGTACCGTTCAGATAGATTAGTTTATGTGTAAGTGTAAGTAAGTATATATTTTACTTACATCAATTAAAGCGTATTAAGAAACATCGTAAAGGTTAACAACAGATGTTTCCTCACCATCCGGTCACATTTTTATGGGTATGGTACCCCTAATTTGGGTGTGCAGATACTTAATTATAATTACAGTAATTTAAATTTAAATGTATATAAAGCTTAATAACTATTTTCGGGCTAAGAGATCGTGAGTTGAGATTACATTTAAGCTTCCTTAAAATCTTCGTGGCAGATAACGTAAATTTCAAAATTAATACTTTGGTTCATGGTGGACAATAGAAAAATATTTTAACATTTTATTAACCCGTAATGTTCAATACAAACCTGACAAAAGTATTCAAACATAAAATATATTTATCTCAAAACTACAGTTACTCTTTTAGTAACCTTAGTTTATTATATTGTTAAAGGATAATAAACGATTTTTAAATTATTCTCACACAATGTTGACTTTCACTTTTTCTTGTCAGTGTTCCTTACATTTAAAACTGACTATGGCTTATTTAAAAGTAATTTAATGTAATAATATTGTAGTAGACGACGGTGAAATAATTATACGTGAATTTCATGGTAATTTATTACAATTTTTGTTTTAATCTTCTTGATGGAAGAGTTATATGACCAACAAAAATTAAAATTGTTACTTTTTTTCAGTTTTTCTTTGTTAAATTTTCTACTACATATGTATTCAGTTCTAGAAATAATGCCTGTGAGAGTCTTCAGACTATTCAACAATATTCCTGCTGATTCCTAAATTGTTCTTTTTTGTTAAAGTTTTTGCCATTCTACTAAACGCAAACCCTCAATTCCTGGATTTCATTCTTCCATGTATGTAAATCCTGTGTTCTTATTGACAATACTTATAATATTTTACTACAGATTCTGGAAAAGTGAATGGTTGTTGTAAAACCTTATAATCACCAATATTGAAGTTTTGGTCCATTAGTTTTGTCTTAATTTGCCTTCAGATCTATGTTTCCTATTGTACTGAAAATAGCTTTAAACATTTCTCTGAATTTGCGAACTGTGCGTACAACAAGGTTCAGAGCATCTGCATATGCCATTCCCAGCGTATGATTCTGTGTATATCTGTATTGAATATGGTGCTTCAATTGCTTTAATCAGCATGTCTTATAGCTTTTTTCAGAGCTGTGTTGAAGGAGAGGCACGCTAAAGCATATCCTTGTCTCAGTCCTGTAATTATAGCAAATGCTTAAGTGTGGTGATTTTGAATTTTTACTTCATAAGTCACCCTAGACATTGTTGTTTTAACCATGGTTATTAGTTTGGCTGGAGTTTGAATTCCCCGCATTTTTTCATTTAGCCTACTTCTTAACACGGTGGCATACGCTGCTTGAATTCATGAAAAGATGGAATGGATGGCATTGATATTTACCTAGTAGTTTTTCGAAATAATAGGTCAGTCAATGGTATAGATGTTGAAAAAGATTATACATATAGCGTTAGCAAATGTGATCCCTCTATGGCTTTTGCACTCAAGTTGGTTACCCTATTTGTGTAAGTGGCAAATAGACACTATAAAAATTTGTACCCCACTGAAATTATAGAGTGAAAATTCATTGAAATACTCTTGTTATAGTTCTGCTTAGGTAGCTAGCTATAGTTTTTTCTCAATATCTGTTTTAAGAGGAGAAAAATAAGACAAAAAATAATACATATTTCTTTTACTTGGATATGAAAATCTTAAGGCTTTCTGGACAGCGGTTTTATTATTATTTTTTTTGTTTGCTTTGATGCGAGATATAGAAGAATTTGCAACCTAAAGTGTTAACCCAGTGAAATTAGACTTTTCTGATCTAACAAGATCTATCCTTCATTTTTTAAATTTTAAATCGATCTATTCTGGTGTTTTAAAGAAAATATTTAAAATCGAGAACGAGATCACTATGGCATTAAAAAAAGTCAAAAGTTCACAAAAAAACGGTTTTTGCGCATATCGCGCTTTTTATAGCTCGGAGGCCAATTGAGATTATTATGAATATGAAAGATAATGAAATTCCTCACAAAAATAATCTCTTCCATTTTTTATGTATAACAAACGGTTTAGGCAAAAATGTGCTTCAAAATTTCCGCGCAAGGCATAATATGCTCCATTTCATATAGTCCATACATAGAATAACGCTAGTTCTATGTATGGTATTAATTAGCTGATCGATATATAAAATAAAATACATATATAAATACTATTATACAGTATGTCTCACTTTTCATGATTCCTATATCACAGCACTCTTATTTACAATGTGATTTTTATAACATATGGATGAAAGGTACTTATCTATCAGGAAATTGTATCACGGTAAATATTTTAAAATCCACCAGTGACGTCCGTCGTTATGAATAAAAATATACCTAATTTTCCAAGAAAAGATATTAGGCAAAGTTTTAACTTTAAAAAAATCTCATAATCTTATTCCTTGTTAACAAAGACCCACTGAAACCGAATTTTAATAAGATAGTGTACTTGGCGTTCAGGTAATAGGAAAATAAAACTTCCCTTACGCGGAAACTTCGAAGCACATTTTTGCCTAAACCATTTGTTGTACTTAAAAAATGTAAGAGATCATTTTCGGGCAGAATTTCATTACTTTTCATTTTCATATTAACCTTAATTGGCCTCCGAGACATAGAAAGCGCGATATTCGCAAAGAATCGTCTTTTGTGAACTTTGACCTTGAACAATTTTTTATGCCATAGTAATCTCGTTCTCGATTTCTAATATCTTCATGAAAACACCAAAATAAATCGAATAAAAGAAAAAAAATGAAAAATATATTTTGTTAGATCAGAAGCTAAATTTTTGTCCAGTGGCTGGAGTATGCTCTCTTAATTTAAAAAACGATTCGTTTCTTGAGAAAATGCTCGAGAACGTCAATTTTATTTTAATTTTTTACATATTTTAATATTGTATATCGTACAGGGTGTCCTAGAGAAGCAACTGATCTTAACAATTCTACTCGAGCGAGGACGCTGGTACACGCTCGTATAAAGTTATTTTTTCTTCTTCTGACATAAATGTTATAATAGTAAGCTACTTTAAAAATTCATCATTTATTACATAATTCATATCGAAACAGATTTATCTCTTTATAAACAGTCGTATATTTAGCGCTGTCTACTTAAAAAATTCCTCTAAATAATATTTATTGTTGCACATAAGTTAAAAATTAATATTAATGATATCGTTGGTGATCATCAGCTGATAACCTACTCTATTTTCATTGAATAATCCCAGAGATTTATGTTATTAAAATCGGTTGAAAAATAGTAGGTATTTCTATTAATAAAAATTAAATTATTAGTCATCAACTAACCATCCTTCTAAGTAGCATCTCGAGGATTAAGATTATCCAATAATTTATTTCAATTTATTTTAATACTTTATTTACACTGATTAAACTCAACGGGGATTCCAAGCTAATATATAATTATTTAGGTATTGTTTACAGTTATATGAATATTTCATATCATTTAAATGCTAATAATGTATCACGGGCTAGGATATATTCCTCTTTTTATAATACTGGGCTAAGAGTCCAACTATACGCAAGACTTCAGATATTCTTTTTGTTATAGACATCGACTTGCATAAGTAAGTTATTGTAGTGAGTATTTTGTAATAACAATATTTATCATTACTCTTTCATACGTCTATCGGGTTTTGTTGGCAGGCGCCGTCATTCATGTCATGATTATGCAGTGGATGTGATGTGTAGATGCGTGGATGTGTTGAAATGTTCTGTACTGTTTTCTCAACGGATTTTTATACCAGATCATAAAAACTAAATCAAATTGTTTCTAGATACAGTCAAGTATGCTTATCGCTTTTAGATGATATGTAACAATGCTCAAAGGTATATGATAAGCAGTAGGCTAACAATAAGTTTCCATAAATTGGGGTGATATCATATTTAGACACATTTTGATCCACCAGAGGAGAAATGGGCGGTGTCCTGATTCAAGTCCTTTAAATCATAGCGCAGGATGAAATTTTTCCTGCCACTTCAGTAAGGCATTGAGGAACTCATCCCATACGTAAGAAGCATATTTAAAGCAAGTTATTTTCTTGGATACATTTTCCTAACTAGAAAGGAAAAAAGGTCGCCTTTATTCCAATAATAGACAAGTTTTCATAAGACAATCCCTAAATCATATCACCCCATTAGCATAACCTCTCTTCTTCTAAAAAGAATGTAGAGAAATGATACAATAAATGCTCTACATGGCCTGGTTAAAGGCATTGAAAGACATTTGCAGCAAAGGAAGTAACTATGACTGCATTCATAAATATGGAGATGCATTTGGCAACACCTCATACAAATCCATAAAAAGAGCCGCAGAAAATGTGGCACTCCCAGTCCCCAACAATTGCCGTCAAGAGATGTTCACAGTTTGGAGTTAATGCGGTTCGATAGTGCAGTATCACGTCCACCATAAGTTAAGTAAATCTGGCTTCAACAATCAGGAATATGCTGATGACCTGGTCATTATAAGAGGCTACAATTTCAAATCTCATGTAAATTGACTTAGACATAATATCCAAATGGTGATCGTCAGAGGGCATTAGCGTCAATACAGGCAAAGCAGTTATTGTTTCATTGTTAAATGTTAATTGGAACATTACTGAACTATTTCAGTGAGGTTAAGTATCTTGGAGTAATCCTGGAACAAAAATTTACCTCACATTTAACTCACATCTAGGGAAAACACTTTCAAAAGCCACCGTTCCGCAGGCTGTTTGGTACGACTTGGAATCTGAAATACATTCAACTGGTCTTACATTTCAGTTGTGACCTACGTGTCGTTTGTATGGTGACCGAAAATAGACGCCTTGCCTACTTATGGATGATAGGGACAACGTGCTCTTACCCCACAGCTGCTATGGAAGCAATGATTAGACCTGCACCCTCTAGACCTGTTTATGAGGAAGCTGAACTGCTCTAAGGCTGCAGCAAGTAGTGACATTTTAACCAGACGACCTGGTTGGTCACTTAAAGATTTTGATTGATTGATTGATTGATTGATTGATTGATTGATTGATTGATTGATTGATTGATTGATTTGCCAGCGTAAGGTGGGCATTGCTGCCAATTCCGGTGCAGGGAGATTTGTTCCACCACGCAGCCCGATCGCCCACCGATCATCCCACCGTGTGCCAGAACAAACCCCCAGTGCTTTTATATACCGCCGGGCCAGCTGCATACGCTGGATTGGACATTGGACATGCTTGTTGTCAGCAGCGAGAGCCGCATGACGCATGGGGTAGGAGTATAGGATGGAGCGTGTAGGTGTTTGTGAGATGTTTCTTCTTGTTTTCCTTCTGTCTTCATCGGATGGAAAGTGTAGGTTTTCGTGCTTCTTTTTACTTTCAGGTTTTTGTGATATGCTTCTTCTTAGTTTCTGTCTGTGATCATCTTCTCTCCTATTCTACTTCTGAGTTTTCTGTTTCTTCTGTTTCTGAGTCTGGCAGTGTATATATCCTTGATATTTCTTTATTGTATTCCATTTTTTGTTGTGCAAACTTTTCCCAGTGTGTATAATCCTTTCCTAGCTTATTCATAATTCTCTCGATTGTTGTAATCCATGTGTAGCATGGCCTCCCTATTTTCAGTTTGTTGCTGTTCATTCGCAGCGCTTTCTTCAGTAGGTGTGTCGTGTCCCGTCTTTGGACATGTCTCCAGTATTTCATTGCGTATGATTCTATTCTTTTGATTATTGTTCTTCCCTCTAGTAATGTTGACGTTTTCTGTCGTTTTTGTGGTTTTCCTGTTTTTGCTAGCAGTTGGATAATGTCCCTTTCAGCTCTTCTCAGGCTTCTTCGGTTGGCCTTTATCGTTGCTGCGTTTTTGACTCCATATATCATCGTAGTAGGCATTATGATGGTCGTGTATACCTTTTTGGTTAGGCACCATGGTGGTTTGTTGTCCTCAATGAAGGGTAGTAGAGCTCTTGTGACTCTGTAGGCTGTTTTGACTTGGTCCAGGACTGTGGTGAATAGTCGGGGGGATAGGGGACATCCTTGTTTGACTCCTATATTCTTCATTTTTGATTCCGTCGTCTGTCCAAACCATTGTATTGCAGTGTTTTCGTGTAGGCATGCTTTTATTATTCTGTTTATTAAGTATTGCGGTACTCCTCTGTTGAGCAAAGTGTTGACTATAGCCTCATGCCTTATAGTATCAAATGCCTTTTGGAGGTCAATTGAGACTATATATAGTTTTGTTCCTTCTTTCCACTTTTCTTCCAGGATCCGTCTGGTGGTGTACATGTGGTCGTCTGTCGATCTACCCTTGATAAATGCCGTTTGATAATCTGGTAGTTCGCCGATGTATTTTTCCATTTCTCTGAGGAGGAATTGTGCGTAGTATTTATACCCTACACTGCTGAGTGTTATTCTTCTGTAATCGTCCACGTTTTGTGGTGATTTGATTTTAGGGAGCGGTATCTGTATGGTTGTATTCCATTCCTCAGGCAGGGGTGTGGTTTCCGTCCATGCGTTGGTGATGATTTCTAGGATTAGCTGTTTTATGTTGTCCGGTCCATAGTATACTAGTTCGTTATTTATTTTATCTATTCCCGGGGCCGTGTTTCTTTTAGCTCTGGCCATTATTTCTAGTAGTTCGTCTTTTGACGGTGGCTTTCCCAGAGGCCAGTGGTCCATTTCTTGTATTGGTTCTATTTGACTTCTCTCTGCGTTTCCTTCTTCTAGTTTCCTGACCCAATGCTGCAGTGTATGTATTTTCTTGACTGCGTATTGTTGTTGCTCCTGTATGTTTTGGGGTGTCTAAAGGTTTGGTTTAATATCTGTCCTGCTGGAGTGGATTCTATGTTTTCGAAGAATTCCCTGCATTTTTTTTTTCTGTTCGTGCCTCCTCTCTGTGTCTCTTCTTTCTTTCCTCGCTTCTATTATCTTTTTGTCTATGTTTGGTGTATATTGTTTTCCTGTGGCCTTTATTTTCTTTAGTTTTTCGTAATTTCTTTTCGTGTCTTTTCTTTTTGGGCTCATAGGGGATTTGTTCCTTTTCAACGTTTTCCTCGCCGATGTTTTGATTTTTAAACCCATTGTTGACCAATTTAGTTCCTTTCCTGTTAACTGTTTTTCTATCTCCTCCTGGTATTTCTTTTTTATTCCTTTGTTTTGTAGCAGTGAGATGTTCCATGTGTCATTTGCTGTTTTGTTGTATCTTTTTTTTCTTTTTTTCTTCTTGTTTCTTTATTACTAGTGTTCCATATAATATTTTGTGATCTGTTTTGACGTTTGTTGCTTGTTTTGCCTTCTTATTTTTGACCCTGTCCCTTATTTTTCTATCCACTAGGATATGGTCTATTTGAGGGTTGATGTTTCCTTTATTTCAGGTATTAAGGCAGGTTAGGTTCTTGCTCCATGTGTTTCTAACTGTTAGATCTAACAGATGTGTCAAGTTTTTTAGCAAGCTTCCATTATCGTTTGTCCATGTGTGAAGTAAGGTTTTTCCTATGATATTCTTCTCTTCATGTGTTTGGTCGTCCTTTCCTATATGCGCGTTGAAGTCTCCTAGTATTATTGTGTTCATTTTTCTATTCCTATTTCTTCTAGTCTCTTGGGTAATCTGCCTGAATACTCGTCCTGCCCGTTTGTCGGTGGGCACATGTACTCCTAGTATGCATATGTTTTCCTTTCCAATTTGTAAGTCTGCCATGGTTATGTTTTCGTTTACTTTTCTTGTCTTTATCTGGATAGGGGTGTTCCGTCTTATTGCCCATGCGACTCCTCTGCTGGTTTTTTCTTTGTCCCCTCCACTTAGATGCCATTTGTAGTTTTGAGTAACTGCAGTTCCGTCTATCGTGTGTGTCTCTTGTATGCATGCAACGTGTATGTGTTCCATCATAAGAACCTCATCGATTTTTTCTCTTTTCTCTCTCGTTATGCATCCTCTGACATTCCATGTCGCCAGAATGTTGTAATTCTTGACTGTTGGCTTCCTCTGTTCTTTGTGATATTTGGTACATGTTTATGTGCGTTGCTTCCTCTAATTCTGGGCGGGGTGTTATAGCCCCAGTTCGAGCGTATGTTTCTTCTGGTTGTTCTGCTTCATGTTTTTCTTGTGCAATAATCGCGCTATCGTAGTGATTTCTTTCGTTTCAGTGCTTCCTATGTACTATCTCTAGTGGTGTGTTCTCTCTTCCCTGTTGGTTAGTAGGATGGAAGATTATATGCTCTCCTTCTTCTTGATGTACTATTATTGTCCTGTTTTTCATATTTGTTGTTACTGCAATTGTTTCCTACCCCCCCCCCAAAAAACCTTCTCTTCTCAGATCTCGAATGAATGCATTTATTTTTCCCGTATTAGAGTTGTATCTATTGTAACGGGGTGCTAGTTCATGGATGGATGCCTGCATGAATGGCATGAAATGGTCTAAGTGATTTTCGATATAGTCAGCTACTTGTTTTCGTAGGGTTTTCGTCGCATTGGTATGTGCCTGTGATGTTATATTTTCTCCCTCCAGTTGGTGGTTTAATGCTCCATATAGGCAGTTTCCGTCGCCGTCGATTTTTTTGTACCAGTAATTGACGTGTTCTCGTTTCAACGTCCTGTATTAGTGTGTCCATTTTATTTGCCTTGTTTTTCAAAACCAATATTAGCTTGCTGTAAGAGAGTCTTTTTATTATGTTATCTGTATCGCGGTAAAATAACTTTTTACAGCGAGTTGCAAATGAGAAAGCGGCCCGAGAGAAACCTCCGCACACCCTGTATATTGTTTTGATTTTTGTAGTGCCTAATTCAAATTCCCCATATAAAACTAATAACTCTGCAGCGAGAAACAAAAAGTTTATAGTAAATAAATTATTTCTTAAACAAAAGTACCCGTTCCACATGAAGAATTCATTCATTCGCGTATAAAACTATCACTTATCTAATACACAGATGGATTGAAGATGTCTGAAGGAAAGGATTGATGGTGATGGTGGGGGTCTGGTGTGAAATACCAACAAAAATCTAGTAAACACATATGAATTGAGAAATACTCATAATTCATTAAACTATTAAATAGAAATCTCGAGAACATAAAAAATGTAAGCTAGGTGTTAAACCATAATAGTTCTTATATGGAATCACAACTAATTATATTGTACTAAATGAAACTAAATTCTCATTCAAATTAATTCCAGAGAGTAATATTCCATATTATTTCATACTTTTTTAAGCTTTATTTATTTATTATCTTCCTCCGATACCGAAGGGAAGTATTGTATTCGAGAAAAAATCACTCTCCGAAATTTTTTCGGATATTGACGTTTCAGATCACGTAGATTACAAAAATATGTATTTCAATTCCGTCAGTCTGTTTGTCCGGATGGAATTTTTTTTTCTTTGTTCAAATTTAACATTTCCACGTTTCCATGGCATTCTATACCTATTCAAACAAATTTCAAAACATTTTTTAAAAATTAAAAAAAATTTTTAAGCTATTTATCACTAAGTACTTACTACAGAATAGCTGAAAATTTTTTTTTGCTCAAATTTAAAATTTTCCACGTTTCATGACATTCCAAACCCATTTAGGAAAAAAAAAATTTACCATTTTGGAAAAAAAATTTACCACTAGAATAGATAGAAAAATTTTTTTTTGCTCAAATTTAAAATTTTCACGTTTCTAAACCTATTCTAAACCTATTGCAGAAAAAAATATTTTGCAAATTTTTTTCATCAACATTTTTGAAATTTTTTTTACTACTAAAGTAGATGGAAAAAATGTTTTTCTTTGTTCAAATTTAAAATTTTCACGTTTCATGGCATTCTAAACCTACTTTAAAAAAATATGTATACCGCTATAGATAAAAGAAAACTTTCCTTTTTGCTCAAATTTAAAATTTTCACGTTTCATGGCATTCTAAACCTATTTCAGAAGAAAAACATTTTGAAAATTTGTTTACAAACATTTTTGAAAAATTTAAAAAAAAATGAAATTTTTTAACCACCACTATACTTCCACTTCCCTACGTGAATGTGGAATTGAAAATGTGACAGATGGCAATAATATTTGGCATATGCACCTATTATACTTTTATTGAAAAATGTATATGGTGGTCATCCCAAGAAATAATTCAGTCATGGTGGACATTTATAAAGGTATTTGCGCAAGCCTTCCATATTTGGCACCTGTTATTTAGTATTGAACTTTTGCTGTTCGATGAGTACTCTGTATATTTTTTTGACCAAAACTTATCAGATTTTCTTTGTAATAATAGTAATAACTATATTCCGATTATTATTTTCAATGTCATTTCGTACTTATTAATTTTTTAGAGTGACCGCCATGCACAAATAAAGAGGGAAGTTCTGTGTAAACACCTTTACGATGTTTTTATTAGTTATTTAGTCAATGTTATTGTACCGGGGTTGTTTAAATTTGTAATATAATTTATATCATTCCTATTATAGTCCAAGAAAATGTTCGGTCCCAATAACTATGCGCAATTATTAACTTATACAAAGAATATAATCATCATCGGTTCAATGGCGCAATGCTAACGTGTTTGGCTTGCGACCACCCCATTGTTTGTCATCTGCTTGTATTTTTGTAATTTTTGCTATTTTGTCCTCTTTTGTTTAAAATTCTTTTTTGGCCGATAAAACTGATAAAAATCTTAACTATTTAAAACTCAAATTTCCTTTCCATAACCAAAACTTCCCGATGGCGAGCAGACTGTTGGGACACAATTGCCTCGAACGGGTTTTTCCATTGAGTTTTTCCCCGTCTTAGCAACCCAAATCAAATCCAGTATTTCTTTCTCCAAATTTAGTTTTATAGTGTTTTAATCTTTCAGTGCCTTAGAATTTAAGTTTTTAAATATGAACAACCTAAATGTTAATTTTAAGCCGCCACAGGAGGTAGGAGTTTTAGCTTTTTATTTTATTTTATTGAGCCGAACCGGTCACGATCCATCCAACCGAACTAACACCACGGCGCTACGCGACGTGGTTGTGCGGTTGGCTCCAGATCTTGATCCGGGGAGGCAATGCTTTGTACCGTTTAATTTAAATAAACTTTGTTATGATGATGATGGCTTGCGGCCACGGAGTCCCGGGTTCGAACCCTGACCAGGATATGGATGTTTAATGGCGTTTTTAATATGTTACTGAGGTGGTAGCAGTGAGCTAGACCGTTGTTGAGTGGCACAACATGTCTAGTCGCTGTTATCTATCCTGAGTTCGAGTCTCGGCTGCGGTAGATGGCAATATCGCAAGGAATGGTTGTTGTGTTGATGTCTACGTGTACGTGTCCTGGTTGAGTGGTGGAATAGCATTAGCTAAATTCCGCCAAGATGTTAATATAAATAAAACTATTAAATAAATAAACAAATAAATATAAATAAATATTGTCTATTGTCTCGTTAACAGCTTTACGTAGACATTTACTACCGATTCTACATAGGAAATAATTTTACAATTTCAGTGCTTTCAGCAATTATCAGCATAATTTATTATATATTATTTTTATCCTCCATTTTCTATTTTATGGAGTACATGACAAGTATACTTTAAAGTTATTCTTAGATCTTAAATTCTAGTGGCGTTGAGAAGTTTACGACCATATAAATTCACATATTTTTCTAGAATTGTTATCCAAGTAAAGAGCATTTTGGTATTGTGTTTCGAGACAAATAAACCACATCTGAAGGCACCTATACGTGTGAACTCATTAACAATAAGATATAGGAGTACATCTTTATATGCTTTAGATAAAATAGCGGTATAATAGCATTGTGGTACAATAATGTTTTGAATACAATTGAATGGAATATGAACCAAATGTTACAAAACGTTGCTATATGATAATGAATGATAATAAATAATCATTATTCTTTGTTAGTTATAGTAGGAACATTATTATGGAATAGAATAAATATTTTACATTTTAACTAAATCGAGTAAAACAGTACTATGTTTTTTACCACTATATTTGGACAAGACGTGACTGCAGTTTCAACCCTTTAGGTCATTTTCAAGCAATGATTCAACTAAGAATGAAATACAAAAGATTTGTTCCCTATTTATATGTTTCAAGAATTAAACAGATTAGAGAATTATGAAAGTACACGGGTAGTTTATAATATCCTAACTATCTAAGGGTGGGGTTTCTCAGAAATATTAATTACATTTGGTAGCAGTAAAAAGAGGCGAGTACATAATATCTAGCTGATCATTTAACAAAATTAAATCAACCTTATTATTGTATTTTTATATTTCCAATGCTTCTAACAAATTAAGTTTCAAACTTTTGCTAGCATAGTGTAGGATTTCCATATTATTAATATCTGGGAAGTCATATTCACTTTGTAATATGTGATTAGAAAAAGCAGATTTATCGTATCTATTTGTTTTATCCTTGGCGTTGTAAATTAAATTAGTTAATTTTTGTTGGGGTTTAAATCTATCTTGATATTATGTGTTTTGAGAATATTCGATATTTTCTCTGTTAGTGTATCACAGTATGTGATGATAGCGTAAGGTGTTTGTTTTTCTTCTCTAACTATGGGATAAATTGCTTTGAAAGTATACTGGTTTTGTTTTCTGTTTATTAATTTGGCGATAGTCTCTGTGGGGAAACCATTGTTCTTGGCTATTTTTTGAATCATTGAGAGCTCTGTTTTTATTCGTGTTTCTGACAAAGGTAACGAAAAAGGTCTATGTAGCATTGAATTATAAGCTGCGAGTTTGTGTGCGTATGGATGGCAAGAATCAAAGGGGATAGTTATATCAGTATATGTAGGTTTTAGAAAAATATCAAATTTTTGTGTGTGATAGTTAGGTCTAGAAAACTTATTGCATGATTTGTTTCTCGTTCTAATGTAAATTTAATTTTGGGGTGTATGTACTCGCCTCTTTTTACTGCTACAAAATGTAATTAATATTTCTGAGAAACCCCACCCTTAGGTAGTTAGGATATCATAAACTACCTGTGTACTTTCATAATTCTCTAATCTGTTTAATTCTAGAAACATGTTTATATAGGGAACAATTATTTTGTATTTCATTCTTAGTTGAATCATTGTTTGAAAATGACCTAAAGGGTTGAAACTGCAGTCACGTTTTGTGTAAATATAGTGGTAAAAACATAGTAGTGTTTTACTCGATTTAGTTATAATTATGGATTACCACAGAGTAACGGCTTCCTCAATCAATTTCTATTACTTCCAAATCGACCTAGTGGATTGGAAGTATAGTAATCGTAAAAAAATGTTCAAATATTTTTTTCTTGAAATGTTTTTATTTTATTTACGTACCGAACAATACGAAGTACGATGAAGTACAATTACAAAATTCATTAAGATTAACTGCTTCTATAAATTAGTAATAAGAACGCGTTTGAAGGCAAATAGTCATTGTTTTGGGTTTGCTTTATATGAGCGGACTTTCGTTTAAAATTGTTTCCAGCTAGGGTATAATCCAAAAACAATATTTAGCAATCAATAGAAGAAATTACCACTACACAATCATATATGTAGAGACCTAATATTGCAGTTCTGGGTTTAGAATTATTAAACCTTTAACAGCAATAAATTATCATAAATATTAAATGCAATAATTTTAAATTTTCAGACGTAGATGCGCTAAACGTTTTGTATTGGTGTACTCATTCCCAGTGATTAATCGGAGATTATGCTTCTCTCTTTCTCTACGATGATCGCGTCAGTTTTTTAATAATCAAAAGAAACAATTATTACTTCCCCCGTATACCGATTGGAAGTATTTTATTCGAGAAAAAAATACCCTCCGAGATTTCTACGGATTTTCACGTTTCAGATCATGTAGATTACAAAAATATAGGTTTTTCAATTCCATCAGCCTGTATGTCTGTCTGTTGTTGTACTATAACTAAAAAACTACGTGACGGAGAACAGTCAAATCTGGCAGGTATACAACGTTATTGCCAGAGAAGAAATGGTTAGACTTTCACTGGAAAATATACAGGGAGAACCGTCTAAAGGGAACAGTTAATGAAAACAACTTTTATTCGCCGTTGAAACTTAAAATTTCCACTTTTCATGCCATTCTAAACCAATTAAAAGATATTTCATTTTTTATCAAGAGTACTATAGAATAGACGATGGAACAATATTTTTCGCTGAAATTTAAAACTTCCAGGTTTAATGACATCTACATCTATTTAAAAAATGAAAACAAAAATTTTAAATGTTTTACCACTAGTATACTTTAACTCCACTACGTGGATGTGTAATTGAAAATTTGACAGGTGGCAATAATATTTGGCATATAGCTAACACAATTGACAAGGAAAATACTTATTACAGTTTTAGTGAAAAATATCCAGGACGGTCAACTTAAGAAATAATTCAACTATCGTGGAAATTTGTAAAGGTATTTACGCAAGCCTTCCATATTTGGCACCTTTTTTGCAGTCAGTCTGTATATTTTATTGACCAATGGTCATCAGGTTTTCCTTGTAATAATAGTGATAAATAAATTCCGATTATTATTCCCATATGTCGTTTCGTAATTAATGTAATTAATAATTTTTATAGTGACCGCCCTGTATAAATAAAGAGGGAAGTTCTGTCTAAACACCTCTAGCGATTTTTCATTTTACTTGTTTTTTTTTTTTTTTTTTTTCGTGTACTTTTGGTGCATACTGATAATTTTTTATTTCGAAAGAAACGTATTGGTTTCGAAAAAATTAAACAAATGTAAATAAAGTTGATTTTTAAAATTTATATATTTTGTTACAACCATTGAAAAGTATGATGAAAATCTAAGTTCTAAAAAAATAATCTATTACTTTTACTTCCACATCCACGTAATGGATTGGAAGTATAGTAATCGTAAAAAAATGTTCAAACATTTTTTTTTCTTGAAATGAGTTTAGAATGTCATAAAACGTAAATTCGGGCGAAAAAAAATTCCTGTCCGTCTGTCTGTAACCTTCTTTGTCCACAAGCTTTCTCCGGAACGGTTTAAGATATTGACTTGAAATTTTGTATACGTATATATTATAACGAGACATGGAACTGGATTGTTTTTTGAACATATCCGGTGAAGGGTTGGCGGGTAAATAGGGGTAAATATGGGGAAATATGTAAAGCAGTCTGGTAAGAGTACAGAAACTTGAAATTTAATGTATGTGCTACAAGAATATTTTTCAACCCCCCACCAACGCTAGTCCTTTATTAAAGGGGTTGATAAAATAAAATTGAGGTACACGCATAATGGCATCTGGAACTGGATTATATTTTGGGATGATTCCGTTGAAGGGTTGGGGGTTAAATAGGGGTAAAGAGGGGAAAATACGTAATGCAAGCTGGTACGAATACAGAAACTTGAAATTAGGTGTATATACTAGAAGCCATAGCCTCAAATTTTTTTATAATATTTTTCAACCCCCCACCACCCCTACTCCATAATAGGGGTAAATAGAGGAATGCAAGTAAAGCAAATTGGTAAGAGTACAGAAACTTGAAATTCGATGTATGTACTAGAAGCTAAAGACTCATATTTTTTAATAATATTTTTCAATCACCCCCCCACCACCCCTACTCCATTATTAAAGGTGTTGATAAAATAAAATTGAGATATTCATTTGAAATTTGGTACACGTATATATTATAACGACATCTGGAACTAGATTATATTTTGAGATAATTCCGTTGAAAGGTTGGGGGTTAAATAGGGGTAAATAGGGCAAAATAAGTAAAGCAAGGTAGTAAGCGTACAGAAACTTGAAATTCGGTGTATGTACTAGATGCCAAGGTCTCAGATTATTTATATTTTTCAATCCCCACCACTCCTACTCCATTATTAAAGGGGTTGATAAAATAAAATTGAAACATTCACTTGAAATTTGGTACACGTATGTATTATAACGACATCTGGAACTAGATTATATTTTGAGACGATTTCGTTGAAGGGTTGAGGGTTAAATAGGAGTGGATAGGGAAAAATAAGTAAAGCAAGCTGGTAAGAGTACAGAAACTTGAAATTCAGTATATATACTAGAAACGAAGGCCTCACCACCGTCTCCGCTCCATTATTAATGGGTTTGATAACATAAAATTGAGATATTTACTTAGAAGTTAGTACACGCATGTATTGTAATGACATCTGATTGAGATGATTTCACTAAAGGGGTGGGAAGCAATAGGTTGTGAATAGGGGAAAATAAATAGTGTAAACTAAAAACTTAATTTTTACGTATATGGTAGAAACCAACGCCACAAACTTTTCTATGACATCTGCTCCAAATAGTACTAAAATTCTATGACCAATAATTTCCACATACTGCAATGCAAATCTAGTCAAGATGTTTCCTTTAAAGTGACTTGGATGAAAAATCTGGATGTGGAAGTAGTGATTCCTTAGGCAGCTGTTTTTATATTACATTACCATTCAATTTTCGAATTTGTTAATTTTTGAGGACTTGTAATTACTTTGATTTGAAATTTAGAACGATGATTTAACTTCACAGTAGAATATTTCCTGAAAATTCCATTGGAATATATAATTTGACTTATCAGTTGTTTGAAATAGTCACTTTTAATTGTTTAACAAATTGATAAAAAATGTCTAGGTTTTTTCCACCATTTCACAACGAATAATTTGTTTCTCTTTTATTGCGATGCGAGCTACCAAAGAAATTTAAGAAAAACTACGAAAAAAACCTAAAATAAAAATTATCTTGCTTAAACAAATATATAACTTTTGGAATTGCGATTTATTTCAAAAAGTTTTGTGGAACTTTCTGTGATATTTACAACACGTTTCATTATAAAGTTTATGCAATTGCACAACGTTGGGCTAATGTCACCAAAGATCCAATTAGAAAGAGCTTTAGTAAAATTGTGCGCTCAACAGGCAACCGCGACAAATAGAGAGATCCTGTTAGAGGTGATATACAGCAAACAGAAATCAACTAAGATAATTCGTGGATCGCAAAACGAATGACAAAAGAAGTTGTGAATGAGAAGAGTGTATCCGTCTCCTGAAACTCAACATTTAAATGCTCATAACTTAATTAAAAATAGCTCACGATAATGTATTATCGCGTGAATCACTTAGATCATTTCTACAATTAGATGAAATGATAATCTAGAAATATAACTAGTTATAGGTTATACAAAGCTAGTTTGAAAATCATAAGAAAAGACAAACGAATACTTCAGAACACGAGAGACGTCATAGGCACCGACCGACAATTTTTAGAATAACTTATTAATTATTGTAAATATTGTTTTACTACTTTATAGTAACTGATAAACATGATGTAAATAATTTATTTATAATAAGTAATGTTAGTTTCATGAACAACTCCATAAATGATTCAATAAAAGTAAATAAATATCATTTAACTTACAGCCATGCTACTGGCATAAACCAAATCAGGCAGCGGGCTTGTAATTGTAAGCCAGGTAAACGACTGACTACTTTCGTTTGAGGTAAGCCCATAACATATCTGGTGAACTATATTCGTATACGAATATCATTTGCAATATTCGAGTACGCGGTCTTGGATGTTATTCTGTTACAAATAGGCTTTGTAAAGACTTATCTGGGTAGCAACGCTTTATACTGAATTTCCAAATTAATAATACAATTACATACTATACTATTTTGAAATATCTCCGCGATGCTTCCGTATCATGATAACGGGAGCCAATATGTAATTATCCGACATATTTGTATCAGCTAGCTAGAAACATGATTAATTCTCTATCATAGAGACATCATAAATGAAATGAAAATGTTTCTTTGTGAAGCAAACTTAATTTATAAATGAAGTTAATTATTTAAAATAAATCAGCTTGATATTTACCAAGCATGGCTTAAAAGTAAAGACCTTGCAGGTTCAAAATACCTGCCGCTATACTTCAAGTAACCACGTATGCTTACTTCTGACCCTCCAATAATATTATTGGAATTACTAAGAAATCCGTTTGATACTTCTTTGTTATATAGAGTGAAATAGCTTGCAGGTTTAGAATGGTGTCTCTAGACCTCGACTAACTGGGATTGATGATAATCGTGTTTTTGTGTTCACTAAGTGGTAAGTGGTCGATAAAAACGTATTTTTTTTATTGACTGACTGATTGATTTTCCAGCGTAAGGTAGGCATTGCTGCCGATTGCGGACATCGAAACTGGATGTTTTTTTATACCATCGGACCGGCTGCATACACTGGATTGGACATGGGACATGGTTGTTGCTAGTATCGAGATCCACATTACGTATGGGGCAGGAATATAGGATGGGAATTGTAGATGTTTGTGAGATGTTTCTTTTCAGTTTCCATTCTTGTTTTTAGTTTCCATCTGTCATCATCGGATGAGAAGTGTATACGTTTGTGACATGCCTTTTTAAATTTCCATGCTTCTTTTGAGTTTCAATCTATCATAATTTCATTATTTATTCTTCTTCTAAGTTTTCTGTTTCTTCATCTAACAGAGTGCACCTCCTCCTGCCCGCTTCCATCCATATATGGTTTCATGTTTCGCAGAGATCTGTGTTTTTGTTTCAACTTCCTGCATCAGCGCGTCCACTTCGTTTGTCTGCCGCAAGAAGCTCTTTTTTTTTATTAACTGTTACACAGGTAAATATCCATTTACAGTGAAAGTGTAAGGAAGAGCCCCGAGAGAATATTTGAAACAACCTGTATACCGATCCGCCAAGGTAAAGCAAAATAAAAAGCAAAATCTGTAAAATATAAAAAGAGATCTAAGAGATCATTTGGGAAGCTCTGTATATCAAGCAGACCCCAACTCCTTTGAGATTAGAGACATCTTTGTATTCGTAAATAAGTCCAATATATGGATCATGTGACAATGATTAATAAACCAATAAATAAATCAATAAATATAACTTGTCTTTTCATCCGTTGCACTCGTCGCTTCATACTTCTTAGAAACGGCTCGTTGCCCTTCACTGAAAAGATAACTTTATGGTGCACAACCTATATTGTACTGTCAGATGTTTATGTCCCCTTTTCAACTTGTTTATATACGGTTCTCGATGATGCCACATTCTACCGATATCACTTAATCACATATCAACTATACGAAATAGCCAGGCTCATGCCATTTTATACATTAATCAATGTAAAATTATCCACACTTCAATTCAACACAATTTCGCACGATTTCTGATAGTTTTAACCGGATTTATTCGAGATTTCGTAGGAGCTCCACCCGTGTGACTGTTTCGGCGCGATCCGAAATCCTTGGTCTCATCAATAAAGATATAATTTTCTTAATACAAAAACTTGCGACAATTATAAAAGATATTTTGGGTTATTTAGTGAGGTTTGCTCCACTAAGAAAATTTCTCATAGCACTTTCGTTGTCTGCTCTATGGAATAGGATTAATGATGCCTCTAGATAAGTGCATTTGGTAATTGCACGTTGGTTACTGTACTATTACGTATTACATAAACTCGCAAATTGCTTCTATAACGATTTTACATGGATGAATAAAACCACCTTCAATGTAAGAAATAGTAGTAGAGTGAGATCCAAACGTAAACGCTCAACAAGGGTGTGTGATAGTTTCGCTTCAAGAGACGATTAGGCGATAAAGAGATTTATTGACTGTAAAGCTAATATAACGAGCAAAAGGTATCGTAGATTATACAAGTGCTTAAAATAAGGTGCTCCTTTATTTTATTTTTGCCAATTTAACATTACGTTTACACTCCCATTACACACATTATCAGAATGCATAATTAGAAGGTAGAGTGGACAACTTTAATTAACTATTGGAAGACAAGTCTCCTAGGTTAAAGTAATCCCAGTAAGTAACGAGCATAAAAATAGTTTTGCCTTCATCACTATAATGAGAAGAAAGTTCTGTTAATTATCACTAATGACACTGATCAAACAAAGGAAATTTTAATTAATGTTACCATAATCAACAACAGAGACATTCGATAGGAACCTAATAGTCCAGTGTTTGACGGTAAACATAGGTTATTAACTCAGAAGACAGTAAGTAGGGAATGGCTGAAGGAACAAAAGTTACATAGTGCCGATGTGCGCTTTTACCCTGGTGGTGGATGCCACCCCTTCTCGGGGGTGGAAATTAGCTTACTCAAAATAACCCCAGAAATCTAGAGGGCGATGAAGTTAATAAACGATAATATTTTTCGAGTTATTTTGCTATTCAAGCTGTTGATTTTTCATCAAAAAAATGCATGTTTTAGAAAGTTTTTTCAGGAACAACTCGAAAACCTTACGTTCTATAAAAAAAAATCGTGAGGCACAACAATGAAGCTTTTAAACACCAAATCGATTGTTTTTCTTTATTTCTGTAGGTGCAACACGAACCGAGTTATGGCTCGTTGAAGGTGGCTGTTTGTTCGCCAAGAACTGAATTTGAACCTTTCAATGTTAAATAACGGAAAAACGACGAATTTTTTGAGGAAAACTTGTTAAACTTTTTTTAAAGTACTTAGGAATACTTTTAAAATGAGCTTTAGTAAAAAGTCGTTAGGATAAAAACTTACGGAGTTATGATGAAAATAAAACGGTTGTCTCGTTTTCTTAGATTAGAAATCAGCAATGGAACCAATGGCTTAACTTCCTTAATTTCAGAGGCGAATCTATGGAGGGGGCTACAGGAGCTATAGCCCCCCCCCCCTGGCTCAATAATAAAACAATATGAATCCAATAATACTGAGATCTTTGAAGAAAACATGTCAAAAATATGATGAGACCATTTATCACCGTTTTTTCTATATTACGAGTGTAGCAAAGTGCCTACTCTCAAAATAAGGAGGAAATCGTTTGATCACATATTTAGTAGCACAATAGGTACTTAAAAATAAATCTGGCAATACCGCCAACGACAAAGAGAGACTTACAGTAAAAGGCGGCGTCTAGAAATGTCTAACTCGGAATAAATATTTTCTATATTTGTCCATTAATAATTATTAATAATAAAAAACGTTTTTTCGATCTCCAATATTTTCTGAAATAATTAAATTTTATTTTGAACAGTCCCATTTCTTTCAATTTAACTTCACACTAATGTGATTTCTAACTTTTCATTTTAGGCTTTTGACCTAAAATTTTCACCTGCGATGCCATTCTGTTTTCCTTTCTATAGTCCATGAAGCCCCCTTGACTTCATCCTAGATCTGCTCTTGCTTAATTTTCAAGATATCTAATCATTCTAAAAACTATTTTGCGGGAAAATTTAAGGGCTACAAAGCGTGTGAAGTTGAACTTCCTTAATCCCTTCGTTTTTGAGACTTTTGAGTTTAAAGGGCTCGGGGAAGGTGGTCCTCGCACTAAAATGCGAACTTAAAACGGTGATATCTCGGTTATTCCTCATCCTAGAGAAATAAAAAGAAAGACATTTTTTTGCGATGATAAATTTTTGTTCTGTTGCATTTTTTACATATCTTCTTTAGTTTTTAAGTTATTGTGAAAAAAATTGAATTTCTTCAAAAATTTCAAAAATCATTTCAAAATTGAATCAAACTTTTCTTCAAATCCAATCATTCGTTGAAACTTCGAGAACATATTATTTGTACCTATATAAAGTAAACTATATATGGATTACCGTTAATTTCTTGGAGTTGAGCCATTGGTTTCATTGCCGAAAAAACGAGATAACCATTTTATTTTCATCACAACTCCGTGAATCTTTATGCTAACGAATTTTACTAAAACTTAATTTAATTATCATTTCAAGTACTTTTAAAAAGGTCTAACGAGTTTTCTTTCAAAAATTCATCGTGTTTCCGTTATTTAAAGTTGAAAGGTTCGAATTCAATTTTCGGCGAAAAAACAGTCACCTTCAACGAGGCATAACGCGATTCGTGTTGCATCTACTGAAAGTAAAAGAAAAACAATCAATTTGCTATTTTATATATAATTTTATTGCTTTGCATCCCATGACATTTTCTTATTCATGAAGTTTTGATAAACGTCTTATGACATATATATATTATTCTAACCCCCATTGCTGTATGGTACATCTAAAAATATCACGCCACTCGTCGTGTTACCTGTCAAGGGAACGGTCTCAAGCACCCTTCCATCTCCAACTTGGTAATGTGTGGCTCATATTTTTTTGAGGGCGCTCTATTCGCTTCTTACCATTTTAATCATTAATCTTTATCCACTTTCTCCTATTCAGATAACATATTTAAAATAGGGGGAAGAATATAATGCAGGAGATTTATTTTGTGGATTGCATTTCTTGAAGAATCGAGTTGATGGTGCGGAGGACTGCTGAAGGAATTTACAAAAGTCTTGGCACGGAGCAGAAATTGTCTGTTGCCTAGTATTAGTATAGAATAGAAATAGGGAGAAAATATGAACAGGCATGTTTTGTTGATTGTCAATGTCAGGAGAGACAAAATAAAATTTGTTCATGATTTTTCAAAATTGCTTTTATTGGTAAATTAAAAAATATACTAATAATCTGGACACTAGCAATAATAAATTTAGTAGTAAGCAAAACAGAGATCTCGACCGATTTGCAGTGGCAAATCTTACCCGGAGAGGAAGGGAAGTATCACAGTCTAGAGATCCACATCTCGAAAGGATCAATATACTTCTGTCTATCTACCTAACAGTCCATGTCTCCGAGGCACAAAGAATGATGGAGATAACTAAGGCGTTAACAAACTTGACTTTTGTGAGCCAGAGAACGATATGTACTTTTATTCCAACCATACATTTTAAGGGTGGTGTGATATGGGCATAAAAGAAGAATAAAAGCAGAACACAAGGGAAATGATAAGGTTGGCTAAGGAAGGCACGTCTAAAGCCCTAATAGAACCTAAACTTTTTTGCGGTATAGCTAAACCACGCATGCGATCATCAATTAAGGAATTAGTACAAGACAAATCTCTGAAATAGTGGAAGAGCTTCCCGCGATAGAGACAGATCAAATAGTTTAACAGAAAACGATCGATAAAAATTACGGAAGACCTGCTATGCCAGAATAGATAGACACTTAGTATAATGGTGGGTCCTCTAAAAGAACACTATCAGCTCAATAGACATTGAGTCAAATGGGTCTGGCAGGGGAAGTCAATATGCAAATTTTGTTAAAAGGAAGAGGAAGCCATAGTACATGTGCTATGTCACTATGAAATTTCAGCTGACTGTACACTAAGGGTGCCTCATCAAGGCGGCGAAGTCTGATACAAAGGACAAAGCTGGATAAGGAGCTACAGGGGAACTAAATAGAACATTCAAAATAGATTCACGAGGGGTGCGGTGGTCAAGGCCAATCAATCAACTCCTCTCCTCTTAATCTTAGCCTTTTCCGAAGTCCATATATATTGCTATTCAAGAAAAGGATTATCTGACTGCCACTAGATATGCAGTTTCACCATAGATTGAGTTCGGAAGAGGGAAAACTTTTTATTTTTAAGTTTACGAGGAGGAGGAGGAGGAAGTCATTCTTTATAAGAACGTCTGCTTTTTATGGATAATCCAAAAATGGCACTATTTTCGAAAATCTTTATAGAAGGTGGTAAATATTTGAAAAGTGTGAAAAACTACGAAGAGGCAAGTACCATTATTTCTAAAAATCTGAATAAATGATTTAAAAGAATGTTATGAATTAAAAGTTATGTTCATAGTGAAATCTTGTTCTACTGCGAATTTATTTTTCTGTTCAGGTAAATTTCATGGTTCAATTCCTTGGCCACCTGAGATCCTGATCTGTCTATTGGAGATTTTTACTTATGGGAAACCAAAATGTCTTCGCAACAGTATATTAACAATTTAAATAATTTCAAAGAGATTATCAAGGAAAAACTGTTTTCAAAAAAGTGCGTCTTTGAAAAAGAACTGATTGGCTATAAATGGGTCTGATCAGGATTTGATTTAAGAAATAATTATAGGTTCGTATTCTCTGAGCAACATTGAAGAGGAGATTTGCGTGTGATTTTTAATTCACTATATTTTAACAATTGCATCGTAAATTCATGAAACATGTTTTTTACCCATAAAAAATATATGGAAAACTTCACGGTCTTGGAGGAACGATTTAATATCAACCAATATTGCTCGACTTTGGGGAGATAATTTGGAGGGTGTGACGAAAAATAAATCTAAATTTCCATATTGAAACCCAAATATGCACATTTCAATTCTGAAATGGCTGCGGAATTCTACTGCGCGTGACCAACATGCACTTGGCCGCTTGTATTTCGTATTTTTCTTTCTAATCATAAATAAAAACCGTAAATAAGATGCATTTTCTTATCAAGTAAACCAACATGACTTCATATGCATAGGCATATGTTTCTAGGCAATGCATATACGATATGAATATGTTTCCGGTAACTTGATTTACAAGCGTCTTTCTTTGTTATTGGTTTTAATTAGCAATATCGGTTGCGAGATGCAATAAATTCTTAAATGCAGGTAAGTGGTAAATTACATTTGATAACCTCTCTTTGTTTTCAATTTAATTTGTAATTATTTATAGCAGTACCTACATGGGTACAAGTTTCGATTACTTACTTTTATTGGGTCAAGTAAATTTTAGTACGTTATTAACTACGGGTGATATATTATTAATTACTGAGAAGTTCGTTGTATTATATAATCTAACCGTTTCATTTTTAACCCACTTCAAAAAATATTCCAAAAAGGACGACTTGTGAAAATGGCGATTGAGGATGTAGAAGATGAATATTCTGTAATTGTACTAACAACAATATATTGAATTAAAACGGAAATGCAGTAATCGCTCACAATTATTACTAAAAATAAACAACGCATCAACTTTGTTGAATCAGTTAGAAAATATTAACTAGAGATAAAATAGCATATATAAAGCATAATAAAATACCAAACAGGTTATTGTATAATACAGAAAGTAGGCAAAACTACTTTTGCAAGAATCCCTGTTGGAAAATCCCAGTATTTATACCGGTCATTCTTTTAAAAGGACGCTTGCAACTTTTAGTTGACACACGAATCGAAGTTCTTGATTTAGAAACGCATGGTGGAAGGAAATCCTCTACAGTTGCAGAGAGCTATGGGCCGGATTCTACTGCAAATAAATTAGCCGAAGCAGATAGAATTGTATATAACCAAAACTCATTCGGAGAGATGGCTTCTGACTTATCTTTAGTGATACAATCTACCAATTATTACTAAAGACTTTTTGGAATAAATAATTTAGAGAGAGAACTGATAATATAGACTCAATAAAGAGAAATACATACTTGGATTGTTCAAGTTTATAAATATACAAATTGTTCCCTTGTATTTAATAAACATAAATGAAATTAATTTTGAATTTCAATTGATTATATCACTGTTTCTGCACACTCAGAACCAGTTAATTCAAGGACTCGAATAGAATGACTAGCCGAAACGTAGAATTGAGATGGTATATCTACTGGTATAGGAACCAGTAGAAGGTTTGAATGATTGTGGAAAATTAGTACTCCTGTGGACGCAGCCTCACGCAGCCTTATTAGGCTTGGAAATGAGTACTAATAGTGCAGTGATATTAAGCAAAAAAATGGCCAAACCCAGACATTCAAAACAACAAAGGTCTTTTTATCCCACGATGCTTGTTACGCTACCCTCTGTACGCCCTGAAAAGTCCAAGAGGTTACAGCGTCGGTTTTGGGGTGGGAAGGGCGTGGTAAGGGGAGGAATGTGTTTTTTTCTCTTTTTCTCAAATATCTCAAAAAGTATGAGGTTTAGAGCAAAGATGTTTCTATACAAAATCAGAGTACATTAAATTTCCCATCCACTTAATTTTTTTGTAACGGTAACCGTTTCTGAGATATACGGAGCGGAAAATGGAGTAAAAAATCAGTTTTAGCGAAAATCGTGGATCAATTTTTTAAATCGTTTCTAAGCTTTTCTTTAATTATTTTTCGATTAGAGTTACAAAAAAAAATGAAATGGGCCTTTTTGTAGGAAATTTAATGTACTTTGATTTTGTAAGGAACCATATTTGCTCTAAACCTCACACTTTTTGAGATATTTGAGAGAAAGGAAAAGAACACATTCCAACCTAAATAACTATCATAAAGAAAATATATAAATAAGCCTACTTAAATGTAGGTAAGGAAAGGGATTTTTAATTCATTAAGTAAGAAATGAATAATTTATACAGATAGAAGAAATATGACTGTATTTAGTGTATCTCGTGGGGTCCCAGAGACTCAGGGGTCAGTACTAGGGCCGTTACTTCTCATATTATATATTAATGATCCGCCAGACCACATAAAAAGTAGATCAGTGACGATGTTTACGGACGACAGTACCATAACTGTAACTGCCTCGGACACTGATGCTTTGCATACAAGAATTTATAATGTGTTAGATGAATTTACTGCTTGGTGCGGCCGCAATAAACCTATATTAAATATCTGCAAAACAACCTACGTGAATTTTCATAATAAAATTTTCAATTTTCGAACTGAAATAAATTTTTATGAGTTGTTTTGGATGCAGACTTATCCTGGAAATCACAAATAGATATAGTATGTAATAAATTAAACCAAGCATATTCTGCAGTTTTCCAAATGAAAATTGTGTTCCATCTTACAGATCTACTAAGTTTGTACTATTCACTTGCATATTCACACATAAGCTTTAGTATATTGTATTGGGGTATGGTTACTTACAATACCACCAATTTTTATTTTTAAATGCTTATTATATGCTTAAAATGCTTAATAAAATGTACGCCATTTGATAAAATATCATCTCGCCATAATTACATCACAAGAAGCGGTAATCTCTTATACCATCACACGATTCTACATTATTCGAGAAATCACCTTTCTACTGGTTTATTAAATTAGATAATTCTTCGCCGCCTGAATTAAAAGTACTCAAAGTAAAAAATATCCTATTAGATGGTGCTTTCTATATAGCGTTGACGTCTTCTTGAATAGATAGCTATGAAAAATAAAATACGGACGAACGTTATTAGATTATAACGCCCATCAGGCAACGTGCATCCCTCGGGCCAAAGGTCCTTGGGCTGCATCATGTTACCCTCCGGGCGTTATAATCTATATAACGCACTTGGTGAATAAATAACTATTAAGTCATTGTTTAATGTTGTCACTATTGATCATAGTAGCGTCGTATCATTTGTTTATAAGTTTTAGTTGTCACTTTGAAGTAAGGCTACTACGATCAATAGTGACAACTAACTGACTTTTAAAGGCTGAAGGCTTTGTTTAGTTATCAACGTTTGAATAGGACTTGTAGGCGGCCACTTATTAGGACCACATTTTTTTGAAGATACAATAACTGGTAACATTTATCTCATTTTTTTACAACATACGTTGGCGAATCTTTTAGAAAATGTAAATATCCGAGATATGTTCTTTCAACATGATGGAGCCCCACCGCATTTCTCCAACCAAATTAGAAATCATGTAAAACATGTCCAAACAGATGAATTGGTCGGGGAGGTCTTCATGTATGGCCGGCAAGGTCTCGGGATTTCAACCCCCTTGATTCTTCTTTATGGGATCACTTGAAAAGTGAGGTCTACAATGTGGACATTAATGACAGTGATCAGTTAATTCAAAGGATTGTTGATTGGTGCGACGAAATTAGAAACAATCCAGATCTGATAAGAAGATCAATTGGAGATCTCGTAGATTGCACCAGAAAATGTACTGAAGCTGAGGATGGTCATTTTGAACATACAATTACTTATGATTCTAAATACGTTTTATAACAATATCTCAATATCTGCATTTTTTTGTTTTTCATATAAGAATTATTCTGCTGGTAGCTTGGTGGTATTTACGTTATTTTTATGCAAGTTGCTAGTTATCATTCTTGTTGTTGTTAATAAGTAGATTATGTTTTACTAGTTTTTAATAAGTGGAAGGAATGAAATAGGTTCGGTTGCCTTGTAACATTATTTTATTGTTTATTTTACCCCATTCAAAAAAATTTGGGATTAAAACATAATAATAATTAGTGATGAAAAAAAGTAAACGCCTAATTTAACAGTGCATGAATTTTTTGCGAGTATCATTCACCGATATTTTCTAAAGTCTCATATATATTGCATTGTTTATTGAAATTTATTTCGAATGCGGCAAAGGTGTGGCAAAAAAATAAATGAATCCAATTTGTTCCGTTTTTTTGTACTTTTCGAATTTAATATTGAAATTTAAAAAATATGTATACAGGGTATTGTTTTCTTTTTTATTTTATTTTAATTATTTATTTCAATACAAATCCAACAGGCATACGCCCAATTACAGGATAGGGTAAAAGCCACAAGAAAAAAGACCGTACAAAAATATACATCTACAAATACACATAGGTATACACAAACATATATAGGTGATATTAAAATATACAACCGTAAACACTGTATGGTACAGTACAAATTTAAATTTAAAACTAGACAAATTAAAACAGAGTTCAGCTATTTAGGAAAGTTCTCTTAATTTGATACATGCTGGAAAAGAATATATCAATCCTAACCTCGAGGCAACTGTAGTTTGTAATCATTTTCTTGAAGAACAACAGAAACATTTATTTTTCGAGACCGAACCTGGATTTTTTTTGTGTGATACAAGCACTTATTCAAGATCACTAGTGTACTATATGTACCAAATATGAACTTATTATTCCATTCCCTTACAAAATAACAAGAAAAGAAATTTGGGCAAGAATACATAGAACACCCTGTATTTCAGCAACGAGGATCCAACTAGCTTTTTCTATGGGTGTTTATGATTACCTCTATCTGCCATTAAAGCATGTCCGTTTCCTCTTGAAACACCCTGTATGTATGTTTTTATACTCTTCTATATGTTGTCTGTGTAGTATGTATGTATGTGTATCCTACTGCATATGTTAGTTTACAAATTTATTTATTTATTTTATTTTATTTTATTAATATGTTCACATTATTTCACTGTCAAATATACGATGGAAAATGTAATATTGACATATCCTACATCATGTCAAATGATCTAAGAGGACTAATAAAATATTATTATTATTATTGTAAATATTTTTTTTAAATTAGCTTACCACTGTATTCATCGTAAAGAAATTCTTACTTCATCTCCTTAGTATATGAAAATAATGACCTATTACCACTGGTTACAAATATTTGCCAAATAAAGAATCACTGACGGTCGGCCAAAGAACAGAATAGTACACCTACGAGAGAGATATGATTAATTTAAATATTATGTTCAAAGTATAGATAAGTATTACTCTGAAAGTAACGTCACTAATTTTATTTATCCACTCTGTAGATATTTCTACTATAAATCCTCCGAAATATTTTACCTTGATTTCTCTATTAATATTTTGAAAACCTTTGGTCTGGTGTACCTACTTAAGCTGTGAAAAAAAATCTGAAGAAATCAGACCGGAAATGTACCAGAACTTGTTGACATGCATTAAAAACTATCAAGAAATCTCAATTAAGATTACTTTTTTCATTGATGAACTGAGCCTGTTATCTGACAAAACTTTAAAATATTCGTAGTTCTCATCTTTCCAGCTTAAACATTGCCGACATTGTGTTAAATACCTACCCTCAAACTGTCACTGTTTACTAATGACCTTTTGTGAACAAATGGGCTTGTAACACCCCAGCGTATCTGATAGGATCCCATCGGCGCATTTCATTTTGATAGCATAAGAGCCCTTAAACTGTTAACACTTCCTAATCACCTCTTGTAGGAAGCAGAAATAAATCTCTTTGAAAAATAAACAGAATTTCTGTTAACAAAATAGAACAACTTAAAGTATGTTTATACAATGTAAATAATATTTTAGGCGTATACTAGGGATAATTATTATAGACATTTTTGTATATTTTAGTTGTTTCTATTTCAAACAAAGAGCTAACGATAAACTGGATACTGAAAATTATAATCCGTATTATATGTTCCTGACTTCATTTAAGTCAACTATCATCTGCTGTAAGGTAAACTATAGGTCAACTAATTAATCATTTGAATTGAAAATGGGTTCGGTAGTGAAAATAAACAACTTGGTGTATATACTGGCACAAATATTGAATGAATATTACTAAAACAATATACATACCGGGTTTAATCAAAACACATTAGTGCTCAGATTTAATAATTTGTATATTCAGACTGCACATAACATTCTTGTCTATATTGCAATATACCAACAGAAGCTTCGAAAAAAAATAAAATTATAAAATCAGTAATATGGTTATTTAATTATGTTTAAAGCAATTATCACTGTACGATTTGTTTTTATATTACTGATTGCTTCTGAACTGCTTTGGAATGGAAACAATGCTCCCAGAAGCTTTTAAGTGCTTGTTAAAGTATAGTAATCGTTAAAAAATGTCGTATTTTATTTTTCTTGAAACAGGTTTAGAATGTCAAATTTGAGAGAAAAAAAATTCTGTCTGTCGATCTGTCTGTTTGTATGTAACTTTTCTTGTGCGCATGTTTTCTCTGGAGCGGTTTGAGATATTGACTTGATATTTGGTACAATTATGTATTATAACCAGATCTGGAACTTGATTATATTTTGAGCTTATTCCATTGAACGGTTGGGGGGTAAAGAGGGGGATATAAGTAGGGCAAGCTAGTATAAGTCCAGAAGCTTGGGACTTGGTGCATATACAAGAAGCCAAGTTCTCAAATTTTATTTTTACAAGACTTCGAGTCTGTTGATAAGGAACTCCTTGGTAAAGTTATCAGTCCTTTTTTCCTATTTTCTCGCCAAGCCGTCTCAGTCCACTCAAAACTATTATAATTATAGTTGATGACATAGACTGACGTACTTGAACGAGAACTCACCCATCCGTGCGCTGGATCCGACCGACGTAGCTTAGGTTAGGTTAGGTTAGACTAGGTTCATTTGTGAGTGGGCTCCTGTCAGACCCTCTACTGCGACCATCAGGTCTATTGTGGCTCACTCCTAGTTATAGTTCACCCAACAGATTCAGCTTTTTAATAAAGCTGATAATCTTGTTGGGTGAAAAACCGTCCAGGTCCTCTGGCTTCAGTCGCCCTTTGCCAAACAGTGAGAACCTGGTTCTTTCTGCAGCAGGACAGGTACACAAAATGCGCTCTGCCGTTTCATCATCCTCCAGACACAGACGGCATTCGACGTTTTTCACCAGTCCAATTCTATGTAGGTGATGATTTAATCTGCAGTGCCCAGTGTATAGGCCAATTAGAGTTCTTGGGTGTAGCCTATTCAACTTTAATGGTTTTTTAGTTCTTGCCTTCAAGGTGTATGTAATAAACTCCTTTGTGTGAACTAATCCTGGTAGTTCCTGTCAGTGCTGGATTGTTTTCAATTCAGCCCAGGCTAGGATAGCAGCCTTGGCAGAGTTTGCGGATATGCCAAGCGTAGCTTAACTTCGCCGATCTAGTGCCGGCGCCTAAACCAGTGACCGTACAAGGAACTGTTTCCTTGCTACGCGTTCCGCCCAGGCTGGAACTGATAGCTCATGAGTAGTGGCATTGAGTAGCAATGTGGTAGGCAACTCTAACTGCAGTACCATGAAAGCCCGTAGTGCGCGCCAACTCTGAGGCACTGGTAGTAATACGGGAAGTGTTTAATGGAAAGTAAGGTTAGAAATCCAAAGTAAATACACAGTGTAAATATCAAGTAATAAGCATCGGTAAGGGCTATTTTAGGAAGTAAAAGTGTATTTTACTCACATTATGAAATTGTCAGTAAATAAAGTTACTGTTTATCTCTTGTTATAATTTTTGAACCCACGGATGTTAAAGGGTGGTTTCCTAGGGGTAGAAATACGTGGCAAAATTATTCCCACATACTAGAATGTTACTGTAGCATCAAGATGTTTTCCTATAAAGCGACTTGGATGCGAAACCTAAATGTGGAAGTAGTGATTCCTTAGGGAGATTCTTTCTATTCTAATCAAAGTATTTAATCTATCTCTATATCGTACATATTCGTCATTTAATGTCATATTGTTAAGATCCGTAAGTAACTGAAGATACATTTTATATAAAAGTGAATTGTACTGTATCCATTTTTTATTTTAAATTACTTAAAATAAACATGTAAACAATTTTAAAATATTAATTGGTTTATCGAAAGTGTTCTTAAAACCAAACTAAATTGATTTGTTCCTGACCCTTAATATATCCATATTTTAAAAACTGTACGCACCAAATGGTTTCCACATAATGAATGACTATCATAATTATGTTAACATTTACAATATGCTACTAGTGTTGCTAATGGTAGCCGCAAAAAGTAGAAATATGAATAATAAATGAATATATAATAGTGAAGAATTTCTCATCCGCGATGTACTACAACTTGGAATCGGTTGTGAATCATTTATCATATTTAAGATTTTATCCTCACCTACGCATACGCTTCAACGACGTTATAAAAATTTCAACTTGTTCAAATCCATTTACTACACAAATGAAAAATTAACATGCCCTTGAGCAACAATGTTGAAGATCCATTAAACTGAACAAAATAAAACGGAAATAAATCTTGCCAGAATATATGTGTACCTGTATTACAACGGGCATAAAACGCAATCTTGAAGAATCAGAACACATAAGAATGTTTTATGATTACATGAAATTGGTACAATTCTTGATATTATCTTCCTTAAGCCTTAAATCCGAGCCAATAGCAAGTTCCAAATAACACTTTGTTTCTTTTACACAAGTCACAAAAATGTTACTGTGTCGTGTAAGTGTGTGCTGTTATGGTGAATTAACCCACTAAACGATGTATTTTATTAACTGGGATTTATATGTGTATGTAGACCGTTTATAAACACAATTTACATTTCGTTCATTTATTTCAAATCTGGAAGATATATAAATTAGACTATAGACTATAGACGCCATAAGGAGTGATCGCCAGAGGCCTACAAACTATCATGTTTTACATAAAGTATCATAATTTTAGATAGAGCAAAATGTCACTAAGGTTCTCGAATACGCACACAAGAATAAGGATGCTATCAAAACTGCAGTATACAATGTGTTTCACAGGTTAGAACGAACTTTACATAGATTAGGAGTTATATCAATGTATCAAGTGTTTAAAAGGTTTATGTTTAATAAGACTATCACGAAATTATTTAAAGTTGAATTCGGACTACCTATTTGAAAAATAAAAACCGCTGCCTAGGGAATCACTACTTCCACATTCAGATTTTGCACCCAAGTCTCTTTTAAGGAAAACATTTCGACTATACTTGCACTCTAGTATGTGAAAATAATTGGTCATAGAATATTAATAATATAATAATTTGATAAGAAGTTATATATTTTGACGGAATAATATTTTGGGCTCTGTTAATAAAATGTTCTTTCGTAGTCGGGGAAGTTTCTAATTTTATATCAGATTATCTTAGTTTTTGATTTTCTTTTTTTCTACAGTTGTTTTGTCTATATACACTAATGTAGAATCATTATAAAAGAATATTTATTTTAATGGTGGTCCCAACATCTTCATTCGACATCTACTGATGCATAATAAACATTTCAAGAAGAAGACTCTAATTGTCACCTATAAATAATTATTAATGAGAGAGAAAATATCTGTCATATTGTCGAAAGTTCAATACTTGCATTATTACGTTATTTATGTTTGCATGAATACTGGAGTTCAAAAGTAACAGTTTAATTAAACATATAAATACATTGTATTGGAATGCAATTGTGAACGAACAAGATATAATAAAACCGTTATTAAAAGAGTATTCAATACTTTATATCCCTGCAATTAAAATAACAAATAGTCATTATCACTCATAAGAAATTTATTGAAACAAAAACAATTTTGCATTCTTTTAGTATATTTGTATAGAAAAATATATTAATTTCTTAAGTAAAATATCTGTTTTAGTTAATATTTATCAGTTAGCTTTAACGTTATGCTAAGCGTAGAAAAAAATGAAAAAATTTTACTGCTTTAAAAAAGCAGTTACCAAAAATTATGAAATACAATTTCAGCCTCGTAGCGTGTCGCCTGCTTAATTGAACCTTATTACCTAATATCAATATTGATGTCGATTAAGAATACGTTAGATTCTGTTATTTGTTCATATTTACAGATACCTTAATATCGATACTAGATAACAAGTTTCAATTAATCGATGAAATGTTTTTTCACAATTTTCAGTAACAGTTTTTTTAAAGGTGGTTCAACTTCCTTCAAATTTTCGATTTCAACCTTTTCAGTGGCATCTTATATAGTTTCTACCAAGTAGAAGATAACATCCTTGAATTATTTAGCTCTAACGTCAGTCCTGTTATCAGGAATTATCAAATTTCGTGTAGTCATGCAAAAGTTTCGTAATTATTTCATATTATTAAAAAATAATAGAATTTCTTTTTCGCTCTGACGCCATTGTTAGAGATCCATTATTATACTCTTCGCAAACACAAAACGAAGAGTATATTGCATTCGATACACATATTTCTAAAACCGGTAATGTTGCTCGCGAGTCTGTCCGTCTGTCTGTATGTCTGTCCGTCTGTCCGTCTGCCCGTCTGTCTGCCCGTCCGTCCGTCCGTCCGTCCGTCCGTCCGTCCGTCCGTCCGTCACGTTTCTTGTAAGCACGACAACTTAAGAACGAAAAGTCCGATTGTATTGAAATTTGGACAGCTTAGAATTCACATTCCACGAAAAGATTCTACCTCAGGAATTTTCTTAGAATCTAAGCCGTTCCAAAGTGAGCGATTTTCTGCATTTTTTGCGCGCGTGGATGACCAGGTGATTGCTGTATCCGGACATGACCATTCTTAACAGTACCGGAGACTTCTTCAATTACTGGCATGATTGTAAGTCTTTGCATTCTATATTCTGCTCACTGCTATTTGATGAGGCTTTTTTTGTATAAAATGTGTTGCTTACCAAAAAAGATCGAGTGCATTTTTGTCCTATCTATTAGGCAAATCATTTTCTAAAAAATCTAAATATCGCAGACGGTTTAACGTGCCATGAAAAAGATGTGGTCCTATTATGTACCCATTGACGATTCCACACCAAACATTTACTCCTGATTTGGTTTCGTGTCTGTCTCTACCATCGAGCATTTTCCTTTGGCCAGTATCTACAGTATTTGGATACTAAACCATTATTGTGAAACCTGCTCTCGTCGCTTCACATAATTATATTTAACAAGTTGTATTGCTCCTCTAACATAACAGCAAATTGCAATCAAAAATGCATTCTCCTTTGTTGATCGCCTGGTTTTTAATTGATGAACTAGACGTACTTTGTAAGGGAAATATTTATCTTGTTTCAACATTCTCTGACAAGAAGTTTTAGAAATATTTTATAGAGTCTCTAACTGCCGTAAGGAAGTACGGGGTTTATTATTGACCGTTTGTAGTACCAAAGCTGTGTTTTCATCAGTTCTTACATTTTTCCTTCGGGTACAACTTTTTAAAACTACCGTAGGTTTTCAAGTTACTGCTTAAACTTACAAAAGTTTTAGGGGTTGGTGTGGGTGTGATTCTGGAAAACGTGTTCTGTAAGTATGTGCGGCATCTGCAACATTTGTATGACATTCACCGTATATCATTATCATATTGTACTTATCTTCATTAGTGTGAATGACCATTTTGATGGATTAAAATAATAAACGAATTTAAAGTATCAGTATCATAAATTTTTAGAGTTACATTTGAAAAGATGCTCGAAATAATATTTTCTTTCATTTTTCATCAAAATGTACAGGGCATCCCATTGAAAATGAAACAATAATGTAATTTCCGGTCAAACCGGGAGTTTAAGTAAATTTGTTTCATTGCTAACTAAGTCAGACTATTTTACTGTGAAAAATATCGAAAAGGACCTATCGTCTATTTGATTTAAAAAAGTTGTGACAATATTTGTCATTAAAAAAAATTATATTGAAATTAAAATATCTCGAAAACTATTTACTTTTGAAAAAATATTCATAGAATAAAAAATTCTTAGAATTGAGTGCCCTTTTACATGCATCTATTTTGAAGGTTCCTGGAATCGATTAATTTCTTTTCATCTCAACGCCATCTATATTTCAATGAGAAGAACGGTCGTTTTCACTCAAAACGAAAGTCATTTATACATTCTAGTGAATTCCTTTTACAGAATTCGAATTTCTCTTTCAGTCGTCGAGAAAATGGCGCCGGGAGTTTTAAGTGGGACACCCTGTATACTAGAAGCCAAAATCTCAAATTTAATATGCGTATGAGGACAAAAGTAAAAAAAAAATGGCACCAACCATCTCTGTTACCATCCCTACCTCTATTAAACATTGGTCGATCAGCCGGTCGAAAATGTATTGAAGTGGCTTATTGTTTTATGGGTTTTTGGGGCGGTTGATTTTAAATACCATATTATTAATATTTTATGAGCAATTATTTACACATACTGGGGTGCAAATATACTATCAAGATGTTTGCGTTTATAGAGACTTGAATAGGATATCTGGACGTGGAATTGGTGATTCCTTATGCAGCAGCCTTTTCTTTTACATTTAAAATATACCTGGTGCCTCGTTGAATGTTTTACATTTAAACGCACCTTGATGGAACATTAAAGGAGCGGTATCAGAAATTAAGCGAATATTGTTAAACTTTATCGCATCAAAGAGGCGATTATCAACTTGGAAAACAAATACGCATTCAACAAACCATAAAGTTTAAATGAAGCATGTAACAATTCAGCCAGTAAACACTGAATAATGAAATTGCCTGAGTTAAATGTACCATAAGGATATAATTGAAACAAAGAACTTGTATTTGAAATACCTGATAATCGATTATGCTTTACGGGCGTGTGCAATTTGACTCCCTCTAGTAATAGTTTTTTTGATGTGTGGAAACAATAACATTATTCTCTTATAACGACCATCCCGCACAATCAGTAATGGCAATAGGAACTCATTATAAAATAATATATAAGCTGATACAATGGCCATTCACCAAAAGCACGTGTGTGACACATATTAATACGTATATACAATAAAAAAAATCTCACAAAGCACGGGCGAAAATAAAGCTGTCCATTCTTATATATGCCTCACACGTCGATGGATCAGTATTGAAAAAATGCGACATATAAACTTGTGCTTTACAGTTGAGCAAAGGGATATGTGAAACTATTATTAAGAGAAAATAAGGAAAAACTGTTTGTGTAAATATCGTAAAATGTTTCATGTATTGAAATATTTAAAAGGTAGTAAATAGTTGTACTGTATTCTATTTGAGCGTAAAGTGTATCTGCTAAATAAAAATAACAAATTACAGGTAGAACTAAGAAAGGTGCAGCAAAATAAAAGATATTCAATTAAAATGATACATGCACACAGTAAATATAACAATTTTAAATGCTTAGTAACGTAATGGTAGTCAACAATAGTGGTTTGATAATTTTTCCTCTTCTTTTCTTGTAGTGGAAATTAAACTAATTAATCAATATTTGGCCCACTTTTGTTTAATGCAATTTAATGTCCTGCCTAAACGAATACAAAGTACATCTTTATGCAGATCATACACAACTTTATTATTCTTTCTTGCAGTTGACGTAGATCTAGCAAAAAATATTGTAAATCATGATTTAGAACACCTGGCTGCATTCTACAAACGCCATAAACTTCAGCTGAATCAAATCAAATCAAATGGAATTAGACGAAATGCGGACGACAAATTGAGAATGAGTTTGTAATTAAAATAGGAAATGAAAAACTTAGGACTTTTAAATAACATAAGGAATATAATTCAAAAGGCCTACGGCTCGTTAAAAATTTTATTTCCAAATCGTCACTTAATATCACAGTTCCTTAAAATACAACTTGCACACTTCCTTGTTTTAAGTCATTTTAATTATCGTGACGCTGTATATATGGACCGTGCCTAGATATACTAGACATTACAGTGTTATATATATTACAGTGTTATATTAGAGTTACATTAAAGTGATAAGTATATTGTGACAATTCTATTTGACCTCTCAAAAGCTTTCGACTCTGCTAATAAATATATATTAGGTGATACGTTACTGAGTGTTGGTATTAGAGGTAAGTTACAAAAGCGCCTGATTTCATTCATGCAAAATAGAACTCTGCGTGTAAAATGCAATGAAGTGCAATCGAACATTTTTGATATTCTCTTGGGAGATCCTCAGGGATCTATATTAGGCCCGTTCTTGTTTTTGATTTTATCAAAAATGGCTTCACCATTATGTATGCGGATGACACCATCATAACCGTAACTGCTACAAGCCCGGAAGAACTATCCAATAAAATTCATATTGCATTGAGTGAGATGAGTACCTGGTGTGATCGAAACAGCTGAACGCTAGCTAATGCTGAACGAGAATAAAACAATATTTCTGAATTTTAACTTACGGCGTATGGTTACTTTACCTGGCATAATTTTAAGTGATTACTCGAAATTTCTTGGCACCTTGGTAAACAGCAACTTATCTTGGGAACAGCATATTAATCACGTATGTAAAAAGCTTAATCAAGCCTACTTTGCATTATTGCAACTTAAAGATATGCTAAACGAAGTGGGACTCGCTAGCGTTTACTATGCGTTAGCATATTCACACGTCGCTTAATATTTGTATCTGGGGTCGATCATCCTATGCTAGGCGAATTTTTATTATACAAAAGCGAATATTGAGATTCCTGTTTAACTTAGACTACAGAGAAAGCTGCAAAGCTACATTTATAAACAAACAAATCTTGATGCTGCCATGTATCTATATTTATAAATGTCTAATAAACGCCAAAAATAATATCGACGCTTTTGTGAGTCTGTCTGAGCATCATTTATATCATACCCGATATAAGAATATTCTAACAATTCCCTTACATAGGACATCAACTTTCAAAGAGTCACCTCAATATAACTTTATTGTATTATATAACAGACTGCCAAATAATATCCAAAACATGAACATAGGCAAATTCCAAATTACCATTAAAAAAATCCTTGTACAAAAAGGATACTACACAATAGATGAATTCCTAAGCGACGTCATTACGTAAAATACTATATAATTGTATTTATTTATTTGTTAGACATTTTACACAATTGTATGTACTATTTCTCTTCTGATTAATTGTTTTGTTATAACCTATCTCTTGAGAGTTGATTATCTGTTTTGTACATATATGTTTATTTATGTATGCATCTATGTGGGTATATATATGTATGTATATGTATGTATATATAGGTATGTTTATATTTCTGATGTATGTAAAATTATCGTTAATGTGTTCTCTGATAATATGTTGGTTTCATTCATTTTGTTATTTATTTATTTCATTGTTACTGTTGTTATTTTATCTATATTTCTGACTTGCCATATATACAAAATTTGTATCATAACAAATGGTTAATAAATTATTATTACTATTATTATTACTAATCGAATAGAAGTTCAATAGTCATATTTGCGGTTCATACATGGCACCAGAAAGTGTGAGCAAGTGTCATATAAACTATAAGATGCAAATTGGTTAAGCATGCAGCACAGACGAAAACTCCACTCTACGTTTTTGTGTCATAACATTATTTTAAACCAATGTCCCCCTTATTTGTATAATAATATAAAATATAGAATGGATGTCCACACCTTAAATTTATGATATAAAGGACTCAATACACCTCCACCCCACAAATCTGCAATGTTTAAAAGATGTTTTACATGCAATGTTTTATTCTTTATATAATGAACCAGCATCTTTGAAATCTTTAAATCTAAAGTCATTTAGAAATCAACTTAAGAAAATTATTTTTAATGCCTGATATTAGATTCATTTATTAAGTTTTTCCTCGTATTTGTAATGTATCTGTGTCACTGTTGAAGCTGACGAAGGCGAATACTGTGGAGGAATCAGTAAACATGACATCTACCTAACCTTGATAATTTAGCATATTAGACATACGTTACATGCAGTAGATCAGTTCTTCATGAAGGCATGTTCTTATGTTAATGATTTTATAGGGGCAGGTTGATAGACGGAAGTAAACAATTACATCTCCAAAAATTGTAGAGAATTGCAATCGCTCAGTACTTTCAGCTTCAAAAATCTAGTAAATATAATCTAGTTAACTTTCAACGATCAAATGTTGCATTTTCTTCTAAATTTATTTCATATTGGTATTTTAAGGCCTACATGAGGATAGTTTATGGGCATTATTGGGCCCAATTTGAACAATAGGCCGATTTGAATCATATAATCGTGATCAGCGATCCCAGTAACCATATTTGTCAAATTATAGGGCATATTGTGTATAATAACGAATTTTTCAATTAATTTAATTAAATTGGCCATTATATTTGGCCAATTATTGGACAAAAATGAAACCAAACATTTCCGCCAAAAACAAAAGGTAAGTACTGTTTTTTCTAAATGTCTAGTTGCAAAAAAAATTAAATCAATTGACCCTGTAGTTTCAATTTTGCATATTTTCAGTTTTTTTGTGCTAGAATGACGCGACTAATAGTGTTGAACAAGAATAGAAATTATTTTACCGCGACCTAATACCAACTTATTTTTAAACTTCCTAGTAGCGGATATTATTTTATTTTTGGTTCATTGTCAATGTTTAAGCACGACATGTCATTATAAATATGATTAATTTTGTTTTCGATATTTGTAACCTTCCAATTATATTTTCCTTTATAAATCAACTCTTCATTTAATCACTATATTCCAAAAAAAGTTGGAAAGGTGTGAATTCTTGTGTGGAAAATGATAGATACATAGTTTTTAATATCTTTTATGTCAATATTATTTTGGTTAAAAATGATCTCTGGATTAATTCAGAAACTACATAACTCCTTTCAATTTTCCCGAATTATTTGCATAACGAATACTGGTAGGTAATACAAACGCAGGAATGTTTCGATTTATTATACCAAACATACATAAAATATTATTAACCCTTAACTTAAAAGTATGAATGAGATAAACATAAAATATTTACTATGTGATGATTATACACAAAACCATTTGACAAATTATAAAACATCTGGAGTAAACATTTCATTTAAGTAGATGACGTAAAATTGTAATTAATTTTAGAAAGACATTTCCTAATATTAATTTAAAACAAGTTAGAGCCGTTAATCTTGTTATTCTAATAAATATTGAGTATAGGAAATTAAGGCATTATCTATAGTTATTATACTCTTCGCAAATGCAAAACGAAGGGTATAAATAATTATTGCATTCGATCGGCACATTTCTAAAACCGGTAATATTGCTCGTAGAGAACATTTTTTTATTTATTTGTGACATATTCATATTTTCCTGCTCTTTGTTGGGTATTTTGTCAATTCTGTAAAAGTATTCGCAATGTAATGCAAAAAACCTCTGCGCCAAGTTTATTAGACCGAGGTTGATTTTAATGCTTCTGGAATGCCGAATGGTGCAAAATGTCTCACATCTAACAATACATTAACTAAAATGAAGATGTTAAGTAATCGCTTAAAATGGAAATTAAAGGCTGCCAACGTTTCGAAAAACTGTCTCTTTTCGTTATCAAAATCTTGAGGCCATCAAATATAAACAAACTGCCATATTTGACACCTTCAAAGTTGTAACAAAGAAAAGCTTTATCTGAGTAAAAAAAATAATAAAACTGGAGTAAACATTGTACTCTTCACCGGTAATATTGAACTCTTTATATAATTATACCAGATTCTATGAGATAATATATTCACAGTTTTCTTATAAATAATGTTGATGATAGAAATTTTTAGTTTTATGATTCCAACAACCCGCATTATAAAACAACCCAACCGTTATACTCTTCGCCGATTTACAGCACTTTTTATATAATTGTTGCACATTCTATAGGATACTCTTCGCAGTTTTTTTTTGTAAATAATATTAGTTTTAGACATTTTTAGTTTAATTACAAAACATATTTTTTTTTTTTTTTTTAATTTAAAAAAATTTATAACCTTTTTTATTTATCGATCGATTTTACTCAAAAACAATGGGGTTCTTCCTCTAGCTAACACTAACTTACTGTACAAATTTCAATGCAATCGGACTTTTCGTTCTTAAGCTATCGTGCTTACAAGAAACGTGACGGACGGACAGACAGACAGGCGGACAGGCAGACGGACAGGCAGGCGAACAGATAGACGGGCAGACAGATGGACATACAGACGGACGGGCAGACAGACAGACAGACAGACAGGCAGACGAACAGACAGACGTACAGACGGACGGACGGACATTTTGAAAGTTGTTCAGAATTCAATCACCAATACAGTGATATGAAAAAAAATTTCCGGTTTTAGAAATGTGCCGATCGAATGCAATATACTGTTCGTTTTGTATTTGCGAAGAGTATAATAAGAAGTAATTTTTTTTTAATTCAAATAATTACAACATTTCTATTTACTGATCAATGTTGTGATAAAACAATAGGATTTCTCTTCTAGCTAACACTAACTCATTGACTAAATTTTAATACAATCGGGCTTTTTCTTCTCATGTTATCGCGTTTATAAGAAACATGATGGATGGACAGACAAAAGAACGGACGAACGGACATTCTGAAATTTTTTCAAAACTCAGTCTCCAACAAAACGATATGAAACTGTTTTTTCTGCGTGCGATGTTTACGGAAATGTACTGATCAAATTTAGTCGTTTTCGCATTTGCGAAGAGTGTAATAATATGGGAAGGGGTATGGTCTATTTCAGTAAGTGTAATTCATCATTAGCTACCTTACTATCCTGTGGGCACTGGGTAAAACTGAAACAGAAGTGTACAGGAGTGAAGATAAGAGAAACATGAATTTTTACAAATAATCATACAGAGTACAGCGGCAAAATATTTATCTTCTCTTTTCTGTCAGTATTGTTATTTAAATTGTTTTCAATGCAAGATTATGTCTCTAAAATATATGTGAAGGACGCTGCGCCGGCAGTAACATTTTAATGACAGTTCCGTACTGGTACAAGAGTCGACGTGTAAATACCTGACACATGTAACAACTAGAAACATTATTAATCCTGTTCCTTAGAGCATGGCAGACAAAGAAAGTCAAATGAAATATTTTCTTAATGGTTTAAACTTCACAAAGTAACCAAAATGTATTTTATGATTTTTACAAGTATTTGAATCAAGACAATATTTCTTATCGTTTACTTACCACTTAGTAAGTACAAAATACAATTGGCATATATTCCGGCTAGTGGCGGTCCAGATATTTTGAACTTAAGGTATCTATTATTAAGCCATGATTAATAAGTATTAAGCTTTTTTTTAACAATTAGGTTCATTTATAAATTAAGCTTGCATCACTAAGAGAAGTTCTCATATTACTTTTCTTGTGCACCATGCTCTAAGGCTAAGGATTTATCATGGACCTAACTGTAAATTAGATAATTACACACTGGCTGCTACACCATCTAGGAACTCTCATCAAAAGTATGGCGCTCTATTATATGATTTTCTACCGTATCATCAATTATTTAATTGTTACAGTAACTTGCAATTTGTAACGACATACTACAATAATTTGCATAAAGTTATCAAAATCACATAAATATATGCAGCACATGCATATAAATGTAATTGTAGATTCAGAAGCACTGTGTATTTTAGCTCTTACATAAATAATACTTAGTAAGACAACTTGAAACTAATTGCCGCTAAGAGCTAATTAAGATCATAAGTGGTGCTATAAGTACTGAATGGGAAAGTCAACGCTCCTACGCTCTTGTCTAAACTCCACAATAATATTGTAATTTGATCAAATGATAATGGAAATAAAAACATAAATGAATATTTGTTAGTTTTATAGAACGCTTCAACGTTACTTACATTATTTCTAGAATATTTTAAGTTATACCTAGCAGAAGTGGGTGAAAATAACTATACTTAAATAAATAAAATCAGTATGAAAAAACTAACTGAATTTCTTTATATTTTCTCTCTATTAGTACAGGCAAATTAACAATTTAAGGTAACAAAAATTAATAAAAGGATCATCTCTGGGATTTAAGTAGGTAATAACCTGGAGAATGAGATGATGCATTCTTTGCACTTCCAAGTTCCGGGAAACTTCAAAAAAATTTGGAAAAACTTTTTAATTTTCGGTTTCTTTGCTCCAGCGACCAAAATAATTAAAATAGAGAAAGAAGTTTCGAACAAAAGTTGTAGCTCGTCTTTTTCTCTCAAAAAAGGTCTTTACAAATTTTTGTCTTACTTAAGCCGTTTAGAAGACAAATTGAGTTTTCCACTTATAGTTTTAAGTCGCTTCGAAATGCGCGAAAAATGAGAATTCTCCAGGAGTTTCATCGATCGATAATTCTTACTATTCAGAGCCGCTAAAAAAAATTAAAATAACGTAAAGTGTAGAGAAAAGTCTCAGCTTTAATGTGGAACTAATCACAAAATTCATACAATATATATGGATATATTAATCCAATTAACATTTTATTGCAATTACGTTTGTTGGAAAATATGCCTTGCGATCAAAGCATATTTCTCATCGATCAATCACCTCCAAATTTTGGAGTTCAATTCGCAATAATAATAGCACAGTCTTAATTTTTATATTATAAGTACAATAAAACATATTCTATCGAATGCCTTTAGAATTTGTTAAATGCGCGCAGTACTTTTTGAATTTGTCTACATTATTCATACATCATAAAATGCACAATTATACAGTAAAACATATACAACTTATTTGTTTCTTAACATTCTTTAATGTGTAGATGTGAATAAATCAACTGTATAAAGTTTACTAAGCCATCTTCTAACACTTTTTTCTGATGATAAAAATTTGTATGAATTTTGTGATTAGTTCCACATTAAAGATGGAACTTTTCTCTACATTTTATGTTGCTTTCATTTTTTTAGCGGCTCTGAATAGTAATAATTGTCGATCGATATGTCCGGTCATACGAAACTCCCAGAGAATTCTCATTTTTCGCGCATTTCGGAGCAGCTCAAAACTATAAGTGGAAAACTGGATTTATCTCCTAAACGGCTTAAGTAAGACAAAAATTGGTAAAGACCTACTTTGTAGAGAAAGAGACGAGCTACAAATTTTGTTGAAAACTGTTTTCTGTATTTTCATTATTTTAGCCATTAGAGCAAAAAAACCGAAAATCAAAAAATTTTTCCAAATTTTTTTGAATTTTCCCGGAACTTTGAAGTGCAAAGAATGCATCATTCCATTCTACAGGTTATTAACTACTTAAATCCCAGAGATGATTATTTTATTAATTTTTGCGAGGTTTTTACAACATTTTGCATTCATTGCCTGTACTATATATTAGACAAGAGAAAAAGAAATAAATGAATGAATGAATATTTTATAACATGTAATCAAATCATGACAACGAGCACATGACCATTTTAGTGAAGTAAAAAGAACTATAAAAAAAGCGTTTGGACAGGGGAGGTCCCCTTACTGGAACTTAAAGTTTACATGTAATAAAGAAATATGACTTTAGTTTTGGAGTTTAGACGATGTTAAACAATAAACATTTCAAAGCATCGTTTATCCCTATTCAGTAGCTACTTAACCTAAGAAGAAATACGAATATATAGCTATTTGCATAATTTCATTTAGCTCTAATAATAATATGCATCTTAAACTTGCTGTACGACTTCATGATCTAAATTTATGATATCTCAGAATTTTAAACAATTTTGTTTTTCTGACGTGTAAACAAATATCTTGGCTTGAAGTTTTCTGTTTCCAAATTATGTAAGTCGAAGTATTTATTAAAGTGTTACTAAATTATTTAGAAACCTATACACCTGCATTATTTACTTATTTCTAGATTTCTAGATATCTGGATTTGTTAGAAATTTTGTTGCGATCATTCCTTTTTACAACACGATCAGACATATTTGCAAAAAATAGTTAAAGAACGGCGTATTGAAACTTGAATTATTTAAATAAATAAGTTTCTGACCTCTCGTAAAGTTCTTTATAACCTGATAAAAGTGTTCCTCAATATTGGTAAGGTAAGATAAATTAGGCAAATGCTATTACTTTGAAAATATAACTTGATATTAAAAAAAAGTGATGGATAACGGTCGATTCCTCTTCATAAAAAGACGCATCCATTCTTCGCCAGCAATGCGATTTTCTCTCCATGTTTTGAAGTTTCTTTCCGTTTGCTTTGGCATGTTTGTATGCAAGTTTTCGAACTCCCTTTTTGCTGCGACCATATCGCATGTTTGCAATATGAATAATGTTTTGCTAAATCTGATTCTTATTCTTCTTCACTAAAAACTTTATTAACATCCATTTTTGCTTCATAACTGAAATTTTTATCTTCACTTTCCTTAAAGCGATTTAAATGCCGAGATAGTGACGAGTCTCACATTACATACCTTACAGACCTCACTCAAAGAAATTTTCGTGTCATTATATCACATCAAACGGCAGCTAGCTTTTCATAAACTTTCGGAATTCACGGAAGCTCTTTTCAGGCCTACTTTATTTCATGACGTTGCGAACCTGTAAAATAACAGCAAGTTTGAAGCATTCGTTACCTCAACAGATTGTTGCAAGGTACAACATGTAGTTTTGTTTCATGGTACATGAAGGTACACGCAACGAAACTAAACTGCCTAGCTCATCTAGCTTATGTCAAAACTAAAAAATAATCTGCACATTTACTCACCATAAATATGTATATCGAAGGCACAAATTTGAAATTTTCTAGTTGTATTACACCAAGAATGAAAACGAACGAAACAATACACAAAACCGGCCGTTTTAACATGCACTAATAATCAAAGTGTTTGAAAACCACACCAAACAGTGTGAATTAGTAAAAATACGTTTTATGAACTTTCTTTAGATGGTGAAACCAGTTCAAAACAGGTAATGTTCCAAGGTACACTATACTCAAGATACAACAGTATCCCCTACTTGTACGCACAAAAAAAGTTTATATAAATTTAAAACCTATTCTAATAATTTTTTTTTTGCAAAATTTACGATTACTCCACTACGTGCATGTGGGAGTAAAAGTATACTTGAATACGTCTCTATAATTTTTTTCCACGTCTAATGTTATTGCACAATTTATAGATGCCCAGTGTAAACACGTTATACTCCTTTATTATCACATTCTTCTTATCTAATTTTCAAATTGACGCTATCAATTTTCATTCTGTAATTATGGCGGAGGCGCGGGTATCAAAACCACAACAACCACCACCATTATCTTTAACTTTTGATAGCAAAAATACGATGAAATCGGGGCATAAACTTCTTTACTCTGGACATCTAGTAAATACAAAAACATACAACGTGGAAAAAATTGTAGGAACGTATTCAAATGTACTTATCATAATACTGATTAATGATGATTAATAAATGACGAGTTTTTTTTTTCTTTTTTTTTAATTCACTACGATTTTTTTATTATATCTATCAAGTAATTATGCAGTTATCTTTTCTGGGAAACTCTCTTATGATCAAGTTGTTAAATTGAAAAAAATAACAAAAATAGATTTAATTTTTTTTTCCTACGTCGTATCTCTTCAATCACTTTGGCAAAAAATCTGTTATAGGGAAGCTCTTAAAGATGATACAGGAAAAGTTTTATAGTTGTGCTCACAGAATATCTTTTTATTAAAAAAATCCTAATTAAACAAATTTATTTTCAAGGGATCTCATGGCTGCAAGTAATTGAAACTTTTTTAAAATTACATGTAATTGTCTATTCCATCAATTAAGAAAAATGTTTTTTCTACATTTATAAATATTTTTTATCGAAAGCTGATGAATGAAAAAGTTCACATTTTGGTGAATAAAATGCTGGGGCAACTAGACCATGTTTAGCATGCTTCGTCATTTGAAATTTTTTTGAAATTATGGCAGCCCTATTGGATTCTTCATTTTGAATTTTTGACTGTTGGCATAATATTTAACATATGCAAAATACCTATCTATCAATTTTAATGATGGGTTTGTTCCATAATATCCTTTTTATACGGTTTTCATACTTTTTCATGTAGTACTCGATATTCCCATTATACGCTTAAAATTTCGTATCATTAACTTTTTCCGTTCTCGAGATATAAGGAGTTCAAATTAGCAATAGTTGCAAAAACACGGCGCCCATTTGTGACGTCACTACACGCAAGTGACGTAAGAAAAGTGGCTTTCTGAGACCTCTCAAATTTAACCTGGAAATACGAAAACATGGAATTTTTAAACACTGGTAACTAAATAAATACATCGAGTGGAAGTTCGTTCTATGTCTCTACGGAAAGGAGAAGGTCGGCGATGAATCCTAATCGTAAATTGCAGGGTCAAAATCGAAAATTTGTCCCGACAGGAGCGAGAGAAAATTGTAATTTTTTGACATTTCACCAAATCGTACTCCCCTACTGTGAAGAAGTAAGCAAAACAAGCAATACTTCGAAAACACTTATAATTATAACAACTAAGGAGCATCAAGCCTATTGAGATTGCCGAGTCTATGCGTATAGTGACGTAGGCCTGGCCACTCCCAATTTTCACGTGGTGGAGATTTGTAATAGTTTTTAAGATACTAAACGTGCGAATGAAATTCTGATTTTTTGCAGATCCATTATTTTATACTTGCACTCTCGATTTATGAAATAAAAAAATGCCGAACAAGTCCATTCCGATGAAAATATCACTGGCCCATTTGACAAATTCTCGATAAAAAATATTTTCTTAGATTTACTCACCTTATGCTAATCATAGTTTGATGAAGGTAATATGAGACCACCATTCAACTATATTCTATAGTTTGAAAAAGATTACATAAAAGTCATTTGTGCCATTTCATAGAAAATAATTATTGAGAATCGGTTAAAAATCACTTGTCGCTTTCATATAATTCGTCCTTCATCTTACTCTTTTATGCATATTAAATATTTATCCACAAGATTATAAGCATAAAGCAATTCTGAAGTCATTCAGAGTACATTCATATTACCTATTTAAGAACGGTTAACAAACTTGACGTCTTCTCTATCCGTTCTATCAACTCAATTTAAAGATTTCTGTGTTTATGCAAAGCATGGACGCACATTCTTACAGGAAGCAGTCACGATCTGTCGTGCCAACATAAAATCTACCATTTGCATTACGCTTGTTTGTTGTAAAGAAAACTGAAAGACCTCCCATGAGATATTTTAACTTGTTTTCTTTTCTAATTCGTTAATTGGCGTGATTAATAAATGAGCTTGTTAATACTTCGCTGTGTAAGTACTAGATACAAAGAAGGAAACTATTTTAAAATAATTTAATAACATTTTTCTATCAATATTTATACGTAGTAATGTAACCATGTTTGCAAAATTCTACTTACCTTGAATTTATTAAGTCTTTAAATAAATTAAGTTTAATGCACCAATAAAATGACATAAAAGCAGTTTCATTACTATACTTTTAAAAAACTTTTAAAACAACTTGTCAATTTTTTCTTGTGAATTTTTTCGAAAACGGAGTGGCATTTCTTAAAAAACCGGAAAAAGTGCTATCACTCTTAAGAGTGAATACCACGTAAGGCTAGTGGGGAGGGGGATAAAGCGCCAAATGAGGAGATATCTCCCTAATAATCAAATTTTAGCCTAAAATAGTCTTCAACAATCCTGTACTATTTATTTATGTAAAGTCTATACGAGCACAATTGAAATCGTATAAAAACTAAGCCGGCAAAAACAGTTGGCAACTCTTTATTGTACATGGTCGGAGGTAAATAGAAATGCTTGTCATAAGAAAATGTTATAATTTTTTGAAAATCCCGTTCTACATTGAAATATGTTATTATCAGCAAGGAACAACGAGAAGGTATGAACATATCCTTGCCGGGATGAGGGAATGTGACAGGTTAGATTGGCGAGGGGCAAGGATGTTAAATAGTAATAATAAAATTTAAGTTTCTTCTAAAATAAAAATAAAAATGTAAGTTTCTTAACCAAAGCAAAGAATTAGTACAACAAAAATAAATACTTGTATAAATAAAACATAAATAAAAACAAAATTAAAATATGTCTCTAGAATAAAGTAACTTAAATTAAAATTTCTTGTCAACTAAATAAAATATATTCCAAGAAATGTAACAATAAAAAAAGTAAACTTCGTACCTAACACAATAGCTAAATATTTTCTTTATAGAATTTTGCAAACAGCGGAAAGAAAAACTATCTATGAGAACTAAAGGAAAAACTATATATAAAAATATTAATGAAATCTTTGCATTCTTTCGATAACCTGATTTCTGGTTATGCTAACAAGTAAAAATTCTTATTGTCCACAATAAGGACGAAAAACGTTTCAAAGGCTAAGCATATCCAAAAAACTAAATGAGATTGTATGAAAATGTAATTCATTAGAACGAAAAAAATTTTAAAGTCAAGGTACGTAAATAAATTAATTTCAGGCATTTGTTCTCATTTTTAACTGAATTTACATATCGTAGGGGATCATGTAGATACTAGTTTAACCTAGCCTAGCCGTAGGGGACTATGTTGTATGCTAGTGTTAAAATGAGAATGGCAAATAAGAATTTTTACTTGTTAGCATAACCAGAAGTCAGGTTATCGAAAGAATGAAAAGATTTCATTAATATTTTTATATATCGTTTTTCCTTTAGATCTCATAGATAGTTTTTCTTTCCGCTGTTTGCAAATTCCCATAGAGAATATGTTTAATTACTATAAGCAAACAAATAATAAATAATTCACTTTTAAACTAAATATTTTGTTCTGAAAATATATATTAAAAAGTTTAATGCTAAAAGTTGACGCGTTCGAATCTTCACTTTCTGAAGAGGGATCATTATCCGGTTGAATTATAATCGGCGCAATGAGGGGTAGTGTTGGATATTGATTTTCTTTTTCAATTACATGCTTAACGCAATTTTTCCATAAATCAGTATTGTCGAGGTCATTTATTACTTCTCTTATATGATCAACTACTACCGCGCTTAACGTTGGAGAGTCATTACATTTTCACAAACGATCTCTTAAAGTTGCTCAAACCATCTCGATAGGATTAAATATGCATAGTACAGAGGTAACCGCAAAAGTGTATGACCGTGTATATTGGATAAGTTATCAATAACATATTTCCTTTTGAAATTCTGTTCTTTTATTCATTTCAGTAGTTTGCGCTTTATTGGAACTTTTACAGGAATTTCCATATTTTTTTCTCTCGTGATTTTTAAAATGTCTTCCTTGTACTGGCGTTTGGCATTTTATTTAATATTCGCGAGTGACAGGAAGCATTATCTAACACAATTACCGAATTAGGAGGAATATTTGGTATAAAGCCGTTCTGAAAACTGCTTTTCGCACTGCACTGGAGAAATATCGAGTCCACGTTGACTAGTGCTTGATATAACTCAAACACCGACCGACCAATCGAACTGAGGAATACCCGGGTGCCAGCCAATCGTCGCCACCCGTCCTCAAACGCAGGCCAATGATAACACATCTCAGTCCGCGTTGACTCTTGAGAAACGATTAACAAGGTTTTTTATGCTAGTGGACCTGTCCGTTTTATTATCTTTAAACCAGTGCAGTCGTAGATGGTTCATTCAGGCTGATTACATTGCCAGTCTTGGATTCGCCTGCACAGCTTCAACTACTATTCGATTCTCGATACCATTGTTAAATACATAGAACAAAATATCAAGTTAAGTGCGCACGGTCCTGTGCTTTAACACTGACCAGTTTCAATTGACTTCGTAAACACTATACAACTTACACTCATTTTCAGTTAAATAACATCACCCAATTTGCAAAAAACAGCTAATTGTTAATCATACTTTTAATGATTAACAATAAGCTGTTTTTTGCAAATTGGGTGATGTTTAACAGAAAATAAGTGTAAGTTGTACATAAATAAATACTACAGGATTGTTGAAAGTTAGGGAGATATCTCCTCATTTGGCGCTTTATCCCCCTCCTCACTAGTCATACGTAGTGTTCACTTTTAAATGAACAATTGGACAACAACATAATATGGGGTTATTATATTCTTCTCAAATACAAAACGAAGAAAATATTGCATTTGAGCGCACATTTCTAAAACCAGTAATATCACTCGTAGAGAAAAACATTTCATATCACTGTGTTGGTGATCTAATTCTGAACAACTTTCAAAATGTCAGTCCGTCCGTCTGTCTGTTCATCTGTCTGTCCGCCTGCCTGCCTGCCTGTCCGTTTGTCTGTTTGTCTGCCTATCCATCTGTCAGTCACAATTCTTGTAAGCCCGATACCTCAAGAATAAAAAGTCCGATTGTATTGAAATTTGAACAGTAAGTCAGTGTTGGCTAGAGGAGGAACCGTATTGTTTTCAATAATATCGATCAATAAATAGAAAAGTTACTAATTATTTAAATTAGAAACAAATCGGTTTTTTATCTTTCGAAATTAAACAAAAAAAATGTCTAAAACTAACATCATTGACAAAAAATGGGAGAGAGTCGAGGGGTTGAGCAATACATCTAATCAAAGTCACAAAATCGTGCATATAAATTTTCCACAAAAGTCTCCTACTAAAAAAAAATTGTTTTTGCAAGGAATATTTTCGAAACGTAGTAATGGCAATTGCTTAATTGCAGAGTGGACACTCTAGAAAAAGATTACTTTTAATGTTCCTAAAAAAACAATTAATAAAAAAACGACAAAGGAAAATAATATCTGGCGCATAGCCGAGACAACAGCATATGAAGAGTCTGATATATTTTGGAAAAAATAGATCATTTGATAAGTCGGATTAGTCCTTATTTCATTGCTCTCTATGCTTTTCGATGATTCTTGGAAAGTTTTTACACAGAATGATTCATTTAAGTCAACTGATGTTAAATAAGGTCAGTTTGTGTTCCAATATAGTGTTCTATTGACAATTTTTTAAATTACGATAATTTCAGATATGAATCCATGGAACTAGATAAATTGGGATCAAATCGGTCTCGTTAGTGTCGTGTTGCTTTCTAAGGTCCATGTATTATTATTGATCATTTTATACTGACGTCAACATGAAGATTAATTCAATTATTTCCGTTGTGGTTCAATCGAGTTAGTTTGTGTTCCACTGTTTTTTGGGTCGATTTGGGATATCCATCAGAGTTAAATTGAGGTAGTTTATGCTCCTTTTCTTTCTATCTCATTTTATTTATAATTTTTGCATGCCTTCATGCTGACTAATTTAATTAAGTCTACCAGATGAAATGAGTTTCATTGTAGTCAGATCGAGCGAGTGGTAAGACTTTAGGCTTCATTAATGTATTTTCTCAATGTATACGGTGCTTTACACGGATAAAACGGGATGGCATCCGATAGGCTTCAAGGCTAGACTTCCTCAAAGCTGGAAAGCGATCTATATGAAAAGAGGAACATAGACGACGTCGATATATTGCGAAATCTGCAGTGGAATTTGAGAATTGAACACAGCTGAAGAATATAAAGACATTAATTTTTTTACTAGTACTTTTCTGCGGCACTTCATAGAGATTTCCAGGGTCTGATCATGTAGTTAAAGTGAAGATTTTGTAGCAAAAGGAGCAGCAGGTCACAATATTGAAAGATTCTCCAATAACATTTTTTTTATACTATAACACACAAGGAAATTTCTCAGGAATCAAACAGTTATTTCACGCCCTCTCCATATTGTAATCCATCAGGTACTTAGTCTTTGATTTTGCCTGTCGTGGACAGACGTTCACACTAATTTCAACAATAAAAATTAAAAATATACTGACTGTTCACTTAATGGTGTTACCATATGAAAATTATTTTGCTATGCTGTAGAAAAATGTTAATAAAATAAATTCTCAGTCGGCCACGCCCGAGTTCAACTTCTACTAGTTATGACATTTCATCAGCTGATTTATGGTAACAATTCCTTTCATTATTTTTATATCAGTTAAAGCAGGGAGTTCTCTACTTGATAACGAAAGGTTAAAGCTAAACAAATAAAATTACAATAAATACATATAACATAATAACATTACTTAAATATCATACGTGATATTAGAAATATCGCAAATAATTTTGTCGGTATATAAAATAACAAAACTCTTCTAGACATTCCACTAATAGCTCAACTATATAAAATCTGATATTATAATAGAAATGAAGCAATAATGAATATTTATTATGTTCAGTTAACGCTAATCTTTTCCAAAATGGAAATAAACGTTTTACAGCTTTTAAATATATTCACAAATCCAACATAATTTTCAATACAGAAATGTCTTAATATTCTATATAGGTGTGCCATACTTAAATCTCGTGAATAAAACCCACTTCCTTCTCAAATGAATGGGTAAATGTAAATTATTGTACACATGATTAATCTTGTGATAATTGTTTCGGCGCTTAATATTACGAATGTCTTTGTTATATGATAGCATTGGCACCTCCTAAATACGATGATAGAAAATGCAACAAGACAATGAAAAATAACTCTAGTTAACACATTTGAAATTTATCAGAGCACACCGAATGCCTCGAAGGGAAGATACAATATACTAGTTGAAGAAGTAGAATAGAAATACCCATTGCTTTGATCTCTATCTATCTCTAAGCAACATTATGACTTGTTTTAAGGGGATTTACGTTGATGTTTTCCTAATACATGAGAGTATATTTTTTCTGAAATCGGTTAAGAATGCCCACTTTCTCGGCGCAATTTCAGATCCCAAAATACGCTATTCTAGTATTTTAGTCCGTTGCTAAGCAACCATCAGAAAACAGTCCGGGAAAGTCTTTTCCAACGTAATTTGTGTATATGAGCAGTTTATTATCAAAGACTAAGTCCTCGAGCTGAAGCGCTCGGAATTTTACAAAATGGTAAACAATGTACACTCTGTATATTACTAGGCAACTATGCTTTCGAAAAAAATTTACTGACAAAATATAAACACTAGTGATATTTCATATGGCAAACTCCCACATTTTATGTATTATTCTTTATAAAAACTGATATATTTGCAATTAAATTAGCACCAATTTAAAATCGGCAGCATCATGGTAACGTTACTAATCGAATGCAACTTAACCTGAATGGAATAAAAAAACGAGTAGCTTATGAAAAGATATTTAAAATTTTCTGCACCAACGAACCCCTCAGAGACGCATAGTAGGTGCGAAACAAAATGATATATGCAGTCGTAAATACATATCATTAAGTATATAATCGTAAATCGGAATTCATATCCTTTGTATTCAAAAACGCCATCCTAATGATGTATGCAGCTACTAGGTTTTAGCGGTAAAACAATTTGTACACGTTCTTACTTACCTCTAATAAATTATCCATTAGGCGTTGCAGGCATTAATTCACTGTAATGCAAGCATTTATTCGAGAAAAAGACCAGTCAGATAATCATCAATGAATGAACTCAGTGAATACGTTAGGTGATTAGTTATTTCAGATTAGTTTGAAACTTCTTGTGAACCTCGCATACGCTGTCGGAAATATATGTTGTTATGTACAGTATGTACACACTTGACAATAGTCTAGGGATGAACGAAAATTCAATCGTTTTGTGTGCAAGTATTATCCGAACTATGTATAATACTTTGAATCAACGAAGTAAACAAATATTTTTATAATCAACTTACGAGGACCCTAATTATAATACTAAACCAATTTGTTTAGTATTTAAAAAAATCGGTAAAGGAATTTACACAGAACTCCCCTCTTTATTTGTGCGCGGGTCACTCTAAATAATTAATAATTACGAAATGACATTGAAAATAATAATAGGAATATAGTTATCACTATTATTACAAAGAAGACCTGGTAAGTTTTCGTCAAAAAAATATACAGAGTACTCATCCAACAGCAAAAGTTCAATACTAAATAACAGGTGCCAAATATGGAAGGCTTGTGCTAATACCTTAACAAATGTTCACCATGAATTATTTCTTGGGATGACCAATTGACCACCCTGTATATTTTTCAATAAAAGTGTAATAGCATATATCAAATGTTATTGCCATCTGACACATTTTCAATTCCACATTCACGTAGTGGAGTGGAAGTATAATGGTGGTTAAAAAATTTCATTTTTTTTTCATTTTTCAAAAATGTTGGTTAAAAATTTTCAAAATCTTTTTTCTTCTGAAACAGGTTTAGAATGTCATGAAACCTGAAAGTTTTAAATTTCAGCAAAAAAAAAATTTTCCATCTATTCTAGTGGTAAAATTATTTTCCAAAATGGTAAAAAAATGATTCAATTTTTTTTTTCCGAAATAGGTTTGGAATGTCATGAAACGTGGAAATTTTAAATTTGAGCAAAAAAAATATTTTTCATCTATTCTATAGAAAGTAGTGAAATAGATTTAAAAAATTTTCAAATTTTTTTAAATTTGTTTGAATAGGTTTAGAATGCCATGGAAACGTGGAAATTTTAAATTTGAACATAAAAAAAAAATCTTTTTTTTGAAATTTTTTCAAAAATGGTTAAAAAAATTTCAACATTTTTTTCTTCTGAATTAGGTTTAGAATGTCATGAAACGTAAATTTTAAATTTGAGCAAAAAAAAATTTCCATTTATTCTAGTCGTAATTTTTTTTTCCAAAATGGTAAAAAAATGTTACAAAGTTTGTTCTTCCTAAATAGGTTTGGAATGTCATGAAGTGTGGAAATTTTAAATTTGAGCAAAAAAAATTATTTCATCTATTCTATAGTAAGTACTTACTTGATGATTTAAAAAAAAAAAATTAATTTTTCAGAAAAATGTTTAAATTTTTCTAATACGATTAGAGTACCATGAAAACGGGTAAATTTTAAATTTGAACAAGGAAAAAAAACTTCATCTATTTTAGTGGTAAAAAATTTTTCAAAAATGGTGAAAAAAATTTTGAAAAAAACATTTTTTTTCAGAATACCATGATGAAACGTGGAAATTTTAAATTAGAACAAAACAAATTTTTTCATCTATTTTAGTGGTAAAAATTTTTTCAAAAATGAAAAAAATTTTCAATATTTTCAAATTTTTTTTTTCTGTACTTAATAGGTTTAGCGTGTCATGAAACGTGGAAATTTTAAATTTGAGCAAAATAATTTTTTTTTTACTATTTATTCCGTTTAGACGGTCCACCCTGTATATTTTCCAGTGAAAGTTTTACCATTTCTTCGCTGACAGTAGGGTCAACTACCTACCAAATTTGACTGCTCTCCGTCAAGTAGTTTTTTTAGTAAATGCACCAACAGACAGACAGACAGACTGACGAAATTGAAAAACTTATATCTTCGTAATCTACGTGTTCTGAAACGTCAGAATCCGAAAACATCTCGGAGGGTGATTTTTTCTCGAATACAATACTTCCCTTCGGTATGGCAAGGAAGTAAAAACGGTCGTTATTATTGCAGGCGCAGGCGCAGACAAATACATTGATACCATTTTCTTAAGAATTGTAAACAACTGATCGGATTTACTTTAGGGTAAATTTTTCTCTCAATTATAGATAATTTCAGGTACGAGTCAATAATATCTTTCGAAGTGGGAATAGCTTACTAAACTACTACGAGTTTTAATTCATTTAAGTTTTAACTGGGCTTATTGATTATTATATTTTGCAGCTATCGGGCCGAATATTCGGCAGTATGTACGGCTAGAATAAGCCTTTATCTTTAATGAAATACGTGTATATTATAAGGGTTCCGTATTTCAACCACAACTCTGTTATTTTTAACGCGACGATGTGACGAATAAAAAATATTTTAAAGAGAATTTGAAGAACTTTAATTTATATTATGGGCACATTTTACTTAACTATCAAAAGTTTTCGTGAAATTTGAGAGTTGAATATATTTTTAGCCACTAAGGGTTCAGAAGTCACATTTTAACTGTCATACTAGATTTTTCAAAGGCTATCGATTGTGTTAATCATGAGCTGCTATGCCTTAAACTAAAATACTATAACCTCGACGACATGGAAATTCAGTTTCTCCATCATCAATTTCCCCATGTTAAGTCAGGGGTGCCTCAAGGTTCCATTTTAGACCCCTTACTTTTCCTCGTCTATTCATTTGATGTGTGTAGTGTCGTAAACAGTTCTATGCTATTTACCTATGCTGACAACGAACAACTCTTGTATACATTTAATCCAACGCAACATGATATTGATGTAGTAAGCAGGAATGTTAATAGCAACTTACCAGCTTTCAATGTACATCGTAGGAGACATAACCTTAAACCAAATTCACAGAAAACTATTATAATGCTGTACTCTCAGAAATGTATGTTTGAAAGCAAATTTAAAAATAAGTATGGAGGGCGAATTACTGACCTTCGTAGAAAGTGCAAGGAAATTTGGGTGTAAATTTTTATATTAAATTAAGATTTTAGAAACATCTATCAAGTGTAATGAAACAATGTTATTCACGATTAAAAATTTATATAGCAATAAATATATATTAAGTTTTAAAACTCGAAAAGTTATGTGAATGATTTGTGTTAAAAACACACGTTGTTGATTCATCTGCAATTTGAGAAAGTACGACCACATATCTTCAAAATTTGATGGCCTTAAGTGGCTTAAAATGGAAGATATTTTTAACTATCACTTACTTGTTTTCTTGCACATCGTTTTATGGTGACTTCTACTCCCCTCTACCTCAAGGAAAACATGATTTTACTGAAATCAAATTCACGATCGAAACATAAAATCTGCACTTTCTTTAATTATGCTACAACACTCCACTGCACTATTTTAACGATATTTTACTTTCAATGCAGTTCATTCTTATAATAATACTGGTAATATGTTGTAAGTGCATTAATTAATATACGCACCAGTTTGTAGACATAGCAATGTCCAATTTTTAATTTACTTTTAATTTTTAACAGCACCTATTTATATTTATTTGACTGTTGTAATTGTTATTTCCTATCTTTATATTACTTTACAAACACGTATATTGTATTTACACCTTTTTTACTGTATTTTCTATGTCTTTCTTTTTGTTAGTTTTAATTTATGGGTTAAGTGGTAGAATAGGTCTAGTTGCTAAACTCCGCCCTTGATGTATTGTTATTTATTTTATGTTATATTATAATAATACTATGTGCAGTGCATTAATAAAGACAATTATTATTATTATTATATTTCTGAAACTATTAATTTTAAAGAAGCTAAAAGAGAAATAAATTAAATAACACTTCATAAGCTTTATTTTTGAATTGTGTAATTGTCCTGTTTAATACAACAGTTTTTCAGTTATTTGCAAAGAAGGAAATTTGCAGTTTTGCGAAATTTGTCTTTCGTTAAAGTACATATTTTTTGTAGCGAATGCTTTAAAACTAGAGCATGTTAATAATACGGTGTATAAACAGGAAACAATAAAGTTTCTTTTATTTTCATACAGCGGCCAATAGCAGCAGGACTCTATATATTATTTTTAAAGCTGTAGGGATATAAGAAAACACATTTTAAAGATTATGCCAAGACCTCTAATTTCTATTATATGTATTTTTAACATCAAATATATTGTTTTTGAGCTATTTGAGATTTAAATATTATATCTCATATATCATACATCTTTAAACATATTTTTAGGATTGTTCGCCATACAGAAATAAGTAAAAATCAAAATATTTGTCATTTAACTGTAACGATAGTTTAGCCGACTAAGGCATGTTAGTGACAAGCACACTTAGTCGGACTGTTTACCGTGTACTGGGTTCGACCCCCAGCTTCGACACCAGCGATGTCGGTGGCTAATGGATGTTGTATGCATTTTGTCAAGTATGTAACCCACTTTCGGCCGGCCTAGGCTCTGAATTTGTAAGTTGTATACTATGTGTGACGTAATTTATGTTTATATTCCCATTCGGGTTACACCACAAACAAATTCCAATTTTCAAATCGGTATAATTTGTAAAATATTTATTTGCGTGATAAATAGCATACCGCCTTTCTTCCTACCAATTGGTCCTCTATCAGATCCAGCAGTCAGTTTTTTATTTTCTTTTGCACGTCTTTATATGGAATGGGAACCATCCCCAAATTTAATATTAGCTTATGTAGCTTTAAAAATAAATATGCTGCACAAAAGTTCTAAAGCAAAAACCTTAATTGACTTGACTAATTGGCCATAAATCTGATTCTCTCCAGCGTACCCTGCAGAATCCCAATTGTTTCATTTTCAATTTTGCTCAATTTTCGAAACGTTCCCACAACGACATTTCAAGGACGCATGGTATTTTATAAAATGTAGTAAGCAAGTTAAAAACTACATATCATGAAAGTCAGCAAAGCTGAAGCGAATGTCACATATTTAAATAATTACTGCCAGGGCACTATGTAAATCTAGTAAAAAATGATTAGAAAATATGGACGAATAAAATAAACTACGTTGAAAATTCAGCTGAAACGAAAATAAAAAGAACGTCTCGATTATCACTATGAATAGTTCAGAAACTTATGAATGCTGGCATTATTTATGAGGAAGGGAGATTGAGGAGTGTTTCTTTAAGATTTACATGCTACATTATAAACATTTTTTACAGCAGGTACCACAACAAGTCTTGCAAAACCATAATGTGTAACATATTATATTACAATGATATCATTCATCAATTAGATGATATCACGAAGTAAATATAAACTCGTCAATAAATTGAATATACTCATTAGAATAGTACGACTTGATTTAGTAATACTCTTTGATATGTAATTGACAGCTGATGCATTTCAATACTGGGTGACTTCAGAAGAAGAATCGCGAACAATTAATGTGTGTGCGCTTTACATTCTCTGCATAATATTAGTTGTCTGTTGAAATGTAAATATTGGAAAATGTAAATTTTATTCCATCATGATATAAGTAGATATATGTATACAATCTCGTCTACTGCTGAGCATATTGTACAACCCGCTGGGTATCTGCCCAATCTTCGACGGGTATGCTAGCGCTCAGTTTACTTTATAAAAGCCATTTTTAATTTAAAAATTCTGCAAGGTATCGATTTTAATTATAACTTTTTAAAATGCTTTTTCGTCTGCTATCAGAATAGAACCCTAATTATTATAAATGATTATTTAACGCCGTTTTGGCTGGCAATTTACCTCGCTGTCGGCATCTATTGGATAACTAATAATTATTATTATTAAAATTAACAACATGTGTTCCACAGTGGCCTGCACTAGGGCCCCTGTTGACTTTATTTTACCTAACTACAGATCATACTTGTCAACCACTTAATAATGTTTGCTAAACTTCTTCATGTTTAAGCTGCAAATAGTCAGTAGATGAAACAAAACATTTGTTATATGAAATAGTGAAATACTCCATCATATGGTTCGAACAGAATAAGTTATTTTTAAATGTCTCTAAAGCTGTATTTATGAACTTTACTGACAGACTTGACAGACGCTTTGTGATTCATGTAATGTTATAGTTTTAGTTGGTCTCCCCTTGTTGTATCGCGTACCCCACAGCTCTACGCTCTTTGGTGACATCAGTCTAACGTTTTGGTGGTCGTCAGACATATTTAGAGACCTGACACTCCAGCAGCTGAAGACGTCCAGCACACAGTGAAGAAACTTTACGCCAGCAGAGCAGAGCACGGGAATCCGCTGGTCAGGGAAGCAATTGACTACGACCCAGTTGACGGGTAAGTATAAACTAATCAAATCTTCTGTTTCAGCCCGACCCTCAACCACCTACTGCAACATACGGTTAACGCGGGAAGCCTTGCTGTCGCTTCTCTGTGGTGTAATGTTCTCTAACTTGGCTTCACATCAAAGGTTTGCGTTATTTAATTATTAGGCGTTTTCAAAAATTATAAATTCTCTTTCAGTGTAGAGATATTTTATTATGGTTACAAACACTTGAATTTTGACAGTCAATCGTAAGCCATTTTCAACCTGGAATTGAAATTTTACCTCCACAAACACCATATTCATTTCACTGCATACTCATGACGTCATCAGTTGTATTGTCAGTAAACAGACGTCACTGCATATTATAAACACATGACATTTTGTAGTCTTACCATTTTATAATGAAAACTATAAGTGGTATTTTGTGCCAAGATGTAAAAATACATCCAAAAATATACCTGGAAGAGTTTTAGTGACAGTAACAAGACATTTTGTCCATCGGATAAACTTCCAGAAACAGCTTTTACAAATCCCGTAATAGGTATATTATTTATTAACATGTCAAACGTAAATAAAGCGAATAAAATGTTTTGTTTAACACTATTAAAACGTGATTTAAGCCACCAATAAAACAAAAAAATATTGTTATAACAAGTACTTAATTTTAATAACATCAAAAAAGCAAATTTGCACATAGTGAAAACACCTTATATGGTATGGTAACATTATTGTGCATTGCGATCAATGTACATCAAACTTAAAAGTTCTCTCAGTGTAAGAGGTTGTGTTTCACTCATGTTCAATGCCATTACAACCAGTCCACAAAATGTCAAACGATCCGACGTTACTGTCGCTTCTCTATGGTGTATGTTCTCTGGCTGAATGCCTATTAAACATAATAACATCTATTAGACTTAACATTTTAATTTCAAATTTGGAACACTTGTAGAATAACATGATAGAATATTCTTTACCGAAGATAAGCCACATTTGCCTTATAGAGTGATCGTTAGAGGTACGTAAACTATGTTGTTATGCATAAACTACTTTTTATTACAATTAGCAGCAAAACATTTCTAAGGTTTTTGTTTAAGTCCACAAAGGTAAGAAGACACATTATCTCAAAACTATAATATACAACGTGTCTCTTGGCTTTGAACAAACTTTACGTATATTAGGTAATATACCAATTTTACTTCAAGATGCACAAAATGTTTACATTTCATAAAACCATCGTGAAAGGAATGAAAGTTGCAGTCTGGTACTAGACCTTTATATGGGAAACACATTTTAAGAATAATTAACATATTGAATTATTTAAAGCTAGATTTTGTGTTGCCTGTGAAAATTATAGGGATAATTCCCCACCTCTTATTTCATTGTAAATGAAATCTGCAGTGTTTACGAAATGTTCAACAATGGTTTTCATAAGAAATAATTATAACAGAATAGATTTATATAACTCTCCAACTCGTTTAGTTCGGGAGTATACGGGACCCTATTATATTTCGTTAGTCACACCTTATAGAGTTCATTTCTATGATTATAAGAATTTATAATTTTCTTTACGCTCAATGCATTATGCAGCACGCTAACAAAAGTTATTTATGTGGTTTATTAATATAAACCACTTCACTACTTCAACTGAGGTGAAGAAGAGAAACAGTTTTTAATATGTGAAATCAGTATTGATAACATTTATTGCTAAGTACCTACTACTCAATTAAAAAATTAGTGCATGTTACATCAAACAAACAAAATGTTCATATCATTTCCTTAATATTTTCAGATAAATCTAGTTGCAATTTATGTAATAATAATAATAATATAAAACGATAACCTTAAAGGTTAAACTACAAACTTTTCATTTAGAAATTTTAAGAATGTTTAAATGATATAAACATTATATCAATAAATAAGACTAATTACACAATACACTTCATGTAATTTATCAATAGAATTTTACAGCTTATTAACTGATTTATTGAAAGGGTACACATGTTACTATATCTTTTATACAAATAGATATTATGTAAGATTTAGTACAAAATAAATTATTTTTTTCTTGCAAGGTACAATTGATCGAGTCATTTAGTCTACCAATTAATGGTTTAATTACCCACCTAATAATTGGAATAGATGGAATCAATGAAAAGAGATAGAAAATTTATATTTAGACCAGTTTAGCAAATAAACCGACAATGATGAAGTTTCATTTTGTACTGTATCGATTCCCTTTCCTCGACGAATTGTTAACTTATATATCTATAGGATTTGGTAAACAGCATGAAAAATAATCTATGAAAAACAGAAAGAAAACTAACTAAAACGAATTCATGTGTTTTTTATTTGACAACTCTCATTGTATCACTAGTATCCTCATCCATAAATGTTATCATTAGCCAGTATTTTTAAGACATAAAAATAGGACAAATAGTTCTGATAGACATATGTTCAGAACACGTTCTCCTACGCTTTCTATAAAGTTCTATAAAGAACTATAATTGAAGTAATAACTTAAACTGGTAAAATAAGCTCAATAAACAAACCTTGATATATTTGAATTTGATTGATTGATGCACATTTTTGAATTCTGCTTATGTGGAAATTAAGAATAATCTTTATCAAAAGACATTTTCATTTTGCGGTTAAATAAACAAGGGTTATACCATTCCTCAAACGATCTAGAAAAATTATTTTTAGTTTTATGGAAATATAGTTCTTACGTATTACAATTACAATGACAAAATTGAATGTCGATAGCTTCATATGTTTTAAGAATTTTCCTAAATATCCCATAACTTTGACTACTACTAGAAGCATTTTAAATTATTTCTAGAATTACGCTCATTTCTTCAACGACACACTGTATATGTGTGAATTATATGCATTAGACTCTTATTATTAAATCAGTCAGTTTAATATTAGTATTTTATAATTTTCAATTTGTAATGCCAAATTCAATTCAGTTTGAGGTACCTACTAATAATATAGGTGAAACAAAGTTATTTCGACAAAGAGCAATTTAGTCTCTATTACTTTAATTGTTTTGTAGATCGAATTTCCTCCCAAATAATGCACCTCTAATCTTTTACGTGCAAATTATTTGGATGAAATTGTGAGTCTAGAGCGACTGCCTACTTTAAAGCAATACATTTAAAAACAGGCATACTTAATGATTTTTTTTGCATGAAGCAACCTCTGCAAGGTTCTTATGTCGAGGAAAACAGAATGGAGGATTGAGCATGGACCGATCTTTTGAAATTATTAACTATGAAATCTTATATTTGTATTTATGAATCTTTTAATACGCTGAAAACAAACTGGCATTATCCTTCGAAAATTTTAGATAGCCGATCTATTATGGCGTCTTCTAGTTACTGCCTTTCAGACATCGACATTGTAACACATTATTCCAGATTACGTTGCCAAAACATGCATGTAACCGATTAGCTCGAATAGCCTGATTAAAATGAAATTTTCTATTACCAGGAGTAGTTGTATCATAGATTATTTTTTGATACGTTTTTGATTCACAGTATACACAGTGTCACCAACAAAGACCGCATCAAGTGGAAAAAATGTTTATTAAGGTGGCCATTCCCTACAAAGGTACATCCGATAGCCAAGTATTTATTATTTTTACCCATGTTTTTTTCTTAGTACGTATATTTAAAAAAAAACTATAAGAGTGCCTAAGTAGAACCATAAGGAGACTATTACTATGAATTTTCACTCAATAATGTCAGTGGTTGCAAAATAGCTAGATTTAAAATTACGAATTAGGAAGATTAACATGATTTTTAAATTTAAATCTAGCTATTTTGCAAATCACTGAAACTATTGAGTGAAAATTCATAGTAATAGTCTTGTTATGGTTCTACTTATGTACTATAGTTTTTTTTAAATATACGTACTAAGAAAAAAAAGTTATAACCAAAAATAATAAATATTTCTCTGTCGGGTGTCTCTTTCTAAGGAATGGCCACCTTAATTAATTCATGATAATTTCTAAAAGTAAGACTGTTCCTAATTCATATGAGTACGGAAATATAGAATTTTTCTCAATGCCAGTAGAAAGAATATATTAATATGTACAATACTAAAATGTTCTTCTTTATAATCAATCACCCACATCATTAAGATATGTTTCATTTATAGAATAGTTAACGCACAATCGGAAAAGGTATGTAATTTGTGCGTTCTTTAAATGCAAACAAATATATTTGTACTTTGCACATGAAAATATTTCGTAACTGATACTTGTACGTTATATAGAAGTACATTTTGTATGTAAAGTCGGGTACAGTTTAATCTGACTTGTGTCATGGCCGCTAAAACATCTGAAATAAGATTTTATTTGATGCATAAGAAATGCCAGTAGCTCTCAAACAGTTCTCTCCTGTAACAGCGATGATGTCGCTAAATAATTATAAAAAGTTCCATCCATTTTTAAATGTTTACCATAATATCGTTTTGTATTATCCCAAATTAACTCTATAGCGTTAAATTGACAGTGGTAAGATGGCAAACCCGTAACTTCATGTCCATTCTCGCGCAGAAGTTCGTTAACAAAATACAATGGTACCTTCTTATTATCCCGAGCAAGATTTAACAAGTCTACTTTCAACGCTGTGGAAGGAAAAGGAATATTATTTTTTTCAGTTAACCATTTTGCAATTTCATGCTTTTTCCATTGACAAGTAGGTTGTTTATTTAATTGTCGGGTGTGATAAGTATTATCCATTACAATTAAACTTATTCTTCAAGATTTAGTAGTAATTGACGTTGTACCATTCCTCAAAATTGTCACAGTTTATGTTATCATGATAATTCATACTTTTATTGGCAGTAAAAAAAATTAAGCTTGCTCCCGGAATAAGTTTCCATATATATTTTTTTTTATTGAACTATTCATTTGTTCACATAAATTGCGACGATTGCAATCTTTTTTATACCTAAATCCACAAACTTTTACTTACCTTACTTAAGTGTATGATTCCCTTATTCTGCAGCGTTTTCTTCAACGTAACTAGTGTAAAATGGGTTTTCGATTCATACAAATTATAAATTAACTGCATTTTAACACCTTCACATACATCCAAAGTATTTGGTTTGTTTTTAATTCGTTTTTCTTTTGCCTTTTGGCCTTTTGGCATACCGCGCCACCACAAAATTGTGGGTTCAACTAGGTATTTATTTAACAAGAAATAAATACGAAAAGTTCAAGGTGTATTCTATGTAATGTATAATAAATAAAAAAATAAAGGCCGTAGATATTCGTGTGAGAATCGAATAAATAATCAGGCCGCACTAAACTTAAGAAAGTCTATATTATTAGAGATAAACACAGGCTAATAGTAATTAAAGACACATCTTTGGGGAAAATAAAGCTTTAACAAAACTCGCGGCGCGGTTTAATAAAATAAAAATTTTAGAAGGAAAGTAATTTACCTTTAAAAGAGCTTAATCAAATAAAAAAAGTAGAAGTGAGGATCGAACTCGCAACCACCCCATTTACATTTATTGCAGCTTACCGATTGACCTACGCGATGCTATGTTCATTCTATTCTAAAACGTGTAATATGTACGCACTCGAAAATTGTAGGTGGTTTGATATTGTTCGTTTGACGGATGAATATCCACTATTTACCACTAAAAATAACTTAAATATTTCATATAAAGACGTTTTTCATACAGAGTGGTGTTAGTTCACGGAAATAAATAATATTCGTCGTCAAATCACACAGTTTGAGAATCGCTAAGCTTATGACTATGTTTCTCACTTCTCAGTGTACATTTCATATTTCCGTCTCAAAGGAAGTGGGAAAGAATTTTGGTAGACATACATTGACAATGTCTTTAGGCTATTACTTTAAGTTTGTGTGCAAGAGATAGTGAAAACGTATGCGCAATATTAATTCATACATCGGCCATTTTAAACTAGACCCGACTCTAGTGAGTTTATACATAGTAGCAAATATTCAATTAATTTTGCATTCGAGTCTGCTTATAATTATCTCCTTTGATTTTGTACGACGTGACGGTGTATCATGAAGATTACAGTTCACTCCATATCCTTTCGGCACAGAAAAGACACAAAGCTGCCGACCGTGCTAAAATAAGGGGAGACCGTATTCGTCTACACTTTACTAAACAATAAATATAATGTATTACTTAATAGATAAAACATTATTACTCCTATACAAAGTATGGTCTGGCATGATTAACATAAGAAATAAACGAAAACGCGCCTCTTTTAATTAAGAATTTTATCTCTTGTGATATACTTACGCAAATCATTCCTAACTAGAACGTCACAGCCAGGAAACAGAACTATACGTTGAATTAATCTGTCAGTGTCGCGAAGGACCAACAATGCGTCCACCAATGCATAAGATATTCCCATCTTGACGCAGGACAGAAAGATTTTTTAATTTACCAGTAACATCATTAAGTTTCCACGGAAAATACGATTTTTTAGTATTATTTTATTCATTCTAATATGCAAAATTTTAAAGTACGGCTCTATAATACTCTTGTCAGCAGTCATTTCACCGACTATGATACCTTAATGGTCGGTTTTTATAACGTAGCATGATTCACATACTTGAATCCAGAGTTTAAAATATTTTAATCCAGAAGTTGAATTACTTACCCCCCAGGAGAAAGTCCATTTCCTTTATCTTCAGTCCCATGATCTGCGCGATGGTTCCTGTGTCGACTGGCTATAACATTTGTTGATAAAACACATAGAGCTACAACATATCCTGCTATCCTCATCTGAGGTCGGCTAAGCCCACAAAGGGGCATTCTCGTCGTTGGAGGACCTGAAATTAAAAAAAAAGTATTAAAATACACTCTGATTTTTAACATTTAATCACATTTCCTTCGTATTATAAAACATTTTATTGTATAAATTGTTGCCAATTTGATATTGAACAAAATCCAAAACATAAAATTAACGAAACTGTTTGAACCGATACTATGCTTTGATAGAATTATTGAAATTATAAAAGATGTCGAATGGTAAACATTTTTCTCGCAAACTAGCTCACGAATCGCATTGGGGCATAAGTAGCAGTTGAGATATGCGAAGAACTATCATTTGTTAATACATTTTTGGGCAGCAACAATAGTTTTCCAATTCCTCGGCATTGCAAGCATTCGTTCCTTTAACTTATCCTCTCTAATAGCTTCTTTCTAAGTGCATCTTTCATTTTCTCGGTTTCCGTCGAGCATTTTTAGCTAAAGAAGTAAGGAAATATTGATATAGTTGATCTCCAGAAATTATTTCTGCACTGAAAAATACAGTAAACCTTTCCTCTTCAGTGATGCTTGCAAAGAAAATATGTAGACCAAAAGGCCTGATATTTTTTCTCTTGAGAATATTAGCAAGGCGGACAAAAAGGTATAATATGCCAATATATTACAAATTCACCCCAATTAGCAGGCGTAAATTTGCAGAGACGGCCCTTCATCAGATTATTGTCAAACGTGAGAAAGCACTGAGGCAGATAAACATCAAAATGCATCTCAACCTTCGATTCTCTCTGACAAACATAATAACATAATACATACTGTAATTGGTATAGGTGGATGTCCATGTTGAGTAACCGCGACATTGAAATCACGTTCCGTGACGAAATGGTTAGGGCCAAAGTGAGCCGATTGTGAAGCCGGTGGCAACGCTTTTGCTTTTACATCGATGAAATATGCTTGCTCTAACATAGTATGTATATACAGTGTGTCTGTTTTAAGTGTACCAATCTATATTAGCTTTGCTATTATCAAAATGTTTTCGTACCATACCTCTGGCTCATTGGAAGTGATATCCTGTGGTAAAAGGAAATTGTCAATACAAAACCTACTTTGCTTTGGAACCAAAGTCAAGCAATACAAGTTTCAACAAATTAAAAGCATTACATATGGATTTGAAGACGGTTCTAATAATTCAATAGTCCCAATTCTTTTTCTGACATCTGTCACCCCCACCATCACCTCCACTTCATTATTAAAAGGGGTAGCAAAATAAAATGAAGATATTGACTTGAAATTTGGTACATATATGTAGTGCAACGAGGTCTGGAGCTAGATGATGTTTTGAGCTTATTTCATTGAATAGTGGAGGAAATAGTCGTGGAAATTTAGCACAAAGATAGGCCAAACTATCGAAAACCTGTGCAGTCAGACGGATCAAAATGCGGTTTTTTGCATGCCTTGATGCATTTATTCAATTTGTTACCTATCTTAATCTTATACAAATGGGAAATTGCACTCGTGCATCGAGAAAATGCATTTTCTCACGTGCAGTTGTTGAGGTAATTAAAAAAAAATCATAATGCTGTAATCCATGGTGGAAATTAGACCAATTTGGTTATTCGGGGGTTTTTGGTGTCTCTGATCATGAATAAAATGTCACAGAAATTCCTCGATGTACCTGAAGCCTCAAAAATTTACCTCGATTGGTATGAGGACAAGGGCATTCTTGCTGGCTAAGTCATCTCCGCAACTTTATTATAATAAATTTTCTTTATCTATTTCATATCTATTATTTATTGTTATATATAATAAAAAATATAAATGTGTTTTTCACGATTTTTTTTTTCAAAGTCCTTCAAATAAATAATATAAGTGATATCATTTTTTTTAAATCAAGATATATAAATTCGCTAATTTTACAATCCACTTGCATAAAATTATTTACAATAATAATATCATAATTTTCGAAAAATAAAACCATAAAATTTAAATTTTTATCAATTTTGCCTAACAATTTTAAATAATGATATATTATAATCATGTTGGAAATCAACGATAAGAATAAATCACAGAAATAAAATAAATACAAAAAATTCATTATAATAAAGTTACATACATGACGTAGACAGCAAGAACACCCTTGTCCTCATGTAAATCGAGGAACGTTTTTGAAACGATATTCATGATCAGCGACCCCAGAAACCCCCGAGGCACAAATACGCAAATGAGATCTCTAGTTTGAAATATGATTATTTTAGGACCCATGCAAAAGGCTCTCAGCATAGTTCGTGTTTGGTGTTACACTCACCCTGAATATTGACTTTTGGAAAGCATTGGATATGCCTCACGTTTTGTTTTCTTCCGATTTGGATACTGGTAGACTCATGAGGGTCAACTCTGATCGAAAATAGGTTACATGTAGTTATGATTATTAGTTATTTCAAGTTTTGATATTTTGATCTTTTCACTATTTCCTAATTATGATTGATGATTAAAAAAATATACTAAATATGCATCTGCAAAATAACTTTGTATATGTTAAGTGGTTGAGATTTAAATATCAGTGTTTATAGCTTCTACAAGTACTAAATTCCACAATTAATTTTTGTATATATCAGTATTTGAATACATAATCATTGCTGTTAGAAATATCAATTACAGATAATTGACCCCTGACTTCATTATTGTTGGGTACGTATTGTATTAACCCCAATACTTATTCAATTAGAAACACTTAGAGTGTTTACTATTAGTTCCATAAATCCACTATTAAATAATTAAATACTAAATATAACTAATGCCTCGATACATTTATGTGAGTCATTTTACACATTCCAAGATTTAACTAACAGAAAATGTTATACTTTACATACACTTACATACACAATATATAAACTCTGAAAATATTGAACGCATAATGAAATATTCTGTAACATATTTATTTATTTAGTTATACCACTTCAGGATAAAAATCACTATAAGGTGAAATTACAGAAAATTACAGAAAATGTATTTATACATAATAGGTATGAAGATGAATAACAATAAATACGTATAATTACAACAGGGTGCCATTATTAATATTATATGAAGCGAATTTTAGGTAGCGATGTTGAATATTATCTATACTATTGCAAATTTGTTTTAGCCAGGATTGCAAATTTGTTTTAGCCAGGATTGCAAATAAGTGAAGCATATTATGTTGAATTTAGCAAATAAAATTTATAGCAACTGTCCAATGCAAACAGAAAAATATTTTCTATATGTTTGTGAAAATTCAGCTTCCAATCAAAGAGAACACTCAAGTCATTAAATTCATCCGATCAACTGAACATGGTAACAAGTACCTTCCAACTAGCAATTGACTCTCTGCCGCATACTGTCTCATATATGGCACAAATCAGCTTTAATTTATTTATATTTTGTTGGTATTTCTGATCATACTCTAAAGCGCATAGATTATTATGGTATAGGGAACGTATTCATTCTATTGTGCCATATTAGTGACATCCAGTATTAAATTTGAAAAGTTCTAAAATTATTTTTCAATGACCGCCAACAGTCGATACCAGTCATAGATGTTTATATTTGCCTGTTTTGATTTTCTGACTATTTTAAGATCTTATTGTCAGAAGAAAAAATTAGTGATTGAAAGAGTGGTATTGGTAACATGTTACTGAGGTGAATAAACATTTTTCATGCATTAGAGACTTATTTTCAAAAATATCTTCGTGCCATACGTGACACAGCATGCACTTATGACATGACTTTTTCTAGAATTTTCATAACCAAGAAATGTTTAGCCCTCGTGTTATTATTGCTCGCCAAGTGTTATGGTTCCAAAGGAATTTCATAGGACTGTCTACATTTAGGAACCATCAGCATGGAGCCAGTATCGTACTTAAATATGCCAAAGGAATCATAAATGAGGAAAAGAGACAATGATGCCCTAATATAGAAGGTAGGAGTTGTAGATAATATTCCAATATCTGTTACTTGTTTGTATGACAATGGAATCGTTATCATGTCGTACTTACGCTGGCAGCACTTGAAACATTGAGGAAAAACCATTCTGTAGAAGAGGAAGAAACATATTTATGTGTCATGTCCAACGGTGGTTTATATTTATAACAAATATATGGGTAGAGTGGATCTTTTGGACTCCCTACTGGGATATTATAAATTGAAAATATGTTAAAGAAAGTGATATATGCGAATAATTTTCCGCAATTAATTTTAGGTGTGTCAATACTTGAATTCTCTGGAGACGGAGACTTTGAGAATAATTTGGCTTTAGTATACTTTAAATTGGCCATAACTAAATGCCTAAATCTCTTTCTAAAACAGGAGGTCGACAAAAATCATCAGTTGAAGGTGAATGCAGGTTAACAAGTATCGAGGTTCATCAGCTAATTTTGCACTTCGAGGTCAGTACAATTAGTATGGACAATAATTGGGAGCATTGGTAAGATCGGAAACAAAATTGGTATTAGCAATGCATCCTAGGTGTAGGATGAAAAGTTTCATAGAATGCGAGAAATATAAAGCATTTCGTCCAAACAAAGACAGACATTGTTTTTATGTATTTCACAATGAATAGTTTGCACAATAATACTACTAATTGCATTTTGTGCCATATGTGATACAAACTGAATTTTCCGTACAAGTTCCTTGACTTTAAAATATAATTTTTTAAACGTTAACATCTTCCCGCTAAGATACGAAACAGTACATTTGGTGTTGCATAAGAGCAAATTATTTCTAAGACATCAAATAGTTACATCGCTCAATTAATAACTTGTTTGAAGTAGCAAACAGCCCTCAAACAAACAACAAAATCATATTATCAGCATGTAACATACTGTTGGCAATAATACAAGCGGCCATATCATTAATAAATAAGATAAATAGTAGAGACCCCAGTATTGAGCCTTGGTGTACTTTAGATAGAGATAGGAATTTTTCAGACGTGAAACTACGGTATTCTACATATTGAGTCCTTCCAATTAATTAAGAAGGCGGTAGGGAAATTAACAAGTCTGATAAACCCAATACCTTAATCTTATAGAAAATACCGTGGCCAGACCAATCAAGGGCTTTGAAATAGTCGCTGTATATAACGTGTTTGTCCACATCAATAGCGCAAGAATAATTGCAATTATTGACCCACCCTTTAGAAAGTCACGCTGAAAAATACTGAACTACCATCGCATATTTTTATCAATTTAGTCATATAAACAAGTTTCAAAAATTTTAGCAAAATCGCAATTTACACTAACAGGATAATAATTAACATCGTAACCATTATCACATTTCAAATTGGCCTTGCTCTGGATAATTTCCGTTGCCCTGAAGATACACTAAACATAATTTAAAAATATTCGTTAAAGGGTAGACAAAAGCGTAAGCACAATCTTTGATACTGAAAACCGGTATGCCATCAGGAACCATAGTGAATTTAGGCAGCACCTTTAGTAAGGCTTCTAATTTATTTACTTCACTGGGCACATTCATATGCAAAAAAAATGTTGAATCAAGGGGAACATTAGAGTTACGCGAAATTTGAAAAAATGAAATAAAAGCTAACAACGTCTGAGGGATGTATTTATTTGCTTTCATTATATATAGCATAGTAACACTGCTTCTATTAAAATTTACATACGACCAGAACTGCTTCGCAATTAATTTAATATTGTTTTGTAATTAATTCAGATAATATTTATAGGAAATATGAACATCGTTTTTTATTTTAGCTGTTTATTATTTGATATCATTATACACTATAGACACACTACTTTATAGGACGTGACATATTTTGGGGCATTAATCAGCGAGTGACATAACTTTTAACATGCTTAGTTACAATTCTGAATCTCAGATAAAAGAGTCCCAAGTAAGTTTAAGTGCTTATGCAAATGAGGAAACTGCTTTTCTAAAATTAAATGTGTAAAATTATTTAACAGAAATTCATTATTTTCCACAGAGACATTACACACTATTTGTATATACAGTGTGTCCACGAAAAGGTTATATTATAGGTGTAAATAATTTTTTGTTTACTATGAACACAATTTTCTATATTCTACTCTTGCTTGACCCAAAACCTATCTTCAGTATGTTAGAATATCAAAAATGTATAGAAGGCCTTGGTGACGGCTTAAAAATAAAATTCGCTTTAGCTAAACTGCCATTTTTGTGCAAGATATTGAAGAAGACAGTCAAAATATTTGTACAATGAATATTAACAGCCATTTTCGAAATTTTACACGGAATATATAAATTTCTATTAGCAACTTAAGTAATAATAACAATAGAAAAACCACTATAGTTTTCCTTAAATTTTCTCACCATTACTTCATTTTCAGATCGTTTGGCACAATGTTTCGTAAGCAAAGGGAGAACTATTGCAACCATGAACATTATTATCGAATATGTTAGAGAATAATTTTAAAACATTGTTATATTTACATTTACACTTCGATGGCTGAAAACACATATTTTTTAAAAGACACATCGACATCTAAGCTACCTGCGGAACACCAAAATCTAAATAATACATGTAAAATTTAATGTTTCTATCTATAATAGTCTTAGAGATAATCCATAATAGACAGAAAGAGGAACGAACGGACGGAAAGATTGACAAAGACTCATCCTCCAAGTGTTCCGCTTATCATTGTGTAGCAGAAAACCTTAAAAACCTGCAGATGGAAAAAACAGTAAAGAAGGAAATGTAAAAACATATTGTTATTACAATTTCTTGTCAGCTATGTTGATCTAGTGGGTCGAGCAGTAGCTCACAGCTGGTATTGGCACCTACTGGTCTTTTCGAACTGTGCTAGATTTCCACTAGAACTGTGGATGCTTCTGGTGCACTGTGGACGTCTTTGTAGGGAAGTTGCGGCGGGAAAACGAGAAAGTGAGAAGAATTTCTTCTTCTTATTCACAAACACTTTGTCATGCATGCAATTCTCTAATTGACCTCCCCTTGTTATATAGCACAACCGACAGTGTCACGACATCTCTCGCGTATGGCCTCATCACAGTTTTTCTCCATCAGCACTAGCCCAATATTTTATAGGTCGCCACTTGCCATCAGGTCATTCCTCGACTATGAGTCTCCTCTATCCGGTTTATATGACTAATAAATAAGAAGATTTAAGAAAAAGCGATGTTAGAAATTCTGCTTGGAAGATTGGTGAATCGAACTGTTGGTGCGATCGGCCGTTCAGGAAATTCATGGCAAATAGCTCGTAACTCTCAAAACGCCGTTTGATTGCCTCTCTAACGGTCCATCAGTGATGTAAGGAAAGATGGAGAAAACTTGAAAGTTAGCAACTCTGATCACTATACTTGAATGTGTACGCAAGAATGTAAGTCGACAATATATCAACCAGCAGATCTCCATTGCATCAGACAGTCAGGAGGCACTTGGGGCACTAGCCTCCAACAGAGTGTCATCCCGACTGGTATGGGACTGCTATCAAGAGCTGAAAATTCTGGGTGAGCAGAACAGAGTCAAATTACTCTGGGTGCCAGGACACTCCAAAATTGACGGCAATGAAAAAGCCGATGAACTTGCTAGACAAGGGGCAGCTAATACATTCTATGGCCCAGAACCCGCGCTGGGTATTTCCAAAAGCTCAGCCAGAAGGGCGATTAAAGACTGGGTCAAGAGCAAACACAAAAATCACTGGAGGAACATTCCAGGAAATCGACATGGGAAAACACTCATTAAACTAAAGAACTGCTCACAATGAACAGGACGCAGTTAAGACTAATAATAGGGCTTCTGACTGGACATTTTCCGGTAAAGAAGTATCTAAATACAATCGGCAAATTTGACGGCAATCTAGACTGCAGACTATGCAGCAAGGAGCCGGAAACGGTCGATCATATCATATTCAACTGCGAGGCACTGGCTCGCAGAAGACATGGTATCTACGGGCAAGCACGAACGGATGCGGAATTCGTCAGCACCCGCCCGACCATGGACCTGTATCACCTGATTAGGGGTACAGGGGTACTGGAGTGGGTAGAGTGAAACACGACAGGGAGAGCACAATAAGCCCAGGAGGCCGCAGTGCCCTCGGAGTTTTATTAACAGACGAGCCCTGAGAACAAAAAAAAACTCTGATCACTGCGCTCTTCGTGATGTTCTTGTCACGTCAAATTTTGCTCAAGAAGCAAGTTGCCGATCTTGCCTTCTGCATTCTTTGATGAATCTCGAGATTCGCACTTTTCGGTACTATCTACAATGGCAACAAAATAAACTGTTCTGTTTATTACCTCGCAATCATCTATCCACATTATCTCTCGGTGGTATTCATTTACTCTGTCTACAATTATAGTTTTCGGTTTATTTTAATTTATACCCAAACCGTACTCAGAGCCTATTGTTAAATATGTGAACAAAAAATACTTAATTATCGAAAATACAAAAATTCTTTGAAAAATTAATGCCTAAACCATAAACCCAGTATCATGGATGCATTCCAACAGTTTTTTCTTTATCCGTTCTTTTGTTTTAACACACAATGTATAAACTTCCTTTGACTGCATTAAATAAAAATAAGAATGCACGAGCAGCGAGCACACTGTATAATTCGACATAAAAATTTGTGACACACGTTTATTACATAACTAACATAAACATTAGATGCATTAGAATAACACATACGTAATGTGTGCATACAGAATTCATTAACTGGGATTGTTTTACAGTCGATTACGTATGCTTATTCCCTTAAATATGTAAACGGTTTAAATTACGATGGCTAATTTACACACATAACTTCCATAAAAAGCGAATATAATTTGAATATTAATCGGCCAAACCTTGAAATATTATGTAAGTATACGGCTTTAGCATAATATTTCAATTTAATTTAATAATTAGGACATCATACTGATTTACGTACTTCCTGTGCATCGCATTCTTTTCTAAAGCAATTAATTGTTGCCCTAATGATTATTACCTATCCGAGATTCTCATAATAGAATATCACAATTCAATTATTATTTACTAAAAAAAAATATATTTCGATCTGTGTTGAAAATTATTCGTTACAATGGTATCTTTGGCATTTCTGATATTATTTTTCCTCTAATTCTCCATATCATCTCAGTGATAGCATGAAAAGAGAAGCTCAACAATCTTTTTCTCGCTCAACCATCAGTTCTGACTACGGTTTAGGAGTAAATAGCAAAATAAAATTTACAGTTACAGACCTAGCAAATGAAAACCATCCAAACGTAATAAGAACAGGTATTAAAAACGATGGCCTGGTTGACAAATCGGCAACTGTGAATATGAAATTTAAAGATGACACAAAGCATACGAAGATCGGAATTGTTAACGCCATTTCTATCTTACTATACGCCTAAGGATCGTTTGGGAGGTAGTTAGACGACGTATACGGATTTGAAGATGTATCGATCGATTTTAGCCTCTGACTAAAAATGAAACATTTGGTTTATTTTATTACAAGTTATATTTCCTCTTGATGATAATACCTTAGAGCTGCCCTGTAGGTTCTCTGTAAATGAAACTGGTTTGTCCTCAACCCCAAACATCAGACATTCTGTCAGTAAAGCTTATGTGCCAAAATTACAACGGCCAAATGGCAATCTTTTCTTGAAACGAAGATAAATGTTTCAAATGTCGTAATGAGCTCGAAATACGACTCCATCAAAATGGCCATCCTCAAATTTGGAATACTCAGAGATCTTAGCCATGCTGCTGTCGAAACTGAGAATCATGTGGACCTATCGAGCATAATCTAGTAGGTTGTTGGGTCAAATTCATAAATCAGTCACCATAAGGGTCCTTATGAAAACATTTATTTAGAGCACAGTTTTTGTACTCGTTTTTACTCTGTAAAATAGAGGAACTAATTTTAATAAAACGCCTGCTTCCAGTGGGATTTGCGTGGAGGGGCAATCGTTGTACTCAACCATTAAACATAATACGATTTGCTTCAGGAGTTCTCTTTGATTATTATTAACCGATTTGAAAGATTGAAATAAACGGGGATTCGTCTTATATTTTTTTTTGTTCACTCATTACTCTGGAGCAGCTGAAGTGAGATCTATGATGCAAACTGTAGGGTATGCCTCGGTGGCAGTCTCATCATACACAGCAAGCTATACAGGGTGTAATTAGTTTCATGTCATTAAAAAAACTGGTGGTAGGTAACCACAAGATAAACAAAAAACCTTTTATAACATGGGGTTTAAAGCTCACAGTTTTGGAGAAAAAAAAATTAACAAAAATTTCGCAAATTTTCAATAAAATTTTTCGAGAACTGCTGGAATATTCAGGTAGGTTTAGATCTAGATCTGATCTGAAGAAAACTATAACTCTCCCTTGTGCAATATTTTAGTTACTGTGGGTATTTCGTTATGTACACACGTCCAACCCGCCCGTTCGTTGTTTTTGTTATTTTTTAATTTCGTGTCATAGTTAAGATTTATTTTATTGACTTACCGTTCAAGTTGTCAAATTCTTGATTACGCACAGACACAACTTACTTGTTCTTTCTTTTTGTATTCATTTTTGGCTTTTGTACCAAGGTTTTATTTTATTTTTCTTTATTGACAACATTAGTTGATAGTTTAGTGTTTAGTGTTGAACGAAGTGCGTATGTCCTTAATTCGACTTACCGAACTGTGTATTGATGCAGATGCAGAAATTTTGAATCATTTAGGTAGGTAGTAAGCTTTTAACCCAGGACACTCATTTATGTTACAAATGTTAATAAACCACATTTAAATTTTCTAAATTATAAACAATCCAATATTTTGTTCCAAATAAAAAACACACATGTAAAGAAATGCTCTGTTTAAACCTCTATGGCCATTATTTGCTTGCAATTGTGCACGAAGAGAGAACGAATTATTTACCTCTTTATACTTCTCAGTTCGGTTGAGGCGGTCTATCAAAGGCGGTCGATGATCCTTTGACACCGCGTGTGCCGGCGAGTACTTTTTTATGACAATTTAAAAGTTGTATAATTGGGAACTACAAGTCCATTGCCAATAAAAGCAGTGGTTCTCAATAGTTGTATATCATAATATTAAAGAAATTGACTTGATCAGTTTTTTTCAAAGTGCCCCTAGAGGGAAAAGTCATAAAGGTTTTTTGTTTGTCTAGTCGGTCCCCATTACCAGTTTTTTTAATGACATGAAATTGATTACACCCTGTATGTCTAATTTAAGATGATCAGAAATTGTAGAATTTGTTTTAACCGCAAAGGCGAATGTGCTAGTGAAGTTACTACAGGGATAACTGGCTTGTGGCGGCCAAGCGTTCACAACGTCGCGCGACATTGCTATTTGATCCTTCGATATCGGCTCGTCCTATCATTGCATCCTATCAAACGAAAAACAATACATAATAATTATGATTTTTTACAAACTATAGTTTTATTTCTCAAAGGCGGTTCCACTGTAACTTTTTCATCTAGCTATACCCAGATGTCGTGTTTTCGTCCATAATAAACACGTAATTTCTATTTATCAGTCCAAATATCAAAATTTTTTCGCTTATTGCATATTGTCAAATAGTAATTTATATTCATCATCTTGTAGTAATCGGTACCTACCTACAAATACTTCCGTTTTCTTGTCACGTCCAAAGATAAGATGCTTACAGGGGTAGACAACATTTATGAACTTTTGTATTAGGGCAGCTCCAATTTACACTTGTGAAAAATAAGTATCGATTTTTTTTTTACTTGAGCAGAGTCAGTTGATATTAACACGTCTCTCCAAGGCTGTGAAATTTCTCGCGTATTTCTTATGAGAAAAGGACATTTTTTGGTAAATTTTCTGTAGAATCGTGACAATGTAGTGAAGTAAAAATCTCACAAAAGTGTCCTCTTCAGGATTGTTCAGTGACAACGAATTATTAATTCTCTTTTAAATTAATCCTGCATAAGGCCGTTTTATGGAATTCCAAAAATGACCCTATGACAATTCTGAAATGGCCGATTTTTACTTCCTTATATTTTGACGATTCTGTGCAAATTTACGAAAAAAATAGTTTTACCCATAAGAAATACGTGTTACCATGATCCGATTTTGTTCAAATGTGGAGGAGATAATTTTTTGGGGATTTGAAACAAGTCTGGAGGATAACTTGAAAAACATTTTAAACCTGATTTTTTAAGCCACTCCACTCTATAACTCTTTTATTATTGTGCAATTTTGTTTTATATAATTTAATATTCATTTTTACAGGGATACATTGACACCGATTGGTTAACGAACTTAATAAATGAAACGATATTTTGATTAAAATTGTATTAACAAAGTTTTTAGCACATAATAATTCATGAGTCACTGTGTCAAATGATATGTTGTAGTTTGATTCATAATAAAATTGATATCTCGTTTCGAACCATAACCTCTAATAATGTTATCTTATAATAATGTTATCTTATGTTTCTTCTAAAGGCTTATACTGGTTGAATATTGTTGTTTATAATGTTCGTGTGTATTGGTCCATATATCGATTTCTTTGACAATACGAATAAGCGTTTAATCTGTCAACTTTTCATGCTTATTTATATTTTTAGCATGTTAGTGTAGGCAAATTAGACGAAAATCGACCTAAAGTTGAAAAAGTTTACCGAATGAATCGATTTTCACGAAAGTTGTGGATTCTGTGCATTTTGATGTCTAGATCAAACTTAACAAATAATTGTCGCTATTGCCCCACAATTATTATAAACAATGATTTTGTTGCTAATTTGATAACTAGCAAAATTGAGGTAAATTAAGAAACAAAATGTTTAAATAATAGTTTGACGAAAAATAACTTTCTGCTCTAGTAAAATTTTTGAAATAATGCGTATTTTCCACAACATAGCGGTTCCGATTTTTCCAAAAAGGGGGGGAGGGGTATAAAAAGTGACAAGAAAAAATCCAGAAAATTCCGGAGAATGTGTTATTAAAATACAAGACTTTTTTTAACGATTTTTTTTTAAAGTGCACTCTATCCAAGTTCTTCTGGAAAAACACGAAATAAAGACCGACATCGGAAAGTGGAAAATCTCCTAAACTATGGAATTTAAAAATCTGGAAAAATTAAGTTAGGTTCAGATATTCTTTAAAATTTTTGCTTCTTGTATTTTTTTTGTAAGGTGCATATTTTCCGAGTTTTCAACGGGTTTTCGCGATCAAAAATGTACTTAAATATTTTCATAACACAAAATACAATTAAATTATTTATCAAGTCAAATCAAATCAAATTTTATTGGTGCTTTAACAATACAGTTTTATACAAGTCAAGTATAGTAACTGACATATTATATGAAATGGTACACATAAAATATATAACAGGATACAATAATATAAATAAATTGTAAGATAACATAACTAATTTAAAAATATTTCAAATACACAGGAGAAATATTACACACATATGCAAACATGCACAATAAAATATATAAATATATAAATTTATATAAAATTGTTGTGCATTATTTTGGTTTCAGTGCCATTAAAATTTAAGAAGTCATGTATACTATAGAAGCATTCTTTTATTAAAAAAAAATATTAACAGTTTATATTTCACCTCTGGTAAGGCTTTCACCCAATTTGGAATTTTATTAAAACATTTAGGGCCGTAACAATTAAAGCCACAATCACTTGACTTAAGCCTGTTAAAATCTATCACCAAGTTATGTTGAGTCCTCGTGTTATATGTGTGATTATCCTCATATTTTTTGTATCGGTTTATATTTTTATAAATATTATGTATCAGGCAATAAAAAATTTATAGTGATAGGAATGTTAAAATTACCAATTCAATAAATTCATCTCTTACATCCTCTCTATATCCTCGATTTGTAATTATCCTGATTGTTTTCCTCTGTAACCCGAAAATTTTGTTTGCTTGCGGGGCGTGGGCCCAGTTTTTCAGACCATAAGTCATATGAGTCACTACTAACGAGTACTAGGTCGTTAATAAAATTTTAAAAGTATTATTAGCAATATTTTTTAGGTTTCTTAGCAATAATACATGTTTTGATATTTTTTTTACATGGTGGAATCAGTTAAGATTTGGGTCAAGAAAGCCTAGAAATTTAAATTTTTCTGGGTTTTTATAATTTTCAATTGGTCTATGACTGAAAATCACATTCGTCGTTTTATGCTAAAGCGTTTAACTTATTTGCCTTTGAACAAACTTCCAATTTATTGACTGATACCAGGAGTGTGGTATCATCTGCAAATAATACAAAGTCAACATCAGGTACAGACTTACTGAGGTCATTTACGTAAATTAAAAATAGGGTTGGTCCTAAGACCGGTCCCTGTGGCACTCCGCTCTTTATGTATTGGGATGTCGAGTTAGTATTACTTATGCTTATGTACTGCTGTCTATGCTTTGAAAATGATTCTATTAAGTTGCAGCTGATCATGCCAAATTTATAAAATTTTATTTTTTCCTTTAACGATTTTGTCTATTAAGTAAATAATTGCGTCATTTGTAATATTTTGTGTTCGAAAACCAAATTGTTTACAATACTTAATGTAAATTATAATTTTCAAAATGGCGTGTTATTTGACTAACCATAAAAAATATGTTGTAGAATGAAAAAGCCTTATTTGCATCTTGTGTCAACTGTTTTTAATTTGAAAAATGTCTGGAATAAAAATTGTTGAATATCAACAGTGGTATATCCCAGAAATATTTTAGAATCTACAGATTGTTCCACATAGTGACGGGCTAATTCTAGAATTTTTGAAAACGGAATATGCAATATTATTCTATATGCTTATATATGACTCTTAATTCTCTGGCATCACATATATCATCTTTAAACTTACCTAGCAGCGTCATCACGCTGCTGTACTTTTTCAATAAAAATGGCGCATCCGCCTCTTAAAGACCGACCTAATTCTATAGAGCGTTCCCCATGATGATTAAAACTTTTATATTTTTAAATTGAATATCCTGTATGTGTTACTTAAAATGTTTCAACAATGAACTGTCTACACGCTGATACCTCACAGTGATTGCTCCTTTACACGGTATTTAAAATACTCAGATCGAAACAAAATAAATAGTCGCTATGGTTATGAGCATATTCAGCATATTCATAATTGATTGCTGAAACATTTTAAGTAAAAATATATAGGGTATCCCATTTGAAAAAATCCAAGTATTAGCTTTCCACCACTATGTAATACTGTAAGCTCAAAAACAATTTTAAAATATGCTATTTTTGATTCCCACAATTTTTATTTGCTACAGTGTATCAAATTTAAAACAATTGAAGAGAGATTAACAATAAATTGACAGACTGATAGGAGGGGGGTTCCCAAGGCCGGTAAAAAGGGGTCAGGGGTACAAATTTTCGGTTCGTTGCTCAAAAAGTCTAAAAAAAATAATTTCTCCCTGGGGTGACCCCCCCCCCGTAAATGGCAAATAACAACCCTCGAAAGGGGGAGAGTGCATTCTCTGCTTACCCCCTGGCAAACTGCCCCGCCCCCCCGTTTTGAGGAAAACACATCCTCGATCTCGTCAACAAAGTAGTCGTCTTCATTTACTGTGCAGCTGAAAAAAGACAAATGTATGTTTTTTGGAAAAATAGGTTTACATAATAATTGAAACATCTGATTTATTTAATTATAATACATTATATAAAATATTTTATTGTCGCATACAATTACTGCATATATTGTTACCCTGGCTTTTCTTACATTATAAAATACTATGACTATATATAACTATAAACTTCGCTTGCAATAATATAATTTTTATCTGGTTAATCTATAATTTGAACCCGTGCAGTTACACTCATTATGAAAATGCGAAGAAGGGGTATTTTTTGCCATTGAGGAGTGAAGCACCAGATTTGTGGTCCTCTCCATGTTCGACATGCTAGAAAATGGAGGGGAACCCTTCCTGTCCAGTGATATGATGAGGGCGCTCTCTCATCCCTTAGGAGGGTGGTTATTGGCCGCTGAGGGTTCTGGGCGAGTATCAGACACGATTTTCATGGTCCTCGCCACATTCAGCATCCTCGAAAACGGGAAGAAACTATTTTTGTTCGTGGTATGCGAAGAGCGCGTTCTCACCCCTTTGGAGGGTGGTCATTGGCCGTGGAGGAGGTGGGCATGTATCAAACACGCATCCCAAAGTCTTCCCCATGATTGACATGCTCGAAAATGGGGGATTAATAAGTTAGATTCCGTGAAACATTATCAATACGCGTTTGACCCCATTTGGGGGTGGTTTTTGGCCGTTTGCGAGGCTGGGTCACTCCAACGAGAAATTCTGCCACCACCGCACTGTTCAGCACCCTCAAAAACGGGGGGCAGAACTACTTTGGTTGCATCAGACAATACTCGGGTTTTTCGGGTCTTTTTACGACTCACACACAATCCACTACATTTTTAGTAGAATTGGATATTAAATGACAATAGACTGCCCATCTCTGAAACGCCATCTTGAATTTTTCTATAAAAAATGTCAAATCGTATTGTCATGTAAAACATATACAAATGCCAAATTTCAAGTCAATGCGATGTCTGAAAGTGGGTGAAGGTGAGCTGTAAGATTTGCTTATGATGTTACAGGTCAGACTAATAAAAGTGTGTTAAAAAGTATTTCTAATAAAAATTAAATACAATACTTACCATATGTTGCGATATGAATTATTTCAGTTTATAGTTTTCACCGCGACACCTCGTATAAGGGCTAGTAGTACTTCTATGAGGCAGATGTTTCAGACAGTACTTACCGCACATATTTTATAAAAAGTTAATAAAAACACAATTCCCAGTTATAATAAGAATTCTATATTTACTTGCTGGACTATTTATAAATTCTGAACTATTGCCGTCAAATATAATTTGTCGGAGACCCATCACTGCTACCTTAATAATTGTTTTCATTATTTAAAGAAAACTGAAAGCTATTTTTAGCTACGGTCGTGCAGCTTCTCGTAATGAAGTTGATTATTTACTTTCTGTTTCATTTTCTCTGACGGCTGCTAGATTGATCTCGACAGGTTGTTATTAACTTCGAAGGTATCAATTACTTTGACAAATTAATATTTTCATACTCCCGAACAGGAAACGCTATATTTTATCGATACTCGTTTGTTGCTTTACAAGAAATTTAATGGTTAGCTTAAGAATGTTCTTGTCTTGTCTTGTGTTGGATTGCCTAAACATAATCTAAACATATCTAGGTAAATATCTACACCTTCATTATGTTTTGTGGCATGTAGAGGTGCAAACTAAATGCATACATGAATTCTAAACAACATGAAAATTTAATCCAAAGGTTTAAATAAATAAATAAAATCTTTGACAAGCTTTTAAATACATGCATTTTTTTATTACTTTCTTTTTAGTTCTAATTTATTTAAATAATTTTTTTTAATATTTTTTTTTACTTATATTTATTTTATACTTTTTAGTCTGATTTTTTTTTATAATTGTTTTGTTGTTCCTTAATTATCACTGTTAATAATATATTTTCTTAGCATCCAATTCATCATCTACACCACCTAAAGCTCATGTGCGTATTGCAGCCACCATCTTTAATTTGCATTTAATTGATGTAATTTTCAACAAAAAAAATTCGTTATCTACGCCACCTAACACTACTATATACTCATTTTCATGCTAATTTGATAATTCTTTACAACGCCCATACTCCATATTGCAGACGCCATCTTTAATTTTTTATTATATATTTAATTAGTAAGTCATTTTCAACATCAAATTCGTCATTTACGACACTTCAAACTCCTGTGTACTCATTTTCATACTAATTTGATCATTCTTTACAATGCCCATACTCCACAGTGCAGCCGCCATCTTTATTTTTCTTACATTTAGCACCGGAAACATCTATTATCGCCAGAGTTATGTAACTGTACCAAATATCAGCTCGATCTGATAATAGAAAGTGAGTTATAATTCGAGTACGAAACCGGAAAGACATACATACAAAGGAACGTTAACGGGTTAATAAAAGTTTTTAAACAGGATTTGTACGTAAATATTAAAACGGTAAAATAGTGTTACAAGATAGAAACGTGTTCAAATGTACGGTGTTAATTCTTCCACAGAATAAAATGCATTTAATTAAAATATTTTTAACTTGCCAAAAATATGTTTATGCTAGCAATAGCCTTTAAATCTGGATTAAGTTTATTCTAGAGTACAGGGCCAGTATAGTATTAATTTGCAATTTAGGTCTGTGTAGCTCTTTTTTACCAATATAAAATTCTGAAAATATATAAATATGGTAGAGCAAACATATTTTATTACATAGATATCAGCTTGCAGGATTATCTACATCATATACCGAACATACGATAGCTCTTGTTTTATAACACCTATGCTGGTCATGGTTAGTAACCTGTTTAAAACGATGTTTCTTGAACATATATGAGTTACATGGGTTTTCCAATCCAGAAAAAAATCAATATTAATACCTGCTAATTTGAACTTGAACGATAACCCTTTTTGAAATAATGTTTCATATTGTTTAACACATACACTACATTCATATTGTAATTTCAACAATACAAAATTACAAAACAAAAGATTTACTCTGATTTAACATGCGTTTTTTATTTTTGGAATAATCCGAAATGGATAGTAAGTTGGTGTCTAACAAGTTTATTGGAGTACTTACTACTTGCGAAGATTGACCTATATCATCTGCAAAAGCATAGAATAATGTAGGTAGATAATTATGCAGGTCATTTGTGTATAAAATAATTAAAGAGGACCCAGTACACTTCCTTGGGGAACTCCAATGTCCACCTTCAGTTCTTTAGATCTTACACCAAAATATTAAAATTGTGTTCGGTTACCTAAACTGAATTTCAAAAGTTTGTGCCTTGTGTGCCCTAATATTATATATTTTTTATGGGATACTATGATCATCACACAGTCAACAATTTTGGAGAGATCGATAAATAAAGAAACTCTAACTTTGTTTCCCGGGATTTTTATACATTGTCGTCTATTACCTTCTAATAATGTCACATATTATTGAAGTTATTGGGCCACACGTACATAAATACATACAAATAAATAGGCACCAAATCAAACGGACAAACATACAGAACCTTGAAGTCGGTTAAAAATAACAAATAATCATGCACTTTTACAGGCCTATACTTGATTTATCATACCTTTTCTTTTTGACTACAATTTGCATGAGTTATATTAACTTTGGACACAAGATCAAGAAAAGACTTACAGAGAAAATTTGAGAGCACAAGTACGATTCACGAAATAAAACATGAGATATGTGAGTGTTTACATTATTATTATTATATATATCGACAATTGTGTCTAGAGGAATATTACAGTGATAACACTTCTCTAGACATCAGATTTGCTACTAATAATAACATTTTATTGGTGCCGTTATCCCAAAAAATTGTATTTTATTGGCCTATGCTTTGCTTATATTAATGAGTGTAATAGTCGCTTAAATTTATAAATAATAGTTAGTAAATTAAAAATAATTTAAAAGACGTTAATTCAAGTTTATGTACTTGTATCACACTTCGAATACTTTGATGGAAATGAGAAGGTTTGGTCTATTTATACAAATATTTTTATCGGAATTTATCCCTGGCATGTAAAGTATTCAGATCTGCTAAAAAATGTTTACAACTTTAATAAGTCCACATTCCAAAGCAAAAGAAAAATAAATTTTAAAACCTGCGGGAAATTTCGTTTCGTTAATACAACCGTGTTATTTTTGAACCAGTAAAGTGAAGCAGGATGTGTTTTATAAGAGTGATGAATTAATGTTTATCCAAAGAAATGCCAAGTCTGTTAAAATATTGTTAGTACTGTCTTTAAAAATAAATAAATAATTTCAAGTTTCATTCATACCTACTAATATCATTTTATACAAACGGTAATTGAACTGTGACTCTCAGCTTTAAATATTTGTTTCCTAAAATATCTTTAAACGGAAGTGATACAGATAAATTCATCTGCGAAATATCCGGAAGATGATAAACACATGAATCGACTTTAAATTACTATTGTACTATTTATTTATTTGAAGACTTGAGACATACATTTTAGTAAAATCTTGCATTTTACTTATGTCCAGAATTGAAACAGGAATTTTAAATTAATTTTGTAAAATATTGCAATTTTTTATTAATCACGAAGATGGGAATTATATAACACCATAGGTAATACAGATGACTGTATGCAGCAGGGGTTATGCCAGTATCCACGTATATTAGGATTGATGTCATTTTCCTAGTGCCATGGCAGGTAATCGAACCCGTGACCTCGAAGTCTCCTTAACTCTAAACGCACCAATATTTCTACCTAAAAGACTTGAGGTTAATACATATGTTTGAAAATATGGGCGGTAACTAATTCCATAACTATTCTACTTGTAGAAGAGAGGACGTGATAAGCCTATGTATACTGTACTGAACAGTACTGTCTGTACAGGTTGTTTATACTGGTATCAGTTGCAGCTAAACAATATCCATGAAGATAACAAAAAAGACGCCCGTATTCGAAACGTGTTTCAAAGAACTAAGTGGAACCCTGGGAGCCATGTAATAATGAATTATTTTTATTACTTAATCAGACATTCTACATACCAAGATTACCATAGTGACCTATTTTTTGGACAGAAGAATGTAGTAAATGTGTCAGCTAGTTACTGATCCATAAAAACCTCACTCAATATTTTAATGAATGAAATGAAATATTCACTACTATTTAAAGTGAATCAAGTGCATACTCGTTTGGGAAGATTGTAATTTTTTTTAAAAACAACCGCCTTAATAAAATCGGTAACTAAAAATTATAAAACGAAATTACGCTCTCACCCGGTTAATTGACACTTATTACCTAATATCGATATTAAGGTCGGTTAGAAATGAATTTGTTACTTAACGCTTTGTTTTGAATTTTTCAGAGAATTGTTATCTCCTTCGTCTCCTACATCAGTTACTCTGAAACTACCTAGCTACCAATTTTAATGAAAATCCGACGAAAGCTACTACTGGTCAAATTATCTGTACATTTCTTTCTACTTTTGCTAACCTAATAATAGATATAGCTTAATAAAATTATTATGTGACCACCGCACTATCAATCCACACTACAGTTTGCATAGAAATGGCTGAAAGCATTCCCGAGTAATGATTAAACAAATCCAAAAACACATATGGCTCGAATATCTTTTTATTCAACACACATATAGTTTTTATGTTTCGACAACCACATCGAATGTATTAAGGAGAGTTGATTTTTCTTCAACACTCATTTTATTTTTGTCATTGAAAGTTTTTAGATAGATTAAATAATTAATTTTATTGCTCTTAGTTCCATTAAAGCATAACATAACATAACATAACATAACAAATAACTGCATATAATCACGTATTTAACAGAAAACAAAATATTCCCCTGAACAACGATAACAAGAGATCTTGGAAAAATTAAGTTTAGTGAGAAATTTAATATATCTAGTAGAAAAAAACACTTCCCAGAGAGCGATAGCGAGATATCATAAGAATTAATATATCACATCATTAGAAGAATTAGATTTGGCAATAACTTGAGTATCTTAATTAACGACTTTCTTGACATAGCAAAATAATCAAACATGACACAAAAGGAATGGTGCCAAATAATTCTAGACATAATTTAGATATGTAAATATTCGGATGTGTGCCATGCAGGGTGTTTAATAACTGTTATAAATATTTCGGAGAATATTCCTCTCCTGGAATTTAATATAGAAGTTTTAGTTACACTAAACGTTTTAGAAAGTTTCGGTAATTCAATAGAGAGTCGTACACCTACTTGGGTGTTGAGCAACGCTCCACCCAAGACGTGTCAACAGTGAAAAACGCTCTCCGCGGCAAATATCAGCAGCTCCTCCGGCAGATCTGGGTATCAGAACTGTCAGGGAAAAATAAGGTGTCTGCAACAAACATGCTTGCCGTTCCGATCACTCTCTACTCCTTTGGGGTAGTGAAGTGGACGAAAAGTGAGCTGCGCCAACTCGCCATAGCAACCCGAAAGATGATGCATATCAATCGAAGTTTGCATCCAAAATCGTCCGTTCCGTGGTTGTATCTCTCACGGTCGCGGGGAGGCTGTGAATTCTTGAGTTTGGAGTATCTGCGTAACAGGTCTGCTCTGGATGGAGCCAGCAAAATTATAAAGAGTTCGGATCCCCTCCTCTGCACGATTCACGACCATGAAATGCAGGGGTAGGAACATTTTTATTGAAGACAGGACAGAGAGCAGCCAATGAGCTTGGTTTCGACTTCGACACTGGGCGGATAAACTCAAGCTCTGTATCTGAGCTGCAATTCGCTCAGTTAAAAGCCCATATAGAAGCAGTAGAGCCACGCAAACTTCTGCAGCTGCTCAAGGATAAGCCCTTGAAGACAGGGGGCTTATCAGCGAAGGTGACATTTGCCTTCCTAAGGTCAGCTGGGCTGAAGTCTGAGATCGAAGGGTTTATAATGGATTGCCAAGATGGTGTCTTTAACACACTAGTCTATCGAAGTCATGTCTTGGGCATGGAGGTTTCTGATGTAAACTGCAGAACCTGTCAAAGAACACACTGACACTTATACATTTGTTGCCATCTTGTTCGGCATACGCACTCCGGACTAAATTCATAGACATGATGGAGTATGACAAATACTGTATTATCATCTGCGGCACTCATATGGAATAGACGAGGAGACACCAGTGCTGCCATATACTCCGGGGGATATTGAGTCCGTTGCGAGGAATGACCATTGCCTAATTTATTGGAACTAGCCTTTCCCTAGCGTCAGACTAATAGGTGAATAAGCCTGACGTAGTCCTCCTTAACCACCAACTCAGGACAGTGTTTGTTAATGAATTCTCTGCTCTAGCGGAGACAAACGTTGCTTTGAGAGAGGAGGAAAAATGGACTAAATATCGAGATCTTCTCTTCGAGCTCAGCAGACTCTATTAAGACCACACTGTTAAATTAGTGGTGCTGATTATAGGATCTCTCGGTGGAGTGAGACAAACACTGCTTTCGGAATTGAAGAAAATACCGGCGTGCCGAAACTTGGCAGAAATCTTGGCCGGAAGCATGCAGAAGACCGTTATTCTTGGTTCGTTACGCCTAGTCAGAGTACATGATTCGCCGACCCTGTAATCACTGACTCTACGGCGTAGGTAGTGATCTCTGGTACTACTAGCGTAACCCTCTCTGGCGGCATCGCAGACAGAGAGAGGGGCGACTGGTTTGTGTCAAAATAAATAAATAAATAATAATAATAGACCTCTTTCCATGTCATTTATTTGTATCCAAGAATGATGGAAATTGGAAAATTGTTTTTCTAGTCTCTTTTCATCCACAGAATGGTCACAGAGTCCCGTTTACCTAATGAAGAATGTTGTTCCAGATGCACTTTAGGATGATCTAACAGAAACCAATCTAAGCCCTGGGTACTCGTTTGCATCAGCAACTTGACGTCGTTTTCATTATAAAAAGAAAGGAAAATTCTAAACATAAGTAAACGTTTGGTTGTCCCTAGGCCGTCTGAGCGTATCTAAACTCATACTGTAAATAAACCACCATTGGAAATGTTCACGAAAATGCAACTCAAAATAAAAAGGAAGTGGGATTGTATGAATTTAAACATATAAGTCCGTCACGTCACGTTAAGATTTAATATGTCAATTTTGCATAGTGTCTGTCACAGCTGATTTATATGCATCACACTAATGATTTTTAAATTGGTCGAGATGGCATTCAGCAACCATTTAAGAGTTTCCGACGATGCAAAATTCGAATAACAACAATTACATTGCAGGCTTGCGAATAAGTAAGTACAGGTACAACAATTCATATTATTTACGGTTTCAATTTAAAATCTGACAGGTATGAAACAGCTTTTTTCTAAAGTACGGATATAAAGGAAATTATAAATCATGCTGCTAAATAATGTGTTTGCCTTGCTAATGTAGTTTTAATGAAATTATAAAGTAGGGGTCTGAATGAATGTAATAAGTGTAATCCTTCGGAGGTGTTAACATATTAGGTAAACAGAAATATATTTACAAATACTATTAGTACTATATTATTAAGTTTATGCTATCTAAATATTATCTTTATTGCATTTATTTGATGAAAATTCACACAATTACATAATTTGTTGAAATAGTAACTTGACATATTTATTGTAAAAAAATATATTACAATGTTTCGATGATCCTGAATCTAATCTGGAACCTCCGGAAAATTTTTAAAAAATTATAAAATTCTAAATAACGGTTTCCATATGGTGGCCAATCTACATGCATAGAAAGTAATACCCACATCAAAATGAGCACACTATGAACATGGTAAAAGGTGTAAACAACTATGGAAACAAAGTTGTAGATAATTAAATTTCACACAAAAACGTAACTGGCGGCATATATGTATCTTATAATATTTTGTCAATATATGTGTTATAACTTAATTCGAAGAAAAGAGATAGATATATACATGTGACCCACTTAGGATCTCAACACCCCTATATACCCGTTAATTGATGATTGATTAACTTCAAACTTTGGTTGTAAGAAAATATTGATGAGGTGATTCTTTGAACTTAGTGTAGTAATATGTGATACATGTCAGTAGCGTACAATTTTAGGGGGGTTTGAAAGGTCGATTTTTCAAAAAAAGTATTAGCGATTTTTTTTTTAAATACTAGCATGGTACTGTTAATTAGCACCTTTAGAAACCCCTTTGTACAAAATTACATCATAGTGGGTTCAAATTTGTTTGAGATAGTGGCCGTCAAAAAAAACAATTTTTTGAACTGAAACTAATTTTTATTTGTAAAAGGGATCCTCAAATAAAAAAAAAACGTATTCTTCATTTTTTGTTCAGAATAATGCATTTTCCAAGACTGGATTGACTTTGCAACAAAATAAATTTAAAAAATAATTTAAAAAAAGTGAAGAAAAATATAAAAATTAAAAAATTAATAAATTGACACTTGCAATATCTTTTCTTTTCATGGCTTACTTAGGTCTTTATTGAAAATTATTTGTTAGACAAATGGTAGGTATATACGAATCAGATTTTTTTCTTTTTAAATAAATAATTATTTTGATTGATTGATTGATTTTCCAGCGCATGGTGGGCATTGCTGCCAATTCCGGGCATCCATGGAGATTCGTTACAACACGCAGCTTGGTCCTCCGTCAAACACGCCCAACGGATGGCCAAACCGCGTGCCGGAATCAAACTCGGATGTTTTATATACCGCCGGACCAGCTGCATACGCCGGGTTGGACATTGGACATGCTTGTTGTCAGCAGCGAAAGCCACATGACGCATGGGGTGGGAATATAGGACGGGAAATGTAGGTGTTTGAGAGATGCTTCTTTTAAGTTTCCATGCTTCTATTAAGTTTTCATTTATCATCATCGGCTGAGGTGTGGTGCAGTTGTTTGCGACATGCTTCATTTCAGTTTCCATGCTTCTTTTAAGTTTCTATCTATCGTCATCTCCTTATTTTTCTTTCAAGTTTTCTGCTTCTTGTGTCTCTGAATCTGGCTGCTTTTATTTTGGTATTTTTTTCCCTTTTTTCCCTTTATTTTTTTTTAATTAACCGCTCCACAAGTAAATATCCATCTACGGTGGAGTTGCTGGGAAGGGCCCTATTTCGCGGTAACAATGTTTTTTTTGTGCGTTATGAGAAAAAAGGTCCGAAGGGATAGTTTGCTCACCCTGTATGTCGTTTCCTTGAAACAATCGGTTTCAATTTTGGGCAGTTTTTCCATTTCATCACCTGCATATTATGTTTATTACCTATGTATTATGTTTAATATCTTTTTAATTTTGATCTCCAATTCTTGTTTAAAATTTAATAAAGACATAAATAAGTCAATGCTAATGCTAGTTGAAAAATCAATTCAAACTAGTACAATACATTACTCTGAGCAAAAAATAAATAATACATTTTTTTATCCATAATCATATTATAATTGAAGTTCCGTCCACACTTATGAAGCATATAAAGTACCACTTTATCCATTAGTGAAATAATGAAACTACTTTATTCCTCTAGTGGCATAACGAAAAATACAATCTTAAATCAATTACATTTTATTTAATTTGTATTAATATTAATATTTACATTAATAGACATTTCCTTATTTGTTTTATCATATTTCACTTCGTTTGCATTAATAAGAAACTTGTAGTTGTCATCGGTTTCAAAATGCATAGTGCTTGTCGAAGTTTTTGATAAATTTGTAGAAGCAATAGATGTCTCCTCTTGTAAGAAACGACTAGTACCAGAAGTACCTTGGATTTTCCTTGCGATATCAAGCCTATTGGATATAGAATCCTCGATATAACTTCCTGCTATAGCGGAACTTTTCCACCCACCATGTCGTTTAATTGTTGTGAGGTCAGCACCTTTATTAGCCAGTATAGTTGTTGAAGTGTGCCTCATGCAATGGCCGCTACAAGCTTTTGCGTTTGCCAGATTCAAAAATGAAGCAACTCTTAAAGGAACTTTCGACAAAGTGTTGATTCAAACAAGTTGTGAAGCCCATTTTTGATTAGTGTATCGTAAAATGAATTTGTCGTTGGATAACTTCTTCGGACGTAATAACATGTATTTTCTACACGTCTCCACAGTATCGATAGAGAATCCTTCTTCCATAATTGCGAATTTTCGTCAGACGCCAGTGTTGGTATCTGGTATAGAAACCAGCAGATATGCGCCCCTGTCTTTTACATCCTTGATTTTCAAATTTGTCAATTCACAGCAACGGCAGGCACCAACCCCCATTATTAGTGTAACCTAAAATATTTCAAAGTTTATTATCTACAGTGCCTAAAAGATTAAGAGTTATTACCTTAATCATCAAATATTCTTTATCACATAGGAAGTGAGCTTACTATATTTTCCAATGTCTATGTTTTTATGGACCTGTATAGCGGCCTTCAGCATCGAATACTTCGACCACATGGATGAAATTGCATAGTTCTTCATATTTAAGAAATACGATAGCAGAACTTCCTCATTTATTGTCATTACCCCTCGTTTTTGTTTCCATTCATTAAATTCACAAAATACTTTTTCATAATGTTCCCTGGACTTCACAGGCAATAATTGAAAAGTTGCTTCTTCAGCTTCCCGAAGGATTCTCTCAGGAACAAAATCGCTTTCTTGCATTTTTCACCAACTTCACTAATTTTTACAAATGGAATCGACAAACAATCAAAACTAAATAGCAGCCATTCAACACCTTCCAAATTTGTTTAAATTAATTTCAATAATTTTTGATGTTACAGCCGCTGACAGAGCGAAATGTCAAATCATTTTTTTTGATGAAATCTGATTCTAGATGACTGTAATTGTGGATAAAACGTTGTATAGCATTCGTGTTTTAGTCGCATTTTATCCACTCAAGGAAATTAAACTCTCGAACTTTCTTTCGTGGATAAAACGCTATTTAAAACACTTATACAATAAATAGCTATTATTTGAGAATCCCTTTTACAGGGAAAAAATAGTTTTAGTTCAAGAAGTTGTGTTTTTGATGCCTAGTATCTCAAACACCTTTAAACTCACTACGATGTAATCTTGTACAAAGGAATTTCTAATGGTGCTACTTTACTAGTTTTTTTTCTAAAAAAAATCATTAGTAGTACTTTTCAAACCCACTTAAAATCGCACGCTACCAACATGTATCAGATATTACTTAGTTCAAAGAATCACCTTATTCATCTTTTCTTACCACCAATTGTTTGAAGTTAATCAAGCATCAATTAACGGTTATACAGGGGTGTTGCGATCTTAAGTGGGTCACACTGTATATTTCATAATTTTTAGTGGCCACGTTTTTAAAGGCGGCTCAATATATATATTTTTTTTATACGTGTTAGGTCAAACATTTTTCAGTTTCATGTATATCAACCTAATAGTAAGATGTGATACTCTTGTAAATCATAAAGTTGCAAATAAATTGTTCTCTACTATCAAAAGTACTTGGAGAAATATGTGAAAAAGTATGTGGACATTTTTTCAATATCTTGGTCACTTTAGTAAGCTCGTCAGTAAGTTAAAAATAACAATCATCAGTATTTAACGTCTTTAGATATAACGACAGTATAAATAATTCCTTATCATATTAAAAATGTGTTATAACAGAAGAAAACGTTTAAAAATAAGCTAGCAAGAACACAAAAAAACATATATTTTTTTTGCAGGTCAAGGTTATTATATTATCAATTATTCAAAAAGATACGGTATTGGTTCAAGTTCAAAAAATTATTATATTAGATATAATGTCATTGCTTTGGAAAAGAAAAACGTTAAATTCTTAATATCCACATTTTTAAAATTGAGGAGGTTTTCAATTCAACCTGTATGTACGTTTTTTTTATTCGCAACATATTGACAGACGTTTTGTGATTTACATCCAAAAATTTCTAATTGAATACAGTGTGCTCCATCTCAAGTGGACACACCTTGATATTTCGGTTATTATTCAACAGATCGAATTTCAAATTTTTGTCAGCTATGAACCTCAGCAGGGTGCAACTTTTCATGATTTTCAATATATTTTCAATTGTCACATCGACGCACTGGGCCCACTCAAAAATTAGATTTTTCCATATTTTAGTTAGCGTTAGAGATACGCCAAAAATTGGTTAAGAAAACTTGTTCAGAAACCAAAAATATATCTAGATTCCGAATTTCATCAAAATATGAGAATTTTTATTATTTTCCAAACTTTTGCAATTACGGGAGCCCATCGACAAAAGTGGGTCGGGGCCCGCAGTTGCCGCCGCGTGGTGGAGATGTTGCAGGCATCTGTAGGTACCAATAACCCCCAACGCCAACGGCAGGTTACGTGACCACGCCCTCTTCGAGAGGTAAAAATCAAAGGGCCGCTTAAATGTTGCCAGAGTCTGAAAAAATTCAGGCACATTTTTCGTGCAAAAATAAACATCTTTTGTCTCTTGGTGTTTTTCCCGAAGTGCTTCCTTTTCCCGGAAAAAATAACAAAAAAGAAAATTAGTTTTTTTGTAATTTTCTTACGAGAGCAGGATGCACTTTAAAGAAAGGGTTTAAGAGACAAAATTTGTTTATTTCTGTCTAAAGAATATGCCTGATTTTTTTTTTCTGAAGAAATAAAAAAAATAGGGAAATTCTTGGCCGAAATTATTTTTGTCTAAAAAATTCTGAAAACCGGCAGACGTGTTCTTTCGACAAAAATAGGACATTTTTGGCACTTGGAGTTATCTCTAAAAGGCTTCCTTCACACTAATTAATCAAAGTCTATGAATATTTTTTTTTGCTATTATTTTTCGGGAGAAGTACTTTGGGAAAACACCAAGAGACAAAAGGTGCTTATATTTGCCTAGAAAATGTGCTTGAATGTTTTCAGAATTTTTTGGTAACATTTAAGCGGTCCTTTGTTTTTTTGCCTCTCTCTCTCTCTCTCTCTATGTCTTTCGAAGAGGGCGTGGTCACGTGCCCTACCGTTGCCGGGAAAAGGTACCTACAGATGTGTACAACATCTCCACCAAGCGGCGGCAACTGCGGTGCCCGATCTACTTTTGGCGATGGGCTCCCGTACTAAATGGTTGAGAAATTTACTGTTTAAATTGCACAGAAACTTTAGCAAAGATTGCCGTGAACACAAAAAATTACGACAATTGTCATTAAAAACGTCTAACGTGTGCCTGTATTTAATTTTTCTCTTGTACAATGGCTTAACAGTGGTTGAGTCTCAATGAAAAAGTGGAAATTATTAAATAGCTCAAGAATTTCATGACTGACATCCACAACGTCAAGTTAGTTACTCAGTTCTTGCCAAAATTAACAGATTATTCAAGCAAAGTAGTACTGTAATTAAAACCAAAAGAAAATAAATAATCATCAAAACGTAGACCACGTGATTTTACCTTTAATGACAACCTCGTAGCAGTAAACTTGAATTTGTCTTGCAACAAAATTTGGAGGTGTCTTCCTCGATATAAACTGAGGACATTCAAACCAAAGTTTTCACATTAGATGAAGGTAATGATATCAGAAGGCTGGAATACTGTCTCTTGGCTCAAGAAATTCTTCTTAATGATAGACATTTTTTGAAAAAAATTAACTTTACTGATGAAGAGATATTCACCACCAATGGTGTAGTATCTTCGCAAAAGCGTAAGCGTCAGTACTCGGAAAAAGTGAACGAGTTGTGCGGAATTTCTGGTGAAAGGATAATAGGCCCTTTCTTTTTCTTCCACACTTTAAATGCTGCAAGACTGCTACATTTTTTAAATAATACATTAATGGAAGTAATTGATGGTTTTATACTGGCTTTGCTAAGAAACATGTTTTTTAACTAGATGGAGCATCGATTCACAAGTCGATAATTGTCCTACAATGGTTGAATGTATATTTGCTTCAAAAATGAATAGGAAGAAACAGCCTTTTAAATGTGTGGCTTCCCAAATCTCCGGATGTTACCCCGCTTGATTTTTATTTACGGAGCACCATTAAAAGCAAAGTCTATAAAACGAGACCCCGAAGTAGCTAAAAGCTTTGTGATAGAATTGGTCAAGCCTGTCAAGAAATTACCGTTCAAGAACTATGACGAGTAGCAAAGAATAATGAAAAAGCTTCGAGAAATGTACTGTTATTGGTGGTGGTTTAGTTGAAAAGGGGTACATTTAATTACTTAAGTACTGTATTAAAATTCATAATAAACTGATTTTGAGTACAATGTTTGTTAAAGTCACTGTACAATTTACTCCAAATTTGAGCACAATCGTTTAATATTAACAGGTGCCTCTGAGACTAAGAAAATCCCATGCATTTAAGGGAACAAGATATTTTTTCGTGAATTTGCGGTAAAATTGCGACAATGCAGTGGAATAAAAATTGCCCACAAGTTCCGTAATCAGAATTGTCCAGAGAATATCAATGAACAAACCTTTTCAAATTAACTCTCTAAAGGCGGGTTTATACGTGTAAGGATTTGGTGGCACCAGTAGATGCTGGCATACCAGTAAAACTATACTGCATGTATAAACAGGTACTGGGCAGAACTGGCGAGCAAATCTTGACCTTGCATGCATTGATGCAAAAAAGTTAGGAATTTCCAACTTTGTAGCATGCCAGTGTCAATTTGTATGCCACCATAAATAAAAATTGCACCTGTAAACCTTTACTTGCACTGTATGTGATTAATAGAAGATAAAAATGAGCAATAAGAAGTCAACAGCTAGCAAAAATAAGTGGACTGATGAAATTATAAAATTTCTTGAAGTATATGAAAAAGAGGCGTGTTTATGGGATGTTCTGGTAGGAACTTTGATATTGTACATTTTGGAACACGGTACAAGCAGTGTAAAGCTGCAAAAGAGTCTCGAGGTGCTAAATATCTCAAAGTTAGTTTCAGTTTTGCAGATAAATTTTGCATTTCTCATGAAGGTATTCAGTTCTTCAATGTATGGTGTTACACGTTCAAGAGAATGTCAAAATGTGACATCCGCGAATAGTTTCTGCAAAATTCAGGCTCTTTTGTTGAAAGTTCTGTTAACAGTTTCTCTGATGCACCTAAGTCGACTCTACTAGCAATCCATTTTTTAACCACATACGACCTCTTCGCTTATCAATTAATTTCTTTTCAACATCGATAATAATCATCTATTGAACAATCGTTCGTAGAACCATACAGCACCCGGTACGAATTATTGTTTTCTTTACTTTATTACTTGACATTTTGCCTCAACAATCACCTGCACTCTGAATTCAAAGAATGAGAGTGGTGAGATATAATTTGAAATTGTGTGTAAACCTATACTGGCACGCAGGTTGAACTGGCGTGGCAACTGGCACAACTAAATCCATTCACGTATAAACCCGCCTTAACATTCATTTATAGTCCCAAAAATTACCGAATAAAAACAAACATTATCAATGATTGCTAATGTCCTTAGAAACTTCTTGATTTTAGTATATCTTCTGTATTCATACTCTAGTCACGCATATGTTGCAGGTTTCTTTTTTGCGTATGGTCAGTGATGAATGTTAAAGAAAAACATTAATAATCGAAAATACCAATAGGCCCAAAACGCATCCAACTATAATACGTTTGAAACAAATCTCTTTGAATTTGAACTGACAATCAACCGACAGAGTAATGTGTACCTTTTCCTTTGTTGTCACAAAATTATTTACATTCGTGTGTAAAGCTGTATTAAATGCAATGTACAACGTAAAGATTTATCAACATAGATGCATATTTAGATGAACTTGAGCGAGATGTTCTTTCTAAGTGCATCGTAATGTTAATGCAAACAAAGTTTTCTTCTATATTATCTTCATCTTAATTGACTATTCAAGATATATTAATGAAAATAATAGAAAAATATAATGTTGCCTCATCTATATTTTTATGCGTACATTTTTCTTAAACTTATGATTAAGTTATGAGTGTTATCAAGTTTATCTTGGCACATGTTTTCCAACGATAACGCATAATGTCTACTGGGTGGCCCAACTTATAGAGATGCTCTTGTATTGTATTGGGCTATTTTCAAAATTGATCCAGCGATATGAGATCAAATTTTCAATTATTTGATGTAAAGAGCCAAAATGGCCGACTTTCGGTTTCGATGCAAATTACATGAAAATACAATTTCTAAGTAGGACAACTTTTACGTATTTAGATCCTGCTGGCCGGAATACATATAATCCAACACTCAGATATTATTTGGACTTTCAAGATTTGTTTTTCATTTTTAGTTTTATTATAGAAGGCGCGACTAGATCAAAATTTGTTAAGATCGACCTGTAAATACTTGTAAAATGCTATATCTTCAAGTGCCTTCAAAATATGATAATAATGATAGGCGTAATGACCTCCTCACAGAAATATAAAACCCAGTGAAAATCCAATGGGAAATGGATTCCGGAAAATTTTGCTGAATACATTAAGATGTTGTTGAACCGTAAGTCCCGATCATACGTCTTCATAGGCCCAAAGTTAAAAAATGGTAAGTTTATGATATATGGAGAATCTAAGATTCAAAAACAAAGTTCAAAACGTATCAAAGATATACTATAACACTTAAACAAAAGAATTCTGTTGACGTTTTTCACAGTGAATTTTTTATGGATATCTTTAAAAATATATGTATCTATTTATTCGTTTATTTTAACATCATACAAAGATTACGCAGCCACACAAAAAAAACTTTCTGATCTGGGAGTCTGGCAGTATTTACTATATGTTTTTGGGGTCGCTGAATCCGAATCCGAGGTCTATTGAACTCCGTCACATCAGGAATTTGCCATAATCTCAAAAAGTCCATAATTTAAGCGATTTCGATATCTCTTCACATAAATCGCTGTAACTTATTCTAGACAAAAATTACTGTCTTTTTTGCACTAGATCGATTTCAAATTAAATTTACAGTCCGATGGTGTAGGGCACGATATTATTTCCGTGCTTTTTAAGTAAGATATCGGCCCCCAAAGTGAGAGGTCCGAGTGTTTTGTTTCTCGAGCGACAGGGCCCAGCTTCGAGGGCCATTTCTGCCAAAGGAAAGCTAGCAAAAATCAGAGGTACGTATAGGTACGTGAAAAATCGATTGGCGCAAATCTGAGGTCGGTGCGTGTCTTGGTTTTCAAGATATGGCCGCTCGAAATCACTGTAAGGTGAAAATCGAATTTCTTTACCGCTTCCCTAGGTCATATCTCGAAAACTAAACGAAATGCAGAGCTACGGTTTGCGCTACTCGATTTCTCTCACCTTCCTACATACTTCTGACTTTTTTAGACGCTTTTTTACCTTAGAAATTTTGCATAAAAATGAAAATGCCGGCAAAAATTTGAAATAATTCAGGGGTATGTAGAAAGTCAAGAGAAAATGAATAGTGTAAATCACAGCTCTGTATCTAGTTTTGTTTCCGAGATATAGCATCGGGAAGCGGTAAAAAATCGATTTTCACCTTCCGGTGATTTCGAGCGGCCATATCTCGAAGACCTAGGCACGCAACAACCTCCGATTAGCGCCAATGGATTTGCCCGCGTACAAAAAATTAATTTATACATATTCTCTTGTAACTTCTTGTATGGCTTAATTGCGCCTAATTTACAACTTTTTTCCTCTGCAAAAATTTTCAAAAACGCGGCGTTCCCCCTTCACTTCTTCCGAAAGATTTCCACGCGTCGTACTGGAAAATCGGGAAATCTATTTTGGCGAACAATTCGAAAATTGGATTTTACATGTCATTATTGAGCAATCTTATAAAAATCAGCTGGTTATCAAAAAAATTGTAAAAGTTGTTAATTCGGAATATTTATAAAAATTCTTTCAGTATGGGGCATCTCGTTAAATCATAAGATGAGTAAATGCATTTAGTCAAAATCGCATATAACAATATGCAAGACTGCAAACTTCAGTACCTTACAAATGGAATCTAAACAGCCTGCACAGTACCCATCATTTATATTACAATTCGTCAGAGAATCTGTGGAAAATCACCTAATATTTCCTTAATATTCACGTCTCCTATGGTCCTATGTATATTTACCATAAATCTGTCGAGCATAATATTAAACATTCAAAATCCGAAACTCAAATGCGAATTAAATGCATGGACATCGCGCCCCCGAAATATCAAAATATTATTAAATATTCTACTTTCTGCATTATAGAAGGCACACAAAAAAAAGGTTGCTAATCTTTTGACCAGGCCACTCTACCCTTATGTATTTTGAGCCGCTGATTTCAAACATAGCATCAGAATTGTGCCTGCACCCACCGGTTTCTTTTAATGGTTCAAAAATCGTCCAAAAATGGATCAAAAGGGGAGGTTTAACAGGTAAAAAAATCAGATTTTTTTTTAGAGGTTTTTTTTTACCTTTAATTTGATCACAGTCTACCCCCAGAAAAAAACATGTCATATGGAAATAACTAAAAGTAAAGTCCTGCGATTCTCAGCACATTCTGTATATTACTGAAGAAAATTTTAAAACACGTGATTACAAAAACAATAAACCACTCTTAAGTATATATAACTACCCCCAATCAAAGAAATATATCCATTGCGTTTTAAAAGACTAAAGTAAATTTTTAATTAAATTTCTTGAATATTAAGTTTGCGCGCCGATGGTATGGAAAGATTTACTTTCAACTTGCTCAAAAACAACTGCTGATTTTTCCAGAGAATGAAAAGTAAAAAAGTGTTTATTTTAGAAAAAAATTTTTTTTTTTTTAGTTGCTTCTACTGTAACGAAATGGAGGGGTAGATTGTGATCAAATTAATAGTCCAAAAAAATCCACTCAAAAAAAAATTCTGATTTTTTCATATTCATTTTTATAATAAATTTGGTATTTCGTTCTACTTACTTTTTTGTACATTTATATTTATTTTTTGTATGTAGAATTGTCACGAAACTACCTTTTGTATTTTAAAATTATTTTAAAATCGCATGCGTGGTTTCTTTGATGACTTATCATATAATATATCCTTTATTTTGCAATATCTTGTATAAGTAAGAATATTATTATTACTATTATTTTTTTATACATATAGGGTGAGTCACTAGTGTGTGGGGAACCAGTGCCTCTTCAACCAATTTTATGTAAAGAATGACACATTTTAAAATTATTTCTATATCTACATGTTTCACATAGTGGTAACACGTTAATACTTGGATTTGTTCATGGAACATCTAATATTTTGTTATACAATTATATTTAACCCTTAAGTCTCTATTCAAGCATATATCATTCTTGAACTTACACTGCAGTGTTGCCACGTTATTCTGTTATTTCAGATAAAACATATTTTTGCAGAGATCAGGAGTAAAACCTGCAAAAATATTTTCATAAATTTGATTGCCATTTCACTTTCAACGTTAGTCAACTAATTTCTAGTCCACTCAAAGTCAAACCTATTTCTGCAGGGTGTTGTCCAAGATGATTCAAATTTTTATACATTTAAGGTGTCATAATCCATTTTTTTTAACGAAGCATCCTACTTGTTTTTACTTAAAATATTTCAGCAACCAATTATCTACGTGGTGATACTTCATAATGGCCACTTTTGTTCGGCAGTTTTTGAAAAATTCAAGTGGAAAAAAAATCACTGTAGATACTATTATGTAAGTAATTGATTGCTGAAATGATTTTCTTTTTTAGGTAAAATATATATCGTGTTCCATTTGAAAAAAAGAGTTATCACAGTTTAAAGATGTTAACATTTTAGCTATCGTAGAGAACACCATGTAGAATTAGATTCGATTTTGAAAGGCCTGGACTCTACTATATGGCCTTGACTAACATTCGAAGTGACAAGACAGTCCGCAGTTTAAAAATGATATATCCCTCGACAGAGAATTAAGAGTTAAATATAAATATTTATATAAAAAAATGATGGATGTTCTGTTTAAAAAATTGAGGTGTTAGCTTACCTCCAGTATGTGAAACGCGCTGTAAATTTAAAAATAAATTTAGAATGTGCCGCTCTTAATCCCCTGCAATTTTTATCTACGCTATTTTTTAAATTTCGAATGATTGAGGAGATATTGATTATTTACGCACTAGTCACTCACCCTGTATATAGCTTTCGTATAAAAAATGTTTTTGTGGAAAGCAATTTTTGATGGTTTTAGCTAGAAACATAATTTTTCTCCGTTCAATTTTATATTTTTGAAACCACAGTATTATTACCTGTATTGATTACTGACCAACATAAACATGTGAGCCAAATTTAAAATAATTGTATAAACAGATTTAAAAACACGACGCGTCGAAATGAACCTCACACCATTAGCATTGGAAAAATCATTTCGGTGGAATTTTCTTCAAACTTTGGGAATAGGTATTTCAAGGGTTTGCGAACAAAAATGTCATAAGAAAAAAATTATTTATTGTTCCCTGCAAAATTTCAGTGACTGAAAGTTAACAATCTTTGAAAATTCAAAGATTTATAACTTCCAGTCACTGTAATTTTGCAGGGAAGGCATTAAATCAATTTTTTCATATGATATTTTTTGTTCGAAAACCCTTCAACTGTTCCCATTTGAAGATAATTCCACCGAAATGATTTTTCCAATGATAATGGTGCGACGAGGTCCTTTCAGGAAAGTTAAAAAATATATATCAGTTTCGAGGGCTACTATTTTCTAACAATTTAATTTTTTTTTTTTACTTCAAAATTCCTAGTTTGGAAGTTTGAGATACCTTAACCAGTTAGTAAAATATTTGCATGTACTTAGGATAGGTTACATGAAATAATTCAATTACAAAATACTATGTCAATTTTTCTAAAAACATCTTAAAATACTCGGTACCTACATTACTATGTAATGGAAGTTGGAAGTTTGAGATACCTTAACCAGTTAGTAAAATATTTGCATATACTTAGGATAGGTTACATGAAATAATTCAATTACAAAATACTATGTCAATTTTTCGAAAAACATCTTAAAATACTCGGTACCTACATTATTATGTAAATACCAATTATGATAAATCATTAACAAATAAATTATTTATTTATGCCCACAATAATAATGCAATACATAAATCCGTTACATTAAAAAAAAATGCATTTCAAATTTTAAATGCAAGTTATACTCAATAACATCATGAAGTATTTTGCATTAGATACAATTAAAATTTTAACAAAAACCACTTACAAAGCTTTCTCAAAACTCCAGTCCGCGCAGGTTTAGATTATCACCGTTTTAGCACTATTAGCACTTCATGTCCTTCGAGCAGGATCGTGGTGCAATTCACATGCAAGCTTTCGCGTTGGTGTATGTGAGAACGCGCGATAATACGAACTTCGAACCAACAACAATCACGAAGAATAACACGATGTTACCAGCAACAACGTTAAGATGCGACTGTGTTGCTGTATGGACCAGCAGCCAAGAGTAGACAAGCTGATACTGTGTTGGTTTTGCTGGAATTAATCTATGTATGTAGATCTACATGCGCATGTATAGTAATTACTAATTAGTATGCTAGATGAACACTTTTTGTTAAAAAAAATCTATTATACACATTTCTATGTGGGGCATGACATAAGAGTTAACCGAGGAAATTAATAAAGCAATTACAAAATTATCTTGTTGAAAAAGAAGGATTTGGATTAGCGGGAACTGCATTTCAGCTTTTAAACTTTTCATGAACGACCACAAAAGAAAAAGTGTCTCATTAGAAGTAATTTATCAAATCGACAGTAATTGACCTATTTTAAGATTACGTCAGTGCACAATAGAACCCTCATAGGAAATATTTTAATAATTGGTATGTTACTTTATGCTACGGATTAATTATAACTATGGGACAGAAAATATTTAGTACAAGCTACTTACATGCTTGACTGCAGTTGCTGTAAAGATTTTTTTAGCCACTGATATACAGAGTGCTCCAGAAATACGGGAAGCAGCAAGGCATTTTTATAAATAAAACAGGTATATTAAATTTTGTACTGAATACAAAATGTGTTTACTTATCTCCACGTATTAAGTGGCGGAACTTCTTAGCCCAGGTGCAACGCTTATTAAAGCATTGCTTCTACTTTGTTCGTGATTTTCTTGAAGCATATTGTGTTACTCGACACTCGAGAGCTGAAGTACTCATATTTTTAAAATGCTGAAATATACAGAGTTACTGCTAATTCGATATATTCCTTTGGAGATGCGATAGAACATGACCTGAGGAGTAAATTTGACTCTAATATGCATTAACCAAAACTCAATAGTTTTTGAGATATTTCAATTTTTTCTTTTCTCTCAAAAAGTATATCTTTATACCTTAATATCTACTCGATCTCGACAGATCTTTTTAACTTTTTAACTAGATTTTTTGTCCAACACTATGGTCGTCCACTTAGAATGAAAAAATATCCGGAAATATTTCCATTAAGTGAAAATTTGAAATAAAAACTTTTAATTTTTATTTTCTTTAAATAAGCTGTTGATTTTACCTTTAAGGTTTTTCGCAAAATTATCAACGTAACATGCGTACAAATCGTTTTAAAAAGTTTTTTATTTCAACAGCTATCTAACAAACTAAAAAACTACATTTTGATATGCTTTTTATCCCTGTTGGGATGATTCAGTATATTTTCAGCAAAGGGTCGCAAGATGACTCAGTACATTTTGACATGTTTTATTTTTCTTTTTTTTTTTTTTTTCGCATTGACTAAAGTAAAGGCTCACTACATTTTGAAACACAGAAAGGGCATCGGTTCTATTTTTATTTAGTAAATGAAAATAAGGAAATGAATGATGATATTTTAAATATAACATTACATTATTTTCACCTATTTATTCATTTATCAATTTGTAATATTTTTTTAAATAATTCTATGCAATGCATTTTCGTAAATAACTCGTTTATTTTAAATTTTTCGAAAGAACTCTATTTCAGATTTTTTGTCCAAAAAGGTCCGTGCCTTATACTGGTTATAGAGATTGATCGAAGGAATAGTTAATTTTCGATTTTTATTAAGAAACTGTTCGGAATTTGTAGAATTTATTAAAAAAATCAAGTTTTCCAGAATTTGTAGATTCGCTTTTCGTTTGATAAATTTCTCACAAACGTCAGCTAATAGACCTAATCTAGCCCTACAATCGCCATTTTTGAAAATCAAAATAGGACCTTCGGTTAGGGAGTTACTAATATCTTTGGAAAATCATACTCGGCCCAGGAAAAATACTTGCGGTCAACGGATTCGGACCGTCAGAAATAGGCTTCATTTGTGGCCGTGTACCTTTAGTCCCACCAAATCTCATTGAAATCGATCCATATCCTGGACAGTTATCGTGCTTCCTAACCCGATTTCAGTTTTTTGCAAAAAAGTTCAATTTTCATTTGTTTTTAGACATAGTATCTGGTATATTTATTTGTAGAGCGTTGCCAGCGGCACTATATCTTTTTTGAAATATCTCGATCCTACTGTGTCAAAAAACAAATGAAAATAGAATTTATTTGCAAAAAACTGGTTTTCTCGAAATCGGGCCAGGAAGCACGATAACTGTCCAGAATATATTATATTTAAAATATCATCATTCATATCCTTATTTGGTTAAATAAAGGTGTTAAATTTTCGAGGTGGCACGAAGTAGGCTTTAAGCTTCAATTATTGTAGCTAAAATACTAACTTTATAAAGCAGAAAAATTTATTATGATAAATTTGTATCTTTTGTAAAATTTTGATATTTTAAGTAACAAAACAAAACAGGTTTTACTATGAAACAGATTTTGATATCATGCCTTCTCGAAAAAGTTTCTATTTTAGTTACTCACGAAATTATCTATAGATGTCCAAACCAAAACAAATGAAGATCATACCGGAGAAAATTCTATCTCTATAAATATTTGACCGATCTTCATTTACCAAATAAAAATAGAACCGATGCCCCTTCTGGGTTTCAAAATTTCTTTCCTTTAGTCAATGCAAAAAGAAAAAAAAAGAAAAATAAAGCATGTCAAAATGTACTGAGTCATCTTACGACCCTCTGCTGAAAATGTACTGAATCATCTCAACAGGCATAAAAAGCATATCAAAATGTAGCTTTTCTAGCTTGTTAACTTAGCTGTTGAAAATTTTGGTTTTGGTCTTTGCTGTTATTTTGTTTTAAGTATCATGGCCGCGTATACCAACGCAGAATATACTAATATCTTGTTTATTTATCATAGTTGTAATGGAAACTCTGCTGAATCTCGTCGAGAATATGAACTTTGGTTCCCTAACCACGTGTATTCAGTACTACATATCGAAATGTCGCTCAAATTGGCTCCGGGAAACGTAGACGAGGTGACGCCGGTACTCCACCCATTTACCGACCAGATGATGAGGAAGAAATATTGAGGCATTTTGAGGAAGATCCAAATATGTCAACTAATAAAGTTGCAAGACTAACCGGAGCGTCACAATGGAAAGTTTGGTCTACGATGCGCAGAGTTGGATGCCATACTTACCATTATATCCCTGTCCAGCGCTTGGAGGAAGGTGATTTTGGAAGGAGAGTGGAATTCTGCCGCTTTATGATAAATTCAGATGCAGAAAATGCAAATTTCCTAACAAGCATTTTGTGGACGAACGAGTCAAAATTTAATCGCGAGGATATAACAAATTTCCACAACCTGCATTATTGGGCCGAGGAAAATCCCCATTTAACAAAGGAAATTAGTTTCCAAAGGAAGTTCTCCATTAATGTGTGAATGGGAGTAACTGACCGCTATTCAATAGGAACACACTTTTTCCCCCAACATTTAATCGGAGAAATCATGAACATTTTTTAAGGGATGATCTGCCAGTGATCCTGGAAGATGTTTCTCTCGCTATAAGAAGGCGAATGATGTCCCACAACGACGGCTGTCCAGCATATTTTCGGTTGACTGTCAAACAGTTACTCAATCAACGTTTCCCTAACCGTTGGATTGGAAGGTCAGGCCCGATACCTTGTCCAGCGTGAAGCCCTGACGTAACACCTCTAGATTATTACTTGTGGTGTCATATGAATGATATAGTCTATGCAGCACCATTCAACGCAATAGAACACCTTAGACAAAGGATAGTCGACGCTGCCCAACACATACGGCATAGATTGGCAACCAAAGTAACATGGACGGAAATAGGAAAACGCTGCCGTGCATGTATACGGAATAGGGACTCCAATTTTGAGCAAGACATGTAGAAATTAAGTACAACTTTTTAAATCCTGATACACATGTTACCTGTTAACATGTTTTCTTAAATCTCGCGATTTTTCTTCCAATTTTATATTTTTCGGGTCAAAAGTGCTTGGAGTGTTAGTGTCCCTACCCTCCGGTACATTTTGGACAAAAGATGCCTCTATCTTTTACCAAAGTTGAAGCGAGCGACAGGACATGCCACACGTAGTTAAAAATGTTCGGGTAGGAGAGTGCATTAGATTATTATCTTAGCCTTTCTGAGTACAGTCTTAAAGACTGACATCTAGGCCCAGGACAAATCATCTACCAGCCTGGGGAGATCAAGTTCCTCACCACAGCGCCTGAAGGGTTCAGAGCTCCTCTCTTCCAATTGACAGGTATCATAATGTCAAGATGAAGTACGAAATCGTATTCCACGAAGGCAAAATATAAGAGTTGGGACCGTATCTTGCTGGCTCGATGGTTCTACAGCTTTTTACAGCTGACATCGCGTTACTACCTAATCCTAAGGCCTGGTTCATATTCAGCGATCTTGAATTCGGTTTGAACCTGGAGTTCGTTCGCAGTTTTCTTGAATACTGAAAAATCGGTGACTTGCCCTGGGTTCCGAAGGCTGTCACGGGTGTTAACAGCTGATTGGCAGCTGCCATGACTCGATAATCCAATGTTATCCTGAAATTCGTGCTCAGCATACCCAAAAACTTAAGGATCCTGACCCTTCATCGAATTTCCAATAATTTTAAGACCTTTGACAGCTGATTGACAGCTGTCATATTGTCATCAATAAATTCTTACCCCGAATTCATGTTCAGCAACCTCGAAAACCCCCACACACGTTCTCTTGTGTCAGTGTTTGCATTCGAATATTCACTTCCACTGAGAGGTTGTAGAACTGAAACATCTCGTCAGATCTTCTTTTTTGGGACTTATCGGATTCAGCGCATCAATATACATGGCATATCATAGGTCGTATCAATTTAATTAAAAAAAATTGTGGACCTGTGCTATTTTTTTATATAATTTTTTTATTAAATTTAATAATGTTTTTGTTTGTAGTGGATAGTTGTTACTTCTAATGTAACTATATTTAATGTACTTTTCTCTGTGCTTCGTACAAATCTGCTGTAAACCACATTATTATCCTCTTCCCAAATACAAAACGAAGAGTATAATGCATTCAATCGGCACATTTCTAAAGCCGGTAATATTGCTCGTAGAGAAAAATTTTTATCACAGTGTTGGTGATCGAATTCTGAACAACTTTCAAAATGTCCGTCCGCCCGTTTGTCCGTCTATCTGTCCGTCTGTTTGTCCGTCCGTCACGTTTTTGTAGGCACAATAAGATTAAGAACGATGAGTTCGATTGTATTGAAATTTGGACAGTATGTTAGTGTGCTAGTTAGCTGGAGGGCGAATCTTATTGTTTTTGAATAAAAAAGTTATAGATTTTTTAAATAAAAAGAATTTCTTTACATAGTTTTTTTTTATGTTTTGTAATTAAACTAAAAATGTCTAAAACTAATATTATTTACAAAAAAACTGCGAAGAGTATCCTATAGAATGTGCAACAATTATATAAAATGTGCAGTAAATCGGCGAAGAGTATAACGGTTAGCTTGTTTTTCGTTTCTGATTTGCTGCAAATGTCTGCATAATGTGGCTAAATCAACGTTATCTATCTACAATGTTCTGTTATATAATCATACACACACCTTTGTATTTCAAGTTAGTTTTAATCCAGAGAATATGGGACCAATCGGGCACTAACAAAGCTCAAGATATTACCAGCATAGAATAAAACAGTGGGGAGAAAAGGTGAAACTCTGTAATGGTGGGGACTAATTGTTGGTTCTTGCAGAGAGAAGGTTAAAACGCACACAAAAAAATAATAAAAATATCTTGGCTTCAACGTTTAAACTCTAATGAATTTCAATACGTCGTTTTAATAAACAATAAACATTCTATTTTCACTTCAATAACGCTGGTTATTTTTAAGTAGACCCTTGACTTATATTGGCTTATGACTATTTTCGTAAAACAAAACCGCTTCGTTACAGGCAAATAGTGCGTGCCCCTAGATCTTTTCTATGAATTACTATTATAACCTACCCAATTTATCCCAATATTTTCTAAGATCAATGGTACCAAATATTTCACATTTCAGGACAGCATTTCATTTGTTCTGACCATTATACGTATTTTTTACCAACAATTCCGATTAGATTCCATATCAGACGGCTAAATAAAAATGATAAACAGTATTCACTGTTCGTGTCGTTTCCGCTGAATTATGTAAACAATGTATATTGTATAATAATATGATCCTCGTGTATGCCTTATGGATCTGCTGTAAGCAAATTTGCATTTCGGACTGATAGTCCTGGTAAAAATTTTCGAAATCCTTCCTCCAAGAATACTCGAATATCGCAAACTCAACAGAAAACTCCGACTCAAAAAAAAGAAAAATAGGAATTTTCCATCTAAATATTCGTCGTTTAAAAAATAAATGCTGCGATTTAAATATTCTACTGGAATCCATGGATTTTCCTGAAGTTGCATGTCTGTCTGAAATTTGGTTAAAAGAGGATAAGCTGAAAATAATGAAACTACCTATAAATTAACTGATTATTTTTGTAGAAATGATTGTAACGGAGCTGGTACTGTGATTCATATTTCAGAATTTCTAGATTATAAAATTAAAATAACCAAAATTGTCAAACAATGCGAAAATTAATTTTAATACTCAAGTATTAATGACTGTCTAGATAGTTTGAAAATTAAAATACCATACCGGATGTCCCAATAAAAACTCCCAGGCCGGATATGTTCCAAACGAATAGAGATATTTTAACTCTGTAAGAGCCAATTTGTAGAGCATAAAGAGAGCTTCATTTTTGAATACAATTGTTTTTTTAATATATCAGTATATAGATGGCGCGGCGCTGTGCTCTAAAGAAATATTTCGATTGGAGAAATTTTGAAATGAAGTTTATGTGAAAGAATGCATTTCTAAGCAATTATGTTCTAAAAAAGCATACCATAAAACTAACCGTTTGCCAATACTGAATAATTATAATCTTTTCAACAATTCAGTTCTTTAAGTGGGACAATCTGTATTTAAGTTACAAATTTTAGAAGAAAATATTTAAAGAACTTATCATATAATTGCTTTGTTATTAGATTAGATTATAATTAAAAATATTTGATATCTAGTGAGTATAATAACCTCTATACTTTATAAATTAAATACAATTAAAATTACCTTTGGAATAATAGTTTTGACATTTCTCAATTTCAATCACATTTTGTTTATTGGTGTGTCAATAGTGTATTATTGTACCTAATTATTGTTTTCTCTGTGAATATTTATTATTAAATATGGTTTCTCAAACAAATGAAGATAAATTAAACATGATTTTAATTTATGGGGAATATCGTAAAAATGCTTCAAGAGCTGTAAGTTTATATGAAATACGTTTTCCTGACAGACCTTTACCAGATCGGAAAACTTTTGTAAGTTTGTGTTCTAATTTGAAAAATTATGGAGGTTTTAGGAAACCAAAAACAACAAGAAGAAAAAGAACTGCAACGGATGAAAATATTACATTGGTATTACAAATTTTTTTCATATAAAGTTCATTTAGTTCATTATTTGATTCCAGGGGATAATGAGCGGAGATTAGATTTTTTGACGCTATTTTCAATTATCTTAGAAGAAAATCCAAATCTTTTAGATACAATTATGTGGAGTGATGAAAGTCGATTCCACAACAATGGGGTAATTACAACACATAATTGTTGTTACTGGTCTCAAGAGAATCCTAGGTGGATGAGACATACCAGATCCCAGAATCGTTTTGGAGTAAATGTTTGGTGTGGTATCGTTAATTGTTACATTGTTGGCCCATACCTCTACCATGAGAATTTAACAGGTGAAAAATATTTACAATTATTGCAAAATAATTTACAAGTACTATTAAGGAATTTGCCCGCTCAGTTGGAAAATATGTGGTTTCGTCAGGATGGAGCAGGCCCACATAATCATCGCAACGTTGTTAATTATTTAAATCAAACATACCCATGAAGATGGATTGGTACCAATGGTGTACTTAGATGGCCCGCTCGATCTCCTGACATTACTCCATTAGACTTTTATTTATGGGGATTTTTAAAAAGTGAAGTGTACAAAGAACCAATAGAAGACGTGGCAGATCTGTATAATAAAATTTATGGTAGTGTTGCCGCCATTAATTGGCATACATTATTAAAAGTTTGTAGATCTGAACTAATTAATAGGTTTACGATGTGTGTTAATGAAAATGGCAATAATTTTGAACACCTGTTAAAATAGTTATTTTAATTTCATTAATTCGTAAAAATTGTTTTATGTTCGTAATTGTTTTTTATTGCTTAAATGTTTGAATTATATAATAAATAGTATTTTCATTTTTTTTCCAAGGGTTACTTCAAATATATTTAATTCATAAGATATGAAAAATTCTTTAAACATGTTCTTCTAAAATTTGTAAATTAAATATAGATTGTCCCACTTAAAGGACTGAAATGTTGAAGAGATTACAATTATTCAATATTGGCAAATGCCAACATTTGGACTCAAATATTTCGAAAACGGTTAGTTTTATGGTATTCTTTTTTAGAACGTAATCTGCTTAGAAATGCATTTTCTTTCACATAAACTCCATTTCAAAGTTTCTCCTATCGAAATATTTCTTTAGAGCACAGCGCCATCTACATACTGATATATTAAAAAACAATTATGTCCAAAAATGAAGCTCTCTTTGTGATTTACAAATTGGCTTTTACAGAATTAAAATGTCTCTGTTCGTTTAGAATATATCCGGCCTGGGAGTTTTTATTGGGGCACCCTGTATATAGATCTCCGGACGCAGATCTAAATTATTTTAAGATCAACTTAGAGAATCACTTTTAAAGAATGTTCACTCATGCGGTCCTTAAAGGTCCTTTGTATGTAACTGATGATTTTAATGTAAAGAACAATGTTAAAAAAGGGCTATCCGTGGTAAAGTGTGGAAGCCATTTTCTTTTACTAATTTTGGGGTGCCTGAAAACGAATTCGTCACCCGTTTTGGTGAAGAATCTCGGAAACACATTAAAAGACAACCCTCATTTGTGGGTAACATTAGAATTGATATTAGAACTTGCCACTAGAATTAGAACTCCAAGAGGTTGGATGACTAGGGATTTATTTTGCAATTAGAATCAATAAAAACTCTAAAAATATAAAACCCACCACTTTAATTGGTGGCGATGGGTGTAAGTGTATTCAGATAATAACCATTTAACGAGTTTTGATTTTTTTTAAATAAATAAATAGCTGTATATTAGATATTGTAACTTACACCGTTCTCGTGGGTGGTAGAGGGTGAGGGAAATGAGGGGAGAGTGGGGTGAATTTAGATTCTTGCTTCTTTTTCTACTTACCTAACGAATTTTGAAAGAATTTCTTGCACTAAAAAATAACTTTTGTTATTAGTTAAAGAAATGGTTTTCACACTTGACCACGGATGGGCCAAAATATTATATTATTCAACGAGCATATAATGATGGCTATTATTCACGAGGGTGAAGTTTAAGACACGAGCCGCAGGCGAGTGTCGTAAATCACAAGAGTGAATAATAGCCATTATATGCGAATAGAATACTATACTTTGTTCACAACTATTAAATATTTAATATTTATTTAATTCATATTCATTTCATTTCCCCTATTTAAGAAAAATTCATGCATGTGTCATCATATATACTTTTTCTTGATTTTTTGTGCAACAAGTTTAATGAGGCGATTTCTGCAGCTTCCATTATCTCTGGCAGTGTCAAAGAAATCTCATTTTCACTGTCAGTATCCATTTATTTAATTTTATTACTTTTTTTGAGTACCTAATATTTAAAATTATTGTAAATAACGTTGGCGCTGAAATCGCACAAATTTTTATATTTCAAATCAATTACAGGATTACGCTTTGACACATTGTCATGGCTTACTCTAATAATACAGCTTGTAGGCACGTATGTAAATGGTTTTAAAAACAATGTTCGAGATTTCCGCATGTTGCTAATAGATGATGCTTTGAAAAAAAATCTGCAGTTTTTGAGTGTTTATTAAAGTACCTCTTCGGCATGTACCATTTCAATGCTTCCTAGAAACCTTAGAGAGACAATACTTGTCTTTTGGTTGCTGCAATTTTGACATTTTAATTTTTGGTAAAAAGTCACTAATGCCATTTCTTATAAACAACTGACTGTCCTCATTATTCACTATAATCAATGAATAATGAAATCATTATTCACTGCAGGGAATAATTATTATCCTAGTATTATCCTTGAGGAAGCACATTGATAATGAGTACAATATTTAATAGTCGTGGACAAAAGCTCTTTTTTAACATTGTTCTTTTATGTGTGACACTAGCGATTCTAAGGATATACTGAATTTATTAAAAGAAGATTTTAATTAATATACACGAATACAATCATCAAAATCTGGAATTAATAACAGTTTTTAACATTGAAGTAAGTTTATTATCAAACAGAGAAATATAATAAACACTGTAGCAGCCATAGTACCCTATCAAGAAGGTGTTTAAATTCTCATGAAAATGTTAAACAATTTAAACTTCTCTTAAATAATACAATTTTAGCTAAAGAAACTTTTTCAAATTTTATTGAAAAATTTAAGCAAATAGCAGATTTATCATTCCCAGTAATGATTCTACAAAAAAAGTAGTAGTAAAACCTCAAATAAGTCGTAACCCATGAAATCATAAACCAGGATCACTTAGAGATTTACATAAGGAGACCAAGTTAAATAACAACGGGGCTTTGCTAATAAAATATAAATAATTATTTAACGAATTTTAGATCAAGTGAGCTTAGCACTAATTTCATATGTAAATTTATGCAACCAATGTTTGTTGTTTTATTGATAAACTTGTCTCACTGTTTCCTTTAATGAAACTATTTTTTCTTGTTTTGGAGATTCATTAGTATTATACAATAGCATCTACTATTATTACACTCTTCGCTAATACAAAACGAAGAGTATATTGCATTCGATCGGCACATTTCTAAAACCGGTAATATTGCTGGTAGAGAAATAATTTTCATATCACTGTGGTGGTGATCGAATTCGGAACAACTTTCAAAATGTCCGTCCGTCTGTCTGTCTGTCTATCGGTCGGTCGGTCGGTGGGTCGGTCGGTCGGTCGGCCGGTCTGTCTGTCTGTCTGTTTGGCCCTCGGTCTGTCCGTCCGTCTGTCCGTTCGTACGTCACGTTTCTTGTAAGCACGATAACTTAAGAATGAAAAGTCCGATTGTATTGAAATTTAAGTTAGTAAGTTAGTGTTAGCTAGAGGAAGAACCCTATTTTTTTTTAACAAAATCGATTAAATAAATATAAATAAAATAAAATAAATAAATAAAAAAGTTATTAATTTTTCAAATGAAAAAAACAAAATTTTTCATTAAACAAAAAATGCTTGAAACTGATATCATTTACAAACAAAACTGCGAAGGGCATCCTATAGAATGTGCAACAATTATATAATAGGTGTAGTAAATCGGCGTAGAGTATAATTGTTATTTTGTTCCATATTTATTTTACAAATTCAATTAAAAGACCCTGCACAAAATACACGGTAAAAGTTATACAGTCGTTTGAGCTAAAACTAGCTCAAATGTATTCGTTGGACCATTTCGAACAAGAGTTCTTATGTGCAGTAGGTCCTAAAAGTCCATAGATTTCAAGTTTTGGCCATGAAGGTCAAATAATGAGTATTCATATACTTGAAGATTTTTAACTTTCCATGTGCTATAGTAACTCAGTGTTGACATTTCAGAGGAATTGACCAGAACAAGACTTGTAGCAATATGAGTAAGTTACCTTGTGATAACCTTGACTGTGACCTGTAGCGATATTTTCAACGTCATTTGATCGTAAACTTTTTTTTTTTCAATAAAACCCATGATTTTGTACGAGTTCAGTTTTTGAATACTGAATTCGGATGTTCAGAATTGTACGTGCTCGCAAAATTGTCATTATCTCGGCTTCCTGTGGACGTACAAAAAGTTATAGCCAATCGATTCGGGGTAGCTCGATGAGATAAAACGAATTATCGCGTTAATTTGCAAATAAAGACCATCTTAGTCCATAAAACGAACCTCTTTAACTTTCCTTTCTTCTACACGCATCTTAGCAACATTTTATCTTATTTGTAATGCTATTGTTGATGTCGGTGTTGATGCTGTTGTCAAAAGTACAACTCTTGAGAAAGAAAATAAGCCCAACCATGTAACGGTACGACATCCCTAAGCTGTAGAAATTAATTTTCAAGAAAGTGCCTCTTTAATAAACAAATGCTTTCTTGCAAAAATTATACAAATACACATTTCCAAAAGAATACCACTTATTCTACACAGCAAAACCTATAATCTATCAAAGTTTGTTATGTCTACGCTCATGATTTTCAAAGTTAAAAATTAATTAATAAACAGATGTTTTTAGTAGTTTTTTGAATTTTGTTAACAAACTGATGTTAATGAGGTTGAGCTCATTTTGTAGTTATTTGTATTATGTACAACTTCTTATTCGGGCGTATTTTCGTAAAACCTAAAGATAAATTTATACAGGCCACAACTCTTTTTCTGTAATAGTAGAGTGCTCGCGTTGACAAAAGTCGCTTAGTTTTCGATCCCGTTGGCACTTTTAGAATAAAATGTATGACCTTGTCAGATATGTTACTTATGCCCTGTGGATTACGAATCATCCCCTTGTCGTCTAAAAATCGTAATGAATATAAGGGCGCAAATCAAAATTTTCTAACTAACCACACCACGCTATAGAGTCAATTATGAAACGTATTTTATCCAAAAATCATTAAATTCTCTGTAGAATTTCTATTTTTAAAATAAATAAAGAAACGAACTTTTGCATAGGCTTACATGGCAGTAAAAATAAAAAATCGCTCATTTTCTCTGTTCCACTACGGCTGAAAATTAATTATTTTTCGTCTACTTTTCCATTCCCACGACGATATCTCCCAAACTATTATATTTATTAAAAAAATATATTCTTTATAAAATATTTGCCATATTTTCCACATTGCAATGGTTTTTAAATCAAATTTTTTGAGAATTTAATAACCAAAGTATTTAATAATGTGTAGCGTGATATCAATTTTCGAAGCTTATCAGCGACATGCGTTCGTTACAGATTCTCGCTCTCCCACTCTTTAAAACTGTTTCAACACACCCCACTTCGCACCCGCTTTGGCCTACCGTTAGATAGATTGGCGCATAGTAACTCTCATGGTTCATAATATTTTGAAATTTATGTCTTGAAAATGATTATTACTATGAAATAAATGTAAGCATATTTGTAGAATATTAATTCAGTGTTACATAGACTTACATAAAAATTATGGCCTGCCTAAAATTGTTGTGTAATAGATTAACACGTTATAAGAAACTCCCTGTAGTTTACTGTTTGCAAGATACTTTCAGCTGGTATGTATTTTAAATTTTCTACCATATAGGTAACTGATGTATATTCTTTTTAGAAGAAATTAAAATGAAAAGTACTACTGATAGCATAAGTTCTGAAAGTGAGATTGAAAAAAATATAATTTAATGTAAAACAGATTCGTAACATATTGGCTTAATTTGTATGAAACCGGGCCCTGTAATCAAAGGTTTTGAGAAATCGTGTGCAACATTTACTGATTGTTTAAAAATCTATGAAAATATAGGTAACCAAGGAGGAGATGATCTATATCCTAGCATTATGTCATTCAAAAAACAAACAATTTTTACTGGTTTTTCGCCGAAATTGCTATTCTAGTTTTACTAGCCAAAGAAATATAGAACATTTAAGGAGATAAATAGAGAAAGAAATTGAAAAGAGTTCAGATGGATCCAATGCCTGTCCATCAACTTTTTCCGATGTGTATTTTCGTAAAATAATTTTTTTAAATAGAGGAATGTATTTTTGTCAAAAGTACAACAATAAAGCTTTCTCACGTAATGACCACGAAACCAGAAAGAATAGTAAGACTACTAGCCCACCAGAATCCCATAATTTTCGAAAGAATTTGTGCCAACGATTTAATGCCTATGGAAATTGAATATCATATGTCATCAATTTATGATGAGAAGTATCTAGAATGGATAGATATAAGTCTAAAATAGAGATCAGTAGACTACTTATAAATACATTTACCGGCAAAGGAGTCGAAATTGTTAAATCTACAAAGAAAAACAAAAGATATGTTCTAATTCTAGCAGAAAACGACGCATGAAACTTTGCATTTTCTATTGTGACTTTAGAAACATTGAACATTATATTTAGTTTCTATAGCATTTAAATTGTTAGCACAAATTCTTTAGAAAATTATGGGATTTTGGTGGGCTAATACTCTTATTTTTCTTTCGTGTTTCTGTTTTCTCCTTCAATGTTCCATATTTCTTTTGCCAGTAAAATTAAAATAGCAATTTCAGAGCCGAACCAAACGGCAAAATGATTTGTTTTTCGAAATCGCATAGTTCTAGAATATACATCATCTTCTCTTTGGTTACTCATTTTTTCACGGGGTTTTAAACAATCAATAAATATTGCAAACGATTTATTAAAACCTTTGTTTACAGGGCCCGGTTTCATACAATTTAAGCAAAATTTCTTACGAATCTGTTTTTCTTTAAATTTTATTTTTGTCTCAATCTCACTTTTAGAACTTGCGCTATCAGTAGTACTTTCCATTTTCATTTCTTCTTCAGTTACCTATATGGCAGAAAATTCTGTTCAAAAAATGCATACCAGCTGAAAGTATCCTGCTAACATCGAACTACCGAGTTTCTTATAACGTGTCAATCTATTACACAAAAATTTTATGTAAGGCGAAATAACACTGAATTAATATTAAAGAAATATACTTATATTATTTATTCCATAGTAATAATTTTCAAGACATAAATTTCATTAATATCATGAACCACGAGAGTTACCATGCGCTAATCTATCTTACGATAATACGATAGGCCATTACGGGTGCGAAGTGGGGTGTGTTGAAACAGTTTTAAAGAGTGGGAGAGCGAGAATCTGTAACGAACGCATGCCGCTGATAAGCTTCGAAAATTGATATCACGCTACACATTATTAAATATCATGGTTATTAAATTCTCAAAAAAGTTGATTTAAGAACCATTGTAGTCTAGAAATATGACAAATATTTTATAAAGAATATATTTTTTTGATAAATATAATAGTTTGGGAGATATCGTCGTGGTAATGGAAAATAGACGAAAAATAATTAATTTTCAGCCGTAATCGAACAGAGAAAATGAGGATTTTTGATTTTTACTGCCATATAAGCCTGTGTAAAAGTTTGTTTCTTTATTTATTTTAAAAATAGGAATTCTAAAGAGAATTTAATGATTTTTAGATAAAATACGCTTCATGATTGACTCTATCGCGTGGTGTGGTTAGTTAGAAAATTTTGATTTGTGCCCTTATATTCGTGACGAATTTTTGACGACAAATGGATTCATAATCTACAGGGCATAAGTAACATATCTGGTAAGGTCATATATTTTACTCTAAAAGTGCCAACGGGGACAAAGATAGAAATTGATTTGCACTCTACTATAACTTTACTTGTAAATTAGACACAGACGCACTAATTTTCAGCTGTTGGATTTTAGATACAATAGTTATACGTACTATGAGATACATATACCTATTGAAAGACCCCGGTAGGCATTTTTTTTGTAACATAACTTTTCCGGCTCCTTTGCCTGGGCTAATATTTTGTACGTTGGATTGAGAAAAAACTCATATTCTCACTTTAGGATATGAATCTTTCAAGAAAAAATTATATAGAAGAGGAGGGTATTTACCAATGTAGGTCGTTTGAAAGTCAGACTTAAGGTTATTGTTACAAAATAGCTTGGAAGTTCTGATTTAGTAAGAACTTACCAGATAAAAGTTGTAGAAAGTCAAATAAACTAACGTACAGTTTTAAAATTATACATCGTTGCAATTTTTAACATTGGAAATGTTAATGTTCGCGTATAGGACAAAAGTTACGAGCTTTTTCTAAGGCCGTCGACATAAAAGTATCAAGGTCAGATGATGTAATACTGAGCGAGCGCCTGTTACTACGTGGGAAGCGATGCGGTGTACTCGGCCAGCGAAGATCGATATTGTGCCGCCCGTTCAACTATTTCTTCCACGCTATACCGCAATTTTTCTTTTTTCATTTTGTAACGATTAATGAATTTTTTCACACATTCATGTTCGATTTGACGGCACAAATAATGTTTTCCTTCTATTTCCTATAATGATTTCGATCTTTCATGGGATTTTTAGGTGGTTAAGTTAGTAAGGTTGATTTTTACTTTGCTATCTAATTGTTAATAACTATCAGCGTCGCAGCCAGTATTAGCGGCGCAGAGAAAGAAAGGGGGTGCGGGGGGTGTCCCACCGTTTTTTAACATTGGAAGTGTTAATGTTCGTATATGGGGTGAAAGTTACGAGTTTTATCCAAAGACGTAATACTGAGCAAGTCTGCACAGTATGAGTATGCGCGGAGAACATGAAGTTATAATGCAGTTGTGGTCAGCGCCAATCGTAATCGCCATGGATCCACAAATCTTGACAAATAGCGAATAATTATTTTTGTAACAAGTACCTAAAATCATGTTTTTCGGGATGGATCGTAACTGTTTATGTCTTATGTATGGTGTTATAATTTCCAATGTCGCGATGGTTGCAAGGATTGCGAAATCTGTGATTGATTTTTTTTTGTTATTCTCAGTTTTTTGTTTTGTTTTTTGGGGTTTTTCCTTTCTTTTCTTGAAGTTTATTAACCGTTTTGAATCGTCATAGAGTATAAATAGGTTTAAATATGTTTTTATTATTTTAAGATACATTTACTTGATTTCTAGCATATCCCAGATACCAAAGTACAGATGTTACATAAGCACAAGTTCCAAGAGTTCGTGCCCCAGATCTACAAGTGCAATTATATCCAAAAATAGGTTCCTCTCCATCTCCACCATGAATGTACTCTTCATTAAAGGAAATCCATATTTGGTACTGAGTAGCGTTTCTGAATCTAAATGAAATTCTTAACTTCATAAATACTGGTTCGTCATTCCTTCGGTCGATCTCAATGAGTTGATATTCTACTTCGTCATTATTTTCATGAATAGCTCTTAAAGGGCTATCTTGGATGTATGACGGAGAAACATAAACTTGGTAAGTTCCTATAGTTAATTCATATAAATATTCCAATGTTAATACAGGAAACAGTGGTAAATGATTGACAGTCAATCGAACTCATCGTGCCCGCTGCCGCCGTTGTCCAAGATTCTCAGCTTCTACTCTGGCTTGAACTACGTTAACGTAATACCTGTTCAACATGTCTTCGGCTGAACGTTCATCTGCTTCTGGCATTGTTACTCTGAATCTGGGTGACGCTAAGAACGGGTTATATTCAGCATATATTTCATAGCCATGCCACAATGTATAAATCTTAAAACCGTACGTTAGTTTATTTGACTTCCTACAATTTTGATCTGGGTAAGTTCTTACTAAATCAGAATATCCAAGATATTTTGTAACAATGTCTTTTCTGACTTTGAGATGACCTTCATTGGTAAATATCCCCCCCTTTCATATAATTTTTTTTTTTAAGATTCATGTCTTAAAGTGCGATTATAGATTTTTCTTAATCCAACGTGCAGAATATGGGTTTTATTGAAAGAAAAAGAGTTTAGGATCCAATTACTTTGAAAATATTGCTAGAGGTCAAAGTTAAGGCTATCATAAGGTAGCGTACTCATATTCCAGAACTCTTGTTCTGGTCAATTCCTCTGAAATCTCAATACTGAGTTACTATAGCATTTGGAAAGTTAAAAACCTGCGAGTATATGGACAATTATTATTTGACCTTCAACTTGAAATCTGTGGACTTTTTCGACTTCCTCCACATAAGAACTCTTGTTCGGACTAGTCAAACAAATACATTTCAGCTGGTAACTTTTACCATGTATTTTGTGTGGCGTCATTTTTGGTTTTCGAAAAAATGTAAACAAATTTTATTTTTGCAAATATGTTTTATTTTAATGTAGATTGGCCATATTATAACCACCCAGACACATTAGAATAGGTGATTGTGACGTAGTAACCTAGATGGTATATCTTGGCGCCCTTGTGGGTAATACTAACCAATGCGAATATGAACTTCGGTGAAAAATACAGATGCCAAGGTCGGCAATTTGCCAGTGGAGCGAAACTTGGCATTACAATAGGTGCTTTCAAAATATATGGATCTGAAGGTCTGTATAAAGAATTTTCTGGATAGCCCATTATACTAATAGCTCGATTTTCCAAGCACTATAGCCCCAAGAGCGACTTATCATCATGGAATTCTCCCGAATTGTCCTCTTACTTTTTGGTCACATCGACCGTAGAGAAGACGACATATAAAGGTTGATAGTTCAAGGAAAACTGAATGGCAGAGGAGAGGAGGGCGCCCTTTAGAACGTTGAACTGATGCTGATGGGAAAGAGCATAACGCTGAAGATGAAGTGATACGTCATACGTACTATACAACAAACAGAAGACAGCTATAATAATGCATGAATTACAAAATCTCTGCTGAGGGTTGTGATTAAGAAGATCGACGTACCTCCCAATAAATCTTACAATTTTAAATATTTGAACTGAAACGATGAAAAGAAAAAATATTTTGGAAGCATGTTTTATTTGGTTTAATTTAAATATTTTCCCATTGTACAACAAAATAAAGTTTATCTAGTCGAATAAAATCTATTAAAATGTAAATACGTTTTTATTCACATCTGAAAAAATCCGAGAGTGTTGTTTGTAGTTTGCGCGAGCTCATGTTTAAATAGTGCAAGTATATCAAACATAATAAAGTTGCGTTTCATCTTAATTTTGACATACTTAAATAGAGGCACCCAGTGAACTTGTTGCAAACAACTTTAAAACAATCATTGCGTAATTAGAGTGTGTTTATATTTACTTGCCCTAAATTTAATACAACGATCTAAAAGTACCTAGCACAAAAAGACATACATGTTTAACCAATACTTTGTACAATATCGTAGGTAATGTCATGTCTATATCTTATTATCATGAGTATATGCACGTAACAAATTACTCAAAATGAATAAGAAGCTAATCCGTGTTTAGTAGGTAAATATCCTTAACCATGTTATAATCTGGATTCAGATTTTATACCTATATGATTTAATCTAATATTATGTTTTATAATTTTTTATTTGGCATTTCCTAACAATTCTAAAATCAGCCTCCGTGGAATCTACAAAGGTCCAGTATATTACTAGAAAACTATCTTTACGCCTACGCCAAAGGAACAGTTAGAGGTTTTTTTTTACAAAGTTAATTGCGATAGCTTCTGTTAGACAAACTTTTCAGTTGGGAAGAAACCTTCATTAGTCTTGAAATTCCCTTTATTGTGTCAACATGACAATGGGCTTGTTCGGCGTGTTTTTATTTCATAAATCGAAAGAGCAAGCATAAAATAATGAATCTGCAAAAAATTTGAATTTTATTAGCACGATTAGTGTCTTAGAAACAACTACAAACCTCCACCTCGCGAAAATGGGGCGTAGCAGGCGCTACGTCACTATGCGCATAGACTCGGCGATTTCAGTCGACTCGATGCTGTTTAGTTGTTATTATCTATATACTTATCGTATTTATCTGCGCCCCTCTAAAATTGCGGATCAGATCTATCAAAGGCTTTCCTTGGGGGTGGTGTTTTGGGAAGCGGCCGGTGTTATTCGATTCGGAAATTAATTCTACAGATAAATTCGGAGGAGTTCTGTTTAATGGTTTTTGAGTAATTATCTCGCAAAAGTCGACTATCTCTCTCGCCTCTTAAATTTAGGAACGGACAGTCGATGGGTTATAGGGAATATATGATTTGGCAAAATATTACCAAACGTCAAAAAATGACAATTTGCCTTCGCGCCTGTCAGGCCGAATTTTCGATTATTAAGAAAATAGCCACTTTTCTTTTGCACAGACCTAGCCGAAATTCCGATTTCCACTGTGACACTTACGATGTCGATAAAATGCCAATCTTTTTTTTTAAATAGAGACCAAAATCGATCCTACACTACAAGTATTAAATTATATACGAGCGTTTAAAGATTTGATGTTTTTGAATTTTTTAGGTTACATTTTAATACGTCTAAAGAAGGCATTATTTTTTCGCTCTTGCAGAGTGGAATGTCCCTGTACAAGTTGGTATCTGAAGAAAGGGCCAATCTTGTTCTTACCATAGAGAGCTAGAACGGACTTCCATTCCACGTATTTACTTAGTTATGAATTTTTGAAAATTTGATGCTTTTCAGTTTTTAACAGAAAAGCCATCTTTCGTTCGTACGTGCCAAGCCGGGTTTCCGTTTTTGCCCATTTACTTTGGTATCAGAACAAAACGGCACTCTTCCTCTTCCACAGACACTTAAAACGGCCCTATACTTCACGTATTTACTTACTACTGAACGGCTGTTGGAGGTCGCGGTAGATCTCCGAGTTCAAAGTTGCGTATAGTGACGTCACAAACAGGCGCACTGTTTTTTCAACTATTACTAATTTCAACCCCTTATATCTCGAGAACTGAAAAAGGTAATAATATGAAATTTTAAATGCATAATAAGAATGTCGAGTACTATATAAAAACGTATAAGAACCATATAAAAATAATATCATGGAACAAGCCTATTGTTTCGCCATACAGTGGCTTCTAGTAATAAAATATCAGATGACTTAAGTTTATTTATTTCTAGGGATTCTAACAAATCGAGTCTTAGCCCTCTTTTCTCAGTACATAATATTTTGAAATCTTCGTTGGACACATGACCTTATTCTATTAGATCGTTAGCATATGTTGCGTTTGTTTGTTTTTTTCTTCTTGGTGTAACTTATTTTATGTTCTAATAACCATTTACTGTAATTTCTTCCCTGCTTGTCCAATATACACCTTAGCCCAAAAAGCACCGCTTGTCAATTTATAGACGCCTGAATTATTTTCTGTTAAACATCTATCTTTTGCATTTTTTGTTTGTTTTCCTAACGTGTTATTAGTTTTAAAAGCTACATTAATATTATTTTTTGACAAGAGAAAATTAAAATTTTGAATGATCAAATTATGCGACAATGTGTGACACGGTTTTAAGCACGTGTGAACAGACCTTCGAGTAAAACAAGGAGCAAGTGATGTTTACTCTTAAGTGCTGTAAAATCTCGAGATGTTCTAGTAAAAACATTTAATAAAGTCTCGGCTAAAGTGTAATAAATTATAGCAATGTGCAATCGTGTTAGTTTCTTATGGGTAAATATCATACCACTATTAGTATCGTATCATGAAATACTCGAGATATGTTAAGCCGTTGTTTTACTAATGCACTTCTTATATTAGGAATTTTTATTATTGTTATTGACGGTTATTTAATTTTTTAATTACGTTGTTGTCATTGCATCTGCAATTTAAAAAATTTAATGCATTTGGGAGTGTCCTATGCTTTCAGTTACAAAAGCCATAGTTCTCCTCTTCGAATGAGATCAGTAGGTTAAATATAAATTATTTTTTTTATATAGGCAAACCGCAAAGGTACACGAGTTACTCAGTCAATGAATTGCACATATGAGGACACATCTTACTAGACTATACCTATGAGATATTATTTAAAAAAACGATAGGTTCAATTAACAGGACGACGCGATGGTGAAATTTATTTCATAGTTTATAATGAGCGTTGTCGTTCAATTTTTTTCAAAATGTCTTTCATCGTTTTTATTGACTCATTTCATGCAAATCTGCAAAGTTAATACAATTATGACAGCCCGATTGGAGTCGTCAATTTAAATTTGTATCTTTTGACATCAGATTCAGAATCAGCTACTCCAAAACTACCTACCCAAGAATTTGAACTAAAGAATGAAAGAACTGTCGGGGTCAGATAGAACAAAAGCAAGAATAGTTCTATGCCCTACCAATAAGAAACAAGAATGCATCTACGGACATGTGTTTCGGAGTTATTGCTCCTAATCAGCGTAGAGTAACATAAACAACGTTGTTATATGAGAAACTAATACACAGTACTCTTATTATACACTGATGAGGAGCAATAACTTCGAAACACGTGTCCGTAGCTGCACTGTCCTTTCTTATTGGGAATATTAGAGGAGTCAAGGAGTCGGACGAATATGTTACAAATGAGGAACGCAACCAAACCACCTCTTTCACCTATTTTTGAGGGTATTGAACACGAATATGAGGGTGAAAGGGAACAGCCCCTTCAAAACGGCTAGAACCACCTCTTTCATCGGTTTTCGTGCATTGACGCACAATAGCAAGGGTAATGTGAATTTCTGCAGATAGGGTGAAGATTAATGTCAGAGACATAATTGTTACCACCCTTAGTAGTTGAATATACCCTCCTAAGTGGTGGGAAAATGATAAAATATATCTCTTCTTGTTGAAACTTTTACCGGCACCCTGGGCCACCGATAAATGAAACACCTACAAACCCTCCTACCCCGAGAGAGTTCGGCAACAGTCGTTCCCTCTCACGACAGACGAGACGCTCCCAAGAGCCACAATGCCAGCGAAGAAAGAAAACCAAGAAAGAAGAGCGCCAGAAGAAACGACCCAGCTGGCAGGGTCAAACAGCCAGGACCAGGGAGGGCCTGTTGGCGTCCCCAGCACCATCCGCATCCGCGAGGGTAGCTGGGGATGACAATAGACCCACCTCAACAAGGTCGGTCCAGGCCACAGCGATGGTTGGGGCAAAGAGCTACTAGCTCGACCCCTAATCACCCAAGATCGCCGTCAACGCCACCAATGGCTAGAGCGATGTTCAGTGAGGCCTCTTGCCGGGTTAGCTAACGCGCCCGCTACGCCTCCTAACAAGATATCGGCGCTGAAACTTTTAAATCCCCACATCCCCCAATTTTCGAGGAGGCTTATGACGAATAAAATGTTTTAGGCAACTTCCACCATTCCTACCCCCTCAAATACCAAAACCCACCCATGTCGCGCCTCGTTCTGGTTCCACTTGTATAATATTTCGAGCCACCCTACTCCAAATGAGCATTGTCAGGCATTGCTGAGAGGATGCCCTTGTATGGGGTGGCTTTTATCCGTTTAGGCAGGTAGGAAGGGTCAAACTCATCTCAAAGTATTTTTATCGTCATAAGCATTCTTGAAAACGGATAGAGGGAACACCTATAAACTGAAAAGAAGAGTAAAATCACTTTCCCACCTTGTAGGAAAAATCCACCCTTAAGAGTTGCCCAAGATTTCCCTAGCCGTGACCCTTCCCGTATAGTTCGACTACTATTAAATTTCCATCGACTCACTTCTAAGTATTGCCGAGCACTAATGAAAGAGGTGAGTTTTAGTCATTTCAGGGGGTAGAAAGGGTCGAAGTCGCCTAAAAGTGTTTTATTGCATCATTAACCTCCTCGAAAACGAGCGGGTGAAACGTTCAACGAGAAGAGATATATTTTATTACTTTCCCACGCCCTAGGAGGGTACATTCAACCCCTAAGGGTGGTCAAGGTCTTTAATCTTCGCCCTGTATCGTGTCCAGATGAAATATGTAGAAATTCGCATTAAAACCATTGTTGTCGCGCATCCGTGAACTAAAACCGATAAAAGGGCCGGTTTTATGCAATTTAAAGGGGTTGCCTTGAATAAAAACTTTTTTAACCTCGTATTCGTGTTGAGCACCCTCTAAGACCGACGAGGGAGGTAGTCTGGTTACGTTCCTCATTTGTAACAAAATCGGGCCAAAATTCCGACTTATTGACTCCACTGTTTGGCATTATTCTTGTTCAATGTTCATGTCATAATTTTAACCTGGCGCCTTCGCCATATTGTCGCACAAATTACATTTTTTTCTATTTTTGCTCAGCTTATACTAAACACAGCTTGTAGTCCACGGAAATTAGCCGAAAAAGGGAGGAAACCTGGACAAAATTAGCAAATATCTGAATTTTTGCTCAGGCGTTATTTGAGGTGTCCCAAATCCAAGTCCACAAAAATCACAAAAACTACAAGTTGTTTTCTTTTATTCGCGGAAAACCATTTTTTTTTAACTTTGACCTTGAACATCTCGAAAAAGGCGAGGTTTTGGGAAAAAATGCAAAAGATCAATCTTGTAGATAATTATCATGTTCACTTTATTGCTGTCTGATTTTTTTGGCGCGAGATATTCGCGAAAAAATATGTTTTCGAAACTTTGACCTTGAATATCTCGAAAAGGGGTTGATAAAAAATAAAAAAGACAACTTGTTGATAATTTAATTCTCTATAACTTCTCTACAACTAATACAAATGTTTTTACTTCCACATCTACAATTTCTGTCTGTCTGTTTGTCGATCTGTCTGTCTGAAACTTTTGTGTGCACATTTCTATCTTTGGAGATCTTAGAGTATACCCTGACGGTGGTCTCATTGTAATGATATAGTCAGCAATAATTCAATGTGACGCGTCGCGTCGGAGAAATTTTATTTCATTAAAGGTGGTACATTTTTTTTTCAACATTTTTTCAGAATGATTGACGTCAATTTTTCACAAATCGTCTCCAAATGAACAACCTTCTGGGGGCCAGTATTTCTTCTCAATTAGGAACTCTTTATCTGCAGTCTTCCTAACTGCATTAAAATTTAAAGTGATTATTTAATTTCAATAATATGTTATATAGAAACATTTTTGTTATCGTGTAAAACTGATATGTTCCACATGCACTTAAAATGATAGTGAATAACATATAAATTTAGCAGTTTAATCCTTGTCTCTTTCAATATAAATAAAACATGCATAAAAATAAATGCAAATTTTGCCTTTTGACCTCATGAAGCATACAGGATATAACCTTATAAAGTTTTATTTGTTTAGACGTCTTAAAAAGGAAAAAGCTTTTAGACCGCATAAATAAGTTCTTTTGCAGCCCAATTACAGACAAAATATATATATTTACATGCGTATATAATTAGTAATTTATACCTCTATGGGATTAATTTCAATTATTTTTCGCATATTACTTCCACAAGTTCCACATCCACGTAGTGGAGTGGAAAAATGGTAAAAGTAAAACTAATTCATTTCCTTTATGTTGAAGTAGGTTTAGGGTGCCAGAAACCGTCGAGATTTTAAATTTGAGAGAGAGAAAAAAATATGTCTGTCTGTCCCGCCTATACCTTCTTCTTTGTGCGCGATTGCTTTCGAACGATTTAAGATATTAGCAGCCTTTACACGGGAGAGTTTAACCGCGTTATTGAGGAACGTGCGAAAATGCATAAGAATGAATGCGCGCAAATTTGGACGCGTAAAACTGCCCGCCGAAAAACTTAAAAATTACGTTTGGCTTGCGTGGCGCGGTTAATTATGTGTAAAAATGGATTGCGCGAGCAAAAGTGCCCGGGTAATTGGATAACTGCGTTCAATCACTCGCTATTTGCTCGGCGTGTGGAATTTGTGAAATTTACACGCTCTTTTCAAACCAGAGAATTAGCGCGCTTTCCTTTGGACAAGCACGCCACAAATCATTCGGTTAAACCTGTCCTTTGCAACCACATTTACACGAAAGGTTATACGCGCGCGATTGAACGGGCGTTTCCAAATTCGCGCGGTTAAAACTTCTCGTGTAAAGGCGGCTATTGACTTTAAACTTGGTACACGTATATATTATAACACGTTTTGGAGTTAGATTATATTTTGAGCTTCTTTCGATAAAAGGTAGGAGGTAAATAGGGGATAATTAAGTAAAGTAAGCTATATAGTGAGAGTCCAGGAACTTGAGATATATACTTGAAGCTTTTGGTACACGTATATATTATAACGAGATCGGGAACTACATTGCATTTTGAGCTTGTTCCGTTGAAAGGGGCAAATAGTGATACATAAGTAAAGCTAGCTAATAAAGAGGCCATAAACTTGGATTTAATGTATATATTGAAAGCCAAGGTGTGTAATTGTTTTATGGCATCTACCACGTTTACCACCATCCCCATTCCATCACTAATGGGGTTAAAAAAATTAAATTGTAATTTGTGTCTGTACAAGAACAAAAGCTCTCAAAGTATTTTTCAGCATTAGTCACCCCCATTACCACTTTAAGAGGCGGGCGATTTCAAATATTATGTTTTTTCCGCATACGGCAGTGTGAATATTCAAATATGAGTTGTTTAGGATGGAAAATTATAACGAAAAAGCTATAATGAAATTTCACATCAGGGCAACAATCGAGAATCCAGGAGGGTTAAAAAATACATTTTTCATGAATACATTTTTCATGAATCAATACTTTTTCAAACAATAAAAATTGTTTTGGATGGAAAATTGCATCAAAAAAAGTCTTTAAGAATTTCTCGTTAGTGCATCAGGGAAGACAACAATTTTTCTTTGAATCAAAAAATGTTCAAAAAATTGTTTGATATAGGAAAACATATGAAGAAGATAAATGTACTGTTCTATCAAAACGGTTTTAGAACATTTAAAACATGTTCAGAATACGGGATGGTGATAAAGTATTGTCGAGGTACTTCTGCCCGATTTCTTTATAGATAATTGAACGTATCAACAATTTACATTCGCTAGTATGGTTGGTGGTCAATTCCTCCTCGACGTTGAGAGCTAGCGAGAGAAAGAAAATTTAAACTTCTTGTGATCATAATCATTTAAATTGTAACAGCATTTCCTACACACCCTGTATATGAACTACATATACATATTTATAAAACTTCCCAAATATATTGTTAAATTAATTTATTATACTCACAAAACAGAATTCGTTATTGAAAAGTGAAAATTGTGCTAACCTATTGTGATAGGTCTAAAAATAAATAAAGCAACAACAAACAAAATGTTGATAAATAACCTTAAGTAGGTTACTTCATTCTATAAAACGTATATTATGCGTTGCTAATGGATAAGTAATCATAAGTACCTAGTTAAATAGTTTTACAATCGAACAAGACCCCGTAACAATCATTACGGCAAATTATGGGCTAATGTTTCTAAATCTAAAGCTAGTAAAATTACTAAATAATTAATTTATAAGAAAATTGCTATTGCCATTTTTTATGTACCTATCTTAGAACATATTTGATACATAATTACAATTACAATTTTCTAATTTTACAGAATAGGCTTACCGAATGGTCAACTTTGACACTACTGTTTAGAATCTTAAGATTTACTTTATAACATTTTTTTATTCACTTATTTAACGAGGGCGTATTCCCGCTACTACGACCAATCACCAACGCCGGCAAATTTTTTACATTCCCTCCGAAGTATTGTCTATCCACTACAATCTACGTTTTAAATTGTGTAGCTTCTACGTATGCACTGATATACAAGCCGCTAGAAGATGTGGCGAGAATACTGTATTTCCCAAGATGATGACCCATCCAAGTGTTTACCGCACTGAAGCGTACCTTAATATTTCGTATCGAAATACGTAAATTGTCAAAATTCATCTACGTTGGCTCCACTTTATAACCTATAGCAAAAACGATACTCAGACCAAAAATATCTAATTCCTCGTCATCATAAGAAAATTAAATTTATACAAAAATTAGTTCCATAACACGCTAAACTAGAATATTCAATAAACGGATGTATGTATAATATGTATGTGTAGCATTCTTGTAAAATCGACTGCCTAAGGAATCACTACTTCTGGATCCAACTTTCCCATCCAAGTCTCCTTAAACGGAAATATTTTGATACCATATTTGCACTGTAGTATGTGAAAGTAATTACTCAACGAATTTTAATAATACTCTATTTGAAATCGTCTACCCCATGGTGATAATGTGGGTGGCTGATGCCAAAAAATTTTTAGAGAAAATAAACACACTAAAACACGATTTTTTTTTGTTGACTGCTTTAATAATGGAGTTGGGATATTGAAGTGGTGTGGAGATAGTAACTGTCATGAAAAAAATTGAAATCTAAACTACTAGTAGGTATATACACCAAATTCCAGGTTTCTGGAATAAACCCACACAGCACATGACATCCCTAGGATATCCTCATTTGGTCCCGTATATCCCAATCGAGGACAACATTCCTCAGGATATCCTTAGGATATCCCAATAAAATATATACAATCTGAGAATATCCCAAATGGGGATATCCTAGACAAATCCTGGCAGGATGTCCTAGTAATATCCTGCAAAGATATTAAAAGCCTAACAAAATATCCACTGTGGGAATATCCTGGGCAAGTCCTAGAGTCGTCCTATTATAGGTATTATTATTTAAGAGTTTTCAACAACAAAAATAATGAAAAGTATATATATTATTTTGAGGCTGTTTATTTATAGTCTTTTATTGGTTTGTAAAATTTGCTTCTAAAAACTTATTTGTTTTTTCTATTTGATAATCCCCTCCAGTCCACATAATTCATTAAAAATGTATATCTTATTTAAATAGCAGTTATTTATAATTTGGTTTTAATACATTTACTTTGTTTTGAATTATCCGCCTTTTTGTGATAAGTCGAGAGTTCTAAGAAATCCGCCGGGCGTCGATGTCTTTTCCACGTTAATTTTAAAGTTCTTTCGACAAATAAGATCACGTTAAATATTTCATAAATATAATGCTGCTATGTTATGTCTTTGCATTTTATTATAAATATAGATATTTATTATTCCTAATATATATAATTCTACCTAACCTATAACTACTACGGTTAACTATGGTGACGGTGGCGAAGCAAGAGGGCGGCTATAAGCAGGATACAAGCTTTGAGGAACGGAGCGGTGAGTCGGAGTCACTACTATCGGTATAAAAGCGGACAGGATAGAGCAGATACCAGGCGGAGGAAAGCACAAGCACATGTAAACAATAGAAAACAAATATTCGGGCAACTTGGCTAAGGCGCAGAGCCTAATATTAGTACACACTTCCGGTCACGGTTCCTTGTTGGTGTAATCACCCCAAAGGAGAGATTAAACCAACGAGGTTCACGGGCGCTATTTTGCGCTGATGGATGTCCTTGTAGCTTTCCGGCCGGCGGAGACTAGGCCAGAAAGCTCAAAGCTTCCCCAGTACTCGCTTGTCCTCCAGACGACGGTGCTAGGCCAGAGGGCAAACACGAGTCCGGTTATCAGCGGAAAATTTCCCAGTCACACACTCTCCCAACTTGCACACTGGCTCACTCCGGTCGGCGGTATTTGGTCGGGGATGATATCTCGGTCTGCTAGAAGACTTTGTGACTTTCCGGCCGACGGCAACTAGGCCAGAAAGCCCCAAGCTTCCCAAGTACTCGCTTGTCCTCCAGACGACGGTGCTAGGCCAGAGGGCAAACACGAGACCTGTTGCCAACCAATGTATCTTCCCAGACACACGGCGGAGAAAACCGGGATTAGTACACAAGATGGCACTTAGTCCCAGCCAAGCTGCTTATTTACGGTCGGATTTACTTACTCTCTCTCTCTCCTGTGTAATGTCGGTTGCGGTCAACGGATAGAGATCCAAATTAATGGACCCCAAATTAATTGATCCAAATTAATGAACCCAACGGATAGCGGTTAGAGCATCCAAATTGATGGACCGGTAGAGATCCAAATTAATGGACCCCAAATTAATTGATATTTCGCTGGCTGGGCCAAGTATTCGTTAACGGTGAAGCCGATCGTGTCAACGGTGGAGATAATGGCTCCATCTGTCGGAGTGTATTCCTATTTGATAATTTTAATAATTAAAGTATAACACTTATTTATGCTCGGTATCGACATCATAAAATATTAATATTTAAAATACGAAAATAGACGGCGGTTTAGGGTGCAATTTCCACACTATAAAAATGCTTCATTACACATTTATTATATTATCTAAAAGGGGAAAATGTGATTGGTTATTGTCCGCAAATGTTATTGTCAGATATGTAATCCTTTATATTTTTCTGGGAGAATAGAATTTTTCTTAAATTCATTATAACTTTTCAGCACGCTATGATTTTTTAAAGTTGTACATATCATCCCTTATAACTTCTAACCACCCTAAACTTTGTTGATTTTAATAATACCAAAAAAGGGCAAGAGATCGTTTTTATGTAATATTTCATGCTTTAACAATTTTTATTTGAAACTTTTTTTACTCTCTTTTACACATTTTTGAATTGAATTTTGAAAAAACACTTCGTTATATATTTTTTCGCCCCTTCTCGGAGTTGAAAAAAAAAATTCTTTCATTAATCGTGTTCAAATACTTCAAAGTAGCGTATCAAAAATTCTAGTATTTACCTTAAAATTTTGATTTGTCGACCTATTTCATTGGACTATATATAGCCTCTATTACAATTTGGTAGATTTACTTTTAAAGCGATATAAGTCAATTGATAGATACAAATATGTGTATGGAGTTGTACATAAATGTATCACATTTTTATTAGTCATTTTACCTCAGCCATTATATAGACTTGTATTCTTTTGTCTTCGCTTATTGGCTCAGTTTAAAAGTAATGATCTTATAAAACAACAAGTATTTATTGCTGCTTTTAGAAATATCCAATAAACTCTAAAAGAACTGGGGATGTCCTATATAAAGTCCAATCAATGTCCTCAGGTTGTTCATAGTAAAGCCCAGACATAACTCATATAGGAGCTGATGATGTCCTGTACACTCCCGTACTGATGTCCTGAGGACGTCATCAGCAAAGCCCGAACTGTCCCGATTGGATATCCTACGGACATCCTAAGGTGATAATGGGATCTTCCCAGGATATCCTATATGTCCTGAAAAGTTGTCCCCAGTGTGTTCTGAGGATATGTCCTTGTGCTGTGTGGGAATTAATAATAAAAAAAAATAATGTGTGTCTAATGCAAATTTGAGACAGAACAAGTACTCCCAGTGCCCAGTAGAAGTACACTGAAATGTACTTATAGTATTAAGTAACATACTTGAAATTCAAAATATAAGCATACAGTAGACAGTAAATATCCAATGAGGTACTTATGTTACCCATAAGATTCTAACATGTATTTCCAATGTGACTCATCGATCCAGTAAGAAACGAAGTATAAATATTTAACAAATGCAGGTGCAGAAACTCGAAAGTCCGTAGAATTCGCCACATTTTAAATGCAATGTGGTGATTGAACCATAAGAACCAATACAGAACGTTGAATCCACATACGGTTCCAGTAATGCCATCCAGCGCTCTGCTACTAAAACCAAAGTAGAAACTACTTTCTGAAATATTGAGCAAATGCTACTACGAATAACTGCTATGCACAGAATTGGGCCTCAGGGGGGCGCACTTTGCTTAAATGTATACATAAATTATACTTTCAAAGTTATTGTGTTGTTTCTCCTAGAGAATAAGTCTTGGTGAACGCAAAACTAAAATCTTGCCAGGTGCGCTCATGACCATAGCACCAATTCTGGCAATGCAGTTTTAAATTCTCCAATTACTAACTTTTTGATGGATTATTACTGCAAGTAGGTAAATTCTTAGTTTCAATCTTCTGAAGTGAGTGGAGTGTTGTAGCTTTATATAATTTGTGTCTATACATAATATGGTAATTAATTTATCTGCTTGGCGAGCATTTCTATTTAATTTTAGTTGCCGCAATTATAATTATTTTGTAACTGTATCATGGCTGCACTGCTCTCGGAGCTAACAAAAATAAAACTGTAAGTTTGGTCGGTCATGGTAGTCACGGGAAATTATCATGAAACGTGTTGCCCTGAAAAGAAAATGTCATAGACCCTTTTTTGTGTATAATTATCGTCCCTTTAGTTTTAAATGGTCGTAAAGTCAGTAGGAATCGATAAAATCGCAAAAAACCATTTCAGAGCAAGATTTTTGACGTTACCATTGTAACCAAATGTCTGGCGTTAGCCTCCTACCTCGGAGACTTTTGAGATGTTATTCAGGACATGAAAATTTACCTAAAAACATACTAATACTTTAATACACATAGAATTATTTCGTATTAGGTAAAGCATTTCTTTTTATTAATTTCAATGGACTATTTATAACAAAATCAAATAACACGTTTTTTACAAGAAACTAATTTTTTTTTTATTATAAATAATTTTTAAAGAAAATAATAAATATATGCCTATTATATTTATTATGTAGAAACCTTCAAATAAGTTATTTGTCAGAACGCAACATAAAACCTTTTTAAATTCAGTTTAGTTTAATAAAAACATAATGTTTTAACAACAAATAGCAATAACTTGGCTAGTTTTTATCGTAGGGGGTTGTATTGAGACCGAAATGAATTGAATACCTTTTAACTTTGTGATGAACATTTTCTGTAGACCCTCAGCTATTGAGTGAATCACTAAAAACGCACGTGGTAACTAGACCTTTACCAAGGAGTGAAAAATACTACGCATTAAAAAAGATGACACTGACATTTTTTGCGGAGTTAGACGGGACTACTCTCAAATTTAAGATAATATCATATGCACAGTGGGCCACAAAATCGAAAAACCTGGCCAAAAAGCCAAAATTCGAAAAAGTTTTAATTGTATTCAAAGTAATATTTCTGTAATCATAAATATTCAGTTAGTACCGGAAATTTCATTGTTGTCCCTTTTTACCTGATACACCCTAAGAAAGACAGCGTTCTCTTAGCTTATAGTTGTGCCTGCTACATTTGAACGTACTATTCTATACCCCTGTAATATGTGTAATTTCGACAAAAACAGTAGTAAGTATTTTATTTTGTATACCGGGTGAGTCACGAATTGCGCTCGCCCCGATATTTCCTAAAATATTTGGAATAGAAAATTGAAATTTGGATGCCTTATTACACGACTAAAATGCCATATTTTCAATAAAAAATCAAGTTTGGTGCACATCCGGTTTGACCGGAAATGCCCACAACTTTCGATTTTTAAATGGAACACCCTATATATTTTTACATTTTTGGAATCTAGAGGAAATTTTGAATACAATACGTCCATTTTGGTCACTTTTTGATATATATTAAAAATTTTATTAAAAAATCTATTTCTGAATCCAGAGTGCTGTGGTGCCCAAAATATATTTTAGTTTGTGTGCTACGTTACTATAAAAATAAAAAGAGCAATATGATTGCATTACTTAATTCTCTAGAGGCGTTTAAAATTTTTAAATGTGATTTTTACCCACTAACTCGGTTTTTGTAAATGGGAATTTAATCGTTCACCAACATTTTTAATTACCTCATTTTCATACGAATCTAATGATACCAAAATTTTGAAAATCCGCTCAGAAATATTTGAGATTTCAGCCAAAATACAATGCAACCAAGCTTTTAGAAACATGCGGCTAATAGATAATAGATTAGTGGGCTTTGGAAATTAAAATGGCACATTTCTGTGTAAATCTGGTAACCTAATAACATTGGAAAAATCATAGTAGCCATTGAATGTAATAAAACAATATCAGCTGTCAGACAGACTCGTGTAGTTATAGGCAATCTTGAGCTATCTAACATTTAATAATTGTGAGAGCAAAGAACGTTACAATTAAGTTTAGCATAGGTATGTGGAGGTAAACACAATTACATCCACAAGGACATTTGCAATAGAATGCGACATCAGTTCGGTTTTCAGAGTTTTATTTAAATGAACATAAATATCGGGCCTATAAATAAATAAAAATCAATTCTGTTTGAGCAATTAAACTTAAACTAGGTAACAGTAGGTATCTTTAAAATAATTAATATAATTAAATCATAAATTGACATTTATAGATATTGTTCAAAATGTCCACCATTTTTTTCTATACACAATTCGGCTCTGGGTACAGTTGCTTGAATGGCTCTACGCAATTCAGCCGTACAACTTTATTTTGCAGCTCTTCACGGGTATTTGAAGAAGTTTTATAAACTTTATTTTTGAGAGTGCCCCATACATAATAGTCGAGGGGTGTTAAGTCAGGTGACCTAGGAGGCCACCTGACATGACCTTGATTTGCGATAAGGTGTTCACCATGCAAGTTGTTTAAATATTCCATCACTCTTCTGGAATTATGTGGGGGAGCACCATCTTGTTGGAGAAACAGATTTTGTAAATAGGCAAGAGGAAGTAAGTCAAGAAATTCTGCTGTCTGGTTTTGTAAAAAGAATAAATATCGTTCGCCAGTAAGTGTTCCATAAAAAAATATGGGTCCAATTATTCGATCTCCAAGTACTCCAAGCCAACAGTTAAACCAAAATCTTTCCTGAATATTCCCACGCCCTACCAACCTCGGATTTTCTTGAGCCCAGTACCTAGTATTATTTCTGTTAAACATACCTTGGTTCGTAAATCTACTTTCACCTGAATATAAAATATGAAAAGGAAAACCTGGGTTTTGTTGTACTTCATTTAGGAACCAGTTGCAATATACTAGCCTCCTATCGTTATCATCTCCATAAAGATGTTGGTGTATTTGGTATTTATAAGACCGAAACTTATGTTTCTTTAAAATTCTGCAAACCGAAGACTGACTAATGTCGCATTCCATTGACAATTCCCTTGTTGATGTTGTTGGGTGTACCATCACAAATCCTAATACATCAATTTCTTTGTCCTCACTTACAATAAATGTTTGATGGTCATCTTGTTGATTGGGTTCGTTTCTTAATTCTTGTTCCACTCTGGCAAACAAGTGTCTGCTTGGATGACGTCTGTTGGGATATCGTTGCTGATACAGTTCTGCAGCTGCAGTTGATTTTTTGAGACGCTCTTCATATATCAGTAACATATCAACCTTTTCATTTCTACTAAAATTATTCATTTTCTTTAATTTTTACTCAAAGAGATTTTCGCAACGCTTTATTTTGTATCTGTCTGACAGCTGATATTGTTTTATTACATTCAATGGCTATTATGATTTTTCCAATGTTATTAGGTTACCAGATTTACACAGAAATGTGCCATTTTAATTTCCAAAGCCTAGTGGTAGTCAGTCTTCGGTTTGCAGAATTTTAAAGAAACATAAGTTTCGGTCTTATAAATACCAAATACACCAACATCTTTATGGAGATGATAACGATAGGAGGCTAGTATATTGCAACTGGTTCCTAAATGAAGTACAACAAAACCCAGGTTTTCCTTTTCATATTTTATATTCAGGTGAAAGTAGATTTACGAACCAAGGTATGTTTAACAGAAATAATACTAGGTACTGGGCTCAAGAAAATCCGAGGTTGGTAGGGCGTGGGAATATTCAGGAAAGATTTGGGTTTAACTGTTGGCTTGGAGTACTTGGAGATCGAATAATTGGACCCATATTTTTTTATGGAACACTTACTGGCGAACGATATTTATTCTTTTTACAAAACCAGACAGCAGAATTTCTTGACTTACTTCCTCTTGCCTATTTACAAAATCTGTTTCTCCAACAAGATGGTGCTCCCCCACATAATTCCAGAAGAGTGATGGAATATTTAAACAACTTGCATGGTGAACACCTTATCGCAAATCAAGGTCATATCAGGTGGCCTCCTAGGTCACCTGACTTAACACCCCTCGACTATTATGTATGGGGCACTCTCAAAAATAAAGTTTATAAAACTTCTTCAAATACCCGTGAAGAGCTGCAAAATAAAGTTGTACGGCTGAATTGCATTAGATTCGTATGAAAATGAGGTATTTAAAAATGTTGGTGAACGATTAAATTCCCATTTAAAAAAACCGAGTTAGTGGGTAAAAATCACATTTAAAAATTTTAAACGCCTCTAGAGAATTAAGTAATGCAATCATATTGCTCTTTTTATTTTTATAGTAACGTAGCACATAAACTAAAATATATTTTGGGCATGACAGCACTCTGGATTCAGAAATAGATGTTTTAATAAAAATTTTAATGTTTATCAAAAAGTGACCAACATGGATGTATTGTATTCAAAATTTCCTCTAGATTCTAAAAATGTAAAAATATATAGGGTGTTCCATTTAAAAATCGAAAGTTGTGGGCATTTCCGGTCAAACCGGATGTGCACCAAACTTGATTTTTTATTGAAAAGATGGCATTTTAGTCGTGTAACAAGGCCTCCAAATTTCAATTTTCTATTCCAAATATTTTAGGAAATATCGGGGCGAGCGCAATTCGTGACTCACCCGGTATATTGATTGCTTGTAAAATGTGATACATTCTGTCATAAAATTGTGTTAAACGGGGTTCTACAAAGATAAAGAAATAAAAATGAATGGGTACTTTCTGTTTGAGCTACAAAAAAATTAACAGATTTCGCAATCCTTGCAATCATCGGGACATTGGAAATGATAACACCATACAGAAAACATAAACTTTTTCAACTTTTTCCGGACTCGGCTTGACCTCGTACGGAAACATACGATCCACTACACCGTTGTATTTCCACACTAAATGAAAACTGGTAACTTGACCCCCTGTGATATATGTAACCCATATTTCATGTGCGTGTATCAGCCTTTGCATACGATAGTCTCAATCGACCGCGACACCGCTGTCTTTTGACCTTGAACAAAAACTGGTAACTCTACCCCATATACGAAAATATAAACATTTCCAATGTTAAAAACGCAACGTGTTCCAAGCATAGCCTTTTTATATATTATAGTACAAAATTTAGAATCCGATTCATCCCGGTTTGGAAGTAATAAGTAATGATTTGGTCAAGTATGAGGTGTTATATTGAAAATATACGTACGAAGCGACGACTAACGCTCGGTAACTGCTTCGAATGACTAGAAGTGCCCAAATTTAATCGATATAAATTGTCTCAAAGACAAATGAATTAAAAGCAAGGGCGTAGCTACGGTGGGGTAGGGTGGGGCACTTGCCCCCCCCCCTCCTAGCTAACACCGATACAAACCGAGCAAAAGAAACAGCGAATCTATTTGTCCCCAATTACGGATGGTATCATCTACTGGTATGTGTACACAAAATCCTCATACATGGAGCTGAAATTGTTGAGTCTGCCATGTTACCAATCGGTCAGCTCTTAGAAAAAGCTCAGGAGTCAAGGAATGAGGACCTTAAATAATACAGGCCAAGCCACACTAGAAAATCATCTAGACATCTAACGAACGAAGATCTTCATTGCCTGCTAATTGCATCCAACTCGTTCATCACAGGACTTAGAAAATAGCCCCAAAGAGGTCAACAATATTACCTTCCGAAGTATTAAGTCTACTAGCAATGCCAGAAGCACCCAAACCGTCAGCGACTTTGATGACACAAACACCACAGGAAAGCACCTCCGAAACCACAACTTCTGATGGCGACATCGATTCGGACAGTAGTGATTAGGTACACACGTGTGAATTCTTGATAGGTCTTACTTTACTTATTACTTCTGTAGAAAAATCTATACTTAATAAATTTATTTTTTGAACTCCTATTATCTCTTTTTATTCCACAATGTTAACAATGTGTAATTTTTTTAAATCTTTTTCTAAAAACACCGATTAAACAATTTTTTTAACTCTTACATATCACTCCCAGGACGAGAAGGTATTTTAAAAAAAAATTTCATATATATTTAAGTGCAATCAACACTTACATCAAGTTTGAAAAAAATCGTGCATTATTTATGATTTCAAAAATTATAACTCATCCCCAGGGATTGATAATTTTTTTCCCTTATTGTCCTTATAGAAATTTAGGTATCAAAAGTACGTATTCTGAGTTTCAAAAATATCGAAGGTTGTTTATATTTTCAATCTCATCCCCAGAGGGTGTCATTTTTTTAACTATTTTTCCCTTCATAACCTATGCACAATAAGTGCATTTGCAGGGTTTCAGAATTTTGGTCAGACATTTTGGATTCTGACCCATTGCACATTACATTAATTTCCAAGTCAAAAAACCTACTAGGTACCATAGGTGCACTACATTTTAAAGAGGAAATAAAAATTAGCCTGTCCTACGTGTACATATATAAAAATTATCCCTATTAGTTGCATTCCAGTAGATAGAACTGAAGGATTTTAGTTTAACCACAAATTATCTTGGCTTAAAGCAATTATTACATACTGCAATATCTGCCCATATATCGCATAGTTGCTCCATTCGGCGGCGTTTAGAAATGTGTGTAGGTGTACTAAAGTACTTAAACATGTATACTTTAGATAACTATCGGTATATATCAAGACCAAACTTAGGACTTGGTCATTTTGGTGTATTATACAATTTTGCAATTCAATATACGCACTTATTCACTTTAAGTTTATGTGCTTTTAAAGCTGATGTCAAGGTTTAGGTTTTAATTTAATGGGGAGGAGAATTATGCCGAGGAAACTATATATTATTCACAAGCTTGAAATAGGTACATAAGACACCAGAAGGCGACAAAATGTACTAATTTTAATAACCGGTTGAAGCAGTCACTTACAACAATCTACCAATCATGCTATTCATCTTTGAATTAGCTAGGAAATTTACTATTATCACGAGTTTTCCATTCCACTCAATCTGTCGTCAGTTGTGATGCTTCTGGTTTATTTACCTAAGGATATTTACATCAAATTAAATTAAATAAACCTCGCAAAAAATTAAGAAAACAGAATGTTCGTCAAGAAGGGTTATTAGAACGTTTAATCCATTGGAATTAGATCTAAAATCGGCGAATAGAGACAATAATTTTAATCTGTAGCCGCACACACGAAAAAATCTCTCATTTAGTTGGACAAAAATACTGTTGGGTGTTTCCGCCCTTAGGAAACACCCTATAAAAGTCCGTAGATTCTAAATAATTTTAACAAGGGGTAGCCACTAACACTTTATTTAATAACTTCTCAGAACTACACAATGCTTTTATCTAAAATAACCTTTGCACTTTGTTTACTACTTGATATTTGACCTAACTTTTCGCTACCAAACTTCACTTTTATAAAACTTCTTCCTCTTCCGCCGGGAATCTCGCCTTATATACTCTGAAATTGCCTCTAGAGTTATCTACAAAATAATCGAGAATCTTTTTCCGCCACAGTCCAGAAAACTCTATCTCGTTCTACAAGTTTCCAGGACGTCACTATTAGTCATGGGCGTATCATAGGGGTGTAATGCATAACACCTCCTTAAGCCAGATCATCCCGATCAGGCAATTCAGAATCATCAAGGCATTTCGCCAGTCTATCCAAATGCACGATCTCATCCTGGACTTTTTGCTTCGTTAAATCCGATAGACGACATCATTAATTCGGGTAATAACAATGTACAGTCCATCCCAAGGTATATTCGGTGACTTTCCTTTCCTTCGCTGTGGGTTGTATAGCCAAACCATCTCTCCTACCTTGATGAACCCTTTTGAACTACCCTTCCAGTCATATCGAGCCTTCATTAGATCACTGGCTGGTGATGGCTCCGCTACACTGTTAACCATCCTCTTGAAAGAAGCTCCGATTGAACTGGTTCATTTCACCCTTACTTCCAGTTTGTGGTCTCTTACTGGCTACACAAATCTTGCATTTGCGACACCAAGCCTTCACATCCTGATGACTTTTTATCCAATAAAATCGGTCTCGTATTTTCTTCAGGGTCTTGTTAACACCGGATGTTGCATTGTGCGCGTCCTGAAACACCTTCGCTACTCAACACCTGGTAATCACTAGATGCATAACCACCTGCTTTCTATCCGAGCTTTCCCATGCTCTCTGCAACAGCCCGTTCGTGACTTTCAGTGAGTCCCACTGCACCCATAGTGCCTTCAGTTACACTCTTTTGGCTGAAACATCCTTCCACTTTGGACGAGTTCCCCTTTCTTTCACTCTCAATATAGGCCCAATTTCCGCATCGTTCAGTTGCTTTTGTCTGAGCGCTTCTTCTGTCCTGTCATCCAGTACCTTCACCTTGACAGTGTTGACTGCTCCCGTGACGTGCAGTTCCTCTGGCAATACGTGCAATCTTCTTTGTATTTCCCCGGATAAAGCATCTGTGTATTTCTGAGATTCCATTTTATTTTTACATCGTTGTAGTAGTGTACTTCTCGGATTGCTTCGAAGCTGGGAAATCTTTACTTCTCTAGGGGTACCATGTTCCCTATCTGTTACAGCCTCTCTGGTATCGGCTTTCTCTAGATTTCCCCTCGGCTTCACAGCATCTCCGGTCACTCTCTCCAATTTCCTCTGTGGACATTCTAATTGGATATGTCCAAGTTCTCCGCCGTGATAACACTTCATACGTTATTTATTTGGCCTTCCGCTGCTTTGTTTAGTCTCTTCCATACTTGCAGAATTCATTCTTCTAGAGTTTCGCTGTCGACAGTCTCGTTTATCATGTCCTACCTTGCCGCAGTTGTAACATTTAATACCCCCGCTTGGCTTTCCTTGTCTTCCTGCAGCATCCAATTTAGCCAGTATTTGAGCAACCATTCTCTCCATCTTGGTCAACGTAAGGTTATGTTTCTCCTTTTCAGGCTTAGATTCTTCGGGAGCCACAGCTCGCACTCTCGACCTTGGAGTATCCGTATATACAACTTCTACTTCCAGTGCACGCACCAAGGTTTCGCTGCTACTGTTATATAGTGATAACCTGAGGACTCGCCTGATCTCCTCGTCCCTAATCCCGTCTAGGAATGCCCCCACTGCCAATTGCTCTTTAAATTCTATTGGCGGATTAGGATATGCTAAGTGTGCCAGTCTTTCCACCGCAGCTTCAAGTTCTTGCAAACTCTCTCTAAGTTTCTGAACGCGCAATTTCAGCCGGGCCTGGTATACTTGGGTAAGGTGTTGATCGTCATATCGTAGATCTAAGGTAGCTTCTAAAACTCTAAAGTTTCGTTGTTGGTCTAGCGGAATTGTCTGGAGCAACTCCAATTCTTGGTCTCTTAAAGCGAGGACTAATGCCATAGCTTTCTCTTCGTCATTCCAGTTGTTTGCACTCGCTGCTGCCTTATACTGTCTCTTGTACGTCATTCAGGAACTTTGACCATCAAAGGAGGGAGGTTTTAATCGCTGGTCTGATGATACCACTTGCTGGTTTCGTCTATCCCTCAACTGCCTTTTAAACAGGTCTATCTGACTCCTTCTTCGAACTTGTTTACTTTTTCTTTCATTTTACTGACTTCTCCTTTTACTTCGCTTACTTCTTCTTTGACTCCACTTACTTCCTCTTCTACCCTGTCCATTTTTACCTCGATCTTATATTTGAGTTCTTCGGTGGCTGCAAATACGGCATTCTGTTGTGTCCCTATAGCTTTTTTAACTCGTCTCTTTCTTCTTGATGCTTTATTTTAAGGTCTTCCGTGATATTTCTCAATTCTTCTTGTCGCTTCTCTTCTTGTTGACGTCGTTTCTCTTGCTCTTGCTTTTCCTCTTGACGTCGTTTCTTTTCTTCTTGCTTTTCCTCTTGACGTTTTTGTTCTTTTTCTCGTCGTTTTCTTTCCCGTTCCTCTTTCTCTTCCAGGCATTTTCTTTCCTGTTCTTCTTTATCTTCCTGGCGGCTTATTTCCTGTTCTTCTTTCTCTTCCTGGCGTTGCTTTTCTTGGTCCATCGTTTTTTGCATTTGTACAAGTAAGTTCTGTATTTATTTTTCGGATGCCATGCTTCTGGTCGTTACAGGCATGTGATTTCGTAAAATCCACTAAATTTAACAATCACGTCAATATCGGTAATGGAACTGTTCAGAAAAATTCCGAAACAGCACGAAAAAGTCTTATGTAGTGCATCTGTCACTTTACCACTAGCGTCTAAATAGAAAAGTTCTAGAAATATCACAAAAATGCACTTAACTCGAAAAAGTTTTATACAGAGTCATTAATCACTTTTGAGTTCTAAGGATTTAATTACTACCACTAATATCCTAATAAAATGTTCTACAATATCTTAAAAATGCACTTAACACTATTTTTCTGTTCGAAAATAACTCTCGAACAATGTCCAGTAAAACAGTTCACTGTGTTAGCACTACTTCCCGAGATTACACTGTCCAAACCTTCACGAACACTTCCGAAAATCCTCTTGTTAAAAGTCCGCTTCTGACGCCAATTGATGCGTTTTTCCGCAAATAATTTTAACAAGGGGTAACCACTAACACCTTATTTAATAACTTCTCAGAACTACACAATAGTTTTTAATGAACTAAAATGACCTTTACACTTTCTTTATTACTTGATATTTAACCTCACTTTTCGCTACCAAACTTCACCTTTATAAAACTTCTTCCTCTTCCGCCGGGAATCTCGCCTTATATACTCTGAAATTGCCTCTAGAGTTATCTAGAACATAATCGAGAATCTTCTTCCACCACACTCCAGAAAACTCTGTCTCTTTCTACAAGTTTCCAGGGCGTCACTATTAGTCATTAGCGTATCATAGGGGGTGTAATGCGTAACAATACTCAAGTTTCAACATTGCATGTTTGATCTTGTGCACCATTTCTGTACATAATTAATCAGAAATGTTGGATTTGTGAGTAAGTAGAAGATTTTTTAAAGTTTTTTTTACAAAAGAATACAATATGTTTGTTTTTTTGCATATCTCACATTTGAAAATCGTCCAAAAGGTAATCAAATGGAATATGTAGATACATATAAAATAGCTTCTTCTAGGCTGTAAGTAGTGATTGTTGGGATTGACTATAGTGTGCTGTTTTCATTTTATTCAAACTCCGTGGACAAAATTGTGTCGCAAGCTTGAATACATCAGCAGCTCGTGATTAGACTCATCTGCATGGTAAAAACTAATTTTTCATGTTCTGTTCCAGACACGAAGGAGCTGGATGTCATGTCTTTTACTACTTCACAACCTTCTGAAAATACCTATTAAATATACACTGATAACATGCTGCTATAAGCCACTATGTACGGAATTGAGGCTAGAGAAGGAAAAAGTTTTCCATCTCTATGGAGAACTTGCGACCCAACGCGCACGCTCCGACGACACAAGCGCGCTCTGTAATAATAGGTCAGTGGCCATGTGACCAATTTCTCAGATTAGATTGTGACGATTTGCCTTCCATATTCAGTTGAACGGTCACAATCTCGCATCACTAAGGCATGCGCACCATACCCAAAGTACTTTTAAAGTACCTATAGACAGACAGGCTTTCCTTGGCGTCAAGTTACGAACGAAACTCATGCATAGTATATAGTTAATATGTATATGGTTTGTCCGGTCAGCCTCGTCTTCTTCTTGGCTCACTTTAGGTTGAACCGTACAGTTGATTGGAGTAGTCAGTACCGGAGATAGCTGATACAATGAAGAATCAAGTCACTTAGGGTTCTTTTACAGAAACTGGTCATAGAGGCGGCTGTCTTTCCACTTCGAAATCAATTTTGAGCCAAAACATTTTAATATAACTTTTATGCTGGTCCTAGACTCTATAGCCAGATTACGTACATTACATTTGTCTAGAAGTTACTCCAGAAGTTAATAGGTACCTATATGCTTATTCAGTATCTACACTTAGAATTGCACAAACTAAAAAAACATTACACGCTTTAAAATTAAGAATAGTTCATTTTTCGAAGTCACTGTAACTCGGATTAGTTACCTGGTAAACAATAGATTTTATTCAGAAAGTAATTCATAGTGATAGGTAATTTTTTGCTGAAACATGAGTAAAAGGCTTGTATATTAACAAAGAAAGAGAACGATACTATACTAAGACTAAGCGGTACTTTTATTATGTAACTCAGTGTAAGATTTTCTTGAGGTTACAATCAAAATGTTGCGTAACCGTAAATATATTTAAAGAAAGGTCTGTAAAACTATGTTGATATAAACACCCTTACATGTGACTATACACTATATCTGTAAACGTCTCCGCAAATCAGATTGTAAACACGAAAGAACAAATATATTGTTCTTTAATACACAATTTCGCACGACTGACTGCACGCGTTTTGTGACGAGTAATGGGCTAACTTCGGCAACGCTCGGGTTCATTTTATTTATACGCAAATAATGCTTATGTAGGTGTCTATGACCATTTATAATAGTGGGACAGATTTGGAGAAAAAAACAGGGTCGAAATGTGACTGCTCCGAATGAAAACAATTTTTTTGCCAACTTATAAAGTTAGGTCCCCACCATCATTCAGACAAGTTTTTAGAGGGTGGAGTCGGCGGGGGTGGGGGAAACGGCCCATTAAATGCATGGAAAAGAAGATTTTCCGACATATCTCCATAGGTGTTAGTCCCACAAGAAAACCGTTCTTACCAAAAGTAAAGAGCTTGGCAAAACACGTAAGCTCGTTCCAACCCGAACACGATCACACAATTAGTTCGCGAGATATCGCGATTGAAGTTTTTGCTGTATAGCGGGAGAATGGAGAGGGGTGGGGGGGTTCGGGCCGGGATTTAAATTTTGAGAAGTTTTTTTTTTTTTTCGACTTTTCTATTTTATAAGTACCTACCCGATGTCCATACATTGTCCGCCCGCGCGAGTTGCAAGAGGAAAAACATAACAAAAACGGGCGAGCGTCAGTTGAGCCTCCAGGGGCGCTTACTCTCTCCCGCTCTTTCGCTCTCCTTGAACTCACACACGTGTGTACAAGCATTTTATTTACCTACTTACTAACAAAAAATTGATAATAGTAAAATATTGCAAACACCATTGTTTAGTTAAAGAAACACCTGTTTAAATTTTTAGCTTAAGCAATTGTTTTTTATTATTGAAATTGGTTTTTGTAATAAAAAATAAAAATATATTCAAAGTAACACAATTGTTTTATTTATACTCCTATAATATAATTTGATATATGCTGCTCCTACTTTATAATTTAGGATGCATAATTACTACAACAATGTAAAGTAATTAATTGAGTAAAATCGTGTTTTGCTCTGGACAATTTGGTACATGCAAAAACTTTACCGGCCTGTATCTCCCTTCCTAATCATCCGATCACGATCTTGCTGGGCGCAAATTGAAGATTAAAAAAATGCTATTAATTGGAGAAAAAATTATCCCCCACTTCCTTCCTTTATGCCGAAAAAGACGTGCAAAATCGGCCATTTTTTATTTTGCGCGCCAGGCATTTCAAAAAAAAGAATGTCAGTGCTATCTTTTAACAAATAAAAAAATACAGAAATCGGTCCCAGCCGGATTGCTGTAGCTCTATTAATAAGGAAGTTATCAGCGCTTCAATAATTTTGGTTTCCCCCCATACCTCCCCTTCTAATTGTCCCACCATCCCCACTCTCCGGTCTCGTCAAGTGTTCATCAATACCCTTCTATTCAGAAAATTGAGGCCCCAACTCCACTCCTTCTCGAAAAATAATTAATTTAGTTTTTCGTTGTTTCGCAAATTCAATCGCGATATCTCGCGAACTAATTATGCGATCGGGTTCGGGTTAGAACTAGGTTACGTGTTTTGTCTAGCTCTTCATTTTTCGTTGGTACGGTTTTTTCTTGCGGCACCAAGACCTGCGGAGATACGTTGTACAAACTGCTTTCCCATACTTTTAATGGGCCGCTTCCCCCACCCCTCGCCGACTTCGCCCTGTAAAAACTTGTTTGAATGATGGAGAGGCCCTAACTTTATTTTGGCAAAAAAAAAAAATTTCATTCGGAGCAGTCACTTTTCAAAACCCAGATCTGTCCGGCTATAAATGCATTTTCCGTCAATTGGTAACAATTCTAAATATTGAACAGATTGGGCCGTTACTTGATGAAAATCCATGATAATAATTGGGAAGTAAACTATATTAGTTTTTGATTTTCACTTTATTTCTTGTCAACATGACAATTGTTTCGCCACACAGTGGCTTCTTCAGATATTGAGTACTGGAATACTAATTTTACAATGCACAAACTATATGGTTTTATACAATTTTGATGTAATCCTAATGTTAATTGCTAAGCGGAAAAGTACAATATAATTTTAATTACTAAATGGAAAGGTACATATATTTCTAGAAAATTTATTGAATCTAATTTTAATAGTCTAAGTAAATAAATTTAGTAAGGGAGATGAGTTTGTTTCAATTTGGTCATTTAATAAAATATCAGACGACTTTAGTTTATTTATTTCTAGAGATTCTAGTAAATCGAGTTTTAACCCTTTTTTCTCGGTGTGTAAAATTTTAAACTCTTCGTTGAACACGTGACCTACTTCTATTAGGTGGTTAGCATAAGTTGAGTCTGTTTTATTACTGATGTAACTTCTTTTATGTTCTGACAACCGTTTACCAAAATTGCTTCCTGTTTGTCCAATATATACCTTAGGACAAGCACCACAAGTCAACTTATAGACGCCTGATTTATTTTCTGATGAAATTTTGTCTTTTGCATTTTTTAAATGTTTTCCTATTGTGTTATTAGTTTTGAAAGCTACATTAATATTACGTTTTTTTTTAAAGAGGAAGTTTTTTCTGTTGGGTAGCTAATGTAAGTGAGAACTTTGAAACTATTATTTTGATCTTTTATTGTTGGATAAGTAGGTATACTTCTTTAATGGCTTTATTGAAAGATTTTTTCATAATGATATTGTCTATTACTTCTGGGTTGTAACCATTGTTGAATGCAATTTGTTTTATTATTTGTAGTTCTTTGATATAATTTTCCTCTGATAAGGGGACAGTCAAAAGCCTGTGTATCATGCTGTTGTATGCTGCTATTTTGTGTTGGCGAGGATGTGCTGAGGTGTTGTGTATTGTTATGTCAGTGTGGGATGGTTTATGAAAAATTGAGAAATCATGTTTTTTATTGAGTCTTGTAATAGTCAAATCTAGAAAGTTAATAGCGTTTTCGGTTTCAGTTTCGAGAGTAAATTTAATTTTAGGGTGGAGTGAGTTTATGAAATTTAGGAAATTGTTGAGTTGTCGTTTAGTTCCTGTGAAACAAGTTAAAATATCATCTACATATCTATACCAATAAAGAAATTTATTGCTTTCTGGGTTTTTATGTATTTGGTTTTCTAAAAAGTCCATAAATATTTCGGATAAAAGTGGGCTGAGAGGATTACCCATAATTAGACCCTCGTCACTCGTATAAATCTTATTATTAAATTGAAAATAATTTTGTTCTAGGCAAATGGTTAAAAGATTTATAATCTCCTGTTTTTTAACCTTAGTAGAAAATCTTTTAGATCAAAATAATACAAACATTGTTAAAAAACAGGAGATTATAAATCTTTTAATTTTGTTTATATTTGTTGAATTTTATTTCAATAAAATGAAAATGTATTTTGAGTTCGATTCTTTATTGATCCACTAGATCTGAGATTGACAACCTGCGTGCGATTCTGTGCGGATAACTGCTCACCACGGGTCGATTCCCATCCCGTCAAGTGTGTATAACAATCCGAATACTAACAGAATCTATCGACGCGCCACAGATTAATAGTCTAAGAAGTGTTTCTAAAAGTGCTAATTTTAAGATCTGATCAGAAGTGCACCGCTAGACATCAGAGTACGACGGAGAGCAGACTGTAGCAATCACAGTAAGTATAATCTTATTTATTTTCGTCTAAAGAGTTGCTAGAATTACCCCTTGAGAAGGCACGGCTGGCGCCTGTCTCTTATAATTTCTGTCGTGCCCTCAAACACGCGATACTACATTCATCTACAATGCCATGTAACCCCACCATAATTCAGACACCCTCTGGACCACCTCCATGGGCTTGCAGTAAGCCTCCAAGGGGACGAATTTTTTTTTTTTCAGCTTCGGATAGAGGAAGCTGTTTTAAGAAATGATTTTCACCCTACAAAAGGTTGAAACAGCCCTTCCAAGGGGCGAAAAATCGATTTTGCACCCCTTAGGAACCCCGACCCAAAATCGGTGAAAATCTCCCTCCAATTATTCAATCCTCCTCAACACCATATCCCTCATCAGAAACAGAAAGAAATATCGATTTTTCAAAATATTTTTGTAGTTTGGAGCATAGGATATCCTGTACTCCAAACTACAAAAGCTTTTTCACGATTTATTGGCATTTATGATTTATGTACGTATTTAAATGTTTACAAAAACTTCAACATTTATAGAGAAGTTTTATCATAATTTTTTTTAATGTGTAATGATTACTTTATTAGTTTGTTGTTTGTTTTATACATTATAGTACAGAGAGTACTTAATATAGGTAAAGAATTAAAATAATGAGATGAAAATACCTATATTTAAGTATGTGTGTCCCTTTTGTTTAAAATTTATAAATGCTTTTATTTCTGTACCAAAACCGGTACCAAGACAGATACTATAATTTGTTATCGGGCGAAACCGGGTTTACCTTAACTTCCATTCTACTGTTAAGTATGCCGTTGAAATCTGGGGTGGAAGCACCAATCTGGCCGGTATTTTCAAAGTGCAAAAAAAAACATTTGAATAATTCTCAAGAAAAAATTTAATGAATCGTGCAGAGGGTGTTTCAAAACGAATAACATGCTCACAGTGGCTGGATTGCACATTTACTCTTGTTGTCTTGTTTAATGTATTTAAAAGCAAACAAGCTTGATTTTGAAGTGTCCAACTTTAAGCATGCTTATGAGACCCGAAATAAAGATAATTTTACAATTTCCGCAGCATCGTTTGACTATCACTGAAAAGGGACCATACCACCCCGCAATAAAATTTTATAACACTCTGCCAACAAATATAAAAGAAATCTTTCACCAGAACTCTTTCAAAAAGCAAGTTTTCCAGTATATCTGTGATATTGAACCTTATTCACTTCAAGAATTTTTAAACTTTTGGTCGGGACATCATGTAATAATGATGTCTTTTTTATATATATATTGTAATGTTTGTCTGAACTTGCTGTATTCTTGTTTTTTTTTCTTTCCTTCTCAATGACTTGTTTTACACATATTATTATGTTAATGTAATATGGCTGATGAAACTGAATAAAACTTACTTACTTACTTACTTACTTACTTACATTATGTCAAACATGTAGATTTAAAAATTATTTTAAAATATGCCACTCTGGATTCCCTATATATTTTTAATTTTTGCAAATTTCAAAGAAATGAAACTAAACTACAACTAAAATATATGTAGATGCAACCCTACAAATCCGAATTTTTCTTTTTCTTAAACGCTGAAAAGAAAAGTTGGGGGGGGGGCAAAATGTCATGAATAATCCTGTACATATCGACATGGTAGCTCAGTTGGCTAAGTGCCTCAGTGGCGAGCGCACTTGATCAGACTGCCTAACGTGTACTGGGTTCGCTCCCCAGCACTGGCAAAGTTGGTGGATTACAGATTACAGATTACAGTTGGGTTGTTCAGGCGTTTGACCTCTCCTCACCTCGACCTATAAAGATCTTTTGTGATTACCCCATATCTATATGTTCCCATCCAATCCTAGGCTTCTAAAGAATCCTAGAATTTTCCTGGGGGCTAACTTTGACACTTCTGCAGGTGTCAGAATCACCTGTTCCAAGTGTTGTAGCCTTTGCCGGACTAGTACTTCGCATGTGCAAAGTATGTGTTCCGACGTTTCGGTTGTCTTTGTACAGAATCGACAATTTTCGTCCTCAGCCTTGCCCATTTTTTTAAGGTGGTATTTTAATGGGCAGTGACCCGTGAAAAGACCTGTTAGTAGTCTTAATTCCTTTTTGCTGAGTTCAAGTAGCTCTTTAGCTCTCTTTTGCGAATAAGTAATGAACTTTTTCGCTTGTTTTTGTCCTGGAGTTGAGTTCCAGTAGGAGGATTTTTGTTCATCCTCCCATGTTCTTACCTCCTCCGTCGTGTTACTTCTTGCTATCCCACAAAACGGTTCTGGTCCGATGAATGACGATTCGGCACCCTGTCTTGCAAGGTCGTCCGCAATCTCATTCCCTTCTATTCCTTCATGCCCTGGCACCCACATCAAGTTGACCTTGTTGTTTCTTGCCAGTTGCTTTATTGTTTGTAGACATTCCCAGGCAATTTGTGACTCAAAGGTGAATGAACTCAGAGCTTTGAGTGCTGCCTGGCTGTCTGAAACTATATAGATTCTTGATCCCCGTGTGCCTTTATTTATGCACTGTCGAGCACAAAGATCTATGGCATATATTTCTGCCTGAAAGATGGTGGGAGTGTGACCCAAGGCTATTGTCAGCCTGCAGTTTGGGCCGTATACACCGGCGCCCACTCCTTCATCCGTTTTGGATCCATCCGTGTACCAGATGAGTGATCCTTTTTCCCATTGTGGACCTCCAGAGCTCCATACCTGGCGGCTAGGAATTACCACTTCAAAGGTTCTCTCAAAGTCGAACCTTTTTGGTGTGGAGTCTGTGGGTTTGGTCATTGAGTCTAACTGGACTTCGTTTAGGACAATCAGATGACCAACCAGATCCCCTGGTTTGAATTTCTTACTAGAGTGTATCCTGTAGGCGCCAAGAGCTGCCTCCCTTTTAACATGGATATGCAAGGGAGGCAGATCCAGTAGCGCCTCCATTGCTACTGTTGGACAGGTGCGTATTGCACCTGTGATTCCAAGACACGCTAACCGTTGCAATTTTTGCAACCTGTTTTGTGCTGTTTTTTCTTTTGTTTTTGTCCACCATACCATCGATGCGTAGGTGACAATAGGTCTAATCACCGTTAAATATGACCAGTAGATCATTTTCGGTTTTAGTCCCCAGGTTTTACCGAAGAGCCTATGGCATGTCCAAAATGCCATCGTTGCTCTTCCGATTACCCTTGTTAGGTGTGCGTTCCAAGTGAGTTTTTGATCTAGGATTACTCCTAGATATTTGACTTCACTGGAGAAGTTAATTAGTGTGCCATTCAACGTTGGAGGCTTTAGTGTAAGCTTCTTTCTTTTGGTGAATGGTACTATGACTGTTTTACATGGGTTGACATTTAGGCCCTCCTCCATGCACCAATTTTTGATAATATTGAGAGCAATTTGCAATAGGCCTGACATCATCCTATCATTTTTGCCTCTTATTATTATCACTAAGTCATCAGCATAGCCTTGGACATCAAATCCATGGTTGCTTAACCTTTTGAGAAGATTATCGACTACCAGAGACCATAGCAAGGGTGATAGGACCCCTCCCTGGGGGCATCCCTTGATGGCAGTTATTGTTACCGAATCACTTCCCATTTCAGTCGTTATTTTCCGACTGTTGAGCATGGAATAAATCCATCTTGTTGTTGAGGGCTCAAACCCTCTTTGACCTGCTGCCCTTTTTATTGATTCATATGAGGTGTTATCAAAGGCCCCCTCTATATCTATGAATGCACAAAGGGCTACTTCTTTTGCAATAAATGTCTTTTCAATCCTATTTACAAGGCTATGTAAGGCATTCGTTGTGGATTTGCCAGCTTGATAGGCAAATTGGTTTTTGTGAAGCGGTGCCCTTGGTAGAACTTCGCTTCTTAGATGTTGATCTAAGATTTTCTCCATCGTTTTTAGGAGAAAGGAGGTTAGGCTTATGGGGCGATATGACTTAGGCTGATCGCTTGGTCGCTTTCCCGCCTTTGGTATAAACGCCACTTTTACCTCTCTCCAGGCTTGGGGAATATACCCTAAGTTGTAGCTGCTTCTAAAAATTTTTATCAGCATTGGTAGTATCTCTTCGATTCCCTTTTGTAGTAGGGCTGGAAAGATACCATCCCTTCCGGGTGTTTTGTAGGGCTTAAAAGTACTAATTGCCCATCTAACCTTATTAGGTGTAAATATTTTTCCTGAGAGACTTTTTTCCCGGTTTGTAGGATAGCGTACTTCTTTTCCAATCCGGTTGTTAACGTCTCCCTCTTCTGTAATTTTGCAGTCTGGAAAGTGAGTTTTTAGAAGTAACTCTATACTTTCTTTCCTGTTTTCCGTGTAGCTGCCGTCTGATCCTTGTAGCAGCCCTATTCCATTTGAGTGGTCTCTTGATAGGACTTTTTGGAGTCGGGTAGCTGGAGGCATTTCATTGATCCTCTCACAGAAACCCTTCCACGTCCTTCTCTTAGACTTCCTCAATTCTTTGTTGTACTTTGTGAGTGCCTCTTTATATTCGCCCCACTCTCCGGTGCGTTTTGCTCTATTGAAGAGGCGTCTTATTTCAGTTTTAAGTTTACTGAGCTCCCTGTTCCACCAAGGCACATCTCTATTTGCAGCCTTTTGTTTGACGGGACAGCTTTTCTCATATGCATTTGTTATGAGAGTTTGTAGTTGGATAGATGCAGTTTCTAGGTCCTCAATGGTCTCTATACTTCTGCCTAGGTCCTCAGCTTCCGACTTTAGGTGTTCACGATAAACATCCCAGTCGGTCAGTTTTGGTATCCTGTGTTCTTTGAGGCATGTAGCCGCCGCCTCCAAATCAAACCTAATGTGATTATGGTCCGATAGTGACGCTTCGTTTGATACATGCCAGTTTTTTATTTTGTTGCTTATGAATGGACTGGCCAAGGTCAAATCTAATACCTCTTGCCGTAATATATTCATAAATGTTGGTTTATTACCTTTATTGATAATGTCTATATTATTCGCAGCCAAATATTCAAATAGGTACTCACCTCTATTGTTGATGTCTGTGCTTCCCCATACAGTGTGGTGGGAATTTGCATCACATCCTATTATATAGTGCTTGTTTCTTCTTTTACAGTAGGTTATCAGTCTTGCGACTTCATCTGGAGGCGGATTGTCCATATCTCCAGGGAAATAAGCCGAGGCAATAATTACCTCTTGCTTACCCCTTTCGGTTGGCACCTCTGCAGCCACTGTAACCAAGTCCCTCGTTATGAACTCTGGAATAGAAACAAAGTTAATTCGTTTATTGAGCAGCATAGCTGCTCTTGGGTTGTCATGTTTATCTGAATAGATTAACTTACATGTGTTTGTTGGGATCCCTCTTACACGATTCCCATAAGTCCAAGGCTCTTGTATGAGCGCTACGTCCAGCCTCTCCCAGACAAACCTTCTGCTAAGCACATCCGAAGCAGCTTTTGCATGGTGTAGGTTTATCTGGATAAAGCCCAAATGCGGCGCCATTTTAGAGCCTTTTCTTCTGGTGGGAGCTCTTGTCTCCCTTGTGGGTGGAATGGATCTTCTTGGTCTCCTTCCTGTGGTGCGTTTTCGACTTCTTAGGTTCTTGCGAGCCTTTTGAAGCCTTTTCCGCTTTCTGTCCTTGTTTTGAGGTGGACGGCTTATCCGTTGGTAAGGGAGCCTTTACTGTGCAAGTACTAGATGTACTTGTGGAAGGCTGTGGGTCCCCTACTACTGAGATGGCCTTCTCCTCTCTGCAAGTTTTTGCCTCTTTTTGTGAACTACCCCTCGGTCTTAATTGAACCTGACCGAACTTGTAGTTCACTTTGAAGGCATTTTTCTTCAGACTCTCATGAGATTGGTGGTCTATTGAGAGTATGAGTTGAGTGACATTGTGTTCCGGTGCTCTTTTGAGCACTTTCCACTCTGTCACGTTCAGACCTTCATTTTGGGCACCTACGAAGCCCAAAATTCGCTCGTTCGAGTCATCTGAACTGTTTGGGAAATAGGCTACAAGGATTTGCGCACGAGGAATTTCAGTTTCCTCTACCGCTTTCAAAGTAGCCCCTTCCCAAGGTTGTAGGTCCTTTGTTGTGCCTTTTAACCACTCTGCAGTGGCTTTGTCGGCACAAGTCAGAACCAGCCAACCTGGCTTAAACGTAGAGCCAAGGAATTTTGGCTTGACAGCACCTCCCTTTTGCTCTACTATTTTGTTGAGGATAGCCTCCTGAACGGCCTTAAGTTGGTCCGTTTTCAGAAGGATATCTGGGAAGCTTGTAGCCAAGATGCCCACCTTGACACTTTCAGCAATTTGCTTAAATGTTTGGGGCGGGGGGGGAATTGGATTCCCCTGCCCATCTTTTGCTTTTTTAAGCTTTCCTTTTTCAGGGGTCGAGTCTTCCGAACGGTTCCTCTTAGGTGCCCTTCCGGTCGACGATTCCCCGATGGGTTTTTGTGCCAGTACGCGGGCCTCTTCTGGTTTGTGCCCTTGTTTTAGCAGCCATTTGTAGCGTTTTCTTGCCGCTCCTCCTAGCTTGATCTTCCTGTCTTTGAGTTTCAGAGCCTCCATGGATGTTCTGACTTCAGACTGGTTAGATCTGGTTTCGTCCTGTTCGTCGCTAGACTGCAGGAGTTCATTTTCGGTATCTGCCGGTATGGAAGGACTTTTAAGCAAGTCCATATCCATCGGCGTTTCTGTACCGACTTGGGACGGGAGTTCATTGCTGACCTCTTCCGCTGTTGGTGCAATTTGAGGTGCACCGACCTCTTTTGTTTTTTCTTTGTCCATATATTGGTCCCACGAGAAGCTAGGGAAAGGATGGTCACCTACAGCAGAGCCCCGCATGCCATAGGAAGGCTAGGATTAAACCGGAGGTCGCCTGGTATCCGGAGTTCGCAAACTTACGACTAAGCTCCCCCTTAGCCACGCAGTCTTAGGCGCTTGGAGGTGGATAATGGATGTTGTCTGCATTTTTTTCATATATGTAACCCCCTTCCGGATAACCTGTGAGATGCTTTGGATTTGAGAGTTGTCTACTATGTGTGGTGTTTATGTTTATAATATAGAATTTTGTTAAATCAAAATTGAATATTTTCAATGTCCACTTTTAAATGCCACACCAGGTGAAACTGGTAAAAACTCTCCCAAGCACTCCTTTGAGAATGGCACAGATATCCTAATTCCTGTATTTATAATATCAGATCTCTTATGGCTCATGGTTTAATTTACATGCCAAATATTCCCATAAAAAATCATCCCAGCCCTAGTGAAAATGCACCATAGATGCTATATAGATACATATAAAAAACAAATATGAATTTATATGCTTGTATATGTTCTATATGGAAAAGCCAAAGTGACCGGATAAAACGGTATCTGGATTTATATGGATTATATATGGCTCAATAAACATATAAAAACATATTAATTCATATTAAAACCAACATGCAATTTTATATGTATTTTCAAGGATTTATATGTGTCCGAATCATATATAATGTTTGTATCTGGATGAATATGTCTTCATATGTCTATATGGAAAATTCATCAACTTCCATTTAATTTATTGTAGGGAGCACTTAATACATAACAGGTTGGTAGTCTTAATCCTGTTCATATGTTGGTAGTACTGTTTTCCCGGCCATCGTTGATTATGTTTGTGTGTGCTAGTATATATGTGTTCTGTGAAAAGTGTGTTATATATTTTCCACAAGTAATATTTTACATAATGAATTTCGCTTATGTCAGTTTTGTGAACGATAAGGTTAAAAAGATAGTAAATTTAAAAAAAACATAAAACATGGAACAAAAATAGTACAGGATACTTACATCATTTTCATTTTCTTGTCTTACTTGTAGTGTCTGCAATATTGTTTAAGACCAAATAATAAACGTTTATATATTTCCTTGAATACTTACTAACCTGACATATCTTGGAGTCTTTTTTCCCAACCCCACTGTGTTTGTCTACTAATATTTTGAGATGTATGTTCCAAGTTACTTATAGTGCTTCTTATCCATCTTATGTTTACAATTTACTTAAGTGTTTTTTTTTTAAATTTTAGCAGAAGGTATTATAAATTAAAAAATCGTGGGAATTTTTCTTATTTCTAGTATTTAAAATTGTCTTGGGTATTAATATGGAATTAAGAGAATGGATAGTAAATATCCTTTATGGTATTAATGTATATCTATAAGGATGAATAGTTAACTGAACGAACCTGCATGGCATATTCATATATGGAAACCTATATGGTAGAATATGGAAAAGGAAACTGATATGAGTTTATATGAAGCAACAGTAAATTTCGAATTTCTAATATGAATCTATATGAAATTACTATAAATCTTCAGGATTTTTCATATATGGAAACATATATGGTCTACCATGGAAACATTTTAAATATGTACCTATATGTATCACTAGTAAATCTTATGCTCCCAATATGATTTTATAAGGAGTAACAGTAAGATTTATTTTATTTACATATTGTTTCATACAGGGAAGCTATATGGTATTACCCACACATTCCAGTTTCAGATACACACAACAAACCATATAAATTCATATATATATTTTTTTATATGTTTCTATATGTCAGTTTCCCTAGGGAGACCAGGTGATCAGGATGGCCAACCCAGGTGTCCTTTACTGTTGATTATGATTGATGAGTCTATCACTAGTAGAGCATCTTTTTGCAGCCATCAGTAATGGAACCTATGAAGTTCACTATAACCGTAAGTGTTCCCGAGTGTTATTATTTGCAATTAAAATAGAATGTATTTCTAATATCTTTTATTTATAAAATAATAATATAGATGCCATCAAATGCGAAATTCTTGTTTAGTTGCAGCTTCTAAATTTCTTGGCAATTAGTAATCTTTCACTAACAATCTTGTTTTGAATTGGTTTCGTTTTGCACACTGGCATATTCTTGGCCACAATGTACGAACCTAAATTAGTACAAAAAATATACTAACGTTAAACTTAAATCTATTAAACACTGCATACAATAGGACAATGCAGGTAATTATTAATTATATTATTTACACACTATAGAGGAATGGAATAAACCATTAAAAATGAACAGAATTACAACCAATGTTGCTGGCTATGATAAGAATGATGGCATCCTTCCACTAAGGTTAATTGGTGAATATGCGCAGTAGTATTCGAGAAATTATAGAGAAAACATTTTTTGTGTTTCATTCAGTATTATATATAAAAAATTTAAGCAAATATACCTTTTTATGTTATTGTATTTTATAGACATTTAAAAATGTTTTAATAATAACAATTTTAGAAAACTAAACACAAAATGTTTTATTAAATATTCAGTAATATTGAAAATATTTCCTGAATAATATAACTGTATTATAAAATATTTTGAAAAGATCAAATGCCGTTAGGTTTAGAAGTCAAGTAAAGTATAAATAGTAGACATGTGACTAGTAATGGTTGACTTTCAGATGGTGCATAATTTTTCATTTTTAAGGGAAACAAACATGGCGTTCATAATTCTGTCCATGATTGGCTAAAATCCTTAATTATGTTCCTGTACTTACTACGCTGAGGTGAGTGTGCAACCTGTACTTTAGGAATCTCATGGTATTTTGTCTATAGGCAACACATAGTACATGTTCTTTATTATCCTCGCTGTTCCAAAGATTTGTTGTATTGTTATACATTACACCGCTAAGAAGTGGAGACTATGACTACTACTAGCTGAAATTAAGTTGAAATTATTAGGCAACCAGTAATACACGCCATCTCTTCTGAAAGCCTGTAGATGGCTCTGGAATTGGAAATTTCTAGATGCATCTAGAGGCAATTTTAGAGTACATAAGGCGAGGTTCACGGCAGATGAGAAAAAGTTGAAAAGTGAGAGGTTAGAAATCCGAAAGTGATAGAAATACAAAGTGGTAAACATTGCTAATGGTTAACTTAGTAAAAGTGTATTTTATTTCAGGAAAATATTGTGTAGTTTCAGTAAGTTATTAAATAAAGTGGTTACTCCTTGTTGAAATTATTTTGGAACCCTCGGATCCTGAATGGTAGTTCAGGGGTGAAAATACGCGACAATACAGCCGCACAATTAAATGAGCTACCAAAAAAATTTCATACATTTGTTCTTAATCTGTTGCATAAAAAACCAGAGCCGCACTAATATTGTTTGTGTTCACATCTCTTCACTTTTATTCTAGAACATATAGTATTAAGTATCCCCAATTATGTCGCAGCTCAAACTCTGTTTTGAGAACTGGATTTCGTTGTTTCGCTTTATCTCCCAGAGTAATACGCAGCATATACGCAGTCTCACTCAACCGCAACACCGCTGTATTTCCACCTTAAATGAAAACTGGTAACTTGACCCCCTGTGATATATGCAACCCATATTACATTTGCATATATCAGCCGTTGCATACGATAGTCGCAGTCGACCGCAACACCGCTGTCTCCTGACCTTGAACAAAAACTGGTAACTTTACACCATATACGAAAACAAACATTTCCAATGTTAAAATATTGCTGGTTTAAAAAAAAACTATGTATCAACCAAAGTATGTAAATTATTCCATTTACTTCTATTATTCCATAATAATGCGTCCTGCAGCACCAATTGTCTTAATTTTGCCTCAATAATATTTTAAGGAGATTCTTTTTTGGCAAATGGAACCAATATGGAATAAATTTAATAATGAGAGTTGGTTAATGTTATGGTGGGATGCAATATCCCAAACACAAATGGACCTGTTATTAAACATTTTCTTGATAAATGTGTGAACATTCAATTGGGTGATAAAAGTGCCTACAGAATCTACACCGTGGAAAACTATTTACCCCAGGCTATTGTCACAGTGAAATCTAATATTTTGTTTAAACAATTTAGTCAGTAGGGAAATCATTTAGAAATATGTTGTTTAAGTCTAGAACCCTGATGAAAAATCTAGGTTTAACTGTAAAATAAGTAGAAAACGGACATAATATATCTGTCTACTAAACCATCAACATGTACCCATAGTACTCAATCAAGCCATTCGGAAAACATTTAAAATGCTGATTTTTAACATTAATCAGGTCATTGACTGATAACTGATTCACGGTTGTTAGGTTGGTTACAAAAATTGTAATTTTTAAGAGTGTAACAAAAGTCCTCACACAAACAAGAGCAAATGGAGTCAGACGAAACCTAATAGAAGAGGACAACATAGAGACAGTAGATCAGTTTACTTACGTATTTGGGGGTCGAGCTGTGCAAGGACAGACCAGAAGACAAGGAAATACATAAAAGAATAGTACACACTAATAAAGCATATTTTGCGCCTACACATATATTCCGGTCTCGAAATGTACATCGACAAATGAAGCTAAGAGTGTACAAAACAATAATCAGACCAATAGTTAGCTACGGCAGCGAAGCATGGGTCCTAACAAAACAGTTTATAAATAAACTAAATGTATTTGAAAGAAAAGTTCTACGAAGAATCCTAGGACCAGTACTCGACAATGGTATCTGGAGAATAAGATACAACAATGAACTGTACCAACTTTTCAAGGAAGTACCACTCTCAGAATACATTCGATTACAAAGGTTGCAATGGTCTGTGCACGTAGTAAGAATGGAAGATGGAAAACCACCAAAAAGAGCGCTTAACACACGAATGCAGAACAGAAGGCCAGTGGAAAAACCAAGGAAAAGATGGGAAGACGCAGTAACGGAAGACTCAAGGAGACTTCTAGGGATCAGAAGTTGGAGGAGAACAGCTATGGACAGAGATATTTAGAGGCGAAAGTTACGGGAGGTCAAGGCTCGACTTGGTCTGTAGGACCGTAGAAGAACAAAAACAACATAATTTAGCTAATATTTTTAAGACAAGGAGCAGGCTAGTTGTCTATCAATTTTACCCAATATACAACAGATTCAACATGCCTACTTATAAAACTAACACAAACGAACATAACTAAATAATCTCTAAAGGTATAAAAAAATAAATACATATTACTGAAAATTATAGACCAATTAGGTGTTTTCACAAATTTTAAATTCACTTTCACTGTGAAGATAATGCTTTATTATAGTTAAAAACACTTGAATTTTGAGAAACAGTCGAATAATACCTTAAAATAAGCCATTTTAATTTTGTATTGAAATTTTTTCGCTAAAAACACTACATCAATTCACTACACACTCATGACGCCATCAGTTATACTGTCAGTGTCATTTTGTGTTATAAACACGTTATTTTGCAGATAAATTTCCTAAAGTAGCTTTTACAAATTCCATATTAGGTAGGCGTTACTTATTTAATCACATGTAAAACATAAATAAAGTGAATAAAATGTTGTGTTTAACCAGTTTTAAACGCGATTTAAGAAACTAATATAACCGATTACGTTACAGCGTGTTTTGCGTATTCGTTCAATTACTAAAACTTTATTTATTTATTTGTTGAAATTTTAATTTGATGGACGATAGAACACTGTTTAAATATCAATAAGTGCTTTGGTATAACAAATACTTCATTTTAATAATATCAAAAATGCAAAGTTGCACATAGGGAAAACACCTAATTATCCAAAAACATTAGTTTCATCATCACTTTATATGTTGTTTTTTACCTTTATAAATAACTTATAGGAACAGCTAGCATAATGTTTTTAATCAATAGATGGTTTTTATAAATGATTATAGTGAACAACTTTTCACATTCAGCTCTAAAGTAGGTATTTTAGCAGTTACCAACAGAAATTATTTAAATGGAAGTTTGAAAAGAGGGAGATCTGCGGGAATGCGCCATACATTCCTAATGCGTATTTATGCCTTTGTTCTCATTTTTAACTGAATCTTCATATACCGTATGGGGTTATGTAGATACTAGTTTAACCTGCATGGCCGTAGGGGACTGTGTGGGTGCTAGTTGTTGAATGAGAATTTTCAAATAAGAAATTATACAAATGCATTTAAGGAATTTTAATTGGCTAGCATAATCAGAAGTCAGGTTATCGAAAGAATGCAAAGATTTCGTTAATATTTTTACACATATCTTTTCTTTTAGCTCCCATATATAGTTATTTTTTCTGATGTTTGCAAAATCCTATAAAGAATATGTTTCAACATGTATCTATGTATTCTTTATAGGGTTTTGCAAACAGCGGAAAGAAAAACTATCTATGAAAACTAAAAGAAAAATTATGTATAAAAGTATTAATGAAATCTTTGCATTCTTTCGATAACCAGACTTCTGGTTATGCTAACAAGTAAAAATTCTTATTTGCCATTCTCATTTAACACTAGCATCCAACATAGTCCCCATATGGCTAGACAGGTTAAACTAGTATCTACATGATCCCCTACGATATGTAAATTCAGTTAAAAATGAGAAGAAAGGCCTAAAATTAATTTATTTACCTACCTTGTCTTTAAAAATTTTTTCATTCTAATGAATTTAAAGACAAGGTAGGTAAATAAATTAATTTCAGGCCTTTGCTCTCATTTTTAACTGAATTTACATATCATAGGAGATCATGTAGATACTAGTTTAACCTGCCTAGCCATAGGAGACTATGTTGGATGTTAGTGTTGAATGAGAATGGCAAATAAGAATTTTTACTTGTCAGCATAACCAGAAGTCAGGTTATCGAAAGAATGCAAAGATTTGGCAGTTTAAAAATAAAATTATCTTCAGGTAAACTGCCATTTCTGTGCAAGATACTGAAAAATTTACTCAAAATGTAAAGATATGACGTACCGAATTTGATTGATAACTATACAGGTGATTCACATACGCCGTTCATTAGAACTTTTGCAACTTCTGGCACCCCCTGTATAGCTGGAGGACTGAAAATATTTTAGGTGCAACTAGCAAGATCGATTATGGCTGCATACGAAATTTCAAGTTTCCAATCCAACTGCACATTGAAAAACTTGTAACGAGCAGCCTACGTGAATCACCCTGTAGTGAATTTAATTTATAAACAGTCACCAGCGTCCTCTATACATTTTTGAAATTCTAACATACTGAAAATAGGTTTGGGGTCAAGCAAGAGCAGATTACAAAAAAATGCATTCATAGTAAAAAAAAACTTGTTATTTACACCTATGATATCGCTTTACCGTGGACACTTTGTATATTGACACTGTACACTTACATTTAATCTGATACTTTATATATTATTTTAACTTGTTCTATGTCATGTAAATGATCGTTTGGATAAATAAATTATTATCAATTATTATTATTATTTGCAGCAAAACTGGATAGATGTATTAGACAATGAACATAAACTTGAAATATTTAACTTGCTTCGATTTCAAAAAGCGATAAGTTGATGCCAACTTTTTTGTATATGATTACATATTTACCAGTGGTTCAAATTTAACATCAGACAGGGAATCTCCACTGGTAATAATTATATAAGGTAAGGTGGGGCAGAATAGATGTAAAATTTTCATGGTTTTTTAAATTTTTATAGCCACAAAAACGCGCTTGCCCCGTCGATTGGGGCAAGTAAGTCTTTGGTTGTGAGAGACGTATGTAAGAATTGATATTAAGAATTTCTGGGGCAAGACCGATTTGATTTTTTTTTTGCTGTTTACAGTATTTAATTGTCTCCTCCCATTTAAGAGTAATTAACTTCTTTATGAAATCAAATGAAAATGGTGTAATCTTGAAAATATCTTTATTATCTTGATGACCACATACTACAATATGAGTGTGGAGGCGTTTGAACCGCTGCACGTTGTTGCCCAGATTTATGCAAAAGTGATAAATCAGGGAAACTCAGAGAATACAGGTATTTGCAGTTTCTGGGGGGTCGAGGACGCTCTTGCCCCAAATCCGCACTTCCCCCACCTTAGCTTATGTAGCTGTAGCTTGTTGTTTTCAGTAGATGCCATTTACTTAATTTGAAAATTTCCAGTGACTGACGCCATGCCCACACACAGTTCAAACTGGCACTCATACCAAGCGTATCTAGTCTTTCTTAGTATCTTGCATATACAATAAGTATGAACATAAAATAAAACATAATTAGTTATTTTTAGGTTTTTTTATTAAACAGAATATCAAAAATAAACAAAAATTAAAAAAAAGATCTACTATTCAGTAATGTCCGCATCTTTTAAATGTCTAGTTAATAACTCCTGATCATAATAAGGATACAATTTGAAGTCTGTTATCTTTTTTCCATCCACATACAAATAGGAATTACAACATTCAGTACACAGAAATACCTTCTCTTGTGGAAATTTCGTACATTTCACAACTATCCATTGTGAATGTGTCACGCTACATATAAAACATAACACATTTGAGGGCCTACATAAGGACACTATCCTCGGATATTTCTTAGAATACAAACAGTCACTCTCCTGTATAAGCCTCGCATCAGAAAAAGTAATAATATGCTCGCAACTCCCTTGATGCATATACACGTATGGGAAACCTAACATCGGCTTTAAGGTATCCAGCACAGTCTGAAGCAAAACAAAATAAATAGTAAAGAAAAAGTAATTCATGTGGCTTTAACTAAAAAGAAACTTGTTTAAAATCCTAGAGGTGCACTGCTACAATTAATAAAATTATTGACTCTAAATCATTAATCTCCTATGTTTACTTAATTTATGTAGGAACTATATAAAAAACAAATAAGTAGAAGTTCCAGTTGGGCATGGCTGACTGTGAATCTGATTAACATTTTGCTTGAGTACGACACAATGCTGTTCTATGTGATGCCGCTGAGATTAAGTATACAGCCAATGTTTTCTATTTTGAGTTTTCAAATAGGTATTTTCAGACTGGAATGCCCTACTGCATTTTTCAATTGATTTATAACAGTTTTGTAAAAAATACTTTCTAACTCCAGTTTAAAGTTGAACTGACATACAAATACAAAATTTATTAATCTTTGGAGCCACTGGATACAGCGGATAAGACAGGTCAACAATACAAAAGTACAAAAAATACAAAATAGATAAAATTAAGTATATAATCTATTGTAAAACACATATGCCCTAATCTGCACAAAATTCGTTTGAATCTGAGTTTTGATATCTTGTACATCATCCTACTTTTGTGTGCTCAATCAAAAACGTTAATAGTTTGCTCTAAAATGTTAATAAAACACATTATATATAAAACTAACAGTTTATACACTCTTTAGTGATCGCTCTGTAAGACAAATAGGGTCAATTCCAATACGATAAATTCTAACACACCATTTTACAAATGCTCCAAATTTTAGAACAAAATATTAAGTCAAACAAAAGTTATCGTATTTAATTGCATGTACTTACTTGAATTCGGTAGTGTCCGAGTGTAACACTCATTCATTTTGCAAGTCTTATTAATAACTCCTCAATGACATTTTAAAATAAAATTTACATATTTTTTAAAAATACGTAAAACTCCCAAGCTTCTATGTATATTATACAATTATTATATCTGGCACTTCATATTTTAGTGTGTGCTTAATCAAAAACCTTAGTAACATTTTGCTCTATAACTATAATTAAAATAGTAAAACATAATAGTTTACATGTCTCTGGAGATCTCCCGCAAAATGGATATGGCCCAATTTCAATAATACTCCACCACGCTATTTACATGTGTCTTTGAAGTAAAAATTTTAAGTCAAAAAGAAGTTACTATATTTACAAAATAAATTCAAGTTCAGGCATGAATGATCTTATGATACTAAAAAATGCAGATACTGTTTCTCAAGCCAAACAATGGTTTACATAATTTGAAAATCAATGAAGAAAAAACTCAAAATTTAATCTTTTCTACCAGTCATAATATAACTAAAGGAAATAGAACAAAATTGCTCTGTGTCACTATTGATGACAGACTAAATTGGTCTCCTCATGTTGCACAACCAAGTCAGAAAATATCGAGTTCGGTATTTGTTTTATGTAATCTCACAAGAACGTTATCGAGGGAGACTCTGAGAATGAGCTAGTTTACGCTATTCCATTCACATATTAGTTAACTCTTGCTACAAAGAATGGGCCATCAGAATAGTGGTTGGTGCTGGTTTCAGAGACCTCTGCAAGCCTATTTTTAAAAATCTCAACATAATGCCTCTTCCGTCTTTATATATTTATGTCACATTATTAGAAATTTATAAAAATAGGATTCAATTACAACTAATACTAAAGTTAATGCTATTAGAAATAGAGATGATCTTCGAACACCACGCTTTCGACTTTCGAAGACAACAAAATTTCTTTATATTTTGAATTGTTCAATTATCTACTTAACTATTTCAAATCCTTACTTAATCCTAATGAATTTAAAATGATAATCAAAAAGTATTTCATCAGTGACCTGACAATACCTCCTAACTGATATTCGATTCAAATGTATGGAGCCGTCATTTTTACCACGAATATCTCAGAAAAGGAGGATCGGAAAAAATTGAAGAAATTATGTGTTCATTATGTCTCTATTCTCAATCATCACTGAAATTTTAATAGTGTACATTGGAAGTTCTGCTAAGTTATGTTGAAAAATGTCTAACTTTTTAAGGAAATTTTGAACATACCAGTTTTAAATCCATCATCATATCTTGGAAAATACGCCTACTATGTAAATAATATTTTAAATACCGATAAAGCAGGACATTTTTTTGTATGAGGAAATTTTTACATAATTTTTTATTCCAAAATTTTTCAGTTATTTTTAAAAACGTGACCTCATGTTTATTCGGTATTTATCAATGTATTGAAAAAAATCTTGATCAAATATATATATAAACTAGAAAGTACAATGTTATAAACTAAAAAATGAAAATGAAAGGTATAGGCAGTTAACGTTTCGGAAGTGACTCTACTTCCGTTCTCCAAACTTTTCGCCGTCAACCATGACAGTTCTTTGTTTATCTATTTCCATAGTCATATGAGACATTAAATTATATTTATCTTATTTTTACTTAATTCGTCTCTAAGGATGGGCAACCAACTAGTACAAAAATCTATTGAATAATTTGAAACACTTCTATCCTCATTTAATAAAACAATCGCGGATTCTTTAAGCTTTCTTTTAGTTCTGTTGCTTTTTTTTTCCAAAATCTTCACCGAGTCCCATTGAATCCTGTGATTATTATACCACGCGTGTTCACAAATTTTGGATATTTCAAATTCTCCTCTTCTAGAGTAATTACTATGTTCACCAAGCCTTACGTTCAAAGGTCTAGATGATTCACCTACGTAATGTTTTCCGCACTCACACGGAATACTATAAATACAGTTTTTTGAATTTTGAACAATATTTGGAGGTTTGGTTTTTGATAAAACTGATTTTAGCGTGGAGCCCATTTGAAAAACCGTACATACGGAAAACCTATTCCCAATCTTTCGAGTTTATCCGATAAATCATGTATATATGGAATTATTGCCATTGACCTAAATACCTTAGGTTGTGATAGTATATTCTCTCTACTACCAATGTTCAATAAGTGACTATATGGCCTTATAGTAAAGAATTTTAAAATAATTTTTTAAATCAGATTAACGAAAAAGAACCTTCGATTAAATTTACAATAGAAATAGAAAATAATAATGAATTACCTTTCTTAGATATTTTAATTAAAAAATTAGATAACACATACCAAACCAGTGTGTACAGAAAAAAACACACACAAACAGATACTTAAATTTCAATTCAAATCAACATATTAGTGTTAAGAAAGGTGTTGTTCAGTGTTTGTATGACAGAGCCAAAATTGTATCTTCAAATGATGTAATATTAAGGAACGAAAAGCATTTTATAAAAACTGTCTTATACGATAATCAATATCCTGAGAGTTTTGTTGATAGTCAGTTATTGATCACAACCTGAGGTATTTAGGTCAATGGCAGTAATTCGTATATACATGGTTTATCGGATAAATTACAAAAAATTGGGAATAAGTTTTCACACGAACGTTTTTTCACAAGGGCTCCACGCTAAGATCGGTTTTATCAAAAACCAAACCTCCAAATTATCTTCAAAATTCAAAAAATTGTATTTATAGTGTTCCGTGTGAGTGCGGAAAACATTACGTAGGTGAATCATCTAGACCTTTCAACGTAAGGGTTATTGGTGAACATAGAAATTACGCTAGAAGGGGTAAATTTGAAAAATCCAAAATTTGTGAAGACGTGTGGGATAATAATCACAGGATTCAATAGGACTCAGCAAAGATTTTGGAAAAAGAGTTTCCTCTTTTCAATACTGAATTAAACTTTCTTCCTGGTATCCTTATCGGTAGTTTCAGTTCCCATTCTTATAGGATTTTATGCGATTCCTTCTGAATAGAGCATAAGTTCTCCTTATTATGTACTTTATTTAGTTCTGCAAATTTATTTTTCCCCTGTTGGATATACATGCTCAGTCCTACGCTAGAGGAGTTATAAGCAGATTTCAGCTGCACTAATCCACGCCTGTCATATTTTCTTTTTGACGTATAACCTGTGCACTTCTACTTTCAGATGACAGATTTCGACCAAAGGTTAGGATTTTTCTTGTCTTCCTATTATTTTTCATGAAACCAGTTGACAGTTGGTAAAACTGTAGGTAACTGCGGGGACAGTATTATTATTAAGTTCCTTTCGATTAAGCTTGATGTCAAGATAACCTGAGACTAAATATTTTCAAAAAGAACTTGATATAAAAATAACACATAGATATAGTTTTGCTACCTAATAAGAGTTGCCAAATGACATTATAACTCATTTACAAATAAGCCTAAGCACCACTATACCAAATATAGCTTATACTGATTTAAATGTAGATTTTATAAAACTAATAAATTTTTACGACATCACGTATTTTTGGCCAAAGCCTTTCTACCATTAAAAAATTATCAATTTGTCACACATTTAGCAATAAATTGCATTGAAGATTTAATATCCCATTTACTTCAGTATTTTTCAAACGGTTGTATAAACGTATAGCTAAAAGAATAATGAAAATATATGTCATTAGAATATTAAATACGGCAGCAGTTACCACTAAATTTATTTAATGTGACACTTTAAAACTATAATGCATTTATTTGAAAAAAATTATATAAAAAAATACACTAACACTTACCTCCTCCATTATTTCAGATTTAAATTGTCCAATATTCTTCTCCTTGGCCCATTCAATGATATGCTCAGAGTAATCAATTGCTTTGGGAGAACGAGTGTCATTGTAAAAAACACCATCAATAAAAATACTTTGGGATGGATAATGCTCCTGCAAAAAAGGAAATTAGGATCAAGCATACAAGCAAAGAATCTTTATTTTAAAATTAATAATTCAATATATCATATGAATTTAATTTTTCTTTTATTACACAAAACTACAAAAATAGGCAAACTTAATTAGAGTGGTGTTGATTTTGTTTATTTTATGAAATAATTACTAGAAAAAAGCAAGACCGCTGAATACATATAAGAAAAGAGAGAGGCGATACAAAATAAACAAATGCTTCTAAAGAATGCATGGTTTTGAATTTCCTTACTTTCTTAGCAGAGAGCTTTCACTAGATATTTTTACAGATAATCACATTTTAGTAGATTTCCTATATTTGTTACTTTTATTTTTTGAAATAATCTAGGTATGAGATGCAGAAATAAATAGTAGTAGTAAACGGCAAAGTTGAAAGTGGTGTGAACTACCTACCAACTTTTTTACTAGGGTCTGATATTCCACAAGACATATATAGCCCAGTCTTCAGGGGTTTTAAGGCGTCACTAAATGTTATATGGCTGAATTTTTCAGAATAAGTAATTTTGTTGTAGAATACGATAAAAAAAGTTTACAGCTGTAAGAAGGAACCGGCGACCCCTAAAAAAATCGCAAATATTGACCGATATTCGGTTTTTGGCCAATAACTCGAAAAATAAAAAAAAAATATCAAAAAAACTAATAGCACTAGGCGATACAGGGGGAAATTTCGCATAAAAAACATATATGAAATTTTTTTGTACGATGAAAAATATGGGCTCCAGATTTTTTTGTTTAACGCACGAGAATGGAATATGGCGACACATAAGTACGGCTCGCGAAGCGTGCGCGGTCTCGGACGCGCTACACTAAATTCATTGTAACTTTTGAACTAATTAATGAAATTGAGCTCAACAAAGCTTAAGAGGCTTCTATACCTAACTCCGAAACGACTTTCGCATTAATTTGCTTAAAAATCGTCTGATTTTGATGCGGTTTGCATCAGTTTTCTTAGAGAAAAAATGTAGTTTTACGGAATCCTAAAATCATATTTTTGGTCTAGAATAAATTGTATAGAAAGGGGAATAGGGAATAGGGAAATAAAAAATGAAGGACATTTAGTAAAATAATGAATTATTTTAGAAATTTTGATGTGGTTTTTGTTTAAAATAATGTAATAATAAGGTATTCATTTAAAAAGAACAATGTGCATTCTAAATCATCCGTATAATGGTGCCCTCTAGTCAAACTATTCAGTACAAGTACACATGCCTAATTGTGCATTCTACCGATCAAGAAGCACTTTGAAAAAAAAGCCAAGAGCCAAAAGTTGCTTATTTTTGTTCAAAGAACACGCCTGCTGGTTTTCAGAATTTCTTAGACAAAAATAATTTCGACCAAGAATTTCCCTACATTATTTTTTTCTACTTCAGATCCCAAAATATTCAGGCATATTCTTTAGATAAAAATAATCAACTTATGCCTCCCCAACTTTTTGTTCAAAGTGCTTCCTTTTCCCGTAAAAAAATTAGAAAAGAAATATATTTTTTTGTTTGTTATTTTTTTCCGGGAGAAGGAAGCACTTTGAAAAAAAACACCAAGAGACAAAAGATGCTTATTTTCCTCCAAAAAATGAGCCTGAATATTTTCAGAATTTTTATGGTACATTTAAGCAGACCATATCAGATGTTCAGTTTCAATCGCCTCTAGATGAAAAAATCGGGTCGGACTGCTGGTCAGAGAGAATTTTAATCAGGGTGCCCTGGAGAACATTTTCCCCAGGTTTCAGAACAATCGACTGAGACTCATTTTTATTATAAAAAACTGCGGGGTCCTTTCAACTTCTGTACATTTTTTTATGACATCTGCCCCAAATATTATTAAAATTCCATGACCAATTATTTCTGCATACTAAAGTGCAAATACAGTCAAGTTTACCTTTAAAGAGACTTGGGAGGAAAATCTGGATGTGGAAGTAGTGATTCCTTGGGCAGCGGGTTTTTTTTGTTATTATATGAAAATTTTGATTTCATTGTCTATACTAACGAGGGTTATTTGACTTTCGTCAGAGGTTACTGCAGGTTTATATTTAAAAGTAAAATTGGAACACAAGAAATGTTGACAAAATTCTATGGTAGTATGTTGGTCTCTTGACTACTTTATATATTTTATCGTCAAATAAATATATAAAATAACTACTTTTTTAAGTATTAATAAATGCACATTTAATTAATAACCACCATTTCAAAATACGGGAAAAAATAAAAATTATTGTAATAAGCAACACAAAATTACGCTTATTGATTTTCTCTCCTCAAGCGACTCCATTCAACTAGTAATCAACGTAAATTGCCTATAAGTACACTTCAGATTCTCTCTATAATACATACTTCATTAGTTTTCTAACTGCAAAATATATTGGTAACTTTCGGGATAATAACAACATACTACACATATTTTATTTATATAATATACCGTAACTACTCAGCAGCATTTTAAAATATTTCAAACCAAAGTCTAACTTCAAACGGGTGCCTGTGAAAATCATGGAACTTCTAAGTAAAAAGCGATAAAATGAATGCGCTGCTTACGTACTACACCAACAGTGGCTGAGACAGTAGAGATAGTCAGAGAATTCGGAGGAGCGTAATCGGTAAAAGCTCCACCATTTCTACAATTTTTAATATAATAATCTGAAACTTTCACATATTACTCTTAAAGTAATGTATAAAAAGTCATGATGTCAGTTTCTTTACAAATGGCTATAATGTAAAAAATGTCTCTCAGCTCCCAGTTGCTGTCCCAACAAACATTTTTTGTTTTATAAGAGTAACCGTCCTATTACCGAAACCAAGTTATATACATTCAAGTGATATAATGCAAGACTGGGAATAGTTCTGTTACTCCTATAAACCGCTTATAACGCTTAAATGGAGAATCATATAAAGGTAACAGGCACCAATATTTAGTCACGCTATATACCTCAAGGTTGCAGAACAGTAAGTAACAGAAACAGATCAGTAACTGCTATATCACTTTTTTATATAACCATTTTCCATAAATATTGGTGATAGAAATATATCCGTTATCACTAAAAAACTTGTTATTAACACCTCTCTCTCTCTCTCATTTATAATGCCTCGTCTCTTTCCTAGAGATCCTATACCAACTGACACAAGAAAAATGTGGTAATGAAATTAAATGATGTAGGTACCTACATGGGTATAATGGAAATTTTGCACTGATAAAGGTGCGTGTTACTAAATTTACTTTTTAAATTGGCTTCTGACGTCCACAAAGATCAAATGTTGGTACGAATAAATTATTATTGTAAAATATGACCCTTATACTTAGGAAAAAACTGTGGGCTTCTAAAATATTAAGCAATTAAAAAAAAATTAAATAAAAAAATATATGAAAATTTTAATGACATATTTTTCTAGAAAATATTACAGAAATATGTTTTGTACATGCAATTATGACTAATTACACTTCATTTGTTACGAAATTTTGAGTTTTTAATACACATTTTTTAATTTTAAATAATGATTACTAATTGCCGTAAGATGGCCGCCAAACTTATGGCCGATGTTTTATTATTATTATTATTTATTATTATTATTTATTAAACGGTGTTGCCCCCAATTGTAGGTACAAATAAACTGAAATAAACATACAAAAATGTATAAAACAATTAAATATAACAGAAATAATACAAATTTAATATTACATCACATTAACTATTACACAAATATTTTTTAACAACATTAAGACTGACATGAAAAAAATCCAAATTAATTTCGTTACAATTAGTCATCATTCTATTAATAGGACTATTCATCCCATATAGAGTTCTGTGATGTTCCAGAGCAAAGCTGTAGATCATGCGAAGTTGTCTTTGTGGAGTGTGAAAGTTTATTAATGCTAATAAGTCAGGACAGTCAATGTAATTATTACACAATTTATAGAATAGGATAACATTGGTATTGTATCTGCGTTTCTCAAGACTTTGGATGTTTAACCTTGTCAATATAAAGTCATATGCCATTAATTCACTTGGTATACCCATTTTGAAAGATATAAAGCGTAAAAAACGTTTTTGGACCCTTTTCTACTTTATTCACCTGTGTTTGAAAATAAGGTGCCCATACACTGCTGCAATTTTCCACACATGATCTAACGTAACTAATATATAAGGTTTTAATTGCACTTATATTTGTGAAATCTTTAGTACTTCTCTTAATAAAACCGAGAGTCTTCAGGGCCTTGTTGCATATGTAATCTATATGGTATTGGAAATTTAGTTTAGTATCGAAATATATTCCTAAGTCTCTTATTAAGCTAACGTTTTCAATTAATGCATTTCTAATAAAGTACAAATTGGGTGAGTTACAGTTACCTTTATAAAATTGTATGTATATCAACAGTTTAATGTATTTTAAGAAATGTAATATAACTTTAAGCTTTTTTATAAATATTGGTTACTTTAATATAACTGTTTGAAATATTACATATCTTTAAATTTTATTAGGCAACTCTTGGTAATCTTATAACACCATCAGTAGACAATTTTTTGCGATTAATTCGTGTAAATAATGGTGATTTGGCTGAAACAATTGTTGTTTAATTTTCAACCAATCACAGGCGTTTGCAGCAATGTCCTAGGATCTCTCGGCAAAACATTTGACAAATATTTATTAAAAATGTTACATAGCGTTTTAAAGCGTCCTGCTTTATATTAAACATATTTGCCCACATTCTTAATTCGTCACGCATCTTTTCATTTTTCTCGTCGTCTGTTTCCAAATCATGCAACTGAGAAAACTCATCATCATCTTCTAGTTCAGTAAACCACTTATCTCTGTTTTCATAATTTTCAACAGTATTAACCTCTTCTTGTTCAGCAGTAAGCCGCTTTTTCTTACTTGTGACCTCCTCAGTGTCAATATTGACATTATCAAGCGTGATATTATTCTGTTTTTCATTGCCAAAAGGAACGTTTTCTGTATATTGTCCACCAAAACGTTTGATTTCCAGTCCTGCAGTTCTTTCATTCTTTTCAGTTTCTTAAATTTCAAATGTGTAATTTTTTGGAACTGAATTCTGAACTGAAGAGGATTGAAAAGTTTTTTTAAACTTTCCGGTGAAATGTGCTGCTGTATTTTATTTACTTCCAATTTTGTAATTCCAAATTCATTATTAAACATTTTGTTTGCTCTTGCCAATTGCTTTACAAAACATAACCTATAATCAACTAATAAGTTTTTAAGTTTTATAGTATCTATACTGGTGCTCTTGAGTTATATAAAGGTTGCACTCTGTTACTATCTGCAACTGATGTATATAATTGTAACAACTAACACCACTATAAACCTAAACAATTAATAATTATATAATGTAGTAATTGTTACACTTATATAACTTTATTATATACCATTTGGTAGCAACCACTTTAAGTTTTATAATGTAGTAACGGAAATATATCTGTTACCATCTTATAGACCTGTAAGTAATAGTCATGCTATAAAACACTTATATAACTCCGCAACTACTTTAGTAACAGTATAAAACTTCGTAACATGATTATACAAATCTGTTACACTTATAGACCCTTTATAAAACTAATGGTCACCGCATGTTACTAGAAATGTTTGTTGGGGTAGATAAATAGCTTTTTTTAAATTGTTCATTTTTTTGTGCACATTCAATGTAAGAGATCCTTTTCAAGATGGCCGATGGCAAGGTTGATCCTGAGAAACAGTGTGGTTTTTGTAAAAAACCGGTAGTTTTAAAAAGAATAAAATGTGCAAATTGTGAAGCAAGTTTTCATACAAGTTGTTCAACAAAAAAAACAAAAAAATGCTGTGAAAAGCCGAATCTCGAAGAAGAAACACAAAAAATTACGACTGAGGAAGATAATGATCCATCCAAAGACTTTATAATAGAAGAATCCACAAGTTTGGAAAATGAAAATCTGTTAGTAGAAATAAATAAAGACTTACGACAACATATAAAACTGCTCATGAAGAGAATCGAATTTTTGGAGGCTGAAAACACTGATTTGAAAAAACTCGTCAAAGAAAAACATGCATCGATTGACACTCACACAAGAGGTGCACACAATAAAGATACAGTGGAAGAAATGAAAAGTGAGTTAAAAATTTTTATGGAAAATAATTTTCGATGTATTTCAAACGAAATCAATGGAATAAAAAACAATTTAAGGCAATTTAATGTAGATATCACTAAGCCAACAAAAAATATTCAGCAAAAAACTGTAGCACAGAAATCAACAACAGAAAGAGAAACATCAAAACCAGTGACTCCAAAACAAAAACAAATTTCACTGAAGGAACATAAAACAGTTACACCAAAACAATTCACAAAAGTCTTGGAAAATGCACAAAAAGAGAAAATGGACTACTTGATCAATATTAATACATCACCTGTGCCGAGAGAAGAAATATACAAAAATAATGAAAATGACGAATGGAAAACTGTTCAGAAAAAAGAAAGAAAGAAATATAAAAGAAATATAGGGAAATCAGAAGAAAATAATGAGAATTTCAGGGGCGCTGAACCTAAGGTCTGGTTATACGTATACAGAGTATTAAAACATGTAACTGAAGACGACATAAAACAGTTTATAAAGAAAAAGACTAACTCAGCAGACAATGAAATAATTGTTAAACAGATAGCCTCAGAAAGTATGCAGTTTAATCGGTATATGGTAGCAGCCGAATTTAAATACAAGGAAATGTTTTATGATCCTAAGTTCTGGCCAAAAGGAGTGGGATATAAAAGGTTTGATTTTAGACGATATTATGAAACAAATAAACAAGATAAACCTACAAATTCGAGACCAGTCTCTTTTTTAGAATAGTTGCTTCACAGGAGGGAAATAAGAAAAAACATCGAGGTGAGCAAAGAACCTTGTTTAGTATTTTTTATCAAAACATACAAAGTATTTCGAATAAAACGGATGAAATAATACTGTGTCTGGACGAAATGGCACATTGTATTGAAATATTAGCATTTGCTGAACATTGGCTTGATAATGATAAAGAACCTTTTGTAAATATTAAAAACTATTGTATGGCTTCAAGTTTTGTGAGACAATCCTCGAAATGTGGCGGCAGCTGCATATTTGTGCGAAATAATATTCAATTTAAAGAACTGCTAGACCTCAAACAAAAAAGCTGTGAATCAGAAATCGAATGTAGTGCTGTTGAAGTAATGTCATTATTTATAAAAATTATCAATATTTATCGCCCACCTAATGGCAATTTTGACTCATTTATAAGTATCCTTGAAGATATTTTAATATCTGCGACGAAATCAAATACATATACCATTGTTTTATGTGGAGACTTCAATCTTGATCTGCAAAATAAAAATGACAAAAAAGTAAAATTGTTTTTGGACATGCTCGTAACATTTGACATGAAACCCTCGATACATGAATCAACTAGGATAAATGCAACATCGGCAACTACGATAGACAATATTTTTATAAACACTTCGGATTATTTAAGTAAGGTGATAAAGAATGGCCTTTCAGATCATTTTGGTATAAAAATACAGATACCTACAGACTGGAAACAGAAAAATGTGAATAATAAATTAGAGTGTAGAATAATCCATGACGAAAAACTACCACAATTTAGAGAAAAGGTAAAAGAGCTGAACTGGGATCAAATCATTATTAAAGAAAACCCAAATTTAAGTACTTCCGAATTTCTAAAGCAACTTGTAGAAATACTCAATGAAATATATCCCAAAAAATTATATAATAGAAGAACTCAATCAAATCTCTGGATGAACGAAGACTTAAGAACAAGGAGCAGAATTAAGCGGCAATTATATGAAGGGATGCTGGAAGGAATTGTGGCAGAAGAAGTTTATAAGCAATATAAAGCTGATCTTAAAAAGAAAATCGCTGAGGCAAAGAAACACTTCCACTCTAATTATATTCTAAATTCAAGTAATAAAGTCAAAGCAACCTGGGAATTAGTGAAAGATATTACAGGGAAAAACAAACAGAGTAACAATTTTGATATAGAACACATACAACAGAGTGATAACCAAAAAAGTCAAAAGGAAATTCTAAATGAAATAAACAATTACTACATCAATGTATGTGACAATATTAATCAAAATTCAAGTAAAAACTTTAAACATGTGTTCAGAAATAAATATTCAATGGTTCTGTATGAAACAACACCTGTTGAAATATACAATATAATTCACTCCCTAAAAGATACAGCAGCTGTAGGGGTTGATGAGGTGCCTACAAAACTAATGAAATATTGCGCCAAGGAACTGTGTCAACCTATATCCCAACTAATTAACATGTGCTTCAGTTTTGGTATATTCCCTGATGATTTAAAACGAACAGTTATCAAACCATTGCATAAAAAAGGTGATAAGAACGACATCACTAACTATCGACCTATAGCTCTGATCTCCATAATTGCCAAAATATTTGAGAAAGCTCTACTGAATCGTATCGTAGACTTCACAGAACATTATAATATAATATCAGATATGCAAAGTGCTTACCTAAAGGGAAGGTCAACTGTTAGAGCAATATACATAGGAATTTGTGAAATCTTGGATGCAATCACCAGTAAAGATAAAGTTGCAGCTCTCTTTTTGGACCTATCAAAAGCCTTTGATAGCGTAGATCATCATCGACTCTTAGAAAAATTGGAAATTATGGGATTCCGGGGCAATATACTCAACATCTTGCAGTCTTATTTAAAGAACAGAAAACAGTGTATTGTAGCGATGGATGATGGTAAATACATTAGTTCAGACTGGGAAGTGGTAAAAAAAGGTGTCCCTCAAGGGTCTATCTTAGGCCCAATTTTATTTCTCCTCTACATAAATGACCTACCAGAAATTGTCAAACATCTTGTCAATTTATTTGCTGATGATAATTCATTAATTATAAGAGGGGAAACTAATAAGGAGTTAGAAGATGAAATTTCAATGTCAATTGATATTTTAAATGACTGGTATGCCGCAAACAATCTTAAACTTAATATAAACAAGACTTACCTGTTAAAGTTTAGTCTCAGAAAGGAGCCTCCATTAGTCGTGAATTACAATGAACAACTGACTTCAACCGACTATACAAAATTTTTAGGAATTGTCATTGATGCACAGTTAAGTTGGAAGTGTCATATAGAGCATCTTGCCAAAAGAATTAGTGGCTTTACGTATGCATTACGAACCATATCAAGATCTGTAAGTGAGGATGCAGCCATGGCCTCTTATTATGCATACGTCAACTCCAGAATGAGGTATGGCATTATATTCTGGGGTAATTCTGTTGACGCTGACAGAATATTCATACTGCAAAAGGCCTGTCTGAGAAGCATTTTCCATCTAAACAAGAGAGAAACTTGCAGTGTAATCTTTAAAGAAAAACAGATACTCACTGTTCCATGTATGTACATATACGAGTGTGCCTGTCATGTTAAAAACAATTACGGTGATTTCTTTAATAAGTACAAAGTGGATCATATGCATGACACACGTAATAATATGTTACGCTTGCCAAAGACGACCACATCTCAGGTTCAAAGAAATGTTGAATGTCAATTAATAAAAATTTACAATAATTTACCCAATAGTTATAAAGACCTACCTGTGAAAGATTTTAAAAGAACAGTGCACAATTTCCTTACAACTAAAGCATTTTATTCCATCTCCGAGTTTTTCAACTATGAATTCTAGATTTTTTAAATTTATATGTATGTTTGTTGTATTATGTATGTTATTATTTTGTGATATTATAATTGTAACTATGTTTGTACTATATTTGACGTGTTCTACACCTGTTTGGTTTTCTTTTATAGAATAAAGATTATTATTATTATTATTATTATTATTATTAGTATTTCAATAATTTTTATTTTTGGGAAAATATTGATGAGTCAATTCATCAGTTTTTCAGAAAATTTGAAAAATGTAATACAATTGTTTTTAAAAAATGTTATATTTATTTTCGTTCATATCACCAAAAAGAAAAATCTATAATCTGAAATAAAACTTTTTGTTGTACGACTTGATATAACTATCTACAGCGCAATTTTCGACTTTGCAATTGTTTTCTGGAAGTTATTGTAAACATTTCAACTTGGAACTTAGCTAGACTATTTAGCTCCACAAGGTGTATATTCTTCTAGTTTCATTAAAATATATGCATTATTCTTCAAGTTATCATCAATTATTTAAATATGGCCCTCCTCAAATGTTTTTATGTTTCGCAAGCTGGCAAATTAATTAAAAAGGTTAGGATACAACTTTTCTTGGCAATATCACTGTGGACAATTGGTTTCTCTATCTTTATTGCGTTACAAGTTATACAACTAGAGATATTTAAGAAAAACTGCGAAATGATTTTGAACATTTTTTTATTTAAACAAAAGCTTTCCACGATACGGATTTAATCTTTTTACTGCACTTTTTGAAATGTTTACAAATTAAAGCAAAAAAATTGCTATAGTAAGACAGCTCTCTAGAAATTTGTAGAAACGTTTACCACACTTATATAAAAGCGTTCTTAACACTATATGTATACTCCTTGGGTACCCCTTGTGACAATTCAATAGAAACATAATTTTCATAATCGTTATAACGGTGGAAATTTTTTTTAATCCATTGGAAGGTTTATAAAATAATTGCAAATTTGTTGTATTTTTGGAAATTTCGAAAAACTCACCAATTATAATAACACATGCTAATTTTATTTTTCAATTCTCTGTCAAAACAAATAATATATACATACAACATGAAAATTAATATTAATATCAAATGAAAATAAAATAAGAGATCCAGTTATCAATAAGTCTCACACCAACAGAGGCCACGGATCACTCGCTCTGAAAAGCAACAAGTAGGCTCTAAAGGTCTAAACAACCTAATACACAAATCAATAATGACAATAATACTTGAGCCAGAAACAGTAAATAAAAAGCTGCAGTCTTCTTGAAACATCCAAAAAACATATTCAAACCATTCCCCTCAGAGTTATCCACTGAAGAAGAAAGACAAATAATTGACTTTCTAGGTATGCCATTCCAAGGGGACTTGTTCCACTACAAATTTGCAATAAAAGAAGTCAAACTAATTACCTATAATGAAAGAAATCAATATAAGAAAAGCTTCGACCTGATATCCGGCAAAATCCTGCGAAAATTGTCTGAAAAATGTTACAAACTCAAAACCTTCGTCTTCAATGTGACAATACAAACAAACTACTTTCCCCAATACCAGGAAGGTTGTATAAATTATGGACTTTCAACTCGGGGAAAAGACCAGAAACGTTTCCTACTTCAGGCGTATAAAGCCTACTTCCATTGCTTTCCAAAGCCTTTGAAAAATTATACAAGAGGCTTAAAATGATAATAGATGAAAAGAAGGTGATCCCAGATCATCAGTTTGGATTCCTTAAGAAGCACGGAACAATAGAGCAAGTTCATAGACTAGTTAATCAAATTAACAAGGACTTGAATGCCAAAAAATACTGCTTCACAGCCTCCTTGGATGTATCTCAAGCCTTTGAAAGTTAAACTAAAGAAACTTCTTCCCCATCCCCACTATCGACTACTCAAGTCATACCTAAGAGACGGACACTTCCTTCCTTTCACGGGAGTGAATACATTGATAGATAGATAGATACATAATTTATTGGTGCTAATAAAATATACATATTAAAATGCTTACACAAGTCGAAACAAATTGGAGTAAGTGAAGTGTATAAAATAAGAAAACAAAATACAGCCAATAGTATAAAATATAAGAATATTAATAAAATGTGAGTATTGCATGTAAGTAGTACACCTTTGTACATGTATACAGTGCCTAGGCAGTATTAAGTTAAATCAGAGAAGTTATTCCCCAGAAATTCATTAAACGTGTAGAAAGCTTTGACTTTTAGGTAGTGTTTGATTTTGATTTTGAAATTCAAAAAATTCAAGTTTTTGACTGAATTAGGTAGAACATTATAGAATCTGGTAGAATAGTAGCCTGTTCTGTTTCTTGCTTTGGTGAGCTGAAAAAAATTTATATGTATTTTATCACAGTTTCTAGTATTATGTTCATGTAGATGACTGTGTGTAACGTATAGGTGTTCGTGTTGTTTAAGGTATAATAGACACTGTATGGTATAAACACAGGGGAATGTTAGAATTTTAAGTTTTATAAATTGATCTTTACAATCATCTCTATACCTTAAATGCGAGAGTATCCGAATGCATCTGGGTTGCAAACCAAATATTTTAGTGGTACGAGTTGAGTGCCCCCAGTTTAGGATACCATATGACATATTTGCATGAAATGAGCCGTAGTAAGCCATAATTAAGACGTTTTGAGATAAAGTGTTAGCAAGATTCCGTAAAAAATAAATATTTTTGGAGAGTTTAGTTGATAGTTTTAAAATGTGTTGCTCCCAGGATAATGCAGAGTCTAAATATACACCTAAAAATTTTACCACTTTATCTCTTTTAACAAATTGGTCTGCTGGGTCAAATTTTCGTAGAGTGAAGTTTAAAGTTTGTGTTTTGTCTTCGTTTAGTTTTAATCGATTGGATAAAAACCATTCGTTAATACTCTTGTTTGTCGAGATAACATTCAGTTTCAGTTCCCGAAGCACAGTATTTGTGTTTATTGTCGTTGTATCATCAGCAAACAATGTGAAATCAGTATCATCACTGGTGTTGGCAAGGTCATTTATATAAATGGTAAAGAGTAACGGACCTAATACATATCCCTGGGGTACGCCATGGGAAGTTCTCCTGGTTATATAGAAGTGGAAAAATTATAGTTAACATACTGCAACCTGTTGGTTAAGTAGGTTTTCATGTGTTACACTACCATTATTGAAGTTATATGCCACTAATTTGTCTGGGAGAATTTCATGGGATACACAATCGAAAGCTTTTGTTAGGTCGTAAAAGCTAGCAGTTGTGAATTTCTTGCTTTCAAAAGTATCAAGGACGGTTTGTACGACATTATTTATTGCCATTGTTGTCGATTGTTTGTTCCTAAATCCATATTGGCAAAGGTGAAATAAGTTGTTAAGCTTAAAGTATTCATTGATTTGGTTTTTCAGTGCCGATTCAAATATTTTGCCTAATATTGGTACCAATGAAATGGGACGGTAGTTATTTAGATCTTCATATGAGCCCTTCTTATGTATTGGAATAACCTCTTGACAGTTTTAGTGCATCAGGAAAGACATTGTTTATGATACACAAATTGATTAGTTTAACAAGGGGGTCAATAATTAAGTTTACTATGCACTTGATAAGTTTTACATTAATACCGTAAGCATTATTGCTTTTACTATTTTTGAGATTAGTTATTATAGTGCGGACTTCATCATGGGTTATCTCCCTAAAACTACAATTTATTGTATTATTGACAGGTATTAAATGATTAATGTGATTAGTATTGCTTTTGGGCAAGTTACTAATTATATTTAAATGGATGTCAGTAAAATAATTATTGAAATCATTGGCAGATAGTGATTCGCTACTATGATTAGTTTGGTTGGGGTTGTTATTTTTAATAATATCCCAGACGGCTGCTTGGGAGTTTGGGGAGTTTCTAATATGATCGTCATAGGCTTTTCTTTTTGCTTTGGATATTTCTGAGCGGTATTGCGCTTTAAATAATTTTATGGATTCATTGGTTATTAAGTTATGGTCAGTGTTGTGTAGGCTTTTGAGAAGGTGTAGATGTTCACGCATGCCTCGTAAATGTTCATTATACCAGTGTATTTTAGCGCTGCTGTGAGAGGTATCAACAAGTTTAGATTTAATGGGAAAGACAGTTCAATAGTGTTGTTTAAGTGTTGCAGGAACATTTCGGACTTATTTTCGACTGTTAAATTGGGATCATTAAAGAAATTCCAGTTTATGCGTTCAACTAAGTTATGGAATTGTGACAGCCCATAGTCATTTATAGGCCTGTAACTAATTCTAGTTTTATGACCTAGTTTATTATTTTTTGTTATTGTAATGTCCATGGATATTCCAAGGTGGTCAGAGAGATTGGGATCGCATGTTGTGACAAAAATAGTGTTTAGATCACAATTAGTGAACATATTGTCTAGGCAGGCGGTTTCTCTAGTACTGTTAAAAACAGTTTGTTTGAGCCCGTATGACTGAAAAATATTGCAGAGATGAAGTGCCTGTGGATCTCTAGTGTTAAATTTTGTGTTGAAGTCACCTGTAATATTGATTTTTTTATTTGAGAGAGAAAGTTTATCTAGAAGTAAAGTTATTTTTTCAGTGAAAATATCAAAGTTCCCTAAGGGAGACCTATATATTGTGATAATTTGATAGTTCTCAAATATCAAGCCAGCCATCTCACAGTGCACTTTAATGCATAGGTTACTTATATCAAATGGTAAGGTCAGCACTTAAGGTGATTTTGAGCCAGACTGCTTGCTCCTCCGTGAATTGTTTTATAACCGATATATAAGAGCATGCCAAATTTATACCTCTTGTTTACAGTCAATCTACAAACAACAGGAACCACTACCATAGCGACATGTGCTGACAACGCTGCAATTTTGGCATCTCACACCGATTAAATATCGACGTCAAGGAATCTACATTTACACTAGCTATGTAGGGAAACATGAAAGTGCTATATCTTGGCATACATTTCTAATGACGGTTGACATGGAAAAAATATATTTTCGTCAACCGGAAACAGCTAAGCCAAATTTATTGGCTATTTGGTTGTAAATCAAAACTATTCCTAGATAATAAATTATTATTATACAAAGCTATCTTTAAATCTCTTTGGATTACCACCAGTGATTCTAACATCGCAATCCTTCCAGAGATTTCAAAGCAAGGTGCTACGAACCATCGTTGATGCTTCGATTTATGTTTACAATAATATCATCCAACATCGCATCTCACTGTAATCAGTCAAAGAAGCCACTAGGCCAGGCAAATGAAGAGAAAACAGGCTTCGGGAGAGGTAACGTAAGTGAAGAATGGATGATTTGTGAGCAATTAAAATTCCTACATTATGAAACTTTTCAAATTAAAATCGCTCCAGCGGTAAAAAAGTTATAGCAAAGGAACCTGCATTGTGTATACATTAAATTTATTGAGGTTAAAAATTAGATACTATTGTCACATTGTCAACTTAATTACTTATTTTTTAAATGTGCCGTGTTTTAATCAAGTTTTCATTGATTTAATTTGGAAGAACGGAGATTAAAAAATAAAAACGTTATGCCTTTTGTTTATTAGCGAAAATTCGGCCTTTCTTTAAGGTAATAATTCACAGCCATGCTTTGCAAAAATTGGTTGCTCTCTTTTGCATAGAGGTTAATTAGATCTTGAATATTACAAGAATGTTTTGTAAATCAGTTTTAGTTGAAAATTGTGACCTCCCGGAGAGGTTAAAACTGCCCATTTTTTCCCACTTATATATAAAGCACTATAAAACACTTATTTAAGAAAGTTTTATACAATTTTTACAACAAATGAAACAGTTATGTTAATAATTACAAAATTACTACATTGTAAAGTTTTTTGCAATAACTTTCTTACTGCTGGCCGAAGTAGCATTTTAAAATACATTTTCGAAAACATTTTTAATAAGTGTGCCTGTTCCCATGTACAAAATGGGAACTGTTTGCAACATGTTGCGATTCATTTTTGATGCATAGGTACACAATTTCTTGTGGTAGTGTAGTACGTGTTTCTATTTTGGTGGTACTGCGCGTTTCTTTGCTAGGTTCGAAAATAAAAAGAAACATGTTTCTAATTTGTAGCTCGAAGCTTTTAAACAGTTTCGTAAATATATCAATGTTTTTATAACTAATATTATTGGGAACGGAATGTATGCAATCAGTTTCGAAAAGACTTAATATCTATTATAATAAATAGGTGTGTGTTGTTTCAATATGGAAACAGGTATAAAATAATATTGTAGGTACATGTTGAAAGATAGAAAACTTATATCTAGTTCTGTCTGGTCAGAATAAACTTATGCGGCGAGAATTTTATCGATTATTTTCGGGAAATACTTCGATATTTTAAATGCACCTTACAAATATGACCATTTATTTATATTTTTAATTAAAAAAAAAATGAATATATATTTTTTTATGATTATTTTGATGTTAATAATTAGTAATGTATCCAAACATCAAATAATATTTATTTCTTATAATTTATATTGACACTTAAGGTTTTGTATAAACAACATCTCTCGAAAGTAAAATGTCCGTAATGGCCGCCTAATTACAAATGTCATTAAGTCATTGTATCTCACATAAGTATCGAAATAGTTACAAAACTGTTTCCCACTGTCAAATTTGTTTCGAAACTGTGTCTAGAAATGCTACTTGGGGGAGTTATTTTAATTTGGAAAGTCTCATAACGTACAGATTTTAAATGCGCACAAATCACGCAAAGATCACTCACTGGAGTGATACGTGTCATTTACCTATTCTCTTCTCATAACAAACACTTTTTGCCCATGGGCAGATTACAGAACTCACTAGGAGTAAATAAAAATAAATAAATAAAATAAAATGCCAAAGCAAGGCCCTACTGCTGTTCATTTCAGGTGTAATTGAAAGTATTTCCAGCTCACTTCCTTACTCACATTCATCCAAATTGTGAAGTCAGTTTCGTTAAACACATATTTTCAAGATGCCATAGGAAAAAATCCAACAGTGTTAGGTGTGAGGATCTTGCTGGCCATTCAATATGCTCTTAGCTACCAACCCACCAATCATGTCTCATAAAAGTACTGTAGTAGGTACAGGAACTGTCTAACATTGTGAGGCATCATTTTGTTGAAAAAAATTCCATTGTCAATGCATTAGATTTTTCATGGTTCAGCTAACTCTACCAATTCAGGGATAAAACAAATTCTTAAAAACATTGCAAGCACTGTTGACCAGTTGTGTTCCTCTTGCGAGATTAAGGCTCAATAAAATGATTTCTATGTATTCCAGTCCAAACATCGACTTTTGTGAATATTGCTTATGCTTCCTCTTCTAAAAATAGGTATAAAATCAAAAAGAAATTTCAATGAATTTGTAGTGTTAAAAATTAAAAACATTTTTTTTTCCTGAAAAAAACGTATTTTAAAATCTTCGTAAGCTAACAAAGTTATGTTTTAATCCAAAAAGTAATTATCCGGGTAGCTGGAAATGATATGCATTGTATCATATTGCATTATAAATTCTTCAAGAATTATTTTTAAAAAAATAGTTACTGGAAGCGGCTGGAATTTCCCCACCGAATGATTGCGAACATTTCTTCATTTGGTTAATAACTGGGCTTGTTACCACTGACTTGTGCCATGCAGGCCCTCATTCTACAGATGCTAGAATCTATACTTATGACCCGCCGTTGTGGAACTTGGTATTTGCGTACCCCACCAAAATTAGGTTTTCAACAAAAACTTAAAAATGACAAAGGCATTTGCAATATTAATTTTTACATGATTTTAAGAAATGAACAGATTTCATTACTTGCCAATGATATAATCTTGTTTTTATTTATAGACCTATCTGAAACCACAATTTCTTAAAAATTTTGAGTTATAATTTAAGTAATTTAAGTAGGTATATTTAACAGTTATTGTGTTACTTTTTTAAATAAAGAGTGGTATCAAACATACTATTATGCTCTTTGGAGCCCAATATAAAAAGTTAAGAAATATATGGAGACATTTTCATGTATTTTTGGCACAGATCATAAATACTTTGAGCTATTACCTTAAACCTAATTAAAAGAACATGCACGAACATACATATTGAAAATATATTTTACTTTATCCTGCTTGTATTGAAAGGAGGAAGGTTAATAAGGCCTATAAACTATTTTTAGCTACACATTATACAGGTGGGGGTCCGTATGCTATTACCCCCGGGCCTCGATTCTCTTTCGATGGCCTTATGCTGGGGTGCTGTGGTTTTCTTTCTCTCTGGTAGTTCTTTTAAGTAATATTCATCCATTTTTGACATTAAATCATTAATTTACAAAATTGATACATACAAACATCGATAATTTTTTGTTGATATATCGAGTATATGAGTCTTGTGATGTATCAAATGATTCATATATCCATATATTATATTTTGTTGCCATCCCTAAGCCTAAGTAAATGAAATATAATATTCAAAGCGACCCGCCATCACAGGACTTGAGCAATGCTTTTTTAATGGAAAATTAACGGAAGAGTTAAATATAAAATGTGATATATTGTTGAAATAAGAATAACATCTACTTCTAATCAGTATAATAAAAACGTATGCCATAGTGGAAAATAAGAAAGTTTATGTGTTAAAAACTACTAAACAGTACCCGATGTGCACCAGAACCTTTTCAGATCATATATATATATCGGAGACATCCCCTTCACGCTCCCCATGCGGACGCCTTCCGATACTTTCGTAGACGCCTTTCGATAGTCTGCTAACTCATAATTCATTGAAGTCAAGAGAACGTTATCAACAAGTACCGATTTCATTAATGTAAACATCTCGGTATGTGGTCGTGGTCGTGTGAACCATCAGTCTGGAGTCCCTGGAACCCTCTTCCCGGCGAGCGGAACAACATGCCTGAAAGTCCCGTAGATAAGTACCTAGTCTTAAGAAAAACTCGGTAGAGAATAGTTGAAATCGCGGGACTGGCAGTAGTGGACTGCTAGCTCCAGTATTTTGGTGGTATTGTTTGTATTTTCAATCTTGAGACATTTACCTGTTTAGATAAATCATAAATCATGTTATTTTGTTATTTATGCGACTATTATTTAAGTGATTTTATTGTGTTTACCAATGTGCGGCCTAAATCTAATAGATCCGCCCTAAAACGCCCCTCCCCTTGCCATCTTCGACATATATTACTAATATCACTCTTGTATCAAATTCCATCAAATTCTGTTTGCTAATTTTCACGCTATCATGTCCCCATACAAACATACACATACACACAGACATTTTTAAAAACCATTTTTTCGTGTTCCTGGGATCTCAAAACAGAAACATCTGGTATCAGCTCTTTTTTTTACCAAATGCAATAACCTCCCTATTTTTTACTTCTCTCCCATACCGAAGAGAAGTATTGTATTCGAGAAAAAATCACCCTCCAAGATTTCTTCGGATTTCCACATTTCAGACCATGTAGATTACAAAAATAAAGGTGTTTCAATTTCATCAGTTTGTCTATCTGCTTTTCTGTCCGTCGTACATCTGCGGGTGCATTAACTAAAAAACTACTTAATGGAGAACAGTCAAATTTGGTGGATAGTTGACGCTACTGCCAGGGAAGAAGTTAGACTTCACTGGAAAATATACAGGACCGTCTAAAGGGAATTGATAATGAAAACATTGTTTTTGCTCTAATTTAAAATTTTCAAGTTTCATGATATTCCAGAACTATTAAAAAAAAAAAGTTTGAAAACGTTTTTATGACTACGATACTTCCACTCCACTACGTGGATGTGCAACTTAAAATGTGACAGATGGCAATAATACTTGGTATATAAGTAACACAATTGGCAGGGAAGACACCTATTACAGTTTTATTGGAAAATATACAGAGTGGTCATCCTAAGAAATGATTCAACTGTGGTTGAAATTTGTAAAGGTATTTACGCAAATCTTCTGTATTTAGCATCTTTTGTTTAATAATTAATTTTTGCTCTCGGATGACCACTCTGTATATTTTCTTGATCAAAAGTTTCTGTTCTGTTCTGTTTGAAATAAGACTGATAACTGCATTCCGATTATTATTCTCAAATGTCCTTGTTTAATTAATAATTTTTTAGAGTGACCACCGGGTAAATACCTTTACCCATGTTTTTAATTAGTAGATTAGGTTAATATAACAAATTTGCACTTATGTCAGAAACCCTTTATTCGGATATGACGTCCCTACTACTACAATTTTATTTACGAAGTTGCTGTTTTGATAGCTAATTACTCACTGCAATATTTGTCAACTTGTCATTTTATACCAAGTATCAGAAACTTAGGGTAGGATTGTGTCTACCAGCTAAGACATAATAGACCATTTTCGGTTGACGTCACACTGTCAGCGTGGAGGGAACACAACCCATTGTTTTGTTTTCTAGAGATGTGTAAAAGATGTTATTTTTCAATAATAGGTTTAAACTGCTTCTGCTGTTTTGAAATAACAGTTTAAAAATAACAGTCGCTGAGAGGTACTTGCATTCACAGCGTGCAGTTTGTAGTTCGCAAATTTTTGGTCACGTGACTGATGCAGCTGTCTGAAGAGCATGCAAAACCTCATTTACTGTTTGTTTATCTTTGTGTGCAGAAGGTTTTCAGAGTGTGTTTCGAGTTCTCTTCTCTATTATCAAAATTCACTACTGAACAGAACAAAGGCATTTTCGTAATTTTTACAAATGAAAACAGCACCTATAACATAGTGATGTCAACCGAGAATAGTCAAGAAGGTATCTTGGCTACTGCTATCTGTTATTTTCGAACAGAAATAACAGTTTGTCAATGCTATTTACAAATAACAGTTATAAAGTAACAGGTTGTTAAATTGAAACATATTCTTTATAGGATTTTGCAAACAGCAGAAAAAATAACGATCTATAACTAACAGATAAACTTTGTGTAGAAATATTAATGAAATCTTTGCATTCTATCGATAACCTGAATTCTGGTTATGCAAGCAATTAAAATCCTAAAATGAATTTGTCTAATTTCTTATTTGACAATTCTCATTCTAACACTAGCATTCACACAGTCCCCTACGGCCATGCAGATTAAACTAGTATCTACATAATCCCCTACGATTATGAAGATCCAGTTTAAAATGAGAACAAAGGCCTAAAATTAATTTATTTATCTAACTTGAATTAAAAAAAAATTCATTCTATTGGATTACATCTTCATGAAATCTATCATTCTGTTTGTTGGAAATGCTTAGCCTCCATTCATAAAGATGTTTCATGCAAAACCAAGACAATTCCTATGAATAAGTGTGAAATAATTATATTTGACATTGAGTGATAAAAACAACCTCACCTATCTATTAGCTAACTAGTATTGAAGCCTATATACTCTATGCATGTTTAAAAATGAATTATTATTTGTTTCCTTATAATTGTATTGAAACATATTCTTTATAGGATTTTGCAAACAGCAGAAAATATAACTATCTATAACTAAAAGAAATACTTTGCGTAGAAATATTAATGAAATCTTTGCATTCTTTCGATAACCTGAATTCTGGTTATGCTTGCAAATTAAAATGAATTTGTATAGTTTCTTATTTGACAATTCTCATTCTAAACAAAGTTTTTCTTTTAGTTACAGATAGTTACTTTTTCTGCTGTTTGCAAAATCCTATGAAGAATATGTTTCAGTACAATTATAAGCCAACAAATTATAATTCATTTTTAAACAGGTTGTTAAATAGCAACTCATCTCTAATTGTTCAAAATATAATGAATAGCAACATTGTGCAACATTGTCACATTAATTTGGCGCCACCAATAGGTTTAAGACAATGCCTAAGTAAATTTTGTGGTAATGTTGATATTGCAATTAGTGCAAAAATGGGAAAATATTACTTGAGTACCTACTGTACGTAAAATTAAATTATATGCTTTTTTATCTCACGCATACCAATTTATTTTTGCAGGGTTTGTTTTATTTTATTATATTATTATACAGTAATAATAATTAAGTATAGCATATTGTAAGAATACATTAAAATGTATTTAAATAAATATTATATAGGTATATATTATTATTATAGTTATATAGGTATTACATATTTTAAGTCATTCACAAAATGTTTTAAAAATCAAAAAATGCTAAATTACAGCAAAATAGAACTAACTTACCTTAGCATTCATAAAGGAGCGAAGATCGACTGAAGTATTTTCCACTTCTTTAAAAAGTGCTAAGTTGGCAATACAGACTATTGTATCAGCTACTTCGGCTAAGGTATTTGTTCCTAATGCTTCTATTTCATATGCAAATCGTAACTTGTCACCAGAATTTCTTTGTCCGTAACTAATGGAATATGGTCTGTACACTATTATTGTGTATATAAAATTTGTTCCAGGCGTTATATCAAATAAGTTTGATTTATTGGAGGACTGAAACATATATACCTCATATTAGAATTTCAAATTATCATATTGTAAAAGTATTAAGTAAACGTTATATACCTAATCATTTAAAAAGAAACCCGCACAATTCTTATGTAAAATGGCCCCCGGCTAAATCGGCTGATATTCGCAGTATATTCTATATAATTTCTTCTTGATCAAAAGTTGTCATCGGCACAATGTTGGAAAATGGGCAGTTTTCCAGATATCGGGGATGTAAAGGGGATGCTCATCTCTTATGCGAAATGCACTGGAATCGATATGCTATTCCTCTCGAGCTCCTGATAAAAAGTTCTCATGGGCACAAGGTCAAACACTGCACAGTTTTCGAGATATATTTGGAAATCTGTCTATTTTCCACCTTGTGTCCAAGAGAACCATTTATCAGGAGCTCGAGAGGAATAACATATGTCGATTCCAGTGAATTTCACACAGGCGGGGGCCACTTCCCATAAGAAATGAGAATCCCCTCTACACTCCGATATCTGGAAAGCTGATCAGGAAAAAATTATCTACTGCGATTTCAGCCAATTTAGTTGGTAGCCATTTGCCATAAGAATTGTGCGGGGTTTGGAGTTGGTTTGCATCCTCACATGCGCCATAACTGTTTACTAATTTATTATCTAGTAATAGTTTTATAGATCATATAAAATGATTTGTAAAATTTTGATAACATTCAGACCCGGTTGTACAAACACGGTTCAATGCCGAGTTGAGCTAAACCACGTTCAAAGATGAATTTGGCTCAAATCTGATATTCCGTTGTATACACAATATTTGAACTCGGTTCAATAGAACTAAGCTCAATGAAAAGAGTTGTTCAGTTGGTAGTGTTCACACATGCACAAACTGGCTAGTTCTGTCAAATGATATCTTTTGAAGGTTAACGGATTGATTTAACCCCAAATGGTTTGCTTATTTTGATATTTTTTATTTTAACAGTAATTAAAATAAAATTCAAAAAAGAAGTTATTGCTTGTTAATGTGTGTGTGTGTGTGAAATACTGTAGATAAGCTATAAAACTGTATTTTTTTTTAACCAAGTTTATTATCTCAATTATAGTTTTCTAGAAAATATCGTCCGATACAAAAAGATCTGCAAACTTTAGCTCAAAAGATGAGTCAATCCTCTTATGAACATAGAACGAGTATTGTAAGTATAACCTGACGGTGGCAGTAATAATCCAAATATGAAATTTCACAACTTACACTACAACTTTTTGCACTACCTATGCTTTCCGTTTAGACAGGCTTTTCATTGAACAAAGCCTTCATCGCCTGTTAATTCCTTCGTGTCTTCGTGAAATTGTGCAGCCATTTTGTATTAACTTTTAACAGAACTAGACCAAAAACAAAATAGGTGTGCAGAAAAATTAAAATAGAAAATATTTTTAGGTTATATTCATCTTGAACCAGGTTTAAACCCAGAAATTCGACAGCTTACATGAACCTTCAAAAACGACAGGAAATGAGCTAGGTTTAAATCTGAACTTGGCTTGTACAACTCAACCTTAAATTTGAGCTTAGTTTAATCTTGAACCGGATGTGAACATGGATTGTACAGCTGGGCCTCAAAATCAATTAAATTTATTCTCTGTAAAAATCATGGCTATCTGTACATCCATCAACAAGTGGTAATTACATAAAATATTAAATAATAAATGATTTCCTACCCACATAACCATAAAAAATCAAATATCAGTAAATATATTAATTCCCTAACTACATTTCTCTTAACACGTTAAGGACGGTGTGAGTTCATGCGAATGCCATGATTTTATTGGCATTGGGCCGGCGTGTCATCAATGTAATGCCGCACGGCAATATTGTCGGTCAGACGGCGTGTAACTTGTCGGGACTCATGCTACAATGCTAAGTAAATGGCAGGCTAGAAAGCGCCGGCCTACGGACCAGCTCTTATGAACCGGACGGAAATTTATAAATTAGGTCAGTATTTATGGGGCATCAAAGTAAAAGGAATGTAAAAAATCAGAAAACTGTTATTTACTATCTTTTATTAAGATAAAACAAGACATACATGTAAAAACAACAGACTACTATTTTTATATACATCATGCCAAAGTAGCATTGTGTGCGTCAAAAAAACAGGTCACGCAATAATTCTTTTTACATGCACTGCAGTGCCACTTTGACCGAGAACATCTGTTCGTAGCAATTAGTCTTCCTTGAGTCTTTTTCATTTCTGCATAGCAAATAACACAACGGTTTTTCTTATCGCTTTCTACTAAGGAGTGATGAGCATCTGATTTTTTGGAATTATTCAGTGCAGGATACCCATCCTCTTCACCCAACAAAAGTAATGAAGCTAACTGCTCTCTAAATTGAGTGATTTGAATTGAGTTCTGTGTCATGGCTTTATACACTAGAAATGCGTTTACTAATGCAGAACTAAAAATTAGCTCAACGGCTAATTTCCTATACCACTTATTACCTCTTCTGAGGCAATGAGAATAAGACTTCAATTGGTCCGAAAGATCAATAAAGCTTTTGGATTTATTATAGCTAATTATAGCTGTTGGCTTTTCTATCTCTTGTCCACCTCTCACTTTGATCTTCATGACATCTGCTTTATGTGCAGTAGTAAGCATTAGTACATCATGTTTGTCTCGCCATTTCAACATAACGATACCAGTACCACTTTCTTCAGCGCAACTTTCGTTTTTTTTAATTTTTTGTTGGACGAATTTCTTCGAGTTTAGCTTACGAGTAGATCTTATGGTACCAACAAGATGTGTTCGACGTTCTAACAACTGAGTAGCCAAACTAACACTTGTATAGTAATTATCAGTATATAAGGTAAGTCCACTATCAAGAAGATTGTCCATCAGTGCAAATACAACCTGAGCAGAAGCGCTGCCTTCTTCACTTTTATCACTCCCACAATACATCCGAAAATTGTATGTGTATCCACCATTAGTACATAATTTATACAGTTTGATACCAAACTTGTAACGCTTATTTTTTATGTACTGACGAAATCTTAGGCGTCCGCGAAAAGGCACAAGAGTTTCATCAATACACACCTCAGATTCAGGAATTGTAACAGCCTGAAATCTTTGCACTAATTTTTCTACTAATGGAGAAATTTTTCGAAGTCTATCATTTTGCAAAGTATCGTCAGTATTATCGCTGAAGTGGCACATTTTCATCAGCTGTTCGAATCGGTCCCTAGGCATCAGCTTCTTTATTTCGTTTTTATATAAGATATTTGAACTCCAGTAAGATTTCAATCGTGGAAACTTTACCAGGCCCATCCAGATGATAATACCAAAAAATGTTTCCATCTCTGCGGCATTAGTAGGTACCCATTTTTTTGTGTGACTTCGTTTATTATTAGAATTGGGATTGGCTTCAATAACCTGTTGCGCGTAAAGGTTCGTCTCATCGACCATAAACTGTATTATTTCATCTGTGATAAAAATTTTGAAACAATCATAAGGATTTTTATTTATGTATTCTTCATAATAAATAGGTTTTATTCCAACATCCTTTATTGCGAAATTAAAGTTTTTCAGCGATGAACCATCAACATCTCTCCAGTTTATTTCACCCATTGGTATGCCCTCGTCAGTTTCAGAACTTTTGAACTGATCGATAACACCTTGAATTGTTTGGGCAATCGTATCGATTTCATCATCATTTGAAACAGGGTTTTGACTAATACTAGCCTCATTTATTTCGTCGACCTACAAAAATATTTATTTATTATTTGGAATAAAGTTGAATTCAATCTAATAGTTACCACTGCAAATTCCGTTGCTCTCGAAGTACCTGCTATTTGTGTACTATTGTTCTGCTTAGCACGTTTCCTTGGAGCAGGAGTAATATCTTCATCAGATGATTCTTCACTTTCAGAACTAGGTTCATACTCGTCTGATAAGTAGATATCAGCATCATCCTCATCAGACATGAGCTGGTCCCACAATGTTTGAATATACTTTTCGTTTTTCTCGTAATCGCCCATATTCATAAATAAATCACACAACATTCACTTGAATTACTTCAACTGAGCTTGCAATGTCTTAATCGTCACCTGCCTGAACTACATGTCGACTCGGGGGTAACATGAGATTGTTTTGAACCAATTAGGTGATGACCACGCCTAACGTAGTACGTAATAATTTGTGGCATAACATTAATACCATGCCGGCCTATTGACAAAAATTGCTTTCTTGGACGGCGTGAGACGAACATGCCGCATTATAAGATTTTCAAAAAACCGGTGTAAAAGGAAAACACAAATAGAATAACTGAAGTCATATTTGATTAAAATTGACCCATATAACGGAAAAAAAAAATTGCCGGCTGAATGACCGTTTTTTTTTTTTGTTCAGCCGTCCTCAACGTGTTAAAATTAATTTATATTGAAAAATTGGTTGTAATTGAGAATCTAAATAGGTTAGGTTAGGTTAGATTAGGTTATTGTGTGAGTGGGCTTATCAGACCCTCTACTGCGACCATCTAGGTCTATTGTGGCTTGAGAATTCCGTGAAACCAAAATTTGCTGAAAAGTGTTTTTATTAATACGATAAAAAATTCAATTAGGTAAATCAATTAACTGTCCTTATTCCTAAATCTAAACACATATGTATCGAATTTTATGCTGTTTTACAACAATTAATATTTTATGCACCTGGTGACATTTTTAGTAACCTCGAGAGACGTACACTGACATCCACCAACAACTACGTTTGTGTAAAGCATAATATATTCTCCTCAGTTTGCACTTCATATTAATTTTAAGTACAGAAACCTGATATTTTATATTAGCAATAACGCTAACTACAATCATTATTAGATACAAAATATAAGAAGGCAGAAGAAACAATTCATACTCTTTAATTTACAAAAATATTAATTTTGGGGGTAATTTTTTACTTTACTTGATTTTTACCCTTTTTTTGTACACAAGCTATAAACATATGTTTATTAAGTGTTCTTGAGTAATAAAATGCTGCACAAATGTACAGAAAAAAAAAATAGTATACTTTTGATATAATTTAAAAAAAAGTAAAATTTTTATTGAGAATTCAATTTAGGTTAAGTATGAATTTTATTTTTACATGGAGGGACATTTTATTCATTTATTTATTTATTTATTTATACCGCACAACATCCAGATAAAATCCAGTTACGTGGTGTATAGTGAAAATAGTAGGATAACAATAAAAACAACAATAAACATAAATTACATGTAGTATGGGTATAAACATAAATTATAACACAATATAATAACATAAATATAACAAAATGATCACAAATAAGATAATAACACACTTCTGTTAAAATTACATATCGTCGCTCCGGAAGAAAAGTGACACAACTCAAAAAACATAGTTTTGTAGAAAAGAAAATTTAAAATAGTTGACATTTTAAAATCTTTGCTGTGTAACATGTAATGAGAGAAATATAACTATTAGCTTTTTTTTAAAAATCACTGCTATTAAAGCAAATCTATTGATTTAATGTAGTGCATTCATCAGTTCAGACACACGACTCGATTAAATAACTTATAACGTTATTATACTCTTCGCAAACACAAAACGAAGAGCATATTGCATTCGATCAGCACATTTCTAAAACCGGTAATATTGATTGTAGAGAAAAAACTTATCACTGTGTTGGTTTTCGAATTCTGAACAAGTTCCAAAATGTCCGTCTGTCTCTCTGTCCGACCCTCTGTCTGTCTGCCCGCCCGTCACATTTCTTGTAAGCATGATAACTTAAGAACGACAAGTCCGATTGTATTGAAATTCGGGCAGTAAGTTAGTGTTAGCTAGAGGAGAATCCAAATTGCTTTTGAACAATATCGATCAATGAGTAAGTTATTAATTATTTAAATTAAAAAACAAGAAATTGTATGTTGTCTAAAGCCAATATTATTTACAAAAAAAATGCGAAGGGTATCCTAAAGAATGTGCAACAATCTTATACAATATACATAATCGACGAAAGTATAATGGTTAGTATGTTCAAGATTGACAACACTATAATCGTGATGGGGGAACAACGACGCATGTAAGTGGCGAAATTGTGGCATTTTATTTATGACCTTTTCCTAGGGACATCTCTCTCGTATTTGTGAACTTTTTGTGCAAGAAAGCCAAAACATACAGATTTTGAGTTGTGTCACTTTTCTTCCGGAGCGACGATATGTCAGTATCACAATTCCTTACAAAATTATTTACAGCCAACAAACATGAATTGTTTTTTGAACAGTATCTACTTTGTTAAATGTGTCTTCCAAACAACAAATTTGTACATTGAAGGTTTTTTATCATTCGTGTCATTACTTTAAAACGTTCAAATACAAATTATTATTATTATTATTAAAACACTGCGAAAGTATACATAAGTATTAGAGTAAGATCCCAGAGCCGCCGAAAATACCTACGTCATTTTAGCAAAGCTAATATTTTGGCAATAAATAGTGTGATATGTAGTTATAAGAAAGTAGGTATGCATATTTGCTAGCTCGAAAGCGGGGCCCTTTTATAGGTAATCAGGTGCTAAAGGTACATAAAAACCTTACTAACCTACGTTAAAGTATGATAGCTGGTTTTCATATATGTTTGATAGAATACTGTTAAAAACCAACATTCATTATTGCCAGACACTTTCCGTGGGTCATAACTTCTGCCAGATGCTTTAAAGCTCGAAAAAACCAACCTAACCTAACATAACTGTGGAATCATATTTACTACCAACTATTACATAATTCATTACAACAATCATTTTATTTATATCCAACCACACCACAGGAAATATCTGATGTAATAAAAAAAAGTGTGTAGAAAAAAATCGTGTGGTGTAGATAATGCTTCTTGAAACATTCTCATAGAAATTTGTGACGTCAGCACTACCTCTATCTACATTAATTAATGCAAGCTTTATTGAGGGCATATATCCCGTTGATTTAAAATATTCAAAGGTGATTCCAATCTACAAAAACAAAGGTGATAAAAATAACATAAAGAATTATAGACCTGTCTCACTGCAGTGCCACTTTGGCAAGATCTTTGAATATTACTTCAATGTAAAACTGAACTCTTATTTAGAAAAATATAACATACTTTCTGATAGCCAAAATGGTTTTCGAGCAAATCATTCCGCACCTCAACTGCTGAAAGCAGACGGGAAATCAATAGCCAATGTTACTAGTACTAAATTTTTGGGTATATACATAGAGCAAAAGCTTACTTGGAGTAAGTATACATATCAAAAACATTGTATCGAAGCTTAGCTCTTATTGCTTTATAATTAGAAATATTAAGGGAACCGTGTCACAAGAGGGCCTTAAACTTTTATATTACTTTTATATTTTGGTTTAGTTTAATCTGTTATATCTTATGGAATCATTTGCTGAGGTCAAGCACATGACGCACTTCAAATTTTTACAATGTAAAAAAAAGTTATCAGGTGTACGTTGGGCTTGCCAATTTTTGCATCCTGTAGAGAAGATTTCAGAAAGTTGGGAATTATGACGTTCCCCTCACTATACATATATTCTTTAATAATTCACATAAACAAAATTCTATTAAAAAACGTAAGGATATTCACGATTAAGTCACACGCACTAAAGACGACATGACCTTTTTCCAGACTATCTGTGTTCCAACAAAATCCTAGATACATAGGTGTTAAAATGTTTAATAAATTGACAAAACTAAAAAAAATCGATTGTAATTTAAAAATTTCCAGATTTAAAGCAGTTAAAAAGATTTTTAATATGTAAATCCTATTATTCAATAGACGATTTTTTTAATGATAATACCACGTCATAATGTTTGATATGTTGGTATGTCTTTATTGTATGCATATTTATTGTTGTATGTTTGTATCACTCTGTGATTTACAATTGCTTATACTTTAGGTATTTGTTTCAATTGCTAATTAAGTTCTATATTTTACTTATCTTACCTGACGATCCCATAATGTTGAAATACTTGTATATTGTAACATTAGGAGAAGTAATAAACATTATTATTATTATTATGTAAGAAACGAAAGAAAACAATCAATGTATTATGTTAGGTTAGGTTGGGTTTTTTCGAGCTCTAAAGGGTCTGACAGAAGTTAGGGCCAACAAAAAGTGTCTGGGCAATAACGAATGTTGGTTTTTAACAGTATACTATCAAACATATATGAAAACCAGCTATCATTCTTTAACGCAGGTTAGTAAGGTTTTTTTGTAACTCTTGCACGTTGTCTGTAAAAGGGCCCCGCTTTCAAGCTAGCAAATATGCACACGTTCTTAACTACATATGCCACTATCTATTGTCAAAATATTAGCTTTGCAAAAATGGCGTAGGGCTGGCGGCTCTGGGATCTTGGTCTATATGATTATTCTTGCAATTTCATGTTTGCCATTGTCAAAATATGATTAATTCGAGACTAATATACTATAGATATAAGTACTTACTATTGTCATAGTTTTTAAAAATCTTTTATTTCCAAATCTGGAAGCAGTTAGAACATTGAATTTTTTATCTAAAACTTCCTTCGATGTTACAACCTTCAATTGCTTGGCATTTTCATTAATGGGATAAATATCATCCAATTTAGTTTTAGTTTGTAATTTATCAGGAATATCCATTGGTAAATTTTCAGGCTCATCCTCAAGGGTAAGATTGTTCACACTGAAAATAAACAGAAAATCTTTTAATGGACCACACACTAATCTTTTGGAAAAGTGGATGCTTGTCGAATTGGTTGAAATTTTAATACGTAGTAGTTTACTTGATTCTAATTAAATGTCTCAATGGAGACGAGCCTCTGTTATGGCTAGTTTCGTTACTACAACCATCCGAAGACTGAATTAATGTACCTACTTACTAAGTATACAATGTTTTTATAAAAATGGTTCCGGTGTTTGAGTTTTACTTAAATGTTCTTTAAAAATATAATATTAAGATAACAAGAGCATATATGAAACAGCTAAAAGAAATAATGACAATTTAAAATAATAATTGAATAATAACTGTATCATTAATAGTTAATAGCAGAGCTGTTAGAAGAGAAAGTCACACTAAAATACCTATTCCGAATTATGGTCTTCATTCAAACTCTATGTTTTAGGAGATATTATTTCTTTCATTGAATAATTAAGATCGTAAAAAGTCAGGAATGTGTAAGGACAAAATATGATTGGTGCAAAATTAGAGGAATACAAGGTGCTAAGTATACATATATTTCCCAAGACTGTAGGTATAGGTACTTAGTAAAAAATACTGATGTGAGAACATAGTTAAGTAGGTACCTGTTTATTTAATAGAATTGGATAAACTAAATGAGTAAAAACAGAATTATTTATTTCTTTACCTGCAGGATTCTTCCAAAGCTCGAAGATCCTCTTTACCAATTTCTAAACTGATTTCTTGCTTGAACTTATCGAAATACTTAAAACTAAGTCCTTTTGTTTGTGGACAACTCAAATTACACACTTTCCTGTATTTTTCAAAATATTCTTTAACCGCAAAATTTTTCGAGGAACGAAAGCATTTTGGATCGTATATACTTTCCATACTTGAGTAAGTAGTAGGTAGGTATACAAAATTGTAAATATTTAATATTTCCAGTCCAGAAAATCGATTGAGGTTAGTTTTGTTTGACAACAATGACATAAGCTGCTTTCGTTCTGCAGAGTGATTCGTAATCATACGAACCTGTATCATGTGTTGTCTGTTGTCTCTGTCCCTACCATGCAGTTGTGTATCTTATGATTCTGTTCATTGAAATCCTGTTTAATATGTTCACTGCAAACGAAAGCAGCTAATCAGTTTGTTCATTTGTGTTGATTTATAGCAACTTTGAAGCACATTATCTCTCTCACACTCACGTTACTTGTGATAGCACTATCTTTATTTAACTGCTTGAAGCTGCCCCAAATCAACACAAATGAACAAACCTAATGACAACTCTACCTCTGGGCCACAGGGAGGAATGGTAGAAGACGTAGAAGTAGAAAATAATCATAGACATGGAGAGGGGAGAACGCCCTTTGCATCCTTCCCGCCAATACATGCGCGAGATTTCATGGGGATTAAAATGAACCGAGTCTGAGACTGCGCACAGATTATCTTCATTAATTTGATAGAAATGGAAATAATGTAGAACTGTCAGTTGTCATTTATATGTTATTGTTAACCTCGTTTATGAAAACTATATAGATGTAGACAATGGACCATTAAAATATTTAATGACTTATAAATTAAGTCAAGACCACATTGAACTCTTCTTTTGTTGGATGAGGTAAGTTTTGTTAGCCAACCAAAAATCGATATTGATTGTTGATAAATGTTATAAAAATATATGATATTGATTGTAAACAAAATTTCAGATCTCGCAATGGTTGGAACAATAATCCGAGTGCACTCCAATTTTATCGAACCTATAAAAGATTATTGTTACATCATGATATTAAAAAATTAGGTGGAAATTGTGTTGGGCAGGATGACACAAATGTATAATGTATTGTGTGTAACAAAAGGCAAAGATACTGTAGTACCAATAACTGCAGATGATATGAATATCATGAGAAAGTATAGCCTTGAAATCGAAGAAAATGTTATTCACGACCATGATTACTCCCTACCACTAACACCAACATTAACAGACATAACCGAAAACGTAGTGGCATATATATCTGGATTTGTAGTTAAGATGAGTAAAAAATACATTAAATGTGAAGAATGTGTAGACTTATTAGAAGACACCTCAGCAACTGTTAGAGAAGATTCAGCGCTACTTTTGTTAAAAAGAAAAAAAAGGGGTGCTCTAATTGTTCCTTCGGAAGACTTAATATATATATGCAGCAAAGCCGAGATCCAATTTAGAAAAGTGTTAGCAGTGCGACAAATGGAAAAATGCCGAACGATGCAAACTTTCTAAATTTATTAACATTATCGTTGGGTTCATCGATATATTCGGATAATAAATGTTTTCAACGTCATGCACTATATGATACGGAAGATCATCGATCAAAATTAATAAAAATTATTATTCACAATTATTTGAAAATTAGGCTATATAATTTAGGAAAAAGTCAAACTGCCGAAATGATGGGAAATCCACTTCGTCGGAAATTAACTAAACTAATATTATTTAATAATCAATAAAATGTAAAAATATAAACATTGCGTATTCTTTCATACACATTTTTACCCAACCACAAAAGGACAATAATCCTTTTCGCATATTTGTATGTATGCGAGTTCCAGTGTTGTTAATTGGAGGATAATAGTCCGATATGCGGACTTTTTTTCATGCTGCGGATATTTTTCGGATCCTAAGATATTTCGGATCTTTTGATGACTTTGGCAACATGGCATGAACAGACAGATCTGAGAAGGAAAGCAACTTTCGCCTGCTATCCTATCTAGTTAATTCTCTAATCTTTGGTAAGAGCACAGTTTAATAATATTATTAATTATTTCTCTACTGTGGTAAGAGTATTTTCACAGTAGAGAAATATACAGTAGACTCACTCCCTATCTACTCTATGCAGAAAAAATGAGACTTGGTTTCGTTTTTTATGCTCACTAAATGTCAAATTTGTTGGTTCAGGACGCGTTTTACTAACTGCGCATGTGCCTGACGTTCGAGGACGACAGTAGTGTTGCCAACACAATTTTGGAGGAATATCATCGCCCCCCCCCTCTTTTCAAAATGTCGACCGACGCGAATATTTAAATTTTAAGGAATCTCCCCCCCCCCAGCTCTTAAAAATTCGGTCCGAGAAATATGTACATATATTCAAGTGTAAGGAATATCCCCCCGCTCTCTGAATTTTTTTTTAAGATAGATAGTTTATTATTATGAATGTCACCCCCCCCGTTTTCTTTTTTTTTTTTAGTATCTACAGTCTCTTCGCCTAAGGGAGTTAGCAACACTGTCGGACAGGGTATTTCTCAAAACCAGAACAAACCTTATATATTTTTGCATTGTAATGAAAAGAAAAAGCCCTAACGTGAGAGAAATGCAGTACTAGTTTCATTTTTTGATTTTTAACTTAATTTCAGCGAGCGGATAATATTGGACAAGATCGGACTTTTTTCAAAGCACTGGCGGATATTTACGATCGTCGCGTCCAACAACACTGGCGAGTTCAGTCGTTTATCACTTGCAGTTTTAACATGTTGATGAATGATGTGGTACTAAAGACATTTCCTCTAAAAACAAAGGTTAATAACATCATTTAATTAAGGGCTTTATTAGGTTAAACACCAACAGACAGTAAATACCTCCTATAAACAAACATACAATAAATAATTATTTCACTTTAAACACATTTTAAATAAATATAGTATATTGTGTCACAAGGGCAGAAAATGAGCATTAGGCAGAGGGCAGCTGATAGCTAAGGACTACTAATGCGTTCTCTGCATATGTGACACACAACTGTCCCATATAGTCTGAGTTACCATTCATTTTAACTTATTCACAAAATTACAATTTATTGCTATTTTGCACTTGTTTGTTACTTTCGGTCATATTTTTAGGGTTAATATGCTTCAATTTCACATATGCTAGGCGAAAAATATATTTGATACTACTCACATACTGATTAATACTCAAAATTCATGTTATTCCTAATGAATAAGTTTTATGTATCATAATATGCATTTCTTTTAAATTTCAAAATGTGTGATAACTGCGCGCGCGCACCGTCGGTCTGACCGTTCTTCAATTTGGCACAAAACAATTTTATTGAAAGATCATTCTCCCCTCTCCATGTCTATGAAAATAATCAATCTCGATATAATACTGGAACGCCCACTTAATTAATATCAACCTGACACCTGATGGAAAGAGATGGAAGTTGCGGAACATGATTATTTATTTATTAGTTAAATTAATTTATTTAAAAAAGGTAAACAAGAAGTAATGCTGAATTTTAAATGTTGTTAGACAAAGACGAACAACATTTTGTAATATCATTTATTGTAGAATTTATTACAGAATTAACTGAATTAAGCCTATAAAGTCGGTCTCCTTTTGTTTCTATTCATGAAATAATTGATAATAACCATCACCACACCAAATTTGGAAATAATCGATTCCTCGATTCAAAAGTACCAATAAGAGATCTCTATGGGCTGGTCCACCCACCAATATACACTAGAATCTAAATTATCGTAATAAAAATTGTTTATTCATCAATTTGTTATTCTGTACATACTTATAAAGTATTACACACATACATGGAAAATTGATTTTTAGTTGCTGTTTTACGTGAAGATGTCGATGAAAAGGTTTGGAATAAATGTGTGGATGACACCACCCCTAGACCCCTTCCCACGGAAACGTTATCTATAACCATCGCGCCCAGGTGATATCATCTCCCACACTTATCGGCGAAACCCCTTCTTCGAAATCTTGACTCAAAACGGCAAAAAAAAGCATTTTCCATCACCTGGAAGCGTGATTTCACCCTCCTTGGAGGAGTGGCTCCTGGCTCAAGTCCTTATCCTCTTACTCTACCTGTACATAAACTATCCCAAACAACACAAAGACATCCAATGGACGTCCATAAGACATCCATAATGGATATAGTGGACGTCCATTGGACGTACGCATTTGGTGCACTGGACATACAATGGACGTCCAGTGGACTATATATTTGTCACAAATTGGGACGTCCGACGGACAACCATTTTAAGTCCGCCTGTGGACATCCACTGGCTATTCACTGGACCTCCCATGTAATGTGGGTAAGTACATCAAAACTCTATAGTCTTTCAAAAATTTGCATTATATGGGATAATTTTTTATTCTCGTGTCAAGGAAAATTAGATTATGCCAATAAGTTTTGCCCATCTTGGAGTAAAAAAGACATGAAAATAGTCACGACAGCCGTCACCTGTAGAATTTTACTTTTTTTGAGAAAAATGATAAAAACTCGTTTTGTATTTTTCCCAAAAATATTCATTAAGAAAAGCTGTTTAGTCACATTTTACGTCTGTACACAAACTTTCAATTCAATAGAATTTTTTTTACTTTTTACCCCTCCTATGATGCAAACTTTTGAAAAACACTGCATAGTCAATTCCATATCTATAAGTTAACCCTTAAAGCTGATGCTGAATAAACAAATAAATATTGAATGGATGAATATCCAGCAAAACTTTTTTGATTGGCCTCTACATTTAATAATGGATGTATATTCTATAGTGTGCACTCTAGTTATTTTTTATTTATTCTTACCATATCCATTACATGGCCTTCGCAAAATATACTTTTTTATACCAATGCTTCCGATGCAGACGAAACAAATTAATAAAATTGAAATGACTGTATTTAAAGAAAAATGCAAACAATTTATTCTTCATTCATATATATATAAGGACCAACTTTTGAAGAAAAGATAATTTTCTTTGGTAGGTATATGACTTTTTTGGATGTCCAGTGGATGTCCACTGGATGTCCAAAGGGGAAGTACAAAATTAATCCGCAACTGGACATCCACTGGATATCCAGGACTTCATATGGACTTAATATGGACGTCTACTGGATGTCATGTGGTGTATGGGTATGAAAAATAATAAGGCAAGAAAACCGACTTCGATCAAGCTCTCTCCGAGAAAACTTAAAACTTAAAAATTATTAGGGGTGGTTCCACCCCTACAAGCAAAACTATGGGTGCAATCGTGTTCAGTACCCTTGAACACGGAGAAAAGGTAATTTCGTAGCATTCCCCAATTTTTGCAAAATTAATATTGTAGCTGCATAGTTTTCTGGTACGCGTATAAGCATTCTTTACAGTCGTACGGATACGGCAGTATTTGAGCCAATTTCATTGGCGGTTTCGAGGTTTTTAAAAGTTCATGCATGCTTAAGTGTGAACACTAGGTAAGGTTAATGAGGAGGGCGATAAAGTTAATTGTTAATCATAATTTTAATTATTAATAATAAGCTGTCTTTTGCTAATTGAGTGATGTTATATTTAAATGAAAATAAGTGTAAGTTGTACATAAATAAATAATACAGGATTATTGAAGACTATTTGGCTAAAATTAGGGAGATATCTCTTCATTTTGCACTTTTTATTCCCCTCCCCACACTGACCTTAGGTAGTGTTCACTCTGAAGTGGCACCGAATCTATTAACGTTTGATTTTTAAAATGGAAACATTTAATTGTTTTAATGTAGGTATTTACTATTATTTTTTATTACTAATTGTTATAAATATATATTCATTCTTTAGTTTAGTTGTATTGAAATACTTATAGTGCGGTTATTTCTAAATGAGAGTAAGTATTAAAAGAACAAGTTAGAAGTTGGTCGAAAATAATAAGACCATATTGAAATAACACGTTTATTGTTGAATATGTTTTAAAACAATGTACCATTATATAGGGGCCAGTCAACAAATACGTTTGCAAAAATGGGATATTTTTTACTCCTTCCCTCCCCTTCTTGCTTGATCGTTTATTTGCAGCCTACCCCCCCCCCTTTTACATTTAAGAAAGAAAAATTACGCTACCCTAAAAAATTGTCCATTGAATTTTTGAGAATGTTCACTTTTTGTGGACCCCCTCCGAACCACCGTTCACTTTGTCACATTTTTGGTAACCCACCCCTCCTAAAAACGAACGTATTTGTTGAATCGTCCATCATTATACCCAATCAGCACAAGGTTAACCGATGGATATTCTAAGGACGTAAAGCTTGGTTTAAGATGTTTAGGATGACCTCAAATTTGCATAGGATTTCCCTGGGATGTACAGGTGAGACAGTTCCAGATGTCCTGAGAACAACCTTCGAACACATTTGCATATATCCTTAGGATCTATCGGGGCAATATCTAGGATAACCCTACAATAACCGCTGGAAATAGTATTCTACATGCATATCCCTTTTTTGTATATCCTGATGATATTCGATATTGTTCTTGATTTGATATCCTTAGGAAACAGTTAGATAAGTGTTTAAGGATATCCTCTCGATAACCTTAGTATATAGGATGTTTGTAAATTAATTCTAGAAATTTATACGGTTCTAGATAAATAAGAAAAAAAACACCATATAAACATGAATTCAAGTATCTCTAGAGAATTACAACTACATGACAGAACTATTATGTAATCTCACAAAATAAATACTGATATAAAGTTAGAGGTGTTTCAGAATCTTATGAGCCGCGAAATGCGCAAACGCCAAAGTTCATTCTGCGTTATAAGTATTTTTTTGAAGACACTGGCGGCTGAATTGTTGTATACATAAACAAGAGTTGGGGATAAATTGTAAACAATAAATATAATAATTTTAAGAAGTGTAACTGAGTCGACAGGAGGGATTATGTCTGTGCGCATATGAAGGTCACAGCTCATGAGATTTTAAAACACCTCTAATAGATAATTAAATTGGCACAATTTTAATAAACAAAAAAAAACACTAGGGGAGGGTGTTCCACCTTCAGACAAAAAATTACTTTTAGTTCTAAACATTTTATTTTGTAATATTTTATTACAATTTTTTTTATTAGGAAACTTAAGTATGTATACTCACCTACTGGCATAATAAAAAAATAAAAAAATGCATGTTTTATATGAAAAAAAATATAAGTAAAATTTTGGAATTTTGTCTGATTGTGGACCCATGTCGTTCCACAATCAGACGGCTATGAATTCATGGTGTTCCACAATTAGACGAACATAAAAAAATTTAATTTTAACGAACTTCTAGACCGCTAAAGTTTATTTCATATTTCATAAACCTGTTCTGACGACTTGTTGTGCCAAGAAGCTTTGGCTGGGGCAAAATCAACTTGATTGCAAAGTTAAAATTACACACAAATGTAGATATAACAAGCTAACCATTATACTCTTCGCCGATTTACTGCACTTTTTATACAATTGCTGCACATTCTATAGGATACTCTTCGCAGGTTTTTTTGTAAATGATATAAGTTTTAGAGATTTTTAGTTTAATTACAAAACATTTAAGAAAAATATTTTTTTAATTTGAAAAATTATAATAACTTTTTTATTTATTGATCGATATTGTTAAAAAACAATATGGTGCTTCCTCTAGCTAACAATAACTTACTGTTCAAATTTCAATACAATCGGGCTTTTCGTTCTTAAGTTATCGTGCTTACAAAAAACGAGCAATATTACCGGTTTTAGAAATGTGCCGATCCAATGCAATATACTCTTCGTTTTGTATTTGCGAAGAGTATAATGACCAAAGTGGTCATTATACTCTTATATACACATAGATCTGTATATTTATATATTATATATTGGGAGCTAGACTAACTCCAACTCAACTAATCATATAGTATTGTGGAGCCCAATTTCAGACACGTCTGATTGTGGGCCCAACGGCGTATCTGATTGTGGAACAAATGCACTTGACAACTAAACTTCTATATAATAAAGAAACTAATCATAATATTATAACCAAAACTATTCCTCAAATAAGGTAAATTAATCTTATTATAGCAGGCAATGAAGAAGTTTGTTTAAAAATTACAGGGAATTAGTAAACCGCACACTTTCATGCATCTATTTGGTAAAAAGTAGTCACCAAAAATCAACTTTTTCTCATAAAAACCAAACACATTAGTTTTTTATGTGGCCATTACATCTGAACATTCCACTGTGTGCCATCTATCTACCATAAGCAACTTAGCTGTAATAGCCTGCGCATTTTGAAATAAAGGCATCTGTCTGATTGTGGAACGTGTCTCATTGTGGAACACTCTCCCCTACTCTAATTTTGTTGAAGTTGTGACACAAAAAGCAATATAGTTATCTGCATCCGACTCACACTGACGTAACCGATTGCTATTAGTTTAGCATACATATGAACTACACTGTGCTATAAAGTCACTACTAAGTTTTGATTCACACTATTGTATTGATTTCTAAAAACTGTCCAAAAAGTTAAATGTGCGTCTTCTGTAATTCTGTAAAGTTGTCAAAATTCGAGATACGTCAGTTCATGAGATATGAGACGATATTATTTTAATTTTAATAATATTTTACCTTTTATCATACACCGAGTCATACACGTAGATCTGGATGGTTTGGAGCCTTCGGTGTGACACTGACGATGAAGTAGTTTTCACGAACACCAAAAAATAGTTTCCACAAACACCAAAATTCTTGAACACAACAGTCAAATACTCTACTCGACACGCGTTTTGCCAACTGGAGATGATTAAAACTAAGAGTCGTTTTTTTTTAGGTTTTAATCATCTCCAGATGATGCCAACATGGTTGGTGAAATGCGAGTCGAGTAGAGTATTCGAGTGCTGTGTTCAAGTGTTTTGGTGTTTGTAAAACTACTCCATCATCTTTTTATCATGCACTTTGTATTAATAATGTTTGGATAAAAAAATCACTTGAGCTTTATTTTAAAAATCTATTTATTTATACCTATATACACGAGTATATCTATTAGTTCTCTTTGTCTACATTTCCTTGGTCCACTTAATTTTCTTTGTTCCTTATATCTCCATTTTCCTTATCCCTTTCTAGTCTTTCTTTGGCGTGTCGGAGTCAATTTTTTATAGCAGCTTCCACAGTTTTTCTGATGCCTTGACACAGTTTAGGTTTTTTTAAAACAGCTTCTAAAAAATATACAAATAACACAAATGAAAATCATTTACATTTAAAACAAAAAAAAAACGTTTTTAAAATACAGTCAAAGCAAACATTCCGAAGATACAAGTCACAACAGCAGTAATTTTTCTATACATAAGGACATGAACATAATTTTGGCACCGCATGTTTTCACTATGACATATGCATAGTAAGAATTCCTGCCTCGATCATAAATGCTATTTCTAGGTTAGTACACATTTGTAAACGACTTATAAAGATGCGCTTAATCTTCATAAATAATGATTATTAAGCGACACAAAAACAGAAGTAGTGTAATAATCTAGATAGGAAAGTCGTCATGGGAAAAACTCAATTATAAGTATAGTAATTAAATAACATTGCCTCTGTGACATGCATCATAAAATTTCTGCTGAGACTACAATTAGACAGCCAAAGTTAAATTTAAAAAAAAAAGGTAGCGATATCGGACAAAAACTTTTGACACATTTTAACGCATGGTTATTTTGGCCTTATGCAAATTGGTAGTAAGTTGTTATATGTGTGACTATAGTAGAGGACTGAGGACACAGATGTAAAAACATTATTCTATACGACAAAAGGACATTATCACTTGTTTTCTGTGATGTAGTCAGAATTTCTGCCTCGACTATAACTAGTCTTTCACAATAATGTCATACCAGATTAGGATGTTATTATATAACTGGCTTACTTCAGCTTAGTTACTTTAGCAATATTTGGCAATATTCGGAAATACATGCGCTACCGGATTTGCTGTAAAATATTTGTCATTCGTTTGACAGGGGATATGCAATTAAGGAATTAGGGACTGTGTTTTTAAGATCTACGATATCATACCGCCCCACGAAAGCAAGATGGCCCTACAAACTTTTTTATTACAAACCCTGCCACTTTCATATCGTAGAATGTAGTTAACAAGATTATGAAATAGACATTCCTATGCTCAAATCATTTTACCCGGCCGTCGGAGGCGGTATAGTCGAACTAACTTTTTTATCACAAACCCCGTCGCCTTTATATTTTAGTATATATTTCACAAGATTACAAAATAGATAACAATATGCTGAAATTTTTTTTCGCCACCATTGGGGGCGGTACAATAACAATAATTTTCTTCTTGGAAACCCTTTCACATTCATATTTTAGTACATATGTGATTACTGAGGTAGAAAAGTAGATGAAATAAGGCTCAAAACATTTTACCCGACCGTCGGGGGCGGGTTAGTATAACTAACTTTCTTATTAGCAACCCTGCCACGTTCATATTTTAGTACGTGATTACAGAAGTAACGACGTAGATATGCCAATACTCAAATCATTTTACCCGACCGTCGGGGGCGGGGCAGTATAACTAACTTTCTTATTAGAAACACTGCCACATTCATATCTTAGTATGTGATTACAGAAGTAGCGAAGTAGATGACCCAATGCTCAAATCATTTTACCCGGCCGTCGGGGGCGGGGGAGTATAACTAACTTTCTTATTAGAAATCCCGCCACATTCATATTTTAGTACGTGATTACAGAGGTAGCGAACTAGATCAACCTATGCTCAAATCATTTTACTCGGGCGTCGGGGGCGGGATAATATAACTAACTTTCTTATTAGAAATCCTGCCACATTCGTATTTTAGTACGTGATTACAGAGGTATAGAGGTAGATGATCCATTACTCAAAACATTTTACTCGGCCGTCGGGGGCGGGATAGTATAACTAACTTTCTTATTAGAAATCCTGCCACATTCATATTTTAGTACGTTATTACAGAGGTAACGAGGTAGGCGATCCAATACTCAAAACATTTTACCCGGCCGTCGGGGGCGGGATAGTATAACTAACTTTTTTATTAGAAATCCTGCCACATTCATATTTTACTACATGGTTGCAGTGGTAACGAGGTAGATGATTCAATACTCAAAACATTTTACCCGGCCGTCGGGGGCGGGATAGTATAACTAACTTTTTTACTAGAAATCCTGCCACATTCATATTTTAATACGTGATTACAGAGGTAACGAGGTAGACGATCCAATACTCAAAACATTTTACCCGGCCGTCGGGGGCGGGATAGTATAACTAACTTTTTTATTAGAAATCCTGCCACATTCATATTTTAATACGTGATTACAGAGATAACGAGGTAGACGATCCAATACTCAAAACATTTTACCCGGCCGCCAGGGGCGGGATAGTATAACTAACTTTCTTATTAGTAACCCTGCCACATTCATATTTTAGCACGTGAGTCTAGAGGTAGCGAAGTAGATGACCCAATGCTCAAATCATTTTACCCGGCCGTCGGGGGCGGGGGAGTATAACTAACTTTCTTATTAGAAACCCCGCCACATTCATATTTTAGTATGTGATTACAGAGGTAGCGAACTAGATCAACCTATGCTCAAATCATTTTACTCGGGCGTCGGGGGCGGGATAGTATAACTAACTTTCTTATTAGAAATCCTGCCACATTCGTATTTTAGTACGTGATTACAGAGGTATAGAGGTAGACGATCCAATACTCAAAACATTTTACCCGGCCGTCGAGGGCGGGATAGTATAACTAACTTTCTTATTAGAAACCCTGCCACATTCATATTTTAGTACATCATTACAGAGGTAAGGGTAGACAATCCAATACTCAAAACATTTTACCCGGCCGTCGGGGGCGGGATAGTATAACTAACTTTCTTATTAGAAACCCTGCCACATTCATATTTTAATACGTGATTACAGAGGTAACGAGGTAGACGATCCAATACTCAAAACATTTTACCCGGCCGTCGGGGCGGGATAGTATAACTAACTTTTTTATTAGAAATCCTGCCACATTTATATTTTAATACGTGATTACAGAGGTAACGAGGTAGACGATCCAATACTCAAAACATTTTACCCGGCCGTCGGGGGCGGGATAGTATAACTAACTTTTTTACTAAAAATCCTGCCACATTCATATTATAATACGTGATTACAGAGGTAACGAGGTAGACGATCCAATACTCAAAACATTTTACCCGGCCGTCGGGGGCGGGATAGTATAAATAACTTTCTTATTAGAAACCCTGCCACATTCATATTTTAATACGTGATTACAGAGGTAACGAGGTAGACGATCCAATACTCAAAACATTTTACCCGGCCGTCGGGGGCGGGATAGTATAACTAACTTTTTTATTAGATATCCTGCCACATTCATATTTTACTACGTGGTTGCACAGGTAACGAGGTAGACGATCCAATACTCAAAACATTTTACCCGGCCGTCGGGGGCCGGATTGGATCTTCTACCTCGTTACCTCTGTAATGACGTACTAAAATATGAATGTGGCAGGGTTTCTAATAAGAAAGTTATTTATACTATCCCGCCCCCGACAGCCGGGTAAAATGTTTTGAGTATTGGATCGTCTACCTCGTTACCTCTGTAATCACGTATTAAAATATGAATGTGGCAGGATTTCTAGTAAAAAAGTTAGTTATACTATCTCGCCCCCGACGGCCGGGTAAAATGTTTTGAGTATTGGATCGTCTACCTCGTTACCTCTGTAATCACGTATTAAAATATGAATGTGGCAGGATTTCTAATAAAAAAGTTAGTTATACTATCCCGCCCCGACGGCCGGGTAAAATGTTTTGAGTATTGGATCGTCTACCTCGTTACCTCTGTAATCACGTATTAAAATATGAATGTGGCAGGGTTTCTAATAAGAAAGTTAGTTATACTCCCCCGCCCCCGACGGCCGGGTAAAATGATTTGAGCATTGGGTCATCTACTTCGCTACCTCTGTACTCACGTGCTAAAATATGAATGTGGCAGGGTTTCTAATAAGAAAGTTATTTATACTATCCCGCCCCCGACGGCCGGGTAAAATGTTTTGAGTATTGGATCGTCTACCTCGTTACCTCTGTAATCACGTATTATAATATGAATGTGGCAGGATTTTTAGTAAAAAAGTTAGTTATACTATCCCGCCCCCGACGGCCGGGTAAAATGTTTTGAGTATTGGATCGTCTACCTCGTTACCTCTGTAATCACGTATTAAAATATAAATGTGGCAGGATTTCTAATAAAAAAGTTAGTTATACTATCCCGCCCCGACGGCCGGGTAAAATGTTTTGAGTATTGGATCGTCTACCTCGTTACCTCTGTAATCACGTATTAAAATATGAATGTGGCAGGGTTTCTAATAAGAAAGTTAGTTATACTATCCCGCCCCCGACGGCCGGGTAAAATGTTTTGAGTATTGGATTGTCTACCCTTACCTCTGTAATGATGTACTAAAATATGAATGTGGCAGGGTTTCTAATAAGAAAGTTAGTTATACTATCCCGCCCCCGACGGCCAGGTAAAATGTTTTGAGTATTGGATCGTCTACCTCGTCACCTCTGTAATGACGTACTAAAATATGAATGTGGCAGGGTTTCTAATAAGAAAGTTAGTTATACTCCCCCGCCCCCGACGGCCGGGTAAAATGATTTGAGCATTGGGTCATCTACTTCGCTACCTCTGTACTCACGTGCTAAAATATGAATGTGGCAGGGTTTCTAATAAGAAATTTAGTTATACTATCCCGCCCCCGACGGCCGGGTAAAATGTTTTGAGTATTGGATCGTCAACCTCGTCACCTCTGTAATGACGTACTAAAATATGAATGTGGCAGGGTTTCTAATAAGAAAGTTAGTTATACTCCCCCGCCCCCGACGGCCGGGTAAAATGATTTGAGCATTGGGTCATCTACTTCGCTACCTCTGTACTCACGTGCTAAAATATGAATGTGGCAGGGTTTCTAATAAGAAAGTTAGTTATACTATCCCGCCCCCGACGGCCGGGTAAAATGTTTTGAGTATTGGATCGTCTACCTCGTTACCTCTGTAATGACGTACTAAAATAGGAATGTGGCAGGGTTTCTAATAAGAAATTTAGTTATACTATCCCGCCCCCGACGGCCGGGTAAAATATTTTGAGTATTGGATCGTCTACCTCGTTACCTCTTTAATGACGTAGTAAAATATGAATATGGCAGGGTTTCTAATAAGAAAGTTAGTGATAGTATCCCGCCCCCGACGGCCGGGTAAAATGTTTTGAGTATTGAATCATCTACCTCGTTACCTCTATAACCACGTAGTAAAATATGAATGTGGCAGGATTTCTAATAAGAGAGTTAGTTATACTATCCCGCCCCCGACGGCCGGGTACAATGATTTGGGCATTGATTCATCTATTTCGCTACCTCTGTAATCACATACTAAAACATGAATATGGCAGGGTTTCTAATAAGAAAGTTAGTTATACTCCCCCGCCCCCGACGGCCGGGTAAAATGATTTGAGCATTGGGTCATCTACTTCGCTACCTCTGTAATCACATACTAAGATATGAATGTGGCAGTGTTTCTAATAAGAAAGTTAGTTATACTGCCCCGCCCCCTACGGTCGGGTAAAATGATTTGAGTATTGGCATATCTACGTCGTTACTTCTGTAATCACGTACTAAAATATGAACGTGGCAGGGTTGCTAATAAGAAAGTTAGTTATACTAACCCGCCCCCGACGGTCGGGTAAAATGTTTTGAGCATTGTTTCATCTACTTTTCTACCTCAGTAATCACATATGTACTAAAATATGAATGTGAAAGGGTTTCTAAGAAGAAAATTATTGTTATTGTACCGCCCCCAATGGTGGCGAAAAAATATTTCAGCATATTGTTATCTATTTTGTAATCTTGCGAAATATATTCTAAAATATAATGGCGACGGGGTTTGTGATAAAAAAGTTAGTTCGACTATACCGCCTCCGACGGCCGGGTAAAATGATTTGAGCATAGGAATGTCTATTTCATAATCTTGTTAACTACATTCTACGATATGAAAGTGGCAGGGTTTGTAATAAAAAAGTTTGTAGGGCCATCTTGCTTTCGTGGGGCGGTATGATATCGTAGATCTTAAAAACACAGTCCCTAATTCCTTAATTGCATATCCCCTGTCAAACGAATGACAAATATTTTACAGCAAATCCGGTAGCGCATGTATTTCCGAATATTGCCAAATATTGCTAAAGTAACTAAGCTAAATACTTCATGTATTTTCTCCATTCGTGGCTTAATGTATATAGAAATAATGCACATAGTATAGAAAACTTGGGCTTTTCTATACCAAAATGTTTCAAATGCAAGAACGTGTTATAAGAAAAAGTAATTCAATCGCAAATAAAGAACCAAAGTGTCTGTATAAGAAATCATACTGTGTATTGTTCAGTGCAATTCGTTTTTTTTTTAATATATTAGATACCTACCTACGTGATTTGCGTTTGTGGAAATATCATCACTAACAAGTAATGATATTTTGACAGAGTTGTTCTTGATACACCTATAGTATGTTGCTCTGTTTGTTTTACTAGTTTTACTACTGGTTTATTTTACCTGTTGTAGACATGTTAACATCGAGGTTACCTTTTACAGCACATGCCACATGCAAAATAATTTACCGGTCTCTATAGTGTCTCTACCACTACACTAGATCAAACAGCTAATACTCTGCTCTAGATTTATCTTAAATTATGTATATAATATAGCACAGTAAGCCTTACCTGCATTAAAAAATACACTTTACACATTAAAATGGTCTATCTTCAAACACAGAACACAGTCGAACTTTGAAAATTGAAAAATATGGCGATGTTCACAGCAGCTGATATTCACGATGATAGGACAGGAACAGGGAATTTTCGTTTGTGTTTTTTGTGGTTTGCACTACTGTAAGATAACTCTCTCTCTCTCTCTCTGACTTATATTTTCTGCATTATTGACATCTTTATTATTAGCGTAGTGTTATTCGGTTTCGGGAAATCATTAAAGAAATTGCATTGGATTTTCAACCAATGAGCATAAGCTGTAATACATCACCTCCCCCAGGGCCAGATTTAAATTACAAAAGAGCTAATTTACTCCATGATTATTGTTGATTAATTATTTCATTACATTCGAAATTATCAATATGAATCTTAATGAGTATTTCATCGTTTTAAAAAGACAACCGTCTCCGTAAAAAAAAATATAATAAAAATAATTTCCACAGAACATATATAATTTCTGCATAACAATCGTATTTCCCGTCAATCAGAGAGCATGAAATAAGTAGTATCACGGTTCATTTTATTCAATACCAATCAATGCCATGTAGGTACTCATCGTTTAGTGATGATGTCACATATGTTAAGAAAGTGATCCGATTGGTATCTAAAACGGATGTCCATGGTATCAACGTTGACGGAAATCCATAAGATATCTATATTTGGAACATTATAGGACAAATAATTCTTGACGGATATCCATAGCATTCATACTTAGGCAATCCGTAGGATATCCTAATTCAGGTTTGTTATAAGGTAAGTACATCCTATAAGTATTGCCTTGGGATAACAACTGGATATCTTGGCGGATTTATCCATATTTGGGATATTCAGGATTAATATAGGATATCCTGAGGAAATTGTGTGCTGTTTGGGTAATACTCTTCGCAATTACGAAAACAAAGAGTATATTTCATTTGATCAGCACATTTCTAAAACAGAGAAAAAAAAATCATATCACTGGCGGCACTGTTAGTGATCGAATTCTGAACAAAACTTTCAAAGAAAACTCCGACTGTATTGTTTGGACAGTAAATTAGCGTTAGCTAAAAGAGGAGCCTTTATTCCCTATTGTTCTTGAACAAAATCTGTCTGTAAATAAAAAAGCAATTAATTATTTAAATTTTTTTAATTATATTTTTATGTATACTGTAATTAAACAAGAAATGTCTAAAATTGACATATTTTCGATAAAACTGCGAAGAGTATCCCATAGAATATGCAACAATTATATATAATTATAATATAAGTTCAATCAGCGAATGGTGTAATGTTTAAATGTGCTCTCAAAAAATAACTATATAGAAATAGTTAAGTGAAAAATGTTTATATACTTATTTTATATACTTATATGCAATCCTCAAGGAACTATTTCCGCAATGTGTGTGGAATATAGGTAGGTACCTTCAATATAGGACTGGTAGATACCTACACCGGTCTTGGCCCGAGTATAGACGATACAGGCTCGCCCTTATCTACTTAAACTATTCGCACCTAGAGGTTGCTGTCAGCTGCAACTAGTATTATATTCAAAAGTATTACTTTTATAATAAACTTTATTTTGAAAATACGTGTTTCTTGTTAAGAACAAAGCAATTGAATGATATTTAAAATTCAACGCGTAAAACATATTAAAGCATTAAAAGCTCCATCAACATTTTCAGTTTCTCAGCACACAGCTATTTATGGCTAGCTGTACAGGGAAGAAAAGGACTGGCACATTGGCCATAGAAGCTTGTTCACGGTTAGAACTAATGGCAAAAAATGCGGGGCGAACAAAAAACAGTTAAAGCAAAAAAGGGAAGAACATAAAAAGATGGGATGCAAGAGAAGCTGGAAACAGAACCCTAAAGGAAGAAATACAATTGAAATCATAACAGTATATAGTTATGATATGGATATGGTAGATATAAATTGGAAGATAGTGCAAATTGATAACAGGCCGTGGACTCATGGCAGAATACTCCAGACGCCTTAATTTTCGATCAACGCACAGTGATCGAGAAAAAAGTTTTTTCCTTCAAAATTGTCTAGACCTTTTATTTTGCAACCGATTAGGTTACATATTTTTTAAATATTAGTGATTTAATTACGACAAAATTTGTCATGGCCGATTTTTGCAATGTGAACCAGAAAACGGTCAATTTGTCTAAAGGGAAATTTTTTATAAAAATTTGACAATTTTTTTTTTTAGCAATTGCTACTCGGGGGTTTTCGAAGTCGCTGATCACGAATCTGATATCCAAATTGTCGTGAATCAACATGCTAGATGACGTAATCAATATAGCAGCTATAAAATGCTAAGAAATGATAAGAGTAATATTTTCCTTAAAAGTAATACTGACAAGTTTCAAATATTACTGATTACTATTTTTAAATTCTAATTGTCTCAGTTTTAAGTTGCAGTAAGAAATTCAAGATAGCGGATCCAAAATGGAAATCAAAGAATTAATTAAATGCATTATTCTAAATAAGCTAATTTTAAGCATGGCTGTTTCAACACAATTGGAGCCATGAGGACGACACCAACAAGAGCAATGGAAGTGATGCTGTGCCTGCCACCACTAGACATATATCTAAAAGAGGTGGCCCTAACTACTATGGCACGTCTGTTAGTATACAGTCAAATATAGGATGTGGAGCGACCAGATGCCGGCTGTGAAATGAGGCAATCAAACAGATGCCACTTCTGCAGGTACGCGCAGATGGATCGAAAAAGAAAGAAGGAACAGGTTGTGGGATATACTCCAGGAATCTGCAAATTCAAATTAAATGGGCTATGGAAAAACAAGCCAGCATAACACAAACAGAACTGGCGGGAATAACCATAGCCGCAAAATAAATTTCCCGTAGACAAATAACGGGAAAAACAATCAGAATCTACACTGATAGTAGACAATCACTACTGACCCTACAGAGACACAAAATAACAACAGGGTCAGTATGGGAATGCCATCAAGCACTTGCGCGCCTCCAGCATGAACAGTGTCATTCTGTGCTGGGTCAAAGGGAATGCACAGTGCAGAGGCAACAGGAAAGCTGACAGTCTGGCTAAGAAGGCAGCTAGTCTAAGTATGCTTGGACCTGGCCCTTCTAACATACTGCCGACTTCAGCAATAATGCTAATGATTAAAGAAAACACCCACAGAAAATTTAAAAAACTGTGGGACGAAACTCATAGTTGTCAGTTGGCCAGGTATCTGCTTAAATACCCCGACAAGGATACAACAATGACCTACCCGGGAATGTCCAGGAAGAACCTGCGCTTCGCGACAGGAATTCTTACTGGTCATTGCCAGCTGAGAAAGCACCTTTATAACATGAAGTTAAAGGACACACCCCTACGCAGAGGCTATGAACAAGAAAACGAGACTGTCCAACACGTACTCTGTGAGTGCCCGGCAGTCTGCTCTAGCAGAGAATCCATTTTGGGAGAACGTTGGCCTACTTTGGCCGACTTGAGGGATATTCCCCTAGGCAGCATCACCACCTTCTTCACAAGATTAGGATGGTTGGAGGCCTAGGTGGAATCTTGTATCCCTCGGGAGGATGTACAATTGGCCCAATGGGGCCTAGGTGCTGCGGTTACTCTTTGTGACTGCCCTCCCACAAACTCCAAGCATGATTGTAAAATTTTAAGAGCTAAAATGGTTGTTATTTATTAATTATCGATCATAAATATGCGATTTAATCCTCCATTAATTTTGTGCATTACATAACCTAATATAGGTAATATTAACATTTTTTCGTCAGCTAATAATGCAATAAGTAGGTATCTAACAGAAAAAACTTTAAGCCTCTGTGTTAGATACGCATTATACTTATTATTAGCTGATACGAAAATGTTAGTATTAGGTACCTACCTATTTTATATTGGGTTATGTAATGCACAAAATTGATGGAGGACTGAATCGCATATTTATGATCGATAACACAGGCACACAAAATAAATAGCGAAAACAACCTAAAAAAATTCAAGTTTCTTAAGCTATTTTCGCGATTTACAAAAAATTGGTGGGTGATGGAGCTAATACCACTTCAGATTCGTGTTCAGCACGTCAAAATACATAGGGATTACTATGTTGGGTCCCGGTAACAGATCTGTTTTTGTGTACCGGTGCACAGGCCCCAAAAAAAAAAAATAATAAGTGATGTTACCGGGACCCGATATAGTAATCCCTATGTATTTCGACGTGCTGGACACGAATCTAATGTCCGTTTAGCTCAATCGGCCACCATTTTTTTGTAAATCGCAAAAATTACCTAGAAATGTCATTTGTCATTTTCGCGTCATTTTCGAGATGGAACTAAGCGGACTTCAGATATTCGTGTCCAGTACGACAAAATACATAGGGATTACTATGTCAGGTCTTTTTTAGGTACCAGTGCACAGGTCCAAAAAAAAAATAAGTGATCTGTTACCGGGAGCCAACAAGAAACTTGAATTTTTTAAGTTATTTTTGCGATTTACAAGAAAATGGTGGGTGATGGAGCTAAGTGGACATCGGATTCGTATTCAGTACGTCGAAATACATAGGGATCACTATATCAGATCCCGGCGGTAACAGACCACTTTTTCTTTTTTGTGTGCCCATTTTGGATTCGCCATCTTGAATTTCTTACTGAACTTAAGACTGAGAAAATTTTAATTTGACCTAAAATATGTGTTTTATCATTTCTTAGCATTTTATAGCCACCATATTGATTTCGCCATCTTGCAGGTTGATTCACAACAATTTGGAAATCAGCTTCGTGATCAGCGACTTCGAAAACCCCGAGTAGCAAGATTTGTGTAAGTAAATTGGTTAAAAAAATATATGTTTCTGTAAGATTTTTATAAAAAATGGCCATTTAGAGACATTAACCGTCTTCAGGTTTTCATATTTCTGAAATCGGCCATGACAGATTATTTCGGAATTAAATCACGAATATCTAAAAAAATGTATCCCAATCGGTTGCAAAATAAGAGCTCTAGACAATTTTAAACAAAGAAATTTTTTTTTCTGGACCACTGTGCAACGGACGGAAACTGCAAATTCGAGATCGGTCAGGAAACAAGAGAGCACATAATAAGGGTATGTAATACAAATAGAAGAGAAACTGTCTGCGGAACCACGGGGAACTAACTTCGGGGCATAGGAGAATACTATCCCCCAGCGATTCTAAAAAGAAGTAAAAACAAAGCAATATAGAACTAATAAAGTTATGGGGTGAGGATATTGAACGATGAAGCAGATTAGAGTCTAGGTAATGCGGAATAGTTAGAGGGCTCTACTCTAGTCATTTGTATTATTCCTCTCGCTAATTTAAAAAAAGACAAGCGAGAGGAGTAGGTGTGGGTTCCCCCGGTTTGGGGCTTCTTTAAATTGAGGGAATGGAAAAGTGAAGGCCTAATGCCGAAAGGTAGGGAGGGGTTCACCTAGCATAAACCTGTATCCTGTCTCTATTGTTTCCATTTCTGCCCTGTTGTGATGGCGGAAGTATTATTTTGCTGCAAGATCAAAATATTACTTACCTATGAAATAAACGTACTGGTTTGGTTATTAAACCTAGAAATTAAATTGACAATATTAACCTTCAATTTAACAATTTCATCTACTGTAATGGTTGAAGTCTACTTCAAAAAATCATAATATACATTACCAAATAAATACCTAGTCAGAGGACCATAGCTCCCTCAGAAAGAGCATTTCTTTATAAAAACTCTTGTGAAAAGTCCGGAGAGATACTATTTTTCAAAATTTAGGGTGCCAAATAATTGCAGAAATTTTAAAAACTATAAAGAGTGCGGTGCCTTCTTCTGTCAATATTGAGGAAAATGTATTTAAAAAATTATTTTTCTGTTTCTTCTCTAATCATGTATTTTAAACCCTGTAAATTGTCGTTATATACTATTGCGTAGCCCTTATAAATAATCATGTGCATAATAAAATGCCTTACTAGATATTCATACCATTTTGACTTAAAATAATTGAATTTTCCTATTTCATCAAAAATATTTAGAACGTTGAAAACTATGGGAAAGTGAATATAGTAAAAATGAACTTCTTAATCTAGCAAAAACTATAGACTTTTCATTATTATCTTAAAACAAGTAGAAGCTGTAGTAGGGCGCGGTCGACTACGAATACCTATTTGGTTTCGGAACTGAGATTAAGTAGGTAGGTACAGTCAACATTTTCTTCCAAAAAACTTTATAAAATGTCACAAAGACCACATAGCAAGCAAAGTAATAAAATATTTCAAGTACAGTAAAACAATATGGATTAAAGCATGAAGAGAAAAAAATAAGTTCAACTTGATTACAATCCTATCACTTGCAGCGTCCGTTCAGTGCCTAATTATTGAATTTACATACCATTTAAAATTATTCCAATCTAGTGGCAATGTGCATAATGGTCTTTTAAGGAGAGGCATCTTGATGAATTTATTGAGGCATATGAATTTGTACTCCAAGTCTCTTGGTTTCTATGGAGGACGCTGTGCTGCACCACACCGGGGCACAGTGGGTCAAAATCTAAATTTTCTAGTCAAAACTCTGAAACTCTGCAAATATACTTAGTGTGCATAGGACATAATTCAAATGATTCAAAAAAATTATATATTGTTAACATTGTGGAATAGAACGAGACAATAGGCATTCAAAAGATAAATGTAATATAGATTTTTGAACAGAAGTAATAAATAAAGTAAGACCTACCAAGAAAACACACTCGTTTACCTCACTACTGCCCTGTCTACTACTGGTTTCCTGTGGTGTTTATGTCATCGAAGTCGCTGAAGGTTTGGGTACTTTTGGTATTGCTAGTAGTCTTAATACTTCGGAAGGTAATGTTGTTGACCTCTTTTGGGGCAATTTTCTGTGATGAACGGGTTGGACGAAATTAACAGGTAATGAAGAGGATACTCGTTCGTTAGTTGTCTAGATGATTTTCTAGTGTGGCTTTGCCTGTATTGTTTAAGGTCTTTATTCCTTGACTACCGAGCTTCTTCTGAGAGTTGGCCGATTGGTAACATCGCAGACCCAACAATTTTATCTCCATGTATTAAGATTTTGTGCGTAGATGCCGGCATGTAATACGATCCGTAATTGATGACAAATAGATTCGCCGTCTCTTTTGCATAGCTACAGAGGGTCAGATTTAAAAATATTTGGCCACAATTCTGAAACTCACGGAAATGCCCCAGTATCAGCTGGCAATTGCAGGATAAATAATTTTAAAAATCTATCAATAAATGGGTGGATTGCAGGGGGTGGATATTGAAACGATTGTATGAAATTGTGAAATTTAGGATTCGAATAGAACATTACCTCCAAATTGAAAGAAAAACTGTAAAAAACTTTCACTGATAAATAGGGCTTGATTTTAGGTTATGCAAATCGAAACTCATTGATAAAATGTGGAAACTTAGGATACTAATAGAATTTCACCTCAAAGGAAAATACTTTTAATAATGTAATATTTTACAAAATAAAAGGATTACAAAGTTAAAAATAAATTTAATCGTTGATTAATAGTCACTTTAGTAGTAACTTTGTGGTTCACTCGAACTACTTTGGTTTTGTGATGTATGTGACTCTTGACAATCAGCTGGGATTTCCATTTCTATATTTATAAAAGGATTCAATGAAACCAAAAAAGTATACGTAACAAATCCTCGTTGGTCACAATTCTTTATTGACATTTCTCTTTAGAATTTTCAAATTTTCTCTCTAAATCCTGAATAAATTAAATCGCTTGGGTTTATAAGGTTCTGAAAGAAACGCAAAAGGGGAGGTATAATGTTTGCCAATTTCATCTGCTTTCTTATCTAATATAGGGGTTGAAAAGTATAGGATGATATACATTAGAGATGTTGTGCATTGAGAGTAAATTTCACTTTGAAGTAGTGATTAGTGAACAAGTTGAATGAAACCAGTGACTGCAATATCACTAATAATTATTATTACATTTGGAATTTAATATTTTTCGCCTGTATCAACGTATTCAAGATGACTTTAATCAAAACATGGCAGCTATAGGCAGTTGCAATTCACAGGACATATAATAGACACTGCATTCAATATCATAAAGAAACTACAATGCGGAAGCTTAGGGGAGTAAAGCGTAACAGAAACGTAAAGTTTCGCTTTCATCAAAATTTACGGCAAAAACCGCTTACTCGATAAAAGGCTATAATTTAGTTACCAAATGGCAAACAAAATCAACTAACTGCTTATAATAAAGCTCTTACCTTGTTCTGTATCAGACATTGATGATTCATTCAATTGAAAACAAAGAAACAAAGAATTCACTGTGCGAAAAACACTGAATATTCACTGCACAAATTTAATACATAACGCATGTTTCGTTCTCGAGCCGTAGAACGCATATGAAGCAGATATTGGATTCGGGGTCTTCTTTTCCTCTAAGTATAACAATCACTCTTTCCAAGAAGCCTGATTATTACCTCTCGGAAATCTGTTAAAATCGGTTGATTTTAATTTTAACTAGAAATGCCTGAAATTGACGCACTGTGCGAGGCCGCATATGTGATGGTCAACCTTATAGCAACGGTTTAGATAACTTTTTCATTTTACCGATTCATGTTGCTACTTTTGACCGGGGGCGAGTACAGACTCCTGGACATGGAATAGGTAGTCGTTATAGTGTACAGACATGTTAATGTAAATGTTAAACGTCTGTCTTCTGCCTAGTTTAACCCCAAAGCACTGTTTCATAGGATTTTGGCTTCCCCTGATCGAAATAGTGTCACTCTGCTTTGAATGTGGCGGCGTCCGAATACTATCGCCTTTGATTTGCAGTATTCGCATGATATTTTGGCGCCCCCTATCACAATGGTAATGAAAGTGTAGAAAATTGTAGTGAAGAAAAATTATGCAAATAATTATAATTATTATAACTGCAATTTTCTTCAATATCCATAGTTTCCGCAAGAATATTAATGACCAATGGGGAAACTATAACTATGGATGAATATTGAACACAATTTCAATTTTAATAATTAATTGAACAATTTTTATTAAATAACACATTAAATACAACATTTATTTCCTGCGGCCGTATAGTTCGCAAATCTGGCCCTGAGCATTAGCCATTTTCCACTGGTCGCCGGTCGGTAGTAATATGTGGACTTTTAATAACATGTTTGCAGCCTGTGCATTACGCGAGTGTGCACGTTTTAGTTAGGGGTGATTTGCCTAACTGTATTTCAGGAGTTAGAAATTTTAATTAAAATAGGCTTGTTTCCGCTTATTTTTTATCTTAATCATGCCAGAACATACTTTACATAAGAGTAATGATGTTTTATCTATTCCCACATAACAAAATGATATGCAATGTACATACACTGTATCTTCAATCTATGGATATGTATATCCGCAAGATGGAGATAGTATGTCTAATGTACATCTAATGGATGTGGAATTAACATTCCCAGCAGATACGTTTGTCGCCGACTTCCATATCTATTTTATATCCAATGAATGTACATAAACATATGCAATGTACATTCACTGGACATGAAACACACATCATATACACAATCGTATATTTTATGAATATACATTACATATCTCTGAAGTAGTTTCCACGGACATCAAAACGCTTATTGAATACTGCACCCGACGCGTGTTGCCCCAGTCATGTTGGCATCATCGGCAGATGATTAAAACGAAAGGTTTTAATGATCCCGATGATACCAACACGATTGGAGAAGCACGCATCGAATGAAAGTGTTCGAGTGTTTTGATGTTCGTGGGAACTACTTCAGAGGTATCGAATAGTATCCATATAAGAGGTAATAAAACACAGATAGCTTAATAAGAAATATATTTTATATAACTATTTTAAACATACACAAACTTTACAAAATAACCTAATATTACACAATATTTAAAATTTTCAATATTGACGTATACTTCTTTACCTTCCGGCAGTTTAACAAATGGGCTTGTTCCATGATATTCTTTTTATATGGTTTTTATACTTTTTCATATAGTACTCGATATTCTCATTATACACTTAAAATTTCGTATTATTAACTTTTTCCGTTCTCGAGATATAAGGAGTTGAATTTAGTAATAGTTGCAAAAGTCGAGCGCTCATTTGTGACGTTTAACCTGAAAAGTCGAAAAACATGGAATTTTTAAACGCTGGTAACTAAATAAATACGTCGAGTGGAAGTTCGTTCTATGTGTCTACGGAAAGGAGAAGGTCGGCGATGAATTATAATCGTAAATTGCAGGGTCGAAATCGAAAATTCGTTCTGGCAGGAGCGAGAGAAAATTGTAATTTTTTGACATTTCACCAAATTGTACTCCCCTACTGTCAAGTAGTAAGCAAAACAAACAATACTTCGAAAACACTTGTAATTATAACCAATAAGGAGCATCAAGTGTATTGAGATCGCCGAGTCTATGCGTATAGTGACGTAGCGCCTGGCCACGCCCCATTTTCACGAGATGGAAATTTGTAATAGTTTTTAAGATACTAAACGTGCGAATAGGATTCTGATTTTTTGCAGATCCATTAATTTATACTTGCACTTTCGATTTGTGAAATAAAAAAAAAATGCCGAACAAGCCCATTGTAAACATGTATACAATACCTATAGTTACTCATGTCCTACATATATGTTTAAAACATTCTCAACCATCAGTAATAAGTTATATAATACGAACGTATGTAATTTTTATTCACTATATTTATAAAATACATACCCAATATGACAACAGCAAATTTTTAGACCTCTGTCACTTTCCGCCATCTTTACTAAACACACACCTGCCACAATCAGTTAAATATGAAACTTGTAAATTTTCTAACCCTAAAAGAGTATGTATTTACGAATCTAAAGAATTGCATTATAATAAATATACTCTTACATCATGGGAGTTTCATGCAAATGTAACAGCATAATATAGCAATAAGCAAATATAAAATCCAGAGAATGAGAAAGAGTTAACTTTCATCACACATAAACACTATACACACAACACTATAGGGCTTAATCGCTTAATGGCGCCGGCTATTGCCTGGAGCGCTGACGTAGTATGCCATAAATTAGTAGCGCATGCGCATCAGATAATGAGATAAAATTCGTGTACGCCTATAATTTAATTATACCTTCATGGACATGTTATGTATAAATCATTATATATATATACCTCCAGCAATATACACTGTATGTGACGCTGATGCATACCAGTAGCTGAATATACATTTCATATCATATGTATATTTAATAATACATATTCAAATTCCAACACCTAATGCATATGCTATGAATGTACATATCCATGAGATGTTATGTGGGTTAAGTGATACATTATACAGGATGCAATTAGTTTCATGTCATTAAAAAAAACTGGTGGTAGGGAACGACAAGACAAACAAAAAAACCTTATATAACATGGGGTCTAAAGCTCATAGTTTTGGAGAAAAAAAAAAACAATAATTTCGCAAATTTTCAATAACATTTTTTGAGAACTGCTGGAATATTGAGGTAGGTTTAGATCTAGATCTGATCTGAAGAAAACTATACTCTAACTCTCCCTTGTACAATATTTTAGTTACTGTCCGTGTTTCGTTATGTACACACGTCCAATCCGCCGTTCGTTGTTTTCGTTATTTTTGAATTTTGCGTCATTGTGTATTTATAGTTAAGATTTATTTTATTGACTTCAAGTTGTCAAATTCTTGATTACGTACAGACACAACTTACTTGTTCGTTCTTTTTGTATTCATTTTGGCTTTTGTACCAAGTTTTTATTTTATTTTTCTTTATTGACAACGTTAGTTGATAGTTTAGTGTTTAGTGTTGAACGAAGTGCGTATGTACTTAATTCGACGTACCGAACTGTGTATTGATACAGATGCAGAGATTTTGAATCATTTAGATAGGTAGTAAGCTTTTAACCCAGGACACTCATTTATGTTACAAATGTTAATAAGCCACATTTAAATTTTCTAAATTATAAACAGTCCAATATTTTGTTCCAAATTAAAAAACACACACGTAAAGAAATGCTCTATTTAAACCTCTATGGCCATTATTTGCTTGCAATTGTGCACGAAGAGAGAACAAATCATTTACCTCTTTATACTTGCCTCAGTTCAGTTGAGGCAGTACATCAAAGGCGGTCGATGGTCCTTTGACACCGCGTGTGCCGGCCAGCACTTTTTTATGACAATTTAAAAGTTGTATAATTGGGAAGTACAAGTCCATCGACCAAGAAAAGCAGTGGTTCTCAATAGTTGTCTACCACAATATTAAATATGTTAAGCTAGATCAGTGTTTTTCAAAGTGCCCCTAGAGGAAAAAGTCATAAAAGTTTTTTGTTTGTCTAGTGGGTCCCCATTACCAGTTTTTTTTAATGACATGAAACTGTTTACATCCTGTATTTATTATGTAATGAATTATAAAAACAATTAGGCATACCCCGATCTCCCGTTATATTAGCTCGGTCGGCAGGTTTGAGTTTTTTATGTGCATTAAATTTGTGTAGTGAGCTATACACGCCACTATATTTCTAATATTCAATGATACGAGAGTACTATTTGTCTATTTTTCTTTTACTTTTTGTTGGGTATTTTGCCACTGAAAAATATTTAAAAATTTTTAATGAAAAAACCTCTGCGCAAAACGGATCAGACAGAGGTTGGTTCTTGAATACTTGACGGTTTCAAAAAGTCTCACACCCAAAAATATATAAACTAGAACAATGTTATAAACTAAAAAATGAAAATGAAAGCTATAGGTAGTTAACGGTTCGGAAGAGAATCAATCTACTTCCGTTCTCAAAACTTTTTGCCGTCAACCATGACAGTTCTTTGTTTATGTATTTCTGTAGTCACGTGAGACATTAAATTATATTTATCTAATTTTTACTTATTTCGTCTCTAAGGATAATTAACTTGATGTATCCTGGGATTTTTCGGTCATCTTTAAATGAAAATTCTTATATTTTCATAAAAGACATAACAACGCAATAAACAACCGCACTGATATAGAGAATTTAAGTGAAACATACTTTAATTTGTTAAATTAACTAAAAAGGGGATATTACTAAACAACATATATTTTTACATCGTTCCATCAAGTCCGCAAGATAATTCTTAAAATATCATATTTCTCACTACCAGCCTTTAGAGAAAACCTCATAAGTAACATCCATAAATTAAATAAACTGTACCAATAGTGACATAACACAGACCAGAAAGCAGGCAATACTTTTGCTCAGCATTTAGTTGCATTAAAACTTTCAACAGAAATAAACGTAAAATGTTAATATAGTGTAAACAAAAAAAATTTCTTAAATTGTAAGTAATAAAATTAAATTTGTAAATTCACATAAAATAATTGTACGTTGATATAAATATTGTAGTTTTTCCTCTGACGATGGTTAATAAAACCGAAACGTAAGAAAATATAAGAATTTTCATTTAAAGATGACCGAAAAATCCCAGGATACATCAAGTTAATTTGATATCAACGGTCAAGAAAATACAAATATTTATCTCTAAGGATAGGCAACCAACTAGTACAAAATTCTATTGAATAATTTGAAACGCATCTATCCTCGTTTAATAAAATAATCGCGGATTCTTTAAGTTTTCTTTTAGTTCCGTTGCTCTTAAAGAATCCGCGATTCTTTTATTAAACGAGGATAAATACGTTTCAAATTATTCAATAGATTTCTATACTAGTTGGTTGCCCATCCTTAGAGACGAAGTAAGAAAAAACAAGCTAACCATTGTACTCTACGCCGATTTACTACACTGTTTATATAATTGTTGCACATTCTATAGGATACTGGTCGCAGCTTTTTTTGTAAATAATATTAGTTTTAGACATTTTTTGTTTAATTACAAAATACACAAAAAAAAATTTAAATTTAAATAATTAATAACTTTTTTTATTTATTGATAGATATTGTTCAAAAACAATAAGGTTCTTCCTTTGCTAACACTAACTTACTTCCCAAATTTCAATGCAATCGGATTTATCGTGCTTACAAGAAACGTAACGGACGGACGGACGGACGGAGAGACAGACAGACAGACGGACGGACGGGCGGACGGACGGACAGACGGGCGGACGGACGGGCGAACGGACAGACGGACGGACGGACGGACGGACGGACGGACAGACGGACGGACGGACGGACGGACGGACAGACCGACAGACAGACAGACGGACAGACGGACAGGCGGACGGACATTTTGAAAGTTGTTCAGAAATCGATCACCAACACAGTGATATGAAATTTGTTTTTCTACGACCAATATTACCGGTTTTAGAAATGTGCCGATCGAATGCAATATACTCTTCGTTTTATATTTGCGAAGAGTATAATAAGATAAATATAATTTAATGTCTCATGTGACTATGGAAATACATAAACAAAGAACTGTCATGGTTGATGGCTAAAAGTTTTGAGAACGGAAATAGATTCTCTTCCGAAACGTTAACTGCCTATAGCTTTCATTTTCATTTTTTAATTTATTGTTCTAGTTTATGTATTTTTATGTGCGAGACTTTTTGAAACAGTCAAATATTCAAGAACCAACTTCTGCCTGATCCGTTCGGCGCAGAGGTTTTTTCATTAAAAATTTTTAAATATGTTTCAGTGGCAAAATACCCAACAAAAGGTAATAAATTTGAAAATGCCACAAATAAACAATTACAGACAATACTATTTGTCTAAGTTGTCCATATCTGGGCAGAATAAAAGTTTTCCTTATTTTTTCAAACTTTGTCAAATAAGTATAATAGTAATCAGCTCTAGATAATCTGTACATGTTTTTCCCCTCGATCTACCTTCTCTGCTGGCACAATATTGGCTCTGTTAAGAGCGTTTCAACCATTATTTAAATAAGGGGTGATAATCTTTTCAATTTATATCCAATTAGTAGTACTGTTTCGCTTTGCAATAATTATAATCAGGGCGGAAGCGTCTTTGCTTTTCAATTAACCCAGATTAGTCTTTGCCCTTTGCTGCTTATAGCCACGGAAACCTGGGATTGTTACGTATGCTACAAATTGAAAACAAAAATTATAAAATATTTGTCACTCATAATATTACAGAATATGTTAATTTTGTAGAATATATATAAGTAGAGAAATACGGGAATTTTGTTTAAAAAATTCTTGTTAAATGTGTTTCTAGGAGTTTATTTAGAATAGACAAACTACTGCCATAAGTAATGTAGTTAGTACATATAAGTCAAGATGAAGTTCAATTTTCATTTGTTTCAAGTTGTTGGGGACTAGAAACACACTTCGCATAGAATATAAAGAAAATAGCAGGATAAGCTACTGAAAAGTGCTCCCGCATGTATAGAACTAGAATGGTGTCTCAATATTTCATTTTATAGTGAAGATCACTTCCACAAAGTTTCATTCCTGCTAAATGGTTGAAATGGTAAAAGAGCCATTACCTTTAAACTGTTTTTATCTCTACCTTAAACTAGTCAATTTGCTTGAAATTTGGTACACATATTTTATACTATTAATTCTCTTATTAAGAAAATAAGGAGCAGCCTGCGACTATTCCAACGCCAATATAAACACAAAAGAAATAATTCGCACTCCCGCAAGGATAAGCTACCTCCGCTGGCCCAACCATCATACTCTATTAAGATATGTGCAACTGATTTAACTTTAAATTATTCAAGTTTCATTAGACGTTCAAAATTCATAATTATCAAAATTGAGAATTTATAATTTTTTATTCTTAAAGAAAGTATAATAAAACTGACAGTTTTAAACTTGCAACTAAAACAACAACAAAGAGAGGTGTACAAAACATGAATGCCATACATATATGCACATTTATATAAGTCACACAAACTAAACTAAACTAAATAAGTAGAGCATAATATCAATTGAAATACTTCGTGATATTATATCGATATCTCTTAAGTTTTTAAATATAGTTTGCTTGTCTATTAATTTCATATCATTTGGAAGGTGGTTACATATTTTGAAAATTGATAATTAGTCTAGCAAATGGTAGATGTTGTAATGAAGCAATATTTACTACGAAAATTGCACTCCTAATTCATGATTTATTTTAGTAGTTAAAATATAGGACATTAATATTATATTTTATACTTTATATGAAAGGCACAACTTGGTATTTTATTTTATTACTTTGGGAATAAGCATTAATTCTAGGTAGAAATATCCGTTAAGCGAAGCAAGTGACCCACCGTCGCATGGCTTGTTTCCTTGTAATCGGTTACTTGGCCAAGCCAGCGGAATACTCATTTCGAAACCGCTAGATGGAGCTAATGCCCCACTACCGACCAGATTTGACTCCCTTTATCCGATCTTTCAGCCAAGCCAGTGAATTATTGAATTCCGTTGGGTCCATTCACTTGGATCCGTTCAAGGAATTCAGGAGGATCGCCGCACTGCCGCAGTACCCAGGAAACACCGCCCTCACCGCCCAACAAGGAGTAAGTCAAAATTAGTAATTGATAAGCAACTTGGCCGGAGTTAAGTACCATTTGTGTACTAACACCACTAACCGTAATAATCATACCTTTCTTTCAGCTTTTTGGGCAACTCACCGAGTGAGTACAGGAATATTGCGGGCAAAAACGGGTCTTGTGACAGTGGGCTAGGTAGTCCCCTGCGACTAGCTCCCCACGTGGATCCGTGGACGCCTGGAAGATTCCAGGTACTTACCGACCGGAAAGGAGGGTACTACCGAATATCCGAGGTGAAAAATAGTTCTCGTGACAGTGGGCTAGGTAGTCCCCTGCGACTAGTTCCCTACGTGAACCCGTGACACCTGAGGGATTGTCGGTGCTGGTATACACCAACCCTGGAGGGACAGTCATCTCAAGGGATGACTTTACCAAAAGGGAACCGGACCCAGTAATAGGTGGATTTATTTATTATTTAATATATATGTGTACATGTGCATAGATTCTGGTGCTGCACCCTAGCCAAGTTGCGATAATAGTCTGTTGCATGTAACTTATTCTCGTATTGCTTACTCCCGCCTGGTAGTTGTACTGTACTGACCGTAGTTTTGCTTTCTGCACCGATTCATACCCCGCCGCATTACCGTTGTTGCTTATCATATTTATACCGTTCATGAGCCGCCCCTATTACACCGCCTAACCCCTGCTTTATTGCTTTTTTTTGTCTATGTTGTTTTCTGTAGTAGCGTAACTTTAAGTAGTTTAATTTAAATAGAATTGTACTTGTTAGGAATAGCAAAAATAAATATTTTATATATTCTCTAAAGGTGACTTTTACTGTGTGTGTGTGTGTGGGACCTTTACACCATGTAAAAAAATTGTAAAGGTGGCGCCCGAGCATACCGTCAACCGCTGACTGAAGCTCGAGTGCCAAAGTGACGTCCTTTCACTCACCTAACGAACGAATAAAACGTCACAATGTAAATTATTTATTTAGCTAGTGTTCATCTGGTGGTAATTACTATTAGTCAAATACTTATATTTATTACTGAAGATAAATAAACAAATTTCAACAATTTATAAATTATATAAATTATTTTGAAGTTCTTAAAAATATATTTGCATATGTGATTGCTGGATTCGCCAGCAATACATCCTGAAATTCATTATTGAAGCGCAAATACCTCATGTGAAAAGGTAGAGCCCCTCAAAAACAAATTACATGTCTTACTCGATTTTCTATCTGAGCTTATAACCCAGTCATTAGAGATATTTACCTAAAAAAAAATCGAAGGCGGCTGAATTTTTAATGAGTTCTTTGGGTGGTAAGCAATAGAATCACATAAAGTTTGCATGATTTCCAGACCGACGACATTAAAAAATATATATTAAAAACTTTGTTTTGCTGGTATTTTCCCAAAATTTCGAAAATGCGTCATAGACAATGTTCGAACTTTTTTTTTTTTGTCAATGGGAAACTTTCGAGAAATGTGTCAGTTTGAACCTCATTAACTTACATTTGCTTACGTTAATGTTCTTTAAATAAACACTACTTTTGAAATTATTATAATTTCGTAATTTCACAATTTGCCGGACAAATATATAAACAGGGTGATTCAGAACTTACCCGGAAGAATTTAAGGAGACATGCACCCTTAAAATTAGAGTCGATACCCCGAAAAAAAATTTAATAAAATCCTAACAAAACTGCCGTAAAAAATATTGAAGTTATGGTATTATTAAACGCTACTTCGCTGGACGACTGAATGAAATACTGACCTACCCCTCTGTACGCGCAAACCTCAGGACTCCTAGATTAATACATATCAAGCAAGTAGCAACTAGTTCAGGTGTTGTACGTCGCCAGTTTGTGATTGAATCGCGTTGTTAGTGGGTGTTTTTTTTTTATTTTAGTACTGTAAGTGAGTTTTTTTCAAAATGCCGTATGTGTGTAGTAACGCAGAGTATATGGATATGAGGCAAAATTGGATACGACATTGTCAAAAGTGCATACAGGTCGGCGGACAAAATTTCGAACAGTTATTGTAACATCAAGTATGTACAAAATTTGTAATCATTTAAAATAAATAAAAAAATTTAAAGTAAACTTCTAACTTCAAAGATAAATTACCTTAGGTCAGATTCTTATCGTTATCGATTTCTTTTAGGTGAAGTTTCACATTTCACAACTGTGCATTTAATATCAGCTGTTTTCAGGATTCATTCTTTATCAGCTGCTGTTCCAATTTTTATTGCAGTCGACCAGAATAGCAGTAGCGTACAAGCAAAATTTTTAAATTTTTTTAAAGTGCTTATTTTTTCATTTTTTCTTTGCGCTATTATATTTATATGGACCCGTTGTATATCCCCTTTCATTTTTCCGGATAAGTACTGAATCACCCTGTATACATGTTAGCAGAACTCAAAGACAAAATTACTTCGATACATAAAACGAATTCAGTTATCAAGTAAAAGATACCAGCTTTTCAGAGAGGCAAGAAAAAATAATATAATTATACATGTTTTCTAGATCTACAGTGCATCACGTGATAAGTAAAAATACCGATATTTTCAGTCTCGAGAATGTAGTGCGCTAAGAAATATAATATAAATTCCTTTACTTACAGAATACATAGATAAGAGTATCACGTATACATAAAATATAGTGCAATGGCACATGAGTCTACCTGTATATACAAAGTACGGTATTCAGGCACCGGTAGCCAAGTCGAGCGAAGCTGAGTAGCGTCAGCCTCGCTCGACTTCGATTTTACTGCTGCTTTTATGTTGTGTATGACTTTTTATAGAATAAGTATAATTTATATTAATTATTTTCTACTATTTCCCCCAACAAATATTGTTTAATAGTGCAATTTTCATAATATATTTCGTACCTGGGGTAATATTTTGCGAATATACACGATTCAGATTCGCACCTCGCTTGTTCCACTACTTCTGTTTCAATCATTTTTTACGGAAAACCGGTGACTTTAATAAAAAAATGTGTATAAATATTTTCGCTGAGAAATGAATGCTCTTTCTGGAAATATTTTTCTTTTTCTCATACATCGATTCTTTTTAAAAATTTTGAAAATATACCGAAAAAAAAATTTTTTGATTCTTTTTTAATATTTCCGGTCGGGAAATCTGGAATAAACTTTAGATGATCTTATTAACTACACCTTAGAGGAATCACAAAAAACTCTTCTGCCTCCGAACATGTCTGAGATTTATAGACAAAACGAGGGGTGGCTCACTCCGGTAATATGGTGTACAGCCTGCCGGTAGCCTTAGTATTATCAGTAATATTTTGGTAATATTGGTAATATTAGTAATATTTCAGTATTGTCAGTAATAGTTGGTAATATTTGGTAATATTCAGTAATATTTTGGTAGTACTTAGCAATTTGTACTCAAATTAATATGTTTATAAAGATTTGCATCATGATTTTATTGGAGTTAAGATATTCGCAATCTACTTTCCACGCATCTCAGTCCATAGATGAGAAATAAGAGCAAAATTAGAACTACTATAGGTGCATTCGGTGCAATTGCACTAGCCGCGCCACTTTTTGGGGCAGGGAAAAATTCATGAATGAACAAATTTCAAGAATGTAGACGGTTTTCAACATGTGTAAACTGCATGATCGCACTGGACGTACTGTGTCATATTCAATTAATTTTGGAACTATTAAAGTAGGTATGTGGGAGAATAATATATTCTATAACAAGTTATAGAATGGCCCAAATTCCACAAGAAAGAAAAGTGTGTAGTCCGAACCAAAGGCTCGGACTACGGTTCGCGAGTGTGGAATATGCCATTCCAAACGTGGTGCAGACTATACTTTATTACTCTTACTATTATACTATATTTTAGAAATTATACAAAAAGACTACAAAACGTCAAATGCCAAGATAGAAATAAATATTTTTTGTTCGACATAATCGTATCAACCAAACCACTAAATGTGACTTAACGGCTTCTGATTTGTCGAAAGCCGTGCGATATTATGCATACATAAACCATAATAGTGTGTTGGAATGATACTTGTTCCTACACAATTTTTAGTTGCGGAATTTGTAGTTTCTGAAATAGTGTTAGAGAAAATGATTTTTATTCTAACGTTGCACTTTGGATTTTAAGTTTAGTTAGTTAGTGTAGCGACTATTAAAGCAGTTTTTCAAAACAAAAACCCTAACGAAAACCAATAAGAGCATATTTAAATCCACAATAGCAGATAAGCGTTTTGTGGAATTAGCTGTTTCTGTGACCAATCAGTTCTTGAATTTACAGTATTAGAATATATAGCACTCGGGCGCTAATTTCCATCTACTATTTAACGTTCCTAGCTTGGCGTGCGACAGCGGGAGAAGTATCTCCATAGTGGAACAGAGACGAACAAGCTGCTTTACTGTGAAAGTACAATCAGAAATTTGAGTAGATCACGAGGTGCGTTTCGATTTTAAATGGAAATGACACTGAAAAAGAAGCTAGGCTATATTATTAGTTGGTTAATATACAAAAAAAAAGGGAAAAATGATAACTGAGAGCGGATACAGTTAAAAGGGAGTTAGTGATTAATTCAATCGGAAATTATGTTAAAATTATCGCTATAATACACACATTTTAGTGAATCAGTCTTATCTGGGTTACTATAAAAACAGCGACAAGAAACGGTGGTGATTGTATAAGGTGTGTACTTACTGCGTCGTCGGTTCGGAATATAACCGCGTGGTTTACTATTAGGCACACGGATCGAAATTGGCATTCTAATATGCTTTAATGAGAATGATCACCACTGGTCTGACTAAACGCCGATCGTGGCAAATTTTGCAATTATTTTTAATATTGCAGATAGCCCTCTCACGGACGGATTCGTTACAGTTTCTGTATAAAGCAGAATTCTGTTCCGCGGTTTAAACTAGCTAAATTAGGAGAAATCTATAATAATAATTTACAATACCTAGTTTTCGACCGTAAATGGAACAAGTAACGAGGCATAATTATTTATTTAAATTCCACTTTTGGCATCGGAAAGAAAACACTTCGTTATAAAATGACATCTATCTACACCGAGATCTACAATATGCTTCTATAAAAATTGAAAAGAAAATGTGTTTCACCCCACCCTATTGTACAGTATGATAAAATACATCAATACTTAATTATTGTTATATATACGAAAAACATTTTATTTTTCAATTAATACATTTCGAATACCTAAAGTATATATTTTCTATGTTTGATATTTTTATGTTTTGTTTATTCCTTATTTGTAGTTTATTGAGAGTTTTATTGTTGTTTTCAAATTATTTTGAATTCGTATAATAAATATATTAAAAACAGATATTTTTTTCCTTGTTTTTATGTACCATCCCACATTTTAAAACAATTATTTATCTTAATTCAATTTAGCAAATTGTATTTATAAGTAGTCTCGTAGGTAATATTCATATAAGTTTATTGAAATTAATCATTCAGAGTTTAAAATTCAGTATCGAGGCCAGTCTTTGTATGTGTTCTTTGCGAATCATGCAGTAATATTTCGGTATGGTCGGTAATAGGTCGGTATTGTTGTAATATTACGGTATTGTCGGTAATATTTCGGTATTGTTGGTAATATCTCGGTAGTGTTGGTAATATCTCGGTATTGTTGGTAATATTTTGGTATTGTTGGTAATATCTCGGTAATGTTGGTAATATGTCGGTATTGTCGGTAATATTTTGGTATTGCTGGTAATATTTCGGTATTATTGGTAATATCTCGGTCTGTAATATTTCAGTATTGTTGGTAATATTTCGGTATTGTCGGTAATATATTGGTAAGATAATACCAACAGTAATATGGTGTACAGAATTTTAGACAGTGAGCCACCCCTCGAGACAAAATTGATCCGCCTAGGCTAATAGTTTAATGTAATTATCTGGTCCAGCGTAAAAATAGGGTTTAGATTAACTTCTTTTCACACCTTTCAGGGTGAAACCAATTTTTGCCTCGTTGCATAGTTTGGACAAAATTCGTGTATACGACGTCCAGCGTATCTTCCGTTTTAAAAAGTAATGACGAAAGTTAATTTTACTTTTACAGACTTTTTTTCTTAGAATACATGCTGCTTGGAGGAAATAAAATATTTAAAATAGCTCTTCGTACAAAACATTCTTATAATTTGATAATATAGTTTAGAACAGCAATTGGAAGGCAGTTATTACTAGGCTTTTACCATGTTTTATTGGATAGGTGCTTGTTTCTTTAGACTTAAAAGAAAAAGTATCTAAAGTTAGAGGATTCATAATATACATGTAACTCAGATCTTATCCAAAAAAATTTTAGTTGATCTATACAAATATGAAAAAAATCATAATCATGTAAAATATTGGCGTGCACGTCACTGCCATCTGGTCGACTGATATTGAAATAAAGCCACATAGAACTTCTCATAAATAATAAAGATGGTCGTACTGTTAACGATAAGAATCTGACATAACCACGGTCATCCAAATAAGTAGCGTTTTTATACCATAACTTTAATATTTAATTACGCTAGTTCTACTAAACTTTTATTATATTTTATTAGTGTCGAGTACAACACCTCTCCTTAAAGTTTCTGAATCACTCTATATAAAGAAACGTGCTTAAATTTCTTACGTTGATATCCGAAAGAAAATACATCTGTCAGTATATTTAAGAGTGATAACACATTATTTGAAAAATGTCTGAATGAATGACACCAAACAAAAAGCAAACGATAAATTTATTTTATCTGTGAAATTGACTTAAACGAACTTCTGTGATTTTTTATTAGGATCGATACCAAAAAAGTGTAATAAATGTCGTCCTTTCAACGAAAAGGAACATATTGCCTGAAACTAAGAATTGACCTATTTAGGGCTGTTTTTCTCCATACTCACTTAATCATTCTAGAAATTTGCGCATGCACATATATAAAAAATTATTTCATTTCCGCGGTGACATTTTTAGTACAGTAGATATATGCAAAAAATAGGTGACAGGTGGGGTGAAACTAATTCCCACAAAGACGGGGCTTGAATTTTTTAGTTCGTTGTTGTTATCTTTTTGACATACTAAAATTCTAGAAAAATCTGAGTGTGTAAAATGCGTTTTTTGGTCGCCATCTTGAATTTTTTTTAAAAATAGTTAAAAATGTGTTGTATCAAATTACAGAAACTTTTATGGTGAAAAGGATTATGATACTGGTTTTAAAAAATAGAAATAAACACACTTGCAAAAGTGTGGTTCCAATTTAATATGTTGTTAGGGCCTATGCCAATAAAAAGTTTGCAGCTTCGAAGGACCTGTGCGAGCTGTGCAGTACCCAGAAAACAGCGAAATTCTTGCATTTGTTTCTGTTCTTCCTCAGTATCTCCTAAAGTATGCATTGTACAGAAAATCTTATTTCAACTTTTACTTCCCTCGCATACCGAAGGGAAGTATTGTATTCGAGAAAAAATCACCCTCTGAGATCTTTTCGGACTTTTACGTTTCAGAACATGTACATTACTAAAATATAGGTTATTTCATTCCGGCAGTCTGTCTGTCTGTCGGTCTGTTGGTGCATTAACTAAAAAAAATACTTGACGGAGAACAGTTAAATTTGGTAAGTAGCTGATACCACTGCTACCAAAGAAATGGTTAGACTTTCACTGGAAAATGTTTAAAAAAATTTTAAAAAAATGTTTTTTTGAAAATTTAAAATAGGAAATTTTGAAATTTTAAACATATTGTATGATATGGATGAATATCCACGTTTCATGACATTTTAAACATATTTAAAAAACATAATTTTTTGTGAAAATTAAAAAGAAAAAAATGGAATATTTTTTATAAAATGGATGGAAAGAAATTTCTCTTGCTCAAATTTAAAATTTCCATGTTTCATGACATTCTAAACATATTTAAAAAAAATTGTTTTAAAAATAAAAATGTTTTTAAATAAAGTGAAAATTTTATCCCCCACCAGTATAGAGTAGGAAAAAAGTTCAGGTTTTCTCTGTAATAAAAGGGCTAACTACATTGAGATCATAATTCTTATATGTCATTTCTTAATTAATAATTTTTTAAAGTGACCGCCCTATATAAATAAAGAGGGAAGTTCTGTGTAAATACCTTTACCGATTTTTTTTACTACTCTAGAATTGATGGGAAAAAAAAATCGCTCAAATATAAAATTTCCACGTTTTATGACATACTAAACCCATTTCAACAAAATATTCTTACCACTACTATAGAATAGATAATGAAAACATTTTTTACCACTAGAATTAACACATGAAACAATTTTTTTTTGCTCAAATTTAAAATTTCCACGTTTCGTAACATTCTAAACCTATTAAAATAAAAAAATTAAATGTTTTAACCACTCCACTACGTGAATGTGGAACTGAAAATGTGACAGATGGCAATAATATTTGGCATAGGCACCTATTATAGTTTTATTGGAATATGTACAGGGTGGTCATCCCAAGAAATAATTCAACCTTGGTGAACATTTGTAAAGGTATTTGCGCAAGCCATATTTGGCACCTGTTATTTAGTATTGAATTTTTGCTGTCGGATGACCACTCTGTATATTATTTTGACCAAGAGTTATCAGGACAGGTTTTCTTTGTAATAATAGTGATAACTATATTCCGATTATTCTCAATGTCATTTCGTAATTAATAATTTTTTAGAGTAACCACCATGCACAAATAAAGAGGGAAGTTCTGTGTAAATACCTGTATCGGTTTTTTTAAAACTAGATTAAGTTTTTCATAATTCAAGTCATTACCGAGTTCCATGCGCCCAGAACTTCCAAAATACGGGCTCTTTAGAATTTGGCAATTGTCCCCAAAAAGTGAAAAAATTTCGTTCTAGTCATGTATCTTGCCAAATATCGGAAAAAGTACTCATTCCACGAGGAAAGTCATAGATAAGGGATTTTTGGTAAATGAATTTACCTCAAAATCATTACATATGACTTCCTCGTAGGATAAGTACTTTTCTCAATATTTGGCGAGATACATGAACAAAACGAAGTTTTTTCACATTTTGGAGACAATTATTAATTCTTGTATCTCGGAAAGTTCTGGACGTACAGAATCCGACATGCTTAAATTATAGTAAATTTAGTCTACTTTAGAAAAGAAGTAATAACATTTTCTCTACAATATATACTTTAGGAGATACAGAATAAGAACAGACAAGTGCAAACATTTCGCATCTTCTGGGTATTGCGCAACTCGCACAGGTCTTCAGAAGCTGCAACCTTGGTTTCTTACTATTGACATAGGCCCTAAACAACATATTAAAAAATTAGAACTACATGACCTTTTGCAAGGTCGAACCCACTTTTGGGTATACTTTGACTGGGGTATAAACTTTTAGTGTTATTTATTTTTATTTTTTAAAGCCAATATAGCAATCTTTTTCAGCAAGAAATTTTCTGTCATTTGATACAACACACAATTTCTCATGATTTCTTTAAAAATTTTCAAGAAATACCAACAGCGAACTAAAAAATTCAAACCCCTTCCTTAGGGGAATTAATTCCACCTAAAAGCCTAGATCTACTATACTATTATGAGAGACAAATAATAATATAAAATTTGATTTTATTCGTAAGATTGCTTCATTCGCTTTGTTCATTCCGCAAACTTCCCCCCTCACATAATAAATTATCACTTTTAACACATCATAAATAACTATTAATGATGTTAGGCAAATATGACAGAGATTCTCTTTCTCGTTAGTGTAAATCTATCGGTGTGGTATTCGTGGAGATGCTCCTTCTTTGTTTAATATCATTAAAAATAGTTCTGTATCTATTTTATGCATTATCTTCTTCATGTTCACAACGTCTTGGCAGACGTCTTGCGATTCATGTAATGTTTAAGTTTGTCTCCCTTTGGTGTATAGCATATCCCCCTCACGCCATCTATCATGGCTACCTGTAAGATAGCCCAGCTTCACCAAAGTTCTTTCCCATTAATTCCCCTTTGGTATCAACCCAACGTTGTTGCAGGGCTCCCAGATAAAAGGGGAATATGTAAAAAAAAAAATTACTTTAGAGGTTGATATATCAGCAATACAGCAGGGTAGGGTGGTCACCCTGTGCCCTGAACAAAATTTTTATGTTTTACGTGCAGTCTCCTCTCTGCATTTAATTGGTGGCGAAAGAGGCTCACACGGCCGACTAGTCAAGTACCTGGGGAGTGAGTTCGAACAAATTGGGGTTTTAAATGTACGCTGGTGAAAACAAATACGCTTCTTACTATAACAGATTTAATGATTATATATAGGGACGCTTACAGCCAAAACTGACAGAAATAATATTACACACAATCAATATACGTGTGGCCCACACTTAACCTAACACAAAACATATGATAACTTAAAACTAATAAAATCTTAACTAATAATAGGCAAAATATGACCCCCCCAAAATATATTAGCTTAGACGATTACATTAAAATACTGAAAAATAACATGAAATGAACAAAATAATGTGAATTAAGTAAGTGACGATAGGTTCAAGCGTGGTGTTCAAAACTACTAGATTTAATTGGTGATATGCAAAATATGTACTGATAATTTACATTTAATGTGTACCGTAAGAAAGCTGACGGGCTCTCTATGCCTCACGTAGAAGGTGGTATGTGATATAAGGTCCCTCGTTAGGTAATTCAAAGACGCTTACCTCCAGCAGGTTTCAAAATGTAACCACTAGGCCTACCAGGGGAGCGTAGCTTCCAAGGGAACCAGGCAGGAGAGTCTCACCGGTACACTCAGGATTCCAAATTTACCAAATGTCTTGCCAACCAAGTTTCAGTAAAACCAAATTCACATACAGATGTACAAATCCAACAGCTAAGATGTGGGGTCAAACATCCCAAGTCCAAGATAAAATGAAACCAAAAGAACAAAAGGTACAAGAAGAACAAGAAAACCAAAAAGAACAAAAAGCCCTGCAATAAAGAAATAACGAATATTACAAATCTATTTTCTAAAGAGATTTCAGAGATATACCTTAGATGTTGAGTGGGCTTTCAGAATTCCCTTGCCATGTACTTCCAGCAAGTTGATTTATCCGGAAAATTCCGTAGCAGTATTTCCCAACAGAAAATAATAAAAATATCAAAATAAAATGCTGCTAATTTGTCACTAAAGCACTAAATCCCATTAAAGGAGCAATTAACAAAATGCTATCCACGTGCTCAGTGACACAACTTATCCTCCAGCCGGCAAACGGAAAAAATCCCCAAAAATGGCCAAGACGGAAACCTCTGTCAAAATCTGAGACTGACTAAAACTTTGTCCATGGGTACGTTCCGAATGAACACTATACAACATAACCCACAAATCTGATAAATCTCCCTTAATGACGTCTATATTTCACACATAATACAGTATTTCATAATTCCATTAACAAAGCAATAGGTTTAATTGATAATAACGGTCTTGAAAAGGTTATAATCGAGACGTTCGAAACTCGCTTCCTAATTAGGTACAGTTACAGTGCGTTGCTAGCAATGCGTTGCCAGCAACTCGTTGCTAATCATTGTGCGTGGCTCACATGGAGCCCGAACGGTAGGCAACCAGTTATACTATATTAACATATTACGATATTCAAATTGTAAATGTGCAGATACAAAAATAGACTGTAACAACGTTTTGGTGGTTTTCCTCCTCGTCTCCTGCCATCTGGTTTCCCATGGACAATCAAGCGTTCTATAGTGCCCCCTTTCTCCGGTTATTGTGGCCAAAAAATGAGAGAAGTCGAGAAAATACAATTCTAGACAGTGGCCTTGTGGAACGTATTTCTTGGAGAATCGAGATGTCCAGGGAAGCCGCAACAAATTTCTCCAAATCCACATTTCAAACGCGTCGATACGTCGTCTATATACTTCACTAATAGTCTCGGAGGCGTGAAGAAAAGTAAGGAAAACTGGAGCATTGGCAGGTATTATCTTTGTCCGTTTCGTGTTGTGCATGTCACGCTTACTTAACATCCTGTCTAAGTTAACAGAGAGGGTGTTAATCAGAATTTTAAATCATGTTGGAGTTGGAGTTTGTGGGAGGGCAGTCACATTTAGGTGACCGCAGCACCTAGGCCCCATTGGGCCCCTTGTACATCATTCCGAGGGATACAAGATTCCACCTAGGCCTCCAACCATCCTAATCTTGTGAAGAAGGTGGTGATGCTGCCTAGGGGAATATCCCTCAAGTAGGCCAGCGTTCTCCCAAAATGGATTCTCTGCTAGAGGAGACTGCCGGGCACTCACAGAGTACGTGTTGGACCGTCACGTCTTCTTGTTCACAACCTCTGCATAGGGGTATGTCATTTAACTTCATGTTATAAAGGTGCTTCCTCAGCTGGCAATGACCAGTAAGAATTCCTGTCGCGAAGCGCAGGTTCTTCCTGGACATTCCCAGGTAGATCATCGTTGTATCCTTGTCAGGGTATCTAAGCAGATCCCTGGCCAACTGACAACTATGAGTTTCATCCCACAGTTTTTTAAATTTTCTGTGGGTGTCTTCTTTAATCATTAGCATTATTGCTGAGGTCGGCAGTATGTTGGAAGGGCCAGGTCCAAGTATACTTAGACTGGCTGCCTTCTTAGCCAGACTGTCAGCTTCCCTGTTGCCTCTGCACTGTGCATGCCCTTTGACCCAGCATAGAATGACACTGTTCATGCTGGAGGCGCCCACGAGTGCCTGATGGCATTCCCATACTGACCCTGTTGTTATTTTGTGTCTCTATAGGGCCAGTAGTGATTGTCTACTATCAGTGTAGATTCTTATTGTTTTTCCCGTTATTTGTCTACGGGAAATTTCTTTTGCGGCTATGGTTATTCCCGCCAGTTCTGTTTGTATTATACTGGCTTGTTTGTCCATAGCCCATTTAATTTGAATTTGCAGGTTCCTGGAGTATACCCCACAACCTGTTCCTTCTTTCTTTTTCGATCCGTCTGTGAAGATGTTAACTGTTCCTTCACCGACAGCCTCATTGCTACTGTTTGTGTGTATTTCATAGGGTCTATCAAAGAAATTTTAAATCATATAGTAACTAAAAACTGCTGATTCCGGCTTTTCAGTTTGGCTTCAGGAAATGACAGCACCATCCACGCTTTGTGCAGGGTGGTGCAGGATATATATAATTCCTATAATAAAAAGCAGTGCACTGCATTATTACTCCTGGACATCTAGAAGGCCTACGACACCGTCTGGCATAATGGCTTACTTTATAAATTAGATAAGGTCCTCAAGCTCCCGAACTATATTGCAACATTATTTATTATATTCTTCGCAAATACAAAACGCAGAGTAATATTGCATTCGATCGGCACATATCTAAAACCGGCAATATTGCTCGTAGAGAAAACATTTTCATATCGCTGTGTTGGTGATTGAATTTTGAACAACTTCCAAAATGTCCGTCCGTCACGTTTCTTGTAAGCATGATAACGTAAGGAGGAAAAGTTCGATTGTATTGAAATTTGGACAGTAAGTTACTGTTAGCTAGGGGAAGAACCTTACTGTTTTCGAACAAAGTCGATTAATAAATAAAGAAGTTATTAATTTCTTTAATAAAAATTGTTTTTTTGTTCATGTTTTGTAATTAAACAAAAACTGTTTAAAAGTAATATTATTTACAAAAAAAACTGCGAAGAGTAATTATCCTATAGAATGTGCAACGATTATATACCTAGTTAAAATCATATATTAGATCCCGTTATATCACTGTATGTGTTAATAATGTATACTCGGCGCCTATCTGCAGGCGTTCCACAGGGGGCAATCCTCTCCCCGCTCCTTTATAACTTGTACACATCCGATGTCCCAACTCACCCAACTTCTAATATTTTACTTTATGCAGATGATGCCGTGCCATATGGACAACCATTCTATATTCCAACAGCCACGCAAAAGGATGCCTAAACTCATGAACTTCTTTAACACGTGGAAAATACGTATTGACAATGACAAAGCACAAACTGTAACTTTTAACAGAAAATTTACTAACATCAATACGATAACAAAACTATAGATAGACGGACTGATACTTGAGAAGCGAAACTCAGCCAAATACCTAGGGGTAACCCTGGATGTACGACTGAGTTTCGCCCCTCATATCACGCTAATACTCAACAAAACGTACGCCACGTTAAACAGACTTTACCTACTAGTTAACAGACGGAGTAAACTTACGACGGATAATTAAAGTAGTAAGTATTACATGAGGTTATTTTTCGACCTATTATGACGTATGCCTGTGTGGCGTGGAATTTAATCTTCGTAACACAATGTAAACGCATCCAAGTCCAAGTCACTCAAAATAAACTTATAAGACTCCTTACAAACGCAGACAGGTACACTCCGGTAGCTGAATTGCATCGTACAACTGAACTCCAGTACATTCGAAAATATATCGACTAAATTGCACAGCAATTTCTATCTAACAGAAATCGGCTATCGGCAATGACTACACACATTACGCAAGTTAGAGCGCACCAAGACCCAAGACATACATATAAGCTACTTCACCAAAGACTACCTGTTTTTTTTAAAAGATGGTGACTGTGACAAACGACACAAAACTCACCTGCCATGATAAAAACACAACACCCTCAACATCTCCTTCCTTCCGCTTTTCTCCATGCCACCTATCTAACAGCAACTCCTAAATAGTTCCATTCGATAACTCATGTTTTTATTCAACTGATACATTGTTTAAGCAGGGTCTTATTTATGTTTTTCCCTACGGTATCTAAAACGTTAACTGCCGAACCATTACACCTCATTTTTTTATTATTTTAATTTCTTTGGAAACAATTTTTAAATAAATACATATCGATTTTCATGACTGTGTTATAGCAACTACAATATTGTATCAAGTTCATTAAATGGTCCCCCGCAATACCATCGGCTATCATTTTGTTATGTTTAATGTATGTATTTATGTAAATAAATAGTATGATATACCATAGTTTAAGAACTGAAATATAAAATTTAAAAATTTTTAAATGTTTAAAAAAAAAACATCACGCCAAATTTTGTTCTACTGGGAAGTGATTTTGCCATCTTAGGCCAGTAAAAATAATGGGTCGACCTAAAACAAATTTTGGACAAGCTGATTTTAGCGTGATTGTGTTCCCTAAGGGCTACTATTTATGTGCCTAAAAGTCCCCAGTGATCCCCAGAGCCAAACTACCCCAAAACCACCCCCAAAGGTACATTTTTTCTTTTTTTGTGATTTTCTCAAAAACTTTAAACTTTTCGACAAAATTTCAGGATACATATTTTATAGAGCATAAAATTCCCTATCCAATGGTATATATAGTATAAATTCCAGTAATTGGAAAGCCCTCTATAGCCTTTTGAAAATAAATAAAATTTACATTCTGCAAAATTATTTTTGATTTCGCAAGTTCTGAACAATATTTTAAAACTACATTAACACAACTTGGGCTTTATTGTATTTTTATCATATCTGCGGCATTTATTTAATTCAAAATTATTTTTTATTAATACCATTAGCTATATTTATCTTTACAAATAATTTTAAGCCTGAGAAAATCCCGCGATTTGCATACAAATCTCCAAGTAATAAAGAAGTTAAAAGTTAAAAAAATTGAATAATTTATGAACAACTTATTCATTATAAAAAGTAAAAAAAATAAAACTATTCCAAAAAAAACATAATACATTTTCATTAAAAGATAAATTAAAACTTAAACAAAATTAACTAAAAATCCTTATCATCCTCAACTAAAGACACCTCTGATGCGGCATTACTGCAATATTGTCCCAGACAAAAACCGCAACTTGCAGTACAATTTAAATTGAATTTGCTACAAGTACAGGACTTACTGGAGCAATTAGATTTGCATCTACAAAACAAAAATTTTAAAATGGAATCGGGTGCAATTTCTTTTGAATTCTTTTGCGGTTGTAGTGCGCCATCTTTTTAATCCACCCCCAGTCCTCTGGATTTAATTCGGTGCCCATCCATAGCTGTACTTGTAAGTAAACTCTTTTAATATGGAGTTCAGCAACTTCAGATGAAGGTGGCAATGTAGCGAGCTAAAAAATTTTAAATAAATTTTGACGGGAAGTTGTGTGACAATATTTATAACACCTTAATTCATTTAAGTTTTTGCTTTTGTGACTACCATACCATTTTAAAATAAAATTTTGGCCTGCTTTTAATAAATCCTATAGATTCGGAAAATCGCTTTTAAATATGGAAAGATCGTTAAAAAGAGCATTATAATTTTTTTAAATTGTGAATGGCGTTTTCTTGCCCTTTTTAAAAAAATGCTGACGTATCGCAAACAGTCATAGCATGAAGAAATAGTATATTTTGAACAATGGGTTTATCTAATATATTTTGTAATGCGTATATATTTGTTAGCTTATTTGGCTTACAAGATCTACCGGGTCTCAGCATATAAATATTTTGATTTGTACAGTGTTCTAGAAGCAACACCATACTGTCTGTATCTAGTGCCACAACAATTACGGGATTGTTACTTTCTATGGCAAAATCCACTGCTGTTTTAGCAATCATATAATCAGTCTTTGCTATTTTCACTGAAATACCGACATTAACAAAATTAATGAACTTCTCTGTATTTGAAGAAAGTGCTAAAAAATGATCTAGGTTTATACTAACAGATGTCTCAGGTGTAAATTTAACTTCTTGCCCAGTTGGGTTCTTTGCTCTAAGTTGGTGTTCTGTAAATTTGGTACTTAAATGTTCATTCCGCCACCAGCGCCAATCACCGACGCCTGGAAATTTTGCCGAACCCTCACTTTATCGTTAGGTGGAGATTTTTAACGTGCTCACATCTCAGATACACGGAAGCCACAGTTTTCCATCTCTTTCGACAGATGGTGACGTGAGCAGATCCGCTCACCCACTATATCTCGTCGACTCGGACTGACCAGGGACTGAAGCCGGGCCGTGTGTGTGAAAGGACGTTCCACTGTCCCTTAAACTTACGAGCCGATATTATTAATAATTAAAAGGAAGATTACTTTAATTTGGCCATAGGATAATAATAACATATCTGTTAATTTTTCTCTAGACACTCTAATAACATAAATGTGTAATAATATTATAATATATACACTTTAAAAAACGGCTGTATAATTAATTATTGCCGACGCGCTCTTTACATCAAGTACAGGTAATAGCTAAAAACTCAGGAATGCACTTGTCTACTTGGAACCCCGCGCCCGTCGTGTTGCTCCGTGCTATTACGCCATCCGCCAATTTTAAATAAAATTAAAAAGTGATTACATCATACCAACTTTAGTGTCATTGTAGTTTTAAAGTATTGGTCAGAACTTGGGAAATCGAAAATAATTTTGAAGAATTTAAATTTTATTTATTTTCAAAACGCTATAAAGGGCCTCGCAATTACTCGAATTTATACGTCTTGGATAGGAAATTTTTTGCTCTATGAAAAATGTATCCTGAAGTTTTGTCGAAAAGTTTAAGGTTTTTGAGAAAATCGCTAAAAAACAAAGAAATGTACCTTTGGGGGTGGTTTTGGGGTAGTTTGGCTCAGGGGATTACTGGGGACTTTTAGGCACATAAAGAGTACTCCCTAGGGAACACAATCACGCTAAAATCAGCTTGTCCCAAATTAGTTTTAGGTTGGGCTTAAAATTCACTTAATTTTATTGGACTATCTGTATTCTTCGTCGAACCTTATACTCACAGTTTTCAGTGTTGTCCACGAGGGTTCCGAGGTAGGACCATCTTGTTTATCACCTCACAATCACCGATCCTTAACCTGAATGATTTTCATTTACTCGGTCTACAATCATAATTCATGAATTATTCACACATTTAAATAGTTAGGATATATGACATCGTTAATTATAATGGATATTATAAGGTTTATTGTATACTCATTCTGTTTGTTTAAAAACTTATTCACACACTTTATGCCATTATTCTGCATATAATATTCTTTTGGGTCTGCAAGACCTTTTAGAGGCTAAATATGAATAGCTACAGCTATATTGACAACTGGTTAGTTTTTCACTTATTCATAACTTAATTTTGTGATTTGATACACTGCAGTATTAGACAATAAAGCCGGTTAGTGTTATAATCAGAACTTCTATATTTTTTGTGTAAGTTAGCTGTAAATTATGTTTCGACAGACGAAATAAACTCGCTCCTTAGACTTTTATCGTTTAGGGATACGACAGCCTTCAAGTATGTGTGATAAAAGGCGCTCAAAGATAGCCGAAGCGTCACATGATCTTAAAAAGTAACTCGACCCGAATCCTTTTCAGATCGCAATGATCAGATTACAATAAATTCGTCAAAGCCGTCCTGATTCCGTTGTATTCCATTTCTCTTGAAATAATTGCCTCTCATCTTGCTAATAAAATTAACAAAGTAAATTGTTATTACACATAACTTGTCACCTGAGTTATTCAGTATTCCTCTTCATTTGTGAAATCTAATCTATGTAGATACTAACTTTGGCTTTTACGGATCAAAATAGTAGCATTATACAGAATCAACATTTTTAGCACATGGAAAGTATCTGATAAATTCAGTAGGTACAGAGTTTTATAATAATAATAATATTAATAATAATAATAAAATATAATCTACTAGATGAGGCACTCCCTCCCTACTACAAGTACATTCCTACACCTGTCTTAGAGTCTATAGAAGAAGTTTTATATTGGGATAGGCCAATAATAACCGACCGATCTGTGGACTATAATAGACCAGATATTGTCCTTATTCATAAGTCCAAGAAACTTGGAATTATCATAGACATTGCTGTACCCCTGTCACATAACATTCATAAAACGGAAAGGGAAAAAATTTCAAAGTACGAAAATCTGGCCTACGAACTAAAGAACATCTGGAAACTTCAAAAAATTGAAATATACCCACTGGTGATATCGACTGAAGGAATTATGAGTACCAACTTTTTTAAAAACATCACTAAACTGGGACTGCCAGGCAACATCTTAGATATCGGACAACAGGCGGTCCTGTTGCAAACATGCCACATTGTCCGAAAATTTCTAAATAGCTGAGAAAAACCGAAGTGTTTCCTCACTATATATACCGCACGCCACAAAATTAGGCAGAAATATGAAAGAAATAATAATAATAATAATAATAATATCTGAGCAATATAGAAGTCGACAAAATAGCGTCGAACGCTTGGCTCATGAATGGTGGTCTCTTCCCAGAAACGGAAGGTTTCCTGACTGCCATCCAAGATCAAGTAATTAACACCAGGAATTACCAAAAGCATATTATTAAAAATGGCCTTATCGAAGATGACAGGTGCAGAAGATGTGGTGAAAAGGCGGAAACTATACTACACATTACTGGTGCATGTAGTCATCTAACACAAACTGATTATCTTCACCGACACAATCAGGCTGCAAATATAATACACCAGAACCTAGCCATCAAGCATAACCTGATTGAAAACAGCTTGCCATATTACAAATACAAACCTGAGCCTGTGCTAGAGTCTGATAGGTTCAAACTTTACTACGACAGATCTATCATTACGGACCGAACCATCCATAATAACAGACCTGACATAGTCCTTCAAGACAAAAGAGAAAAGACCGCCTACTTAATAGATATTGCTATCCCAAACACTAACAACGTCCAAAAAACAATAACAGCAAAACATCAGAAGTACACGGAATTGATGGAAGAGATAAAACGGATGTGGGGTATGGACAATGTATATATAGTACCCATTGTACTGTCAACCACCGGCGTCATCCCTATGAGTTTACACGAAAACATCAAAAAATTAAATTTACACAAGGGTACTTATATAAACTTACAAAAAGCTGTGATTCTAGGAACAACAAGAATAGTCCGCAAGTTCTTGAATCAAACATGAGGGTGCTTGGCTTGGCCCGTACCTCATGAAAAATTGCCAGCATAGAAAGAGCTGAGAACAACAGAGATAATAATAATAATAATAATTAAAAAAAAAATAATAATAATAATGCTGCTTTACGAGTGCTGTATTACCATCTTCGGCACTCGTACGAGGTAGACCGAACACCAGTGTTGCCTTATGTTCCCGGAGAGATCGAGTCCGTTGTCGAGAACGAGAAGTGCCGAATTTATTGGAGCTACTCGTTCCCGACCGTCAGGCTGATTCAAGCCAACAAGCCTGACATAGTCCTCCTCGACCACCAGACCAAGGTGATGTATGTCATCGAGTTCTCGGCACCTGCCGAGACAAACATCACCTTGAAGGAGAAGGAGAAACGGACTAAATACAGAGATCTCCGGTGTGAGCTCCGAGCGCTATACCCAGACTACTCGGTCAAAATGGTCGTCCTGATAATCGGCGTTCTCGGTGGGATGAGGCCTACGCTGCTCTCAGCATTGAAGAACATACCGGCCTTCCAAAAATCAGCCGAATGGTTGGCAGGCCAAATGCAGAAGGCACTCGTCTTGGGGTCCCTGCGTCTACTTAGGGTACACGACTCTGGAATCTACAACCACTAACCCTGCGGGATGTGGGGAGTGGTTGTAGATAATTCGCTGGCGCTTCCCCCGTGAGAATATCAGAGACACGGGAGAACTGTCCAGCATCGCTAACGCGAGAAATAATAATAATAATAATAATACACGCGATTTTCAACAAATACCACCGGAGGAAACTTACAAGTACCTAGGAATCGTGCAGAACAGACGGATAGACCACACCCAGCTAAATAAGGAGTTCAGAACAAAATACAATCAACGTTTAAATAAGCTCCTCAACACAAAACTCAATGCTAGGAACATCATTACAGCGATTAATACATATGCTGTCCCTAGTCTGGCATATTCATTCGGAATACTGAAGTATTCAGATACAGACCTGGAAGAATTGGATAGAATGACGCGCACTACGCTCACAAAATTTAGGATGCACCATCCAAAAAGTGCAGTTGAACGGCTATATATGGCACGCACGCAAGGAGGAAGGGGTCTAATCAGTATCCAGAAGATGTGCAAAACTCAAGAGAAGAACATGCTATCATTTTTCTATAATTAGACAGGCTAGGCTGTTCATTGGAAAGATTGTGGAATGTGACAACGGGTATTCAGCACTAAACCTCAAATATCGACAGCACGCTGTGGTGATCCGTGGAAATGAAGACATCCATACATCGTGGCAAGATAAGGTACTTTACGGGAAGTATCCCAAAGCGATAAACAGTCCAAAGGTTGACAAAAACCCCGTCCTGATAGGGGTCATGGGCAAGGTGGTGAGGCCCAACAGGATGGACCGCCCGATAACGATGAGCGCTGCGGACAATGACGCTTTGAGTGGACTGATGAACTAAGAAACAGCCTTATGCAGTGCTACGAGAGCAATGAGCCCGCACGGAGGGGATACATGACGCGGATGCATGCTCTGTGGTGTAATATCCGCCCAGAGGATCGTGCGGTCACTAAACAAAACCTTGGTGACTATGTATTTCACCTCCGTAGCAGAGGCTACGTCAGAATCGGTCTGAGGCCTGTTGAAGAGGTAGTCGATAGACCGCCCAATCAACCGGCCGAGGAAGTGGTTTTAAACGTATTACCAATACCAGAGGGTATCAGAACTAGAAGGGGGCTACACCACCAAAAGCCCCGTCGGCAACAAGATTTGGTCAGAGTGGACACAGAACTTAGTTAAGCTATTCCGCAACAGGTTGACATCTGGCACGTCAACTGTGCCGTTTATGAAGCTTTGATGCGGGTCTCTTCAGTGGAGAGGCGGAATAATACTGCCTCACCGCAAGAGAGAGCTGACCGGCGCATATGAAAAATGGAGGCGAAGATTCGATTGGAGAGATAATACGCTTCCCGTATCCAGTGTGTGATGGATTATATGGAGCAGGACAAGTGGTTTACGCCAAGAGTTCTGCGAATTGCGTCAACTTAAGGCGAGTCCATCACACGCTTAACGTGACATTGTTGCTTACGACCATGCAACATTGTCTCGATCGGATACAGATGCTAGTGATTTGCAAAAAGTCGCTAGTAGGGCGGGCGAGAGCGGTAGCGGAAAATAGCCCTTTCCACAAAAAGCCATCTCGTCTGTTCCAACCACCTGAGCGTATTGTTGAGAATCCGGCGACCGTAGATCAGGTGGAAAACTTCTGGAATACTTTAAGAACTGCTTTAAGAACAGAACAGAAGCGTCCGCTAAATCAAGATACTCCAGCCCTAGCACACTTCGAAGCTTTTTGCCAAGAGCTTCAGCAACCTCAAGCAGTGTGCCAAGCGATAACGACGGAAGAGGTTCAAGGAGCTCTTGAAGGCTCCAAGAACTTTGCTGCTCCTGGTCTTGATGGGATCAACAGCTTTTGGCGGAAAAAACTATCAGACACCCACCGCCATTTAGCCAGAAATTTTATTTCTTGGCTATATGGAGAGCAGCAAATGCCTTCCTGGATTGTCGAAGGGCGAACCGTGCTGCTCCCTAAAAACGGAGATTTGTCCGAACGAAAGAACTACAGACCGATAACCTGTTTAAACGCATGCTACAAGATATTCACACGTATTTTGTACATGCGCATACTTCATGCAATTGGCCCGGTATACGAACGGATATACGGGCAACGTGGGTCTAAGAGGGGTGTCGCTGGCTGCAAGGAGAACCGGCATTGACAGATGTGTAACGCAGGACTCCGTGTAGTATAAGCGGAACCTTTCTATGGCCTGGATCGACTACCGCAAGGCATTCGATATGACATTACATGAGATAATTGTTCACTTGCTGAAATGTCTTGCGGTGCCCGGTCCCATAGTAAGGTGCATAGAACAACTCATACCGCTCTGGAGGACTCGCTTTAATATAACATCAGGTATTGTCAGAGTCCAGACGGAGCCGGTTGTGTTTCAAAGGGGCGTATTTCAGGGTGACTCCCTTAGCCCCCTTTTATTTTGCATCTCACTACTGCCGTTGTCCGTTGAACTTCGCAGAACCCGTGGTTACAACTGCGGTACCCCCGGATATAGGCGGCATAAGGTCGCTCATTTATTTTACATGGATGACCTTAAATTCTATGCCTCTAGCGAGAGGGACTTACATCAGTTTCTCAGGGTGTTGATATGGAGTTCGGCTTGGACAAATGTGCACTGGTTCATCTTAAGAGAGAACGATGCTGTAACTACGGAGAGGATGCACAGCTTGTAGACGGAAGCATCTTGCACCGTCTAGATGCCGGAGAGTCGCACACGTACTTGGGTGTTGAGGAACGCTCCACCCAAGAAGTGTCAACGGTGAAAAACACTCTCCGCGGCAAGTATCAGCACCTCCTCCGGCAGATCTGGTCCTCAGAACTGTCGGGGAAGAATAAGGTGTCTACAATAAATATGCTTGCCGTTCCGATCATTCTCTACTCCTTTGGGGTAATGAAGTGGACGCAAAGTGAGCTGCACCAACTCGACGTAGGAACCCGAAAGATGATGCATATCAATCGAAGTTTGTATCCGAAATCGTCCGTTCCGCGGTTGTATCTCTCACGACAGCAGGGGGGCCGTGGACTCTTGAGTTTGGAGTATCTACATAACAGGTGTGCTCTGGATAAAGCCTCTAAAATTATCAAGAGTTCGGATCCCCTCCTCTGCAATGTTCGCGACCATGAACATGCAGGGGTAGGAGCATTTTTACTGATGGCACAGAGAGCAGCCGATGAGCTCGATCTCGACTTCGACACTGGGCGAGTAAACCCAAGCTCTGTTACCGAGCTGGAACCTGCTCAGTTAAAAGCCCACATAAAAGCAGCAGAGCAACGCAAACTTCTGCAGCTGCACGAGGATAAGCTTTTCATGGAGTCTTCTACAAGAACATTGGATGTTCAATGTGGATGTTAGTGAAGGTATTTCTAGGCCTCTCATAGTCGACCATTAGGTTGCTCCCCACGATGATTAAAATGTTTACCAACTGTCATAACTCAATGGAACATTCAGTTTGTTTCTACTGAAAATGTTTCAGCATCAATTACCGCGACTCTAAGTCCTTATAGTATCACGTTATTAAGCAGAAACGAGGAAAAAATTATATAAATTTATTTTATTTAAACTTGTCAATATTCCCCTCTCACCACTATGTAAAATACCCTGTATATTTAAAAGGCATTTTTCCAAATTTCATACCGATGCTAACTGACTATTTACATGCATCTGAAAATTATCCTGCCTAATGGATATGGCCCAATAGCTCAGGCAGTGTAGCTAATTTTGTCTATAAATCTCAAACATGTTCGGATGCAGATGATTTATTTTTTAATGAGTTCTCTGAAGTGTACTTAATAAAATCATCTAAAGTTTGCATGATTTCTAGACCGGCAGCATTAAAAGAAATATCAAATACTTTTTATCGGTGTTTCTTCAAAAATTTTAACATGAGTCGATGTACGAGAAAATAAAAAATATTTTCATATAGGGCATACATTTTTAAGCAAAACATATTTCTTATCAATATGTCCAATTACTATGCAAACGTGGCTTCAGGAGAAATTTTTATTTCAATATCTACTGAGAACAACAGGGAACTCATTTTAAAAATGCACAAGTTGTGGTATTGTCCACATCAGGGAATATTTCTTATCAATATGTCCAATAATAATGCAAAAGTGGCTTTGGAGGAATTTTTTATTTCAATATCTACTGAGAACAACAGGGAACTCATTTAAAAAATGCACAAATTGTAGTACTGTCTATATTAGGGAATATTTCTTATTAATAGATTAATATTTTATTTATTTATTTATTTATTGAATACAATTGCAAATTTTAATTTATTACAAGTATGTTCTGTTTACTCTACTTTTATCTTTGTACCTAAGTTGTACATATGCTCAAACTAATTTAAACTGCTAAAACTAAAATTCCTAACGTACACATCGTACACAACAAAATAAAAAACGAACATTAAGTTATACATATTGCACTATGACCTCAACAATAGAGATGTTCACAAAAAAATTAAATCCAGTTTAAACATCATAAAATGGTTAAAAATAGTCTTATAATAATATCCACAAAGTTTTACAAGAATCAACAAATCCGTTCTATGGGAAAATCCCTAAAGAAATACGAATATTCATTTGAATGGGCAAAACGCCCTCGTGTGACGTCATGTTGCTCATAGTTAAACCACATATGCTAAATGCGCGCGAATATAGTTGCTAGGCTTTCATGCACGTTTCTTATGAGAATTGGGGATGGTAAAAAATGTAATATATCGATATATGAATCATTTGATACATCACAAGACTCAGATTAATATAATCGATATATCAACAAAAATTTACCGATATTTCTATGTATCGATATATTTTGTAGATTAACATTTAATGTAAAAAATTAATGAATATTGCGTTGTAACATGCGGAATGCTCAATAGCACCCTTCGTTACACTGTTAATATTTATTATAAAAATTATAAGTTACCGGAAATATTATTCCCACAAACTCTAGTACTAATAGAGTGCACTTACTCTTTAGACTATGATGAACATACGTCATCTGTCAGCAGTTAACGGTCGCGAATACTAGATAGCGCACCAGGGATGAGATTTCAACTAAATAAAGCCGGGTGAAACTCTTTTTTGTTTAACCATTGAACTAATTAGACGTATTTATAATTTTGTTTGGCCTGTAATGGGGATGTTAGAATTTGAAAAACCTCGTGATGATCACATGAGGTAAGGTTTTAATTATTATACCGGTAAATACCGTCTAACATTTGAAACATTGCTTTAGGTTTTTCTCATATTCTTAGAAATTAAGAATTAATTTCTTAATAACAAAGCTTATTCACGTCTAATGATTTTAACGTAGAAGTATCTCAACGTTACATTAATTGCTTTGAGCAAGATTTGAGATTATGTACATTCAAATTGCAATACCTACTACGTCTTCCACTAAGCAAGCAATATTCATGTGAAGTCAACCTTTCTATACTACTTTTTGAATTGGGATATAGGAAAACATTGTGAGCGATGAGATTTTCCTCATTTTGTCTTGGCGACAAATCCTGTACGAACGTCTCTACGATTTCATAACCTCAAAATGGGATTAAGGCAGCCACATGTGAAACATAGCATAATCATCGGAGAACAGGATCATATTTAGGAATTTCCTTAATCAGGATAACAAAATAAAAGATAGGTACTTTTGATTGCTACATGTAAAAGGGATTATTTTCACATGATTGTAGTTTTGGGTCATAAAAGCCAAGTGTCTAAATTTAAAATATGAGATTCAAGTTAAATCTATTATAATTTTTTGTTAGATTATATTTTAAATAAGCTGTTAATCCGTTGTCGTACATTAATTCATAGTTACTTATATCTTAAATTCATTGTCGCACATATTTCATCGTAGTATTAATTTAGTGGTTAGTTTTATCGTGATTCCTTACTGTAAATATGTTATCGTAGTATTTTAATGCATTTCTATTGGTAACATAGTAAGTCGTGGTTAATTTCTATGGTAACGAGAGTGCTTAAAGTTTATGAACTTTGAGATAATGTTACGAGACATATTTGTTGTAATATAGTATTTTGTCTCGCGTAAAGGATCTCAAGTTCCTAATTTTGTTGTAATATATGATTTTTAATATTGAGGTAAATTTACGAGACTTATCTTTTGTAATATAGTTATTTTGTCTCTCGTAAAGGATCTCAAGTTCCTAATTTTATTGTAATATATGAATTTTAGTATTGAGGTAAAGTTACGAGACGTATCTTTTGTAATATATTTTTGGTTCTCGTACACGCCTCAAATTTATTTTGCTGTTGAGCAAATTGTAATATAGAGTATCTTGTAATATAGTATATTTTGCATATATTTCTGTCTGGTACTTTGCTATACAGTATCGTTGATGCTGTGATAGTTTCACTTTTTGTAATATAATATTTTCGTAATATACTACTATTGTATATATGTTACTTTTGTCTTTGGTTTATCTTTATCTTTAATTTTCCATGATTATACTAAGTAATCAATGGCGCCCAAGCCTTGAACTCAACGCCCTTTTGCTCTCCGTATCTTTACTGTGCTAGCCAGGTTAAACCAGTGACGCTAACCACGTCGCTCGTAGGGTGGCCCACATAAGAACTACTTGGGCAAACTAAAACCTTTTTAAATAGCCACAGCGTAAGGTATAACTTCGGAAAGAGGGAGGCTGCATTCTTTACAATACAGTATTTATCTCGATTGAGAGCTCGGGAGGGTAATATGCAAGTTGACCCTTTTCGATATATTTAGAAAAATATCGATATTTCAACCCGATATATTGCAACACAAAAATGATATGAATATATTCATGGTATAGGATTAATATATTCATATTTGTTTTATATCGATACATCGTTGCCGTCCCTAAAAATCGGAGACCGATTTTGATAAATGCGTTTAAGGTAACAAAAGTTTAAAAAAAATATCATTGGTTTAAAAAAGGACCAAAGCTTCTTTCTTTTTACATTTTGTGACACAGGCATAAAAACCTTTTCAGGGTTATTTAAAAGTAAACTTCATGTTTCTAAGTCAGATGAAAAATTTCAAAGCTTTGCCTCCTATTACCACTAGGATAGAGCGGGGCATGGATTAAAATAAGAAATTAAAGGAAACTCGCCAGTATCAGTTATAATTTCTAATTTACGCCACTCACTCCTAAAATATTTTACGATCTAACGGTCACTACTGTTTCCTTAATTTTTTACACACATACATAATCCTGTAAAAGGGCAAGCAGAACGGCACAGGTATTAAGCAGGGACGGACCACAGTCTTCCGCGATATTATGATAAAATTTACCGTTTGGCTAAAAAATACAAAAAACTCATATTTGCGAACTTTGACCTTGAATACATTTCCTTGTAGATGTGGGATCGATGGGGACTTTCACATTTCATTTATAATGGTATTCTCAACATTCGTACCCATTTTCGGCTCTATGCGAATTATTGTAAACTGACCCCTATTTCTTGAGCTATTTTGACCGGGTTAATTATTCTTATTAAAAAATATAATATTTAATTTGCTTAGTTACCTATATACAATTGACATGTTTAAAAACGTAGTTTTTTAAAGTTTGCTAAACTGATGAATTAAACAAATACAGGTAATATTTTATTTTCAAGAAAACTCTCTTCAAATTTGAGTGGCGACTGCGAATTAAAGTAAAGTAAAAATCTAAATGTAATCCGCTACTTACATTTTACCATTATAAGAAGAATTTTAATAACTACATTTAATATTTTTCTGCAATTTACAGTAATAGTCGTGGCAGTATAATAAATTTGTAAGTAATAAATACTGATATCGTCGTTATACTTCAATAATGCTGCGTCCACATTTCTGATAACATTCATGGACACAATTTCGCATGTAAAAGTCCTCACTAGTGTAGGTTACTACCAACTTGACGATTTGGGTACAGTCATAAAAGCGGTTCAGTTTAGATTTCTATTGGATGTTTTGGTCAGATTGTGTATTAGATTTTGCTGATAGCATGGAGCAGCTTTTTATATCAAACTTTCGATCTTTAATATCAAGTTTTGGACTTTCGTTCTCAAATTGCACGTAGTGAATTCTAGCAATTCATGGTTTCGAAGAGATTTTAAAAGAGAAACTAGAGATTATTTTATTGTATGTACCTATCTTATAACTACCGGCTCAGAGCTTACTCATTTGGCTTGCAACTAGGGATTCCCGCTCAAATTCTGGCTAGGGTATGAATATTTACTGGCGTTGTTAATGTGTTACCGAGACAGTACCAGTGAGCAATGAATTCAATTGTAACGGTGGCTGTGTATTGTGACGTTTTCAAACGGTGACGTAATTGCATAGCTTTTCACGACAGCTGACAGTTGACATTTTGTGTATGCTCTTGGGAGTTTCCCGTAGTCCAGGCGGCAAGTAAATTATTGTGACAAGATCACCTATCTCGCTGATTTTTTGCATACGTTTTAAGCCCCTCTGAATATCCCAAACGCACAAAATTCTATATTTTTCTAGTCCCGAGGGGGCTAACAAGTGCTAAAATTGTTTTTCGATTATTTCGAATTCTACTGAAGCTACGACAAAAGCGTAGTACCAGCGTAAAGGGCACTTCGAGCACTACAACTTTGGGGATGGGGCGGCAAACTTTTTCGAAGCAACAATTTTCTTTTCAATGAAATTGTTTATTTGCAACGTGCTTTTACCATTTTAACCATTCTGTGATCATTTTATCATTTCATAACGTTAGCAAAGACTAATATATAGAAAGTTGATAAAGTTAATAATTAATTGTTTGCACTATTATGACTGTTTAACATTGTCATGGTTGTATGATATTTTTACTTTCGCATTATCGAAGTAAAAACATTTCAATCATACGAATTCTAGAACATTCGGGTACTTTAATCTGCCGTGAGATAAGAGCTTTAAGGTCACGGCAGGTGGCTTAAAACCTATGCAAAAAACAACGAAGTAGGTGAGTTTGTGACAATAACAGGGAAAATCTCCCTGAAGGCGCCTGGACTACTGTATTTTTGAATTATTGCTAAACTATTCTTACTTTTGTTGTTGACTTAGTTGTATTGAGTTTATTCACGTATGTTTGTTATATAAACTGTACGTATGTACCAGGTTATTAAGTCGGCCTGGAGTGCGTTGTGCCGTTGCTGTCTGCAAAAATACTTGTGGGAACGGTAAGAAGCAGGCTTGAAAACCCCTTCTCTTCCATTTTCAGAAGACATAAGATTGGATCAATGCTTGTCGAAGAAATGGCGAATGAAATTGAAGTGCTTGTTATGTTTGCAGTATACATCTTTCTGGAGATAACTTTCAGCTGATTTACATTCATTATTGATGTCTAATACTTCAACGGTTATACAACTGAAGGAAACAAGTGGTAGTTAACGTATAAGTGGGATCACAAGAACTTGTTGTTTTAGTTCTTTTGACAATTACAGGCTCCTTATCGATCTCGACTGAGCGACTGCTTTTGACCGTTCAACGGACGATATTGGAACAAACCTACGGTTTAATTTTGCATCGCATCGATACCCTGTCCAGACAAAGAGTTTTGAAAATGTAGGTAAATCTATGGGGTCAATTTCATCCCGTTAAGTCCCGTAAAGTGGTCCGGTTTTGAAATAGCATATACACGTTTGCTTCATGAGCTATTACTTGCGATATCCCCTGAGTCTTGTTCGGTACACACCGTGTAGAATAACACTTCTCTTTTCTCAATATTCAAGCTCTTAGTGAGTTTTAAAACATTGTAATTCCTGCTTGTTTATAATTCAGGTAACTATACGGTGGTCTCTTTTTCTAGTCTCTTTAACTCTCGTTGTGTCCATATCGCTATGGTATTTTTTATTTTAAAATATTCTGTGGAATTTCTAGGTCATTAATTCTCTTGATTCTCATAGCTTTTCTATTAGTAATTATTTGAAAAAAATCCGTTCAAGGCAATACGTTCCAGAGCGGATATTACCGTTACAAATTTAGTCCGTTTCGTAGAATTAGCATTGTTTCACCTTATCAGGACTTTCATTCTTGGTAGCGCTTAAGTTTCTCAAGTTATTTTGAAAAAGCAAAAATTAAAACGATCACATTTTTGCGCCTGTCGAAATTATGATAGTCGACATAGCGGAGTCAAAATATTTGTTTTAATGATCTGGCAGTATAAGGTAGATAATTTATCTCCTACCACCTCCCTGTGTAGATCATACATATTGTCGTACGTCAGTGTGCTTTAATTACTTAACACAATATATATTGGTAAGGATAGAGCAATAAAGAGCATTACACTTTACGCTCGTCTCCTGGAAGAGTATGATTATACGCGATTGAATTTCTGGATATCATCCAGAAATTGAATCGCGTATAATCATACTCTTCCAGGAGACGAGCGTAAAGTGTAATGCTCTCTATTGCTCTATTCGTATAGTTCTTATCTCCAACATGAAATTTCTTTCGCCTATTTTTACTCCGTGGCTTAACTAAGTCGTTATAAACATTCCCCACTCATCACGAATTTGATTAATATTAAAAATGTGTATATGCACAAACAGTAATATTTACTGGTGTATATTAGAGAACTATGGTTATGACCAAGTCAAAGCATACATCATAAAGTACACATACTAAACATTTATTTACAGTCGAAGATACATATGGAAACCTCATACAGAACGGATAAGAATACTGTGATTTGTTAGACCTCCTAAGTTGAAATTAGGTCGCTGTCTCATCACAAATTTGGTTAATATTAGAAATGTGCACAAGTATAAATAGTAAAATTTATTGCTGTATATCAAACAATTATGTTCAAGTCAAGGCATCCATCATAACGTCTACATATTAGACATACATATTAAAACACTTATTTACAGTTGAAAGTACAATTATGGAAAGAAATATTATATGCGAAGATAATGTGGCATTTTATAATTGAAAGATAAAACTGCCATTTTAACATCTTCGAACTTTGCGCCATTGAAATGATTATAATTTGTAAGCAAAATATATAAATTTATTCCTAGCGCCCACTCATCTACTTCGGGTTCATATTTTTTGCACAGGAAGAGTTCAGGTGCCTTACACTCTGGAGTACCAAAGTAAGTTTTTAATTTATTACCAGGCGAGAATCCAAATTCAGAGATCTTAATATTATTATAACTATCTAACAATATGTTTTGATCCTTCAAATCCCTGTGAATAATCCTCTCTTGGTGGTAGTACACCATCGCAGATGACTAAATATCTTCCTAGTCTCTTTCTCATTGAGACTATCATGCTTCTTGAAGTAATCAAGTACGTCACCACTACCGGCGGCGTATTTCATTATCAGGTACAGCTTCTTTTTGGTATCAATTCTATTAATTTCACTATGTTCGAGTGGTTTAACATTTTCATTACTCTCACTTGTCTAAATAATTTTCGCACTGCATCTCTTTTAATTACTGCTTTATCGATTACTTTAACAATAACTTCTTCCCCACTGAGAACATGATTTGCCAGCATGACCTTTGCATATTGCCCGCTGACAATATTTCTTACTATATTGTATTGGCTTACTATAGATTCTTCTAACCACCTCTTACTTGTAAATGCCACTTTGTATATCGTTGATTACACAGAATGCTGATTAGTTGTTGACATTGTAATTATTTAATATCACACGTCGCACTAAGTATAAAAATAACCTGGTCACTTGGGTAAAATTAACACACGCTTCTAAATGACAGTACTAGTAAGTATATTCTTTAAAAAATAACAAGTGCACAATTATAATCCGATTAGTAGGAAATCTTTCAGACCAGGGAATAATTTCATAAGAAATTCTACCTGCCCGATTTCTCGTACCTCATAATATTTTGCCCATCTTAATCCTATGTTTTATTTGATAATGATAATCCTGTAGAGCAGGTAATAAAATACAAACGAGGTTGAAATAAGATAATCAGATCATTTTCCAAAAAAATGTATACTTAACAAATTAAATACCATTTGGTACACTATCGCTTACGGTTTCAATTGCGTTTAAGACAATATTGTAACTTATTAACATGGTTTCCTCTTATAAGTACTCTCATTCTTGGTCGCGCTCAAGTTATTTTGTAAAGACAAAAATTAATGCGATCACATTATTTACGTATGCAGAAATTATAGTAGCCGACATAGTGGAGTTAAAATATCTGCTGTCATGATCTGACAGTGTAAGGTAGATAGATGATTTATCTCCTACCACTTCCCTGTGTAGATTATATATATTGACGTGTGACAGTGTGCTTTAATTACTTAATATATTCAGAAATCGAATCGCGTATAATCTATGTATAGAATTGCTAGCCCTCCTAAGATAAAATTGGGTCGCTGTCTCGTTTAAGGGAGATAACAAATATTCGTCGTGAGGTACGAGCCGTTCGAATTATTTAATCCACGAACCGTCTGCTTCCATATTATTTTTTAGGAGTTGCAGAAATTGATTCGGGACTGCGTATGTTGTAGTACCTAAAATTCTCAGCCCCAATTTAGTCAAAATTTTCCAAAAAGATTCATTTAAAATTATCAAATCAATTGCCTGCGACAAAATCTATAAAAAACATATCTATCGATTTTCATAAATAATACAAAAAACTCAATAACTACCGTTGCATTTAAAATTAAACTCTCACTAAAATCATGTAAAGAACCCATTTCAATCAAAAAATACAATAGTAAAATTTTATTTTTCTCCAAAATTCCAAAATTTTCGAAAGTACCCCGAATCTATCTCGTCACCGTCGATCCGTATAGCCTTCCGCATAACAAATAATATTTAGAAAACAATCTAGTCATTCTGAAGCTCACTAATATTCACTAAATATAACACATAAAGAATTGGTCAAAAAACAATAATGCTTAAATTTAATTTATTTAAATTTTCTACTAAATTTCGAAAGTACCACGCATATCGAATTCATTCAAATCCATCGTCGCCGTCGCCGTGTCGACGGATCCATACAAATCACGCTATTCACAAAAGTACCATTATTTAAAATCTCATGCGGACGAATTGCCGCTTACCCGCCTAACATCATTCGCTCACGCGCATAACGCACGGAGTCGAATCTCTCTTTTATTCCAATTACTTAAATTAACATAATCAGTTTCCGAGTAGATACGAGCACTGCTCGAGGACATTGATGACTCACACCGACTACATGCATTCAGTCACGTAGGCCATCGTTTCTTATTGGTTAAAAATGATGTCACGATTCTACGTCACTTCCGCGTTCTGGAATTCTCAACTAGTATAAAAGCCACCGAAAGCGTGCAGTAAGCAGGCAGTATCTCCACATCGCGTTAACAGACCACATCTCCGCGCTACTCTCTCTCCGGGTTGCTCTTAAAATTTCGCGTTCAATCTATAAGTCACTTTTTCAATAGTTGAGTTTTCATACCAAATAAGTGTACAAAATCTAATAATAAGTGTTCATACGTTTTATAAATAAATCCAAGACTGTAATTATCGTTAATAAATAATGTTTATACTCGTCATCGTTAACTCATAATTCATCGTTTGATTCATACTAACCTTAAACCAAAGTGTAACCAAGCCTGCCTGATAGTGTCCAAGTCTCGAGTCTCAAAAGAGCTAGTTGGCGCCCATCATTAAACAAATTTGCTAGCCATCCTCAAACAAGTCGTACTCTAAGCCCGAGACGACTCATACAAAAAAATTAAGCTATACATAAATAAAAAAATATCCAAAAACTTAGAAGCCGAAGGCACGTTCGTCGCTTCGTGGACACGTACAGCTTAACATTCTCTTGAGGATTGGCGGGGCCAATGGTAATAGAATACGTTTCCATCTTTCGGTCCGTGATTTCCCGTGGACTAGCTGGAGAAATGAGACTATAGTGCTGTGCCAACGGTTCGAAATATCTAATAATAATAAAAAATTATTAATAATAAGTAAATAATAAAGCAATTTAAATTTACAAACTCTAAAGAAGCTGGTTGTAAAATGGTAGGCGATTGTGCTGTAGTAGGTAAACTATCAGAGCGATGGTTATATCAGAAAGTACAGTGACATTTCCTTCATCCCGATCACCGGAACAATTGATTTTGTTATCTTGGAGAATCAACCCTGACTTTGTTGTAGTAAATTTGGCGAGGTCCACCGTGTCATCCTCCAACTTTGATGACGAATTAAATTTACCTTTCAAATTTTTCGCAATTTGCGGGTGGCAAGTCTTGCACTCCATGATCTTGCGATTATGGCCGTGTCTTCTGCGTAGAGCGCTAAGGAGGTCCTTGCGGTTGTTGGCATGTCGGAGGTGTAGTGTAGATGGTGAACAGGTGGGGAGAGAGTACCGCGGTACACCTGCTTCCATGCGCCTGTAGTTTGACAGCTTGTCGGCAATCTTCACACGGAGTTGCCTCCGATGAAGGTAGGATCTCACAAGCTTGACTATGCCGACAGGATAACCCATCGACAGTAGCTAGATGAGGGAAGTTTATGAAATGTTATAATATTCTAACTCCTCTAAGCAACTCGTAGCATTTGAATTAAATGAAACTATTTATAACCCGCCAAAATTAGTGATTTATTATTCTCTTCGTAAATGCTAAACATCATATTACATAAAATGAGAGAGGAAAGTTCGATTAATTTAAAACTTGAACAGTAAATTAGCATTGGCTAGCAGGAGAAGCCTATTAATATTTTTTAATAAAATCGATCGATGGGTAATAAAATTATTTTATTAACATTTATATTGTGTAATTGAATTGAAATTTTATGGAAAGTTATTTCTTATCATTAGTACTTCCCTCGCATACCGAAGTACTTATTGTATTCGAGAAAATATCACCCTATGAGTTTCCTTTGGATTTCGCGATTCAGAATATACAGATAACGCAAAAATATCCTTTTAGATCCTGTCTGTCTGTTTGTCTGTCTGTCGGTCTGTTGTCTGTCTTTTGTTGCATTAACTAAAAAAAACTACCTGACGGAAGAGAGTCAAATTTGTTAGGTAGTTGACACTAATGCCAGCGAAGAAATGGTTAGATTTTCACTGGACAATATGCGGGGTGGACCGACTAAAGGGAACAGATCATTAAAATACCTTCTTTTTTGCAAAACTTGAAATTTCTACGTTTCATGAAATCCTAAACCGGTTCATACTTAGACGTATCTCAGCAATGCTAACCCAGAACAACTTATCTTGTTCCACGATGACTACCTGGTGCCAGTTCGTTAAGAATGTCTGCTATTTTAAATTCTTGAGTTCTAACTGAAGGGAAAACAAATCTATACAATTCAAGTTGACAGCATTTAGGAAGAACAGTAGAACGACAGAACAGTTTTCAATAGTTATTCTAAGAAAGAACACGTTAAAAATATTTGTATTTAATTGGCAAGGTGTGTATATATATATTATTAACTATTTAATTGTAAAATTAGTGACCGTAGATGTCCTGAGGTTTATTTTATTAACTATAAAAGATCTAATCAGATTGCTTATTAAAATTCCTTGAATTGTAATTTGACATCTGTTAATTTGAAACGACCCCTTCGAGATAATTTCCATGAATACAAAATATTCTAGAATAGCCAGGTACTAGATTTTTAAATTTATAAATAATAATATTTATTATTTCATCTGTAACTGTACATGTACAGACATGAAGCGTCAAATTATACATATAAATATAACAGTCGAAAAATACATAAAGATAAAAACTATATGAAAAGCACATATAAAACAGAAATTTAAAAAATCAAACATATAACTTTACACCCTATACACAAACAAATAAAAACAATTGTATATGAAAAAAACTTATGTCAAATACGATAAAATTGGTGTCGAACCTAAAAAAAAATAAAATTGTATGTAATTGGGAAAAAAACTATATTAGTTTTTGATTTTCACTTTATTTCTTGTCAACGTGAAAATTGTTTCGCCACACAGTGTCTTCTTCGGATGTTGAGTACTGGTATACTAATTTTACAATAAACTAAAGTTGTCTGATATTTTATTAAATGACCAAATTGAAACAAACTCATCTCCCTTACTAAATGTATTTACTTAGACTATTAAAATTAGATTCAATAAATTACCTAGAAATATATGTACCTTTCCATTTAGTAATTAAAATTATATTGTACTTTTCCGCTTAGCAGTAAAGATTAGGATTAGATCGAAATTGTATAAAACCATATAGTTTGTGCATTTTAAAATTAGTATACCAGTAATCAACATTCGAAGAAGCCACTGTGTGACGAAACAATTGTCATGTTGACAAGAAATAAAGTGAAAATAAAAAACTAATATAGTTTTCTTCCCAATTATTATCATGGATTTTCAACAAGTAGCGGCCCAATCTGTTCAAAATTGTATGTTACTATTAATCAAGGGGTACACATAGAAATTCACAAATCCTATAAAAACATCCATTGACTAATATACATTTTATGTTTCCTTTAAAAGTATCATAACTTGGCACTGTTTTCACATTAGTGGGCAATTTATCATACAATGTGATGCAGTTATAGTTGGGTGGATGTTTGTAAGTAGTTGTGGAAAGGTGAGGAATACGCAATAACTCACCGTGCCTCGTACTGTGGTCATACAAACAGGAATAGTTGTTGAATAAAAGGCAATGCCTTTTCACAAATTTTACACACTTGAAGATGTAAATCGATGGGGCCGTAAGAATTTTATTGTTTAGAAACCTAGCTACAGCTTTCTTTATAACTCATAATAAAAATTAGTCTTAAGAGCTCCTTTTGAACTGTATATACACGCTTAAAATGTCTTCCACAACCACAGTTGATAACGTTAAGAGAAATATGCGAGTGAGTCATTGCATAGTAAATACTTAGCAACCCTGGAATATTTAAGACATGTTTCATTTGCAAAATGTCGTAAATCAATATAATTTCTAATCACAAGATTTTAACTTAATTCCATTACCTGCTTCAGGAGCGTTATAAAAAGGAACCGGGAACTCAACATAGTAAGTAATAAGCGAGGAGGCTAAACAAACTTCATTGTTACCCGACTAGTATTTAAATATACGAGAGCTTCTCTGGCTGTCATCGATAGGTTGCTTACTGTGATTTTGTTGAAAATATGGCATCTCTAAATTTTACTTACCTTATTAATTTTGACTTGTTAAATACGCGAAACAGATTGATCTTTATTTTTACTTTAGGTGATACACCCACTGTACAAAGATGAATACATATAGGAACGTTAAGAATAACTCGTTCGATTTAGATAAGTTATAACAATTAGAAATTCTAAATAGAGACTTAAATTTATTCTATGAAAACATATTTTAATAGATACTAAGTCACAAAAATTATAAAAACCAATATAATGTACATTTCTGTCTAAGGAACAAATAGTAATTCAACGAAGATTGCTACCAATTTTCTTCCGCAAAACTGATAAAGCTTTACTAAACCAAGGAAATTTTGGGGCGATTCTGTCGTTCTCTGGTGCTAAATAAAGTTTTAGTTCATTCTCATAACCGTCATTCGTACATTTGTATTGCATTACTGATTTTAAATCACGTCTCACCGTTGGTCTTGGTACAAGAATTTTCGAAGATTCTCACAGTCTATGCTCAGATAATGCGGCATTTTATAATTGGAAGATAAAACTGCCTTCTTAACATCTTCGAACATTGGGCCATTGAATGAACGAGAATTTGTAAGCGAAATATATAAAACTATTCCTAGCACCCAGACATCTACTTCAGGTCCATATTTTTTTGCACAGGAAGAGTTCAGGTGCCATACAGTCTGGAGTACCAGAGTAAGTTTTTAGTTTATTACCAGAGGAGAATTAGTTGGACAATCGGAATTCTGAAATCTTGATATTATTATTACTACTCTGATTACTAGGGAATCTCTCAGGCCAGGGAACAAATTCATAATAAATTCTACCTGCCCGATTTCTCGTACCCCATAATATTTCGCCCATCTTAATCCTATGTTTCTTTGATGATGATAATCCTGTAGAGCAGGTAATAAAATGCAAACGAGGTAAAAATAAGATAATCAGATAATTTTCAAAAAAAATTTATTCTTAACAAATTAAATACTATTTGGTACACATTTAAGACAATATTGTAGTATATTAGCATGGTTTCCTCTTATCGGTACTCTCATTCTTGGTAGCGCTCAAGTTTCTGAAGTTATTTTGCAAAGACAAAAATCAATACAATCACATTATTCACGCACGAAGAAATTACGATTGTCGACATAGTGGAGTCAAAATATCTGCCGTCATCATCTGACAGTATAAGGTAGATATATGATTTATCTCTTACAACTTTCCTGTGTAGATGATATATATTGACGTATGTCATTGTGCCTTAATTACTTAATATATTCGGAAATCGCATCACGTATAATCTATGTATACCATGGATCTCTAGCCCTCCTAAGATAAAATTCGGTCGCTGTCTCGTTTGAGGAAGATAACAATTATTCGTGAGGTACGAGCCATTCGAATTTTCTAATCCACGAATTGTCTGCTTCCACATTATTTTTTAGGATGCCACTACTGAGGTGCTGTGGAAACTGATTCGGGACTGCGTACCGTTTCACATCCTCTTGAGGATTGGCAATGGTAATAGAAAACGTTTCCATATTTCGGTTCGTTATTTCCCGTAGACTAGCTGGAGAAACGGGACTGTAGAGCTGTGCCAACGGGTCGACATTTCTAGAAAGAATTAAAAAAATACTAAATTGAAGTCAATCACAAAAGAATAATTCCCTCGTATAATTTAAATTTACTTACTCTAAAGAAGCCGGTTGCAAAATGGTAGGCGATTGTCCTGTAGTAGGTAAACTATCAGAGCGATGACCCTGTGCTAAGTTTCCGTATCTTCTCGACTCGCCGATGGTTATGTCAGAAAGTACAGTGTCATTCCCTCATTCCGATCACCCGAACAGTTGATTTTGTTATCTTCGATAATCACCCCTGAATTACTTTTAGTAAATTTGGCAACGTCCAGTGTATTATCCTCCAACTTCGACGAATTAAATTTACCCTTAGAATTTTTCGCAATTTTTGCCTTAGGAGCTTCAGCTGAAGGCGAGGGAGCACTTCTCTTCTTAGGTCTCACCAATGTTCTTCTGTACACCCTTTTTGAAAGATACTCATTCAGGATAATATCTTCTTTAGTAGAGTTCGATGACACCATTTTCGTGATTCTTGTATGTTTCGAAGCATGTTCGTTCTTTTGAACTTCAGTTCTTGGTGGATTTTTCTTATATCCTTCCTGCAATAAGCAGGTCTCTATAATAGGAGACGTAGCGGCCGTATTCGCTTCTACCCTCTTCAACTGATTACCTTCGAATACAAATTGTATTAAGGAGGGCTCTATTTGTGATGAAGTAGAACTACGTGCTTGCTCGATCTGTCCGTTAAGAACAGGAGATTCCGCAGTGATATTTCTATTATTTGTAGAGTAATTTTCGCTGTTCACTTCTATATTAGGAATGAAATCATTAATAGAATCGAGTAAATCAATTCCGTCTGGATTATAATTCAAAGAAGAGGTAGGTATCGTATAACGATCACAAGAACTTGCGTGTTGATTTAGTTCTTCTACAAATACATGCTCCTTAGAGATTTCTGGGTAACTTGATGAACAGTGTTCTTGGAAATTATTATTATGGAAAGGAATATTATAATTACATAAATAGTTATAGTTTCCATATTGCTGGTTATTCCAGGAGATGTTCTGAATGTTCATTGTAGTACTGTGTCCCACTAAAATTTTGAGCATGGTCCATCTTGAAAATAAATGATGCATGTTATAATACACTTGAACTTATAAAAGGGAATGATAAGTGTCGACACAGCACAGGCTATTTAGATAATTCCCCTGGCGAATAGCGGTAGTACCTCTGATGGGCGGAGTCTAAATCAGCTACGCCGGTGTCCGTAACTACAGCACGTCTGAGTCTTAGTGTGCTCGCCATCTTGACAGGGAATAGTACGTCACCTCAACCGTGATATATACACTACTTGAAATTGCCATAGAAAATTATATTTATCTTGGAAAAGTAATTTTAAAATTAAATCACCCCGAAGAATAAATTTTCCAGTTTAGCAGGTAGATAAGGGAAGCACATGAATCTTTTGGACTACTCTAAATCCTATAAACTTCTCGCAGTATATGAATTAAATTATTATTATTATTATTACAATAAAACTTTGCATAACCCACCAGAACTAGTGCTTTATATACTTTTCGCATATGCAAAACGAAGAGCCTGTTGCACAAATGAAGACAGAACATTTCGATTGATTTAAAACTTGAATAGAAAATTACCATCGGCTAGAGTAAGAAGCCTATTGTATTTTGATAAAATCGGTCGATGTCTAACAAAATCATTAATTTGATAAATATTAGAAATTTCTTTTCTTAATATATAAGTTGTGTAATCGAATAGAAATTTTGTGAAATGTTATGTTCTACCATTATCTATTAAGATGATTAAACAATATACGTTGTATAACAATATAGTGTCTGCGGACTCCTAACTCTACGCGACATATCACAGCTTACGGAAGTACTACCGTTACAAATTTACTCCGTTTCGTTAGAATATCAAATATATTTAACTCCCGCTCGTTCGTTATTCACGTAACTATAAGGGTGACAATAAATACAGAAACTGTAGGAGAAATATAATTTTATTAAATATTACGCAATACACAGCTATCTCGATAATACAATTTAAGGCAAAAATATGTACAAGAGATAGAAAGTTTTCGGAAACTATAAAGTAAAAGTGTTTCGTAATGAACTGGAAAATTAATATTATAAAACAATGTGCATTTAAACGACACCCCTGATGGGTAACGTTATCGAGATTCTACAAGGATGCTTAAAATTACTTAACCAAAATGTAATAGTTTTTCATACAATATGTTCCATCTATTTAATTTAAAGTGTAAAAATGAAATTATATAATAAATTCTTAATGTTAAAAAGAAATTGAGAAATATAACTGGTTAGGGGAAAAATCGTTATCTAAAAATTTAAACAAAAGTAACTTCTCTTCTAAATCTCGTGATATGGCCCATATCAGGCGCTGTGGATCATAGGATCCTGCCTGACGATGAAAGGACACCAGGGTACCAGGGAACTCCAGCGGATTAGTTAGGTGTTCTCCGTCTATAGAAAATTTGCTAACTGGTAGTAAACAAATCTTATTCATACAATATGCGACTCTCGGAAAATAGAATTTGTATTTTTTCAATGCTTCAGTTTTCTCAATTTCCTTCCTTAGCTATAGTTTTCCACTGTCCACCAGGCTTATTAAACGTGGTTGTGTACTTTTCTGATAAAAATTAGTCGAATAGACACGAAAATTATACCATAACCTTCATGTATCCACGCCAAAACTTATACCATACCAGAAAAGTCTACAATAAAATGTAGTTTATTAGTACAAAACTAACCACAAATCTAACGTGTCCGAGTTGAATTAGAGAAAAATTTACCACTTGCTTGTTAATTTCCGATTTAAAATCGGTGAATTGCGATATAGATTAAAACTAATTTTATAAACAATTACTGTTGATCCCGGAGCCGTAAATTCCGATTTTATGATCGATTTGCCCAAGATGGCTATGTCACCTAAGTACATCGTGACAAGTGTGATTTCAATATATACTCGTGAATGAGATGTTATTGCCAACCTTCGATTTGAAACATCTTTTATTATCGATGATTGGATTTGCAAAAAGTAGGCATATGAAATAAACACTGTAAATTCTGAAATTAATAACATAATACCATTAAATTTGTTTTACACTTTAGAAGAGAATTACGCATTTATTTGAACGTTTATTATTAAATATATTAGATAGTAGTCCCACCATCTGTTGGCCGCTAGTCTAACCACAGACAGTTCTCACTTGAAACCAAGTGCGCCCTTGATTTCATGTTTATACATATAGGATACCAATAAAATTAATTCCCTTGTCGATCATGGAATGTTAACGCCAAATAAGGCGTCACAACTAACAGAAATCCCCCCTTCCCGTGGTCCTTCTTGTGATGGTGATTATAATTTAATGCCCTGACAGACCCCAGGGCGAGAAGCGTGTGTCCCTGTAATTCCTCATTTTGTTCATTTCTTTCTACTCATTTTGTGTTAGGTTTTATTTTAGTATTCTATATTATAAAGGGCTCTTGTGTGACTGACTGTATGGTCTATGACCCAAAGCCTTAAAAAAAAAACTAACAGAAATATGTACTGGTTTATATCAATGAACTACTTTTATGTCAAAGTGAAGCTTACATCATTAAGTACCCTTAGTAGATATACATATTAAAACATTTATTTATAAACGAAGGTAGAGAAAGAACCCCCATACAGAACGGATAAGAATGCTGTGATTTGCTAGACTTTTTATAATAAATTTGGGTCGCTATTTCATCGTTAATACGGTTCATTAAGGAAATGAGTATAAGTACAAACAGTAAAATTTATTCTTGTATATCAAACAACTATGGTGAGTATCAAGACAAAGCATACATCATAACATACACATATTAGAGATACATATTGAAACATTTATTAACAGTTGAGTGTACATAAAGAAACATCAAACAGAACGCATTCGAACTGTGTTTTGCTAGACCTCCTAAGTTAAAATTGGGCTGCTCTCTCATCACGAATTTACGAATTTGGTTAACATTAAAAATGCGTATATTTTCAAACAGTAACATTTATTGGTGTATATAAAATAAATATAGTTATGTTCAAGAGACAACGTACATCATAACGTACGTATATTAGTAATACTTATTAAAACATTTATTTACGGTGGAAAAACCATAAATACCCGATAATGTGATCTGCTAGCCTTCCTAATTACAAACTTGGTCGATTTCTGTTTTGAATGAGATGACAAGAATTCGTGAGGTACGAGCCGTTTAAATGTTCTATTCCGCGATCGGTCCCATTCCATATTATTTATTAAGAAGCCACTACGGAAGTGTTGCAGAAACTCATTCGGGACTGAGTACGGCTTCTCATGTTCTTGACGCCAATATTGAAAGAATGGCTAACGGCCCTGTAGTTCTTTGCCGACGGTTCCGTATTTTTAGAAAGAATATGAAAAAGTTATTAAACTAAAGTAACTCAGAAGAGGACAGTTAACATATATAATTTTAATATACTCACTCTAAGGAAGCTGGATGTGATATGATAGATGATTGTGCTGTATTAGGAACACAATCAGCGTTGTCCCTCTGTTATCTTTCAGTTCCTTCTCGCCTTCCTGATGGTTATATCAGATAGTATAATGACTTTGCACTTATTCCGATCTACAGGACAATGGGACTTGATGTCTTTGAAAACCACCCCTGAATTTTTTTAGCAATTTTCGCGAGGTCCAGCTTGTCACCCTCTAACTTTGAAACCATTGTTGGTGACGAATTAAATTTACCATTCGAATTTTTCGCAACATTTAATTTTGGGGCGTCAGCTGAAGGCAGGGGAGCACTCCTTTTCTTGGGTCTCACCAATGTTCTACTTGAAAGATACTCGTTCAGGATAACATCCTCTTCAGCAGATTTCGATAAAACAATTTTCTTCATTCTTGTAGGATTCAAAGTATGCTCACTCTTTCGGGATTCAGTTTTCGGTGGCTTCCGCGTACGTCCTTCCTGCAATAAGCTGCTCTCTATAATAGGATATGGAACGGCAGTATTCGTTCTTACCCTCTTTAGCTCATTATCCTCGAATACAAATTGAATTACGTCGCTGTCTTCTTCGGGGTATGAGGAGGGTCCTGTTCGCGATAAAGTAGAATCATGTGCTCGCTCATTCTGTCCGTTAAGAATAGGAGGTTCCGCGGTGATATCTCTAGGATTTGTAGCAATAATTTTGCTCTTTGCCTCTATATTGGGAATGATATCATCAATGGAACCATGTAAATCAATTCCGTCAGGATTATATTTCAAAAGAGAGGAAGGTATCGTATAAGATGGATCGCAAGAACTTACATGTTGATTTAGTCCTTGGTCGACTGCAGGCTCTGGGTAACTACTAGAATAATTTTTTCGTAAATTTAAATTATGACAAGGAATATTATAATTCCTTAAATAGTTGTAATTTCCATATTGCAGGTTATTCCAGGGGATGCCGTTTTCTGGAACTTGAGCCTAGAACAGGAACTATTGTTATTACAAAGTTATTTGATTAAAAATCCGAACAATAAAGAAAAAGGAAATGATTTTCGTCTACTTCAAATTATGTTGAAAATTTGTGTCCTATGTATAGTGTTGTCTATTGTTTACTTACAGTTGAAAACGAATTGAATTGAATATTCATTGTAGTACTTGATGTGATACTAAGATTTTGAGCATTGGCCATCACGATGATAAATGTTTCACGTTATAACACACTGGAACTTGTAAACGGAACTGATAAATTTCGAGACGGCGCCGGCTATTTAAATAGTTTTCCTGGCGAGTAGGGGCGGTGCATATTATAGGCGGAGCCTAATTCCGGTACGCCGGCGTCCGTAAGTATAGCACGTTACGCATAGGTCAGTGAGTTTGCCAACTCGACTACTGACTACGTCACCTCGACTGTGACGTATCTATTACTTCAAATTGTCATACTAGGTAGATTAGGGAAGTTATGGATTTTTGTAATATTCTTACTCCTCTAAGCAACTCGTAGTATTTAAATTAAATGAAACTATTTATAACCCACCAGAGTTAGTGATATATTATTCTCTAATAACAAAAAATTAATGTCAAATACGATCAAATTGGTGTCGAATATAAAAAACAATAAAATTGTATGTCACTATAATTAATCGACGGGTACAGAAATAATTATAATATAACCATAAAGTATCCACGCCAAAACTTATGCCATACCAGAAACGTCTACAATAAAATGTAGTTTATTAGTACAAAACTAACCACAAATCTAACGTGTCCGAGTTGAATTAGAGAAAATTTACCACTTGCCCAGAATATCTGGATGTCAATATCTTGTTAATTTCCGATTTAAAATGAATTGCAGTATAAATTAAAACTAATTTTATAAACAATTACTGTTGATCCCGAAGCAGTAAATTCCGATTCTATGATCGATTTGCCCAAGATGGCTATGTCACTTAAATACATCGAGACAGGTGCGATTTCAATAACTACTTGTGAATGAGACTTTAATGCCAATTTTCGATTAGAAACATCTGTTATTATCGATGATTGGGATGGTTGGATTTGCAAAAAGTAGGCATATGAAATAAACACTGTAAATTCTAAAATAGTTACTAAAACGTGATACACTTAAATTTGTTTTGCACTTTAGAAGAAAATTAGCATTAATTTGAACGTTTATTATTAAATATATTAAATAGTCTTGCCACCATCTGTTGGCCGCTAATCCAGCCACAGACAGTTCTCACTTGAAACCAGGTCCGTTGTTGATTACATGTTTAAGTATATAGGATGACCCATAAAATTAATTCCCTTGGCGATCATGGAATGTTAACGCCAAATAGGGCGCCACAACTAACAGAAATATGTACTGGTTTATATCAATGAACTACTTTTATGTCCAAGTCAAAGCTTACATCATTAAGTACCCTTAGTAGATATGCATATTAAAACATTTATTTACAAACGAAGCCAGAGAAAGAAACACCATACAGAACGGATAAGAATACTGTGATTTGCTAGACCATTTATAATAAAAGTGGGTCGATATTTCATCATTAATTCGGTTCATTAAGGAAATGGGTTACTGTTACAAACAGTAAAATTTATTCTTGTATATCAAACAACTATGGTGATTTTCAAGACAAAGCATACATCATAACATACACATATTAGAGATACATATGTCTAGTGCTCAGACAGACTATGCTCAGATAATGCGGCATTTTGTAATTGGAAGATAAAACTGCGTTCTTAACATCTTCGAACATTGGGCCATTGATAGAATTAAAATTTGTAAGCGAAATATATAAAACTATGCCTAGCACCAATACATCTGCTTCAGGTTCATATTCTTTTGCGCAGAAAGAGTTCAGGTGCCATACACTCTGGAGTACCAGAGTAAGTTTTTAGTTTATTACCAGGGGAGAATTGGTTTAACAATCCGAATTCTGAGATCTTGAAATTATTATTACTACTCCGATTAGTACTAAATCTCACAGGCCAGGGAACAAATTCATAAGAAATTCTACCTGCCCGATTTCTCGTACCCCATAATATTTTACCCATCTTAATCCTATGTTTCTTTGATGATGATAATCCTGTAGAGCAGTTAAGAAAATGCAAACGAGGTAAAAATAAGATAATCAGATAATTTTTAAAAAAAGTGTATTCTTAACAAATTAAATACTATTTGGTACACTATCGCTTACGGTATCAATTGCATTTAAGACAATATTGTAGCATAGCAAGTTTCTGAAGTTAATTTGCAAAGACAAAAATTAATTCAATCACATTATTCACGCACGCAGAAATTAAGATAGTCGACATAGTGGAGTCAAAATATCTGCTGTCATGATCTGACAGTATAAGGTAGATATATGATTTATCTCTTACAACTTTCCTGTGTAGATGATATATATTAACGTATGTCAGTGAGCTTTAATTATTTAATATATTCGGAAATCGTATCGCGTATAATCTATGTATAATATGAATCTCTAGCCCTCCTAAGATAAAATTCGGTCGCTGTCTCGTTTGAGGAAGATAACAAATATTCGTGAGGTACGAGCCATTCGAATTTTCTAATCCACGAACTGTCTGCTTCCACATTATTTTTTAGGATGCCACTACTGAGGTGCTGTGGAAACTGATTCGGGACTGCGTACCGTTTCACATCCTCTTGAGGATTGGCGGGGCCAATGGTAATAGAATACGTTTCCATATTTCGGTTCGTTATTTTCCGTGTACTAGCTGGAGAAATAGGACTGTAGAGCTGTGCCAACGGGTCGACATTTCTAGAAATAATTTAAAAAATATTAAATTAAAGTCAATCACAAAAGAATAATTAACTCGTATAATTTAAATGTACTTACGCTAAAGAAGCCGGTTGTAAAATGGTAGGCGATTGTCCTGTAGTAGGTAAACTATCAGAGCGATGACCCTGTGCTAAGTTTCCGCATCTTCTCGACTCGCCGATGGTTATGTCAGAAAGTACAGTGTCATTTCCCTCATCCCGATCACCCGAACAGTTGTTTTTGTTATCTTCGATAATCACCCCTGAATTGCTTTTGGTAAATTTGGTGAGGTCCAGCCTGTCATCCTCCAACTTTGATGACGAATTAAATTTATTCTCAGAATTTTTCGCAATTTTTGCATTAGGAGCTTCAGCTAAAGGCGAGGGAGCACTTCTCTTCTTAGGTCTCACCAATGTTCTTCTGTACACCCTTTTCGAAAGATACTCACTCAGGATAACATCTTTAGTAGAGTTCGATGACACCATTTTTGTGATCCTTGTATGTTTCGAAGCATATTCGCTGTTTGAACTTCAGTTCTTGGTGGATTTTTCTTATATCCTTCCTGCAATAAGCAGGTCTCTATAATAGGAGATGTAGCGGCCGTATTCGCTTCCACCCTCTTCAACTGATTACCCTCGAATACAAATTGTATTAAGGAGGGCCCTGTTGTGATGAAGTAGAACTATGTGTTTGCTCGATCTGTCCGTTAAGAACAGGAGATTCTGCAGTTATATTTCTATTATTTGTAGAGTAATTTTCGCTGTTCACTTCAATATTAGGAATGAAATCATCAATAGAATCGAGTAAATCAATTCCGTCAGGATTATAATTCAAAAGAGAGGAAGGTATCGTATAAGATGGATCGCAAGAACTTACATGTTGATTTAGTCCTTGGACGACTGCAGGCTCTGGGTAACTACTAGAATAATTTTCTCGTAAATTATAATTATGAAAAGGAATATTATGATTCCATAAATAGTTGTAGTTTCCATATTGCAGGTTATTCCAGGGTATGCCGTTTTCTGGAACTTGAGGCTAGAACAGAAACGATTGTTATTACAAAGTTATTTGATTGAAAATCCGAATAAAGGAAAAGAAAATGATTTTCGTCTACTTCAAATTATGTTGAAAATTTGTGTCCTATGTATAGTGTTGTTTATTGTTTACTTACAGTTGAAAACGAATTGAATTGAATATTCATTGTAGTACTTGATGCCATACTAAGATTTTGAGCATTGGCCATCACGATGATAAATGTTTCACGTTATAACACACTCGAACTTGTAAACGGAACTGATAAATTTCGAGACGGCGCCGGCTATTTAAATAGTTTTCCTGGCGAGTAGGGGCGGTACATATTATAGGCGGAGCCTAATTCCGCTACGCCGGCGTCCGTAAGTACAGCACGTTACGCATAGCTCAGTGAGTTTGTCAACTCGACAGGCAATACTACGTCACCTCGACTGTGACGTATCTATTAATTCAAATTATCATACTAGGTAGATTAGGGAAGTTATGGATTTTTATAATATTCTTACTCCTCTAAGCAACTCTAATAACAAAAAATTGATATCAAACACGATAAAATTGTTGTCGAATATAAAAGCAATCAAATTGTATGTCACTATAATTAATCGAAGGGTACAGAAATAATTATAAAATAACCATAAAGTATCCACGCCAAAACTTATGCCATACCAGAAACGTCTACAATAAAATGTAGTTTATTAGTACGGAGCTAACCACAAATCTAACGTGTCCGAGTTAAATTAGAGAAAAATTTACCACTTGCCCAGAATATCTGGACGTTAATCTCTTGTTAATTTCCGATTTAAAATGAATTGCAGTATAAATTAAACATCTTCTATTATCGATTATTGGGATGATTGGATTTGCAAAAAGTAGGCATATGAAATAAACACTGTAAATTCTAAAATAATTACTAAACGTAATACACTTAAATTTGTTTTACACTTTAGAAGAGAATTAGCATTAATTTAAACGTTTATTATTAAATAGTAGTGCCACCATCTGTTGGCCGCTAATCCAACCACAGATGGTTCCCACTTGAAACCAAGTCCGTTGTTGGTTTCATGTTTATGTATATAGGATGACCCATAAAATTAATTCCCTTGGCGATCATGGAATGCTAACGCTAAATAGGGCGTCACAACTAACAGAAATATGTACTGGTTTATATCAATCAACTACTTTTATGTCCAAGTCAAAGCTTACATCATTAAGTACCCTTAGTAGATATACATATTAAAACATTTATTTACAAACGAAGGCAGAGAAAGAAACCCCATACAGAACAGATAAGAATATTGTGATTTGCTAGACCTTTTATAATAAAAGTGGGTCGATATTTCATCATTAATTCGGTTCATTAAGGAAATGGGTTACTGTTACAAACAGTAAAATTTATTCCTGTATATCAAACAACTATGGTGATTTTCAAGACAAAGCATACATCGTAACATACACATATTAGAGATACATATATATATAGTGCTCAGACAGTCTATGCTCAGATAATGCTGCATTTTATAATTGGAAGATAAAACTGCCTTCTTAACATCTTCGAACATTGGGCCATTGAAAGAATTAAAATTTGTAAGCGAAATATACAAAACTATTCCTAGCACCAATACATCTACTTCAGGTCCATATTTTTTTGCGCAGGAAGAGTTCAGCTGCCACACACTCTGGAGTACCATAGTAAGTTTTTAGTTTATTACCAGGGGAGAATTGGTTTAACAATCCGAATTCTGAGATCTTGAAATTATTATTACTACTCCGATTAGTAGGAAATCTCTCAGGCCAGGGAACAAATTCATAAGAAATTCTACCTGCCCGATTTCTCGTACCCCATAATATTTCACCCATCTTAATCCTATGTTTCTTTGATGATGGTAATCCTGTAGAGCAGGTAATAAAATGCAAACGAGGTAAAAATAAGAAAATCAGAATTTTCAAAAAAAAATGTATTCTAAACAAATTAAATACTATTTGGTACACTATCGATTACGGTATCAATTGCATTTAAGACAATATTGTAGCATATTAGCATGGTTTCTTCTTATCGGTACTCTCATTCTTGGTAGCGCTCAAGTTTCTGAAGTTATTTTGCAAAGACAAAAATCAATACAATCACATTATTCACGCACGCAGAAATTACGATTGTCGACATAGTGGAGTCAAAATATCTGCTGTCATGATCTGACAGTATAAGGTAGATATATGATATATATTAACGTATGTCAGTGTGCTTTAATTACTTAATATATTCGGAAAGCGTATCGCGTATAATCTAAGTATACTATGAATCTCTAGTCCTCCTAAGATAAAATTCGGTCGATGTCTCGTTTGAGGAAGATAACAAATATTCTTGAGGTACGAGCCATTCGAATTTTCTAATCCACGAACTGTCTGCTTCCACATTATTTTTTAGGATTCCACTACTGAGGTGCTGTGGAAACTGATTCGAGACTGCGTACCGTTTCACATCCTCTTGAGGATTGGCGGGGCCAATGGTAATAGAATACGTTTCTATATTTCGGTTCGTTATTTTCCGTGGACTAGCTGGAGAAATGGGACTGTAGAGCTGTGCCAACGGGTCGACATTTCTAGAAATAATTTAAAACATATTAAATTAAAGTCAATCACAAAAGAATAATTAACTCGTATAATTTAAATGTACTTACTCTAAAGAAGCCGGTTGTAAAATGGTAGGCGATTGTCCTGTAGTAGGTAAAGTATCAGAGCGATGACCCTGTGCTAAGTTTCCGTATCTTCTTGACTCGCCGATGGTTATGTCGGAAAGTACAGTGTCATTTCCCTCATCCCGATCACCCGAACAGTTGTTTTTGTTATCTTCGATAATCACCCCTGAATTGCTTTTAGTAAATTTGGCGAGGTCCAGCGTGTCATCCTCCAACTTTGATGACGAATTAAATTTATTCTCAGAATTTTTCGCAATTTTTGTCTTAGGAGCTTCAGCTGAAGGCCAGGGAGCACTTCTCTTCTTAGGTCTCACCAATGTTCTTCTGTACACCCTTTTCGAAAGATACTCATTCAGGATAATATCTTCTTTAGTAGAGTTCGATGGCACCATTTTCGTGATCCTTGTATGTTTCGAAGCATGTTCGCTCTTTTGAACTTCAGTTCTTGGTGGATTTTTCTTATATCCTTCCTGCAATAAGCAGGTCTTTATAATAGGAGATGTAGCGGCCATATTCGCTTCTACTCTCTTCAACTGATTACCCTCGAATACAAATTGTATTAAGGAGGGCCCTGTTTGTGATGAAATAGAACTATGTGCTTGCTCGATCTGTCCGTTAAGAACAGGAGATTCCGCAGTGATATTTCTATTATTTGTAGAGTAATTTTTGCTGTTCACTTCAATATTAGGAATGAAATCATCAATAGAATCGAGTAAATCAATTCCGTCAGGATTATAATTCAAGAGAGAGGACGGTATCGTATAAGATGGATCGCAAGAATTTACATGTTGATTTAGTCCTTGGACGACTGCAGGCTCTGGGTAACTACTAGAATAATTTTCTCGTAAATTATAATTAAGAAAAGGAATATTATGATTCCATAAATAGTTGTAGTTTCCATATTGCAGGTTATTCCAGGCGATGCCGTTTTCTGGAACTTGAGGCTAGAACAGAAACGATTGTTATTACAAAGTTATTTGATTGGAAATCCGAATAAAGGAAAAGAAAATGATTTTCGTCTACTTCAAATTATGTTGAAAATTTGTGCCCTATGTATAGTGTCGTTTAATGTTTACTTACCGTTGAAAACGAATTGAATTGAATATTCATTGTAGTACTTGATGTCATACTAAGATTTTGAGCATTGGCCATCACGATGATAAATGTTTCACGTTATAACACACTCGAACTTGTAAACGGAACTGATAAATTTCGAGACGGCGCCGGCTATTTAAATAGTTTTCCTGGCGAGTAGGGGCGGTACATATTATAGGCGGAGCCTAATTCCGCTACGCCGGCGTCCGTAAGTACAACACGTTACGCATAGCTCAGTGAGTTTTTCAACTCGACAGGCAATACTACGTCACCTCGACTGTGACGTATCTATTACTTCAAATTATCATACTAGGTAGATTAGGGAAGTTATGGATTTTTATAATATTCTTACTCCTCTAAGCAATTCTAATAACAAAAAATTAATGTCAAATACGATAAAATTGGTGTCGAATATAAAAAAAAATAAAATTGTATGTCACCATAATTAATCGACGGGTACAGAAATAATTATAATATAACCATAAAGTATCCACGCCAAAACTTATGCCATAACAGAAACGTCTACAATAAAATGTAGTTTATTAGTACGAAACTAACCACAAATCTAACGTGTCGTCTAGAGCTCAGACATCTTCGAACATTGGGCCATTGAAAGAATTAAAATTTGTAAGCGAAATATATAAAACTATTCCTAGCACCAATACATCTACTTCAGGTCCATATTTTTTTGCGCAGGAAGAGTTCAGCTGCCACACACTCTGGAGTACCATAGTAAGTTTTTAGTTTATTACCAGGGGAGAATTGGTTTAACAATCCGAATTCTGAGCTCTTGAAATTATTATTACTACTCCGATTAGTAGGAAATCTCTCAGACCAGGGAACAAATTCATAAGAAATTCTAACTGCCCGATTTCTCGTACCCCATAATATTTTACCCATCTTAATCCTATGTTTCTTTGATCATGATAATCCTGTAGAGCAGGTAATAAAATGCAAATGAGGTAAAAATAAGATAATCATATAATTTTCAAAAAGAAAATGTATTCTTAACAAATTAAATACTATTTGGTACACTATCGATTACGGTATCAATTGCATATAAGACAATATTGTAGCATATTAGCATGGTTTCTTCTTATTTGTACTCTCATTCTTGGTAGCGCTCAAGTTTCTGAAGTTATTTTGCAAAGACAAAAATCAATACAATCACATTATTCACGCACGCAGAAATTACGATTGTCGACATAGTGGAGTCAAAATATCTGCTGTCATGATCTGACATTATAAGGTAGATATATGATATATGTTAACGTATGTCAGCGTGCTTTAATTACTTGATATATTCGGAAAGCGTATCGCGTATAATCTATTTATACTATGAATCTCTAGCCCTCCTAAGATAAAATTCGGTCGCTGTCTCGTTTGAGGAAAATAACAAATATTCGTGAGGTACGAGCCATTCGAATTTACTAATCCACGAACTGTCTGCTTCCACATTATTTTTTAGGATGCCACTACTGAGGTGCTGTGGAAACTGATTCGGGACTGCGTACCGTTTCACATCCTCTTGAGGATTGGCGGGGCCAATGGTAATAGAATACGTTTCCACATTTCGGTTCGTTATTTTCCGTGGACTAGCTGGAGAAATGGGACTGTAGAGCTGTGCCAACGGGTCGACATTTCTAGAAATAATTTAAAAAATATTAAATTAAAGTCAATCACAAAAGAATAATTAACTCGTATAATTTAAATCTAGTTACTCTAAAGAAGCCGGTTGTAAAATGGTAGGCGATTGTCCTGTAGTAGGTAAACTATCAGAGCGTTGACCCTGTGCCAAGTTTCCGTATCTTCTCGACTCGCCGATGGTTATGTCAGAAAGTACAGTGTCATTTTCCTCATCCCGGTCACCCGAACAGTTGTTTTGTTACCTTCGATAATCACTCCTGAATTGCTTTTAGTAAATTTGGCGAGGTCCAGCGTGTCATCCTCCAAATTTGATGACGAATTAAATTTATTCTCAGAATATTTCGCAATTTTTGCCTTAGGAGCTTCAGCTGAAGGCGAGGGAGCACTTCTCTTCTTAGGTCTCACCAATGTTCTTCTGTACACCCTTTTCGAAAGATACTCATTCAGGATAATATCTTCTTTAGTAGAGTTCGATGACACCATTTTCGTGATCCTTGTATGCTTCGAAGCATGTTCGCTCTTTTGAACTTCAGTTCTTGGTGGATTTTTCTTATATCCTTCCTGCAATAAGCAGGTCTCTATAATAGGAGATGTTGCGGCAGCATTCGCTTCTACCCTCTGCAACTGATTACCTTCGAATACAAATTGTATTAAGGAGGGCCCTGTTTGTGATGAAGTAGAACTATGTGCTTGCTCGATCTGTCCGTTAAGAACAAGAGATTCTGCAGTGATATTTCTATTATTTGCAGAGTAATTTTCGCTGTTCACTTCTATATTAGGAATGAAATCACCAATAGAATCGAGTAAGTCAATTCCGTCAGGATTATAATTCAAAAGAGAGGAAGGTATCGTATAAGATGGATCGCAAGAACTTACATGTTGATTTAGTCCTTGGACGACTGCAGGCTCTGGGTAACTACTAGAATAATTTTTTCGTAAATTATAATTAAGAAAAGGAATATTATGATTCCATAAATAGTTGTAGTTTCCATATTGCAGGTTATTCCAGGGGATGCCGCTTTCTGGAACTTGAGACTAGAACAGAAACGATTGTTATTACAAAGTTATTTGATTGAAAATCCGAATAAAGGAAAAGAAGTGATTTTCGTCTACTTCAAATTATGTTGAAAATTTGTGTCCTATGTATAGTGTTGTTTATTGTTTACTTACAGTTGAAAACGAATTGAATTGAATATTCATTGTAGTACTTGATGTCATACTAAGATTTTGAGCATTGGCCATCACGATGATAAATGTTTCACGTTATAACACACTCGAACTTGTAAACGGAACTGATAAATTTCGAGACGGCGCCGGCTATTTAAATAGATTTCCAGGCGAGTAGTTGCGGTACATATTATAGGCGGAGCCTAATTCCGCTACGCCGGCGTCCGTAAGTACAGCACGTTACGCATAGCTCAGTGAGTTTGTCATCTCGACAGGCAATACTACGTCACCTCGACTGTGACGTATCTATTACTTCTAATTATTATACTAGGTAGATTAGGGAAGTTATGAATTTTTATAATATTCTTACTCCTCTAAGCAACTCTAATAACAAAAAATTAATGTCAAACAAGATAAAATTGGTGTCGAATATAAAAAACAATCAAATTGTATGTCACTATAATTAATCGATGGGTTCAGAAATAATTATAAAATAACCATAAAGTATCCACGCCAAAACTTATGCCATACCAGAAACGTCTACAATAAAATGTAGTTTATTAGTACGAAGCTAACCACAAATTTAACGTGTCCGCGTTGAATTAGAGAAAAATTTACCACTTGCCCAGAATAACTGGACGTTAATCTCTTGTTAATTTCCGATTTAAAATGAATTGCAGTATAAATTAAAACTAATTTTATAAACAATTACTGTTGATCCCGAAGCCGTAAATTCCGATTCTATGATCGATTTGCCCCAGACGGTTGTCACTTAAATACATCGAGACAAGTGTGATTTTAATATCTACTCGTGAATGAGATTTTAATGCCAATCTTCGATTAGAAACATCTTCTATTATCGATGATTGGGATGATTGGATTTGCAAAAAGTAGGCATATGAAATAAACACTGTAAATTCTAAAATAATTACTAAACGTAATACACTTAAATTTGTTTTACACTTTAGAAGAGAATTAGCATTAATTTAAACGTTTATTATTAAATATATTAAATAGTAGCGTCACCATCTGTTGGCCGCTAATCCAACCACAGACGGTTCTCACTTGAAACCAAGTCCGTTGTTGATTTCATGTTTATACATATAGGATACCAATAAAACTAATTCCCTTGTCGATCATGGAATGTTAACGCCTAATAGGGCGTCACAACTAACAGAAATGTGTACTGGTTTATATCAATGAACTACTTTTATGTCCAAGTGAAAGCTTACATCATTAAGTACCCTTAGTAGATATACATATTAAAACATTTATTTATAAACGAAGGTAGAGAATGAAACCCCATACAGAACGGATAAGAATGCTGATACGGTTCATTAAGGAAATGAGTATAGGTACAAACAGCAAAACTTTTTCTTGTATATCAAACAACTATGGTGATTTTCAAGACAAAGCATACATCATAACATACACATATTAGAGATACATAACACATTTATTAACAGTTGACTGTACATAAAGAAACCTCAAACAGGACGCATTCGAACTGTGTTTTGCTAGACCTCCTAAGTTAAAATTGGGCTGCTCTCTCATTACGAATTTAGGAATTTGGTTAATAATAAAAATGCGTATATTTTCAAACAGTGAAATTTATTGGTGTATATAAAATAAATATAGTTATGTTCAAGAGACAACGTACATCATAACGTACGTATATTAGTGATACTTATTAAAACATTTATTTACGGTGGAAAAACCATAAATACCCGATAATGTGATCTGCTAGCCCTCCTAATTACAAACTTGGTCGATTTCTGTTTTGAATGAGATGACAAGAATTCGTGAGGTACGAGCCGTTCAAATTTTCTAATCCGCAATCGGTCTCATTCCATATTATTTATTGAGAAGCCACTACGGAAGTGTTGCAGAAACTCATTCGGGACTGAGCACGGCTTCACATGTTCTTGAGGATTGGGTACGCCAATATTGAAACAATGGCTAACGGCCCTGTAGTTCTTTGCCAACGGTTCCGTATTTTTAGAAAGAATATGAAAAAGTTATTAAACTAAAGTAACTCAGAAGAGGACAGTTAACATATATAATTTTAATATACTCACTCTAAGGAAGCTGGTTGTGATATGATAGTTGATTGTGCTGTAGTAGGAACACAATCAGCGTTGTCCCTCTGCTACCTTTCAGTTCCTTCTCGCCTTCCTGATGGTTATATCAGATAGTATAATGACTTTGCACTTATTCCGATCTACAGGACAATGGGATTTGATGTCTTTGAAAACCACCCCTGAATTTTTTTAGCAATTTTCGTGAGGTCCAGCGTGTCACCCTCTAACTTTGAAGCCATTGTGGGTGACGAATTAAATTTACCATTCGAATTTTTCGCAACTTTTAATTTTGGGGCGTCAGCTGAAGGCAGGGGAGCACTCCTTTTCTTGGGTCTCACCAATGTTCTACTTGAAAGATACTCGTTGAGGATAATATCCTCTTTAGCAGATTTCGATAAAACAATTTTCTTCATTCTTGTAGGATTCAAAGTATGCTCACTCTTTCGGTATTCAGTTTTCGGTGGCTTCCGTTTACGTCCTTCCTGCAATAAGCTGCTCTCTATAATAGGATATGGAACGGCCGTATTCGTTCTTACCATCCTTAGCTCATTATCCTCGAATACAAATTGAATTACGTCGCTGTCTTCTTTGGGGTATAAGGAGGGTCCTGTTCGCGATAAAGTAGAATCTTGTGCTCGCTCATTCTGTCCGTTAAGAATAGGAGGTTCCGCGGTGATATCTCTAGGACTTGTAGCAATAATTTTGCTCTTTGCATCTATATTGGGATTGATATCATCAATGGAACCATATAAATCAATTCCGTCAGGATTATAATTCAAAAGAGAGGAAGGTATCGTATAAGATGGATCGCAAGAACTTACATGTTGATTTAGTCCTTGGACGACTGCAGGCTCTGGGTAACTACTAGAATAATTGTTTCGTAAATTATAATTATGAAAAGGAATATTATAATTCCATAAATAGTTGTAGTTTCCATATTGCAGGTTATTCCAGGGGATGCCGTTTTCTGGAACTTGAGCCTAGAACAGAAACGATTGTTATTACAAAGTTATTTGATTGAAAATCCGAACAATAAAGAAAAAGAAAATGATTTTCGTCTACTTCAAATTATGTTGAAAATTTGTGTCGCTTCGTAGTGGTGCTCCCAGCATGTGAGATGCTCACGGCGTCCGCCTCTTTGGCGCTTGTCGTAGGTTGGAGATGTTTCTTTTCTTAGACTTGCTCTCATTTGAGCTGACTGGTTTTATTGGATGATAATTTGAATTGTATGGTTTATGTTTGTTTGCATTTTGGTGGAATTTCTGGTTTATTTTGTAATGAATGTGGGTGATGATTTGAATAATGGTTGTGTTTTGTTTAAGGTGTTACTGTGGTTTGTGAATGTTTTAATGACTGGCACACGTGTCTGCTTGTGTAATGTTTGTTGTGAGCATGCAGTGGTATTGGGTAGGGTGTTATGGGGAGGATCTGTTGGTTTCGGAGGTTGTGTATTTGTTGACATTATGTGGCGAATAGTTGTATAAATGATTCTACGGCTATGAGGATTTTCTCAAATGTGTCGTTAGTGTTTTGAATTCTGTTTATTGTTTTCCCTATTGTAGATAATATTCTTTTAAGATCGAATTGTCTTAGTAGGTTTAAGATATCCCTAAGTGGGTTGAGTATATCGCTATCATTGTTCGTTTCTGTGTGCGTTTGTCTTGTTTGAGTGTGTGGCCATGTAAGGGGTTGATTATTGTTTGCTGGGGTGGTGATTAGTGGTGGGAATTCTTTGTCTGTTGTATTGGAATGTTTATTGTTAGAGGTGTGTGGGGGTATTCTGTGAGGGTGGGCTCGTGTATTTGTTTGTGTATTTTGTTGTTGTCTCCTTGCCACCGCTGTTTTGTAGGCCGGACATCCTCTATAGCTGGCAGGGTGCGCTGCTCCACAGTTAGCGCATTTGCACGTGTCTGTGTCGCAGGTCGCTCCCGCATGTGTAAGACCGCATCTCACGCAATGTGGGACACGGTTACACAGCTGCGAGGAGTTCCCAAACTTCTGGCAGCGGTGACATTGTGAGACAGCTGGTCCGAGTATTATGCGACGTTTGGATGTGTCACATATGTGGTACGTGGAGTTTTGCTCCTTGATATAATAATAACCAGTTCAATATCCACACCTTACCAGTCCTCGGCTAGCTTCCGTCAATCTCAGTGTGAGTTCCCAGTACATACAGACGTACTGGTTGCCTAACTATCTGTCTAGGTACCTAAGTGAACAATAGATTGGTTAAATCAATTTATAGTACGAGAAAGAAAACCCAATGAGTGGAGCTTATAACAAATCTGTTTATTTATCTAACATTTACATACTCTGCGAGATACCAAGTCAATAATAAAAGAAATGCTTATCAAATTTATAAGTATCAATTACTTTTTTCTATTCGTTAGCAATATCAAGTGATGAATGAAAATGAATTAAATCTAAAGGAATAAAAATTTTTTACACGTGAAATTCGATAATAATACCAAATGCAATTGCACGCAGTTTACATACTTTTCAAAATAGTGGTTATGGGTACAGAAAATTTAATATTATAACAAATAACAAATACCTAGATCTGGACTATATTCTTTTCTAGATAGCCAGTTCTTGACTTTAATATAAACAAGATAGGTATTTAAATCGTTCACTTATGAAATAATTACAATACATACACATATATATATACAAACAAAATTTATACAAGTTATGACTTACGGTTGAATTTTGAAATACCCCAAAAGAAAATGTGAGAACGCTGAACTTCTCCCAGGAGTGGAAAGGTATGAGCGTTGAACGGTCTTCTTATATTCTAGGGTAATCGATTGACTGCAATATTTCGCCTCGAACTATAACCAGTTACAACCATCTCGAAGTCATGAAAAGAAATCAACAAAAGAAACCAAAACCATCCATCATCGGTATAAGCTCCAAAATTTTCCAACCAATTTTTCTATGCTAATTACATCTAGTACTACTAACGCTTCTTAATAAAAACTAACGATAAAAAGCCTAAAAGTTTTAAAATCCAAATTAATACACTATTTACATTTTCGCAAATTTATTAACTCACCCTTTTAGGGCTTAACAAAATGTCGACCATGTGCTCGACCTAACACGTGCTTTGTAGCTATACATCCAGCAATCATGCTGATCAGATTTTTCACAAATCATTATTAATTATTATTGGTAAATACGGAAATCCCACTATTACAAATATTTCAACAAAATTAACCAACGTGGATAAAGATTACTCTCACCAAATTTATTTACCAAGCTACGATGCAACGTCTACTCGTCTCGAAGGTCACGTCAAGAAGGAAGTACTAGAGAACCTCGGACCCCTTACAGGACAGGTGCCTAGCGCAGTCGTACTACGCAGACGAAACGACAAAAAAAGAATTGAATTTTCATGATACCATTCGACCTTGAACAGTAATCACAAAAATGATTTATTTTAAACATAATATACAACACATCCGTAATTTGGATAGAATTCGAGAAGTTCTGTTACAGACGTCCCTTTCGATTAAGACAACCCCGACATAGATCAACCTGTTGATCGGAGATATAATAAGAAGTGATATAATATTACTACAATTTAACTATAAAAATGATCTCGTTATTATTGTTAGAAATGAATATAATTGAAGAAATACTAACTTATTAAAGCAAAATATATTAAGTTAAAACATTCATCGAGCTACTCCGAACAGTACTGTTCAGTGAGCGAGTATTCGGTTAAGACTGAATCGAACTCAGCCAGTGCCAGTCAGCTGATTACCGGTAGCTGTCAATTCCTATAACCTACTATGTTCGTTCTATTTATTATTATAAACAATTTTTGGATGAAATTTAATAAGCAAATAACATAAAGGTACAGAAGGTAAGTGATACATTTGAACTAGTCGTTTTCATAGACTGAACTACTAAAGTTATGGTTATGTTAGGTTTGTTTATCGTTCCTATTTATTCCAGATTCCACACTATGTATGAGAACTCTAGCAAATTACAAGGAATAATAATGTACCACACAACACTTTGATTGATTAAGATAAAGTACTTATTTATACATTTTACTCGAGACATTCTAATTAAAATTTATGTTTATTTCTAGACACAAGTTAGCTGGACGACAGTCGATAAATGTGACAACTCTATCAAACAAATTTGAGAATCAAGAGGATTACTAAAGTATTGAAATGTGAATGGAAAAACTATTAATATATGAAATTATTAACACAAGACCTTTTATTTATTTTTTACTAGATGATGATATCCTTTAAATAATGAACTACCTAAAGTTAACGTATAGTTTTAGTGATTAAATTTTTATAGTTAAACATCTAACAATGCTATATTTACACATACTCCTCTAGCCAAAATGACAAATTATGTTACAACGTCTACTTGACAAAAGCAACCGTAACATTACTCCCCTCTGTTCCAGTAAAAAAAATCGAAGATTTTTTTTTTGACAACACTAGTTAGCTAAAATCGAAAAGAATGTCGCAATCAATTTCCTTCCAAATACAAAAAATTTAAATAGAAAACAAAATTTGCAGTTTCGATCTCACCTCAGAATATCAAGATTTAGCATTAAGCTCAAGCGTTTTATCAGGTTTTAGATCCTTAACGTGCCAACTACCCTTAACATTGCCTTTGTCATCTTCAAGTTCATAAACATTTACACCTAGCTTCTTTTTGATTTCAAACGGACCTGTATATTTTTTTCCCAGCTTTGCTGCATAATTTTTAGCAGCACTTGATAAGGTATATTCTTTTTTCCACACATAATCTCCTTCTTTAAATTGAACAGGCCTATGCCTCAAATTATAATTATGTTTAGTTTTAACATGAGCTGTTTTTAACTTTTCTTTAACAAATTTTCTAAGTTCCTTTAATTTAGATTGTCTGGATTTAGGATCCTTAAAATTATTATCGTTATCATTTTCAATATTAATACAATTAGTTTTATCTCTAATTTGTTTATACTCGTTACCATTTGTAATCATTTCATACCCAAAATTTATAAAATAAGGAGATTCTTGTGTTACCTCATGTTTAGCTGTTCTATAAGCACAACCTAGTTTAGACAGATGTAAGTCCCACTTTTTATGATTTTCTCCAACATAACTAGAAATCATGGTTTTAATTACCCTATTGGCTCTTTCTGTGAAATTTGGTTCTGGATGATATAGAGGATTAAATAATAGTTTAACGTTATAATCTTTCATTAATTTTTTAAATTCTTTGCTTGTAAACTGTGCACCGTTATCAGTTTTAAGATATTCAGGTACACCAAACAAATGAAAAACTTGCTCTTCCATAATTCTTACTATACTGGTAGCGATAGCTTTACGTAAAGGAAACATTAGTGTAAATTTACTAAAGTAATCACAAATTACTAAAATATATTGATGCCCTTTAGAGCTACGAGGTAAAGGTCCTATTAAATCAGTAGCGATATATTGCCAACATCTATCTACGATAGGCTTACTACCCATCTCTCCTGCTTTAAGTTTTTGTTCAGGTTTATGTTCAGAGCAAATTCTACACTTATTTATGTATCTCGAGATATCTGATTTCATACCAGGCCAAAAATATTTAGATAAAATACGATGATAAGTTTTATAAATACCAAAATGTCCTCCAGATATAGGATCATCATGAAATGTTTTTAAAATTTCGCTACGTTTGCTTTTAGGTAAAACCAATTTCCAGCTAGATAAATCCGAAGAACTCTTATCAACATGTTTATACAGACTTCCATCTTCAGATATTCGAAAATTTGGATATTTTAAAGGATTTGAATGAACTCGAAAAGTCATTTTTTTATACCAAGGGTCTAAATCTTTGACTTCTAATTTAATTTCTGATATTTCTGGAATAGCACGAGAAAGATAATCTGGTACAACGTGTTGTTTTCCAGGTCTATGTATAATACTAAAATTAAACTGTTGCAAACGCAATGCCCATCGTCCTAAACGACCTTGTGGGTTTTTCAGATTATTTAGCCATATCAAACTATGGTGGTCAGTAATAACAGTAAAATGTGTTCCTTCAAGGTAACATCTCCATTTTTCAATACTCCAAAGTACTACCAAGCATTCGATTTCAGTAATTGTAAACTTTCGTTCATTTTTTGTTAATGACCGCGATAAATAACAAATTACATGTTCTCTACCATCATAAAATTGACTTAACACGGCCCCTATCCCGTGTGAACTACCATCACATTGTATAATAAATTCATAATTAAAATTTGGACAAGAAAGTATTGGAGCACTTATAAGTGAATCTTTTATTGTGGAAAAAGCTTGTTCACACTCTGGTGTCCAGATAAACTTAGTGTTTTTACGAGTCAAGTTAGTAAGAGGTTCTATTATACTAGACAAATTAGGAATAAATTTCCGATACCAAGAAACCATACCGCTAAGTCTACGAACTTCTTTTGGAGTTTTTGGTCTAGGAAGATCTACAATTGCATTAACTTTTTCAGGATCTACATGAAGTCCATCTCTATTTACAACATACCCAAGATATTTAAGTTCACTGCGACAAAATTTACATTTTTCTCTATTTAAAGTTAAGTTTGCATCTTTTAATCGTTTGAAAACTTCTTCTAAAATTGTTAAATGAGATTCAAAATCTGGTGTTACAATTACAATATCATCTAAATATTTAAAAACATAAGGTTCTAGTTCAGGTCCAAATAATCTATCTACCAAAAATTGAAAAGTTGCCGGTGCATTTGATAACCCGAAAGGCATTTTTGTAAATTGGAATAATCCTCGTCCAGAAATTGTGAAAGCAGTATATTTTTTGCTGTCTTCTGACATTTTTATTTGCCAATATGCACTCTGAATGTCTAAAGTAGTAAGATACTTTGCGTTACCTAACTTATCTAGAATTGAACTTATTCTTGGCAATGGATATGCCCATTTTTCAGATACAGAGTTTAATTTACGAAAATCTACGCAAAAACGATATGTATTATCTTTTTTAGGAACCATTAAAATTGGTGAACTCCATCCGCTAGTACTTTTTTCAATTACTCCTAACTCTAACATTTTTGTAATTTCATCATCAATTTTCTTTTGTATAAATGGACTTACAGGATAATATCTAGATTTAATTGGTGGATGATCAGTTTTAATAATATGCTCTACTAATGAGGTACATCCTACTTTGACATCTTTCATAGAAACAAAATAATTGTCAACAATCTTATTTAAAATTTCCCTTTGGCTAAGAGTTAAATCGTCAGCAGTTTGTATATGATTTAATTGAAAATTTGTATTTACTTCGTTGCCAAAATGCCATTCACCTTTTCTTAAATCTGGTATCAAATTCATCTTTATCCAAAAAATAGTACCTAACACTAAATTATGACGTAACTGTGGTATTACATAAACTTTAAAAATGTGATTTTTTTCTTTTAAACTAATTGGAACTTCCATGTAACCAATGCAATTCAATTCTTGATTATTAGCAACCGTACAAGTGATATCTTTTAAAATGTGCAACTTAATTCCAATGTTTTGTAGTAAAATTGAACTTTTATCGTTAATAAATATATTATTTGCCCCAGAATCTAATAAACCTTTAATTTCCCAGTTATAAATAGAAACTGTTACATAAGGAGACTCTCCTTCACTAGCCTGATCCAGTACATAGTTTAAAATTGGTTTACTAAATTGATTAAAATTTTGTAATTCTAAATTTGTGCAAGAAAGTTCAATATCGTTATGCAAATTATGTGAATCAAAAGAAAATTTTTCTGGACTTAATTTATTGTTCTTAAAATTATCATTGACCGATGATATGTTTGAGGCCAAAGCTCGGTCTACATTTGGTCTCTGCGGGCGTTTCCCTGAGATCTACATCTAATACAGTTATTACGTGTATAACCTATTAATCCACAAGTATAACACTTTCTAGTTTTTACTGTACAATGTTTAGCCATGTGATTTACTCCTTTACATTTATTACAAATTATTTTTGGGCTTACGTTTACATTCTTGTTATTATTAGCTGTTCCAGAATGAAATGAATCAAATCTACTAACTCTATCGCCATTAAATCTACTATTATCAGTGTTTCCACCAAATCTAGCTCTATTTCTTGAAGAATCTCTATAAAATCTCTCTGTACTATTATTTCTGTTATCATTGTAACTTCTGTATCTCTCTCCACTATTATACCTTCCATATCTATCATTACTTCTATCGTTTCTTTCTAAACTTCTATTATCATATCTTTCCCTACTATAATTTCTAAATTCATTTCCTAAATTTCTATTCAAGTATTCTTCTCTACTTCTACTATTATTAGAGTAATTGCCTCTATCAAAATTTTTATTTCTATTTTTATTTTCTAATGACAAATCCCTATCGTACCTATTAAAATCACCCCTATTTACAAATTTATCTCTACTATTACTCCTATATCTATCTACAGAATTATCCCTACTACTTCTATGTCTATATTGTCTATCTAGAAAATTTTCTTTACTACCCCTGAAATTATCTAAAGAATTTTCCCTATTATGTCTACGTGCTTCTTTTTGACTTGTATCTGTTTTACTTTCTTTTAAAATTGAAATTTTACTACCATTACCTTTAAAAGTTACTTGTTTTTCTAGCTCTATATTATCTAATTTCTTTTTAGTTGGACTTTTATCTTGATATTGCAAATCTACTTCAATGGAATGTTTACTAGAGGAGGGAGGAACGAAATTTGAAATGTTTCTATTAGTATCCTCAATACGTCTACCTAATTTTATGAGATGATCGAGAGAAGTGATATCATCTACAAGATCTAATCTACTTTGATACTCAGGTCTAATTCTTTCACGAATTATTTCCAATTTAATACTTTCGTCTACCTGAACAGATAATCTACTAAATAAATTTAACATGTATGCTACGTAAATAGCTATAGTTTCAGTACTACCCTGAGTTCTAGATTTTATTTGTTCCCAAATCTTTTTATTACCATCTCTAAAAAATTCTTCTCTAAAAAGATTACAAAGTGAATCCCAATCATGAGCTTTATGTTTAACTGCTCTATAATACACTCTAGCCTCTCCGTCAAAAAGTTCTGCACAACTTTTAAAAAGTTGTTGTTTAGATATGCCTCTAGCCTCACAAATTTCATCGACTCTTTCAAAGAAAGCATTTAAACTCAGAGAATCTGATTTACCCGAAAATTTTAAACCCCAAGAATTAATTTTTAAATTTTTGTCAATATTTAAATTATTAAAACTATCTGCGACTTGAGATATACTGTTATTATGAGCATTACTTGTGCTTTGTATAGGTGTTGAAGTTCCTTGAGTGTTATTTAAAAGACTTTGTTGAAAAGCTAAAGGTACAGCTAAGTCACCAACTTTTTGTTCAAAAGATTCTTGTTTACTTTTAAAATCTGTCGTGTTTTAAAGCTAATGTTAATATTTTTGATTTTGACTCAGATTCATCCTTATTTGAAGTTACAATTCTTTCGATTCTACCCAAAACATGAGCTAACTTAGATTTCAATTTCCTAGCGATAGCATTAGTAAATTGTTCTCCTAAAAGTCTTTCAATATCCTTTAATTTATCCTCACAGATTATTAATTCTTCTTCAGATTTAAAAGCATACTCTGTTTTAAAACTGTGACCTTCATTTTCTAAATTTATTAATTCTCGCAACGTTTTAATCAACTCTTTACTTGTGCCTTGAGGTTTTACACCTCTTATAGAAATTTCATGTTCTAATTCGTCTTTAAGTAATCTATCTGGTTCTATTTTCAACATTTTGATTAGGTACGTTTACTCTTAAATGCAAAATATTTTTAACAGAATAAAAGTTTAAGGCTAATTAAAGCTTGAAAAAGTATGGTAATTTGTATAAACAATAGCAAGAATTAAATGGAAAATAAACCTCTCTAAACTAGTTTAAAAAAATATGTGCAGTTAAAAAAAAATATTGTTTTATGCAACAAAATTAGGAAAAACATATACCTCTATAGTTAGTAGGTTAACTATAAATCCTTTGAAGTATCACCTGGAGTTAGAATTACAGATGCGGCTGGCTTTTAGTTTAGTTTAGTTGGGCGCCAAATTATTATGCGACGTTTGGATGTGTCACATATGTGGTACGTGGAGTTTTGCTCCTTGATATAATAATAACCAGTTCAATATCCACACCTTACCAGTCCTCGGCTAGCTTCCGTCAATCTCAGTGTGAGTTCCCAGTACATACAGACGTACTGGTTGCCTAACTATCTGTCTAGGTACCTAAGTGAACAATAGATTAATAAATGGTTAAATCAATTTATAGTACGAGAAAGAAAACCCAATGAGTGGAGCTTATAACAAATCTGTTTATTTATCTAACATTTACATACTCTGCGAGATACCAAGTCAATAATAAAAGAAATGCTTATCAAATTTATAAGTATCAATTACTTTTTTCTATTCGTTAGCAATATCAAGTGATGAATGAAAATGAATTAAATCTAAAGGAATAAAAATTTTTTACACGTGAAATTCGATAATAATACCAAATGCAATTGCACGCAGTTTACATACTTTTCAAAATAGTGGTTATGGGTACAGAAAATTTAATATTATAACAAATAACAAATACCTAGATCTGGACTATATTCTTTTCTAGATAGCCAGTTCTTGACTTTAATATAAACAAGATAGGTATTTAAATCGTTCACTTATGAAATAATTACAATACATACACATATATATATATACAAACAAAATTTATACAAGTTATGACTTACGGTTGAATTTTGAAATACCCCAAAAGAAAATGTGAGAACGCTGAACTTCTCCCAGGAGTGGAAAGGTATGAGCGTTGAACGGTCTTCTTATATTCTAGGGTAATCGATTGACTGCAATATTTCGCCTCGAACTATAACCAGTTACAACCATCTCGAAGTCATGAAAAGAAATCAACAAAAGAAACCAAAACCATCCATCATCGGTATAAGCTCCAAAATTTTCCAACCAATTTTTCTATGCTAATTACATCTAGTACTACTAACGCTTCTTAATAAAAACTAACGATAAAAAGCCTAAAAGTTTTAAAATCCAAATTAATACACTATTTACATTTTCGCAAATTTATTAACTCACCCTTTTAGGGCTTAACAAAATGTCGACCATGTGCTCGACCTAACACGTGCTTTGTAGCTATACATCCAGCAATCATGCTGATCAGATTTTTCACAAATCATTATTAATTATTATTGGTAAATACGGAAATCCCACTATTACAAATATTTCAACAAAATTAACCAACGTGGATAAAGATTACTCTCACCAAATTTATTTACCAAGCTACGATGCAACGTCTACTCGTCTCGAAGGTCACGTCAAGAAGGAAGTACTAGAGAACCTCGGACCCCTTACAGGACAGGTGCCTAGCGCAGTCGTACTACCCAGACGAAACGACAAAAAAAGAATTGAATTTTCATGATACCATTCGACCTTGAACAGTAATCACAAAAATGATTTATTTTAAACATAATATACAACACATCCGTAATTTGGATAGAATTCGAGAAGTTCTGTTACAGACGTCCCTTTCGATTAAGACAACCCCGACATAGATCAACCTGTTGATCGGAGATATAATAAGAAGTGATATAATATTACGACAATTTAACTATAAAAATGATCTCGTTATTATTGTTAGAAATGAATATAATTGAAGAAATACTAACTTATTAAAGCAAAATATATTAAGTTAAAACATTCATCGAGCTACTCCGAACAGTACTGTTCAGTGAGCGAGTATTCGGTTAAGACTGAATCGAACTCAGCCAGTGCCAGTCAGCTGATTACCGGTAGCTGTCAATTCCTATAACCTACTATGTTCGTTCTATTTATTATTATAAACAATTTTTGGATGAAATTTAATAAGCAAATAACATAAAGGTACAGAAGGTAAGTGATACATTTGAACTAGTCGTTTTCATAGACTGAACTACTAAAGTTATGGTTATGTTAGGTTTGTTTATCGTTCCTATTCATTCCAGATTCCACACTATGTATGAGAACTCTAGCAAATTACAAGGAATAATAATGTACCACACAACACTCTGATTGATTAAGGTAAAGTACTTATTTATACATTTTACTCGAGACATTCTAATTAAAATTTATGTTTATTTCTAGACACAAGTTAGCTGGACGACAGTCGATAAATGTGACAACTCTATCAAACAAATTTGAGAATCAAAAGGATTACTAAAGTATTGAAATGTGAATGGAAAAACTATTAATATATGAAATTATTAACACAAGACCTTTTATTTATTTATTACTAGATGATGATGATATCCTTTAAATAATGAACTACCTAAAGTTAACGTATAGTTTTAGTGATTAAATTTTTATAGTTAAACATCTAACAATGCTATATTTACACATACTCATCTAGCCAAAATGACCAATTATGTTACAACGTCTACTTGACAAAAGCAACCGTAACACGAGATAATCCTCGACGGTGACTCTGTATTGACAGAGCTCCGTCAAGGGGCGTACACTTGCTTCCTGTTCCTTAGACAGGGTTAAGATTACTATCGGAGTGAGAGTTTTATTGCCATTTCGGTTAGATGTAATTCTTGAAATATTGATTGGTATGATATTTTTGGATTCTAGGTCAGCTTGTATGTATTCGTTGGTGACTTCTCTTGGAATGTATTTGATGGCTATTTTTACTGGTCTATCCTGTAGCGAATAGAAGGAGTGGAATTGGATGTCTTGTCTTTTGAGTATATCCATGATAGTCAAAAAGTCAGTTTTAGTGCTGGGATAACAGGATAGAGATCTGGAGTTATATTTGTATATTGGTTTTTGTCTTGTATGTGTATTATTTAAATGTATTAGATCGTTATGATTTTCGGTATATATCGAGATTACAGGGGTATTTTGTCTGTTGGGGGGATGAATATTTGGGACATTTGTTAGTGTGGGGTGGAATGGTTGTTTGCTGTGGGGGCAGCGGTTAGATCAATGGTTTGAGAGGTACGTTATTGGTTAAATTTGACTTTGTGGTATTTTTTTCTCTTTTTTGTGGTATGGAATATTTCTTCTGGCGTGACAGGCGTGGTAGGGGTGGGTGATAGGAGATTGAGGGTAGGATGTTTGGGGTGTTGTTATGAAAGGATTCTGTTTTGAAAGTTCTAGAAGTCGGTTCAGCTGGACTGACATAGGTGAGGAGGATTCTGGTATAGGGGTAGTTGGTATGAGGGTAGTTGGGATAGGAGTGGTCGTGATAGAATGATTTGTAGTGTTGTGGTTGATGCATGGATCCGACGGGGATGTATTGGCTTCGGTGGTTGCCATTCTTGGAGCGAGGTGCAAGGATTACATAACTAGTGAAGTATTTACTGTAGTATGTATAGTGGTTGTGGTTGATATGGTGGTAGAAGTGAACGTCAGTTTAGGATTTGGTATGATTTCATCAAGGAAGTTTAAGTTGTCATAATCGGAGTCATAAGTATAATGGGGATGAACTTGTATATTGTCCGGTAGGCTTGGTAGGAGCGCAGGATTTTTGGGAAATTTGTATTTTTTGTGGGTATTTTTGTAGAGAAATATTTTGTTTTGGGGGTTGGATATGGTAGGGTCGTATGGTGGGAAGGGAAATTGGTCGAGGATTGATCCATTTGGATTGTTGTGAGATGTTTTCTTTTAGGGCGTCGAATTGGCTTGTGTCCTATCTATAGTGTTGTCTATTGTTTACTTACAGTTGAAAACGAATTGAATTGAATATTCATTGTAGTACTTGATGTCATACTAAGATTTTGAGCATTGGCCATCACGATGATAAATGTTTCACGTTATAACACACTCGAACTTGTAAACGGAACTGATAAATTTCAAGACAGCGCCGGCTATTTAAATAGTTTTCCTGGCGAGTAGGGGCGGTACATATAATAGGCGGAGCCTAATTCCGCTATGCCGGCGTCCGTAAGTACAGCACGTTACGCTTAGCTCAGTGAGTTTGCCAACTCGACAGGCAATACTACGTCACCTCGACTGTGACGTATCTATTACTACAAATTATCATACTAGGTAGATTAGGGAAGTTATGGATTTTTATAATATTCTTACTCCTCTAAGCAACTCGTAGTATTTAAATTAAATGAAACTATTTATAACCCACCAGAGTTAGTGATATATTATTCTCTAATAACAAAAAATTAATGTCAAATACGATAAAATTGGTGTCGAATATAAAAAACAATAAAATTGTACGTCACTATAATTAATAGACGGGTACAGAAATAATTATAATTTAACCATAATGTATCCACGCCAAAACTTATGCCATACCAGAAACGTCTACAATAAAATGCAGTTTATTAGTACGAAGCTAACCACAAATCTAACGTGTCCGAGTTGAATTAGAGAAAAATTTACCACTTGCCCAGAATATCTGGATGTTAATCTCTTGTTAATTTCCGATTTAAAATGAATTGCAGTATAAATTAAATCTAATTTTATAAACAGTTACTGTTGATCCCGAAGCAGTAAATTCCGATTCTATGATCGATTTGCCCAAGATGGCTATATCACTTAAATACATCATGACAAGTGTGATTTCAATAACTACTTGTGATTGAGATTTTAATGCCAATCTTCGATTAGAAACATCTTTTATTATCGATGATTGGGATGATTGGATTTGCAAAAAGTAGGCATTTGAAATAAACATTGTAAATTCTAAAATAATTACTAAACGTGATACACTTAAATTTGTTTTACACTTTAGAAGAGAATTAGCATTAATTTGAACGTTTATTATTAAATATATTAAATAGTGGTGCCACCATCTGTTGGCCGCAAATCCAGCCACAGACAGTTCTCACTTGAAACCAAGTCCGTTGTTGAATTCATGTTTATGTATATAGGATGACCCATAAAATTAATTCCCTTGGCGATCATGGAATGTTAACGCCAAATAGGGCGTCACAACTAACAGAAATATGTAATGGTTTATATCAATGAACTACTTTTATGTCCAAGTCAAAGCTTACATCATTAAGTACCCTTAGTAGATATACATATTAAAACATTTATTTACAAACGAAGGCAGAGAAGGAAACCCCATACAGAACGGATAAGAATACTGTGATTTGCTAGACCCTTTATAATAAAAGTGGGTCGATATTTCATCATTAATTCGGTTCATTTAGGAAATGGGTTACTGTTACAAACAGTAAAATTTATTCTTGTATATCAAACAACTATGGTGATTTTCAAGACAAAGCATACATCATAACATACACATATTAGAGATACAAATGTCTAGTGCTCAAACAGTCTATGCTCAGATAATGCGGCATTTTATAATTGAAAGATAAAATTGCCTTCTTAACATTTTCGGACATTGGGCCATTGAAAGAATTAACATTTGTAAGCGAAATATATAAAACTATGCCTAGCACCAATACATCTACTTCAGGTCCAAATTTTTTTGCACAGAAAGAGTTCATGTGCCATAAACTCTGGAGTACCAGAGTAAGTTGTTAGTTTATTACCAGGGGAGAATTGGTTTAACAATCCGAATTCTGAGATCTTAAAATTATTATTACTACTCCGATTAGTAGGAAATCTCACAGGCCAGGGAACAAATTCATAAGAAATTCTACCTGCCCGATTTCTCGTACCCCATAATATTTTACCCATCTTAATCCTATGTTTCTTTGATGATGATAATCCTGTAGAGCAGGTAACAAAATGCAAACGAGGTAAAAATAAGATAATCAGATAATTTTCAAAAAAAGTGCATTTTTAACAAATTAAATACTATTTGGTACACTATCGCTTACGGTATCAATTACATTTAAGACAATATTGTAGCATATTAGCATGGTTTCCTCTTATCGGTACTCACATTCTTGGTAGCGCTCAAGTTTCTGAAGTTAATTTGCAAAGACAAAAATTAATACAATCACATTATTCACCCACGCAGAAATTAAGATAGTCGACATAGCGGGGTCAAAATATTTGCTGTCATGATCTGACAGTATAAGGTAGATATATGATTTATCTCTTACAACTTTCCTGTGTAGATGATATATATTAACGTATGTCAGTGAGTTTTAATTACTTAATATATTCGGAAATCGTATCGCGTATAATCTATGTATAATATGAATCTCTAGCCCTCCTAAGATAAAATTCGGTCGCTGTCTCGTTTGAGGAAGATAACAAATATTCATGAGGTACGAGCCATTCGAATTTTCTAATCCACGAACTGTCTGCTTCCACATTATTTTTTAGGATGCCACTACTGAGGTGCTGTGGAAACTGATTCGGGACTGCGTACCGTTTCACATCCTCTTGAGGATTGGCGGGGCCAATGGTAATAGAATACGTTTCCATATTTAGGTTCGTTATTTTCCGTGGACTAGCTGGAGAAATGGGACTGTAGAGCTGTGCCAACGGGTCGACATTTCTAGAAATAATTTAAAAAATATTAAATTAAAGTCAATCACAAAAGAATAATTAACTCGTATAATTTAAATGTACTTACTCTAAAGAAGCCGGTTGTAAAATGGTAGGCGATTGTCCTGTAGTAGGTAAACTATCAGATCGATGACGCTGTGCTAAGTTTCCGTATCTTCTCGACTCGCCGATGGTTATGTCAGAAAGTACAGTGTCATTTCCCTCATCCCGATCACCCGAACAGTTGTTTTTGTTATCTTCAATAATCACCCCTGAATTGCTTTTAGTAAATTTGGCGAAGTCCAGCGTGTCATCCTCCAACTTTGATGACGAATTAAATTTATTCTCAGAATTTTTCGCAATTTTTGCCTTAGGAGCTTCAGCTGAAGGCGAGGGAGCACTTCTCTTCTTAGGTCTCACCAATGTTCTTCTGTACACCCTTTTCGAAAGATACTCATTCAGGATAATATCTTCTTTAGTAGAGTTCGATGACACCATTTTCGTGGTCCTTGTATGTTTCGAAGCATGTTCGCTCTTTTGAACTTCAGTTCTTGGTGGATTTTTCTTATATCCTTCCTGCAATAAGCAGGTCTCTATAATAGGAGATGTAGCGGCCGTATTCGCGTCTACCCTCTTCAACTGATTACCTTCGAATACAAATTGTATTAAGGAGGGCCCTGTTTGTGATGAAGTAGAACTATGTGCTTGCTCGATCTGTCCGTTAAGAACAGGAGATTCTGCAGTGATACTTCTATTATTTGTAGAGTTATTTTCGCTGTTCACTTCAATATTAGGAATGAAATCATCAATGGAATCGAGTAAATCAATTCCGTCAGGATTATAATTCAAAAGAGAGGATGGTATCGTATAAGATGGATCGCAAGAACTTACATGTTGATGTAGTTCTTGGACGACTGCAGGCTCTGGGTAACTACTAGAATAATTTTCTCGTAAATTATAATTAAGAAAAGGAATATTATGATTCCATAAATAGTTGTAGTTTATATATTGCAGGTTATTCCAGGCGATGCCGTTTTCTGGAACTTGAGGCTAGAACAGAAATGATTGTTATTAAAAAGTTATTTGATTGAAAATCCGAATAAAGGAAAAGAAAATGATTTTCGTCTACTTCAAATTATGTTGAAAATTTGTGTCCTGTGTATAGTGTTGTTTATTGTTTACTTACAGTTGAAAACGAATTAAACTGAATATTCATTGTAGTACTTGATGTCATACTAAGATTTTGAGCTTTGGCCATCACGATGATAAATGTTTCACGTTATAACACACTCGAACTTGTAAACGGAACTGATAAATTTCGAGACGGCGCCGGCTATTTAAATAGTTTTCCTGGCGAGTAGGGGCGGTACATATTATAGGCGGAGCCTAATTCCGCTACGCCGGCGTCCGTAAGTACAGCACGTTACGCATAGCTCAGTGAGATTGTCAACTAGACAGGCAATACTACGTCACCTCGACTGTGACGTATCTATTACTTCAAATTATCATACTCGGTAGATTAGGGAAGTTATGGATTTTTATAATATTCTTACTCCTCTAAGCAACTCTAATAACAAAAAGTTAACGTCAAACACGATAAAATTGGTGTCGAATATAAAAAACAATCAAATTGTATGTCACTATAATTAATCGAAGGGTACAGAAATAATTATAAAATAACCATAAAGTATCCACGCCAAAACTTATGCCATACCAGAAACGTCTACAATAAAATGTAGTTTATTAGTACGAAGCTAACCACAAATCTAACGTGTCCGAGTTGAATTAGAGAAAAATGTACCACTTGCCCAAAATATCTGGACGTTAATCTCTTGTTAATTTCCGACTTAAAATGAATTGCAGTATAAATTAAAACTAATTTTATAAACAATTACTGTTGATCCCGAAACCGTAAGTTCCGATTCTATGATCGATTTGCCCCAGGTGGCTGTCACTTAAAAACACCGAGACAAGTGTGATTTTAATATCTGCTCGTGAATGAGATTTTAATGCTAATCTTCAATTAGAAACATCTTCTAACATCGATGATTGGGATGATTGGATTTGCAAAAAGTAGGCATATGAAATAAACACTGTAAATTCTAAAATAACTACTAAACGTAGTACACTTAAATTTGTTTTACACTTTAGAAGAGAATTAGCATTAAGTTAAAAGTTTATTATTAAATGTATGAAATAGTAGTGCCACCATCTGTTGGCCGCTAATCCAACCACAGATGGTTCTCACTTGAAACCAAGTCCGTTGTTGATTTCATGTTTATGTATATAGGATGACCCATTAAATTAATTCCCTTGGCGATCATGGAATGCTAATGCTAAATGGGGCGTCACAACTAACAGAAATATGTACTGATTTATATCAATGAACTACTTTTATGTCCAAGTCAAAGCTTACATCGTTAAGTACCCTTAGTAGATATACATATTAAAACATTTATTTACAAACGAAGGCAGAGAAAGAAACCCCATACAGAACGGATAAGAATACTGTGATTTGCTAGACCTTTTATAATAAAAGTGGGTCGATATTTCATCATTAATTCGGTTCATTAAGGAAATGGGTTACTGTTCCAAACAGTAAAATTTATTCTTGTATATCAAACAACTATGGTGATTTTCAAGACAAAGCATACATCGTAACATTCACATATTAGAGATACATATGTCTAGTGCTCAGACAGTCTATGCTCAGATAATGCGGCATTTTATAATTGAAAGATAAAACTGCCTTCTTAACATCTTCGAACATTGGGCCATTGAAAGAATTAAAATTTGTAAGCGAAATATATAAAACTATTCCTAGCACCAATACATCTACTTCAGGTCCATATTTTTGCGCAGGAAGAGTTCAGGTGCCATACACTCTGGAGTACCATAGTAAGTTTTTAGTTTATTACCAGGGGAGAATTGGTTTAACAATCCGAATTCTGAGATCTTGAAATTATTATTACTACTCCGATTAGTAGGAAATCTCTCAGGCCAGGGAACAAATTCATAAGAAATTCTACCTGCCCTATTTCTCGTACCCCATAATAGTTTACCCATCTTAATCCTATGTTTCTTTGATGATGATAATCCTGTAGAGCAGGTAATAAAATTCAAACGAGGTAAAAATAAGATAATCAGATAAGTTTCAAAAAAAATGTATTCTTAACAAATTAAATACTATTTGGTACACTATCGATTACGGTATCAATTGCATTTAAGACAATATTGTAGCATATTAGCATGGTTTCTTCTTATCGGTACTCTCATTCTTGGTAGCGCTCAAGTTTCTGAAGTTATTTTGCAAAGACAAAAATCAATACATTCACATTATTCACGCACGCAGAAATTACGATTGTCGACATAGTGGAGTCAAAATATCTGCTGTCATGATATGACAGTATAAGGTAGATATATGATATATATTAACGTATGTCAGTGTGCTTTAATTACTTAATATATTCGGAAAGCGTATCGCGTATAATCTAAGTATACTATGAATCTCTAGTCCTCCTAAGATAAAATTCGGTCGCTGTCTCGTTTGAGGAAGATAACAAATATTCTTGAGGTACGAGCCATTCGAATTTTCTAATCCACGAACTGTCTGCTTCCACATTATTTTTTAGGATTCCACTATTGAGGTGCTGTGGAAACTTATTCGAGACTGCGTACCGTTTCACATCCTCTTGAGGATTGGCGGGGCCAATGGTAATAGAATACGTTTCCATATTTCGGTTCGTTATTTTCCGTGGACTAGCTGGAGAAATGGGACTGTAGAGCTGTGCCAACGGGTCGACATTTCTAGAAATAATTTAAAACATATTAAATTAAAGTCAATCACAAAAGAATAATTAACTCGTATAATTTAAATGTACTTACTCTAAAGAAGCCGGTTGTAAAATGGTAGGCGATTGTCCTGTAGTAGGTAAAGTATCAGAGCGATGACCCTGTGCTAAGTTTCCGTATCTTCTTGACTCGCCGATGGTTATGTCGGAAAGTACAGTGTCATTTCCCTCATCCCGATCACCCGAACAGTTGTTTTTGTTATCTTCGATAATCACCCCTGAATTGCTTTTAGTAAATTTGGCGAGGTCCAGCGTGTCATCCTCCAACTTTGATGACGAATTAAATTTATTCTCAGAATTTTTCGCAATTTTTGTCTTAGGAGCTTCAGCTGAAGGCCAGGGAGCACTTCTCTTCTTAGGTCTCACCAATGTTCTTCTGTACACCCTTTTCGAAAGATACTCATTCAGGATATCTTCTTTAGTAGAGTTCGATGACACCATTTTCGTGATCCTTGTATGTTTCGAAGCATGTTCGCTCTTTTGAACTTCAGTTCTTGGTGGATTTTTCTTATATCCTTCCTGCAATAAGCAGGTCTTTATAATAGGAGATGTAGCGGCCATATTCGCTTCTACTCTCTTCAACTGATTACCCTCGAATACAAATTGTATTAAGGAGGGCCCTGTTTGTGATGAAATAGAACTATGTGCTTGCTCGATCTGTCCGTTAAGAACAGGAGATTCCGCAGTGATATTTCTATTATTTGTAGAGTAATTTTTGCTGTTCACTTCAATATTAGGAATGAAATCATCAATAGAATCGAGTAAATCAATTCCGTCAGGATTATAATTCAAGAGAGAGGAAGGTATCGTATAAGATGGATCGCAAGAATTTACATGTTGATTTAGTCCTTGGACGACTGCAGGCTCTGGGTAACTACTAGAATAATTTTCTCGTAAATTATAATTAAGAAAAGGAATATTATGATTCCATAAATAGTTGTAGTTTCCATATTGCAGGTTATTCCAGGCGATGCCGTTTTCTGGAACTTGAGGCTAGAACAGAAACGATTGTTATTACAAAGTTATTTGATTGGAAATCCGAATAAAGGAAAAGAAAATGATTTTCGTCTACTTCAAATTATGTTGAAAATTTGTGCCCTATGTATAGTGTCGTTTAATGTTTACTTACCGTTGAAAACGAATTGAATTGAATATTCATTGTAGTACTTGATGTCATACTAAGATTTTGAGCATTGGCCATCACGATGATAAATGTTTCACGTTATAACACACTCGAACTTGTAAACGGAACTGATAAATTTCGAGACGGCGCCGGCTATTTAAATAGTTTTCCTGGCGAGTAGGGGCGGTACATATTATAGGCGGAGCCTAATTCCGCTACGCCGGCGTCCGTAAGTACAGCACGTTACGCATAGCTCAGTGAGTTTTTCAACTCGACAGGCAATACTACGTCACCTCGACTGTGACGTATCTATTACTTCAAATTATCATACTAGGTAGATTAGGGAAGTTATGGATTTTTATAATATTCTTACTCCTCTAAGCAATTCTAATAAAAAATTAATGTCAAATACGATAAAATTGGTGTCGAATATAAAAAAAAATAAAATTGCATGTCACCATAATTAATCGACGGGTACAGAAATAATTATAATATAACCATAAAGTATCCACGCCAAAACTTATGCCATAACAGAAACGTCTACAATAAAATGTAGTTTATTAGTACGAAACTAACCACAAATCTAAGGTGTCGTCTAGAGCTCAGACATCTTCGAACATTGGGCCATTGAAAGATTTAAAATTTGTAAGCGAAATATATAAAACTATTCCTAGCACCAATACATCTACTTCAGGTCCATATTTTTTATTTAGTAAGTTTTTAGTTTATTACCAGGGGAGAATTGGCTTAACAATCCGAATTCTGAGCTCTTGAAATTATTATTACTACTCCGATTAGTAGGAAATCTCTCAGACCAGGGAACAAATTCATAAGAAATTCTAACTGCCCGATTTCTCGTACCCCATAATATTTTACCCATCTTAATCCTATGTTTCTTTGATGATGATAATCCTGTAGAGCAGGTAATAAAATGCAAATGAGGTAAAAATAAGATAATCAGATAATTTTCAAAAAGAAAATGTATTCTTAACAAATTAAATACTATTTGGTACACTATCGATTACGGTATCAATTGCATATAAGACAATATTGTAGCATATTAGCATGGTTTCTTCTTATTTGTACTCTCATTCTTGGTAGCGCTCAAGTTTCTGAAGTTATTTTGCAAAGACAAAAATCAATACAATCACATTATTCACGCACGCAGAAATTACGATTGTCGACATAGTGGAGTCAAAATATCTGCTGTCATGATCTGACATTATAAGGTAGATATATGATATATGTTAACGTATGTCAGCGTGCTTTAATTACTTAATATATTCGGAAAGCGTATCGCGTATAATCTATTTATACTATGAATCTCTAGCCCTCCTAAGATAAAATTCGGTCGCTGTCTCGTTTGAGGAAAATAACAAATATTCGTGAGGTACGAGCCATTCGAATTTACTAATCCACGAACTGTCTGCTTCCACATTATTTTTTAGGATGCCACTACTGACGTGCTGTGGAAACTGATTCGGGACTGCGTACCGTTTCACATCCTCTTGAGGATTGGCGGGGCCAATGGTAATAGAATACGTTTCCACATTTCGGTTCGTTATTTTCCGTGGACTAGCTGGAGAAATGGGACTGTAGAGCTGTGCCAACGGGTCGACATTTCTAGAAATAATTTAAAAAATATTAAATTAAAGTCAATCACAAAAGAATAATTAACTCGTATAATTTAAATGTACTTACTCTAAAGAAGCCGGTTGTAAAATGGTAGGCGATTGTCCTGTAGTAGGTAAACTATCAGAGCGATGACCCTGTGCTAAGTTTCCGTATCTTCTCGACTCGCCGATGCTTATGTCAGAAAGTACAGTGTCATTTCCCTCATCCCGGTCACCCGAACAGTTGTTTTTGTTATCTTCGATAATCACCCCTGAATTGCTTTTAGTAAATTTGGCGAGGTCCAGCGTGTCATCCTCCAACTTTGATGACGAATTAAATTTATTCTCAGAATTTTTCGCAATTTTTGCCTTAGGAGCTTCAGCTGAAGGTGAGGGAGCACTTCTCTTCTTAGGTCTCACCAATGTTCTTCTGTACACCCTTTTCGAAAGATACTCATTCAGGATAATATCTTCTTTAGTAGAGTTCGATGACACCATTTTCGTGATCCTTGTATGTTTCGAAGCATGTTCGCTCTTTTGAACTTCAGTTCTTGGTGGATTTTTCTTATATCCTTCGTGCAATAAGCAGCTCTCTATAATAGGAGATGTAGCGGCCGTAGTCGCTTCTACCCTCTTCAACTGATTACCTTCGAATACAAATTGTATTAAGGAGGGCCCTCTTTGTGATGAAGTAGAACTATGTGCTTGCTCGATCTGTCTGTTAAGAACAGGAGATTCCGCAGTGATATTGCTATTATTTGCAGAGTAATTTTCGCTGTTCACTTCTATATTAGGAATGAAATCATCAATAGAATCGAGTAAGTCAATTCTGTCAGGATTATAATTCAAAAGAGAGGAAGGTATCGTATAAGATGGATCGCAAGAACTTACATGTTGATTTAGTCCTTGGACGACTGCAGGCTCTGGGTAACTACTAGAATAATTTTCTCGTAAATTATAATTAAGAAAAGGAATATTATGATTCCATAAATAGTTGTAGTTTCCATATTGCAGGTTATTCCAGGGGATGCCGTTTTCTGGAACTTGAGACTAGAACAGAAAATATTGTTATTACAAAGTTATTTGATTGAAAATCCGAATAAAGGAAAAGAAAGTGATTTTCGTCTACTTCAAATTATGTTGAAAATTTGTGTCCTATGTATAGTGTTGTTTATTGTTTACTTACAGTTGAAAACGAATTGAATTGAATATTCATTGTAGTACTTGATGTCATACTAAGATTTTGAGCATTGGCCATCAGGATGAAAAATGTTTCACGTTATAACACACTCGATCTTGTAAACAGAACTGACAAATTTCGAGACGGCGCCGGCTATTTAAATAGTTTTCCAGGCGAGTAGTTGCGGTACATATTATAGGCGGAGCCTAATTCCGCTACGCCGGCGTCCGTAAGTACAGCACGTTACGCATAGCTCAGTGAGTTTGTCAACTCGACAGGCAATACTACGTCACCTCGACTGTGACGTATCTATTACTTCAAATTATTATACTAGGTAGATTAGGGAAGTTATGAATTTTTATAATATTCTTACTCCTCTAAGCAACTCTAATAACAAAAAAATTGTGTCAAACAAGATAAAATTGGTGTCGAATATAAAAAACAATCAAATTGTATGTCACTATAATTAATCGAAGGGTACAGAAAAAATTATAAAATAACCATAAAGTATCCACGCCAAAACTTATGCCATACCAGAAACGTCTACAATAAAATGTAGTTTATTAGTACGAAGCTAACCACAAATTTAACGTGTCCTAGTTGAATTAGAGAAAAATTTACCACTTGCCCAGAATATCTGGACGATAATCTCTTGTTGCTACATTTTGAAAAAAATGTAGTATACGTTTAGCATTTTTCCTGTGCACCATCGAAACCCGAAAAAAACGTCGGATCGATGTGAAAGTCATATCTATCGATTCGAGAGCGAATTTAGAAAATTCCGTCCGTCGGTCAGTTGGTCTGTCGGTCTGTCTGTCTGTCGGTCTGTCTGTCACGCCCAGCCCCCTTAATCCGTTTTCGGATTGCGATGAAACTTGGGTGGTTAATAGGAGGTCTTTAGAAAACCTTAACGCCCGAAGCTCGGCTCCGTTCGGAAACCGGAAGTACCCGATATAGACGATTCGAGTTTTTCGGGAGAAATTGAATAACTCGATAACGGGTAGTCGGATCGAGACATTTCAAAAAAGGAATGGTGCCGCTAGCAAAGCTCTACAAATAAGTATACCAGAGGCTGTGTCGAAAAACAAATGAAAATTGATTTTTTTTGCAAAAAACTGGTTTTCTCGAAATCGGGCTAGGAAGCACGATAACTGTCCAGAATATTGATCGATTTCGATGAGACTTGGTGGGATCAAAGGTACCCGGCCACAAATCAAGCCTATTGCTGGCGGCTCGAATCCGTTGACCGCAAGTATGTTTTCCAGGGCCGAGTATGATTTTTCAAAGAAATTAATAACTCCCGAACCGAAGGTCCGATTTTGATTTTCAAAAATGGCAATTGTAGGGCTCGATTAGGTCTATTAGTTGACGTTTGTGAGAAATTTGAGAAAACAAAAGCGAATATACAATTCCTGGATAACTTGATTTTTTTGATAAATTCTACAAATTCCGAACAGTTTCCTAATAAAAATCGAAAATTAACTATTCCGTCGATCGATCTCTATAACCAATATAAGGCATGGACCTTTTTGGACAAAAAATATAAAATAGAGTTTTTTAGAAAAACTTAAAATAAACGAGTTATTTACGAAAATGCATTCCAAAGAATTATGTAAAAAAATATTACAAATTGATAAGTGATAATGTTATATTTAAAATATCATCATTCATTTAGTTATTTTCATTTACTAAATAAAAATAGAACCTATGCCCTTTCCGTGTTTCAAAATGTAGTTAGCTTTTACTTTAGTCAATGCAAAAAGAAAAAAAAAAAGAAAAATAAAACATGTCAAAACACTGAGTCATCTTGCGACCCTCTGCTGAAAATGTAATGAATCATCCCAACAAATTGAATAAAAAGCATATTAAAATGTAGTTTTTTTCACTTGTTAATTTCCGATTTAAAATGAATTGCAGTATAAATTAAAACTAATTTTATAAACAATTACTGTTGATCCCGAAGCCGTAAATTCCGATTCTATGATCGATTTGCCCCAGACGGCTGTCACCTAAATACAACGAGACAAGTGTGATTTTAATATCTACTCGTGAATGAGATTTTAATGCCAATCTTCGATTAGAAACATCTTCTACTATCGATGATTGGGATGATTGGATTTGCAAAAAGTAGGCATATGAAATAAACACTGTAAATTCTAAAATAATTACTAAACGTAATAAACTTAAATTTGTTTTACACTTTAGAAGAGAATTAGCATTAATTTAAACGTTTATTATTAAATATATTAAATAGTAGTGCCACCATCTGTTGGCCGCTAATCCAACCACAGACGGTTCTCACTTGAAACTAAGTCCGTTGTTGATTTCATGTTTATACATATAGGATTCCAATAAAACTAATTCCCTAGTCGATCATGGAATGTTAACGCCTAATAGGGCGTCACAACTAACAGAAATGTGTACTGGTTTATATCAATGAACTACTTTTATGTCCAAGTAAAATCTTACATCATTAAGTACCAATTAGTAGATATACATATTAAAACATTTATTTATAAACGAAGGTAGAGAAAGAAACCCCATACAGAACGGATAAGAATGCTGTGATTTGCTAGACTTTTTATAATAAAATTGGGTCGCTATTTCATCGTTAATACGGTTCATTAAGGAAATGAGTATAAGTACAAACAGCAAAATTTTTTCCTGTATATCAAACAACTATGGTGATTTTCAAGACAAAGCATACATCATAACATACACATATTAGAGATACATAAAACATTTATTAACAGTTGAGTGTACATAAAGAAACCTCAAACAGAACGCATTCGAACTGTGTTTTGCTAGACCTCCTAAGTTAAAATTGGGCTGCTCTCTCATCACGAATTTAGGAATTTGGTTAATATTAAAAATGCGCATATTTTCAAACAGTGAAATTTATTGGTGTATATAAAATAAATATAGTTATGTTCAAGAGACAACGTACATCATAACGTACGTATAATAGTGATACTTATTAAAACATTTATTTACGGTGGAAAAACCATAAATACCCGATAATGTGATCTGCTAGCCCTCCTAATTACAAACTTGGTCGATTTCTGTTTTGAATGAGATGACAAGAATTCGTGAGGTACGAGGCGTTCAAATTTTCTAATCCGCAATCGGTCTCATTCCATATTATTTATTGAGAAGCCACTACGGAAGTGTCGCAGAAACTCATTCGGGACTGAGCACGGCTTCACATGTTCTTGAGGATTGGGTACGCCAATATTGAAACAATGGCTAACGGCCCTGTATTCTTTGCCAAAGGTTCCGTATTTTTAGAAAGAATATGAAAAAGTTATTAAACTAAAGTAACTCAGAAGAGGACAGTTAACATATATAATTTTAATATACTCACTCTAAGGAAGCTGGTTGTGATAAGATAGATGATTGTGCTGTAGTAGGAACACAATCAGCGTTGTCCCTCTGCTACCTTTCAGTTCCTTCTCGCCTTCCTGATGGTTATATCAGATAGTATAATGACTTTGCACTTATTCCGATATACAGGACACTGGGATTTGATGTCTTTGAAAACCACCCCTGAATTTTTTTTAGCAATTTTCACGAGGTCCAGCGTGTCACCCTCTAACTTTGAAACCATTGTTGGTGACGAATTAAATTTACCATTCGAATTTTTCGCAACTTTTAATTTTTGGGGCGTCAGCTGAAGGCGGGGGAGCACTCCTTTTCTTGGGTCTCACCAATGTTCTACTTGAAAGATACTCGTTGAGGATAATATCCTCTTTAGCAGATTTCGATAAAACAACTTTCTTCATTCTTGTAGGATTCAAAGTATGCTCACTCTTTTGGGATTCAGTTTTCGGTGGATTCCGTTTACGTCCTTCCTGCAATAAGCTGCTCTCTATAATAGGATATGGAACGTCCGTCTTCGTTCTTACCCTCTTTAGCTCATTATCCTCGAATACAAATTGAATTACGTCGCTGTCTTCTTCGGGGTATGAGGAGGGTCCTGTTCGCGATAAAGTAGAATCATGTGCTCGCTCATTCTGTCCGTTAAGAATTGGAGGTTCCGCGGTGATATCTCTAGGATTTGTAGCAATAATTTTGCTCTTTGCCTGTATATTGGGAATTATATCATCAATGGAACCATGTAAATCAATTCCGTCAAAATTATAATTCAAAAGAGAGGAAGGTATCGTATAAGATGGATCGCAAGAACTTACATGTTGATTTAGTACTTGGACGACTGCAGGCTCTGGGTAACTACTAGAATAATTGTTTCGTAAATTATAATTAAGAAAAGGAATATTATGATTCCATAAATAGTTGTAGTTTCCATATTGCAGGTTATTCCAGGGGATGCCGTTTTCTGGAACTTGAGGCTAGAACAGAAACGATTGTTATTACAAAGTTATTTGATTGAAAATCCGAATAAAGGAAAAGTAAATGATTTTCGTCTACTTCAAATTATGTTGAAAATTTGTGTCCTATGTACAGTGTTGTTTATTGTTTACTTACAGTTGAAAACGAATTGAATTGAATATTCATTGTAGTACTTGATGTCATACTAAGATTTTGAGCATTGGCCGTCACGATGATAAATGTTTCACGTTATAACACACTCGAACTTGTAAACGGAACTGATAAATTTCGAGACGGCGCCGGCCATTTAAATAGTTTTCCTGGCGAGTAGGGGCGGTACATATTATAGGCGGAGCCTAATTCCGCTACGCCGGCGTCCGTAAGTACAGCACGTTACGCATAGCTCAGTGAGATTGTCAACTAGACAGGCAATACTACGTCACCTCGACTGTGACGTATCTATTACTTCAAATTATCATACTCGGTAGATTAGGGAAGTTATGGATTTTTATAATATTCTTACTCCTCTAAGCAACTCTAATAACAAAAAGTTAACGTCAAACACGATAAAATTGGTGTCGAATATAAAAAACAATCAAATTGTATGTCACTATAATTAATCGAAGGGTACAGAAATAATTATAAAATAACCATAAAGTATCCACGCCAAAACTTATGCCATACCAGAAACGTCTACAATAAAATGTAGTTTATTAGTACGAAGCTAACCACAAATCTAACGCGTCCGAGTTGAATTAGAGAAAAATGTACCACTTGCCCAAAATATCTGGACGTTAATCTCTTGTTAATTTCCGACTTAAAATGAATTGCAGTATAAATTAAAACTAATTTTATAAACAATTACTGTTGATCCCGAAACCGTAAGTTCCGATTCTATGATCGATTTGCCCCAGATGGCTGTCACTTAAAAACACCGAGACAAGTGTGATTTTAATATCTGCTCGTGAATGAGATTTTAATGCTAATCTTCAATTAGAAACATCTTCTAACATCGATGATTGGGATGATTGGATTTGCAAAAAGTAGGCATATGAAATAAACACTGTAAATTCTAAAATAACTACTAAACGTAGTACACTTAAATTTGTTTTACACTTTAGAAGAGAATTAGCATTAAGTTAAAAGTTTATTATTAAATGTATGAAATAGTAGTGCCACCATCTGTTGGCCGCTAATCCAACCACAGATGGTTCTCACTTGAAACCAAGTCCGTTGTTGATTTCATGTTTATGTATATAGGATGACCCATTAAATTAATTCCCTTGGCGATCATGGAATGCTAACGCTAAATGGGGCGTCACAACTAACAGAAATATGTACTGATTTATATCAATGAACTACTTTTATGTCCAAGTCAAAGCTTACATCGTTAAGTACCCTTAGTAGATATACATATTAAAACATTTATTTACAAACGAAGGCAGAGAAAGAAACCCCATACAGAACGGATAAGAATACTGTGATTTGCTAGACCTTTTATAATAAAAGTGGGTCGATATTTCATCATTAATTCGGTTCATTAAGGAAATGGGTTACTGTTCCAAACAGTAAAATTTATTCTTGTATATCAAACAACTATGGTGATTTTCAAGACAAAGCATACATCGTAACATTCACATATTAGAGATACATATGTCTAGTGCTCAGACAGTCTATGCTCAGATAATGCGGCATTTTATAATTGAAAGATAAAACTGCCTTCTTAACATCTTCGAACATTGGGCCATTGAAAGAATTAAAATTTGTAAGCGAAATATATAAAACTATTCCTAGCACCAATACATCTACTTCAGGTCCATATTTTTGCGCAGGAAGAGTTCAGGTGCCATACACTCTGGAGTACCATAGTAAGTTTTTAGTTTATTACCAGGGGAGAATTGGTTTAACAATCCGAATTCTGAGATCTTGAAATTATTATTACTACTCCGATTAGTAGGAAATCTCTCAGGCCAGGGAACAAATTCATAAGAAATTCTACCTGCCCTATTTCTCGTACCCCATAATAGTTTACCCATCTTAATCCTATGTTTCTTTGATGATGATAATCCTGTAGAGCAGGTAATAAAATTCAAACGAGGTAAAAATAAGATAATCAGATAAGTTTCAAAAAAAATGTATTCTTAACAAATTAAATACTATTTGGTACACTATCGATTACGGTATCAATTGCATTTAAGACAATATTGTAGCATATTAGCATGGTTTCTTCTTATCGGTACTCTCATTCTTGGTAGCGCTCAAGTTTCTGAAGTTATTTTGCAAAGACAAAAATCAATACATTCACATTATTCACGCACGCAGAAATTACGATTGTCGACATAGTGGAGTCAAAATATCTGCTGTCATGATATGACAGTATAAGGTAGATATATGATATATATTAACGTATGTCAGTGTGCTTTAATTACTTAATATATTCGGAAAGCGTATCGCGTATAATCTAAGTATACTATGAATCTCTAGTCCTCCTAAGATAAAATTCGGTCGCTGTCTCGTTTGAGGAAGATAACAAATATTCTTGAGGTACGAGCCATTCGAATTTTCTAATCCACGAACTGTCTGCTTCCACATTATTTTTTAGGATTCCACTATTGAGGTGCTGTGGAAACTTATTCGAGACTGCGTACCGTTTCACATCCTCTTGAGGATTGGCGGGGCCAATGGTAATAGAATACGTTTCCATATTTCGGTTCGTTATTTTCCGTGGACTAGTTGGAGAAATGGGACTGTAGAGCTGTGCCAACGGGTCGACATTTCTAGAAATAATTTAAAACATATTAAATTAAAGTCAATCACAAAAGAATAATTAACTCGTATAATTTAAATGTACTTACTCTAAAGAAGCCGGTTGTAAAATGGTAGGCGATTGTCCTGTAGTAGGTAAAGTATCAGAGCGATGACCCTGTGCTAAGTTTCCGTATCTTCTTGACTCGCCGATGGTTATGTCGGAAAGTACAGTGTCATTTCCCTCATCCCGATCACCCGAACAGTTGTTTTTGTTATCTTCGATAATCACCCCTGAATTGCTTTTAGTAAATTTGGCGAGGTCCAGCGTGTCATCCTCCAACTTTGATGACGAATTAAATTTATTCTCAGAATTTTTCGCAATTTTTGTCTTAGGAGCTTCAGCTGAAGGCCAGGGAGCACTTCTCTTCTTAGGTCTCACCAATGTTCTTCTGTACACCCTTTTCGAAAGATACTCATTCAGGATATCTTCTTTAGTAGAGTTCGATGACACCATTTTCGTGATCCTTGTATGTTTCGAAGCATGTTCGCTCTTTTGAACTTCAGTTCTTGGTGGATTTTTCTTATATCCTTCCTGCAATAAGCAGGTCTTTATAATAGGAGATGTAGCGGCCATATTCGCTTCTACTCTCTTCAACTGATTACCCTCGAATACAAATTGTATTAAGGAGGGCCCTGTTTGTGATGAAATAGAACTATGTGCTTGCTCGATCTGTCCGTTAAGAACAGGAGATTCCGCAGTGATATTTCTATTATTTGTAGAGTAATTTTTGCTGTTCACTTCAATATTAGGAATGAAATCATCAATAGAATCGAGTAAATCAATTCCGTCAGGATTATAATTCAAGAGAGAGGAAGGTATCGTATAAGATGGATCGCAAGAATTTACATGTTGATTTAGTCCTTGGACGACTGCAGGCTCTGGGTAACTACTAGAATAATTTTCTCGTAAATTATAATTAAGAAAAGGAATATTATGATTCCATAAATAGTTGTAGTTTCCATATTGCAGGTTATTCCAGGCGATGCCGTTTTCTGGAACTTGAGGCTAGAACAGAAACGATTGTTATTACAAAGTTATTTGATTGGAAATCCGAATAAAGGAAAAGAAAATGATTTTCGTCTACTTCAAATTATGTTGAAAATTTGTGCCCTATGTATAGTGTCGTTTAATGTTTACTTACCGTTGAAAACGAATTGAATTGAATATTCATTGTAGTACTTGATGTCATACTAAGATTTTGAGCATTGGCCATCACGATGATAAATGTTTCACGTTATAACACACTCGAACTTGTAAACGGAACTGATAAATTTCGAGACGGCGCCGGCTATTTAAATAGTTTTCCTGGCGAGTAGGGGCGGTACATATTATAGGCGGAGCCTAATTCCGCTACGCCGGCGTCCGTAAGTACAGCACGTTACGCATAGCTCAGTGAGTTTTTCAACTCGACAGGCAATACTACGTCACCTCGACTGTGACGTATCTATTACTTCAAATTATCATACTAGGTAGATTAGGGAAGTTATGGATTTTTATAATATTCTTACTCCTCTAAGCAATTCTAATAAAAAATTAATGTCAAATACGATAAAATTGGTGTCGAATATAAAAAAAAATAAAATTGTATGTCACCATAATTAATCGACGGGTACAGAAATAATTATAATATAACCATAAAGTATCCACGCCAAAACTTATGCCATAACAGAAACGTCTACAATAAAATGTAGTTTATTAGTACGAAACTAACCACAAATCTAAGGTGTCGTATAGAGCTCAGACATCTTCGAACATTGGGCCATTGAAAGATTTAAAATTTGTAAGCGAAATATATAAAACTATTCCTAGCACCAATACATCTACTTCAGGTCCATATTTTTTATTTAGTAAGTTTTTAGTTTATTACCAGGGGAGAATTGGCTTAACAATCCGAATTCTGAGCTCTTGAAATTATTATTACTACTCCGATTAGTAGGAAATCTCTCAGACCAGGGAACAAATTCATAAGAAATTCTAACTGCCCGATTTCTCGTACCCCATAATATTTTACCCATCTTAATCCTATGTTTCTTTGATGATGATAATCCTGTAGAGCAGGTAATAAAATGCAAATGAGGTAAAAATAAGATAATCAGATAATTTTCAAAAAGAAAATGTATTCTTAACAAATTAAATACTATTTGGTACACTATCGATTACGGTATCAATTGCATATAAGACAATATTGTAGCATATTAGCATGGTTTCTTCTTATTTGTACTCTCATTCTTGGTAGCGCTCAAGTTTCTGAAGTTATTTTGCAAAGACAAAAATCAATACAATCACATTATTCACGCACGCAGAAATTACGATTGTCGACATAGTGGAGTCAAAATATCTGCTGTCATGATCTGACATTATAAGGTAGATATATGATATATGTTAACGTATGTCAGCGTGCTTTAATTACTTAATATATTCGGAAAGCGTATCGCGTATAATCTATTTATACTATGAATCTCTAGCCCTCCTAAGATAAAATTCGGTCGCTGTCTCGTTTGAGGAAAATAACAAATATTCGTGAGGTACGAGCCATTCGAATTTACTAATCCACGAACTGTCTGCTTCCACATTATTTTTTAGGATGCCACTACTGACGTGCTGTGGAAACTGATTCGGGACTGCGTACCGTTTCACATCCTCTTGAGGATTGGCGGGGCCAATGGTAATAGAATACGTTTCCACATTTCGGTTCGTTATTTTCCGTGGACTAGCTGGAGAAATGGGACTGTAGAGCTGTGCCAACGGGTCGACATTTCTAGAAATAATTTAAAAAATATTAAATTAAAGTCAATCACAAAAGAATAATTAACTCGTATAATTTAAATGTACTTACTCTAAAGAAGCCGGTTGTAAAATGGTAGGCGATTGTCCTGTAGTAGGTAAACTATCAGAGCGATGACCCTGTGCTAAGTTTCCGTATCTTCTCGACTCGCCGATGCTTATGTCAGAAAGTACAGTGTCATTTCCCTCATCCCGGTCACCCGAACAGTTGTTTTTGTTATCTTCGATAATCACCCCTGAATTGCTTTTAGTAAATTTGGCGAGGTCCAGCGTGTCATCCTCCAACTTTGATGACGAATTAAATTTATTCTCAGAATTTTTCGCAATTTTTGCCTTAGGAGCTTCAGCTGAAGGTGAGGGAGCACTTCTCTTCTTAGGTCTCACCAATGTTCTTCTGTACACCCTTTTCGAAAGATACTCATTCAGGATAATATCTTCTTTAGTAGAGTTCGATGACACCATTTTCGTGATCCTTGTATGTTTCGAAGCATGTTCGCTCTTTTGAACTTCAGTTCTTGGTGGATTTTTCTTATATCCTTCGTGCAATAAGCAGCTCTCTATAATAGGAGATGTAGCGGCCGTAGTCGCTTCTACCCTCTTCAACTGATTACCTTCGAATACAAATTGTATTAAGGAGGGCCCTCTTTGTGATGAAGTAGAACTATGTGCTTGCTCGATCTGTCTGTTAAGAACAGGAGATTCCGCAGTGATATTGCTATTATTTGCAGAGTAATTTTCGCTGTTCACTTCTATATTAGGAATGAAATCATCAATAGAATCGAGTAAGTCAATTCTGTCAGGATTATAATTCAAAAGAGAGGAAGGTATCGTATAAGATGGATCGCAAGAACTTACATGTTGATTTAGTCCTTGGACGACTGCAGGCTCTGGGTAACTACTAGAATAATTTTCTCGTAAATTATAATTAAGAAAAGGAATATTATGATTCCATAAATAGTTGTAGTTTCCATATTGCAGGTTATTCCAGGGGATGCCGTTTTCTGGAACTTGAGACTAGAACAGAAAATATTGTTATTACAAAGTTATTTGATTGAAAATCCGAATAAAGGAAAAGAAAGTGATTTTCGTCTACTTCAAATTATGTTGAAAATTTGTGTCCTATGTATAGTGTTGTTTATTGTTTACTTACAGTTGAAAACGAATTGAATTGAATATTCATTGTAGTACTTGATGTCATACTAAGATTTTGAGCATTGGCCATCAGGATGAAAAATGTTTCACGTTATAACACACTCGATCTTGTAAACAGAACTGACAAATTTCGAGACGGCGCCGGCTATTTAAATAGTTTTCCAGGCGAGTAGTTGCGGTACATATTATAGGCGGAGCCTAATTCCGCTACGCCGGCGTCCGTAAGTACAGCACGTTACGCATAGCTCAGTGAGTTTGTCAACTCGACAGGCAATACTACGTCACCTCGACTGTGACGTATCTATTACTTCAAATTATTATACTAGGTAGATTAGGGAAGTTATGAATTTTTATAATATTCTTACTCCTCTAAGCAACTCTAATAACAAAAAAATTGTGTCAAACAAGATAAAATTGGTGTCGAATATAAAAAACAATCAAATTGTATGTCACTATAATTAATCGAAGGGTACAGAAAAAATTATAAAATAACCATAAAGTATCCACGCCAAAACTTATGCCATACCAGAAACGTCTACAATAAAATGTAGTTTATTAGTACGAAGCTAACCACAAATTTAACGTGTCCTAGTTGAATTAGAGAAAAATTTACCACTTGCCCAGAATATCTGGACGATAATCTCTTGTTGCTACATTTTGAAAAAAATGTAGTATACGTTTAGCATTTTTCCTGTGCACCATCGAAACCCGAAAAAAACGTCGGATCGATGTGAAAGTCATATCTATCGATTCGAGAGCGAATTTAGAAAATTCCGTCCGTCGGTCAGTTGGTCTGTCGGTCTGTCTGTCTGTCGGTCTGTCTGTCACGCCCAGCCCCCTTAATCCGTTTTCGGATTGCGATGAAACTTGGGTGGTTAATAGGAGGTCTTTAGAAAACCTTAACGCCCGAAGCTCGGCTCCGTTCGGAAACCGGAAGTACCCGATATAGACGATTCGAGTTTTTCGGGAGAAATTGAATAACTCGATAACGGGTAGTCGGATCGAGACATTTCAAAAAAGGAATGGTGCCGCTAGCAAAGCTCTACAAATAAGTATACCAGAGGCTGTGTCGAAAAACAAATGAAAATTGATTTTTTTTGCAAAAAACTGGTTTTCTCGAAATCGGGCTAGGAAGCACGATAACTGTCCAGAATATTGATCGATTTCGATGAGACTTGGTGGGATCAAAGGTACCCGGCCACAAATCAAGCCTATTGCTGGCGGCTCGAATCCGTTGACCGCAAGTATGTTTTCCAGGGCCGAGTATGATTTTTCAAAGAAATTAATAACTCCCGAACCGAAGGTCCGATTTTGATTTTCAAAAATGGCAATTGTAGGGCTCGATTAGGTCTATTAGTTGACGTTTGTGAGAAATTTGAGAAAACAAAAGCGAATATACAATTCCTGGATAACTTGATTTTTTTGATAAATTCTACAAATTCCGAACAGTTTCCTAATAAAAATCGAAAATTAACTATTCCGTCGATCGATCTCTATAACCAATATAAGGCATGGACCTTTTTGGACAAAAAATATAAAATAGAGTTTTTTAGAAAAACTTAAAATAAACGAGTTATTTACGAAAATGCATTCCAAAGAATTATGTAAAAAAATATTACAAATTGATAAGTGATAATGTTATATTTAAAATATCATCATTCATTTAGTTATTTTCATTTACTAAATAAAAATAGAACCTATGCCCTTTCCGTGTTTCAAAATGTAGTTAGCTTTTACTTTAGTCAATGCAAAAAGAAAAAAAAAAGAAAAATAAAACATGTCAAAACACTGAGTCATCTTGCGACCCTCTGCTGAAAATGTAATGAATCATCCCAACAAATTGAATAAAAAGCATATTAAAATGTAGTTTTTTTCACTTGTTAATTTCCGATTTAAAATGAATTGCAGTATAAATTAAAACTAATTTTATAAACAATTACTGTTGATCCCGAAGCCGTAAATTCCGATTCTATGATCGATTTGCCCCAGACGGCTGTCACCTAAATACAACGAGACAAGTGTGATTTTAATATCTACTCGTGAATGAGATTTTAATGCCAATCTTCGATTAGAAACATCTTCTACTATCGATGATTGGGATGATTGGATTTGCAAAAAGTAGGCATATGAAATAAACACTGTAAATTCTAAAATAATTACTAAACGTAATAAACTTAAATTTGTTTTACACTTTAGAAGAGAATTAGCATTAATTTAAACGTTTATTATTAAATATATTAAATAGTAGTGCCACCATCTGTTGGCCACTAATCCAACCACAGACGGTTCTCACTTGAAACCAAGTCCGTTGTTGATTTCATGTTTATACATATAGGATTCCAATAAAACTAATTCCCTAGTCGATCATGGAATGTTAACGCCTAATAGGGCGTCACAACTAACAGAAATGTGTACTGGTTTATATCAATGAACTACTTTTATGTCCAAGTAAAATCTTACATCATTAAGTACCAATTAGTAGATATACATATTAAAACATTTATTTATAAACGAAGGTAGAGAAAGAAACCCCATACAGAACGGATAAGAATGCTGTGATTTGCTAGACTTTTTATAATAAAATTGGGTCGCTATTTCATCGTTAATACGGTTCATTAAGGAAATGAGTATAAGTACAAACAGCAAAATTTTTTCCTGTATATCAAACAACTATGGTGATTTTCAAGACAAAGCATACATCATAACATACACATTAGAGATACATAAAACATTTATTAACAGTTGAGTGTACATAAAGAAACCTCAAACAGAACGCATTCGAACTGTGTTTTGCTAGACCTCCTAAGTTAAAATTGGGCTGCTCTCTCATCACGAATTTAGGAATTTGGTTAATATTAAAAATGCGCATATTTTCAAACAGTGAAATTTATTGGTGTATATAAAATAAATATAGTTATGTTCAAGAGACAACGTACATCATAACGTACGTATAATAGTGATACTTATTAAAACATTTATTTACGGTGGAAAAACCATAAATACCCGATAATGTGATCTGCTAGCCCTCCTAATTACAAACTTGGTCGATTTCTGTTTTGAATGAGATGACAAGAATTCGTGAGGTACGAGGCGTTCAAATTTTCTAATCCGCAATCGGTCTCATTCCATATTATTTATTGAGAAGCCACTACGGAAGTGTCGCAGAAACTCATTCGGGACTGAGCACGGCTTCACATGTTCTTGAGGATTGGGTACGCCAATATTGAAACAATGGCTAACGGCCCTGTATTCTTTGCCAAAGGTTCCGTATTTTTAGAAAGAATATGAAAAAGTTATTAAACTAAAGTAACTCAGAAGAGGACAGTTAACATATATAATTTTAATATACTCACTCTAAGGAAGCTGGTTGTGATAAGATAGATGATTGTGCTGTAGTAGGAACACAATCAGCGTTGTCCCTCTGCTACCTTTCAGTTCCTTCTCGCCTTCCTGATGGTTATATCAGATAGTATAATGACTTTGCACTTATTCCGATATACAGGACACTGGGATTTGATGTCTTTGAAAACCACCCCTGAATTTTTTTTAGCAATTTTCACGAGGTCCAGCGTGTCACCCTCTAACTTTGAAACCATTGTTGGTGACGAATTAAATTTACCATTCGAATTTTTCGCAACTTTTAATTTTTGGGGCGTCAGCTGAAGGCGGGGGAGCACTCCTTTTCTTGGGTCTCACCAATGTTCTACTTGAAAGATACTCGTTGAGGATAATATCCTCTTTAGCAGATTTCGATAAAACAACTTTCTTCATTCTTGTAGGATTCAAAGTATGCTCACTCTTTTGGGATTCAGTTTTCGGTGGATTCCGTTTACGTCCTTCCTGCAATAAGCTGCTCTCTATAATAGGATATGGAACGTCCGTCTTCGTTCTTACCCTCTTTAGCTCATTATCCTCGAATACAAATTGAATTACGTCGCTGTCTTCTTCGGGGTATGAGGAGGGTCCTGTTCGCGATAAAGTAGAATCATGTGCTCGCTCATTCTGTCCGTTAAGAATTGGAGGTTCCGCGGTGATATCTCTAGGATTTGTAGCAATAATTTTGCTCTTTGCCTGTATATTGGGAATTATATCATCAATGGAACCATGTAAATCAATTCCGTCAGGATTATAATTCAAAAGAGAGGAAGGTATCGTATAAGATGGATCGCAAGAACTTACATGTTGATTTAGTCCTTGGACGACTGCAGGCTCTGGGTAACTACTAGAATAATTGTTTCGTAAATTATAATTAAGAAAAGGAATATTATGATTCCATAAATAGTTGTAGTTTCCATATTGCAGGTTATTCCAGGGGATGCCGTTTTCTGGAACTTGAGGCTAGAACAGAAACGATTGTTATTACAAAGTTATTTGATTGAAAATCCGAATAAAGGAAAAGTAAATGATTTTCGTCTACTTCAAATTATGTTGAAAATTTGTGTCCTATGTACAGTGTTGTTTATTGTTTACTTACAGTTGAAAACGAATTGAATTGAATATTCATTGTAGTACTTGATGTCATACTAAGATTTTGAGCATTGGCCGTCACGATGATAAATGTTTCACGTTATAACACACTCGAACTTGTAAACGGAACTGATAAATTTCGAGACGGCGCCGGCCATTTAAATAGTTTTCCTGGCGAGTAGGGGCGGTACATATTATAGGCGGAGCCTAATTCCGCTACGCCGGCGTCCGTAAGTACAGCACGTTACGCATAGCTCAGTGAGATTGTCAACTCGACAGGCAATACTACGTCACCTCGACTGTGACGTATCTATTATTTCAAATTATCATACTAGGTAGATTAGGGAAGTTATGGATTTTTATAATATTCTTACTCCTCTAAGCAACTCTAATAACAAAAATTTAACGTCAAACACGATAAAATTGGTGTCGAATATAAAAAACAATCAAATTGTATGTCACTATAATTAATCGAAGGGTACAGAAATAATTATAAAATAACCATAAAGTATCCACGCCAAAACTTATGCCATACCAGAAACGTCTACAATAAAATGTAGTTTATTAGTACGAAGCTAACCACAAATCTAACGTGCCCGAGTTGAATTAGAGAAAAATTTACCACTTGCCCAGAATATCTGGACGTTAATCTCTTTTTAATTTCCGACTTAAAATGAATTGCAGTATAAATTAAAACTAATTTTATAAACAATTACTGTTGAACCCGAAGCCGTAAGTTCCGATTCTATGATCGATTTGCCCCAGATGGCTGTCACTTAAATACACCGAGACAAGTGTGATTTTAATATCTACTCATGAATGAGATTTTATTGCTAATCTTCAATTAGAAACATCTTCTATTATCGATGATTGGGATGATTGGATTTGCAAAAAGTAGGCATATGAAATAAACACTGTAAATTCTAAAATAATTACTAAACGTAATACACTTAAATTTGTTTTACACTTTAGAAGAGAATTAGCATTAATTTAAACGTTTATTATTAAATGTATTAAATAGTAGTGCTACCATCTGTTGGCCGCTAATCCAACCACAGATGGTTCTCACTTGACACCAAGTCCGTTGTTGATTTCATGTTTATGTATATAGGATGACCCATAAAATTAATTCCCTTGGCGATCATGGAATGCTAACGCTAAATAGGGCGTCACAACTAACAGAAATATGTACTGGTTTATATCAATGAACTACTTTTATGTCCAAGTCAAAGCTTACATCATTAAGTACAGTAGTAGTAGTAGATATACATATTAAAACATTCATTTACAAACGAAGGCAGAGAAAGAAACCCCATACAGAACGGATAAGAATACTGTGATTTGCTAGACCTTTTATAATAAAAGTGGGTCGATATTTCATCATTAATTCGGTTCATTAAGGAAATGGGTTACTGTTACAAACAGTAAAATTTATTCTTGTATATCAAACAACTATGGCGATTTACAAGACAAAGCATACATCGTAACATACATATATTAGAGATACATATGTCTAGTGCTCAGACAGTCTATGCTCAGATAATGCGGAATTTTATAATTGGAAGATAAAACTGCCTTCTTAACATCTTCGAACATTGGACCATTGAAAGAATTAAAATTTGTAAGCGAAATATATAAAACTATTCCTAGCACCAATACATCTACTTCAGGTCCATATTTTTTGCGCAGGAAGAGTTCAGGTGCCATACATTCTGGAGTACCATTGTAAGTTTTTAGTTTATTACCAGGGGAGAATTGGTTTAACAATCCGAATTCTGAGATCTTGAAATTATAATTACTCCGATTAGTAGGAAATCTCTCAGGCAAGGGAAAAAATTCATAAGAAATTCTACCTGCCCGATTTCTCGTACCCCATGATATTTTGCCCATCTTAATCCTGTTTCTTTGATGATGATAATTCTATAGAGCAGGTAATAAAATGCAAACGAGGTAAAAATAAGATAATCAGATGGTTTTCAAAAAAAATGTATTCTTAACAAATTAAATACTATTTGGTACACTATCGCTTACGTTATAAATTGCATTTAAGACAATATTGTAGCATATTAGCATGGTTTCCTCTTATCGGTACTCTCATTCTTGGTAGCGCTCAAGTTTCTGAAGTTATTTTGCAAAGACAAAAATCAATACAATCACATTATTCACGCACGCAGAAATTACGATTGTCGATATAGTGGAGTCAAAATATCTGCTGTCATGATCTGACAGTATAAGGTAGATATATGATTTATCTCTTACAACTTTCCTGTGTAGATGATATATATTACCGTATGTCAGTGTGCTTTAATTACTTAATATATTCGGAAATCGTATCGCGTATAATCTATGTATACTATGAATCTCTAGCCCTCCTAAGATAAAATTCGGTCGCTGTCTCGTTTGAGGAAGATAACAAATATTCGTGAGGTACGAGCCATTCGAATTTTCTAATCCACGAACTGTCTGCTTCCACATTATTTTTTAGGATGCCACTACTGAGGTGCTGTGGAAACTGATTCCTTACTGCGTACCGTTTCACATCCTCTTGAGGATTGGCGGGGCCAATCGTAATAGAATACGTTTCCATATTTCGGTTCGTTATTTCCCGTGGACTAGCTGGAGAAATGGGAGTGTAGTGCTGTGCCAACGGGTCGACATTTCTAGAAATAATTAAAAAATTATTAAATTAAAGTCAATCACAAAAGAATAATTAACTCGTATAATTTAAATGTACTTACTCTAAAGAAGCCGGTTGTAAAATGGTAGGCGATTGTCCTGTAGTAGGTAAACTATCAGAGCGATGACCCTGTGCTAAGTTTCCGTATCTTCTCAACTCGCCGATGGCTACGTCAGAAAGTACAGTGTCATTTCCCTGATCCCGATCACCCGAACAGTTGATTTTGTTATCTTCGATAATCACCACTGAATTGCTTTTAATAAATTTGGCGACGTCCTGCGTGTCATCCTCCAACTTTGATGACGAATTAAATTTACTCTTAGAATTTTTCGCAATTTTTGCCTTAGGAGCTTCAGCTGAAGGCGAGGGAGCACTTCTCTTCTTAGGTCTCACCAATGTTCTTCTGTACACCCTTTTCGAAAGATACTCATTCAGGATAATATCTTCTTTAGTAGAGTTCGATGACACCATTTTCGTGATCCTTGTATGTTTCGAAGCACGTTCGCTCTTTTGAACTTCAGTTCTTGGTGGATTTTTTTTATATCCTTCCTGCAATAAGCAGGTCTCTATAATAGGAGATGTAGCGGCCGTATTCGCTTCTACCCTCTTCAACTGATTACCTTCGAATACAAATTGTATTAAGGCGGGCCCTGTTTGTGATGAAGTAGAACTATGTGCTTGCTTGATCTGTCCGTTAAGAACAGGAGGTTCTGCAGTGATATTTCTATTATTTGTAGAGTAATTTTCGCTGTTCACTTCAATATTAGGAATGAAATCATCAATAGAATCGAGTAAATCAATTCCGTCAGGATTATAATTCAAAAGAGAGGATGGTATCGTATAAGATGGATCGCAAGAACTTACATGTTGATGTAGTCCTTCGACGACTGCAGGCTCTGGGTAACTACAAGAATAATTTTCTCGTAAATTATAATTAAGAAAAGGAATATTATGATTCCATAAATAGTTGTAGTTTCCATATTGCAGGTTATTCCAGGGGATGCCGTTTTCTGGAACTTGAGGCTAGAACAGAAACGATTGTTATTACAAAGTTATTTGATTGAAAATCCGAATAAAGGAAAAGTAAATGATTTTCGTCTACTTCAAATTATGTTGAAAATTTGTGCCCTATGTATAGTGTCGTTTAATGTTTACTTACAGTTGAAAACGAATTGAATTGAATATTCATTGTAGTACTTGATGTCATACTAAGATTTTGAGCATTGGCCATCACGATGATAAATGTTTCACGTTATAACACACTCGAACTTGTAAACGGAACTGATAAATTTCGAGACGGCGCCGGCCATTTAAATAGTTTTCCTGGTGAGTAGGGGCGGTACATATTATAGGCGGAGCCTAATTCCGCTACGCCGACGTCCGTAAGTACAGCACGTTACGCATGGCTCAGTGAGATGGTCAACTCGACAGGCAATACTACGTCACCTCGACTGTGACGTATCTATTATTTCAAATTATCATACTAGGTCATACTAGGTAGATTAGGGAAGTTATGGATTTTTATAATATTCTTACTCCTCTAAGCATCTCTAATAACAAAAATTTAACGTCAAACACGATAAAATTGGTGTCGAATATAAAAAACAATCAAATTGTATGTCACTATAATTAATCGAAGGGTACAGAAATAATTATAAAATAACCATAAAGTATCCACGCCAAAACTTATGCCATACCAGAAACGTCTACAATAAAATGTAGTTTATTAGTACGAAGCTAACCACAAATCTAACGTGCCCGAGTTGAATTAGAGAAAAATTTACCACTTGCCCAGAATATCTGGACGTTAATCTCTTTTTAATTTCCGACTTAAAATGAATTGCAGTATAAATTAAAACTAATTTTATAGACAATTACTGTTGAACCCGAAGCCGTAAGTTCCGATTCTATGATCGATTTGCCCCAGATGGCTGTCACTTAAATACACCGAGACAAGTGTGATTTTAATATCTACTCGTGAATGAGATTTTAATGCTAATCTTCAATTAGAAACATCTTCTATTATCGATGATTGGGATGATTGGATTTGCAAAAAGTAGGCATATGAAATAAACACTGTAAATTCTAAAATAATTACTAAACGTAATACACTTAAATTTGTTTTACACTTTAGAAGAGAATTAGCTTTAATTTAAACGTTTATTATTAAATATATTAAATAGTAGTGCCACCATCTGTTGGCCGCTAATCCAACCACAGATGGTTCTCACTTGAAACCAAGTCCGTTGTTGATTTCATGTTTATGTATATAGGATGACCCATAAAATTAATTCCCTTGGCGATCATGGAATGCTAACGCTAAATAGGGCGTCACAACTAACAGAAATATGTACTGGTTTATATCAATGAACTACTTTTATGTCCAAGTCAAAGCTTACATCATTAAGTACCCTTAGTAGATATACATATTAAAACATTTATTTACAAACAAAGGCAGAAAAAGAAACCCCATACAGAACGGGTAAGAATACTGTGATTTGCTAGACCTTTTATAAACAAAGTGGGTCGATATTTCATCATTAATTCGGTTCAATAAGGAAATGGGTTACTGTTACAAACAGTAAAATTTATTCTTGTATATCAAACAACTATGGCGATGTACAAGACAAAGCATACATCGTAACATACACATATTAGAGATACATATGTCTAGTGCTCAGACAGTCTATGCTCAGATAATGCGGAATTTTATAATTGGAAGATAAAACTGCCTTCTTAACATCTTCGAACATTGGACCATTGAAAGAATTAAAATTTGTAAGCGAAATATATAAAACTATTCCTAGCACCAATACATCTACTTCAGGTCCATATTTTTTGCGCAGGAAGAGTTCAGGTGCCATACACTCTGGAGTACCATTGTAAGTTTTTAGTTTATTACCAGGGGAGAATTGGTTCAACAATCCGAATTTCTGAGATCTTGAAATTATTATTACTCCGATTAGTAGGAAATCTCTCAGGCAAGGGAAAAAATTCATAAGAAATTCTACCTGCCCGATTTCTCGTACCCCATAATATTTTACCCATCTTAATCCTGTTTCTTTGATGATGATAATCCTGTAGAGCAGGTAATAAAATGCAAACGAGGTAAAAATAAGATATACAGATGGTTTTCAAAAAAAATGTATTCTTAACAAATTAAATACTCTTTGGTACACTATCGCTTGTTATCAATTGCATTTAAGACAATATTGTAGCATATTAGCATGGTTTCCTCTTATCGGTACTCTCATTCTTGGTAGCGCTCAAGTTTCTGAAGTTATTTTGCAAAGACAAAAATCAATACAATCACATTATTCACGCACGCAGAAATTACGATTGTCGATATAGTGGAGTCAAAATATCTGCTGTCATGATCTGACAGTATAAGGTAGATATATGATTTATCTCTTACAACTTTCCTGTGTAGATGATATATATTACCGTATGTCAGTGTGCTTTAATTACTTAATATATTCGGAAATCGTATCGCGCATAATCTATGTATACTATGAATCTCTAGCCCTCCTAAGATAAAATTCGGTCGCTGTCTCGTTTGAGGAAGATAACAAATATTCGTGAGGTACGAGCCATTCGAATTTTCTAATCCACGAACTGTCTGCTTCCACATTATTTTTTAGGATGCCACTACTGAGGTGCTGTGGAAGATTCCTTACTGCGTACCGTTTCACATCCTCTTGAGGATTGGCGGGGCCAATGGTAATAGAATACGTTTCCATATTTCGGTTCGTTATTTCCCGTGGACTAGCTGGAGAAATGGGACTGTAGTGCTGTGCCAGCGGGTCGACATTTCTAGAAATAATTTAAAAAATATTAAATTAAAGTCAATCACAAACGAATAATTAACTCGTATAATTTAAATGTACTTACTCTAAAGAAGCCGGTTGTAAAATGGTAGGCGATTGTCCTGTAGTAGGTAAACTATCAGAGCGATGACCCTGTGCTAAGTTTCCGTATCTTCTCAACTCGCCGGTGGCTATGTCAGAAAGTACAGTGTCATTTCCCTGATCCCGATCACCCGAACAGTTGATTTTGTTATCTTCGATAATCACCCTTGAATTGCTTTTAGTAAATTTGGCGAGGTCCAGCGTGTCATCCTCCAACTTTGATGACGAATTAAATTTACTCTTAGAATTTTTCGCAATTTTTGCCTTAGGAGCTTCAGCTGAAAGCGAGGGAGCACTTCTCTTCTTAGGTCTCAACAATGTTCTTCTGTACACCCTTTTCGAAAGATACTCATTCAGGATAATATCTTCTTTAGTAGAGTTCGACGACACCATTTTCGTGATCCTTGTATGTTTCGAAGCATGTTCGCTCTTTTGAACTTCAGTTCTCGGTGGATTTTTCTTATATCCTTCCTGCAATAAGCAGGTCTCTATAATAGGAGATGTAGCGGCCGTATTCGCTTCTACCCTCTTCAACTGATTACCTTCGAATACAAATTGTATTAAGGAGGACCCTGTTTGTGATGAAGTTGAACTATGTGCTTGCTCGATCTGTCCGTTAAGAACAGGGGATTCCGCAGTGATATTTCTATTATTTGTAGAGTAATTTTCGCTGTTCACTTCTATATTAGGAATGAAATCATCAATAGAATCGAGTAAATCAATTCCGTCTGGATTATAATTCAAAAAAGAGGTAGGTATCGTATAACGTGGATCACAAGAACTTGCGTGTTGATTTAGTTCTTCCACAAATACATGCTCCTTAGAGTTCTCTGGGTAACTTGATGAACAGTGTTCTTGGAAATTATTGTTATGGAATGGAATATTATAATTACATAAATAGTTATAGTTTCCATATTGCTGGTTATTCCAGGAGATGTTCTGAATTGTAGTACTGGGTGTCCCACTAAAATTTTGAGCATTGTCCATCATGAAAATAAATGTTGCACGTTATAATACACTTGAACTTATAAACGGAACTGATAAGTTTCGACAGAGCACGGGCTATTTAAATAATTCCCCTGGCGAGTAGGGGCAGTACCTCTGATGGGCGGAGACTAACTCAGCTGCGCCGGTGTCCGTAACTACAGCACGTCTGAGTCTCAGTGTGCTCGCCATCTTGAGAGGGAATAGTACGTCACCTCGACCGTGATATATACACTACTTGAAATTGCCATAGAAAATCATATTTATCTTGGAAAAGTAATTTTAAAATTAAATCACCCCGAAGAATAAATTTTCCATTATAGCAGGTAGATAAGGGAAGTCCATGAATCTTTTGGACTACTCTAAATCCTATAAACATCTCGCAGTATATGAATTAAATTATTATTATTATTATTATTACAATAAAACTTTGCATAACCCACCATAACTAGTGCTTTATATACTTTTCGCATATGCAAAACGAAGAGCCTGTTGCACAAATGAAGACAGAACATTTCGATTGATTTAAAACTTGAATAGAAAATTACCATCGGCTAGACTAAGAAGCCTATTGTAATTTGATAAAATCGGTCGATGTCTAACAAAATCATTAATTTGTTAAATATTAGAAATTTCTTTTCTTAATATATAAGTTTGTGTAATCGAATAGAAATTTTATGAAATGTTATGTCCTACCATTATCTATTAAGATGATTAAACAATATACGTTGTATAACAATATAGTGTCTGCGGAAATAATACTCCTAACTCTACGCGACATATCACAGCTTACGGAAGTACTACCGTTACAAATTTACTCCGTTTCGTTAGACTATCAAATATATTTAACTCCCGCTCGCTCGTTATTCACGTAACTATAAGGGTGACAATAAATACAGAAACTGTAGGAGAAATATAATTTTATTAAATATTACGCAATACACAGATATCTCGATAATACAATTTAAGGCAAAAATATGTACAAGAGATAGAAAGTTTTCGGAAACTATAAAGTAAAAGTGTTTCGTAATTAACTGGAAAATTAATATTATAAAACAATGTGCATTTAAACGACACCCCTGATGGGTAACGTTATCGAGATTCTACAAGGATGCTTAAAATTACTTAACCAAAATGTAATAGTTTTTCATACAATATGTTCCATCTATTTAATTTAAAGTGTTAAAATGAAATTATATAATAAATTCTTAATGTTAAAAAGAAATTGAGAAATATAACTGGTTAGGGGAAAAATCGTTATCTAAAAATTTAAACAAAAGTAACTTCTCTTCTAAATCTCGTGATATGGCCCATATCAGGCGCTGTGGATCATAGGATCCTGCCTGACGATGAAAGGACACCAGGGTACCAGGGAACTCCAGCGGATTAGTTAGGTGTTCTCCGTCTATAGAAAATTTGCTAACTGGTAGTAAAAAAATCTTATTCATACAATATGCGACTCTCGGAAAATAGAATTTGTATTTTTTCAATGCTTCAGTTTTCTCAATTTCCTTCCTTAGCTATAGTTTTCTACTGTCCACCAGGCTTATTATACGTGGTTGTGTACTTTTCTGATAAAAATTAGTCCAATAAACAAGAAAATTATACCATAACCTTCAAGTATCCACGCCAAAACTTACACCATACCAGAAACGTCTACAATAAAATGTAGTTTATCAGTACAAAACTAACCACAAATCTAACGTGTCCGAGTTGAATTAGAGAAAAATTTACCACTTGCTTGTTAATTTCCGATTTAAAATCGGTGAATTGCGATATAGATTAAAACTAATTTTATAAACAATTACTGTTGATCCCGGAGCCGTAAATTCCGATTTTATTATCGATTTGCCCAAGATGGCCATGTCACCTAAGTACATCGTGACAAGTGTGATTTCAATATATACTCGTGAATGAGATGTTATTGCCAACCTTCGATTTGAAACATCTTTTATTATCGATGATTGGATTTGCAAAAAGTAGGCATATGAAATAAACACTGTAAATTCTGAAATTAATAACATAATACAATTAAATTTGTTTTACAATTTAGAAGAGAATTACGCATTTATTTGAACGTTTATTATTAAATATATTAGATAGTAGTCCCACCATCTGTTGGCCGCTAGTCTAACCACAGACAGTTCTCACTTGAAACCAAGTCCGCCCTTGATTTCATGTTTATACATATAGGATACCAATAAAATTAATTCCCTTGTCGATCATGGAATGTTAACGCCAAATAAGGCGTCACAAGTAACAGAAGTATGTACTGGTTTATATCAATGAACTACTTTTATGTCCAAGTGAAAGCTTACATCATTAAGTACCCTTAGTAGATATACATATTAAAACATTTATTTATAAACGAAGGTAGAGAAAGAACCCCCATACAGAACGGATAAGAATGCTGTGATTTGCTAGACTTTTTATAATAAATTTGGGTCGCTATTTCATCGTTAATACGGTTCATTAAGGAAATAAGTATAAGTACAAACAGTAAAATTTATTCTTGTATATCAAACAACTATGGTGATTATCAAGTCAAAGCATACATCATAACATACACATATTAGAGATACATATTGAAACATTTATTAACAGTTGAGTGTACATAAAGAAACCTCAAATAGAACGCATTCGAACTGTGTTTTGCTAGACTTCCTAAGCTAAAATTGGGCTGCTCTCTCATCACGAATTTACGAATTTGGTTAATATTAAAAATGCGTATATTTTCAAACAGTAAAATTTATTGGTGTATATAAAATAAATATAGTTATGTTCAAGAGACAACGTACATCATAACGTACGTATATTAGTGATACTTATTAAAACATTTATTTACAGTGGAAAAACCATAAATACCCGATAATGTGATCTGCTAGCCTTCCTAATTACAAACTTGGTCGATTTCTGTTTTGAATGAGATGACAAGAATTCGTGAGGTACGAGCCGTTCAAATTTTCTATTCCGCGATCGGTCTCATTCCATATTATTTATTAAGAAGCCACTACGGAAGTGTTGCAGAAACTCATCCGGGACTGAGTACGGCTTCACATGTTCTTGAGGATTGGGTACGCCAATTTTGAAAGAATGGCTAACGGCCCTGTAGTTCTTTGCCAACGGTTCCGTATTTTTAGAAAGAATATGAAAAAGTTATTAAACTAAAGTAACTCAGAAGAGGACCGTTGACATATATAATTTTAATATACTCACTCTAAGGAAGCTGGTTGTGATTTGATAGATGATTGTGCTGTAGTAGGAACACAATCAGCGTTGTCCCTCTGTTACCTTTCAGTTCCTTCTCGCCTTCCTGATGATTATATCAGATAGTATAATGACTTTGCACTTATTCCGATCTACAGGACAATGGAATTTAATGTCTTTGAAAACCACCCCTGAATTTTTTTTAGCAATTTTCGCGAGGTCCAGCTTGTCACCCTCTAACTTTGAAACCATTGTTGTTGACGAATTAAATTTGCCATTCGAATTTTTCGCAACTTTTAAATTTGGGGCGTCAGCTGAAGGCAGGGGAGCACTCCTTTTCTTGGGTCTCACCAACGTTCTACTTGAAAGATACTCGTTCAGGATAATATCCTCTTTAGCAGATTTCGATAAAACAATTTTCTTCATTCTTGTAGGATTCAAAGTATGCTCACTCTTTCGGTATTCAGTTTTCGGTGGCTTCCGTTTACGTCCTTCCTGCAATAAGCTGCTCTCTATAATAGGATATGGAACGGCCGTATTCGTTCTTACCCTCCTTAGCTCATTATCCTCGAATACAAATTGAATTACGTCGCTGCCTTCTTCGGGCTATGAGGAGGGTCCTGTTCGCTATAAAGTGGAATCATGTGCTCGCTCATTCTGTCCGTTAAGAATAGAAGGTTCCGCGGTGATATCTCTAGGATTTGTAGCAATAATTTTGCTCTTTGCCTCTATATTGGGAATGATATCATCAATGGAACCATGTAAATCAATTCCGTCAGGATTATATTTCAAAAGAGAGGAAGGTATCGTATAAGATGGATCGCAAGAACTTACATGTTGATTTAGTCCTTGGACGACTGCAGGCTCTGGGTAACTACTAGAATAATTTTTTCGTAAATTATAATTAAGAAAAGGAACATTAAGATTCCATAAATAGTTGTAGTTTCCATATTGCAGGTTATTCCAGGTGACGCCGTTTTCTGGAATTTGAGGCTAGAACAGAAACGATTGTTATTACAAAGTTATTTGATTGAAAATCCGAATAAAGGAAAAGAAAATTATTTTCGTCTACTTCAAATTATGTTGAAAATTTGTGTCCTAAGTATAGTGTTGTTTATTGTTTACTTACAGTTGAAAACGAATAGAATTGAATATTCATTGTAGTACTTGATGTCATACTAAGATTTTGAGCATTGGCCATCACGATGAAAAATGTTTCACGTTATAACACACTCGAACCTATAAACGGAACTGATAAATTTCCAGACGGCGCCGGCTATTTAAATAGCTTTCCTGGCGAGTAGGGGCGGTACATATTATAGGCGGAGCCTAATTCCGCTACGCCGGCGTCCGTAAGTACAGCACGTTACGCATTTGAGTTCGTCAACTCGACAGGCAATACTACGTCACCTCGACTGTGACGTATCTATTACTTCAAATTATCATACTAGGTAGATTAGGGAAGTTATGGTTTTTTATAATATTCTTGCTCCTCTAAGCAACTCTAATAACAACAAATTAATGTCAAACACGATAAAATTGGTGTCGAATATAGAAAACAATCAAATTGTATGTCACTATAATTAATCGAAGGGTACAGAAATAATTATAAAATAACCATAAAGTATCCACGCCAAAACTTATGCCATACCAGAAACGTCTACAATAAAACGTAGTTTATTAGTACGAAGCTAACCACAAATCTAACGTGTCCGAGTTGAATTAGAAAAAAATTTACCACTTGCCCAGAATATCTGGACGTTAATCTCTTGTTAATTTCCGATTTAAAATGAATTGCAGTATAAATTAAAACTAATTTTATAAACAATTACTGTTGATCCCGAAGCCGTAAGTCTCGATTCTATGATCGATTTGCCCCAGATGGCTGTCACTTAAATACATCGAGACAAGTGTGATTTTAATATCTACTCGAATGAGATTTTAATGCTAATCTTCGATTAGAAACATCTTCTATTATCGATGATTGGGATGATTGGATTTGCAAAAAGTAGGCATATGAAATAAACACTGTAAATTCTAAAATAATTACTAAACGTAATACACTTAAATTTATTTTACACTTTAGAAGAGAATTAGCATTAATTTAAACGTTTATTATTAAATATATTAAATAGTAGTGCCACCATCTGTTGGCCGCTAATCCAACCACAGACGGTTCTCACTTGAAACCAAGTCCGTTGTTGATTTCATGTTTATACATATAGGATACCAATAAAACTAATTCCCTAGTCGATCATGGAATGTTAACGCCTAATAGGGCGTCACAACTAACAGAAATGTGTACTGGTTTTGATATAAACCATGAACTACTTTTATGTCCAAGTGAAAGCTTACATCATTAAGTACCCTTAGTAGATATACATATTAAAACATTTATTTATAAACGAAGGTAGAGAAAGAAACCCCATACAGAACGGATAAGAATGCTCTGATTTGCTAGACGTTTTATAATAAATTTGGGTCGCTATTTCATCGTTAATACGGTTCATTAAGGAAATGAGTATAAGTACAAACAGCAAAAATTTTTCTTGTATATCAAACAACTATGGTGATTTTCAAGACAAAGCATACATCATAACATACACATATTAGAGATACATAAAACATGTATTAACAGTTGAGTGTACATAAAGAAACCTCAAACAGAACGCATTCGAACTGTGTTTTGCTAGACCTCCTAAGTTAAAATTGGGCTGCTCTCTCATCACGAATTTAGGAATTTGGTTAATATTAAAAATGCGTATATTTTCAAACAGTGAAATTTATTGGTGTATATAAAATAAATATAGTTATGTTCAAGAGACAACGTACATCATAACGTACGTATATTAGTGATACTTATTAAAACATTTATTTACGGTGGGAAAACCATAAGTACCCGATAATGTGATCTGCTAGCCCTCCTAATTACAAACTTGGTCGATTTCTGTTTTGAATGAGATGACAAGAATTCGTGAGGTACGAGCCGTTCTAATTTTCTAATCCGCAATCGGTCTCATTCCATATTATTTATTGAGAAGCCACTACGGAAGTGTTGCAGAAACTCATTCGGGACTGAGTACGGCTTCACATGTTCTTGAGGATTGTGTACGCCAATATTGAAAGAATGGCTAACGGCCCTGTGGTTCTTTGCCAACGGTTCCGTATTTTTAGATAGAATACGAAAAAGTTATTAAACTAAAGTTACTCAGAAGAGGACAGTTAACATATATAATTTTAATATACTCACTCTAAGGAAGCTGGTTGTGATATGATAGATGATTGTGCTGTAGTAGGAACACAATCAGCGTTGTCCCTCTGCTACCTTTCAGTTCCTTCTCGCCTTCCTGATGGTTCTATCAGATCGTATAATGTCGCGATAAAGTAGAATCTTCTGCTCGCTCATTCTGTCCGTTAAGAATAGGAGGTTCCGCGGTGATATCTCTAGGACTTGTAGCAATAATTTTGCTCTTTGCCTCTATATTGGGATTGATATCATCAATGGAACCATATAAATCAATTCCGTCAGGAATATAATTCAAAAGAGAGGAAGGTATCGTATAAGATAGATCGCAAGAACTTACATGTTGATTTAGTCCTTGGACGACTGCAGGCTTTGGGTAACTACTAGAATAATTGTTTCGTAAATTATAATTATGAAAAGGAATATTATAATTCCATAAATAGTTGTAGTTTCCATATTGCAGGTTATTCCAGGGGATGCCGTTTTCTGGAACTTGAGCCTAGAACAGAAACGATTGTTATTACAAAGTTATTTGATTGAAAATCCGAACAATAAAGAAAAAGAAAATGAATTTCGTCTACTTCAAATTATGTTGAAAATTTGTGTCGCTTCGTAGTGGTGCTCCCAGCATGTGAGATGCTCACGGCGTCCGCCTCTTTGGCGCTTGCCGTAGGTTGGAGATGTTTCTTTTCTTAGACTTGCTCTCATTGAGCTGACTGGTTTTATTGGATGATAATTTGAATTGTATGGTTTATGTTTGTTTGCATTTTGGTGGAATTTCTGGTTTATTTTGTAATGAATGTGGGTGATGATTTGAATAATGGTTGTGTTTTGTTTATGGTGTTACTGTGGTTTGTGAATGTTTTAATGGCTGGCACACGTGTCTGCTTGTGTAATGTTTGTTGTGAGCATGCAGTGGTATTGGGTAGGGTGTTATGGGGAGGATGTTTTGGTTTTGGAGGTTGTGTATTTGTTGACATTATGTGGCGAATAGTTGTATAAATGATTCTACGGCTATGAGGATTTTCTCAAATGTGTCGTTAGTGTTTTGAATTCTGTTTATTGTTTTCCCTATTGTAGATAATATTCTTTTAAGATCGAATTGTCTTAGTAGGTTTAAGATATCCCTAAGTGGGTTGAGTATATCGCTATCATTGTTCGTTTCTGTGTGGGTTTGTCTTGTTTGAGTGTGTGGCCATGTATGGGGTTGATTATTGTTTGCTGGGGTGGTGATTAGTGGTGGGAATTCTTTGTCTGTTGTATTGGAATGTTTATTGTTAGAGGTGTGTGGGGGTATTCTGTGAGGGTAGGCTCGTGTATTTGTTTGTGTATTTTGTTGTTGTCTCCTTGCCACCGCTGTTTTGTAGGCCGGACATCCTCTATAGCTGGCAGGGTGCGCTGCTCCACAGTTAGCGCATTTGCACGTGTCTGTGTCGCAGGTCGCTCCCGCATGTGTAAGACCGCATCTCACGCAATGTGGGACACAGTTACACAGCTGCGAGGAGTGACCGAACTTCTGGCAGCGGTGACATTGTGAGACAGCTGGTCCGAGATAATCCTCGACGGTGACTCTGTATTGACAGAGCTCCGTCAAGGAGCGTACACTTGCTTCCTGTTCCTTAGAAAGGGTTAAGATTACTATCGGAGTGATAGTTTTATTGCCATTTCGGTTAGATGTAATTCTTGAAATATTGATTGGTATGATATTTTTGGATTCTAGGTCAGCTTGTATGTATTCGTTGGTGACTTCTCTTGGAATGTATTTGATGGCTATTTTTACTGGTCTATCCTGTAGCGAATAGAAGGAGTGGAATTGGATGTCTTGTCTTTTGAGTATATCCATGATAGTCAAAAAGTCAGTTTTAGTGCTGGGATAACAGGATAGAGATCTGGAGTTATATTTGTATATTGGTTTTTGTCTTGTATGTGTATTATTTAAATGTATTAGATCGTTATGATTTTCGGTATATATCGAGATTACAGGGGTATTTTGTCTGTTGGGGGGATGAATATTTGGGACATTTGTTAGTGTGGGGGGGAATGGTTGTTTGCTGTGGGGGCAGCGGTTAGATCAATGGTTTGATTGAAGGTACGTTGTTGGTTAAATTTGACTTTGTGGTATTTTTTTCTCTTTTTTGTGGTATGGAATATTTCTTCTGGCGTGACAGGCGTGGTAGGGGTGATAGGAGCTGGAGGGTAGGATGTTTGGGGTGTAGTTACGAAAGGATTCTGTTTTGAAAGTTCTAGAAGTCGGTTCAGCTGGACTGACATAGGTGAGGGTGATTCTGGTATAGGGGTAGTTGGTATGAGGGTAGTTGGGATAGGAGTGGTCGTGATAGGATGATTTGTAGTGTTGTGGTTGATGGATGGATCCGACGGGGATGTATTGGCTTCGGTGGTTGCCATTCTTGGAGCGAGGTGCAAGGATGACATAACTAGTGAAGTATTTACTGTAGTATGTATAGTGGTTGTGGTTGATATGGTGGTAGAAGTGAACGTCAGTTTAGGATTTGGTATGATTTCTTCTAGGAAGTTTAAGTTGTCATAATCGGAGTTATAAGTATAATTGGGATGAACTTGTATATTGTCCGGTAGGCTTGGTAGGAGCACAGGATTTTTGGGAAATTTGTATTTTTTGTGGGTATTTTTGTAGAGAAATATTTTGTTTTGGGGGTTGGATATGGTAGGGTCGTAGGGTGGGAAGGGAACTTGGTCGAGGATTGATCTTTCAGAGGGATGCATGCTCTTACCTTTGGATTGTTGTGAGATGTTTTCTTTTAGGGCGTCGAATCGGCTTGTGTCCTATGTATAGTGTTGTCTATTGTTTACTTACAGTTGAAAACGAATTGAATTGAATATTCATTGTAGTACTTGATGTCATACTAAGATTTTGAGCATTGGCCATCGCGATGATAAATGTTTCACGTTATAACACACTCGAACTTGTAAACGGAACTGATAAATTTCAAGACGGCGCCGGCTATTTAAATAGTTTTCCTGGCGAGTAGGGGCGGTACATATTATAGGCGGAGCCCAATTCCGCTACGCCGGCGTCCGTAAGTACAGCACGTTACGCATAGCTCAGTGAGTTTGCCAACTCGACAGGCAATACTACGTCACCTCGACTGAGACGTATCTATTACTTCAAATTGTCATACTAGGTAGATTAGGGAAGTTATGGATTTTTATAATATTCTTACTCCTCTAAGCAACTCGTAGTATTTAAATTAAATGAAACTATTTATAACCCACCAGAGTTAGTAATATATTATTCTCTAATAACAAAAAATTAGTGTCAAATACGATAAAATTGGTTTCGAATATAAAAAACAATAAAATTGTATATCACTATAATTAATCGAAGGGTACAGAAATAATTATAATATAACCATAAAGTATCCACGCCAAAACTTATGCCATACCAGAAACGTCTACAATAAAATGTAGTTTATTAGTACAAAACTAACCACAAATCTAACGTGTCCGAGTTGAATTAGGGAAAAATTTACCACTTGCCCAGAATATCTGGATGTTAATCTCTTGTTAATTTCCGATTTAAAATGAATTGCAGTATAAATTAAAACTAATTTTATAAACAATTACGGTTGATCCCGAAGCAGTAAATTCCGATTCTATGATCGATTTGCCCAAGATGGCTGTCACTTAAATACATCGAGACAAGTGCGATTTCAATAACTACTTGTGAATGAGATTTTAATGCCAATCTTCGATTAGAAACATCTTTTATTATCGATGATTGGGATGATTGGGTTTGCAAAAAGTAGGCATATGAAATAAACACTGTAAATTCTAAAATAATTACTAAACGTGATACACTTAAATTTGTTTTACACTTTAGAAGAGAATTAGCATTTATTTGAACGTTTATTATTAAATATATTAAATAGTGGTACCACCATCTGTTGGCCGCTAATCCAGCCACAGACAGTTCTCACTTGAAACCAAGTCCGTTGTTGATTTCATGTCTATGTATACAGGATGACCTATAAAATTAATTCCCTTGGCGATCATGGAATGTTAACGCCAAATAGGGCGCCACAACTAACAGAAATATGTACTGGTTTATATCAATGAACTACTTTTATGTTCAAGTCAAAGCTTACATCATTAAGTACCCTTAGTAGATATACATATTAAAACATTTATTTACAAACGAAGGCAGAGAAAGAAACCCCATACAGAACGGATAAGAATACTGTGATTTGTTAGACCTTTTATAATAAAATGGGTCGATATTTCGTCATTAATTCGGTTCATTAAGGAAATGGGTTACTGTTACGAACAGTAAAATTTATTCTTGTATATCAAACAACTATGGTGATTTTCAAGACAAAGCATACATCATAACATACACATATTAGAGATACATATGTCTAGTGCTCAGACAGTCTATGCTCAGATAATGCGGCATTTTATAATTGGAAGATAAAACTGCCTTCTTAACATCTTCGAACATTGGGCCATTGAAAGAATTAAAATTTGTAAGCGAAATATATAAAACTATGCCTAGCACCAATACATCTACTTCAGGTCCATATTTTTTTGCGCAGAAAGAGTTTAGGTGCCATACACTCTGGAGTACCAGAGTAAGTTTTTAGTTTATTACCAGGGGAGAATTGGTTTAACAATCCGAATTCTGAGATCTTGAAATTATTATTACTACTCCGATTAGTAGGAAATCTCACAGGCCAGGGAACAAATTCATAAGAAATTCTACCTGCCCGATTCCTCGTACCCCATAATATTTTACCCATCTTAATCCTATGTTTCTTTGATGATGATAATCCTGTAGAGCAGGTAACAAAATGCAAACGAGGTAAAAATAAGATAATCAGACAATTTTCAAAAAAAGTGTATTCTTAACAAATTAAATAGTATTTGGTACACTATCGCTTACGGTATCAATTGCATTTAAGACAATATTGTAGCATATTAGCATGGTTTCCTCTTATCGGTACTCACATTCTTGATAGCGCTCAAGTTTCTGAAGTTAATTTGAAAAGACAAAAATCAATACAATCACATTATTCACGCACGCAGAAATTAAGATAGTCGACATAGTGGAGTCAAAATATCTGCTGTCATGATCTGACAGTATAAGGTAGATATATGATTTATCTCTTACAACTTTCCTGTGTAGATGATATATATTAACGTATGTCAGTGAGCTTTAATTACTTAATATATTCGGAAATCGTATCGCGTATAATCTATGTATAATATGAATCTCTAGCCCTCCTAAGATAAAATTCGGTCGCAGTCTCGTTTGAGGAAGATAACAAATATTCGTGAGGTACGAGCCATTCGAATTTTCTAATCCACGAACTGTCTGCTTCCACATTATTTTTTAGGACGCCACTACTGAGGTGCTGTGGAAACTGATTCGGGACTGCGTACCGTTTCACATCCTCTTGAGGATTGGCGGGGCCAATGGTAATAGAATACGTTTTCATATTTCGGTTCGTTATTTTCCGTGGACTAGCTGGAGAAATGGGACTATAGAGCTGTGCCAACGGGTAGACATTTCTAGAAATAATTTAAAAATATTAAATTAAAGTCAATCACAAAAGGATAATTAATTCGTATAATTTAAATGTACTTACCCTAAAGAAGACGGTTGTAAAATGGTAGGCGATTGTCCTGTAGTAGGCAAACTATCAGAGCGATGACCCTGTGCTAAGTTTTTGTATCTTCTCGACTTGCCGATGGTTATGTCAGGAAGTACAGTGTCATTTCCCTCATCCCGGTCACCCGAACAGTTGTTTTTGTTATCTTCCATAATCAGCCCTGAATTGCTTTTAGTAAATTTGGCGAGGTCCAGCGTGTCATCCTCCAACTTTGATGACGAATTAAATTTATTCTCAGAATTTTTCGCAATTTTTGCCTTAGGAACTTCAGCTGAAGGTGAGGGAGCACTTCTCTTCTTAGGTCTCACCAATGTTCTTCTGTACACCCTTTTCGAAAGATACTCATTCAGGATAATATCTTCTTTAGTAGAGGTCGATGACACCATTTTCGTGATCCTTGTATGTTTCGAAGCATGTTCGCTCTTTTGAACTTCAGTTCTTGGTGGATTTTTCTTATATCCTTCCAATAAGCAGGTCTCTATAATAGGAGATGTAGCGGCCGTATTCATTTCTACCCTCTTCAAGTGATTACCTTCGAATACAAATTGTATTAAGGAGGGCCCTGTTTGTGATGAAGTAGAACTATGTGCTTGCTCGATCTGTCCGTTAAGAACAGGAGATTCCGCAGTGATATTTCTATTATTTGTAGAGTAATTTTCGCTGTTCACTTCTATATTAGGTATGAAATCATCAATAGAATCGAGTAAGTCAATTCCGTCAGGATTATAATTCAAAAGAGAGGAAGGTATCGTATAAGATGGATCGCAAGGACTTACATGTTGATTTAGTCCTTGGACGACTGCAGGCTCTGGATAACTACTAGAATAATTTTCTCGTAAATTATAATTAAGAAAAGGAATATTATGATTCCATAAATAGTTGTAGTTTCCATATTGCAGGTTATTCCAGGGGATGCCGTTTTCTGGAACTTGAGGCTAGAACAGAAACGATTGTTATTACAAAGTTATTTGATTGAAAATCTGAATAAAGGAAAAGAAAATGATTTTCGTCTACTTCAATTTATGTTGAAAATTTGTGTCCTATGTATCGTGTTGTTTATTGTTTACTTACAGTTGAAAACGAACTGAATTGAATATTCATTGTAGTACTTGATGTCATACTAAGATTTTGAGCATTGGCCATCACGATGATAAATGTTTCACGTTATAACGCACTCGAACTTGTAAACGGAACTGATAAATTTCGAGACGGCGCCGGCTATTTAAATAGTTTTCCTGGCGAGTAGGGGCGGTACATATTATAGGCGGAGCCTAATTCCGCTACGCCGGCGACCGTAAGCATAGCACGTTACGTATAGCTCAGTGAGTTTGTCAACTCGACAGGCAATAATACGTCACCTCGACTGTGACGTATCTATTACTTCAAATTATCATACTAGGTAGATTAGGGAAGTTATGGATTTTTATAATATTCTTACTCCTCTAAGCAACTCTAATAACAAAAAATTAATGTCAAATACGATAAAATTGGTGTCGAATATAAAAAACAATCAAATTGTATGTCATTATAATTAATCGAAGGGTACAGAAATAATTATAACATAACCATAAAGTATCCACGCCAAAACTTATGCCATACCAGAAACGTCTACAATAAAATGTAGTTTATTAGTACGAACCTAACCACAAATCGGAAGACCCATAAAATTAATTCCCTTGGCGATCATGGAATGTTAACGCCAAATAGGGCGTCCAAACTAACAGAAATATGTACTGGTTTATATCAATGAACTACTTTTATGTCCAAGTCAAAGCTTACATCATTAAGTACCCTTAGTAGATATACATATTAAAACATTTATTTACAAACGAAGGCAGAGAAAGAAACCCCATACAGAACGGATAAGAATACTGTGATTTGCTAGACCTTTTATAATAAAAGTGGGTCGATATTTCATCATTAATTCGGTTCGTTAAGGAAATGGGTTACTGTTACAAACAGTAAAATTTATTCTTGTATATCAAACAACTATGGTGATTTTCAAGACAGAACATACATCATAACATACACATATCAGAGATACATATTAAAACATTTATTAACAGTTGAGTGTACATAAATATACCTCAAACAGAACGCATTCGAACAGTGTTTTGCTAGACTTCCTAAGTTAAAATTGGGCTGCTCTCATCACGAATTTACGAATTTGGTTAATATTAAAAATGCGTATATTTTCAAACAGTAAAATTTATTAGTGTATATAAAATAAATATATTCTCTATTCTCTATTTAAAACTCAATGACAATATATTAGGCCCAAGGACAACAAGTATAGGACTACCTCAAGGAAGCACTTTAAGTCCAACGCTTTATCTCATTTACACCTCTGACCTGGAAGACTCGATAACAAACGGCAAAATATTACAATTTGCGGATGATATATGTATATATGTAGATGATAATGATTTAAACAGGTCGATATCAAAAATAGAAAAGGCATTCATCGAATTAAAAAACTGGACGTTTAAAAACGGATTAACAATATCAAGAAGTAAAACACAAATATGTACCTTTACCAGAAAAAGAAAAAATATACCGTCTCAAATTGTAATAGACGAAACAATTTTTCCTAACCAGAATGCAGTGAAGTATTTAGGAATTGTCCTAGACAGAAAACTGTTGTGGAAAAAACACATAGAACATACAGTTTCTAAAGCGGAGAAAGGGATAAATGTTTTGCGAATGGTTTCACATACTAGTTGGGGTGCAGATACTGAAATATGTCTAATGATATATAAATCGTATATTAGATCAATTTTAGATTATGGATCAATATTATATAATCAAGCAGCGCAATGTCACTTAAATAAACTAACAACAATACAAAATAAATGTTTACGATTATGTATAGGAGCCCTAAGAAGCACACCAATAAATAATTTGCTTGCTGAATGTGGAGAAACCCCAATAGAAACTAGAAGAAAAATCCTCTGTTCCAAATTTGTATTAAAAATGCACTCAAAGGACAGCAACTTAGTACAAAGTATCCACAATTTATTCATTTTGGATTTGACAACCAAATACTGGGCAAAAAAGACAACCATACCGCTGGTAGAGATATATAAGAATACACTGCCATACACAGATCAGATCAAGAAGAGCGACATTTGCCCGATATATGAAATAAATAACAATAACTAATATGGATATAGCAGTAACTTTTTTACAAGACTATAGTATATACCCCAATAACCTTAGAAATACATTATTTAAACACGACATAGGACAACTATTTCCTGATCCATATTGTATATACACAGATGGCTCTAAAAATGATACTAATACAGGATGCGCCATATTCGACCCCCAAAATAATTATCACAAACAAATTAAACTAAAACCAAATTTTAGCATTTTTTCCGCAGAAATGATCGCAATTATAGAGGCATTAAAATATAGCTTAACTCTAAAAGAACAAGAAATACTAATAATTACCGAGAGCAAAAGCAGCCTAGAAAAAATAAAAACCTTAAATCCTAAAACAAATACCAATTTTTTAATAAATACTGTTGTTACACTAATACAAACCTTACAAGACTCATCAAAGAATGTTAATTTAGTATGGGTAAAAGGGCACTGCAATATCATCAATAACGAAAAAGTCGACAAATTAGCAAAAGACGCCCTAACAAACCAAACCATTGTAGATTACCCTTATCCTTACGAGGATATACTCCCCATTATTAAAGAAAAATTGCTTACTGATTGGGAAAATGCTTACAGACAAGAACTAAAAGGAATCTATTATAAAAATATACAACCAACTATACCTAAAACGCCATGGTTCAAAGACAGCAAATTCAATAAAAATGGCGTGAAAAATATATGTAGACTCAGTTTTAATCACGTACTGGTTCCTACCTACCTACATAAAATCAAATTTAAGGACAGTCCTCATTGTGATTGTGGTAAATTAGGTGATGCGGAGCACATACTTCTTAACTGTGAATTAAAATCTGACAAAATTAAGGAATTTGTCGAAAAAATGTACAAATTAAAAATATGCCTGCCATTTAATTTAGCACAACTATTAGGCTCTAAAAACCTTGAAATATATAAATTGCTGTGTGTTCATATAAAAAATCTAGGAATAAAACTGTAATAAAAAACAGACTATATAATAAGTTTCTTGTAAGATAGTATTCAGTGATCCTCCTGTCTTTCCCAATGTTACCCGAATCGTTCCGAGGTCCTTCTTATTTGTGTTTAAGACTAGACAGACCCCTAGTCAAAATAGTGTCCCCGTTTTATTTCCCCTAAAAAAAAAAAAAATTGTACACTTGAAAAAGAAGTAAAAAAAAACCATACATACTGTTACGGATTTCCACCTTTTTGGGAAACACCCTGTATGAATTCGCGGGTTCTAAATAATTTTAACAAGAGATTAAACACTACTAACACTTTATTTAACAATTTACTGACTACAATACTAGTTAACCTCACTTTTTACCGAGCGTGTCACTTCTCAAATAAACTTCTTCTCCCGCGCTTGTAATCGCGCCTTATATACTCCGAAATTAGCTCTAGATCAATCCAGAATCTTCTTCAACCATAATCTAGAAAAGTCCTTGGCTCTTTCTAGAGCCTTTCCAGTCACCATCAGAGGCATAGGCGTGCCATCTCCTTTTCCAAGGGGGGTGTAATTCATAACACTGCCCCCTCCTTAAGCCTAGATCGTCCCGATCAGGCAACTCAGAATCATCGATGTAGTTCGCCAGCCTGTCCAAATGCACGATCTTCATCTTGGACTTTTTGCTTCGTTGAATCCGATAGACGACATCATTAATTCGGGTAATAACAGTATATGGTCCATCCCAAGGCGGTTGAAGTTTCGGTGACCTTCCTTTTTTACGCTGTGGGTTGTACAGCCAAACCAGGTCTCCTGCCTTGAATCCTTCTGAACTACCCTTCCGGTCGTATCGAGCCTTCATTCGGTCACTGGCTGATGATGGTTCCGCTATATCGTTAGCCAACCTCTTGAAAGGAGCTCCGGTGTTGAACTGCTTCTTTTCACCCTTACTTCCAGTCTGTGGTCCCTTACTGGCTGCACAAATCTTGCATTTGCGACACCAAGCCTCCACATCCTGACGACTTCTTATCCAATAAAATCGTTCTCGTATTTTCTTCAGGGTCTTGTTCACACCGAAGTGTCCATCGGATGCCCCATTGTGCACTTCCTGAAGCACCTTCGCTACTCGACACCTGGGAATCACTAGATGCATAACCACCTTTTTTCCATCCGGGCTTTCCCATGCTCTCCGCAACAGCCCGTTCCTGACACTCAGTGAGTCCCACTGCGCCCATAGTGCCTTCAGTCCCACTCTTTTGTCCGAAACATCCTTCCATTTTGGACGAGTTCCCCTTTCTTTGGCTCTCAATATAGGCCCAATTTCCACATCGTTTAGTTGCTCTTGTCTGAGCGCTTCATCTGCCCTATCATCCGGCACTTCCACCTTGACAGTGTCGACTGCTCCCTTGACCTGCAGTTTCTCCTGGTGGTAGTACTTGCAACCTTCCTTGTACCTTCTTCCGGATGAAATGTTTGCATTTCTCTCAGGTTTCGTTTTATCGTCATATCCTTGTAGTGGTGGCCTTTCTGTAATGCTCCGAAGCTGGGAAATCTTCACTTCTCTAGGGGCACCACGTTCGTTATCTGTCACAGCCTCTCTGGTACCGGCTTCCTCTGGTTTTCCCCTTGGCTTCACAGCATCTCCGGCCTTCACTCTCTCCAAGCTCCTCTGTGGACATTCAAGCTGGATATGTCCTAGTTCCCCGCACCTGTAGCATTTCATACGCCGTCCACTTGGCCTTCCACTACTTTGTTTATTCTGTGTCTCTGCCCTGTTTCCAACATTCACTTTCCTCGAGTTCCGCTGTCGACAGTCTCGTTTGATATGTCCTATCTTGCCGCAGTTGTAGCATTTAATACCCCCGCTTGGCTTGCCTTGTCTTTCTGCAGTATCCACTTGAGCCAGTAACTGATTGAACATCTTATATATGTCGGCCAACATAGCGTTCTGGTTCTCCTTTTCAGACTGCGATCTTTCGAGACTCATAGCTTGTACTCTTGGACTCGGGGTATCTTGAAGGACAGCTTCCACCTCGAGTGCACGTACCAACGCTTCGCTGCTGTTCTGGTATCGAGATAACCTGAGGACTCGCCTGATCTCATCATCCTGTATACCATCCAGAAAAGCATCTACTGCCAGTTGATCTTGGAATTCCTTCGGTACATCCGGGTAAGCCAGGTGAGCCAGTCTCCACACGGCAGCTTCAAACTCTTGCAAACTTTCCCCAGCCCCTTGAACACGTGATTTCAGCTGGGTCTGGTACACTCGGGCAAGGTGTTGATCGCCATATCGTAGATCTAGGGCAGCTTCTAAAACTTTAAAATCCCGTTGTTGGTCTACTGGGATTGTCTGGAGTATTTCCAATGCTTGGCCTCTTAATGCCACGATTAACGCCATAGCCTTTTCTTCGTCATTCCAGTTGTTTGCACTCGCTGCTGCCTCAAACTGCATCTTGTAAATGGTCCATGAACTTTGGCCGTCAAAGGAGGGAGGTTCGAACAGCTGATCTGATAATACCACTTGCTGGCTTCCTCTATCCCTCAACTGTCGCTTAAGCAGGTCTATTTCCTCTTTGATTTCACTTACTTCTTCTTGATGCCTTCTTTCTAGCCCTTCCAACACTTTCTGGAATTGTGCAAATAAGTCCTGTATTTGCTTTTCAGTTGCCATACTTCTGGTTGTTATAGGCATACGACTACGTTGAAATCAAATAAATTTAACAATTACGTCACTATCGGTAATGGGACTGTCCAGAAAAACCTCAAAACGGCACGAAAAAGTCTTATCTAGAGTCTTCGTCACTTAACCTCTAATGTCCAAATAAAATGTTCCAAAAATGTCTCAAAAAATGCACTTGACACTATTTTCCTGTTCGAAAATAACCATCGAACAACGTCCAGTAAATTAGTCCTCTGTGTTAGCACCAACTTCGAGAATACACTGCCAAACCTTCTCGAACACTTCCGAAAAATCCTCTTGTCAAAATTCCGCTTCCGACACCAAAATGTTACGGATTTCCACCTTTTTGGAACACCCTGTATGAATTCGCGGGTTCTAAATAATTTTAACAAGAGATTAAACACTACTAACACTTTATTTAACAATTTACTGACTACAATACTAGTTAACCTCACTTTTTACCGAGCGTGTCACTTCTCAAATAAACTTCTTCTCCCGCGCTTGTAATCGCGCCTTATATACTCCGAAATTAGCTCTAGATCAATCCAGAATCTTCTTCAACCATAATCTAGAAAAGTCCTTGGCTCTTTCTAGAGCCTTTCCAGTCACCATCAGAGGCATAGGCGTGCCATCTCCTTTTCCAAGGGGGGTGTAATTCATAACAATACTTATTAAAAGAAAAGAAAAAAACAATTGTGCTAAAAATAAGTAAAAAAAAAATTATAAAAAAGAGATATCTAGGATAAGTTACTGTGAGTAGTAGGACAATAAACAATTATTGGAAAAAGTAACGCATGTATACAAACTTGGAAAAAAAAGAAAAAAAAATCATATATACATATTATTATATAGATATAAGAAATTGTAAATTTACCTCTGAGTTGAGAAAGGTGAGAAAGATACATAAATAATAAAAAAAAAAAATAAACAGTCGGCCACACTGAGCTAATGGAGTGAGTACATTCCCTAGCCACAATCACCCCAAATTAAAAAAAATAAATAAATATAGTTATGTTCTAGATATAACGTACATCATAACGTACGTATATTAGTGATACTTATTAAAACATTTATTTACGGTGGAAAAACAATAAAAACCTGATAATGTGGTCTGCTAGCCCTCCTAATTACAAACTTGGTCGCTTTCTGTTTTGAATGAGATGACAAGAATTCGTGAGGTACGAGCCGTTCAAATTTTCTAATCCACGATCGGTCTCATTCCATATTATTTATTAAGAAGCCACTACTGAAGTGTTGCAGAAACTCATTCAGGACTGAGTACGGCTTCACATGTTCTTGAGGATTGGGTACGCCAATATTGAAAGAATGGCTAACGACTCTGTAGTTCTGTGCCAACGGTTCCGTATTTTTAGAAAGAATATTAAAAAAGTATTAAATTAAAGTAACTCAGAAGACTACAGTTAACATATATAATTTTATTATACTCACTCTACAGAAGCTTGTGATATGATAGATGATTGTGCTGTAGTAGGAACACAATCAGCGTTGTCCCTCTGCTCCCTTTCAGTTCCTTCTCGCCTTCCTGATGGTTGTATCAAATAATATAATGACTTTGCACTTATTCCGATCTACAGGACAATGGGATTTGATATCTTTGAAAACCACCCCTGAATTTTTTTAGCTATTTTCGCGAGGTGAAAAGCGTCACCCCTCTAACTTTGAAACCATTGTTGGTGACGAATTAAATTTCCCATCAGAATTTTTCGCAACTATTAATTTTGGGGCGTCAGCTGAAGGCAGGGGAGCACTCCTTTTCTTGGGTCTCACCAATGTTCTACTTGAAAGATACTCGTTCAGGATAATATCCTTTTAGCAGATTTCGATAAAACAATTTTCTTCATTCTTGTAGGATTCAAAGTATCCTCACTCTTTCGGGATTCAGCTTTCGGTGTCTTCCGTTTACGTCCTTCCTGCAATAAGCTGCTCTCTATAATAGGATATGTAACGGCCGTATTCGTTCTTACCCTCTTTAGCTCATTATCCTCGAATACAAATTGAACTACGTCGCTGTGTTCTTCGGGGTATGAGGAGGGTCCTGTTCGCGATAAAGTTGAATCATGAGCTCGTTCATTCTGTCCGTTAAGAATAGGAGGTTCCGCGGTGATATCTCTAGGATTTGTACAAATAATTTTGCTTTTTGCCTTTATATTGGGAATGATATCATAAATGGAACCATGTAAATCAATTCCGTCAGGATTATAATTCAAAAGAGAGGAAGGTATCGTATAAGATGGATCGCAAGAACTTACAGAATAATTTTCCCCTAAATTATAATTATGAAAAGGAATATTATAATTCCATAAATAGTTGTAGTTTCCGTATTGCAGGTTATTCCAGGGGATGCTGATTTCTGGAACTTGAGGCTAGAACAGAAACGATTGTTATTACAAAGATATTTGATTGAAAATCCGAATAAAAAAAAGAAAATGATTTTCGTCTACTTAAAATTATGTTGAAAGTTTGTGTCCTATATATAGTGTTGTTTATTGTTTACTTACAGTTGAAATCGAATTGAATTGAATATTTATTGTAGTACTGGATGTCAGACTAAGATTTTGAGCATTGGCTATCACGATGATAAATGTTTCACGTCATAACACACTCGAACTTGTAAACGGAACTGATAAATTTCGAGACGGCGCGGCGCCGGCTATTTAAATAGTTTCCCTGGCAAGTAGCGGCGGTACATATTATAGACGGAGTTTAATTCCGCTACTCCGGCGTCCGTAAGTACAGCACGTTGCGCATAGCTCAGTGAGTTTGCCATCTCGACAGGCAATACTACGTCTCCTCGACTATGACGTACTATTACTTCAAATTGTCATACTAGGTAGATTAGGGAAGTTGTGAAATTTTATAATATTCTTACCCCAACTCGTAGTATTTAAATTAAATGAAACCAAGTGTAACCCACCAGAGTTAGTGATATATTATTCTCTAAACTGAGAGAGGAAAGTTCGATTAATTTAAAACTCTAACCCTAAATTAGCATTTCTAGCAGGAGAAGCGTATTGATATTTAACCAAATCGATCGTTGCGTATCAAAATTATTTTCTTAACATTTCAGTTGTGTAATTGAATTGAAATTTTATGGAAAGTTGTTTTTACTTCCCTCGCATACCGAAGGGAAGTCTTGTATTCGAGAAAAAATCACCCTCCGAGATTTTTCATATTCTGACGTTTCAGATCTCGTAGATTTAGAAAATATAGGTTTTTCAATTCCGTCAGTCTGTCTTGACGGAGAGCAGTCAAATTTGGCAGGTAGTTGTCAGCGAAGAAATCGTAAAACTTTCGCTGGAAAATATATAGGGTGGATCGTCTAAAGGGAATAAATAATGAAAAACATTTTTTTTGATCCACGTTTCATGACACGCTAAACCTATTTCAGAAAAAAAATAGAAAACTCTTTTCACCATTTTTGAAAATTTTTTTTCCACTAAAATTTTTTTTTGTCTTTGTTCAAATTTTTTACCACTAAAATAGATGGAAAATTTTTTTTCTTTGTTCATATTTAAAATTTCCACGTTTCATAGCGTGCTAAACCTATTAAAAAAAAAATTTTTAGAAGATTTTTTGACTATTTTTGAAAAAATTTTACCACAAATACAGACTGATTTTTTTTTCTTCATTCAAATTTAAAATTTTCACGTTTTCATGGCATTCTAAGCCTATTCAAACAAATTTAAAAATTATTTTGATTCAAAATTTTTTTGAAATTTTTTTTATCTATTTATCACTAGGTATAGAATAGATGAAATAATTTATTTTTGTTCAAATTTAAAATTTCCACGTTTCATGACATTCCAAACCTTTTTCGGAAAAGAAAATTTGCAGAATTGTTTTACCGTTTTGGAAAAAAATTACCTCTAGAATAGACGGAAATTTTTTTCCCCTTAGATTTGACATGATTGACATTCTAAACCTATTTGAGAAAAAAAAATTTTGAAAATTTTTTTCACCATTTAAAAAAAAATTCTTACCACTAAAATAGGTGGAATTTTTTCTTCTTTGCTCAATTTTAAAATTGTCACGTTTCATGGCATGCTAAACCAATTTCAGAAGAAAAAAAAATTTGGATTTTTTTTAAAAACATTCTAGAGAAATTGAAAAAAAATAAAATTTTTTAACCACCACTATACTTCCACTCCACTACGTGTATGTGGAATTGAAAATGTGACAGATGGCAATAATGTTAGGCATATGCACCTTTTATAATATTATTGAAAAATGTACAGGGTGGTCATCCCAAGAAATAATTCAGTCATAGTGGACATTTATAAAGGTATTTGCCCAAATCCTCCATATTTGGCACCTGTTATTTAGTATTGACCTTTTGCTGTTGGATGAGTACTCTATATATTTTTTGACCAAAACTTATCAGGTGTTCTTTGTAATAATAGTGATAGCTATATTCCGATTATTATTTTCAATGTCACTTCGTAATTATTAATTTTTTAGACTGACCGCCATGCACAAATAAAGAGGGAAGTTCTGTGTAAATACCTTTACCGATTTTTTATCGTTGGTATTTGCCTCGCATACCGAAGGGAAGTTTTGTATTCGAGTAAAGATCACCCTCTGAGATTTCTTTGGATTTCGCGTTTCAACTTATATAGATAACGCAAACATATGTTTTTCAATCCTGTCTGTCTGTCTGTTGTTTATTTGTTGGTGCATTAACTAAAAAACCACTTGACGGATAAAAGTCAAATTTGTTAGGCAGTTGACACTACTGCCAGCGAAGAAATGGTTAGATTTTCACTGGGCAATATGCAGGGTGGACCGTCTAACGGTAACAGATCATTAAAAAAATTCTCTTTGCCCAATCTTAAAATTTCCACGTTTCGTAACATTCTAAACCTATTCATACTTAGACGTATCTCAGCAACGCCAACCCAGAATAACTTCTCTCGTTCCACGATGACTATCTGGTGCCAGTTCGTTAAGAATGTCTGCTATTTCAAATTCTTGAGTTCTAAATGAAGGGAAAACAAATCTATGCAATTCAAGTTGACAGCATTTAAGAAGAGCAATAGACCGATAGAACAGCTTTCAATAGTTTTACCAAGAAAAAAAACGCTATAAATGCCATACCTTTATTTAATTGCCCAGGTATGTATTTATTATTAACTATTTAAATATAAAATTACTGACTGTGAATGTCCTGAGTTTTATTTTTTTGACTGTAAAAGATCTAATCAGATCTTAATCAGATTGCTTACTAAAATTCCTTGATTTATAATTTGATATTTGTCAGTTTGAAACGATCCCTTCGAGATAATTTCCATAATAAGAGAAGAACATAGGAATGCAGTGCAAAAAGAGGAGAAAACATCGTCCCTAGCACAGCACGCAAAAAGTGCAGGACACAAAATAGACTTCGACAACACTAGGACAGTAGCCAACATCGAGCATTGGAGATCAAGATATACCAGGAGCCGCACAACACAAAGAACGTCAGTTCAGTTCGAGCAACGAGGAGCAGCAGTGGCAGCGGCAGCAGCAGCGGTAGCAGCAGCAGCAGGCAACTTTCAGCTAGAACCTGATGATGGTAGATGAGATTCCGCCGAAACGTCGTTCAGATAACCATGATTCCAACAGGAGCCTACCAACTACACGGGAAAACACCCGGAAGCACGTCAACACTTCATATATATATATATATATATATATATATATATATATATATATATATATATGGAGATATTGGAGATCAAGAATTTCCAGGAGCCGCACAACACAGAGAACGTCAGTTCAGTTCGAGCAACGAGGAGCAGCAGTGGCAGCGGCAGCAGCAGCGGTAGCAGCAGCAGCAGGCAACTTTCAGCTAGAACCTGATGATGGTAGATGAGATTCCGCCGAAATGTCGTTCAGACAACCATGGTTCCAACAGGAGCCTACCAACTACACGGGAAAACACCCGGAAGCACGTAGGGACAAAATTTTATGCTCTACAACTCTGCCCTCCTGATATATTTCACCAGAATGCATAATTTTGGCTGAAAAAAAATGAGCAAAAGTCCAAATATACAGGGTGTCTCAGAATTGAGTTCCCAGACGGGAACCTGTGATTCCTAAGCTCATATTGGGCCCGCATAACCCAACTTGCCTGAGTCCAAAAATGCATCCCTGAGGAAGTACATTGCCCATGCCTCTTAAAGTGAGGCAGAAGAAATCATTTCTTTCCAATAATTTCCGTTATACTGAAGAAAAAATTTTCAAATTTCGGTGGGAGTTATATCTCTATAAGTACTCTATGTAAACTTGGCAACAACCAAATATCTTTTGTTCCTCAATTTTTTTTCATAATAATTAATATTTCATTAGCTATATTTTTTAATGGCCCTGTAAAATTACGGAATATTTGAATATTTTTGCAGAGCATTGAAAGGGCTGCAAAAAGGTACTCTTAAAATTTTTAGTAATATTAATTGAAATACAAGGAATTATCGTTTTTTCCTCCATTTATATTTAATATGTATTTACAATTCTAGAATAAAATGTTGTAATAACAGAAAATTACAGTTTACTCTAAAAAATACATTAATAACAAGTACTCCCCGTGACATTCACCTGTTTCAGTGCACAAATTAATACTTTTAAAATATTGTGTAATATCAACGAAAAATCATGAATTATCATTTTTCTCTGTGGGTCATAGGTGCTTGTGAAACAGGAAACCTGTCGCGTTTAAGAAACAAGAGATATTTAGTTGTTATCAAGCTACATAGAGTTGTAATAACTGGGGTTTTATTCCCCTAATTACATAATTTAATCAGACATTACCATTGGCAGAGTACGGAGTGTCCCAATCACTTTGCAAACTCCGTCGATATTATAGTATATCCATCGAAAACAAAACTGCCCTTTGCTTTCTAGGTGATTTTATCCTTTCTGGTGTCCATCAACCAGGTTACTTCACCAACAAACTTTACTGAATGTAAAATGAACTTAATTTCATGGCAAGCAAAGGGTAAGCACAGTTTTGTTTTCGATGGATATACTATAATATCGACGGAGTTTGCAAAGTGATTGGGACACTCCGTACTCTGCCAATGGTAATGTCTGATTAAATTATGTAATTAGGGGAATAAAACCCCAGTTATTACAGTGGCGCAGTCTAAAAAGGATGTTTTTAAGAAAAAAATTTGCATAACTAATTAATATTCAAGTTAATTAATTGAGTCACTGCATTTTTTAGAATTTTCAAAATTCGTCTTTTAAAATGAACCTACGTATTAACATATGTCAGTTTTCGTTGTTGATCTTGTATTAAAATTACCTAAGAGAGTTTAAATTAGTGGTTTCAAAAGTAAAACTTTTTTTAACTCGTAAAATTATACCAGTACGTTGAGAATTCCTTAGAATTAATTTATTTTGCTAGAGTAATGATTCGTGAATGGGTCAAGTAAAGTAAATTAAAATTAGTAAAGAAAGTGGAGGTGAAAAATAAGATATTATCATTGGTGCGGCATATTGCAGTATATGTAAGAACGGCTTGTGTTTAATTCCTAGATAGCAAAGTAAAAAACACCCGGAAACTTAACTACAATAGGCAATTCATAAGGTTATATGTGTATAAAGGAATTAAGGTTGTGTCAAAGCAATAAACAAAGTATATGTAGAAATTAGTGCTCCTATTTACCGAGTGTTGAGAATAAGAAGGGAATTTTACTGATCTGTTGTGAAGTAGGGCATTTAGAGAAACGATATTTAGAGATATATTGTCGAGTAAAATTCAAAAATACGGATCTAGCGTTAAATTATTGCAGTAGACCTGTACCTGTAGGAAATGGTCATCACAAAGAGTAAATACCGAGCAAATTGCAGTATAATAAATAGTAACTACATTAACCAAGGAAAGTGGCACGAGATAAACAAGGTTTTATTTAAAAAGTAAAAGTCCAATTAGTCCAGGGATTATTACAATAAATAGGTAGAAATGTTGTATAGCTAAGCATGACACGGGAACCACGTTATAAAATTATTTATGCACACAAACAATTAGCACTGTCGCACAGGTAGCGAAGAAAAACAAGACATTGTAATTCGAAATAGGAACTTTTAGCGGGAATATTCATTTTAGACAGATAGAGTATATAGGTCACTCAATGAAATAAATTACGGTTGTTTTCCAAATGTATGATATACCGAAAACCTAAGTTACGTAAGCGAAAACCGTGTTTTCAAGGGTTTATGTTATTTTGTGGTAAAATGGAAATATATGCATTCCCAGATTAAATTACTATGTTAGAATAAATTACTATAACTTCACGTTAACAGCAAGTACACGAAAGAAAGTACAGAGAATTTAGGTAGGTAGGTCATTCAGGCAGAAAGCAAGAGCTATCTATATATTTTGATTATTGTTGGTGCGCTTTCTCACTTTAAAGTAGTAGTAAATCAATATTTTCATAAAATTCAAAGTAAGTAAGGAATAAAATGTTAAAATGCTAGCCAGAAAGCAATCTAGAGTACTTATTTCCTTTCAGAGAGACAGCTTACCGCGGAAATTGTAATAGTACATTTTGTGCAAGGTACGCTAAAACGAAACCAAAAATCGCAATTAGACTATCGAAGAAAGTGAAATTTAGAAATATAAGCTATGTTAATGTACATAAATTTCCCTCTGGCTACACGTTCAGTCCAAGATATAGTTTTTCCAATAGTTCGTTTGCTTGTTTCCCAATTGTGGAATTGTTTAAGTAATTGATTAATGATTTATCGAGAAATAATAAGAACTTAAAAATATTTTTTATACAATTTTGGTTACAATATCCCTTATCATTTTTTTTTGTTGTGACATCGCATGCACAAATGGTTACAGGTGAAGTAGATGATCGTAAAGGAGAGTTATGCTGAGAGTCCAACAAGGATTTAGAAATATTTCTTTGTTGTTAAACATGGCAGACAAAATTCAAGACAAAAACGGCGTAAGAAGTTGCTGGTAAGGAATTTGCAGTCTCAGGTGTTTCACCTCTAGAAAATTTAGAGTTTAGTTGATATGAATAAAGGCAATCTTAAGTGCAATAAGCTTTACAGGTGTAACAAACGTTTACAGGGGCGTGCCAATACAGGCAATTTAGTCACAGAAAGCTTGGATACAATGTCGTACGTAACCCCAATTATTATAGACAGTAATAAATCATAGCCAATACATTAAAATAGTACCGATATGAGAGTAAATGAAATTTTCTAAATTAATTAATGCAGAGTACATGTTTGGAAATAAAACAATACAGAGAGCCCATCATTTTCGAACTATACAATTAGAATATTTACGTTTTGAAGAAAATATCAGAGACGATAGAAAGATAAGAAAAGAAAAATTCTATTTAATTTTTTGATTTCATTTTGATTTTTGTGTTCTTTTGGGGAAAAATCATGTTATTGTTAAAGAGGCTGAGCTCATTCAGGAGCATATGGTAAACATTAGGTAGAAAATATAAGAAATAGCGTTTAGACTATCATTTTGTGTTAGATAAGAGGCATATAGTTGCATAACTACAAAATTAATGAAATCAGGAATACAAGGCCCCGGATTAAAATTGTAGGAATAACTGAAGAATTTGAGAAAAGTGAAGTAACGAAGCTGTTAAAATCTCAGAATAGCGCCAAAATTAAAGAGGATGGAGAAGCCAAAGTAATTAGGTTATGGAAAACAAAAAGAAGAACTGATGTCTATCAAGCTATTGTTGAACTAGATTTCGAATCATATAAGAACATAATGTGCAGTGAACATCGTTTTTTAATTATAGGTTTAGATAGTTGTCAGGTGTTTGATGGAGTTGACTTGAATCGTTGTTTTAAGTGTTGTGGTTATAATCACTCTTCGTCCAATTGTGGAAATAAAGTTTTCTGTCCTCGATGCTCTGAAGAACATGAACTAAAAGTCTGAGGTTGTTAAATGTATCAACTGTATTAACTATAAAAAACTGAATATTAAATCAAAATCCAATGTAAATGTTGATGCAAATCATACAGTGTGGGATATAAACTGCACGGTATATAAACAGAAATTAGAGTCCTTAAAACACACAATGTTTGGCACCCAATAGCAATTAAAATGTAAACAGGGTAATACTTATAATAATATTGAGCACTACCACCACAAAAATGCAGTTAATAACAATCATGTCTCTACTTTAAGCACAGCCACCTTTTCTGACAAAACCACTTCCGAACTTAATATATTGTATCAAAATGTGCGAGGACTCAATACCAAAACTACAGATTTGTATAATGCATCAACTACATTTAATTATCATATCATAGCATATAGTGAGACATGGCTGAGCTCGAATGTTCTTGATTCTGAATTATTCTGTAATAACTATAACATTTATCGTGCAGATAGAAAATTTAATGAATTGAACTTAAGTAGAGGAGGTGGTGTGTTATTAGCAGTTGATAAAACTTTTTCTGTCGTCTTACTGAATTTGAATTCAATCAGTAAAAGTGTTCCCTCTGTAGATATCATTGGCTTAAACATTACTATAAACAAGACGCAAAATCTAACTTTATTCTGTATGTATATCCCTCCTAATACAAATGTTGAAGTTTATGAAACCCTATTTGAAGAACTTACAAATATATATTCTATCTATGGAAATAACATATTAATAATGGGCGATTTTAACATGGCAGATTACTTTGAAAGCTTGAAATCTTTAGAAAAATCCCCTAAATTAATACAGTTAGATCTCTTGTGTAATTTTCTCAATCTAAAACAGCAGAATTTCATAACAAACGATAAGGGGAGGCTATTAGATTTGGTTTTTAGCAACATAAATTGTACAGTCACAAAATCAGAAGCCTGCGAGCTAATAGAGGATTCACATCATCCGGCACTGGATATAACATGTGACTTAAAGATAGTTGGCACATTTTTCTCCTACAACCAAATACCAAATTACAATTTTAAAAAAGCCGATTTTCCGTCATTGTATAATAGTTTGTGCCACACTGAATGGAATTTGTTATATGATGTATCGAATGTAGATCAAGCAACTCAAATTTTCTATGATATTATTTACGAGAATCTATCCTTATACGTTCCTGAATCTCTTCCGCGTGCAAACAAATATCCTCAGTGGTTCTCGAAAGACATAATTAAAAATCTCAAATATAAAAATAAAATATGGAATAGATATAAAAATACTAAAGATGCCGTGTTGTATGGGGAATATAAGAACATTAGAACTAAAATAAAAAAAGATATTGATGACTCGCATAGAAGCTACCTACTTAAAATAGAAAATAACTTAAAAGAGAATCCAAAAATGTTTTGGTCCTACATTAATAATAAATCAAAAACAAGCTCAATACCTAACAGTATGACATATGAAAATACCTCATATAATGACCCCCAAGATATAGTAAATAAATTTTCAGAATATTTCAAATCAGCATACTCTGCATCAACTAATAATGCCAGTACGGGTGGCGAAAGTGAACCTGTGGACACACAAAATATATTCATACCTACAATCTCAGAGGCAGAAGTTATTAAAGGGTGCAAAAAATTAAAGCCAAAATTTACAGCAGGTCCAGATAGAATACCAGCTTTCTTCGTGAAAGATTGCGTCTCAATATTGGCCGGTCCCTTATCATATATATTTAATTTATCTTTAAATAATGGCATTTTTCCTAGCCTGTGGAAAATATCTAAAATATGCCCTGTTCACAAAAAGAATTCCAAAGAAGACATAAAAAATTACAGGCCAATCACCATAATTAATAATTTCTCTAAACTATTCGAATTCGTTCTCTACGACTATATTTTTCCTAACATAGAAAATAAAATATCAAGCCATCAACATGGGTTCATGCCAGGTAGGTCTACAACTTCAAATTTATTGTGTTTGACTCAGTATCTTTGTGAAGTCTTGGATGGAGGTGGTCAAGTCGACGTTATTTACACAGATTTCTCCAAAGCGTTTGACAGGCTTGACCACGGTATCTTATTAAATAAATTAACAAATTTTGGTTTATCATATGAGTTTGTTTCATTCTTTACCTCATATTTAAGTAATAGGTTACAATATGTTTATTACCATGGACACAAGTCTGTCGAATTTAATGCCGAATCAGGAGTCCCTCAAGGGTCAGTCCTTGGTCCACTTTTATTCAATGTCTTTATCAATGACATAGTTATAAATTTACAGTGCCCATATCTACTCTATGCCGATGACCTAAAAATTTACTACAGCGTTAGCTGCAGTGATGATATAGAATTGCTCAAGTCAGATTTGGAAAACATTGATAACTGGTGCAATAAAAATAAACTATTTCTAAATGTTGAAAAATGTAATGTTGTCACCTATTCACGTGGGCATAATACTTTCATTAATGAGTATAAAATAAACGATAGTGTCATACAAAGAGTTGATAGATTTAACGATCTAGGTGTTACTTTTGATAGCAAGATGACTTTTATTTATCACATAAATAATATCGCATCTTCAGCTTTTAAATCATTGGGATTCATAATTAGAAACTCGAAAGATTTCAAGAATGTTGAAACTATGAAGCTTCTATTTAACTCGTTTGTCAGAAGTAAATTGGAGTATGCTGACGTAATCTGGAGTCCCTACTACATCGTTCATATTAATAAACTGGAGAATATTCAAAGAAAATTTTTAAAATACTTAAGCTACACCGAGGACAAGACCTATCCACTTGTTGGAATTAGTAATGATATTTTGTTAAACAGATTCTCACTTAACTCACTTCAAACTCGCCGGGAATTACACGGAATTGTAACTCTGTCTAAAATATTAAACAGTAAACTCGACTGTTCTGATCTTTTAAAACTCATTGACCTACGAGTTCTTTCTAAATCTACTCGACTCCACCAAACATTTCATATCAAAGCTTCACGCACCAATCTATTAATGTATTCACCTATTAATGTCATGTGCAGAAATTACAATCATATACAGAATAATATTGATATTTTTCATTGTAGAATTAAGGATATAAAGAATATATATGAACATAATTTGTAATACTTCTGTTATTGTAGAACTAAGGATTTTATTGTACAATTAAATTTTATTGTAGAATTAAGGATTTAAAGTGTATATATGGACATAATTTGTAATACCTACTTCTATCATAGCACAATATTTATTGTTAGTATTCCGACTCTGTAATTGGGACTTTCGTCCTGTTGAGTCGTGTAAATAAATAAATAAATAAATAAATAAATAAATAATTTCAGTTTCTCTTGTGTGGCCTAAGTGTTTTATTCAAGTCAAAAGAGTTACGGATCTTCTCTGATTATTATAAGATTAAATGTAGATATATCAAATTTATACAGCCCTAGGAGACGTTAGGACATTAAGAAGAGAAAATTATATATATATTTTTTTAGACAGAATTATGAGTGAAATATGGCATTGAGTTTAAGAATGATGGTAAAACAAAAAAAAATATTTCATGGGGTAACAGCTTTAGCTAGAGTGATTTTTATGTGTTTTATTTTTATAAAATTAGAGGCTTTAGTAACATGTACGAAAACCTGGAGGGGAGCACCGGGCTGTGAGACTGTGAATTTTCTGTTGGGGTCCAACAAATGAGTAGGGGGGAGATGAACAAAAATAAGAGATGAGAGACATACCGAGGATAGGGACGAATGGAAAGATAAGGTTTGGTATAGACTAATGCAGAGTTTCACTTTTCTTTTCAGGTCCAGGGAAATATAATGTTTTTTTTTTGTCATATTTTACATTTAGGGTTATTTTTTTATTTTGTTTTCCTTCTCCCCTACCTATGGAGACGCATAGGAATTCCGGATCGCCGTAAGTCGGGTAAATTGAGACGAGCACAGAACGAGATGAAGTACAGTTAATAAGTCAATATATAGGGTCTTCGCTAGTTGCGTGCCGAAACAAGTAATGGATAAAGAAATAAGTATACGGGAAACGTTGATGTTGGTAGGAATATCCCTTTCTTTCAACTATAACCAGGTAATACATCCGAGAGATATATTTGGCATAGTAAGCACATTTTACCCCCTCCCCAAAGTTATGACAACAGGTTAGCGGAGCAGAACCGAAATTCCGAAGTAGGTTTAATAATTGCTCGAAAGGAAATGGAAAGTAAATCTTTGTTTTTACAATATGGTCCTAGATTTGGACAGGGGTGTTGTAATAACTGGGGTTTTATTCCCCTAATTACATAATTTAATCAGACATTACCATTGGCAGAGTATGGAGTGTCCCAACCACTTTGCAAACTAGGTCGATATCATAGTATATCCATCGAAAACAAAACTGTGCTTACCCTTTGCTTTCTAGGTGATTTTATCCTTTTTGGTGTCCATCAACCAGGTTACTTCACCAACAAACTTTACTGAATGTAAAATGAACTTAATTTCATGACAAGCAAATAAAACACGTGATTTCTCAAAACACTTAAACCACTATATTTACATAAGAAAATGAAAGCAAATGAAATTGACAATCACAAACACTTAAACACGATTAAATAAATTAACAAACGATAATTACTCTATATCAAGAAATAAAATGGTCCGCGGCAATTTCAAATCTTTAGCTAAACCGCGACCGAAATCTTAGTTCGATTACAACACATTAATTTTCTACTTATTAAAACCGGCAAAATACTAAACAACTGTACTTAAACTTTACAATTGAAAAGGTTCGCAAAATGAGAATTTACTGTACTACTAATACCCTAGATGATGACCGAACCGAAGTTAAACCAAGAGTGAAGATGTTATCTTAATAGAAAAAAGACGTTTCAAAAGTGGGCAGTAAACTTTAAAAGCTCGACCAATTAAAACCTTCTGTAGTTTAAACGGTACCCCCTATTTGAAATTACCTAACGGAGCATGGTATTTATCATATGGCCTATCTGAACATTTTTTATTATACCAGTCCAGCAGATGGAAAAAAAACCCCTTTTGTTCCTTGCTTTGCCTTTGTATAGGGGAAAAAATCTGCCTTCTTTGGTCTATCTATCTTAGTCTATTACATATGTTCCTGGAATCATATTTCGACTGCCTTAGTCTAGAAAATTTAACTATACCCCCCGTGGATATTTCAACAAGTGCCTTTAACTTCAAGCGGGCAAAGCAAATTGGACATAAAATAATTTGGATGCTTATTTATTGTTTACAAGTGGCTAACGTCTACTATCTAATAAAGAGTAAAGTTACACAAAGCACGTTTCCTGGACTCTAAAATAACATAAAACAGATGTATCTATGACCGGTATTTTACGATAGTTTACTAAAGTCTCGACCCATTAAAATGTTACCAAGATCAGAATACGGTTATTCTGTTGCACAGGGCCGGACTTGGCTCCCTTAATTTGACTTTTGTTACATTGCCCCCCCCCTTTAGATTGAAGCATATTGGTTTTTCATGACTAAAACAATTGATTCGATCCCAGTATAGGTTGATTACAAAAGTTTAAAATTAATTATCTACTACGGTCCCCGCGGTTCACGTCACGATCACTGAGTAATTTGTTCACTGTCACTTACATTGAGTTCCGTCGCTGCACACCAAGTCTAAGGTCCGGACAGTCGCCTGATGTCGTCTTCGCGGATGGGAAGACACATTGTTGGCAGTAACTCGTTGTCGGCATTATTTACTGCAGCCCGTCTCTCGCTGGTTGAATCGTCCTGCTGTTGTAACTGGCTCTGTCCCCCTGGGTGGTTCTCCGTGGCTACTCATGGCGGTGGCTCTGGGCGCGATCGGTGGTCTTCCCCTGGACCTCGTGGCCTCCTCCTTGCGGAACCTGGCTATCCTCATCGGTCCGACGGTAGTGGGGATGTGGAACCTGAAACTCATCAGTACGTGTAAGTTCTCTGTGAATACGTAAGGACCATATACGCCTGTTTTCCGCTGGATCCTTCTCCTGACTGGGGTGCTCGTCCTGATGCCCTCCCTGTTGTGGTTCTTCCCATGTGGAGATCCCTGTCCCTACCTCGGTCGGCGCGTAGTTTGTAGGTCCCCTGGCGTGTTCGTGGCCCTAAACCTTTTTACTGACCTAGAATTAAACTTAAAGAAAAAAAAAACACAAACAAAAGAAACGACAAAAAAAAACGCGAACAATCGGTGGTCTCGGATGGATGATGGGAACGGCGCGATCTTGGTTACCTCATTTCCGGTCCGTATTTTTCTTTCGATTCCGCGGCTGTTTCTTATATCGATTTGGGGTTTCACTAGTTGGCTTGCGGTGCCGCAACGTGTTGTTATTAGTAGAAATAACTACTCTAATGCGCACTACCCTTTTCAGTTTGTAACCTTCCAAGTGATCCATATCCCCTCTTCTCTCATCCTTAGCCGCATAAGGAGTCTTGCCGGGGCACTTTTTCGAATGCGGTCCATCCTCGGACGCGGGCACCAAGTTTATAAGTGGGGTGTGACGATAAATGGTCTGTGGTATTGGAGTAATATTGAGAATTCTCACGACTATATTCCTCCTGTTGTTAGGCACCCTATGGGGGACGTCTACAATGCTGTAGGCCGTACAAATTCCCACTTCTACGCTAGAGAGTGGTTCGTAAATCACAGGGCCTGCTGGAATCCGGATGTCTATTGGCACATTCACATCACAACCATGGAATGCTGGGATGTGTATGTCTTCATTCAATCGTACTACGTTTGGGTGTTTTTTTTTTTAAACTACGTCCCATTCGTAATCCTCTGGACTTGGCCAAGTTCTCAGAGATCGATCCTGGAAGTTCGCTATTAGCACCGGGATAGTCGTGAAATTCTTTTGGGCTATTGTAAGGTCTCTTCGGTTTGACAGCCGCGGGCCCCTGAGTAACTTCCTTTACCCTCTTATCTCCATCCGAGTGACCCAGTGACTCGGTACTGTCAAACCTGTCGTATTTTTCCGGGCGGTGTCCCAGGAGTTGTAGACTTGTCCACAGCGGCAGGAAACGGAGTGGTACCAGAACTCGGAGGGGAGTATACCTATGGGCTCCAACGTGGTGCCCCCTGCCACCTCATAATGCGGGGTATCCGGCTAACCCTGCCACGATCGCACCGACCCGCTCACGGCAAACAGTTACTATCAGAGACAGTGAGCGCTACTCCTCCTGCTAGATCATCGTGATTCATGATCCGTCGTCCTGAGGTGGAGACGTCACTTGTTAAGGCCAACTATAACCGTGTAAGTTCATTACACCCCTGTCCAAATCTAGGACCATATTGTAAAAACAAAGATTTACATTCCATTTCCTTCCGAGCAATTACGAAACCTACTTCAGAATTTCGGTTCTGCTCCGCTAACCTGTTGTAATAACTTTGGGGAGGGGGTAAAATGTGCTTACTATGCCAAATATATCTCTCGGATGTATTACCTGGTTATAGTTGAAAGAAAGGGATATTCCTACCAACATCAACGTTTCCCGTATACTTATTTCTTTATCCATTACTTGTTTCGGCACGCAACTAGCGAACACCCTGTATATTGACTTATTAACTGTACTTCATCTCGTTCTGTGCTCGTCTCAATTTACCCGACTTACGGCGATCCGGAATTCCTATGCGTCTCCATAGGTACGGGAGAAGGAAAGCAAAATAAAAAAAAATAACCCTAAATGTAAAATATGACAAGAAAAAAACATTATATTTCCCTGGACCTGAAAAGAAAAGTGAAACTCTGCATTAGTCTATACCAAACCTTATCTTTCCATTCGTCCCTATCCTCGGTATGTCTCTCATCTCCTATTTTTGTTCATCTCCCCCCTACTCATTTGTTGGACCCCAAAAGAAAATTCACAGTCTCACAGCCCGGTGCTCTCCTCCAGGTTTTCGTACATGTTACTAAAGGCTCTAATTTTATAAAAATAAAACTCATAAAAATCACTCTAGCTAAAGCTGTTACCCCATGAAATATTTTTTTGTTTGTTTTACCCTCATTCTTAAACTCAATGCCATATTTCACTCATAATTCTGGCCAAAAAAAAAAAATATGTATTTTTCTTCTTAATGTCCTAACGTCTCCTAGGGCTGTATAAATTTGATATATCTACATTTAATCTTATAATAATCAGAGAACATCCGTAACTCTTTTTGACTTGAATAAAACACTTAGGCCACACAAGAGAAACTGAAATTATGCAACTATATGCCTCCTATCTAACACAAAATGATAATGTAAAAGCTATCCTTATTTTTTTCTACCTAATGTTTACCATATGCTCCTGAATGAGCTCAGCCTCTTTAACAATAGCATGATTTTGCCACAAAAGAAAACAAAAATCAAAATGAAATCAATAAAATTAAATAAATTTTTTCTTTTCTTATCTTTCTATCGTCTCTGATATTTTCTTCAAAACGTAAATATTCTAATTGTATAGTTCGAAAATGATGGGCTCTCTGTATTGTTTTATTTCAAAAAATGTACTCTGCATTAACTAATTTAGAAAATTTCATTTACTCTCATGTAGGTACTATTTTAATGTATTGGCTATGATTTATTACTGTCTATAATAATTGGGGTTACGTACGACATTTTATCCAAGCTTTCTGTGACCAAATTGCCTGTATTGGCACGCCCCTGTAAACGTTTATTACACCTGTAAAGCTTATTGCACTTAAGATTGCCTTTATTCATATTAACTAAACACTAAATTTTCTAGAGGTGGAACACCTGAGACTGCAAATTTCTTATCAGCAACTTCTTACCCCGTTTTTGTCTTGAATTTTGTCTGCCATGTTTAACAACAAAGAAATATTTCTAAATCCTTGTTGGACTCTCGGCATAACTCCACTCTACGATCATCATCTATTCTTTTATTCACTAACAATATTCAATTCACAAAGCTATCTCAGAAGTGCCCTTCCGGTAAAACCTTAACTTTATCTGCGTATCTCTGCTTTTTCTTATATCACCATGACCCCTGCACTCTAACCATAGGTGTACTATTTATTTAATTAATTTTAATTAATTTGTCTGATAACAATAACGCGCCAATTCCGCTCACTTTGAGAATACCTCGCGCAAAATTATTGACTGGACCCGTATGGTGCATTTCTATTCTATAACGCTGGGTTTATATGCCCCCTGAACTGCAATGTATGGTTTTCTTTCTCTTCTGTCGCGATTTCTGAGTCTCTAAATTTGGATACTAATTAGTTTCTGTTTATTCTACTCGTCCAATAAAGAAAAATTATATATCTGCTCATCTATATATGTATACTCACACATACATTAGTACGCCTCCATGCCTATTTACCTATAGATATACATCCTCATCTACCTACGTCAAAATTCATACATTTTCACATATCTATATACTCGACATGTACACACTCATATACGTACACATATGCCCATATACATATACAGACTCGCCAATCAATAAGCAGTACGAGCACTGTCTCCCCCGTAAATGGTTCAGAAACAACAAAACCCTAGGTAATTTTCTTGCTTCCTGCATTCCGAAAAGAAACAGGTGATTGCACCTGGCTTAATTCATGAATCGAAAATTAATTTCTCCAAATTGAGAGGCTCAACCCTATCGGTAACGTTCTACCTGTAGTTATTACGAAAATTTTAGCGGTAAATTTTGTACGTGCCCTCTATTACTTTGACCTTCCAGGCAATATTAAAATTTGCGATTTTTATCTCTAGTTCTTTATATTTAACAAATAATGCAGCTTAATTACTCATGAGATATATTCTAGAACTTGTCATATCCCCAAAAAGACCTAACCAGTCGTGAATTAGCTAAATTCTCTGTGTTATTTTGATCCAAATATGTAAATGTACAACGCATAACTCGGATTCATAACACCAATTTAATCTTAAAAAAAAATTAATTCGTACCATTTCAAACCATTTATGTAAATTAATTCCAGACATTTTTCAACAACAAAAGAAAACACTTCTGTTACTTTGAAAGCGAAAGGGCAAATTTTCTCTAAACTATCCTAACCAATTCTATGAACCCAAATACAAATGCAAACTACTTTACCTGTAAATATTTGTGCATGCGATGTCACAACAAAAAAAAAATGATAAGGGATACTGTAACCAAAATTTTATAAAAATATTTTTAAGTCCTTATTATTTCTCGATAAATCATTAACCAATTACTTAAACAATTACACAATTGGGAAACCAGCAAACGAACTATTGGAAAAACTATATCTAATTGCAATTTTTGGTTTCGTTTTAGCGTACCTTGCACAAAATGTACTAATACAATTTCCGCGGTAAGCTGTCTTTCTGAAATGAAATAAGTACTCTAGATTACTTTCTAACTAGCATTTTAACATTTTATTCCTTACTTACTTTGAATTTTACGAAAATATTGAATTACTACTACTTTAAAGTGAGAAAGCAAACCAACAATAATCAAAATATATAGATAGCTCTTGCTTTCTGCCTGAATGACCTACCTACTTAAATTCTCTGTACTTTCTTTCGTGTACTTGCTGTTAACGTGAAGTTATAGTAATTTATTCTAACCTAGTAATTTAATCTGGGAATGCACATATTTCAATTTACCACAAAATAACATAAACACCTTGAAAATTACGGTTTTCGCTTACGTAACTTAGGTTTTCGGTATATCATATATTTGGCAAACAACCGTAATTTATTTCATTGAGTGGCCTATATACTCTATCTATCTAGAGTGAATATTCCCGCGAAAAGTTCCTATTTCAATGTCTTGTTTTTCTTCGCTACCTGAGCGAAGCTGCTAATTGTTTCTGTGCATAAATAATTTTCTAACATGTTTCCCGTGTCATGCTTAGCTATACAACATTTCTACCTATTTTAGGTACTGATTGCATCAACCTGTATATTATAATAATCCCTGGACTAATTGTCCTTTTACTTTTTTAAATAGAACCTTGTTTATCTCGTGCCAGTTGCCTTAGCTAATCTGGTTACTATCTATTTTACTGCAATTTGCTCGGTATTTATTCTGTGTGATGACCATTTATTATAGGTACCTAAGTTTATAAATAGGGTTTTGTCCGAACGAGGGTGCAATAACCTCGTCTACTGCAATAATTTAACGCTAGATCCGTATTTTTGAATTTTACTCGACAATATATCTCTAAATATCGTTTCTCTAAATACCCTACTTCACAACAGATCAGTAAAATTTTGTTCTTATTCTCAACACTCGGTAAATAGGAGCACTAATTTCTACATATACTTGCTTTGACACAACCTTAATTCTTTTATACACATATAACCTTATGAATTGCCTATTGTAGTTAAGTTTCCGGGTATTTTTTTTTTGCTATCTAGGAATTAAACACAAGCCGTTCTTACACATACCATAATATGCCCCACCAATGATAATATCTTATTTTCCACCTATATTTTCTTTACTAATTTTAATTTACTTTACTTGACACATTCACGAATCGTTACTCTAGCAAAATAAATTAATTCTAAGAAATTCTCAACGTACTGGTATAATTTTACGAGTTAAAAAAAAAAACTTTTATTTTTGAAATCACTAATTTAAACTCTCTTAGGTAATTTAAATACAAGTTCAACAACGAAAACTGACATATGTTAATACGTAGGTTCATTTTAAAAGACGAATTTTGAAAATTCTAAAAAATGCAGTGACTCAATTAATTAACTTGAATATTAATTGGTTATGCAAATTTTTTCCTTAAAAACATCCTTTTTAGACTGCGCCACTCTAATAACTGGGGTTTTATTCCCCTAATTACATAATTTAATCAGACATTGGCAGAGTATGGAGTGTCCCAACCACTTTGCAAACTCCGTCGATATCATAGTATATCCATCGAAAACAAAACTGTGCTTACCCTTTGCTTTCTAGGTGATTTTATCCTTTTTGGTGTCCATCAACCAGGTTACTTCACCAACAAACTTTACTGAATGTAAAATGAACTTAATTTCATGACAAGCAAATAAAACACGTGATTTCTCAAAACACTTAAACCACTATATTTACATAAGAAAATGAAAGCAAATGAAATTGACAATCACAAACACTTAAACACGATTAAATAAATTAACAAACGATAATTACTCTATATCTAGAAATAAAATGGTCCGCGGCAATTTCAAATCTTTAGCTAAACCGCGACCGAAATCTTAGTTCGATTACAACACATTAATTTTCTACTTATTAAAACCGGCAAAATACTAAACAACTGTACTTAAACTTTCGCAAAATGAGAATTTACTGTACTACTAATACCCTAGATGATGACCGAACCGAAGTTAAACCAAGAGTGAAGATGTTATCTTAATAGAAAAAAGACATTTCAAAAGTGGGCAGTAAACTTTAAAAGCTCGACCAATTAAAACCTTCTGTAGTTTAAACGGTACCCCCTATTTGAAATTACCTAACGGACCATGGTATTTATCATATGGCCTATCTGAACATTTTTTATTATACCAGTCCAGCAGATGGAAAAAAAAACCCTTTTGTTCCTTGATTTGCCTTTGTATAGGGGAAAAAATCTGCCTTCTTTGGTCTATCTATCTTAGTCTATTACATATGTTCCTGGAATCATATTTCAACTGCCTTAGTCTAGAAAATTTAACTATACCCCCCGTGGATATTTCAACAAGTGCCTTTAACTTCAAGCGGGCAAAGCAAATTGGACATAAAATAATTTGGATGCTTATTTATTGTTTACAAGTGGCTAACGTCTACTATCTAATAAAGAGTAAAGTTACACAAAGCACGTTTCCTGGACTCTAAAATAACATAAAACAGATGTATCTATGACCGGTATTTTACGATAGTTTACTAAAGTCTCGACCCATTAAAATGTTACCAAGATCAGAATACGGTTATTCTGTTGCACAGGGCCGGACTTGGCTCCCTTAATTTGACTTTTGTTACAGTGTAATGAACTTACGCGGTTATAGTTGGCCTTAACAGGTGACGTCTCCACCTCAGGACAACGGATTATGAATCATGATGATCTAGCAGGAGGGGTAGCGCTCACTGTCCCTGATGGTGACTGATTGCTGCGAGCAGATCGGTGCGATCGTTGGCGGGGTTAGCCGGATACCCCGTATAAAGGAGGTGGCAGGGGGCACCACGCTGGAGCCCATAGGTATACTCCCCTCAGAGTTTCTGGTACCACTCCGATCCTGCCGTTGTGGACAAGCCTACAACTCCTGGGACACCGCCCGAAAAAATACGACAGGTTTGACAGTACCGAGTCACTGGGTCACTCGGATGGAGATAAGAGGGTAAAGGAAGTTACTCAGGGGCCCGGGGCTGTCAAACCGAAGAGACCTTACAATAGCCCAAAAGAATTTCACGACTATCTCGGTGCTAATAGCGAACTTCCAGGATCGATCTCTGAGAACTTGGCCAAGTCCAGAGGATTACGAATGGGACGTAGTTTTAAAAAACACCCAAACGTAGTGCGATTGAATGAAGACATACACATCCCAGCATTCCACGGTTGTGATGTGAATGTGCCAATAGACATCCGGATTCCAGCAGGCCCTGTGATTTGCGAACCACTCTCTAGCAAAGAAATGGGCATTTGTACGGCCTACAGCATTCTAGACGTCCCCCATAGGGTGCCTAACAACAGGAGGAATATAGTCGTGAGAATTCTTAATATTACTCCAATACCACAGACCATTTATCGTCACACCCCACTTATAAACTTGGTGTCCGCATCCGAGGATGGACCGCATTGGAAAAAGTGCCCCGGCAAGACTCCTTATACGGCTAAGGATGAGAGAAGAGGGGATATGGATCACTTGGAAGGTTACAAACTGAAAAGGGCAGGGCGTATTAGAGTAGTTATTTCTAATAATAACAACACGTTGCGGCACAGCAAGCCAACTAGTGAAACACCAAATCGATATAAGAAACAGCCGCGGAATCGAAAGAAAAATACGGACCGGAAATGAGGTAACCAAGATCGCGCCGTTCCCATCATCCATCCGAGACCACCGATTGTTCGCGTTCCGAAGGAACGTTTTTTTGTCTATTTTTTGTGTTTTTTTCTTTAAGTTTAGTTCTAGGTCAGTAAGAAGGTTTAGGTCAACGAACACACCAAGGGAACTACAAACTACGCGCCGACCGAGGTAGGGACACGGATCTCCACAGGGGAAAAACCACCACAGGGAGGACATCAGGACGAACACCCCAGTTAGGAGAAGAACCCAGCGGAAAAACAGGCGTATATGGTCCTTACGTATTCACGGAGAACTTACACGTACTGATGAGTTTCAGGTTCCACACCCCCACTACCGTTGGACCGAGGAGGAGCGACAGGTTCCGCAAGGAGGAGGCTACGAGGTCCAGGGGAAGACCACTGATCACGCCCAGAGCCACCGCCACGAGTAGCCACGGAGAACCACCCAAGGGGACACAGCCAGTTACAACAGCAGGACGATTCAACCAGCGAGAGACGGGCTGCAGTAAACAATGCCGACAACGAGTTACTGCCAACAATGTGCCTTCCCATCCGCGAAGACGACATCAGGTGACTGTCCGGACCTTAGACTTGGTGTGCAGAGACGGAACTCAATGTAAGTGACAGTGAACAAATTACTCAGTGATCGTGACGTGAACCGCGGGGACCCTAGTAGATAATTAATTTTAAACTTTTGTAATCAACCTATACTGGGATCGAATCAATTGTTTTAGTCATGAAAAACCAATATGTTTCAATCTAAGGGGGAGGCAATGTAACAAAAGTCAAATTAAGGGAGCCAAGTCCGGCCCTGTCTCATAGAACCACCGTATTTTCTTACTTCTGATTTCTGTAATATTTTAAGGGTCGAGACTTTAGTAAACGATCGTAAAATACCAGTCATAGATACATCTGTTTTATGTTATTTTAGAGTCCAGGAAACGTGCTTTGTTAACTTTACTCTTTATTAGGTAGTCGACGTTAGCCACTTGTAAACAATAAATAAGCATCCAAATTATTTTATGTCCAATTTGCTTTGCCCACTTGAAGTTAAGGGCACTTGTTGAAATACCCAGGGAGTATAGTTAAAATTTTCTAGACTAAGGCATTTGAAATGGGATTTCAGGAACATATGTAATAGACTAAGATAGATAGACCAAAGAAGGCAGATTTTTTCCCCTATACAAAGGCAAAGCAAGGAACAAAAGGGGTTTTTTTCCATCTGCTGGACTGGTATTATAAAATGTTAAAGATAGGCCATATGATAAATACCATGGTCCGTTAGGTAATTTCAAATGCGTACGGTTTAAAGTAAAGAAGATCCCAATTGGTCGAGGGTGTAAAGTTTACGGCCCACTTTTGAAACGTATTATTTCGATGGAGAGATTATCATTACTCTTGGCTTAAGGTCTGTTCGGTCACCATCTACCTACAGGGTATTAGTAGTATAGTAAATTCTCGTTTTGCGAACCTTTTTCAATTCTAAAGTTTAAGTACAAATTGTTCAGTATTTTGCCGGTTTTAATAAGTAGAAAATTAATGTAGTGTAATTGATCTAGGAGTATTCGGTCGCGATTCAGCGAAAGATTTGAACTTGCCGCGGACCATTTCATTTCTTATTATTGTGTAATTACTGTTTGTTAATTTATTTAATCGTGTTCAAGTGTTTGTAATTGTCAATTTCATTTGCTTTCCTTTTCTTATGTAAATATAGTGGTTTAAGTGTTTTGAGAAATCACGTGTTTTATTTGCTTGCCATGAAATTAAGTTCATTTTATATTCAGTAAAGTTTGTTGGTGAAGTAACCTGGTTGATGGACACCAAAAAGGATAAAATCATCTAGAAAGCAAAGGGTAAGCACAGTTTTGTTTTCGATGGATATACTATGATATCGACGGAGTTTGCAAAGTGATTGGGACACTCCGTACTCTGCCAATGCTAATGTCTGATTAAATTATGTAATTAGGGGAATAAAACCCCAGTTATTACAGTGGCGCAGTCGGTAGGATTCGAACCTACGCTCCCAAAGGGAATCTGAGTGGACTGTAATAACTTTTGTTACAGAGTACTTATAGAGATACAGCTACCATGAAAACTTGAAAATTTTGTCTTCAATATAACGGAAATTATTGGAAAACATTTTTTCTGACTCACTTTAAGACAATGTATTTACTCAGGAATGCATTTTTGGACTAAGGTAAGTTGGCTTATACGGACCCAATATGAACTTAGGGTGCACAGGTTCCCGCCCGGGAACTCAATTCTGGGACACCCTGTATATAAATATTCTTTCGCGCCCTCTAGCCGCGAAACTGCGAAATTCGGAGAAAAACGCAGAGACAGAAAATTTTATGCTGTACAGCGTTGTTCTCCTGATATTTTTCACCAAAACGCAAAGTTTTTCCTCAAAATAGAAAGGCGAAATAGCGCCAAAATTCATATATATGTATATATTTCTCAAAACCACCCTTTTTTAGAACTGCGGCGGGTGAAAATCATGCTTAAATGCTTCACTTTTTACAGGCCTCATAGTTGTAGGAAGATTTTCCATAAAACAGCGATTTTTTGACTAATTTGAAGTGACTACTTCCTCATTTTCAAATGTAAGCCCAGTCGAGATTGAAGTAATCAATCTTCTCCATGAAATATTATCTAACGTAGAAGAAAACAAAAACAATATACACATTTTCTATCACTAAATATTGAAGGACAGAAATCCGGAAACACTTTTAGGATAAAGTTTTATTTTAATTTTTATTTTATCTATTTTATCCACCCAGGGTAAAGGGACTTTACAATTACTAGTAATATTACACTTCCTTTAGATACTTAATTACTTTGTTTTAAGTATAAGTTTAAACGACTATTTTATAATTATCACTCTAAATATACACTATACACATGTAAACATACAAGTGAAAATATAAATTAAGATCATGCCCTGTTAAATCTACAGCTCTCAATTGTTTAGTGTCACTCCCCTGCTATGAACACCGACGTGATTAAAAGAACTCATTACCTCTTATATTACAGTCGAGGATGGCACAGGGCAAGACGTATCAATTAAGACAAAAGCTTGTATATCATTAATCAGGCCCATTGTTACACCATTAACACAATTCACGTCCTCCATCATTCATTCCTCTCACGTAAAGATTTCCACAATCTAGGCTGAACGGCGGATACAGACGGCAGTGTACAATTACAGGGGTCAGTCAACTTGCCCCCCCCCAGTTATTGTTCAATTTGCACACCATTAGCACACAATGTTTAGACCTAGCGCACTCTAGCACAACCATTTGAAAGCCAGCACACCCCCGCGCAAATAATAAATAGGGGTTGTTTTCGGGGTGGGCTAAGTTGACGCTAACCCCCCCAGTTATTGTTTTGTCTTGAATTTGCTAGCACATAATGCTTACACCTAGCACAGGCTAGCACAACCACTTTCACACCACACCTACAGGTGCGGTAATATACAGGGTGTAAATTTTTTGCTCAGCCCCCTCTCAGTTGTTTTTTTCTTGAATTTACTAGCACACAATACTTACACCTAGCACAAGCTAGCAATACCATTCTCAAAGCTAACACATCCATGGGGGCGTCAATATACAGGGTGTAAATTTTTTCTGAAGTCTCTGCCCCCAGTTATTTTTTTGTTTTGAATTTGCTACCACGCAATGGTTATACCTAGCATATCCTAGCACAACCACATTCCAAGCCAACGCTGCTACAGGGTCGATAATATACAGGGTAGAAATTTTGTCCCGCCCACAGATATATTACATTTTCTATTATTACTCAGATCACCTTACCAAAAATGATCACATATGTAATAGTGGGTTGAAATAAAGACGTTAATATAGAGGGTTGAAATTTTATTTAGCCCCCATGTACTTTTTTTTCTCAAATTTGATGGCATACAATGTTAACACCTAGACCACTAAATAACTAAATAATTAAATGAATGAATTAAACTTTATTTAATGAATAATTTTTACAATCGCTTTAGTAATATAATAACAAACCACAATAATAATAATGACATACTTAAAATATAATATATTGTGGTTTTCAAAAAATTCTCATGTTGGGAAAATTTTTATTATTGTTCCATGGAAAATTGAATTATGCCAATTGCTTATGCAAAAAAGTATTAAGAGTCGCCTCGTATTTCGTGTTTTTTCGTATTTCATATTAAGAGACGGCCACCATTTTACAAGATGGTGGCCATAGCATAAAATACACGAATGTTATTAATGATATGCCATTGCTGAACACTAGTAGGTGCATATGCAATGTTTCGAATTATTTCCAGGGGAGGATTTTTTTCCTAATATGATTGTGCTTAAAGTTGAACAAATAAATTAAGTGAACAGTATAATAGGACAGTAGAATTAGAAAGAAATGTGCATGCTATTAAGAAAATCTAAATAAAAGAAATCCAAATTAAATTTTATACAAATTTTGTCTGAAAAAAATTTTCAATTTTCCCAACAGGTTTAGAGATGTCCTCTGTTTTAGGCCAAAATTATATACTCATGTATATAAAACATACTTTCCCAACCTAAAAGTTTGTCGCCGTCTGATAACATGGGATTTCGGAACCTACCATTTCTATGTAGAAAAGTGCCGCCTCTCGTCTTTTTTCAAAAACCCTGTTTTGTTTCCTAATTCTGCTGGCCTATATATTGTTCACTTAATTTACTTGGTCAATTTTTAGCACAATCATATTAGGAAAAAAATCGTTCCCTGCGTGTCCAGCAATAGTATATCATTAATAACATTCGTTCATATTATGCTACGGACTTGGAAAATTGCGGCCGTCTCTTAAACTGAAGGACCAAAAAAACACGAAATACAATGCGACTTTTAATGATTGTTTCGCATAAATGTAAAATTTGACAGGTGACAACTGCCACATAACCATTTGTTTTCACGCCTTTTTTGTTCCAAGTTACGCAAATTTAATTGGCATAATTAAATTTTCCATGGAAACGATAATAAAAATTTTTCCAACATGAGAACTTTTTTAAAACCACTATATATTATATTTTAAGTATGCCGTTATTATTGTTGTGGTGTGTTATTATATTACTAGAACAATTGTAAAAATTATTAATGAAATAAAGTTTAATTTATTTATTTAATTATTTAGTTGTTTAGTTGTCTAGGTGCTAACATTGTGTGCTATCAATTTTGAGGCAGAAGTGTATAGGGACAAAGAAAAAAGTTTCAACTCTCTATTTTAACCCTCTATTATATATGTGATCATTTTTGGTACGGTAATCTAAGTAATAATAGAAAATTTAATATATCTGTGGGCGGGAAAAAATTTCTACCCTGTATATTATCGACCCTGTAGGAGCGTTAGCTTGGAAAGTGGTTGTGCTAGGTATAAGCATTGCTTGTTAGCAAAGGAATAACTGAGGAGAGGGAGGTGAGGAAAAAATTTACACCCCGTATGTTACCGCCCTGTAGATGTGTTAGCTTAGCAAGTAGTTGTGCTAGCCTGTGCTAGGTTTAAGCATTCTGTGCTAGCAAATTCAAGACAAAAACATAATTGGGGGGGAGGGGCTGTGGAATAATTTTACACCCTGTATATTATCGGCCCTGTAGGTGTGCTATCTTTGTAAGTGGTTTTGCAAGCATGTACTAGGTTTAAGCATTGTGTGCTAGCAAGTTGAAGACAAAAAAATAATTGGAGGGGCTAACGTCAACATGGCCCCCCGAAAACCACCCCCATTTATTATTTGCACAGAGGTGTGATAGCTTTAAATATGGTTGTGCTAGGGTGTGCTAGGTCTAAACATTGTGTGCTAGCAAATTGAAGAAGAAATAACTGGGGGGGGGGCAAGTTCACTGACTCCAATTACAGTGATTCTTAGTGGTGGATAGAAGATTAAATTAGTTCCTTACCTGAACAAAAAGTCAAGACCATGAGCACAGAGCTAAGAAACAAACTTTGCAATTTTCTCTTCTACCTCATTTTAAAATTAGTTAAAAAGAATAGGCAGCTACTGGGAAACGGCTCTAATTTTCCCATCAAATGTTTACAAAATTCCTTGATTTGGTTAATAACCGGGCTTCTTGACACTAGCTGTGTGATGTAAGACTCCGTTTAATGGTTGCTACAACCTATACTTAACGATTCTCCGTTGCAAGACTTGGAACATGCGTATCTCGCCAGAATTAGATTTTTTTAACAACCGCTGCCTAAGGAATTACTACTTCTACATCCAGATTTTCCATCCAAGTCTTTCTAAAGGAAGACACCTCAACTGAAATTGCACTCTAGTATGTGGAAATAATTGGTCAAAGAATTTTAATAATATTTAACGCGAATGTCATAAAAAAAATTAATGGTTGGTTTCTAGCATATACTTCAAAAATTAAGTTTCTAGGCTCTTATTAGCTTGCTCTACTTATTTTTCCTAATTTACATCCCCCACTCCATCAACGGTATCATCACAAGCAGAAGTTTTTGAAAAAATACACGAATCAAGATTTTTGCCCAAAGTGAAAGGGGGACATGGGTAGAGTCTAAAATCAAAAACTCGGGACTGTACCTGCAGCCGCAAAAGACGTTGTATCTCCGTTCCTGTTCGATTTTTCGGAAATTTATAAGAACATGTGTTCTAGAAAATAATTTTCTATTTCACTTTTAATTTATCTTTATTTTTTCGTAGAATTGACATTGTAAAAGTTACAGCTGTTTGAAAAAAAAAGTATTTTTCTTATTAATTTTTCAACTACTAAATTAAACTTCTGGGTATAAAACTCTAAATAAAAATTATAGAAGGCGTAATTACCTTTAATTGAAATGCTCAACGAATTTTCTGTGGCTAATAGTTTCTAAGTCATAGAGCCGCAAATCTAGTCCTACGCATAATTAAAGTGTCACATACCCAACCGCTGCGCTGCGCGCATTCATCCCTATACTGCCCTTCCATTGCAATACTTAGCGGTGTGTGTTCGACATTCCTGTGATAAAACAGCAGCAACTGCTGAGATTGTGACTGACTTTTTATTTCGCTCGCGAGAATCTGTCAAAAATTTGTTTTCTGATGAATAATTGTGTGATATAAAAGTTGCCGGAGAAAGATTTTTAATTAAATTGTACGGTGGCTCCGAGGAAACACTCGGCGGTCTTCATCTCAGAATGTATAGAATAATGACCACAAAGAGTAGACCCAACTTGGCATCAATGTTCCCAAGCAGCGCAGCAGCAGAGCAACATAATTACCTGACATATCACCAGATCCAAGAGTGACTCAACTGTCATTCCAATGTGACTGAACGTGAGTGGAAAATGACTAAAGAGAGCCGATTACTACCCGATTACTACTATTAAGGATGCAACTCCTAAGGAATTTCTAAGCGGTATCTCTTGCAAATGCGCATCCGGCTGTGGCTAGGCTTGCGGTTGCCGCAACACAGGACTGCAGTGCTATTTACTATTCTATTCTTGCATTAGGCGAAGAATCTGAGGAAGAATTAGATGAGCAAGAACAAAAGGAGGAGAACAACGCCTATATCGAGATTATCACTGACAGTTGCAACATTATCGATGAGCCTTGCAGTTCCGTAGAGACGCCATCAAAAGATTTAAAACATAGTATTTTTTTCGAATTTTTGGTCTTCTTAAAAATTTTTGAAAGGTATAAGGTTATAAAATCTATGAATTTGTTATATAGAACCCTGAACTATTTCTACTAGCGTATATGTTTTGGATGAATTAAAAAAATTGTGTGCTTTAAAAAACTTAATATTGCTATGAAATAGCATTTGTTGTACTATTCTATTCGACATCCTTATGTATTTTCTATGCATAAGAGCTATATTTAATAAAATAAATATACATAATTACAACCCAACAATTCACTAATAGAAACCATGAAATACATAACAACTTTGAACCTTAATAATTATGTGCAAAGTATAATTAGTCCCTATTGTTCATCAAACAGAAATTTCATAATTCTAACAAAACCTTGAAATATTGATATAAATTGCGGAAACATTCGTTTTTGCATAGTATTCACAATGTAAAATATAGTATAATTATATAGTAAAATTATAAAACATCTTTAAAACTATTAGCCACAGATACTTCGTCGATTTATCGAAAGTAATTGCTTATTTTATAATTTTTATTTAGAGTTTTACAGCCGGAAGTTTCATTTAGTAGTTGAAAAATTAATAAGGAAAAAATATTTTTTTTAAATAGTTGAAACCTTTACAATATTAATCCTACGAAAAAAAAGTTAAAATGATTTTCTACAACTCAAGATTTTGTTTCTTTGATGTGTAGGGGGTCCGGTATGAGTGTAAACCTTGGTATTCGGGCTTGAAAGCCCCCACAAGTGGCCGTCATTTTGAAAAAGGGGGCGTAAGCAGTTTTTCCGCGATATCTTGAAAACCGCAAGTCTCACAAAATAATCTCTAAGAATTTTTTTGTAGAGACTTGAATTCTGACCAATTTTGGTGACGATACTTCTTACTGTAAAATTGAAAATTAAAGTTATAATTAAGAATATACTAAAATTTTCAAGAAAAATATTATTTAAGGGCTATAACTTTTTTCTATCGATTCCATTGAAAAAAACAGATGTTTTATTGTAGATCATATTATTGTTAATAATCTTAGTAGTACTTCCGGTTATACCGGAAGTGGATTTAAAAAATGTTAAGTGGTAAATTTATTATCTTAAAAAATAAAGAAGAAAATGGGGGTATACCTGGTTTCGTGGGCACCCGGTATACTGTCGCTATTCATTTTCCACCATTTTTTGACTATATCCACGCAATTACTTAACTTTTTAGAAAAAGGTGAGAGATCTTTTTTGTAGAGAATTTGCTTTTCTACAAAAGGGTATATTATTTCTTGCGTATTTATCAAGATATTCACAAAGAATTGTAAAAAATTCCAACACTGTTCATTTTCCACAGTAATTTATTTAGATCCTTGAAAACACTAATTTTTTTAAAAAACTTAGTGAATTTGCTTATCTACAGAAAAATATTCTTATATTTTTCTTGGAAATACTATATTTAGTCAAATATTCGCAAAAAATCAATAAATTAAAAAAAAAGTATACATTGAGGTTCTTAAAAATAAGATTGCCTAGCATTGTGGCCAGATAAAACGAGGCAACTCTTGAAACTTATTTAGAGGACGCTGCATACTTCATTTCCATTACATCCATCTGCTTGTTCTCGATGACAAAAGACGCTTTACGATCTCATCTTGAACTATAACAGTGATAATCAATTGTTACTAAAAGTAGTATACAATTATATTAAATAAGATCAAAATATATGCCTAATTCTGGTTTCTGTTTAATGGAAAAAATATTCTCTCCGTACAAGTGACTAACAAAGAATATAAATGACAAAGTTACTACTTAACACAAAAGCTCCTCGGTAATTTCCTTTCAGGAAACCGACACAATGCAAAGAATTAAAAAAAGAATTTCACGGATAGTTTGATGCCATTAAAGGAGAACTGCTGTAGCGGCCTCCATTGACAGAAGGGATAACTCTTGGTGCAGCGGCGTACTAAGAGTTACTTTTAAAATTATTACTCGCGTCTCTTTTATCATCTAACGCTTAGTTAAATATTCTATTGAAGTTTAGCTGTCGAAAATAAAACAAAATTAGGTAGTGTGTTTTCATATATTATTGGCCGACACTAAATTAACTAATTAAGTTATTAATTTAAATTATGTTTCAGAGCTAATTGTAAAAGGTTTGGTTTTCATGTTCTCAGTTTTCAGGAAAAATTCACACTTTTTCAGTTTATAAGTTTTTCCTTATTACTTGCTAAATATTAATTGTCATTGCATTGGTGACATTATTCAGTCTACAGGGTGCATCAATAAATACTTCCTGGCGTAATATGTCGGAGAATAATGTAGATGTTTTATTTATACAAAGGCCAATTGCTAGAAGGTGTAAATGAGTTCAGTTTTGGGTACAAATCGCTTTTTGACATGTTCAGATGTAGATGGCGCTCTGCTGCAAGGAAATGTTTCAATGTCAAGCACTTTGAAATTGAGAGCATTTACAAAAGCTTTAATTTTCAATGAAATTTCAGTATACAAAATATTTTCGAAAATCCGACAATTTCCGAAATACTTTAGAGTTTAAATGTTGTAATTCTGTGAAAACTAAAATTTGTGTAACTATTTTGAAATAAATTTTAGACGAAAAATCATTGGAAACTTTCTTCATGGAGAGTTAATGCGAAACATAGTACAATATAACAAAATTTACTCAAATGTCTCCAAAACGGTAGGATTTTTGAAAATATTTTGTATAACTCAATTTTACTGAATGTTAAAGCTTCTTCCTTTTGTTTGAAAATCCCTCTTATACAAACATTTTGTCTCGGTACAGCGCCATCTACATCTTAACATATTAAAAAACGAAAAGAAAATTTCCTTATTCTTTGCAGTTTTCCAGTTTCTCAATTTTCATTTTTTCAGTTTTCAGTTTACATTTTTCAGTTTTTAAATTTTCAGTTGTTCAGTTTTTTAGTTTTCAGATTTTCGGTTATTTTGAAATATTAAAGTTATTAAAATTATTACACTCATTTAGAGACGACAAAGCTCGTATACGTATTTGCCGTCTGCCTAGACCGTGGCAATATTCATCCATTACCGTTTTCTGTTCATCTACTACTACCTTTGGTGAGAATTATTGTAAGCAAGAAGCAAATATTTTTAATTGCGTTTGTTATAATTAATTGATGACATAGATAAATATAAAATTTGCGTTTAATAGTATTTTAAACAAGTTTTCAAACGTGTTGTTTACAATAATTTTTACGTCTGGGAAGGAAAGGAAAGGAAAACTAATAATTTCATAAATAAATAATTATTGTTTATTTAACAAAACACTAAAAATTAAAATATAATGTAAAATTGGAACAATTCCGGATACTTACTCCAAGAACACCACTTTTTTTTAGAAATTGCTCGGTAATCGAAACATTTTGTATTAAAGATTGCGAAAGCAGGTTTCTTGGTTCCGTAGCGTCTTCTAATGAGGAATGCTCGTTCAAAGTACTCATATACGGTTTTACTCGTCCTCGAATTTTATTAGAAATTTGCATCTTGTTTTGAATTGTAAGCAGCAAATCTGTACCTGTGTTTACAAGAACGGAAATACATGAGCGACGAAAACGGTGCATATTCACCAGGATTGTATAGTACTAAAAAGGTTCCAATTTCTTTGGCCGTGTTGCCAATTTTATCGATTCCTACCACTCGCTCGATATATTTACCTTGTGGGTAGTTCAAAAAGAATCTTTTTTCGCATACGGTGGTTCCACGAAGGCTACTGTACTCTTAAGAATTTATACAGACTTCCAGAGACTGTAAAAGATCTTGGGACTTTCGTTTTGGTGTTTGTAATCTTGATCAGCATGGTCTCGTCGAAGTTTTTCATCTCATCAGTTGAAAATTTTCAACCGCCAATAAACAATAAAAAAATGTAAATAAATAATGCTAATTTTTTCATTTTCACACAATTTTATGCACCTTTTCTAAGCATAGTACTTTTTTTAACGATTTTCAAAAGAGCCCAGAAGTATTTTTGCTTACTTTAACAAGTAAGTATTTTTCGTCAGGAGTTATTGTAGATAATTTCATAAAATCCTCTTCAGTAAAAATTCTAGACATTTTCGGTATGTATAGTCTAAGAGCCGGGCTACTTAAAAAAGTTTGCATCAGGTAGACTATTGATTCCTATTGGCAAATGATCCTTTAGTGTAGCCAAGTCCAAATCGTCCTGTCTGCAGGGAGATCCCGTGGCTTAAAGTGGGGCGGACGGTCAAACGTAAAATTTCGGTATTGAAATTTTTACAAGCTACATGGATCACATATTTACATATTTGCATGTCCTACTTATCTGACTACAAGCGGTGTTGGAATTAAATTTTTTAGACAAAACAGCAATGAAACATATTCCTTATAGGATTTTGCAAACTGCGGAAAAAGAACTATCCATGAGAACTAAAAGAAAAACTGTATGTAAAAATATGAATGAAATCTTTGAATTCTTTCGATAACCAGACTTCTGGTTATGCTAACAATTTAAAATTGTTAAATAAATTTGTCCAGTTTCTTATTTGACATTCTCATTATAACACTGGCATCCAACATAGTCCCCTATGGCTGAGCAGATTAAACTAGTATCTACATGACCCCCTATGGTATAAAGATTCAGTTAAAAATTAGAACAAAGGCCTAAAATGAATTTATTTACCTACCTTGTCTTAAAAATGTCTTCATTCTAATGGATTAGATTTTCATAAAATCTCTCATTCAGTTTCCTGGAAGTGCTTAGCCTTTGAAACGTTTTTCGCCCTTATTCTGAGCTCATCAGAAAGGCACAAAGACACTAATAACGATGTTTCATACATAGATAGTCTTTTTTCGCTGTTTACAAAATCCTATAAAGCATATGTTTTATTACTATAAGCAAACAAATAATAAATAATTCACTTTTAAACATGCACGGAGTATATAGGCTCCAATACTAGCTAGCTAATAGATAGGTGAAGATCTGTTTATTTTTATCAGTCAATGTCAAATATAAATATTTCATACTTATTCATGGATATTGCCTTGGTTTTGCATGAAACATCGTTAGAAGTGGCTTTGTGCCTTTCCGATGAGCTCAGAATAAGGGCGAAAAACATTTCAAAGGCTAAGCATTTCCAAGAAACTGAATGAGAGATTTTATGAAAATGTGATCTGTTAGAATGAACAAAATTTAAGACAAGGCATGTAAATAAATTCATTTTAGGCCTTTGTTCTAATTTTTATCTGAATCTTCATACCATACGGGGTCATGTAGATACTAGTTTAATGTCCTTAGCCGTAGGGGGACTATGTTGGATGAGAATGTCAAATAAGAAACTGGACAAATTTATTTTAGAATTTTAATTTGCTAGCATAACCAGAAGTCAGGTAATCGAAAGAATGCAAAGATTTCATTAATATTTTTACATATAGCTTTTCTTTTAGTTCTTATAGATAGTTTTTTCCCGCTGTTTGCAAAATCCTATAAAGAATGTTCAATACTATAAGCAAACAAATAATAAATAATTCAATTTTAAAAAACAGCAATGTTCAAAAATTGTAAATATATTACAGAAACTGACTTTTTCCGTATTTCTCAAATAAATTTATTCGCACCATTTTAATAATTTACAGATTACAGATTACAGTTGGGTTGTTCAGGCGTTTGACCTCTCCTCACCTCGACCTATAAAGATCTTTTGTGATTACCTCATATCTATATGTTCCCATCCAATCCTAGGCTTCTAAAGAATCCTAGAATTTTCCTGGGGGCTAACTTTGACACTTCTGCAGGTGTCAGAATCACCTGTTCCAAGTGTTGTAGCCTTTGCCGGACTAGTACTTCGCATGTGCAAAGTATGTGTTCCGACGTTTCGGTTGTCTTTGTACAGAATCGACAATTTTCGTCCTCAGCCTTGCCCATTTTTTTAAGGTGGTATTTTAATGGGCAGTGACCCGTGAAAAGACCTGTTAGTAGTCTTAATTCCTTTTTGCTGAGTTCAAGTAGCTCTTTAGCTCTCTTTTGCGAATAAGTAATGAACTTTTTCGCTTGTTTTTGTCCTGGAGTTGAGTTCCAGTAGGAGGATTTTTGTTCATCCTCCCATGTTCTTACCTCCTCCGTCATGTTACTTCTTGCTATCCCACAAAACGGTTCTGGTCCGATGAATGACGATTTGGCACCCTGTCTTGCAAGGTCGTCCGCAATCTCATTCCCTTCTATTCCTTCATGCCCTGGCACCCACATCAAGTTGACCTTGTTGTTTCTTGCCAGTTGCTTTATTGTTTGTAGACATTCCCAGGCAATTTGTGACTCAAAGGTGAATGAACTCAGAGCTTTGAGTGCTGCCTGGCTGTCTGAAACTATATAGATTCTTGATCCCCGTGTGCCTTTATTTATGCACTGTCGAGCACAATGATCTATGGCATATATTTCTGCCTGAAAGATGGTGGGAGTGTGACCCAAGGCTATTGTCAGCCTGCAGTTTGGGCCGTATACACCGGCGCCCACTCCTTCATCCGTTTTGGATCCATCCGTGTACCAGATGAGTGATCCTTTTTCCCATTGTGGACCTCCAGAGCTCCATACCTGGCGGCTAGGAATTACCACTTCAAAGGTTCTCTCAAAGTCAAACCTTTTTGGTGTGGAGTCTGTGGGTTTGGTCATTGAGTCTAACTGGACTTCGTTTAGGACAGTCAGATGACCAACCAGATCCCCTGCTTTGAATTTCTTACTAGAGTGTATCCTGTAGGCGCCAAGAGCTGCCTCCCTTTTAACATGGATATGCAAGGGAGGCAGATCCAGTAGCGCCTCCATTGCTACTGTTGGACAGGTGTGTATTGCACCTGTGATTCCAAGACACGCTAACCGTTGCAATTTTTGCAACCTGTTTTGTGCTGTTTTTTCTTTTGTTTTTGTCCACCATACCATCGATGCGTAGGTGACAATAGGTCTAATCACCGTTAAATATGACCAGTAGATCATTTTCGGTTTTAGTCCCCAGGTTTTACCGAAGAGCCTATGGCATGTCCAAAATGCCATCGTTGCTCTTCCGATTACCCTTGTTATGTGTGCGTTCCAAGTGAGTTTTTGATCTAGGATTACTCCTAGATATTTGACTTTACTGGAGAAGTTAATTAGTGTGCCATTCAACGTTGGAGGCTTTAGTGTAAGCTTCTTTCTTTTGGTGAATGGTACTATGACTGTTTTACATGGGTTGACATTTAGGCCCTCCTCCATGCACCAATTTTTGATAATATTGAGAGCAATTTGCAATAGGCCTGACATCATCCTATCATTTTTGCCTCTTATTATTATCACTAAGTCATCAGCATAGCCTTGGACATCAAATCCATGGTTGCTTAACCTTTTGAGAAGATTATCGACTACCAGAGACCATAGCAAGGGTGATAGGACCCCTCCTTGGGGGCATCCCTTGATGGCAGTTATTGTTACCGAATCACTTCCCATTTCAGTCGTTATTTTCCGACTGTTGAGCATGGAATAAATCCATCTTGTTGTTGAGGGCTCAAACCCTCTTTGACCTGCTGCCCTTTTTATTGATTCATATGAGGTGTTATCAAAGGCCCCCTCTATATCTATGAATGCACAAAGGGCTACTTCTTTTGCAATAAATGTCTTTTCAATCCTATTTACAAGGCTATGTAAGGCATTCGTTGTGGATTTGCCAGCTTGATAGGCAAATTGGTTTTTGTGAAGCGGTGCCCTTGGTAGAACTTCGCTTCTTAGATGTTGATCTAAGATTTTCTCCATCGTTTTTAGGAGAAAGGAGGTTAGGCTTATGGGGCGATATGACTTAGGCTGATCGCTTGGTCGCTTTCCCGCCTTTGGTATAAACGCCACTTTTACCTCTCTCCAGGCTTGGGGAATATACCCTAAGTTGTAGCTGCTTCTAAAAATTTTTATCAGCATTGGTAGTATCTCTTCGATTCCCTTTTGTAGTAGGGCTGGAAAGATACCATCCCTTCCGGGTGTTTTGTAGGGCTTAAAAGTGCTAATTGCCCATCTAACCTTATTAGGTGTAAATATTTTTCCTGAGAGACTTTTTTCCCGGTTTGTAGGATAGCGTACTTCCTTTCCAATCCGGTTGTTAACGTCTCCCTCTTCTGTAATTTTGCAGTCTGGAAAGTGAGTTTTTAGAAGTAACTCTATACTTTCTTTCCTGTTTTCCGTGTAGCTGCCGTCTGATCCTTGTAGCAGCCCTATTCCATTTGAGTGGTCTCTTGATAGGACTTTTTGGAGTCGGGTAGCTGGAGGCATTTCATTGATCCTCTCACAGAAACCCTTCCACGTCCTTCTCTTAGACTTCCTCAATTCTTTGTTGTACTTTGTGAGTGCCTCTTTATATTCGCCCCACTCTCCGGTGCGTTTTGCTCTATTGAAGAGGCGTCTTATTTCAGTTTTAAGTTTACTGAGCTCCCTGTTCCACCAAGGCACATCTCTATTTGCAGCCTTTTGTTTGACGGGACAGCTTTTCTCATATGCGTTTGTTATGAGAGTTTGTAGTTGGATAGATGCAGTTTCTAGGTCCTCAATGGTCTCTATACTTCTGCCTAGGTCCTCAGCTTCCGACTTTAGGTGTTCACGATAAACATCCCAGTCGGTCAGTTTTGGTATCCTGTGTTCTTTGAGGCATGTAGCCGCCGCCTCCAAATCAAACCTAATGTGATTATGGTCCGATAGTGACGCTTCGTTTGATACATGCCAGTTTTTTATTTTGTTGCTTATGAATGGACTGGCCAAGGTCAAATCTAATACCTCTTGCCGTAATATATTCATAAATGTTGGTTTATTACCTTTATTGATAATGTCTATATTATTCGCAGCCAAATATTCAAATAGGTACTCACCTCTATTGTTGATGTCTGTGCTTCCCCATACAGTGTGGTGGGAATTTGCATCACATCCTATTATATAGTGCTTGTTTCTTCTTTTACAGTAGGTTATCAGTCTTGCGACTTCATCTGGAGGCGGATTGTCCATATCTCCAGGGAAATAAGCCGAGGCGATAATTACCTCTTGCTTACCCCTTTCGGTTGGCACCTCTGAAGCCACTGTAACCAAGTCCCTCGTTATGAACTCTGGAATAGAAACAAAGTTAATTCGTTTATTGAGCAGCATAGCTGCTCTTGGGTTCTCATGTTTATCTGAATAGATTAACTTACATGTGTTTGTTGGGATCCCTCTTACACGATTCCCATAAGTCCAAGGCTCTTGTATGAGCGCTACGTCCAGCCTCTCCCAGACAAACCTTCTGCTAAGCACATCCGAAGCAGCTTTTGCATGGTGTAGGTTTATCTGGATAAAGCCCAGATGCGGCGCCATTTTAGAGCCTTTTCTTCTGGTGGGAGCTCTTGTCTCCCTTGTGGGTGGAATGGATCTTCTTGGTCTCCTTCCTGTGGTGCGTTTTCGACTTCTTAGGTTCTTGCGAGCCTTTTGAAGCCTTTTCCGCTTTCTGTCCTTGTTTTGAGGTGGACGGCTTATCCGTTGGTAAGGGAGCCTTTACTGTGCAAGTACTAGATGTACTTGTGGAAGGCTGTGGGTCCCCTACTACTGAGATGGCCTTCTCCTCTCTGCAAGTTTTTGCCTCTTTTTGTGAACTACCCCTCGGTCTTAATTGAACCTGACCGAACTTGTAGTTCACTTTGAAGGCATTTTTCTTCAGACTCTCATGAGATTGGTGGTCTATTGAGAGTATGAGTTGAGTGACATTGTGTTCCGGTGCTCTTTTGAGCACTTTCCACTCTGTCACGTTCAGACCTTCATTTTGGGCACCTACGAAGCCCAAAATTCGCTCGTTCGAGTCATCTGAACTGTTTGGGAAATAGGCTACAAGGATTTGCGCACGAGGAATTTCAGTTTCCTCTACCGCTTTCAAAGTAGCCCCTTCCCAAGGTTGTAGGTCCTTTGTTGTGCCTTTTAACCACTCTGCAGTGGCTTTGTCGGCACAAGTCAGAACCAGCCAACCTGGCTTAAACGTAGAGCCAAGGAATTTTGGCTTGACAGCACCTCCCTTTTGCTCTACTATTTTGTTGAGGCTAGCCTCCTGAACGGCCTTAAGTTGGTCCGTTTTCAGAAGGATATCTGGGAAGCTTGTAGCCAAGATGCCCACCTTGACACTTTCAGCAATTTGCTTAAATGTTTGGGGCGGGGGGGGAATTGGATTCCCCTGCCCATCTTTTGCTTTTTTAAGCTTTCCTTTTTCAGGGGTCGAGTCTTCCGAACGGTTCCTCTTAGGTGCCCTTCCGGTCGACGATTCCCCGATGGGTTTTTGTGCCAGTACGCGGGCCTCTTCTGGTTTGTGCCCTTGTTTTAGCAGCCATTTGTAGCGTTTTCTTGCCGCTCCTCCTAGCTTGATCTTCCTGTCTTTGAGTTTCAGAGCCTCCAGGGATGTTCTGACTTCAGACTGGTTAGATCTGGTTTCGTCCTGTTCGTCGCTAGACTGCAGGAGTTCATTTTCGGTATCTGCCGGTATGGAAGGACTTTTAAGCAAGTCCATATCCATCGGCGTTTCTGTACCGACTTGGGACGGGAGTTCATTGCTGACCTCTTCCGCTGTTGGTGCAATTTGAGGTGCACCGACCTCTTTTGTTTTTTCTTGATCCATATATTGGTCCCACGAGAAGCTAGGGAAAGGATGGTCACCTACAGCAGAGCCCCGCATGCCATAGGAAGGCTAGGATTAAACCGGAGGTCGCCTGGTATCCGGAGTTCGCAAACTTACGACTAAGCTCCCCCTTAGCCACGCAGCCTTAGGCGCTTGCTGTTCCACCTTGACTTGGGTTGAGTCGTCCTTAGTTTTCGCTGTTCATCCTTGACCTTTGCCGGCACAAGTAACCCTGCTAGGGGTCACTTCCGCTAGCATCGGTCTCAGTCTCACAGCTACTTAAGCTCCTTCACCACGACAAGGTCACACGACTCTTGAAGGAGATTTTAATAATTTACTTCGTATGCTATTCCTTGTTCAAACTACTTGATAATGGAAAAAATGAGGAACCTAATCTAACTTGTTCCTAAGATGTACTTAAATCACATCTACATCCTTAATTCTTTTCATAATAATTAACGCACAACTTGCACAGATAGAAATTAAAATGAAAAATCATGTTTATTAGGGTACAGGAGTACCTAGTGGCGATCGGGGGCAAAAAATACGAGGAATAATTTTTTTTCCATTGTCGATCTACGGACACCAAATTAGGTCCTGAAGCCTCTGGGGGCATGTTTAATTACTTATACTTCTACACCTAAATTTTGGTATCAATTAATATACTATGTACAGTGTATCTATTATAGCTACTATAGACAGATTATAGGACATTTATACAGGGTGTAATTTGTTTCACGTCATTAAAAAAAACTGATAATAGGGACCGACTAGACAAACAGAAAACCTATATGACCTTTTTCTCTAGGGGCACTTTGAAAAAAACTGACCTAGGTTTACATTTTTAATGTTATGGTAGGAAAGATTTGAGAACCACTGTTTTTCAGGGTCAATGGATGTTATAGTTCCGAATATTAGAATTAATAAAAAACTGTAATACCTGACTTGTGTTCCCGTCGAGAGAAGTGCGGCACTTTGATGGGATTATTTTTATCGAACTTTTTATACCACTAATTATGAAAATGTAAATAATTCCTTCTCTTTCGGCACAACGCAGGCATAGCATGACCGCAGGGGTGTAAATAGGATTTGTTTACATGTGTTTTTTAATTTGGAACAAAGCTATTGTAGCTTTTATTGTCGTTTATAAGAATTTATAAAATTTAAAAGTGGTTTATTAACATTTGTAACATTGTGTTAAAAGCTTAAATTAGTAATTGTTTTATGAAATTGGAAAACGAACAGTTAGACGACCGAGATACGATAACAGAAAATAGTTGTGTATTTTAAGTTAGGAAAAAATCCGATTTTTTTAACGAGTTGAGCGCATAATTTTTCCCAATCAGGTATCGAAAACTAAAAATCAAGTCTTTGGTCTCTATGAAAATCAATGTAAACAATAATAAACAGATAAAAACAAGACAACGAATACCAATAATAATAATCATACCCTTAATGCCCAATAGGTAACACCCAATAACTGAATAATTCTTTTGAATTGTTTACAAAAATTGTTCGAAATGACCTCCATCTCCACGTATACACATTTCGGTACATCGAACTAATAACATGCTTACTCCGTTCAACACATTTGGTAAATTAGAGGGTCATTTTTTATGATTTTTGTATACATTAAAATACGTCGTTGCAATTGTTCTAAAGCTCTTCCGCACCAGCTGCATTTCCACCACTTTCTCCATGTACCAAGTCCATATCCGCAAGCTCTGGATAAGTGTAATCTCCCATAATGTCCAAAATCTGCGTTTTAAAACACCACACTAAACTGTGAATTAACGTTATCAATAAAGAAAACAAAAAGAAAAACTTGGTCCAAAATCCAAAAAGTAACACAAAAAGCACGAACGAGAAGTAGTGTCTTACGTAACCAAGCACTAACGACTTGAACGATAAGTCAATGAAATAAATCTTAAGATAAGTGGCACAAAGCCAAGGGACGGCTAGGTCGAGCGCTGTATATGCGTTATTTACCAAGTAAGGACACAAACTGAAATTATTACTTGAGAATATTACAAGGGAGAGTATAGCACTCCCGATAAGATAATTTGGACGTGAAGCATCAAAAAACATGGCGGTGTCCTCTGTCGGTCGCTTTTAACAGCTTCGTCGGCATGCTTTTTGATGATCTCTTAGACGCACCATACTTATTTGCAGGAGTATGCCAGCAGTTCCGAAACTGTTTTATTAATTATTTTGTCAACTTTTGTTTATTTTTTTTGTCCAAAACTATGAGCTTTAGACCCCATGTTACATAAGGTTTTTTTGTTTGTCTTTTCGTTCCCTACCACCAGTTTTTTTAATGACATAAAACTAATTACACCCTGTATGTGATTGAAGACAAACGTAAATAGTTCAATTAACTAAAATTTAACGCACGTGGCTAGTTGAAAATAATTTTACTAGAATTTAATGTACAGAGTAAACAAAGACGAACCCATCCGCTCATTTCTTTAAATTTTATTAGGAAGAAAAAACCACATATAAACCTGAAAAACTACAGAAAATGTTCATGCACCACGTATACTGCCAATAAACTTAAAACATTTTTAGACTAAAGAATCCACATTGAATAACGCTTGGAGTATAAGTTTTCTGCTGTCTGGCATTCTAATTTATATCGTGAGTTATGTAATCTTCAGTACTTAAAATAAAGGGAAGATATGTGAGATGAATAACAAAAGCGTAAATTAATGTCTTGCGTCTTCATTTATTATGTATAAAATTCCACACACATAGTCGATCAAGAAAGTGACATGGAATAAACTAGTCTTATGTATCCACGAAATATATTTTTTATCCTTACTGCTTTTATTGAAACTTTTAGATCGCGCCATATTACTTTCTAATATAATATCCTTTTTAAAATACTTTCTATAGACGATACCTGACGAGAAAGCTAGAAATATTTGTAGTATTTCTGCCATGAAACAATACCATTCTTTTCGAAGTAAGTTCCAGACAACTTTAATATGAAAAATAGTTAATTTATTCATTATAGATACAGTTTACCTAATTCTAATCACGCCAGTATACCAATAAATCGAAACTAGAATTATCCTGTTTCATTTGAAAGTTAGGAATTATTAAGTAAATAAAAATGAAAGTATAAAACTCACCCCGCGTCTGCCCGAGACCGAGACTGTTGTGCAAAAGGTATGCAATTACGGTAGCCATATTGAAATCACCATCTTGAATCTTTAACTTTTTATAACAGATTTAGTATCAATTACTCTGAAAATATCAAACTATTTAATTACAACCCGCGCCTTCGCCATAATTGCAAAGAGAAAATTATTTGCGTGTACTCGAAAATTAGAATAACAAGAATGCGATAAAAAAGGGGCATAACTCTTTAGTATGGACATCTAAAAACTTAAAATTTTAAGAAAAATGTAGAGAGGTACTCAACTGCACTTTTTAAAATATAGTTAATTTTTTGTGTAAAGTGTATTTAGTCCAGTCAATGAAGAGGATGTACAGGACATGACCAGGAACAAAATTTTTGACTTAGCTAGGCAGTAAACATACTAAAATTCCCTGAACCTACGAAGTGAACGAGGTGCAAGGGAGCAGGTAAAAGGTCACTTTTTTGGGCGAAAAGACTATTCTATTCGAAATGAAAACTGATTAAATTTCTTACAAGATTGTTAATGTTATTTTTTTTCTATTATGGCCTTCGTGATATCCGCTAGGGAAAATTGCAAATTTTTGAAGACCGCTTTTTTCGCCTTAGCACTTAATTTAATAGCAATGTCCCGACAGTAAAAATTGTAGAGCATTAAAGTTACTTTAAAATGAATTTTTGTTATTTTATCTTCAAACAATCAAATGTTCTAGCAATTTGAAATTTATAGCATTTCGAGATTACAAAAGAAAACCGTGAAATTGCACTTCCTCTTTATTTAAGGGATTGCATCCTTGTATATGAGTTGTATATTGCGTATTTACACCTAGAGAGAAGGTAATTGTATAATAAATAACTAGGTATATATTAAAATTACATTTTGCGAGGTGCGAACCAAAGGGTTATGAACGCTAAATAGATAATTTTACGCTATAGTAAATACCAGTAAATATAAAGTTTGAAGTACCATAAAATGTTAGTGTTATAAATTATAATTTATTAGCCTGCTACGTCTTTTACTGACTAACAGATCTGACCAGCAAACAGACCTTCCCGATAGAACTTTTGATTCTAATTAATTTTTATTTCAAACAATTCTAGGCTACAACATGTTTTCAGGCCATCGCTGGAGCTGCCTATAATACCGGGTGCCCCATTATATTTGGACCCTTTTTAAATCTACACAACTTTTGAAGTAATTGAGATAATGAAATGCGGCTTTTGTCGGTCTTCTTCTAATTTTCATACTGCATACTGAGTAATCGTCTTTTCTTGTTCACTTCCAGTTTAACCGGAACTGACATAGTGTATCTTCGGGGATAGGGCAACTTTGTTATTACAAATGAAACACCCTTTATATTTTTTTCGAAATTGCGAAGTACATTGTTTTTCCTTTCCGAAAATTCCATATTTGTCATGGAAATTATACATTATTGAAGTGCTACGGAAAAAATAATGTTTCACGAACTAGATTCCATAATCTACAAACAAAACACAACATCACTTGTAAACGTCAAATTAATTTATTGACAACTCGGGTACTTGAGTTACTGTAAGAAAAATGTTTACTTTATGTGAAAAAGCTAAGTGTGTAATCTTTTTTGCTGACACTAAATCTTAGAAAACAACACAAAGAAGATTTAGAACTTTTTTTAACAAGGAATCTTCAACAGAAATTTCCGTTAGAATATGGTGTAGGAACTTTTGGAATTCGGGTTATATTGACCGTGAAAAATAAACTCAAAATAATGACAATGGGCTTAATAATGCAATTGAATTTTTGGATATGGCAAAAAATGATCATTCTTCTTCTGCAGTAAAAATGTCTGCCGCGACATGTATTCCGTATTCCTTTTTCTACGGTCAATACAACCCAAATCCCAAAAGTTTCGGTACCATTTCCTAATTGAATTTTTTGTTAAAGGTTCCTTGTTAAACATAGTTGTAAATCTCCTTTCTGTTGTTTTTTTAAGATTTAGTGTCAGCAAAAAAGATTACACACTTAGCTTTTTCACTTAAAGTAAACATTTTTCATACAGGAACTCAAGTACCCGAGTTGTCCATAAACTAATTTGACTTTTACAAGTGATGTTGTCTTTTATTTCCATGGTCTACTTTGCGAATCATTATTTTTCTCGTAGCATTTCGATAAATCGCAGTATTCACTTTAAGACATTATAAAACCATCACTCTGTATAATTTCAATGACGAATATAAAATTTTCGGAAAGGGAAAACAATGGGCTTCCCAACTGTGAAAAAATATACAGAGTGTTCCATTTGAAATAACAAAGTTGCCCCATCTTCGAAAATACGCTGTGTCATTTCCGGTTAAACCGAAAGTAAGTAAAAAAGACGATCACTCAGGTAAGAACTTATCAAAATTAGAAGAAAACTGGCGAAAACCGCGTTTTATTATCTCAACTAGCTCAAAAGTTATATAGTTTTAAAAACGGTCAAAATACATACAATGGGGCACCCGGTAATTTATCGAACAATTTACAGATCTGAAGAGCAAACAGACTTCTTCGACACAATTTTTGACTACAAATAATTTTTATTTGAGACATTATTAGATTTAACCAAATCTTGTTTTAAGGTGGATATCCGCAGTTGGACAGGCAGGATAGAGGAATAAAAACATTAAAACCAAGAATCACCGGCTCCTTCGCCATTTTTTAAAGTCTCATACAAATAATATGCCACCCGATAAAAACGATTTTAGTATCACTATATGAATAATACGATTATCAATATTAAGGGGTCACTGTAAGTATACCCATGCAAGGCGTTCTCATACTTTTGCCCTAAGGTAATCGATTTTTTATGTCGATAATACCAGGTGATTTTTTGAAAACGAGCCACCCTTAATAACTCGAGAACCGTCAAAAAAAATTTTTGCAGTAAACGGAATTTTATTGAATGTCAAGGGGGGCACATTTTAACGGGAAAAGGTGTGATCCAAAACTCACCCCCACAGCCTCAGCCATCCTAAGTTTATAATTTCAAATGGCATCGATTCTAATAGCAGACTTTTTTTGGAATGCAATTCGCAAAATTTAGTGTGACCTTGAAGAGTAAAATTTTTCAGAGACTGTAACATGCGGAATGCTCAATAGCACCCTTCGTTACACTGTTAATATTTATTAGAAAAATTATAGTTATCGGAAATATTATTCCCACAAACTTTAGTACTAATAGAGTCCCTTACTGCTTAGACTATGATGAACGTAGGTCATCTGTCAGCAGTTAAAGTTCGCAAATACTAGATCGCGCAAGAGCAATGGTATTTCAGCTAAATAACGCCGGGTGAAACTCTTTCTCGTTGAACCATTGCACTAATTAGACGTATTTATAATTTTGTTTGACCTGTAATGGGGATGTTAGAATTTGAAAAACCTCGTGATGATCACATGAGGTAAGGTTTTGATAATTATACCGGTAAATGCCATCTAACATTTGAAATATTGTTTTAGGTTTTTCTTATATTCTTATAAATTAAGAATTATTAATTTCTTATGAAACAAAACTTATTCACGTCTAATGATTTAACGTAGAAGTACTTTGGCGTTATATTATTTGCTTTAAGCAAGATTTGAGATTATGCACACCTTGCTATACTACATTTTGAATCGGAATATATGAAAACATTCTAGGCGAAGAGATTTTCTTCATTTTGTCTTGGCGACAATCTTCTACGATTTCATAACCTCACAATGGGATTAAGGCGGCCACGTGTGAAATTATACCCATGATCATCGGAGAATAGGACCGTATCTAGGAGTTCTCTCCATCAGGATAACAAAATAAAAGATAAGTACTTTTAATTGTTACCAATAAAAGGGATTATTTTCACATGATTGTTGAGCTATTAGAGCCAAAAATGTCTAAATTTAACATACTAAATTCAAGTGAAATCTATTATATTTTGGCTATTTGCATTTTAAATCCATTGTTGTATATTAATTCGTAGTTCCTTGTATCTTGAATTCGTTGTCGCAAATATTTCGCCGTAGTATTGTTTCGTAGTTGCTTTTATCGTGATTCCTTATGATTAATATCTTATTGTAGTACTGTAATGCATTTTTGTTGTTGATATAGTGAGTCGTGGTTCAATTTTTGGTTGTAACGAAAGTGTTTAAGTTTATGAACTTTGAGATAATGTTACGAGACATATTTGTTGTAATATAGTATTTTGTCTCTCGTAAGGGATCTCAAGTTCCTAATTTTGTTGTAATGTATGATTTTTAATGAGATAAATTTACGAGACTTATCTTCTGTAATATAGTTATTTGGCCTCTCGTAAAGGATCTCAAGTATATCTACGTTGTGTAATATATGATTTTAGTATTGAGGTGAAAGTTACGAGACGTATCTTTTGTAATATATTTTTGGTTCTCGTACACGCCTCAGATTTGCTTTGCCGTTGGGGCACATTGTAATATAGAGTATCGTGTAATATAGTAAATTTTGTAATATAGTTTCTCTTGCATATATTTCTGTCTAATATTTTGCTATACAGTATCGTTGATGCTGTGATAATACATTTTTTTGTAATATAATATTTTTTGTAATATAGTACTATTGTATATATGTAACTTTTGTCTTTTGTTTATCTATATCTTTAATTTTCTTTGATTACCCTTAGTAATCAATGGCGCCCAAGCCTTGAACTTCACCCCCTTTTGCTCTCCGTATCTTTACTGTGCTAGTCAGGTTACACCAGTGACGCTAACCACGTCGCTCGTAGGGTGGCCCACACTTGAACACTTGGGTAATATTAAACAACGAGGTAAACCTTCTTTTCGTAGCCACAAGACATGCAAAAAACTGAATTTTTATGAAAAAGTGATAATAGCAATAAAAATCTACGTAATTACATTTGGAAGGGGCACACTGGCAATTGCCGCTATATTAAAAATCCCCATTACCCTAAACTACCCCCACTCCAAAATTATTCAATGTTATATCCATTTATTATTGAACTTTTAGGTAATTATTATTGTAAACATGAAACGCAACGTAATTTTTAGACTCATATAAGCTATTTTACTAACCTCATAATAAGTGTTTAAAATGTTCACCATGTCTGTCCATACGGTGACACAGCCGGCTTTAAAATTCTTCTTGCACTTCCTGAAATACGGGACTCGGTAACGAATTACGCAGGAATGTAGATTCCTGCGTAATTCGTTGCCGAAAATCTTCAATATTTTCGGGCGGAGTTTTGTATACAACTGACTTAAGGTGACCCCATAGAAAGAAATCTGGGCTGGTCAAGCCTGGGGATCTGGCTAACCACTCAATAGGTCCTCATCGTCCGATCCATCTATTTGGAAACCTGTCGTTGAGTCATTAGAGAACCGTTATGCGATAATGAGATGGAGCCCCATTTTGCTGAAAGTAGAGCAGTTCTTCACTTAAAGTCAAATTCCCCACTTCGTCAACGCATCTACGATTAAAGGGTCAATCATATTTTTCAATAAATCAAGGTAAACATCGCCATTCAAATTTGCGTCAATGAAGACTGGGCCAATAATGGTATCCCCAAGTATACACGCCCATACATACAGCTTTTCGGGTGTTTGTCTATGATCTTCTCTGAAAATGTGGGGGTTTCCATCGCTCCAGTAGCGACAGTTATGTTTATTCACAAATCCGTGTAAAAAAATGTGCACTCATCACTGAAACAAATATTTTTGACCAAGTTTCTACTATTGTTAATCATATTTGTCATCACTTCACAAAACTCAACTCTGCAGTCGTAATCAGTTTCACCAAAATCTTGATGGATCTGAAGTTTGTAGAGATGGAATCTGTGTAGTTTAGTTACCTTCCAAACTGAACTATACGAAAGTCCAGTTAAAGTGGAAACTTTCCGGAGTGAGCTGGTAGGATCCATACTGAAGTGTCCTAACACTTCAATTTCGGCTGCCTTCTTTACCTGCATTTCGCCGATTAAATGTATCGGCCGTTTTTCGAGCTCTCTTTCAGCACCATAAATTAAAATCATTTGTATTCATTCAGTGAGAGTGTAAAGCATTTTGAAAACTATCTTAAACTTTTAAAACAACTACGGAGCGTTGCTATGCACAGTGAAACTTTGAAAATAAATTAGTGCGTGTACGATTCAGTGCAACAAAAACAATAAAATAGGCCTGCCACACGTGATATTAGTCTAATCAATGTAAAAAAGGGTAGCTAGGAGTGACTGGGGAAACAATTACAGAATTTTCTTACTTGAGAGTTTAAAAACAAGTAATATGCATTCATGTTCTACGCACCTAGGCATTTATTAAAATAATTATTCCCACTTATATTCAGGAAGATATAGACAAATAATAATCAATGCAATAAAAATAATTCAAAGAACTATTTGCCCCACTTAACTTTCAATGTGAATTTGTTTACTGTCCAGCTAGTATTTTCGATAAACCATCTAATATAGAGACACCCTTTTTTGCCAGATTTTTTATGTCTGCTACTTCGTTTTAGACAAATAACAAGTGACGCTTTTAATGCTTGTAATAAATCTTAGGTAGTCTGATAAGTTGATATCTTATTAAACGATTTTGAAGTGAGGGTAGTTTAGCGTAATGGGGATTTTTTAATATGTCGGCAATTGCCACTGTGTGCCTTCCAAATGTAATATGACATTACCTAGATTTTTATGGCTTTTATCACTTTTTTATAAAAATTCAGTTTTTTGCGTTTCTTTAAAAACATTTTCTCTTCAAGATGACACTATTTTTTACGATTGCATCCCAAAAAAATTCTTCTATTAGAAATTGATGAAAAAAATTAGGGGTGCCATTTGGAATTATAAACTTGAGGTGACTGGAGGTGAGTTTTGGACCACACCTTTCCTCATTAAAATGTGTCCCCCTTGACGTTTAAGTAAATGCCGTTTACTGCAAAAGAAAATCTTTAACGGTTCTCGAGCTATTAAGGGTGGCTTGTTTCCAAAAAATCGCCCGGTATAACATATTACAATTTGACATAATTACTTTGTTGTCATTTTTAATGATAAATTTTCTTTACTTTACAATTTTTATATTTATTATTATTATCTGTTTAGTAAAAACCGACCAAGAGCATGTAGGGTACGCACATGGTAGAGTTCCGTATCCATATTTACTTTAAATTCTCTTCAACTTTATATCATATCACTACTATGATGGGACGTTATTCATAACGTGCATGTTACCATCAGCTGTCTTTAACCCTATGTTTTGAACCCTTGCGCCCTGCCAACTATGGTCTCCAATTGTGTTTGTTTATATAAAGTCGCCTTGAAAGACTTCTGGGCCTGAAGAGTGTGTTCTTGTTTATCCCATTCGGATCCCATTCTAGGAACCCACGAACATTACAGTCCCAAGGTATAACTTTAATAAGAATTTCAAAATTATAACACCAGAGAGGGAAGAGTGGACAAGCGGTCCTCCAATACCGGCGCAAACAGTCTGATATATAGACGGCTCTAAGACAGAACAGGGAATCGGAGCTGGGATTTACGAAATAAAGTCAAAAACGAAAATCTCAATAATACTATTTCTTGTGTCGTTTACCTATTTCTTTTCTTTTTCGATTAGGTTAGGACAGACACAGTGAGTTTCAAAATAAACTTTGTCGTGAATATACGGGCTATATTCCCAAAGCCATTTCCTTATAGCAAAAAAATTATCTCTCAATCCTACAGACTTTTCGTAGCCAATTAACACAACGACATACGTTATATTTAACAACAGCAGCGTTATGTTAAACGTAAACGTCCTTTCATGGGAGTAATAAGGAGGTATTTCATCTAGACAACTTTGCTCGTTCTCTAGAAAGACTTATTTATTTCACAACTTTCCATAAAGTATTATCGTTACAGCGTGTTATAATTTTATGAACTAACTAAAAGCTACATTCGGGAATTTTGGATGTACTCTTCATGGATTTACATTGTCATATTTTTTCAACACTTAGAAAATACAGTATTACGGATATACTTGGGTGCAATAAAACCAGTATTACTTACTATGTTATTCACAGAGATCTTGGTCTCTCCCTTCGCTTAAACTTAGTGAGAAATTTATTTATAAAGTATACATACATTAAAGAAGAACCAATTAAACAATAATAAAGTAGTCGGTTTAACGGTTTAAATACTTAAACATATCATTGTTAATTTATCTATTTTAGTTAGCAAGAAGCTTCCATGAGGAACTTAAAACTTCAATAGTAATACCTGTTCATAAAAAGAATAAGGAGGACGTTATTGAGAAATTGCCAACAAATGACATTGCGTGTTATCCCTAAAATTATAGAAGAAAATATCTGCCAGAGGATCAGAGACCATTTAAAAACGAGCTATTTATTAACAGATAGTCAACATAAACCTGGAAGTTGGAGATCAGTAGAAAGCTTAGTAACTTAATAAGTAGTACGTGTTTTATTTATGGTGGGGAGAATGGAGAAAAATATGTATTACTAATGCAACTTGATTTTTTTAAAACCTTTCGCTATAAATACGTATATCCTGTTTAGTAAATTGAAAAGGGTAACGTTTTTCATCTACTAAGATCATTTATGAGAATCCTCATGGTTAAATATGCGCCAAGTGCACAAACAAGTAATGTAAACCCGGTACCCGGCATAGTAATCCCTATGTATTTCGCTTCTTTAAATAACACAGGTTCACAAAAAAAATGTCCGACCAATGGGACTCCATTACCGTGACTTGAAGTTTCTTGCTGTGCTGAACACGACACCGTCATAAGCTTTGCGCCATCACGTATGGACTTCGAGAAAACTTAACCTAAAGGGGCTAAAAATACCTTTTTCGCTCATGCACAAATTAATTCATTCAATACTTTCGCCTTAATTTTATTGTAAATTCGGATTGTCTGATTAAAAATAGGCTACTTTTATAAACATTTTTTCTGAAATTGTCACTTTTTTAGATATCTGGCGAGGAAAAATCAAAATTTTAGAAATTTGCGATTTTTTTACTCGAAACAGAAGAAGTTTAGAGAAAAAGTGCAAGAGGCAAAAAGAGTTTGGAATCATCTGGGGGACATTCTCAAATTTTTTCGGAATTGTCCAATGTTCTTTGCAGAAAAGAGCATTGTGGAGTTTTCAAGTCCATCAAAAAGCGCATTGGATAATTCCGAAAATATTTGAGAATAATTCAAACTCTTCTTGCCTCTTGCAACTTTTGTCTAAATATTTTATTTTTCGAAATATATAGGAATTACTATGTCGAGTCCCGGGTACAGATCACTTTCCTTTGTGGGCCTGTGTTATCACATAGTTATTACAAAAATACGATCACTATACATTCCGGTTAGTGGAGGACCAGAGGTAGGCATACGTCCCAGTAATGAGACGTACAGTGGCAGACATTCTAAACCTGCAGGGTGTCGACTGATACGACATGACTAGTAAATGTCAAGCTAATTTTTTTAAATAATTAGTCTAATTTATAAATTAGGAGTCACTTGTTAACAATTCTCATATCACTTTTCTAGTCTGCCATGCTCCAAAACAAAGGATTGATCACGTCTCTCAAGTTACCTATAAATAATGATTGAAAAATATGCGACTTGAAGTGTTACGTTGCAATTAAAGATGGTATAGTATAAAAATGATGATTAGAAAATGACAAATAATTCAGTTCGCTCTCTATTTCTGTAGGGAAAATAGTTCTAACAATGTAGTAGTTTAAGATGGCGCTCGTATGTTTGTAAATCGAGGTATAAGGTTTAAATCTTAAACATCTAAGAAACAATCGAATAATACAAATTAAGCTCTTTAAAATGTTTTTTATATCTCTACAGCTTTAGATATAATGAACTTATGTGGGAAACAACGACTTTCTTCTAATGCTTTTTATCTTTTTTAATTTTAGGGTTTTTCTATGTACATATCTGATTCTGTTTTTTAAAACTGCTTAAAGAAAGTTGGGAATAACCTCAACATTTATTTATACCATATTTCATAAACTCAGAAAATGAAACGGTAATTAAAACAAAATTAAATTATCCCAGAAATATATTTTATTAAATTATAATCATTATGCGTTAGATTACTTCAAATTAAATTGTACTGTTGAATTAAGGGAAGAGAAATTGCTATCCTTGGTCCTTCACAAATAAAATTGTGCAACTCAGTAATATTATAAAACCTCTGTCTCACTTCATGTGAAATTGCTCATAAATTATTTTTCATGAAGGGTTATAAAATACGGAATTAAACATATTTTTATTTTTTTCCGAAAAATAAAAGCTACTCAGTTTTTGTCGGTATTTATGTCTCACGATATATACGTGCGTCCATTACTGGAGTATGATATATTAAAATAGTAAAAGATTGGACAGTGAGTTGTATAATGAAAAAGTATAAGCCAGTAGAAATCCACTATAAATCTTATTTAACTTTACACCTATGTCATAAATCGCGGAGGGTCACAACACGTTAACTAATAATTGATAGCTTTTGTGAATATCTTACATTTGAGCTTTAAACGTATTCCAGATCGTTATACAGGGTGATTCACGTAGGCCATTCATTAGAAGTTTTTCAACTTGCAGTTGGATTAGAAACTTGAAATTTGGTATGCAGCCATAATCGAACATGCCCGTTATATCTAAAATATTTTCAGTCCTCCAACCATACAGGGTGTGCTAAAAATTGGTACCAACTTTCTTATTTTAAATGGAAACCTATATTTTTTTTACATGGTTCGATTGGTCCTCTAATTCTGAGTTTAGAGAACCTAAGTTATGTTAACTTATCTATTACAATTTTTGACATATGTCCAATTTTTTGAAAAAAATTGCCGCTGTAGTAGTTTACGAACAAATTTGTATCTCGCAAACCTTTCAAAATTATGAAACCAAATTTGTGAAGCAATTAGCTGGAAGTCCAGGCTAACTTTTGATGTCCCATCGGTGGTCCCATTTTGTACCATATGGGCGCAGTCGATTTTCAAATATCGCAATTAAAAATTGTCAAAAAGTCAATTTTTTCAAATGGCACCTACTATTTTTTTTCACACCATTCGAAAGAAAATTGAATTTTAGGGTGAGTTACTTAAGCATTCCCTATACCTAACTTCACCCCATATCGAATTATTCAATAAAAATCAAGAAATACCTTATCTTGCCGAGAGATTCCTTACTTCATCAAGTATGCCATGGAAACAAAAGACAGTTGTAATAATTTTTAAAGAAAAATATGGATTCTTATTTAATTACACACAACACCAACAAATTATTATTAACGAACAAGAACAATAAGAGAAATAATTATTTTGTTAATCTGTTTATTTGTTGTTATTTTGTTGTTATTATTTATTATTGCAATACGATTTTTGAATAAAAATTAAAATGAAATGATTGTTTCCAAAGCCTACTACCCTTGAGAAAAAAAACAATATCTTTTTCGAAAAATGCCAATAACTCAAAAACGACTGTAGATAGACATACACAATGTTAATAAAAGTGGCCCTACAATTCAATTTTGCATTGATTTCTAGCATCAGAAATGGTAGGCGCAAAGATGTGCTACGCAATCTGTTGAAAGTAGAATAATAGAATATTTGAACAAAAATATGGTGGTCACATTGAACATTTACGTCAGAATTTCGTCAACATTGTTCTTGTTCGTTAATAATAATTTGTTGGTGTTGTGTGTAATTAAATAAGAATCCATATTTTTCTTTAAAAATTATTACAACTGTCTTTTGTTTCCACGGCATACTTGATGAAGTAAGGAATCTCTCGGCAAGATAAGGTATTTCTTGATTTTTATTGAATAATTCGATATGGGGTGAAGTTAGGTATGCTTAAGTAACTCACCCTAAAATTCAATTTTCTTTCGAATGGTGTGAAAAAAAAATAGTAGGTGCCATTTGAAAAAATTGACTTTTTGACAATTTTTGATTGCGACATTTGAAAATCGACTGTGCCCATATGGTACAAAATGGGACCACCGATGGGACATCAAAAGTTAGCCTGGACTTCCAGCTAACTGCTTCACAAATTTGGTTTCATAATTTTGAAAGGTTTGCGAGATACAAATTTGTTCGTAAACTACTACAGCGGCAATTTTTTTCAAAAAATTGGACATATGTCAAAAATTGTAATAGATAAGTTAACGTAACTTAGGTTCTCTAAACTCAGAATTAGAAGACCAATCGAACCATGTAAAGAAAAATATAGGTTTCCATTTAAAATAAGAAAGTTGGTACCAATTGTTGGCACACCCTGTATAGTTGGAGGACTGAAAATATTTTAGATAGAACGGGCATGATCGATTATGGCTGCATACCAAATTTCAAGTTTCTAATCCAACTGCAAGTTGAAAAACTTCTAATGAATGGCCTACGTGAATCACCCTGTATACCTAGTAGGGTGGTTATATTTTTAAAATACGTTCGGGACACTCCTCCAATGTCTATTATTAAATAAGGAAATAAATATACACAACTTCCATTACTTCTTTTTATTAAAAGTTATGTACAGTGTTTTCTAAGTAGTGTGTGAACTTAATTTGAAATAAATTAATTTGTAATTAATGTTGGACGTCAAGTAGTCTAAAATTCACTAAATTTACGCACCACAGAACATTATTAACATGATTACCTGTACTCAATAAGTTGGCTCTTCTCATGGTAAAGGTCGGTTCAATTATGCTCAACGATCAGGATACCACAAGCGAATAATAAATCAAACTCAATGTTGAACGAACAAATATAAATGTTATTAACAAATTTAATCTGAAATGAAATTATCAAAACGAATTTATAAATAACAGTAACAAACTTAAAAATCACAATCTAATCTAAATGGCCTTTGAATTTATAAAATGAGTATAGCATGGATTTATTAGTTGTCTGTAAAATATTTTATTCACAATCATACAGAAATAATCAAATTGTCTTACATGTTAAAAGTTGGAAATTATGACATTTAAACTTCTTTCGACAATTGAACTGAAATGTGATATTTCAGGTTGGAAAGTGGCCATTTTCTTCCCAATTCTCGGGCTGGAAAATGGACATTTGCCAACCTAAGGGATGAGGGGTAAGTAGGGGCAAACAGGGGAAAATAGGTAAAGCAAAAAGTTTTAGTATTACCTGGATATGACCTATTTTTGTTCAAAAAGAATTAAAAAATTAAATTCACTTATTTTTGTCAAAAATAGAAGCTAGCCGAAAACTGGCCTTAGGGACCTTCTCCCTTTTTTCGATCTGCTCTTTCAAAATATGTATCTCTAAAGCTGAAATATAATAATCTATTTTTGTAAAGTTGATAATGTCGTCCCAGAGCGAAAGTAATTATTGTAATGGATCAGAGAAAAGTTCGTGGTTTCATGGATACGAAATTTAAAATTAGGAAGAAGAATATCACACATTTTTTGCCGGCAAAGGACTGTTCATCATTTTCAAAGGCAAATGCTCTTGTAATACGCATGCAATAGTTGATAAATCCAATGTTGATATTACTTACTGCTTTCACTTGGTAATAAAGTAATTAAAAGTTATACAGTTTATGTCAGCTCTCACCAACAAGATTGTAACATTAATGGGTGAAGTGTGTAAATACACAGCCATTTTTAAAAGCTTTTATTTAACTTGCAGTGTTAGTGTGTTAGTTTGTTTAGGTCAAATCTTACAATCAAAATCTCGACTAGTTCTAATTAAGCCAAAGGTTTGAAACCTTTCACGTGTATGTAGGTCCGGTGACAATGCGTATCTAATATCGTTCTAAACCCAATATAGCGGATTATCTTTTACTTCACAACGCCCTCGTATGGGTATAACATGAAATTGTTTAACGAGTAAAATACGACAAACTATGTAACATCATTCTAAATCCAATATGGTGGACGCACCAGGACGGCGGACTATTTTTATCTTCAGAAATCCCTTGATATGGGTATCAAATGAAAGGGTTTGACGAGTAAAATACGATAAGCCATGTAATATCATTCTAAGTCCAAAATGGCGGATTACTTCTTTCTTCACAACCCTCTTGACATGGATATCAAATGAAAGGGTTTTGTTTGTCGGTAAAATAAGTAGACTAAAAAGTAAAAAATAAAATTATAAATGCATTTTTTAAAGCAAAGCTTTTATCTAAAAAATTTACTAAAAAGTAAAAAATAATTTTTAAATTCATGCATATGGAAACTAAAAGCTTTGGGGGTGGTCAATTGAGCAAAGTAACTGTACAATACTACCAAAGCTTTTAGTTTCCAAATGTATGAATTTAAAAATTATTTCTTACATTTTAGTACATTTCTTCGAATAAATGCTTTGCTTTACAAATATTTTTTTATTTATAATTATAAAATTAGCACAGACCTAGGCGCTGTAGTGGTACAGTACTAAAGAACCGTCCACATCTGGTACTGTTTGATCAAACTTGCTAATCCTCTAGCTTTCCATGTCTTCCTTTACACCGCTGAGAGTTGAACTATTAGGGAAACAGACAAACGGCGCGGTGTATTGATGCTTTCAAAAGTGGGTCTGGAGACGTTCGCCGCGAGTTCCTGGACAGAAAATCGCACCAACGGCTCAATTCTCCGAGAAAGGAGACCCTCAAAGCATCAAATATTTTCGAACCCCCTCATTATTTTGCCACTCCAACCAGAGAGAGAACAATATAGAACGGTTGATTCTCCAAGGAGAAAAGTAATGGATTTTGAAACTTATCTAGTAGGCGTGAGGCTATCGATTATGCTATACAGTAAATGGAGACCAAGTACAATTAGACCATTACATGAATCACAATACGTTTGTGAAAACGTGAATAAGAAAATTTACTAATTGTGTACTCAGTGTCTAGTTAACATCTCCTGTATATTGTAATATAACACATCTGCCTATATTCTGATTGTTATGCTGTTCTTTGGAAAACAAAACTTTTATTTTCTTATTGAATAATTAGATGAGTAGATACACTGTATCTTACCACACTTATCTCATTTTATAATATACGATTCAAAATAAAGATGTTAAAATTATGAGTATTAATATCAATATTATGTTATTGATAAACTGGCTTCTAATTATTTCTAGCTTAGTAGAGCAATATGTAATTATAAAATAAATTCCTTAAGGAACCAAGAAAAGGTTATTAATCCATCAAGGCTTCAAGTACAACGGTGTGAGTAATTTGGCTTGCCACGGTCTTCAGTGATCGATCAAGACTTTGACATCAGCAAACAAGAGTAATTCACCCTAAATTTTAGCATAATATAAGCAGATTTCCGGAAACAAATTCCTGGAAGTGCTGTATGAAGAACTTCTACGAAAAATAATGAGTTAAATTTTTATTTTATTACAGTATATCATATCATAGACCAAAATCGGTTATTAATAATATTTTGAAAGCATTAAAAATATACATTAAAACTAGATTAAATTATCACTTCAGATATAATCATTTGTTATCCCATCGGCAGTTTTGAGTTAGAAAACAGAAAAATACAGAGAATGCAGTATTTGCGGTTCTCAAAACTTTACTTAGCTTAATTGAAAACAACAGAAACCAAATTGCAATATATCTAGATTAAGTCAAAATATCAATACAGTTTGTCACAATATATTACCATAAAACTGAAAGCTATGGTATACGAGGTTTATCAAATACTCTAGGTGCTAGCTATCTTTTCTGATAAGAGTATGTACAAGAAGCTACAACAAGTTCAATGCATAATATATGTTTTGGAATACATTAGGAAATTGTTTTTGGTCCAGTTTTATTTAACATTCTCATTCTTCTCTTCAATCATTTTACTTAATATACAGAGTAACCCAGAATTAAATAGCCAAACGTTTAGGATCGATTTTTCAGGTTAAAATAAAAATTATTAATCTATAAGGTTTTTTTTCTTCGAGCTATAGCAAAAAGGGAAAAACAGAGAAAAATGATGCATATTCCCTTTGAGGTTGATTTGGACCGATGAAGCAAATACGAAGCCAAACTACATGACGATTTTCCATATCAGTTTTCGTGCAACGTTTGGATGGGATTGTACACACCTCACTCATCGGTACATTTTTTCAATCTCCACGTTTAAGTGGTTTTTTCTTCATTTTTTAGGAATCTTAGATGATCTAACTTTAAATCATAAACAGATGATTCCAATTAGGTGGATGTTAGCTCATTACACTGTACCAGTCCACCGACGGTTACATGACTATTTTCGGGGAAGATGAATCGGTCGCGGTCGAAACTGCCCCCGCCTTTGGCCTGCGTGCTCTCCGGATATGACTCGTATGGAATTTTTGCATGGGGTACGATGAAGGACAAGGTTTATGCGGTACCCGTCAATGTCGAAGCTGCACTTCAGGAAAGGACTGTTCTCGCCAGAAGTGTGTGATTTGATTATTGTCACGTATCACGTTTGGTCACTACATCACAATGGATATTGGAGTTTAAATTTTAACTTTGCTCCTTGTGACCGTATTTTAGAGGGGAGAGGAACCCGACTTTTAAGCCCAAATTCCGATCAAGTATTTCTACATACAAAATATGATTTTACTTACTTCTTGCATGCTTGCATTGGAGTTTGCTCTCTAAGTCTTAATTATGATAGGTGATGGGGTGTACGGTAAACTTAGGAACGTTCTTCCTAAAAGTTTGTGCGTAAATGTGTATGTGTTTCTAGTGAGAAATTAGCGACTTGAGTCAGACTACTTCAATATAAATATATGTATAACTTTAATGCGTAAGCAACAACTTGAAAGTCGTGAGTATGCATGAGCGTGCACCAAAACTTTTTCACGCGCCCATCCCTTCTTCCAGTCATCAGTTATTAAATTGGCAACAATATTTAAACAAGCTAACCGTTTTACTCTTCGCCGATTTGCTGCACTTTTTACATAGTTGTTGCACATTCTATAGGGTACCCATCGCAGTTTTTCTATAAATAATATTGGTTTTAGACATTTTTAGTTTAATTACAAAACATAAAAAAAATTATGTAAAAAATATTTTTCTTTGATTTAAAAAAAATTATAGCTTTTTTATTTATCGATCGATTTTGCTCAAAAACAATAGGGTTCTTCCTCTAGCTAAACTTACTGTCCAAATTTCAATACAATCGGACCTTTCGTTTTTAATTTATCGTGCTTACAAGAAACGTAACAGATGGACAGACAGACGGACTGACAGAGAGACGGAAAGACAGATGAACAGACAGAGGACAGAATGACAGACTGACAGATAGACAGACAGACAGACAGACGGACAGACAGACGGACGGACGGACATTTTGAAAGTTGTTCAGAATTCGATCACCAACACAGTGATATGAAAATTTTCTCTACGAGCAATATTACCGGTTTTAGAAATGTGCCGATCGAATGCAATATACTCTTCGTTTTGTATTTGCGAAGAGTATAATAAGAGACTTTATATTTTTTACCATGGCGCACCTCTCTATCACTTTGGTAAAAATATATCTTATAGGAAGACTATTAAAGGTGATAGAGAAAAAGTTTCGTAGTTGTGGTCGCTACTTATTGAACAAAATTGTAACAAAAATATACATTCTTTTCAGCGGATCTCGTCGCTGCAAATTAGTGAAACTTTTTTATAGTCACTTTTACTTAGGACTAAATCATGCCTTGTTAGTATATATTAGTATAAGTATTAGTTTATCGTTATATCTCTATTTTTCAATTATAGAGATATGTTTTTTCTCTTCGCTGTTAATTACAAAGCTCAAGATTTTATGCCCAATGAATTTATGTGAAAAAACAAAACAAGTTGATGTAATATATCTGAAAATAGTGGAGAATAGAACATACCATTATTTTATCGAAATGGTAGCTAAAAATTACAATATATAAGAAGAAGTTATGGTAAAACAAATACTTTTTATTACATATTACCAGTAAGTCATGATCTTTTATCAAGCAGTATCGCTCCGGCTAAATTCTGTGACGCCTTATCAAAAGATTCTTGATAAACACGCGAGGTGTAATTTTTTGCCATTACTATAACTTACAGGTGGTAGACTGGATGTAAATAATGCATTGTTGGTTAATTAATTATAATTTATTAAATTGAGAGCCGCCTAGAACATGTTTACACGTAATCTCGTTTTAATAAATTAAGTTACTTTATAAGGTTACGCACACAATGGGGTTCCGTGTTAAACAATAATTTGTTTAGTGCTGTTTCTAATATATGGTAATAGAATAAAATTTAATTTACATATCTTGTGTATCATATCATGTCATGTAAGTGTAAAAGGTATGTTTTCGAGAAATGTGATTTTAAAGTTTGCACTTCTATATCAAATCGGTAAAGTTCGCAGTTTCTAGCAACAATGGACTATTCCTTATTGAGCTTTTGAGTTTTGAATTATATTTTTGATTTGCGCTCAATTACAGTTTTTTATTCTTGTCGTCCTTTTAGTCACGGTACTATTGAGTGCAACACTACTAAAATCCTCTGTGATAAGTGATATCTTCCAAGGAAAGAGCGGAACCATATATTTTTGTTTTTTGTTTACATATTAGTTTATAAATAGAAAAATAAGCATAGTGCGAAATCGCGATTTAATAAATTGAAAAATTCTGTACTTAAACTAGGTTTAGGCTACAGTGAGCGGAAGTAAAACTACATCTATTGCTGTGGCGACGGATATAATACGGTGAAATGGGCAGGCGGTTAACAAAATGATATTACAGTAAGTGGATGGTAAGCAAAGTCAATGGCCACAAGCGGAAAAACGGACAGTGATAGGTTAGTAGGATAATGCGCAGTACCTTTAAGCTAAACGATAAAATCATAATAATTGTTGCTCGCAAAATGAAAATACTTACGTTTCAATGTAAACTGTTCTGGCAATCTGATGCAATGTCTGAACTACGAACTACGGCTCAGTGTACATGATGAACAACTACTCCCGCGGAAAAGCGCGTAGCTCCCAAAACTTAAAGATAAAGTAAGGTTAGTACACAATTCCTAACATCAGGCAAGTTGTCACTTACTCCTCTAAGTTACTTACTTTTTAGTTGCGATAGGGCACGTCTAGCTCGAAGGAACGGTCAGGATGAATTGTAGTCTTCGATTTGCTATTACGATAGTTTGGACGGGTGCAGAATGGGACAAACCGCAGAACCTGTGCGCACCAGCAAATTTTCCAGTGAAGTACCTCTACCTGCGTATTTTCACTCGAGTGCCCGAGCATTAATTGAATTATGATATTCCTCTAGATACAGGGGACCACTCTCTTCCTCATTTCGGTGGTTATGGAAAACTGTCCAAACAATGTTGCCAGAATTACTTTCACATCCGCTTAGTGGATTGGAAGTATTCGAGAAAAAATCATCCTCCCAGATATATTCGGATTTTTACGTTTCAAAACCTTTAGATTATGAAAATATAAGTTTCTCAAGTACGTCAGTCTGTCTGTCTGTCGGTCTGTTGGTGCTTTAACTAAAAAACTACTTGACGGAGAAGAATCAAATTTGGTAGGTAGCTGATGCCACCGAACAAATGGTTAGACTTTCACTGGAAAATATACAGGGAATAGATAATGGAAATTAGTTTTTCATTCAATTTTAAAATTCCCATGTTTCGTGACATTCTAAACCTTTTGAAATTTAAAATAGAGAAATATTTTGAAATTTTGTATAAAATGAATGGTTAAAATTTTTTGTTTGCTCAAATTTAAAATATTCACGTTTCATGATATTCCAAACATATAATAATATAAAATATATATATTTTTGAAAATTAAAAAGAAAAAAATTTGAATATTTTTTATGAAATGGACGGAAATTTTTTTTTTGCTTAAATTTAAAATTTCCACATTTAATGACATTCTAAACATATTTAAAGAAAAATTTCTTTTGAACGATATATTTTTTTTAAATTAAAAAAATTATTTTTTTTCCCATTACATAGAAACCTATTTGAACAAAAAATGTTGAAATAAAAAAAAGAATTAAAATTGAAAATTCTGTCCCATACCACTAGATAGAGAGAGTAGATGTTGAAAAAAAGTTATCAGGTTTTCTCTGTAATAATAGAGCTAACTAACTACATTGCGATTATAATTTTTGTCATTTATTAATTAATAACTTTTTATAGTGACCGCCCTATATAAATAAAGAGGGAAGTTCTGTGTAAATACCGTTACCGATTTTTTTTCTTGAAATAGGTTTAGAAAGTCATGAAATATCTAGATTTTAAATTTGAGTGAAAGAAAATTTTCTGTCTGTATGTATTATAATGACATCTGGAATTAGATTATATTTTGAGATCATTCCGTTGAAGGGTTGGGGGTTAAATAGTGGCAAATGTGGGAAAATAAGTGAAGCAAGCTGGTAAGTGTACAGAAATTTGGGATTTGGTGTATATACAATTTTTTTTGAGGGCCCACACACAAAAAAAAGTGGTCTGTGGCTGGGATCCGACATAGTAATCCCTATGTAACTCGACATGCTGAACACGAATCCCATGTTCATTTGGCTCCATCACCCATCATTTTTTTGCAAATCGCGAAAATAATATCAGAAAAATAATTTCTTTAGATTATTTCCGCGACTTACAAAAATTGGTGAGTGATGGAGCTAACATACAACGAAATAAGTAATTTTTTCGGATTTCTCGATTTTCCGGCAATTTTCTCCATTGCACTATATATTGTTTCTTTATTTATTGAAAGTAGAAGTAAAAACAAGGAAAACGAGTCTTGTCCGAACTCTGTCGGATAAGTACACTTATGAGGAATCGTAGTTGAAAATTTTACTTTCTGTTATTTTTAAATTGAATTAAGCAACAACCGTTGATTACTTTGATTCACAAAAAACAAAACTTAAATGGGACACCCAAATGTATACTTTCACCAAGTTTGAGCTAAGTCGAATTATTTTTGTAGAAGGAAAAAATAAAAAACCGAAAGAACCGTTTTTTGCGTATTTCTCGAAATATTCTGAGGTTAGGATAAAATAGTTTTCCACAAGAGTTATAGATATCTTTATTACCTATAACTTTTATATTTAACTCTTTTCCACAAGATGCGTAGTTTATCAAGAAATCGTAAAAAAATGCTTTCCACCCATAAAAGTCCACCCCATTTTACCCCAGAAAGTCGGCGGTGGTTCGGACTATTTTTCCTTCCTTAGTTATGATATATTCTACAATATTTCACTATCAGTTTGCTGTAACGACTTATTTTGTTAACCCAGTTTTATCACAAAATTATACTTACCATATATCTGTGCCTCACACGGTAGAATATGACACACTACTGTCATAACTTCTACTGATTCTCTTTACAAAACTATTGGTTAGCTGTGCTAAAGCGATACCAATCCACTAACTTATTACTTCTCTTTTCCCAAAGTTGTATTCCTACATCGAAACACAAACTTTACAAATGCATATTGTTAAGCTAAATTTCTCTACATGAGTTATAAGCCAATCAATGTAATCATCAGAATACGGAAACTGTTGTACTAATTAGAGAATGGATGGATGCAACTACTGAAAATCGAGGTAATGTGATCCTAAATATCAAAAACGACACACCCTTACAGATGGAATATTGAAAATATACTCTCTTAATTCGGAATGTGGAGGGTGCTATTCATCTAGCGATTGCAAAAAACGTACAATGTTTCACGGAAATTTTGAATTGATTTTGAATTACTGAAAATTGTTAAGTATTTACAATACAACTAATGGAAAGTGTTCTCTTTCTAGATTCAGGTTGGTTGGAAATTGGTGTTAAAGAATGCTATAGCAATTATTTAAACAATGTACACCTGAAAAGTGTATCTCAGTGTCGAGGCATTTTAATAGTTATTTATTGTATAAGTGTTTCAGATAGTGTCTTATCCACGCAAGAAAGTTTAAATTCGAGAACAAAGTTAGAGAGTTTAATTTTCTTGAGTGGATAAAACGCGACTAAAACACGAATGCTATATAACGTTTTAATCACAATCACGGCCATTTAGAATCAGATTTCATCAAAATATGATTTGACATTTCGCTCTGTCAGCGGCTGCAACGTCAAAAATTATTGAAATTAATAAAAAAAAATTGGAAAGTTGTTGAATGGTTGCTATTTAGTTTTGATTGCTTATCGATTCCATTTGTAAAAATTTGGGAAGTTGGTGAAAATGCAAGAAAGCGATTTTGTTCCTGAGAGAATCGTTCGGGAAGTTGAAGAAGCAACTCTCCAGTGATTGCCTGCGAAGTCCAGGGAACATTAAGAAAAAGTATTTTTCGAATTTAATTAATGGAAAGAAAAACGGGGGGTAATGACAATACATGAGGAAGTTCTGCTATCGTATTTCTTTAATTTGAAGAAGAAGTATTCAATTTCATCCATGTGGTCGAAGTATTCGATGCTGAAGGCCGCTATAAAGGTCGATAAAAACATAGACATTGGAAAATATAGTAAGCTCAGTGCCTATCTGAAGAGTGAGTCGAGAGGGTACAAAGCGAAGAAAGCTGCGGTATTGGAAAGAGTACACGTGGAAAATTTTTTGACAAGGGCTTGCGATAAAGAAAATTTGATGACTAAGGTAACATCTCTTAACGTTTTAGACATTGTAGATAATAAACTTTGAAATATTTTAGGTTGCACTAATAATGGGGGTGTCGGGTGCCTGTCGTTGCTGTGAATTGACGAATTTGAAAATCAATGATGTAGAAGACAGGGGCGCATATCTGCTTGTTTCTATACCAGATACCAAGACCGGCGTCTCACGAAAATTCAAAATTATGAAATTCTGTGGAGACGTGTAGAAAATACATGTCCTTACGTCCGAAGAAGTCATTCAACAACAGATTCTTTTTACGATGCACTTACCAAAAACGTACTTCACAGCCTGTTGGAATCAACACTTTGTCGAAAGTTTCATCAAGAGTTGCTTCATTTTTTAATCTGGCAAACGCAGAAGCTTATAACGACCATTGCATGAGGAGCATTTCAAAAACTTTACTGGCAAATAAAGGTGCTCACCTCACAACAATTAAACAACATGGTGGGTGGAGAAGTTCCGCTATAGCAGAAAGTTATATTGAGGGTTCTAGATCCAATAAGCTTGATATCGCAAGGAAAATCCAAGGTACTCATGGTACTAGTCGTTCCTTACAAGAGGAGACATTCATTGTTTCTACAGATTTATCAAAAACTTCGACAAGCACTATGCGTTCTGAAACCGATGACAATTACAAGTTTGTTATTAATGGAACCGAAGTGATATATGATAAAACAAATAAGGAAATGTCTATTAATATAAATGTTAGTATTAATATTAATAAAAATTAAATAAAATGTAATTGATTGTATTGTATTTTTCATTATTCCACTGGTGGAATAAAATAATTTCATTATTCCACTAGTGGATAAAATATGCTTTATATGTGTAGATAAAACGACAATAATAATGTGACTGTGGATAAAACTATTTATTACAGATAGATGCATACTTCTACGATATGAAATCTGCAGAAAATAATAAAGCCATTTTTAGCGAAGGAACCATCTGCATTATTTAAATGCTAATAAAATATAATTATTTTAGTACATCCCATTTTACTATCACTATTATTATCCTGCATTTTCTGTGGACAGAGGCAAGTAGCAGACAACGCGACTTTACTTTGACATTTGTCTTCTGCCATAGGATTAATTAGCTTATAATAGTCTACTTATTAAAACCATAAAGTACTATTAAAAAATTCAGCAAATACTATTTAAACATTCAGTAAACAATGGCTTATTGGCTTTTTATTCTTTAAGGGGGACGACTGTGAGTAAAATAGCATACAAAACTCAATAAAATGAATTAGTAGACCATCTCAACTCTCAACAACAATGAAACTGTTTCCGCCTCGGGATGTAATATACTATTTTCATTTCTCATTTTTTTTTGTAATCTCACGTAGTGACACATAAACGAAGCTCTACAAATTGTGACATATTTTCCTGCTGTAATATTGAACATAATGCAGACTCCTCTGTGTACATACACCCTGTTAATTTATATAGTCCTAATAATTCCCATTACACTGTGTACCATACCGAGATTTAGCTTACAGCTTGAAATGACGAAGAGGGATGTTTCCCCAGGGGTTTAATATATACAGAAGCATGTCCGTACGTGTAAATTGTGCTCGTCTTATCAAAGCTTCGTGAGCCGTCATTACGTTTACAGACCCATACTTAGCGTTATCATGATGCTTCTCCCATTGCATTGCACTTTCAGGTTCTCGTAAAGTTTCATACTAGGGCTAATGATCATGTCGTTGAGGACTTGATGACGCAATAAGGCGTTCGCACCTTGGTCTGAAACTACTGTCCTCTGCATTGCTTTATATGAGTTCTACAATAAATTATTAAAAGAAACTTTTGCAGTTACTACCTCACCAACCCTTTAAACTAACAATATGTGTCATCTTAATTCCTAGATCCAGTGTCCGTTCATAAAACGGTTCATCCTACGATTCACTAAATGAAGGCCATTATCTTTTGAATATCCCGTGTCCGAGTTGTGTAATCATATAAGCAAGGTAAACAATTATTTCCTTTCATATTGCATACAATTGTCTTTTATAACCGTTTAAATTTTTTAACAAATTGATGTTTTAAAGAATGGCAGATCTAATGACATTTTGCTAATGGGAAAATAGTTATTTATGCAATAAGTTGCACATATTTCTGGGAAATATGAAATCAGGTCTGGATGCAGGAGGGCGGGAAAAATCGCACACTGCTAGATTCAGAAACAGACGAAACAGAAAACTCAGAAGCAGAATAAATAAGGATAAGATGATGATGGATGGAAATTTAAAAGAAGCATCTCACAAACGTCTACACCTCCCATCCGATGATGATAGGTGGAAACCTAAAATAAGCATCTCTCAAACACCTACACTTCCTATCCTACATTTCTATCAAATTCGACATGTGGCTTTCACTGCTTGCAATAAGCATGTCCCTGATGCAATCCGGCCTATGTAGACGGTCCGTCGGTATCTAAAAATATCCGGATTGGATATTCGGAAGTGGCAGCAATGCCCATCTTACGCTGGCTAATCAATCAATCAATCAAATGATAAATTAATATTCTAAATAAAAATCTCCGGCACATTTGCTTTTGCCACAATGCTGGTCATATAATGTTTTTTTTTTTAATTTGCTCATTTTATACTAGATGTAGCTCGATGAACCTGCATGGGAAGCACCGTTACGTTATAGTACAGGAGCCAGCGAGCAATGACCTGGCACATAGTTAGTAGCTAGAGATTAATCATTTGCCTTAGAGTATGGCAGATAAGAAAAGTTATATGAGAGTTTTTCTCAGTGGTGGAAATTTAATTTACAAAATGAATGAATTATTTAAAAAAAATTAGCTCGACCTTTACTAATCATGGCTTAAAAGCAGACACCTTGCAGGTTTAAAATATCTTCCCCTGTACGTCCAATAACCGGGATATATTGCGATCGTAGTTTTACAGAATCTAAGTGGTAATTAACTAATGACAAAGAGATCGGGTTGATACTTCTTAGTCATATCCAGTGCCATAACATGCAGGTTCAGAATGTCTGCCGCTGGAACTCTACTAACCGAGATGCATGCCAGTTGTATTTTTATACTTACTAAGTGGTAACTAATTGGTACGAAAAATGTTTGCTTGATACCAATAATTGTAACAATTGTGAAAGACATTTTGAGTTATTTAGTGAAGTTTCCACCAAGTTTCCATCTTTGTTTACCATGCTCTAAGGAAGAGGATTAACAATGTCTCTAGCTATTACAAATATATCAGGTAACTATACGCTGGCCCCTGTACTATTATACCACAGTTCGCATCACATTTGATAGAATTCACTTACGCTACGCCAAAGTTGATCATTCATATATATAAAAAGCGAATTAAGTTGATCTCTTCCTTTCTTCAATTTTTCAAATCTATTAAGAAACCTTCACTTTCACTTGTTTATGCAATATACTGATAAAGGTACTTATCACATTAATTAAGTATGATAAAGAATTATACGTTAGGTCAAAATTTTCTGACATATCCTTATTCAATTTCTCCACAGGTTCAAAAAAGTCCTATAACTTAGAAATGTTATCTAATCGTTTATATCTCTTTTCACAAATAATATTATATATATTATATGCGCCGTCTCAGTCGACCGCGACACCGCTGTACTTCTACTTTAAATGAAAACCACATTCGACATTTAGCTTGACCCCCTGTGATATATGCAACCCATATTACATTTGCTTATATCAGCCGTTGCATACGATAGCCTCAGTCGACCGCGACACCGCTGTCTTTTGACCTTGAACAAAAACTGGTAACTCTACTCCATATACGAAAACATAAGTATTTCCAATGTTAAAATCCGAGACCTTGGCTTCTAGGACATACACTGAATTTCAAGTTTTTGTACTCTTACCAGCTTGCTTTATTTATTTTTCCCTCTTCACCTCCCTCTTACCCCCCACTCCTTCAGCGCAATCATATCAAAATATAATCTAGTTTCAGATATCGCTATGATACATATATGTATCAAATTTCAAGTGAAAATCTAAATTTAATTTTATCAACTCTTTTAATAAGGTGGTGGGGGGATGGAAAATATTATAAAAAAATCTGAGGCCTAGGTTTCTAGTACATACACCGAGTTTTAAGTTTCTGTACTCTTACCAGCTTGCTTTACTTATTTTCCCCTATTTACCCCTATTTAACCTCCACCCCTTCATCAGAATAATCCCAAAATATAACCCAGTTCCTGATGTCATTATAATATATGCGTGTACCAAATTTCAAGTGAATATCTCAATTTTACTTTATCAACCAATTTAATAATGGAATTTCCACTACGTGGATGTGGAAGTAAAATTAAGGAATCAGAAATTATATTACTGAATGGGAACAAATACGTGTCGAATTGTTCTGTAGATAATTGTACGGTCTGCTTTTCAATATTGAAAAAGAAGCTGACGAACCTAAAGTTGTTCTATGTTTCTAAACCGACGATTATTTCCCACCATTGTCTACAGTAATATTATTTAAAGTCATAGTTAACATAAGTAACAAAAGGCACTATTGTTTTACAAACATATGAATGCCAGAAATTCTGCCGCGCCTCAAAAAATTCAAGAGGGTAATAATATTTGGGTAATTTATGTATGTAGGTACATTACAGACAGAATCAGAAATAATAGTTACTCAAATACAAATAAATAACTAGAGCGGTCGGCCGTGGTCTTCACTGTGCTGCCTTAAATTACATTAAGCACGTAAATAGCAAATTTCTGTTTAATTACATCAAGTTATAATAAATGGCAACCACTTCGTGGAGTTCTAACTACGCCTCTGAGGCAAATTAAGGGATGTTTTTACAGAAATTCAACCTGTGGCCTATACAGATGTTGTAGTCTTGTAATATATAATTGTTTAGGGAAATTAGTGTCTTGTTTAAAGTTCTGTTAGGACATAAATATATACAAGGATAGCCCACGCATGTGATCGTTTTACCTGTCCTGGATAAAGCTATTACGGATTTGGTGAATTAACAATTTGGTAGTTATTCAGCAGATATTTATGTATTAAAGGATATTTGACCTAAGCTAGAGGATTTTGACAAATAAAAATATAACCGTAATTTAATAGTAGCAGACAATGAGTTGAAGGCAAAAATATTCCATCAATATATTTGTAATTTTAGTAAAAATATTGGAGATAAAATAATGTTCGCAAACTTTAATAATATCTGCAAAGAAAGTATGTAAACTAGGGTGGCCCTTATTTTTCAACTTTTAAAATTTGATCGTCTCACCCCTCAATTTATTTTAATATAAGAGGAAAAAAATTTACAACAAATTTAGAGTACCTGGCTCAACACCTTCCCGTGCCACACAGTGGGTGAATTTTTGCATGATTTTTAATATTCGGGGTGTTTGTTAATTATCTGGCAAAATTTTACATAAAGTAAAAAATGCATAGAAGATAAAGGTAAGTTAATCCTTAAGTAATGCCCTAGTAGCACAACATATTGTACCAATATGTAATCCAACATATGAATGTTGGTCCTATATAGGACCAATATTCACATATTGGTTCTATATGGATTATATATAGGACCAATATATGAATATTGGTCCTATATAGGACCAATATTGATATATTGGTCCTATATGGATTATATATTGGTGCAATATTGGTGCTAGTAGGGTTGTCGCTAAGATGGTCTTATGTAATTTTATTGTAGGATGTAGCGATTCGCGAGGAATCGCATAGACGTACATTTAGGTAACTACATTTGTTCTTAAAAATACATTATCAATTGTTTTTTATCTCCGACATACATACACCTTAGCCAAAGTTTAGAGCTCTACAAAAACCAAATATACGAACAATTTTTTATTAATAGGTTAAATAGAATAATTCAAGAAACGATGAAATGTGCTATATACTGATATGTATTTTATCTGCTCTGAACCTGAAAGGTTCGTTGTCGATTACCTTGCATTTAGTTGTTACCTTGGGCTCCCAAGATTTTTACAAAGCTTGCGATTTTCCTGAGAGCTAATTTTCCTGTTTTCATATGATAATTTCGTCTTTTTTAGGACTTTGTTATAATACAGATTAATATGCGGGTTAACATCTTGCATTCGCAAAGTCTGTGTTCTGCAGTATCACATTATTTGCATTTACAATTTTCTGGTTTGCCTAAGTTCTTAAGACGATATCTCAAGGAGCAACGGCCTGTTAGAAGGCCGATCTGGTGACAGGCCTTCTCGAGGCCCTTAAGGCCGATGCCTTAAATCAATATTTTAGAATTCTAGAAGTCTTGTGGTAATCTTTGTCGAATAATTTACGAACTTTCTCGTTTGCCTTTGGCCTCAAGTGTAATAAATAGCATAAATAATGTTCATGTTCCATTGGCAAACTCTTAATCAGCAATATTACAAGACTAACTTCTGAAACTAAAAAAATGTGACATCGTTACAAATGTATAACAAAATGTAGTTGTTTAAATAAATTATAATTGTTCAAGCAATTTGAAAGAAAAACATTAATATGTCAACACAAACTGAAATGTGACTAATTAAAAATAATTTCTATAATGACAAATAAGTAATAATAATCGTCAAAAATACGCGTACTCTAACCTACCTCTAAAATTCACCCCTTTTGTGGCACAGGAAGGGGTTGAGTTAACCACTCAAAATTTTGTGTGATATTCTCTTCTTATATTAGAACACAATGAGTGGGTAAGGATCTCATTAAAAAAATCCACACCTATAGCTAAGGGCCAACCTAATGTACAGTAACAATTTATTTTTAAAATGAAAAATAGAAACTAATTTTTTGTACATAAGTATTTAAAGACATAAATTCATCACTGAACGAGATATGATAACTGTTAAACTGATGATAAAACATCATATCTACGTTTTGATAGTTTATAACAGATTATGTTTCTAAACATTTTAAAGAATTTATTGTCACCGTCTATGAAAATGACAAATTCAAGTATAGACCAATTTCGGTTGTTAATAATTCGAATATTTCTTTTTCTTTAGAAAGGGCATTAGATATGCGTTGAGGAATTCTCGTATGTTAATCATAAAATATTGTGTATAAGTAATAATTTTGATTTCTGAGCCAACTTAAGTAAGAATTATGCAATGTGCACATTACAAGTTCTATTAACAAACATCTATATGAAGATAAGAAATGCGTGCCTGCTGTATTTTATTTCCCAAAGGTGTTCGGCAAAGTATCATACATGAAACAAGAGTCAACTGGAATTAGGGAAAGTGTACTGAAAGTCTTTGCCGGTTACATAACAAATACATTTCAGTTTGTCAAAACAGGCGATGAAATTAATAAGTGTAAAATAATGACGGAAATTTCTCAAGGCATTATCATCACACTAACATTATTTCAAATTTTATTAATAATTTGACTCAACTAATTATAATAGGTAAAATAATTTCATAGGCAGATGACACTACAGTAATTTTCAGTGGGTCAAATTGGGATGAAGTAGTTTCAAGAGTTTCCAGAAATATGAAATTTTTTGTTAAAATAGTTGAATAATAATTTATAAGCACATAATATATATACAATTGTACAGTGTGTGCTATCTAATATGACAGCACTCTGTTATTGTGGAACGCGTTGCCCGATTTAATAATATTTTTCTCGGACATAGTATTCAATGAGTCTTGCACATTTTAAGAAAATTTTCATAGCCTACTAAGGTCCCCTCAATAGTTCAGAATTTCTAAATCGAGTGTTAGGCATTTTTTATCGGAAAAGTGGATAGCGGAAATGATTCGCAGCTATATCAAATAGTCCTATGGAAAATTTTAGCTCGATACCTCACATAGGGTGTTACTCAACCGCAAAATTAAAAACGTTTTTCTCTTTTCGACTGGATCAGTATAAAAGTCTGTTACGCTTACTAAAATAGCAAAGTAGTCATTTCACTTGAACTTAAAGTCTCGTTAGGTACCCTGATTTTACAAATTATTATAAAATATCTCTACTCAAAATTAAAAATTTATATTTCATGCTTTTGGAATTCTCCCTTATTTTAATTTGCGGTGTATTTGTAAATAAAAAAAACTACTGGAGAAAGTGCAGGGCCTTGAACTGAATAGCTAGACAAATCATTTTTATTCTTATTCTATCCAGTCGTTACCTCACCGATATTCACAATAACTAGGCCGCAAGAGCGGGGAAAAAACTCTTTTAAATATTACCCCAAATCTACAAAGACTGGAACTCTTTCTCAATTTATTTTCAAGTTCATCGAATAGTTCACGATCTGGGGGTTTCTAGATTAATTTATTCTAAAATTTTCGTCATTGGCTAACCACATTTCAAACTAAACGAATCATTTTACTTAGTTCTGAAGATGCTGAAAAATTCAGTAGAAATATTATTTAAAAAACTGAGGTCTTGGCTTCTAGTAAATATACCAAAGTTACTGTACTCATACCAGCTTGCTTTACTTATTTTTCCTTATTTACCCTTATTTAACCCCCAACTTATCGCACAAATTCAAAATCTCTACGTTTCATAATATTGTACTTAAGCCTATTCCAAGATTTAAAAATATATATATTTTTTTTGCGATTACTGTACTTCCACTCCACTACACTACATGGACGTGGAAGTAATTGTCGACTCAAACAAAAACAGTTAAGCGAGGCTATGGAAATGAATAAAATGTATATCTTGTGAAAATACACAAATAATGATATCAACGAAATACAAGTAGACAATGCTTTAATAAAAGATAAGAAAGAAATAGCTAATACTTTTTGTAATTATTATATAAGTATAGGTAAAAAAATTACCAAAAAAGTTAAAAGTGAAAATACAAACTTAAAAACCAAATCAAACTCTCAAAAACGAAACTAACTTCTTCTCTGGGAAACAGATGAAAGTGAAATTATAAAAATTACGCAATGCCTAAAAAATAAGAAAACGCCCGGTTTGGATAGTATAAGACCGGTAAAACGCTAAAGTGGGTTACTAGTGATATGTTCTAAGATTCTCCATTTAAATATCTTTACAAAACTATAGTTGAAATGTACTGTAACAGTAAATCACTCATGTTCTAATTGTATTATGCTTTTAAAAGTCAATCAAGTGAGATTATGTAATTATTAATTAGTGTAAAGGTAAAGTTTCCAAGCATACTAGTTTCGCGTCAAATCAATACAGTTGCATTCGGTGTCTAACTAAAACTAATTTAGTAGATGATATTGCAAAGTTAGTACAAAACCATTCAATAGTCAACTTCTGTTACATGTGTCTATAGGGAGAAAGTTAGATTAGTCTGTAAACCATATGGAACACCTGCTCTTACCAGATTTGAGTTAGAAAACTGTTCGACGTTAATTAAGTAAAGCTTATATTATATTACTTTACTAGACTACTGAAACGTTTAAAATATAACTAACAATAGGTATCATCTAACTCTATTTTTTATCGCAGGGTCAATATATAAACTGAATCGGACTGAAATGATTCACAATATGTGTACCTTGAGGACTTGTAGTATAAGGGTTAGAAATATTGTGTAAATGTTAGATATGACATGTGCATTTTTCAATTTTTTTTTTATTTATGTGAGATTTTATATCTATTTTTTATAGAATTTTCTTCTAAAATTATGTATGTGGAATCTACTAAACAATACAGTTATCTGCGATATTACTGGAAAATAACCTACGCCTACGTCATTTACTTAAAAGGAACAATTAAAGGGGTTATTGATAAATAATAGGAATAACAATCAGCCAAACGAGTATCACCTTAAAATTAATTTTGACAAACAGATAAATCATGAGCAAACTATAGAAAATTACGTTTACAGTAATCCATGAGAGTGTAATAAATATTGGGGTATTTTAGTGGAAGATTGGGTGAAAACAAAAATTACGTAAGAAAGAATAAAATAAAAATAATGCATGCTTAGAACACATCGCATAATAGTCCAATAAATCTGTCGAAAATATCGCTTTTTTTTGCAAAAATTATTAACAGCAAACCAAGGTATGTAAAATATCGGAAATTTTCCGTAGAATTTAATGAACTATTTTTAAAACAAATGACGAACTTGCGTCCTCTTCAAAATGGCGGCCAAAGTTTGCGAAAAACAGTTTTTTTGCGTTAAAAAAAAAGTTGGCGCTGCACAAAAAAAAGTTTAATAGCAGAGTTGTGTAACTTTTTAATGCGGATCGAGCCGGCCCAGTCCGATCTTACAAAATTGCAAAATTATTTAGTTATTGCAAAAAAGACGTTAAAAATCGCATTTTTTTGAAATACCTGTAGCTCCGTGAAGAAAAGATATTCTTTAACGAAACTCAGTGAAAGCATAGTCCAGAACACAGACTACTCCAGACGTAGCACTCAATACAAAAATTAGTACCGCAATAATGTTCTATCTTCCTTAATTCTGTGTTCTACTCTCTCACTCTCCTTGCAAAACAAGGGAAGATGTCGCTTCGGACTCACTTGCAAAATGCTGGAAATCTCAGTAGATGGAGCCACAATCTGCCTGTCTTCGACAGGTGACGTCACGAGTATATACAGGGTGTCCCATATATTACGCATATACAGTGTCTCCCAAAGAAATGCTCAGACGAAAATGCTAGAAAGGGCACGATATTTGATCGATAAAAAACCTATATTGTCAGGGTCGAAACGGCTTAGTGTTTATTTGGTGAGGCTTTCAATTTTTCTCTCTTTAATTAAGAATTGAGTCTTAGTTCTTAAAGTATTTCGGTTAAATAAACATGTACCTGTTTTTTTACTTAAGGTTATAAAACAAATTATTTTGATAAAAGAAAGATAATGTTTGTAGCAGAACAAATCAAAATGTAAATTTCTGTTGGTATTTATGTATCAGAAATAAACACTATGGAGGTTGCCAGTGGATTGTGATAAAACTACATCGCAACTTTGTCACGTAAAAACACATATTATGTTCTTATTTTTTTTTACTATATGAGCAGTGACGGTATAAAAGATATCCTGCTTATGACAAATAATAATTTGTTGACGGGGTTATAACCTTAATTAACTCAAAAATGCATTAAATTGCTTTGCAAAACATTTTTTTATGTAACTTAACTGATGAATAGTGCGTTTAAGATCTATGACACAATTTTGATCTAAATAAGAAAAAATTGAAAAGCCCACCAAAAAAAAACCTAAGGCCCTCACAAAATATAGGTATATTATTGAACAAATATCGTGTCCTTTCTTCCATTTTCATCTGAGCAGTTCTCCCTCCTGAGTCTCAGCTGCGACAGATGGCAATGGTATTCAAATAAAAAAAAAAACTCTTACAAAGTATCTTTAATTTAAAATATTTTGTAATATAGATAAACATAAACTAAGAGTACCTAAATTATATATATTTTTATATAGTTGATATTATATTTTGTAAAAAATTTACCTACGTTTGCACAATTTCTTTCGTAATTTGAAAGACAAATATTAAATTTCACTGTTATGAACAATTTCCAGTTTTTGCATTTTGTAAACATTTGACTGCCATTTCAAAACCTGACCGTCTCGGCTAATCAGCTGATCCACTAATTAAAAGAATATATCACTGTCAATATAATTTTATACACTATGTACTTATCGCTAATTGCCACAGTTCATTAATACTGAAAAATTATGAGGTGAAATCACTAAAAAATAAATACACTTCTCTAAAGTTTATTTGTTTATACTTAAAACAACAAAAATAATAAACTAATTAACTAATTAGTGAACCACGGCTATACATACATTTACTTCTGCCATCTACAAGATTTATTCGGAACCAAATTAGTTTTCATACAAGAAGGACTAAAGTGCTCTACTACGGAAGTAGTTTCTGTACACACCACACTGCATATATGCATGTAGCGTCCCGCCCTCTACGACTGCTTTAACAGAAGAAAGACGAGGATAAATTTATAGTCAATTTAATACGTGGAAGTGACATAGAGCAATCGGCATTTCTTTCCAATAAAGTAAACAGTCTGTAGTAGTCTGTGGTCCAGAATATATCGAATACAAACATTTTTACAGATTTGCAAAATATTACAAATTTCTTGCAGAAATAGATTTTTTCGAAAAAAAGACGATTTTTTCAATGCCCAATAGCTCATACAGGTCTTCATATTTTTATATCGGACCAGTCTGAAAAGTTTCTTCAACAGTTGCGCTAACCTGTGTAGTTATTGCGCATATAACGAAGCGATCCCTAATATGCGAAAAATCGGTAAAAAAATCGATAATTTTTTTTACCCCAAAAAACTTTGAATATTTTTGACATTTTAAATTATATTGGAACACCATTATTGCCAATGGATAGCTGGCATTTTTCTACAAATTTACAAAAAAAAAAAAAATTGCCCTCGGACTCTGGAGCCGAGATAATTTTTTTTTAAAGAAATTCTTGTGGCGCCATTTTTTAAGGTAAAGGGCTGAAATTTGCAGTGGTTATTGTACAATACTTATATTTTCAATAAAAAATCTTCGCAACTTGATCGGCCGTTGCTGAACATTGCAAATTCAATGAAACTCGGAGCTCGATGCTGTGGCGTACGCCTGCAGCTGCGGAAAACACGGCATAAAATGTTCAAATGTGTGTTCAACGTGTGACGATGAAATTTGCTCAAATATTGAGGAGAACAGAGTCGTCGCTGATGATATCGACGAAGAAATAGACGAGCCAAATATCACAGAGACTGAGCTAGAAAGAGATGAATTTTCAAATGATGATATCGATAATGATGATTGTGATGACGATAATGCGGAAATAATATTACATGACGTTTACCGTGACAGTAGTAGTGGTAATGAAGACGAGTCTCCTATTAAAAAGCAAAAGAAAAAAAAAATTAATCCAACGTATTCTACAAAAACAATTCGAATACATAAATGAGACATAATAAAATTTTGATGTTTCTTTGGTAATGTAACAAATGTAATAAAGCGTAAAGGAATTAAAATTACTTGCCATACAATAGCACGATTGCGTAGATAGTTTGGGACGATATTTGACAAACCCCAAAATGTTATCGAGGCGAGCGATGTACTATTAGATTTTTTCAGCCATAGCTATGAAGTAATCTGTAGTAAATTTGCTAAGTCGGAAATATTTTATTACCAGTAAAATACCCCTCATAAACTGATAAAAATCCGTTACGATCGATGTCATCGTCAAATTGCTTTTTCTTAGAAATGTAACAAACGCGCGGGTAATTAAATGAGGTGAATGTGTAAAATAATCAAATCATAAAAGGGGTAATTGATTACAAGAATTCCCCAAACTGCACATTAGGTAGGAACTAGTTGCTTTTTCCTTTTCTAAGTCCATTCGTAAAACAAATAGGTTTTTTAATAATAGGCATAATTAGCTAGCTTAGATGTAGAATATTTTAAGTTGTTTAAATGGACGTGTTATACTGAAGGGAAGCCAATTTGGCCACAGTTACTAAAGAGAACGCCACTTGCCAGGCGAGTACTATGTCGGTACATAATTTCTACTATAGAGGACGCAACCTTCCGGATGACTTGATGCCTCTAAAAAGAGGCGGACTTTCATTCATTGATCTAGATTGCTTTGGGGTGGATAAGGACCACTAACTAAAAATTGACAAGGATAATCCCGTCCGGAAAGAAAGACACTTTCCGATCAGCTACTGGTGGTGTGACATCGGCCTACTTTTATCGTGATAATTTTAGTATTCCCGAGTATAGGTATTTGCATTTTTGAGCTTCTGTTATAAAATGTAACTTCATGTCATCAGATTTCTCAAATTAAACGTTACCTCGTTCATATTGTCACTGGCAACTGGCGTTTCTGCACTAGTTTATAAAGAAATAATTAACTTCATGCTAGTTAAGGCTATTGTATTTTTTGGCCCTTCTGGCAATCAGTTTGAATTTGAGTGTAAATGATTTTTTCCTTTAACAAAGTAATTTTTCTTGCTTAAGTTCGAGACTACGGTCCAATTTCCTTATTTGTTTATCTTTTAAGTTGCATTTTCTTTTGTTTTAATTTAAGTATTAATTATTGTTGTTCTATTTTCCAAACTGATTGTTCTTTTGTAACGTGTTCTTTTATCCGTTTTCAACCCTTTACTTAAAAAAATGGCTCCACTAGAATTTCTTAAAAAAAATTATCTCGGCTTCAGAAGGCCGGAGAGCAATTATTTTTTTTTTGAAATTTGTAGAAAAATGCCAGCTATCTATTGGCAATAACGACATTGCAATATAATTTAAAATCTCAAAAATATTCAATTTTTTTTTTGGGGTAAAAAAAATTATCGATTTTTGACCGATTTTTCGCATATTAGGGATCGTTTTGTGATATGCGCAATAATTGCACAGGTTAGCGCAACTGTTAGAGAAACTTTTCGGACCGGTGCGGTATAGAAATATGATGGCCTGTATGAGCTATTGGACATTGAAAAAATCTCGTTTTTTTTCGAAAAAATCGATTTTTGCAAGAAATTTGCAATATTTTGCAAATCTGTAAAAATGTTCTTATTCGACATATCTTGGACTACGCTTTCACCAAGTTTCGTTAAAGAATATTTTCTCTTCACGGAGATACAGTTATTTAAAAAAAATGCGATTTTTAACGTCTTTTTTGCAATAACTAATTAATTTTGCAATTTTCGGATATCGGACTAGGCGGGCTCGATCTGTATTAAAAAGTTACACAATTGCGCTGTTAAACTTTTTTTTGTGCGACGCCAACTTTTCTTTTTCAACGCAAAAAACTGTTTTTCGCAAACTTTGGCCGCCATTTTGAAGAGGACGCAAGTTCGTCATTTGTTTTAAAAATAGTTCATTGAATTCTACGGAAAATTTCCGATTTTTTGCATACCTCGGTTTGCTGTTAATAATTTTTGTAGATAAAATCCCTCACTTACTGGACTATAAACTGTGACCTACCAACAATTGATGACTGACTTAGGATAAACCATGTCAAATTTTCGTAGAGATTTTAGGCTGAGCTCCCATGACAAAAAAGGTACCCCATCGAACACCTCAAATTTAAAAGGAGAAACTGTTCGCATTTTACTTTTCAAAACACCTGCTTGACATTTACGTCATTTGTAATAAATAATGAAGAATTTTTGAGAAAATTGTGTATCTGATAATTTTTGGTAATTAATTTGTCACACTTAATTTTTTATAAATGATTGTTTTGATGAAAGTACACTTGATTTTTGTTTTAAAATGTTTAAGAGCTCTCCTACTTTTTTCCAATTCTTTGGGACTTCCTGCCACATGTATTTTTTTCTCTTAAGTGCTGCTCGGGGAATCTACAAAATATCACAATTAACCAGTATGTTACTGGTAAATAACTTCTACGCCTGTGACTTTTACTTACATCAAAGGATCAGTTAGAGCTTGCTTTTTTTAAATAAACAACACAAATAAGTATAAATACTTGAAATTAAATATTTCGCCGACGTTTAGGAAGTCTAATCTGTTTCCTTTTTTTGAAAAATCTTTTTTAATTTTTTTTTTTTTTAATTTAAATATACAGGAAAATTATACTTTTTAATGTTTCAAAAAGTTTTATTAAAACTCTACACGTGTTTCGGCTTATTAGGCCTTTATCAAGAGTACAAGATAATACTACTTATCTTGTACTCTTGATAAAGGCCTAATAAGCCGAAACACGTGTAGAGTTTTAATAAAACTTTTTGAAACATTAAAAAGTATAATTTTCCTGTATATTTAAATTATTGAAGAATGTTTCACAAGGAACCAACCGTAGAATCAACCCAATGTATTAAAAATCTTTTTTGTTGTGTTTGATAAACACACAGCTCTAAGAATGTTTGTTATATTCAATATCGATAGATACTTACTATTTACATAGAACTGTTGATATAGTTAACGGTTTTTTAGTTTTTATACAATGTTAAGTTTGTGAAGTTCTTCTTTTAACAATGGCAACCAGGTTGTACAGACATCTACGGAACAATTCAACACGCATCTATCCTCATTCAATCGTATTATCGCGGATTATTTATTTTTTCTTTTTTTGCTATCTGCCTCTTTTGTTAAAATTTATTTTATGTCCGTACTCCCAATTGAATTGAAGGGGGAAAAAAAAATTAAGGTAATGCCACAAATAACATTTAGATAATATCTCTCCTATCTATTACAACTTATTTGCTGACAATTGTCATGATTTGTCAGATTTAATTTTGAATGTGCAGCAACAGTGCATCAGGATCAATCACTGGCATCTCCTTAAAAGAAACAAGTGAAATTTAATATCTCCCCTATGCATAAAAATTTGTCTGTCATTGAAAAAATGTTTTTCACCATGTCAGACTTAATTTTTAAGCGCCGTGACAACGTGTTCTTTAATAAGCTTTTACAATGGCCGGGTCAAAACTCCACCTTATTACTTCTCTCGCATACCGAAGGGAAGTATTGCATTCGAGAAAAAATCACCCTCTAAGATTTTCTCGGATTTTCACGTTTCAGATCGTGTAGATTGCGATAATATAGGTTTTTCAATTCCGTCAGTTTGTCTGTCTGTTGGTCTGTCTATCTCTCTGTCTGTCTGTCGGTTGGTTGGTGCATTAACTAAAAAACTACTTTACGGAGAATAGTCAAATTTGGTAGGTAGCTGACGACACTGCCACCGAAGAGATGATTAGACTTTCACTGGAAAATACACAGGGTCTAAAGGGAATAGATAATGGAAAAAAAATCTGTTCGCTCAAATTTAAAATTTCCGCGTTTCCTGATATTCTAAACCTGTTAAAAAAAAAATCAGAAAATTTTAAATAGAAAAAATTTTTAAAATTTGAAAATTTTGTATAAAATGGGCGATGGAAAAAAATGTTTTTTTGCTCGAATTTAAAATTTCCACGTTTCGTGAGATTCTAGTCCATTTCAAGAAAAAATTTTTGAAAATTAAAAAAAGAAAAATGTTTGATATTTTGAAAATTTTGCATAAAATGGATGATGAAAAAAATTTGTTTGCTCAAGTTTAAAATTGCCACGTTTCATGACATTCTAAACATATTTCAAAAACAATTTTTTTAGAAAATAAAAAAAAATATTTGAACAATTTTTATAAAGGGATGATGGAAAAAAGAATTTGCTCAAATTCAAAATTTTGGTGTTTCACATTTTAAACATATTTCAAAAAAGAAATTTGTTTTGAAAATTTTTTAAAAAATTTGTTTGTTTTAATTTTATACCGCTACAATAGACTAGATTATATAGAAAAAAACTGTTTCTTCAATTTTAAAATTTCCACGCTTCATTATATTCTAAGCCTATTTCAACAAAAAAATTATTTGTAAATAAAAAAAATATTTTAAAATCGCGTATGAAAGAATAAAATAAAAATAATAAATTTGCATGCTTAGGAGAACGGATCGAATAAGCTGGGACCTACAAATTATTTTAATAATAGCGGAGAATAGCAATAAAAAAGAAATGTCAAATAATTAGCAATAATATGGTTGAATGAGGATAAAGCCTGTCGAGTTGATCCGTAGATATTTTAGACCGAGCTCCCATGAAGGGTACCCCATCGAACACATCGAATTTAAAAGGCGAAAATGGTTGCAAAACATGTAAAAATCATGTTACGCCCCCCAGACTAGTAATAATTTGTTAATTGTTACTTTTTATGAATTATTGAATTTACCTAAAAAAATGGCTTTACTTTTCAAAACACCTGCTTGAAATTTACGCAATTTGTGGTAAATAATGAATAATTTTTGAGACAATTTTTCTGTGACAATTATTGTTAATTAATTTGTCAGACTTAATTTTTTATAAATTATTTTTTTTAATGAAATTACATTTCATAACTAACATTATTATACTTCGCAAATATTTTTCTATTTACGATAAAAATGCGGAGTGTTCTATAGAATGTGCAACACGAACGGCGAAGAGATAATAGTTAGCTTGTTTTATAGATACCGCAAACATTATTTTTAGAAATAGTACAATTGTAGTAGAAAGAAAAAAAAATAAGAAAAATTAAGGTACAAGAATTAATCTGCAAACAGTGGAAAGAAAAGCTATCTATGAGAACTAAAGGAAAAACTATATATAAAAAATATTAATGAAATCTTTGCATTCTTTCGATAACCTGACTTCTGGTTATGCTAACAAGTAAAAATTCTGATTTGCCACTCTCATTTAAACACTAGCATCCAACCTAGTCCCCTACGGCTAAGCAGGCTAAACTAGTATCTACATGATCCCCTACGATATGTAAATTCAGTTAAAAATGAGAACAAAGGCCTGAAATTAATGAATTACATTTTCATAAAATCTCATTCAGTTTCTTGGAAATGCTTAGCCTTTGAAACGTTTTTCGTCCTTATTGTGGACTCATCAGAAAAGCCTAAAGCAAAATCCTATAAAGAAAATGTTTCATTATTATAAGCAAACAAATAATAAGTAATTCACTTTTATAGAATTAATCGTTTGACACCACCGAATTTTTCCTAGATTTTTTCGGAGGAATATATTATTTCATCCTTTCTTTGCTGTGTAATAAACATAGTGGACCCAGTATAAATTTGGGTAAAAAACTACGGGTACAACTTTATCTTTTCTTACAATTTTGTAATTTTAAGCATTATATGACTTAAAATGACATCTCTAGTTTTATTTTTGTTTAGAGACGGTTCCCTAATTGCATATGTGGCGAATTTGGTGATCTTAATCACATATTCTTTAACTGTCGAAATAACCAAGTACATACTGAGTGGATCTCTAATGAATTAAGGAAAAAAGGAATAGTAGACCCGATGTGGCTACCCTCTGTATTGATAATAAACGATTTTTTTGTATTTAAATTGATCATAGAGTTTTTGGATAAAATTAAGGTTAAAATATAAGTAATACGCTTGGCACAATTGGTGGAATTTATAGCTTAGCTTCGTCTTTCCTACTGTCTAACCTTTGTAGAATAATAACCAATTTATCCGAGGTCTACCTGTGTATGTCTCAAAATGCCCTGACCGACCCCTGGGCAAGAAGTGTGTCATCTTTGTTATAAATCCTGTTGGTTCATCTCGTCTTAGGTTCCGGTATCGATATTGTTAGGGTATATAGGTATAGTTTATATAAAAAAAATAAATGAATAAATTAATTATTTAATAACAATAAACAAAATTGAAAATACAACATACGTGGCTAAAGGACAAGTTTCCAAGGCCAAAAAGTTAGAGGAAAAAAAAATTTAGAGACGGTTTATTTGATGCATACCATTCTAAAGCATTTAACTTAACTTTACCAATTAGCATCTTAACGGCATCCAACTCTCTACCAAATACCAAGAGTATCGTGTTGTCTACAAATGATACCAAATCAACATAAAGTACTTAGAACATTTACATAATTTAAAAATAGCGTTGGTCCTAAAACTGATCCTTGCGGCACTTCTCTCCATAGGTACTGATATGTTGGGTAGATATTGCCTTGGCTTATGTACTGCTGTCTAACTTTGAAATCATTTTATTAAGTTGCAAATGATCTTGTAAAAACTGACGGAACAAAGAAAAATCGAGATCAGGAGATGTGCCGTAATCTCAAATAGTATAATTAGCGACTTGTTTACGCTCCATCACTTTGCCTTACGTAAAAATGTTTACAGTAATTCTTATTGATATAAAAACAATAATGAATTCTTCAGTTCTCGTTAAACTACTTTCATTCTTATTGTAGATTTCTACGTAAACAAAGGCACACTGTATGCAACCACTATACACATTCAACAACTAACGAATAGAAATATAAATGGATAAATTTCATTTAATAGCTTGGATAATTTATAAGGTTCCTTGGTGTTCCCTTTAACTTCAACTATTTTCTCGGCTTATTTAAAGTTTGAGGGCGTTTACAAAAGACATTTATCTTTCAGACATCTCTAGAGAAAGAAATCTACGAAAGTTAGGTCAAGTGTCTTTGTAGTATAAATAATTTTGAGGGAAACATATATATTTTGTAGTTGAAACTTCGTTAAGTTGCTCTTAGATCTGTTCTTTAAGAATTTACATTTTTACACCTCGTGGCAGGCGATTTCAAGTATTATATTATTATAGGTCTATGAGCAATTAATATTTCTACACTGCAGTGCAAATATACTATCAAGAAGTGTTCGTAGGAAATTTTGATGCGGAAGCAGTGAATTCTTAGGCAGAGATTTTTAAAATTTTTAATTGGGTATGTCAACGTCATCAACGTTTGATGCATGTACGGTTTGAATATTATTCTACATATTTTTAATGTAATTTCCTACATTTTATTTAACAACTTATATTTAATTTGTCTGGAGAAGCTATTTTGTATCACGTAATGCTATTTTGAGAAATCAACAAATGAACAAGTAACTTTATTATCCAGATAATACCCATTTAGAGGAAATCAATAAACAAGACAATGAATTTGCAGGCGACAGACAATTCTGTGTTACCATCTACGATTTTACGGCATCTTTACAATAAGAAGAGTAAAAAAATAGAGAACAAAATGACGAAGTTTTCTAGCCGTGTGAGTAATTTTTTTTATTATTTGTTCCCGTAATGAGATTGAACTAAAGTTAGGAAAACCTTTATTCCATTTTCACAAAACCAATACGTGTGCCCGAAGTCCAACTGAATCTTCTTTCATAAATTCAATTTTACTTAGTTTTTAGTGATATCACATCTTAAATTGCATGTCAGCAATACATTTTCAGCATGTATAAAGAGGTGATTTTCTGAAAGAAGCTAATAATTTTACATTGTTAAAGGTTGGTTTAGAAATTTAACCGTGCTGTGCATGATAACCTAATAAAAACCTCTGCCTAAGGAATCACTACTTTCACATCCAGATTTCCTATCCAAGTCTCTTTAAACGAAAACATTTTGATACTATATTTGCACTCTAGTAAGTGGAAATAATTGCTTACAGAAGTTTAATAATATAATATTTGTAAACATCCGCCCCGAGGTAGTAATGGGGGTGGCTGATGTCCCAACCATTTTTGAGACCTTTTGTTCTCATACACACACTGAAGAACAATTTTACTCTGATAACTCCTTTAATAATGGAGCGGGGATATCCTAGGTGGTGGTGGGGATGGCAGATGTCATGAAGAAAATTGTGACCTTAACTTCTAGAATACACGCCAAATCTTCTGGAATCTAACTAGCTTGCTTTAATTATTTACCTATTAACTCTCCAACGGAGTCATCTCATAACATAATCTAGTTCCAGATGTCGTTCCAAATATCTAGTGAATTTTAGTTTGTCGACCCCTGTAATAATGATGTGGGGTAGTGGTGAGGGTGACAATAGAGGTTAAACCAAATTAATGACTTTGCGTTATAGTATATATAACAAATCCCAAGTTTATACCAGCTACTTTACTTATTCCCCTTTATTTATCCCTCAACTCTTCACTGGAGTAAGCTTAAAATATTATCCACTTTCGGATCTCGTTATGATACATACGTGTACCAAATTTCAAATCAATGTCTCAAACCGTTTCAGAAAAACCATGCGCATAAGAAAAGTTACAGAAAAACAGACCGATGGACCGACAGACATGCATTCTTTAGCACAAATTTAAAATATCGATGCTTTATAATATTCTAAACTTATTTCAACAAAATATATTTTTGAAATGTGTTTTTAATATTACTACATGGCTGTGGAAGTACATTAAAAAATTTTCTTAAAGAAAATAACTGTTGGATTAAGGACTCTTGCAATTATTAGGAGGGTGTCTGTATATACAATTTGTTTTAGTAGTTAATAATATTCGACTTTGTGGAAGGAGAGACAAATACATTTGGTACAATAAACATTTTCTAAATGAATTCATGTAGTACGGGATTGTCATGGCAAAGTGCGGCATAAGTACGAGTAGCACTCAAACAATTATGGATTTCTATATGCGGTGAATGAAGTAGTAATAAAATCGAATGCTTATTAGTGGGCGAAAATAAAAGGAGAAACAGAGAAGAAAATTAAGTGAGAAGAGAGAGGAAAGTGAGAGAACGAAGGGTCGTTATACAATATAGGTTTTGAGTAAACACTAGATACTTAGGAAAAGTCAAAGAAAAACTGAATAACAAATCCGGATATAACTAAGTTTTATTTGCATTTTTTGTTGATATTAACAATGTTTTATTCTTTAGGAGTCGAGTTAGACCTGTTAGAAGAATAAAAAATTATTCTTCTGAAGGCAAAATTCTCGTCAGAATAATTTCTACACGTATATAAAAAGGAGGAAATGTACAATTTCATTAAAATATTGAACTATAGCCTAACTGACACACTGACATACCAGAAGTCTACTTTGTCGTGATGTATGTCCGATGAAGTTAATTAACTGACACAAAATTCATGTGACGAGGAATTTTTGAAAGAATTCAACCAGATTTCACACTAGTGACTTCTGTGATCATCATCATCACTGGTACTACAGTCCTAGTTGAGCCTGGAACTTTCTAAGTCTTTTTCGCCAACCAATTTTTCAGGCATCTTCATCTACCATCCTTCCACTTCAACTTTGGTCTGCCTCTACATCTACTTCCACCTGGTTGTGACATGAGTGTTTGTCTTGGGGTGCGATTTTCATTCGCTCTTGCCACATGTGCTATCAAACTCAATCTTCCTATCCTAATAAACGTTACAACATCTCTTCCCTCCAAGATCTGTTTGTATTTGTTGAAAAGCTAAAAGCTGTATCGTCTTCTTTCCACACGATTTTCGTATATAACGCCTAGTATTCTCCTTAGAATCTTACGCTCGCAGGTTACTAGGAGGTTTCCGTCTGCCTTAGAGATTGTCCATGTTTCGAATCTATATGTTAGAACTGGTAGAATAAGGGTCCGGTCAATTTCATTTTTTGGCTTAGTTTTCGGCTCCTAATTTATTTACTTAAGCCAAAATAGCATTTGTTCGCTAGAACAATCATTCTTATATTTCCTCAGAAGTGGAGTTGTCGTGGGTAACCAGCGAACTCAACTATATAAATTGTTGAACAACTTCGAAGTTAAAATTGAAAACGCTGGAGTTTTGTCTTATATTTCTGGCTCCGCTGGTAGGTATTGGTGCCATTGCCACCGATGAAATGGGCACTACAACTTTCCGGATATTTAAATTGCTTTTGGAAAATAAATTAAAAAAACCAATTGTAAACACGTAAAATATAGTTGGTTATGGTCACACTGATAATTTGAGGTTAAAGTATATATTTTAACGGCAGCTATCCATTTTTCGCTGTACTAATTTGTACCATACTTTTGGAAAGCTGCAAAATATCAAATAACTTACTTTCATGTTTCTATTCTTGCGATCGACTACATAGCAAGTTGAAATTTCCATTTTTTTTGATAAGTGTCCTTATGCTCTAATATACAAAAAGTTGGCGACATTTTCTCAAACTACCTCTACGGACATTTGTGTAGTTTTGGTTTGCCCCACTCTTCGCATCTGGCGAATACAATCTAGCATTCCTTGAATACAGACCTGCACTGCAGAACTCTACTGTAAGAAGCCCGGTTATTAATAAAACTGTGGAATTTTTTCATTTTCATGTCATACGAGCAATTATAAAGTTATATAAGGTTTATAAGAAAATTTAATTCTGCCAGATTTTATAAAAAATCCTGTAGGGATGTTCATAATTTCCTCCCAAAGTATATTAACATATTCATGTTATTAATTTAACACTAACATCAAATTCAGGTTTCCTAAAAAATATTTTAATAAATTAATATACTAGACATGTAGTAGTACACATCAACATAAAATGTACCGTGCTTGCACTCTAATTATTTGGTAAACTAGAGTTATTATTCACATCTACGAAACTATGAATTAAGAAAGCATTACCAACTTATTAATATTTATTATAAAATTCACTCTGTGTTAATAAGTTCATTTATAATTTCCTGTTAAAAAGTTTTTGTATATAAATTAATGATGTTCTTTACTATTTTCAGCGGGAAAACAAAGAATTTATTTACTGCTTTTCAACCTCTTGGTTAGACCTTGTTATCATTAATCATTTTTTGTGTACTTATTGAAAAACGCCAGAGAAACTCATGAATAATACTTTCCTGAAAAAACTCTTTAAAATGAATCTAATATTACTTAAAGTGTGGATGAAAAATAATAAAATAAAATTTTACATTTTAGATCATTTTTTTGTAGTAAAGTAGTATATATATTTCTAGATAGATTACGTTTATGGATACTAATCCTGACGTCCTGAAGGATAGCTGCTATTCTTGAGCATACTCTTTATAATTTCTTCATAATATGATGGAATTATAAAGCTTAAACATCAGACTCGTTATCCTCATTGGATAAAATAGAACAGAAATTATATTACCATTTTTTCAATGCACACATTACGTACAATTGGCAAGTCTAAATAACAATATGTATTTAACGAATTTACACAAATAAAAATAAAATTAATTAAATTATGTCTCGTTATAAGAATTAAACATAAAATAAAACACATAAATATACAAAAATATATATATTAATAAAAGTAGCTATAAATACATATAAAAACAACAAACCTGATATATGAACTATTTGATTAAAAATATGAAATAATTGACTATAACAAATTATATCTGTTTAGAAATTAATCAACACTATAAAATGCATTTGTTATTAAATGTCTTTTATTTCTTTTTTGGGTGAAGATAATTTCAATACTCATAGTTCTTGGAACCCTGCTAAATAAAATAATACAAGTATAGTGCAGTGAGTTTTACATTGTCGCTGTTTTATGCAATGGGCTCAACAAGAGTCCTTCATGTCTTACATTACACAAATGTGCATCTGAGATACTCTCAGAGAAATATCACACATAGACAAGGGGATGGATCGGGTTATGGAGTATCACCAAATCTGGAAAGGATCCGGTTGGGGAACAGTCATTGACGCCTTGGCTGCACGAGGCGTTGCCCCATCTTGCTGAAACCACAATGCACGATGAGTACTCCTCCTCTTACGTATTTCACTCATGAAAAAGGTGTTGTTATTTCAATATAACGATCAGAATTAATAGTTACAGTAACCTCATTTTCCTCAAAGAAAAAGATTCTAATCGTACCACCACCACCACCAAACTGTTAGTTCAGGACTGTGCAGTGGTTTCAAATTGAGTCACTGAAGAATTGCTGAAGCTTAGTAGTGACAGTTCAAAATGTATACAAAACTATTAAGATTGAAGTGAACTCCATCCATCATTCATCAACAAAATCATGATTTCATTCTCCTCATAACGTGTAAGCATTCCCCGTGTAAAGTTCAATCGTTGTAGGTAATCCCTTTCATACAGTTTCTACCCAAGCACTGTATGGATGAAAATATATTTCTCCATGCAATATAAGCCTTTTTGTGAGATAGCTGATTTGCCGTTCAGCAGAATGTCTCCAAATAGAGCGGCTTGAACTTCTTGATGTTGTTTCTCTGACTCTGGTGCTCTTTCTTGTTTATTATTGAGCGTCCTTAACATAAGAATCACAACTGGGAAAAAATAAATCTCGGTGGATGTTGAATTTGCGATGAAATTGATGCTGAACCTCGTTCACTGCCACGCCACTCTTCTCAAAACTGTTGTACGTAAACATACGGCGTTCTAATGTTCACAACTTCATTTTGGTAACTGAAACAGACAGAATATGAAATCTATGAATAGAAGAATCGAATGCCACCTGAGGGACGATCTTCCCTTTTCTAACGGCAGAGTATTAGCCGTTTCAAAAACGTCCGGTTCCTATGCCCCATCCTGTAAAAGGAACTTCCTTGATTATTTCTACCAGTTTGGTGTTATTTGACGATCGCATAAAATTAATTTATTTGAGTACTCTGTATATCTTGCAAAGACTATTTACATTTCTAATGAAAAGTTTTAACAATGAGCTTTACATTCACAGTAATATATATTTTCACTTTGTAATGTATGGTAACATATCACAAATGGCAAGTAGTAAAGTTTTCAATTTGCGCTCGAATGCATTGCAAGTTGGATTTTTCTTTAAGGGCACATTCTGGGGATTACGCAAAAAGCCTTTTAAGTTTTGAAGAACTCAACGGTCGCGATCGATGAATTGGTATTTTGGTAATCCGGCACGGAGTTTGCCCACTAGAAGTTATTAAATCCTTATGGATTTATTCCCACTTCAATTTTAAACCGATAAGTGCCATAAGTACTTTTACTCGTAGTGATAAAATTTTTATATATTTCTAAAATATTTTAAACTAGTTTTTTAAAGGCTGACTATTCATGAGAAATAATAATATAATATTTATTTTGTCACAAGATCTTGGTTTTAGTGATTATTATTAGCGACATGTAAACAACTTACAACTTAAAAACTTTATTGAATCAAAAGAAATCTGTAAAATATTAAGCTACAGCAATTTGGAGATGAAACTTCTAATTGATGTTAATTATTTGTAAATTGTATTTAATTTAAACAAGAGTAAATTTGATTCTTGCTAATAGCACTGAAGACTTATGAGCTATATTTACCGGTGATTTTAGTTTTAACCGACATATAGACACGAAAATTAAAAAAGCATATAGGTTGTGTAGATTTACTCGTAAACAGTATGCAAATATTAATGATTTATATTCTATTTTGATATAGACTGCGGACACTCATTTAATTAATATATTGCTCGAGTGTAACTCAATTCACTTCTGCGTGGTCCACTGATTATTTATTCTTATTGGTCAAATGGGTATTCGCAGTCAACAACGTTCTACTTAAACTAATAATTACTACATAGTAATCTAATAAAAAATACTTGCTATTCACTAACACTACAACAGATTTCCTACGTTGGCAACATTCCCAACTATACTCTAAATATTTTCTCCTCCGCTGTTTTCTTAATTAACTACTTTTTTAAAGTAGCAACTCTGTATAGTTTAACTAAAAGTATAGCAAGCTCCTTGACAATTATGCTTGTTCCATCCCCACTCATTTATTATATTTTTCGACCATCAATGGAATCCGTGAGTACTCGGATCGCTACAAAAACTTGACGGGATCAGAGGTACGAAGGTCGTCAATCTTATAATTAGTGAATCAATAAGAAATCGAAGTCAAAATATATTTTCATTTATTGAAATTAATTTCATAAAATATAAAAAATAAAAATACTCAATATTTAACTAGTGCATAATATATTACAAACATCAGGGAGTATTACCACTTAGCAAGACGCTACGTTCCGTAGGATCGCAACTCATCCAGCGTCGAGAGAACTATAACAATCGATTGTACAAAAAGATTCAGACTCCCAGTTAATTATGATTGTCGAACTTTTTGAAAATTATTCACTTTTAACTTTGCACTGACACTGACTATTCGAATTCCTTGTAATCTTTGTCAGGATGCCTCAAGAAGCTATACATATGAATCCAATGGTTCTCCAGTTTGAAAAAAACGTACTAACGGCATTGAAGCCAAAGATACCTTCTTGACGTCGACTTATATTCGAGCGACTACTGTGGCGATTACCGCCTGGGTCTGGTTTAAGGATATTTTGGATCCGTCGGAATCGAATCTTCGACTTTGAATTTTTATGTTATTTTTTATGGACGTTCTTGTGGTTCGGATATGGAGTATTCTCCATCCCTTGCAGAATAATTAAATGTGGATTTTGATTTTGATTGGAAAAATGGTCCCATTGATTTTTTCTTAAATTTTGACATTTAAAATAGTTACTCGCTACATTCTGACTGAGAATTCCGCCCTGTGCAATTTTCTTCGCAGTACTCTCGAAAAACCAATTTTGTGGTACTTTAGAAAAAATTAATTCGTAGTACTTTTGAAAAATTTGCCAGGTTTTCGCCCTGGGCATTCTGAAATTTTTCGGTACTTTCGAAAAATATGTATTTTTCGAACGACGGCGCCCAAAGGCGATTGGCAGTTGCGTCGTCCTCGAGCTGAAACATTTTTTAGAACATGTTTAGTGAAATAATTTTTTTATGCAGATTTCAATGAAAGACGATGCCGTAGATGGTTATTGGTCTTTTGTGAAGTGATAATGTTTTAAAGTCGATTTTTTCATGGGAATTTCGGTTTAAATTAAATTTTCTTAATAATTTTATATTTCTAAAATGGATCATTTTACAGGTGAAATAACAATCTCTGGATGTATTACATCGGCTTTGGATTACCTATCTGAAGGCACTCTGAAGATGAATACTGGATTCTAGACCATTCTCGAAGAATTGAAAGGTGGGATCCATTCAAATCTCTTTGTAATTGCAAAACAGTCCAGTCTCTCTCTTTTTTTTAAATAATGGGATGGTCTCTTGGAATTTCCCTTTTACCTTATTCTTTTCAATATGTCTTGGTCAATCATAGGAAATTTCAATTCGGAACCTAGCCCTCTTGGTGAGCTTTCGATGATTTAATGTGATGGGGTACAAATCTGGTTGGAAAGTAAGATGTGTGAACTTCGCTCGGCATCATCTCGCTTATGGGTTCGAAATCTTTTTATGGTTATAAGTTAAAGAGCTTAAAGCTCGATAGAGGTGATGATATCTGAATCTCTTTCGACGAGAATTTCGATGGTTCGCAGCTCGATAGCCGATCTGACGTCATTCTCGTTGTCCATAATATTTTAATTTTTTTTATAATCTAGGAGAAACTATTTTTTAGAAGAAATTTTTACAACCCACATATACCTTAGATTTTTCCATAGAGAGATTTACTAAGAGGAAAAACTAGAATGTCTTCGGAAAATTCTCAACAAATTCACGAACCTCGAAGATAATAAGAAGAATGGCTGGAATGGCTGGTGTGAAGCACTGATCGCTATTTTTAACGGTTTTCGAGAGGTCGACATACAAATTCCAGCTATGAGGATTTCGACTCTACCATGTCAGCTTGCTCTTCCGATCGGATTTTATACGAAAAAGCTTCTCGCATCAAGCAGAGAAGTCTGTTAATAGTATCTCGAATTGTTTCCGAGATACTGTTCATCAATTTTTTTTAAAAGAAATGGAACCGCCTTTAAAAATCAGCAACTAAAATCATTAAATAAAATTTCATTCATTGTATGGTCAATTGAACCTTATTACCTGATACCGATTTTGTGGTTGGTGTAAAAATAAACAAGTAACGCGACAGTGAAATTTTGTTCCGTACCTTTTAAGGTTTTTTAGACAGGTCAGAAATTATAAAAAAACAAACAAAAAAATCATACCAAGTGTGCGTATTATTTGGAAAGTCACCTTTCAAGAGTTCATTATCATTAAACAAGTAATAGGGAAAGAAGTGTGCACTGAACGGAGATGTGTTGTGGCAAATTTAAAAATAATTGTCCGTGAGTCACATTCTCTATTTCCTGTACATTAAACGTGTCTACTCGCCTCATATAGAAAATAATAGACCAACTCATTTCATTTGCAGAGAGGTTTTAATTCTATCACGAGAATAGTCATAAAAGCTCAGCGGCGTTAATCAAATAGCAAAAGTAATTTATATTGACTCGCTCTCGTTCTACAATATAATATGAATGAACTAGTACAGTTTAAAAGCAATCACTTTCATAAATGATGTTAGAATACAGTATTATATAAACAAATTAATGAAATTTAAAAAACAAGCTGAACCGCCTTTATAAAAACGGTCACTAAAAATAATGAAATAAAATTTCATCATCGCACGTTGCGTTGGGACGAAGCTCTATTGTGCCACCTAAATCAGTCTACAGGTCTTCAAGTTAAAGTTACCGGAATATTTTTTTAATATCCGTTTTGAAATTATCTATCATTCTGTCGAGAAAGTTTTTTGCTTTTTAGCTACAATGGTTTATAATTTTGATCTAAAATTGAATTTTTACTAAAAAATTATCATTTGCTGAATTAAACTCAGTCTATAGGTCATAAACATACAAAAACTCGAACAATTTTAGTTTTAAAACTTTACAAATACAGAGAGATTGAGAAACAATGTGCCGCCCTTAAATATTGCATGCCACTCACACTATTTTGTGATATTTTCAATATTTGCACGTTGGAGAGAGTGACTTAGTGATTTACATTGGTTGTATGCGCGTAACATCAGAAATTTAGACATTTGTCAGAATTTAGGGACAATAAACCCAAATTCCCAAGATGTTAAATGGAAACTGATTGAACTTTTCATTATATTACACAGCCCCACATATAAAAAAAAAATATTTGGAACTGCTACCTAGACAAGTGTATCCCTATGTAATATTCGACGCTGAATCCGAATCCGGGGTCAAAAAAAATCGTACACCCCCAAAATCAACCCCTAGCGCTAAAAAACACTCCCTAAACAGGGTAAAAATTACTTAACGCTCCACGAATAGACTTAAATCTCAATAAATCGAATTAAATATAAACATTCAAGTATATAACGCATAAATGCAGAGTTAACACTACTTTCCATTGAAAATCACCCCCATGAATGGGTGAAAACTATCCCTCACACAATAGGAAATTTAAAAAACTGCAGTGATTGCAAAAAAGCTTACGATGCCCAGTTATTTTAGAAACAGTACGTAACTGCAATAGTCTCGATGCGATGCTCAAAATCTACCCCCATAGAGTGGCGGAAACCACCCCTATATCGGGGGATAAATTTTGTCATCGTGATTTCTATTTTAATCGATGATAAAATTGACTAAATATACACAGCACTGCAGTTTGGAGGTGAATACTTGCATTGTACCGAAGTCATTCAGTGACATCCCCATGAGAGAGTGAAAATTACTCCTCACATAACAAAAAATTCAAAAAATAGTTACAGTATCTTTTAGAAAAGCTCAGAACGTCTGCATGTTCTTATTTAAGAAGAATCTTTGACAACGTACTTGAAAAGTACCCATATTATGAAGTAGCAAAAATTTACCCGTAGTCTCAACTCAATTATATTTATTCTTTCTTTTTGTAATAGCTTTTGGATTTATTTTCGAATGATCTTCTGACCGACTGCCGTTTACGCTTTTCAGACGTTTCTCTTTTTAAGGACCAACAGTAATCTGCCGTCATGTGTTCGTCCCATCTTCCTTGGTACCTTTTTTCCATTTCTGATATATCTTGGTCAAAGCATTCACCCTGCTCTTCACTGTCGTCGCAATTTTCTGGGAAATAATCAAGATGGGAATCGAGAAAATGAGCTTTCATGCTCATATTGCACCCTAAAGATTTGAAATTTTTAATCATTTTATCAATTTAAATTTAGGGGTGGTTTCCGCCACTCTATGGGGGTAGTTTTTGAGCATCGCATCGAAATTAATGCAGTTACATACTGTTTCTAAAATAACTGGGCATCGTAAGCTTTTTTCAATCACTGCAGTTTTTTTAAATTTCCTGTTGTGTGAGGGGTAGTTTTCACCCACTCATGGGGGTGATTTTCAATGGAAAGTAGTATTAACTCTGTATTTATGCGTTATATACTTGAATGTTTATATTTAATCGATTTATTGAGATTTAAGATTATTCGTGGAGCGTTAAGTCATTTTGATCCAGGAGTGTTTTTTAGCGCTAAGGGTTGATTTTGGGGGTGTACGTTTTTTTTTGACCTCGAATTCGGATTTTGCGTCGAAAATTACATAGGTATACAGTTGTCTCCATAGCAGTTCCAAAAAAAAAAAAATTTTTGTTGGGCTGTGTTATTAGTACTTTTGTGGGCATTGTAATATACAGAATGTCAAGTTTTGGCTATGTTATTAATTGCAGAAGTGTGGAAATACTAAATGACGCCAGTGTTTATTAAATTACCTCGATTTTTCAACTAGAAAAAGTTGAGGTTGGAACACTCCAAATTTGTAAGCTTGGATTTTTGAATACCTTCAATTATGCCCTCCTTTCAACAATTATATAATTACAGTATATGTGTGTGTAATATTCGAAAATACATCAGCAAGGTCTTCTCTATTTAATATATAGGGATTTAAACTGATAGCAGCAACTTTTTTCAATTCACCTATCCTATACATTATAAAACATTTTCGTGAAATATAAATCTTGAAAATAAAATTCGCCATATGAATCGATTTAGGAGAATTGTGGGTATTAAATAATCCGAATTTAAGTTTTAAAACGTCATGAAATCTGCAACATATACAGTTAAAATAACATTGGATCAACTGATCACAGAGTGTCGGTCATTTGTATGTCTGTGTTCCCTAGTCTAGTAACATAGGAAATTAGTTTTAATAATGCACGTAGAATATAAATCAATTTTGATAATTTTAGTGACTTTTATGTGTGACGCCACCTTTATTCTTTCTCGATCGTACTGTATATAATCGGCCTGCCCAAGTATATTTTTCATTTCGTTCTTTTTGTTCTTGACAGCTGCCGAAATCACTGTCAAATTTAAAAATAAAATTAAAGACTAAGGTACTGAACAGACATTTTTCTGTAGGTTTCGGAGGTACTCAATACGAAATTGATCTCAAAAAAATATTGCGTCACTTCGTAGCTGCCAATATTGCTGTCAAATTTAAAAATATGCAAGCATGTCTTTCGTAATTTTGACAATAATGTGAATTTTCATAGAAGAAGAGATACTAAGTGTTTTGAAAGTCTGTAGTTTCATGGTTGATATTAAAATAAAATTTCATTTTTTCCCAACTGTCAAAATTGGTGTCAACTTATCGAAAATTATTTTTATTTATTTATTTATTTATTAATCATGATTTAAGAATTTCTGGACATTGCTCTTAATGTTCTTAATTTAATACCTCTATCATCTACTGACATAATAATTATTTTTTGTTAAGAAAAACAAACACAAAAAATAAATAAAACGTTTTTACACAAAAAGTCGCTAAAAAGTATGAATAAGATTTTTTAGGGGGAACCAGAAAATCACCGGCACCTTCGCCATTTTTTTAAAATTATAACAATCGACAACCTTCGCCATTTTATAAATAACATTGACTGATTTACTTATTTTTTGCTAAGAAAAACAAGAACCAAACGGAAATGAACAGTCTTTATTCAAAAGGTAACTAAAAATATGAAATTAAATTTCAACGTCAACATAATGCCAATACTAACTCTGTATTCACGAAAAGCGGGTATTAGACGTTGCTAGGGACATGTTCAGTTCAGAAATTTGAAAATTCGGCTAAGGGAGTTTCTGGACATGGCGGATGTAACGAAAATATTTTCATGCATGTGTTACTTCCGCTTACACCGGATATAGTAACTAACTTTGTTATTTTAAATGGAACAAACTGTATTTTATTTCTAATTTGGATTTCTCACAAGATTTTACCTTAGGTTTGTGTCCCATAATATGCTCTTAAACCTATCAGTTTTCGAGATAATTAATATTTTTGGAGATTATTGACGGTTCCTACCCTTCCGAAAAAAAATCGATATCTTGTATCATGTGGCGAATCTAGAGATTTTCTCTTCAAACTCATACAAGTACCCCATGATTTAACTTAAAATTGTCTTATATTTTCAAAATATCATACAATGTATTTTACTTTCACAGTCAGACATCGTTTTGGTTCAATTGTCCAAAAGTCCTACATTGGTATTATATTGACGATGAAATTTTATTTCATATTCAAAAATATCTAGATGTTATTTATAAAATGGCAAAAGTCCAGGCGATTTTTAAAACATTTGCAAAAATGGCGAAGGTGCCGGTGATTTTATGGTATCCTTCTAAAATTTTTATTCATACTTTACAGCGACCGTGGGCTTAAAGTCGGATCGTTTCTTCTTGGTTTTTGTGAATTTCCATAGAAGAAAGGGTATAAAGTATTTTGAAATCTGTAGTTTCATAGCTGATACTGAAACAAAATTTTATTTTTTCGCAACTATCAAAATTGGTGTCAACTTACTGAAAATTATTTATTAATCAAGATTTAAGAATTGCAGGACATTGTTCTTAATGTTTTTGAGATAGTTGAATACAAATTTGATGTCAAACAAATGTTTTAAATCGCAAAATTAATATTTTGTAGCAGAGTTTTTCTTAAGTGTTATTCACTAATAATTATAAATTTATATGGACATAATTTGTAATACCTATTTCTGTTATAGCACAATATTTATTGTATTCCGACTCTGTAATTGGGACATTCGTCCTGTTGAGTCGTGTAAATAAATAAATTATACTGTGCTGATTGTATATCTACATTTTACAAAACTTCGTCCATAATAAAAAACTGAGAGAGATAGGTATAGGGAATGCTAATATCAATCGATGCAGAATTCAACGCTCTATTAAATTCCTTGAAAATATATGAGGGGGTGGGGTTCTATTTGAAAAAATTGATTTTTGAACGTTTGAACTAAGGAAATATTCGACTGTGAAAACAAGGTACCCTGTATGATATTGTGAAAAAATAAGACAATTTTTAGTTAGAACATAGGGTACTGGTATGAGTTTGAAAAGAAAGTTTCTAAATCTTTCACATGATAGAAGTTCTCGATTTTTTTGGGAATGGTAGGAACCCTCAAAAATCTCAAAAAATATTAATTATCTGAAAAATTGGCAGGTTTAAGTGCATATTATGGTACATAAACCCAAGCTAGAATTTTATTGAGAATCCAAATATGAAATGAAATATCGGGTGTTCCATTTAAAATAACAATGTTGGGTGCTACATCCGGTGTACGAGGAAGTATCCGTTTTCCGTGAATAACCTTGTATAACATCTATTGATATAATTATTATTATTATTATATTTTTAAATTAATTAATTAAGCGGCATCAACATCTGAGGTTATTAGCCGCTGTTTTATTTAAAGAACTAAGTGCATGCATTATATTTTAGTTAAAAGTTGTGTTTCATATAGAAATTTAACTAGTTTTCTTACGTTAACAGATTGATTATTCAAACATACACTAATTTCATTGGACAATTTTTGGACATTTTTCTACTTGCAGAATATCTTGTACAGTATAGCAGCACATGGCTAACAGTTAAGTATGTATTACAGACGTCACACTTCGGTTGTCTCCTATTTAACAGCATGAATTAACTCGTAAGTTTTGTGTGCCCTATTCTTAATCTTGTTATCGCTACTTGTTCTCTTTTTTTTAGCTTTACGGGAAGAATCCATTTTTCAACATTTGGTTTATTGATCTTCAAACGTGTATCAGTGTTTTGCCACTGATGTTGCCACTGAGTCATTATGATTTCTTTTACAAATTTCTTTGCATCACATTGACGAACAGGGATGTTTTCTGTGATATTAGCTTCTGCTGCTTCTCGTGCGGCTTTATCTACTAATTCATTCCCCTTAATACCAGAATGACTCGGGGTCCATATAAAATGTACTAGCTTGTTATTTTCTAAAGTATTTAGTAGCCGCAGAGTCTCCTGGATCAAGGGGTCTGAACTATGAGAATTGTTTAGAGCCCGTAATGAGCTAAGCGAACAAATTACTGAAATGTTTTGCTGAACTGCCGTGTTTACAAAACATACAGCTTGCCTTATGGCATATAATTCGGCAGTAAATATAGAGGCGCAGTGAGGAAGAGTCGAAGAATATGTTCGACCGGCGGTATGGAAGGCACATCCTACACCATGATCCAGTTTAGAGCCATCAGTAAAAATTGTTTGGCTCCCTGGATATTTCTCTAATACTGACCAAAATGTCGACTGAAGTAAGTTTTTATTGGTTTCATTTTTTTTATATTTTGTACATTCCAGATTTATTTCAGGTTGCTTCAATTTCCATGGTGGGATTTCAGTGGGACTCTGGCTATATACTACAGGTAAGTTTATTTCATATTTATTTGTAATTTCTGTGAATCGCACAGCAACTGGTTTGGCTATGGTGGGGCGACCCTCATAGACCTCTCTTCTTTCATCGTTAAATAATATTTTATAGTTTGGATGTTGTGGCTGAGAGGATATGTTCAGTGCATAATTTAAAAGTAATTGGTCTCTTCTCAAATGCAGAGGTAATATACCTGCTTCACAGTTTAGTGACTGAAGGGGACTTGTGCGGAAAGCTCCTAACGCAAGCCTGAGTGCGGTGCCTTGTATTGAATCTAGTTTTTTGAGCTTAGTTCTTCGGGCTGCGCCATATATAATACATCCGTAATCAATCCTTGACAGAATAAGTATTTTATATAATTTTATTAGAGTTTCTCTGTCACAGCCCCAATTAATATTACATAATGCTCTAAGGATATTAAGAATTTTCTTACATTTTACCATTAACTGCTCAATATGAGGACCCCAATAAAGTTTTCTATCTAAAGTTACACCTAGAAATTTGTACGAATCCACATATTCAATTGGCATATTTTGAATATATATTTCAGGATTATCGTGAATTTTTTTTAATCGACAAAAATGCACTGCTTTTGTTTTCACACTAGTAAATTTGAAACCTTTTCTCTCTGCTTGTCCTACAACTTGGTTAACTGCATTCTGGAATCTTTCTGTTGTTAAGAAAAACAAAAACAAAAAATAAATAAACCGTCTTTACATAAAAAGTCGCTAAAATGCATTAATAAAATTTTTTTGAGAGGAACCAGAAAATCACCGGCACCTTCGCCACTTTTCAAAAGTTTTAAAAATCGCCTGAACTTTCGTCATTTTATAAATAACATTTACTGACATACTTATTCTTTGTTAAGAAAAACGAAACCCAAGAGGAAATGAACCTTCTTGAAACAAAAGGTAACGAAAAATATGAAATTGAATTTCATATAATGCTAATACGGAAAACGGGTATTAGACGTTGCTTAGGATCTCTTCAGTTTAGAAATTCGAAAATTGGTCTAACGGGGTTTCTGGACATGCCGGATGTAACTAAAATATTTTCATGCATGTGTTACTTCCACTTACACCGGATGCAGCATCTAATTTTGTTATTTTAAATGGAACACACTGTATTTTATTTCTAATTTGGATTTCTCACAAGATTTTACCTTGGTTTTGTGTACCATAATATGCTCCTAAACCTATCAGTTTTCGAGACAATTAATATATTTGGAGATTATTGGCGTTTCCTACCCTTCCGAAAAATAAAATCGATATCTTGTATCATGTGGCGAATTTATAAACTTTCTTTTCAAACTCATACAAGTAACCCATGATCTAACTAAAAATTGTCTTATATTTTCATAATATCATACAGGGTATTTTGTTTTCACAGTCGGACATTGTTTTGGGTCAATTGTCCAAAAGTCAATTTTTGCAAATGGAAACCTCTGTATCTTTTCACATAATTCAATAGAGTATTAAATTCGGCATCAATTGCTAATATCATTTTCTATACCTATCTCTCTTTGTTTTTTTATTATGGACGAATTTTTGTAAAATATACATGCAAAGTCAGCACTTTCTGTTAGTAGCCAATACAAGTCACCTAACTTGTTTCTTTTTTTTATCACCAACGAGAATAATTAATCAAGTAGATAATCGATAATTAATTGTTTATTATCAAAATAATATGAAAACAAGAGATCATTATCCACTTAAATCCTTAATTCTACAATGAAAAATATCAACAGTTACATACATTCATAGTAGGCATTGAAAAATTTCAGAATGATTGTTTTATCAATATAAACACCATGTTAGTGTTGCCGAGTTGTAGCAATAGTACAGGAACGTAGTATTTGTTCACTTAGAATATATTTTTGTAAGCATGTGCTCGTACGTCTTCAAGAGAATCATGATTTTCTTTACGGGTTATTTGAGCTGACGAAGCTAAATTTTCAGAGAGGCAATTTTTAGCAAACGAAATGTACACCACTTGGTACAACAATATTCTCATGTGGTGCGAAAGTCAAATTTCCATGACAAATTTACTTTTAACGTTTCTTTGCTTATTAGTAGACAATTGTAAATATCACATTTACTAGAAGAATTTAAATAACAATAAATACGTGGATATTTTGTGAACAGTAGCTCTTACTTTCTTTGATAACATGCCGTTAAATATTTATAATTTTATGTGTTATCAAATGGATTTTTGCTGTCCACATGATACATGGGAAGTGCATTACGAATGAGTAACATCGTTCAAACTTAGGCGTTTTGCCTACGAGGATCTTGAAGATGGCCAGCAAGGTGCCCTGATTTGATCCCCTTAGACTTTTACCTTAGAGGTAGTATAAAAATATTGTATATGTCACCCCGGCTACTACCAAACAAGTTCTGAAGAATTCACTGAGCCACTGTAAGTGCTGTAAATTCCAGTATATTGGTTTGAGGCAGCAAGTGGAGAGTACTTTGAACCGTTGTTGCATCACACATTTATATTCAATGAGTTCATTAATTTTATATTTTTTTTCCAAAGTATTATAAATCTAACAAAAAATGATTTTTTGTTTTTGATATCTTGATAATAAACAAATAATTATCAATGATCTACTTGATTATCTCGCTTGTGATAAAGAAGAACCAAGTTAGGTGATTTATTTTGGCTAGTAACAGACTTTGCATGTACATTTTACGAAAATTCGCCCATAATAGAAAATCAAGGAGAGGTAAGTATAGAGAATGCTAATATCAATTATACTATGAAATAATGTGAAGATATACAGAGAGTTCTATTTGGAAAAAAAAACTTTTGGACCAATGAACTAAAACAATGTTCGACTGTGAAAATAATATACCCTGTATGATATTGTGAAAATATAAGACAATTTTTAGTTAGCTCATAGGGTACTCGCAGGAGCTTGAAAAGAAAGTCTCTAAGTCGGCCACATGATAGAAGATATCGATCTTTTCTCGGAATGGTAAGAGCCGTCAAAAATCCCAAAAATTATTAATTATCTCGAACACTGGTAGGTGGAGTATATCATGGGAAATAAACCCAAGCTAAAATTTTATGTGGAATCCAAATATGAAATAAAATATAGGGTGTTTAGAATAATAAAGGTAGGTGCTACATCCGGTGAAAGCGGAAGTAACACATGCATGAAAATATATTCGGTACATCCGCCATGTCCTAATACCTCCTTAGCCCAATTTTAGAATTTCTGAACTGAGCAGATCCCAAGCAACGTCTAATACCCGCTTTCCGTGAATAACCCTTATGTTGACATGAAATTTTATTTCATGTTTTTAGTTACCTTTAGTTTATAGACGGTTCATTTATTTTTGTTCTTCTTAACAAGAAATAATCGTATCTAGATGTTATTTATAAAATGGCAAAAGTTCTGGCGATTTTAAAGATATTTGTAAATATGGCGAAGGTGCCGGTGATTCTCTAGTTCTTCGCTAACATTTTCATTCATAGTTTTTAGCGACCTTTTATTTAAAGGCGGTTCATTTCTTTATGGTTTTTGTTTTTCTTAACTAAAAATAAGTATATCAGTAAATGCTATTTTAATACCTTTTGAGAAATGGAGAAGGTGTCGGTGATTTTCTGGTTTCTCTGTATACATTTGTAGTCATACTTTTTAGCGACTTTTTGTGTAAAGACGGGTTATTTATTTTTGGGTCTTGTTTTTCTTAACAAAAAATAATTATATCAATAGATGTCATACAGGGTTATTTACGGAAAGCGGGTATGTATTACTCCTCTCTTGGGATCTGTTCAGTTTAGAAATTTGAAAATAGGGCTAAGTTGGTTTTTGAGTATGGCGGATCTAAATAAAATATTTTCATGCATGCGGTACTTCCGTTTACACCGAATGTAACACCTAACTTTGCTATTTTGAACAGAACTCCCTATATTTTATGTCATATTTGGATTCAAAATAAAATTTTAGCTTCGGTTTGTGTATCATAACATGCTCTTAAACCTGCCAGTTTCTGAAATAGTTAATATTTTTGGAGATTCTTGACCATTCTTACTCTCCCAAAAAAAGAATCGATAATTTCTATCATGTGGCCGATTTGGAGCCTTTCTTTTCAAACTCATACTAGTACCCTATGGTCTAACACAAAACGTGTCTTATTGTTTCACCATATCACACAGAGTACTTTATTTTCACAGTCAAACAGTCGAATTTAATAGAGCGTTGAATTCTGACGACTGATATTAGCATTCCCTATACCTAGCTCTTTTGGTTTTTTTATGGACGATATTTTGTAAAATGTAGATATGCAATCAGCACAGTATAATGTACATACAGTTACATACATAGTAAGCGGTGAAAAATTTGAGAATGTTTGTTTTATCAATATAAACACCACGTTAGTGTTGCCGAGTTGTAGCGATGGTACAGGAACGTATTAGATGTTTACTTAGAAACAGATTTCTGTAAGCATCTGATCGTACGTCTTCAAGGCAATCGTGATTTTTTTAAAAGCATTATTTGAGCTGACGAAGCCAAATTTTCCAAAGAGGGAATTTTTAACCAACGAAATGTACACCACTGGGTACAACAAAATTCTCATGTGGTTCGAGAGTCAAATTTCCAGGCCAAATTAACTTTTAACGTTTTTTGCTTCTTAGTAGATAACAACAATACACTGGAAGTGTATGACGAATGAGTAACATCGTTTACATTTAGGTGTTTTAGCTACCGAAGATCTTGGAGATGGCCAGCAAGGTCTACTGATTTGATCCCTTTAGACTTTTAACTTTGAGGTAATATAAAAAAAATCTATATGCCATCCCGGCAACTACCAAAGGAGTTCTAAAGAACAGAGTACGGACTGAATTTCAGCAAATAAATTCGCTGAGCCACTGTAAGTGCCGTAAATTCCAGGGTACTGACTTGTCAGCAGCAAAATGAAGGGTATTTTGAACAGTTGTCGCATTAAATATTTATATTCAATGTGTTCTTCAATTTTGTAAATTTTGTTTCAAATTATTATAAATCTAATATAAAATGTTTAATGAATTTAATACTCTATTAAATTATGTGAACGTATAGAGAGGATTCTATTTGGAAGAAATGACTTTTGGACCATTGAACTAAAATAATGTTCGACTGTGAAAATAATATATGATGATAATGATATGATATTGGGAAAATATAAGACAATTTTTAGTTAGATCGAGGGGTACTTGCATGAGTTTGAAAAGAAAGTGTCTAAATTGGCCACGTGATAGAAGATATCGATTATTTTTTCGGGGTAGGAACCGTCAATAATCAAAAATATTAATTAGTTTGAAAACTGATAGGTTTAACAGCATATTATGGTACATAAACCTAAGGTAGAATATTGTGAGACATCCAAATTAAAAATAAAATATAGTATGTTCCATTTAAAATAACAATGTTAGGTGCTACATTCAGTGTAAGTGGAAGTAACACATGCATGAAAATATTTTCGTTACATCAGCCATGTCTAAAAGCCCTCTTAGCCCAATGTTTGAATTTCTGAACTAAACAGATCCCAAGCAACGTTAATACCCGCTTTCCGTGATTAACCCTGTATTAGTATTTTGTTGACGGTGAAACTTTATTTCATATTTTCAGCTATCCTTTGTTTAAAGACAGTTCATTTATTTTTGTTTTTCTTAACAAGAAATAATCGTATCTAGATGTCATTTATAAAATGGCACAAGTTTAGCCCATTTTAAGAACATTTGCAAAAATGGCGAAGGTGCCGGTGATTGAATGGTAACCTTCAAAACTTATATTCATACTTTTTAGCGACCTTTTGTTTAAAGACGGTCCATTTCCTTTTGGTTTTTGTTTTTCCTAACAAAAAATACGTCTATCAGTAGATGTTATCTATAAAATGGCGAAGGTTCAGGCGATGTTTAAAACTTTTGAATATGGCGAAGGTGCCGGTGATTTTAAAATTCATTTCTAAAAAATTTTATTCATACCTTTTAGTGGTACGTCAGTAACCAAACACTCCATAATGCCCTAAATATCCCATACATCACGGATGAAATCTAGCGATTAGTCACCACGTACAGCCAACGAATAACAAACCACGAGAACCAGCTAGTTGAACAACTGTACGCTAATGGTCGTAATGCGAGAAGACTGCAAAAAACCTGGCCTCTAGATTTACTTTAACAATGAAAACTTGGTCAATAAGGAGAAATATCAATGGATGTTCTCCTAGAAAGCAATTACTTAATACTTTGTATACAGGATGATTTCTTTTGGGCGTCTATTAGAAGTATATCGAGAAAGAAAAATGATATCGATCTGAAAATTTGGCTATAGGCCTAACGGGGTAGGATTTATTTAACGAAAATATTTTTAAAATGGTGGCATTTCCGGTTATACTGGAAGTTGACCCCAACTTTGTTATTTTAAATAGAATGCCCCCATTTTTTTTAGATTCTGCAGTTAATTTAAAGAACATTTCGTTAAAAGTTTCCTATAGCTAAAATTAATATTTCCGGAGATATTAATTTTTTCCTAAAATTTTGACAGAAAAGTTGTATAACATAAAAATTAATATCTCAGTAACAATAATAGATAACATGTTGATTTTTCTATGGGGGTAAGACAAGGAATTCGAGTTACTCATCAAGTAAGACAATTATCGATATATCCACTAAAAAGTTTCTAAAATTATTGACATATGTCGCCCACACAAAAAGAGCAAAAACTCTTTTTTTTTTAAATGGCACCATACCTAACTAAATGCACCATTCAATAGAGAAAAAAATGCGCATCTAACTATGTATCATGTTCCTATACCCAAAATGTATGGTTCTTTAGATATTTGCGATTTTCGGTGTTATTAATGAAAATTGAAGCGTATCTCGAAGAGTGCCATCTTCTAAAGCGGAGGCTTTGAGTGTTGACAAAACAAAATACAAAAAATGTGACAGGTAATTTATGTTACTGTATTTCATTACACGTAGTTTGTGTTGTACTACTCATTTACTGTGGGGAAATAATTAGCAGAACATGCAGAAAATTTAATGAAACGTATCCTGATTTACCATCAATCAAAAGGGGATTATCCTACTATGTTATCATGTTTGCTAATATAGTTAATATTATGTACATAGAAGTGCTAGTTTCTCGAAAATACTTCCATTTATTTACGTGAAATATTCCTATTCTTTAATAAAAGTTTAATAATTCTGTTTTACTGTCTGCAGTTTCTATTGATTTTGTTAGAAGATATAAAATCTTTCATTGTGTTTATCATTTTCTTGAATTGATCAACTTTCGAGCAATGTCAGGTGACATCATACGAAATGAATTTGAATTTTCCCCTTGATATTAATGGTAATTTTTCCGATACGCTTGATTTATTTGGGAATCAGCAGCAGATAAGTACAATATGTAAACAAAACCTATTCTCTCACTCACATATTGCGTTGTTCAAATTTTACATGACTGATAACAATCATTTGAAGTATAATGCATACCTTCAGAGGCTGTTCTGGTTTATGTATTCATTATGCAAAAATTGCAGTATTTTTTTATTACTGTGGGAAGCAGAGCTATACTCATATGCCCTAAACTGTATTGTACTAAGGAAACTATTCAATCATTAGTCACTTTTATTATTCAACACGAGAGGGTTTAAATTAGATCATAAGATACTAAAAAAATAATTCTTAACTCACTGACAATTTAATAGTTAGATAGAATCAGAGCTACGGTCTTCCTCTCCTTCACTTTAATTTCTAAATGAGGATTTTTCAATATGCCTAAGAAACTGTTAAAGTCGGCTATATTTGGTTGTAATTTCTGCTTTGCTATGACTACAGTGCTTGCTAAATATTGTCAGCACAATCGGAAATGGAGAAATATAGAGAATTATTTGTCAACTTAACTTAAACATCATTATAAGTACTACATTATGGTATATTATAAACAAATTGTTTTAATAATCATCGATTCTTTTTATACCGAAATCCGTGTCATGGATATACTGAATTCAAATATTTAATAAAGAAATAGATAAGTAATTATCTGTGTGTGTAGGCCGTTTCTTTTAAACACAATTATTTCTGTTGGATTTAAAATTTTTATTTCAAATTAATCACGTGTTTAAATAGCATGGCCCCCATGCTTTACTAGCGCCAGTATATTTTAATAGTTGTATCTTCTCAAAAATTTGAGCTATAGCGAACTTGTTTATTTTATATATTCAGGAAATTATAAACATCCACTTATGATGATGATTATGCTACCCGAAAGAGTTTCTTATATAGTAAGTTAAAAATGATCAATATAGCCAGACCATAGAAAAACACTGTCAATTGATTAACAAAGTAGGATTCTTTGTCTAGTAGTTTTCTAGTAGTTTTTGAGTGCCTGGCAATAGTAAAATGAAAACTTAACATATCATAGTGCTCATATAGAGCAACAGGTTGATCAGTTTCACCATTGCACTAAACAAGTTATTCCAGAACGTCTAGCTCTATTCCAGAAGAATTAGTTCGGTATATAATTTACACACCGTAACTTTGCAGCACATGATAAATTTATTGCCATTTGAAGCTGCCTAAACCTACAATTGCAAAATAGTCGACATTTGTATAGACGATAGAACGCGCTGCCGAGTGTGTTGTGTATGGCAGATGAACCAAGCCAAACTCATACCGCACTTACTACATACGTATGTTCTTTGCGTTGCTAATTTATAAAGGCAATATTAAGCACCCAAATGGAAAGAGAAAAGTGAAAAGGTAAATAATAATATCGTGCCTTCTAGTAATATTCTGATTAGATTGTGTAAGCTTAGCACATCGCTCTTACATTAGTGCTATTACGTTGATGCATACAACAAAAATCAACAAAGGCTATCTTAAGTTAAGTAATGTGACAGTTTGGTTATCCTACGTCCTCAGTGACGGATTCCACTGGCAAAAATAGTGGTAGTAGTTCCCATTCATGGAAGAAAATGAGAATGTGATAAATCTAAGTAACTCCAGACGATTCCAGTATGATTGGCGAAACGCCACTAGAATGCAATATTCAAGATTATTCAGTGTTTTAGGATTTATAGTAGCTTCTGCAGCACAGCGTAATGATTAAAGAAAGATATAAATTAGCATGTATATGAAGATACAATTTTCTAATTTCGGTGGGAGCTATATCTCTATAAGTACTCTGTGTAAACTTGACAACAACCAAATATCTCTTGCTACACTGAACTGAACTTGTGGTAGGTACCTTGTGAAACATCTTGAAAATAATTGTTAATAAATTAAACACTGCTTTTAGATGAATCAACCAATATATTATAAATACTCTACATATGTTTCGGCTTATTAGGCCTTTATCAAGAGTATTACATAGTGAATACTAAAGTTTTCGACGTGCATATTCAATTTATACCTAAAAGTATTTATGTCTTAATCTATTTATGACTTAAGCTATTTAAGATTTAATTTAACATCTTTAATTATTTGAAAGTTTGGAGTGGACCTAAGCTGATTATATAAATCAAAGGATATTTCTTAACAATTGGTTTATTATAGGGGTATTTAGGAAATTCTGCTGGTCATTTACTTTAGTATTCACTATGTAATACTCTTGATAAAGGCCTAATAAGCCGAAACATATGTAGAGTATTTATAATATATTGATTGATTCATCTAAAAGCAGTGTTTAATATATTATCAAATATCTCTTGTTTCTCAATTTTTTTTCATAATAATAATTTAATTTGCTATATGTTTTTAATCGCCCTGTAAAATTACGGAATACTTGAATATTTTTGCAGAGCATTGAAAGGGTTGCAAAAGGACACATTTTTTGTAATATTAATAAAAATACAAGGAATTAATTTTTTCTGGATTTGTATTTAACATTTATGTACAATTCTAGGATAAAATGTTATAGTAACAGAAAATTACAGTTTATTCTAAAAAATACATTAATGACAAATGCTCCACATGACGTCCGCCTGTTTCAGTACACAAATTAATACTTTTAAAATTTTGTGTAAAATCAATAAAAAATCAAGAATTATCATTTTCTCTCTGTACGTCATAGGTGCTTGTGAAAGAGGAAACCTATCTCGTTTGAGAAACAAAAAATATTTAGATAGTTGTTATCAAACTTACATAAAGTCATGATAAAGATAGAGGTCCCATGAAAACTTGAAAATTTTAATCTTCAATATAATGGGAATTATTGGAAACAATTTTTTCTGTCTCAGTTCAAGAGAATGTACTTTCTCAGGGATGCATTTTTGGACTAAGATAAATTGGGTTATGAGGGCTCAAAATGAACTCAGGAAGCATAGATTCCCGTTCGGGAACTCAATTCTGGGACACCCTGTATATATAAATATTTTTTTTTGGAAATTGGCTTGTTTAGATCTTATGAAAGCCGTGAAAAAGCATTATTTTAACATAATAATAATAAAGAAATAAAAATCTTTCAAAAGACAACATGCAATTCTTGTCAGACCAACGATTTAATATAATTAGTTTTGAATTTAAGAAATATGTTTAAAAATTTAGATACACAATTTGTAAATTGCTACATTCTCAATTTACCTTTCATATGAAACTATCTTAACTCAGTAACGGTAATGGTAAGGATTTAAATTTGTGTAATTATATAATTCAAATACCTAACCACTCTACGTAAGTGTCTTTAGAATTGAGACACACAGAAACCACAAGAATTCGGTAGATTTACTAATGATGTGTATTGAGATAGTTAATGAGATATACAAGATTAATTTAGACAATACCGTAACTTAATACGCGGTGTTCAACTTTAAACGTTTCAACAAAATATCATTTATTTACCTATTTTTTTCCAAAATATTCTTCATACTGTTGAAGAAGGGAATGCATTAACAGCAATTTATTTAAAAAACTGATTGAGGGAGTCGTAATTAATCATATTGAGCAAATAAATAAATAAAACACACTGCTATGATTTCTACCACTATGAGGTAGTGTGTTTTAATTTTTTATTTGTGAAAGTAATCTTTTTATTGTGAAAATGTGTTAATAAGTCAAACAAGCAGTTGAATGGTATAAAGAAAAGGTGACCAGCAGCTGAGGTCTACTTAAAGGATCTATACTCGATGATATCTCTAGGCACAGAATACAGTGGTGACAGTATTTTATGTAAATGGTAAAAAATTTACGAACAGCAGACTGGTTCTGCTTGCCCTAAATAACTGTAGGATAAAATCAATTTTGGATTTATAAACAAGAACAGTTTTAGATGTGTTCGGATACAATAACTGTATGCAGCTTTGATGGGAGGACTGTCACGTTGTACGGGATAGGATAACGAGGAGGTAGATGTAAAAATCCGCAAAAGATTTTCCATTTCAGTCCCTATGGTTCGATCTCGGGGCTGTTGCTATGATAATACATATTCACACAAAAGTGCAATTTTCTAGCCCTTCTTAAAAGGGCCCACCTTTTTGTTAAGGCATCGATATAATCGATCTATTATATTGAATCTTTAGGATTTTGTGTCATCAAATTTCCAGTTTTATGTAAATTATATCACATTATGATTTATTTTTCTGTATCGGTAAGCAAAATATGCAACAGATATTATTATAGTTATTGATTCTTAGCTCATTTAAACTGGTAAGAGGAATTTACGAGATGCATCTATTTTGTGGGTCAATAACTATCGTGGAGGCATCTGTTATGAGTGTATATATTTCTCTATAAGCTTGTACATACGCTTACTAACATTGTTGTACTATGTTCATCTTCTTGGTAACCTCTTCTCCTCTTGATCAAACCTTTGATCTGGCGCCCGCAAATTGAACCCACCTGTTTATTATACTCCCCGTACCATAACATGGCTAGTCCGGTGCTGAAATGATTGTGACATTAAAATTTGACAATTAAATTACCGTCATTTTCGTTTATAATATCTTAATTTGAACACCCAGAGCAAACGAACATTACAAGACCTATCATTCCTATATTGTCTGTAATTGTTTATTTGTGGAATATTCAGATTTTCTTACTTTTTATTGGGTATTTTGCCACTGAAAAATATTTAAAAATTTTAATGAAAAAACCTCTGCGCCAAACGGATCAGACAGAGGTTGGCTCTTGAGTACTTGACTGTTTCAAAAAGTCTCACACCTAAAAATATATAAACTAGAACAATGTTATAAACTGAAAACTGAAAATCAAAGCTATTTAACGTTTCGGAAGAGAATCTACTTCCGTTCTCAAAACTTTTTTGGCCGTCAACCATGACAGTTCTTTGTTTATGTATTTCTATAGTCACGTGAGACATTAAATTATATTTATCTTATTTCTACATACTTCGTCTCTAAGGATGGGCAACTAACTAGTACAAAAATCTATTGAATAATTAGAAACGCATCTATCCTCGTTTAATAAAATAATCGCGGATTCTTTAAGTTTTCTTTTAGTTCCGTTGCTCTCTTTTTTCCAAAATCTTCGCCGAGTCCCATTTAATCCTGTGATTATTATCCCACGCGTGTTCACAAATTTTGGATTTTTCAAATTCTCCCCTTCTAGCGTAATTTCTATGTTCATCAAGCCTTACGTTGAAAGGTCTAGATGATTCACCTACGTAATGTTTTCTGCACTCACACGGAACGCTATAAATACAAATTTTTGAATTTTGAACAATATTTTGAGGTTTGGTTTTTGATAAAACCGATCTTAGCGTGAGCCCGTTTGAAAAACCGTTCGTACGGAAAACCTATTCCCAATTTTTCGTAATTTATCCGATAAACCATGTATATATGGAATTACTGCTATTGACCTAAATACCTCAGGTTGTGATAGTATATTCTCTCTGCTACCAATGTTCAATAACTGACTATCAACAAAACTCTCAGGATATTGATTATTTAATAAGACAGTTTTTATAAATTGTTTTTCGTTCCTTAATATTACATCATTTGAAGAAATAATTTTGGCCCTGTCATACAAACACTTAACAACACCTTTCTTAACACTAATATGTTGATTTGAATTGAAATTTAAGTATCTGTTTGTGTGTGTTTGTTTTCTATACACACTGGTTTGGTATGTAATTTTTTAATTAAAATATGTAAGAAAGGTAATTCATTATTATTCTCTATTTCTATTGTAAATTTAATTGAAGGTTCTTTTTCGTTAATCTGATTCAAAAAATTACTTAAACATTCTTTACTATAAGGCCATATAGCAAAAATTTCATCTACATATGTCCACCATACAATGGGTTTATAAGCTAGATTATTAATATTACTTTCCTAGAAATTTTCCATGAAAATGTTACTTAATATTGGAGATAATGAAGAACCCATGGCCATCCCAAAGTCTTGTTGATAGAAGTCATTATTTAATTGAAAGTATCTTGTTTTAATGCAAAGTGTAAGTAATTTCATTATAGTTTCAATGCTTAACTTAGTTCTATTCGCCAAATTCCCATCTTGTTGCAATTTGCTTTTAATTATTACTAATGTTTTATCTACAGGAACATTTGTAAATAGGCTTACTACATCAAAACTGACCATTAGATGATTATTGTTAAAATGATTTTCTAACAGCTTTTCCAAAAAATGTTTGCTATTTTTAATATAAGACTCGGAGGAACCTGATAAAGGATTTAGGATTTTTAATAAATATTTTGAGAGTTTACTACATGGAGAATTAATTGAACTCGCAATTGGTCTTAAGGGGATGTCAGGTTTACGAATTTTTGGCAATATCTGTAAACTCGTTTTTGTGTTTAAATAAGACTCTATATATTTTGTTTTCTAAAGAATTTGTAGGATCTTTATTTAATTTGGAATAATTTCCATCATTTATCAAGTTCGTAATTTTTGTATCATATATAGCTGTATCTAAGATTACCCTGGCATTGCATTCCTATCTTCATTTCTCCTAATAGAACGGCATTGTTTACTTTATCGTAGTGCTATTTACCTAATAGACAGAACCGTATATCAAGGATCTTATATTACAGATAATCTTAAAGTAGGACGCGGTGGTGAAAAATCGTAATTTAAACAACTTATATGTTTCATCGTATATAACATTTATTCACGAATTCTTTTAAAGTATGTAATTGTATGGGAAAGATGACAAACTCTATCTAGTCTATAACGCTAACATGGATCACAAGTATTATCTATACTCCTTTTGCTTACAGATCTGTTTATTTGGCCTAAATTGAAATGAAAACAAAAATCACATTTTGCGATTCACTCTGTAAATGTCATGTGGTAATATCGACTGGTATCCAAGGGTATAATATAACAGATTGAAGCTTTTCGCTGATGTGCATTCGGCCTTTTCAAGAGACTTTTATGAAAATATAAAATAATAATGTCGAGAAATGCTGGCTATCCCCTGGCACTATAATAAGAGAACTTCTCTAGACCTGTTTTGGAGAAGCGTGTGCAAGATGAATACAAATAGTCGATTTACTTATATTATTTTATTCAAAACGTATGTATTTTAGTATTACGCAGCATTACCAACAATAAGGATTATCTCTGTGGGTATTTGAATATCACAATCTGGAAAGTTTTCAGGATTATGAAGTACCCATTTATTATACACGAACATTGTTAAGTAACTTCGGTGTAAGTATTTAGCATTGTAAAGGAGGATAATAAATGCTAAGAGCTTTGCTAAAAATTGCTAATAAGCAATTTGTAACATAATGTGTTTTATAGCCTAACTCATTTAAAATTCATAAGTATCAACATCAAATTAGTGTATATCGAATTTTTATGGTAACATGATAGTTCAGTCATATAAGGAAAGTTAAAGGAAGTAAATCGGAAAGTGTTGAAAATTTAGGGAGACGTTAATTTGCATAATTAGAATAAAATCTTAAGATTTTTCAGATCAGGAAGGGGTTGGGCAGATCTATCGGGAAGGTGTTGCAATTGCTTTTTCAATTTTTTGAATTTACAAAGGTACGACGATAAATCTGAAAGAGAAAGATAGAAAAGCGATAAAATAATTTTGGCGGAATGTGAACATAATTCAGCACATAATAAATTTAGAGTAAATATTAAAATGATCGCCTCAAGTACTTCTTAAGTATATTTAAATCTCGATATAGTGACTTATGAATATAACATCTAAGTGCAATTATGTCCAGGGAAAAATAAACCTACGGGATTTCTTCGTCCACATTTCAGACCATGTAGATACAAAAATAAGAGTTTTTCAATTCCGTCAGTCTGTGCGTCTGTCATTGTCCCATTAACTAAAAAATTACTTGGCTGGGAACAGTCAAATTTGGTAGGTAGTTGACGCTACTGCCAGAGATGAATTGGTTAGATTTTCACTGGAAAATATACGGAGTGAACCGTCTAAAGGGAATAGATAATAATAAAAAATTTATTCGCTCAAAAGTCTCCACGTTTTATGACATTCTAAATCTGTTAAAAAAAATTCTTTACGACTACTATCACTCCACTACGTAAATATACAACTAAAATGTGACAGATGGCAATAATATTTGGCGCGTAGTTAACAGAATTGGCAAGGAAGACATTTATTATAGTATAATTGAAAAATATACAGGGTGGTCATCCTAAGAAATAATTCAACTGTGGTGGAAATCTGTAAAGATATTTACTCAACTCTTCCATATTTGGTTCCTATTATTTAAAAATTAATTTCTGCTGTTAGATGACCACTCTGTATATTTCTTTGACCAAAAGTTGTCAGGTTTTCTTTATAATAATAGTGGTAACTACATTCTTATTATTATTTTCATGTCGTATTCTGATATGTCGTTAATATTTTCTTAAAGTGACCGCCCTGTATAAATATAGAGGGAAGTTCTCTATAAATGCCTTTTTTGATTTATTTTCTAATAATAGTAATTATATTAAATGATTTTTTTTTTCACAATCATTGTTTTTTTAAAAGCAGGGTCTCAAAAATGCTGCTCTCTCAACTCTTCAGACTATGCTATGCAACTGATCTTCTATCTAAATTTCAATTTCTTATTATATTAAAAATAAATAAAGAGTTTTTAGAGATGACGATCAAATTTCGACGTTGATAATCTATTTTCTTGGGTATAATGCCAGATAGGGTGAAAAAATATCAAAATCATGAAAGTAAGCAAATTTTCTTGAATTTTTTTTACCACTATAACATTTTAGTTTGAGTAACTGTCTATATTGAAATTCTCTTTTATTTTTCGAGGTATATTTACAAAAAAGGTATTTTACCGAAGAAAATAATTTTTGCTTATCTCATGCGGCCAACGTAATTTACATAGTACATATCAGGTAAGAAAAAAATAGTTCCTAAAAGTTGAAAATAGTTGTAAGATTTGCGGAACTCATAGTCTACTGCTACCTTAATTGTGGTGCATCCTATACATTTATTATTGTACAACACATTAAAACATTTTATTGTTAAAAATCATTTTACAATTATAAATTATATGATAGTATTGATGACTCTATGATTTTCTCCTGAAAATGAATACACTGCGTTTCTTATAATGGCCTCATTCTAATACGTTTAAGTATTCTTCAGTTGCAGCCAAAAAGCAATTTTGAAGCAACCCTCCATTCACCCCTACCGCGACCCACGCCATCACGACCCGGAAAATGTAGGATATTATTCGGAATATCAAAATAAATGTCTCCCTGTATTTTCAAAACTTGACAACCACATAACATCTAGTTTTACTGAACTATAAAATAAACGTTGAATATTATAAATAAATAAATGAAGTTGTAAAGATATTTATCTATATAGGTAAGCCAGCTGTGGTTTTACGAAAAGCATATGACCCATGACCTATACTTACTGTCATGATAGAGGGCCATTAAAGACACTAATAGAGGTTATATGAGAGTAATAACTACTTCCAGTGGTTCCTGCCAACACAAAAGCTTGACATAAGGATTAATCAATAAATTAAAGTCTTGTGTTAGTTTCCTCGTAACTTGATTTATTGGCACTGGAAAGTACTCCACTTGTTATTGCTCGTAAATTCACGATGCTCTTACTAAGCAGATCAGATAATGATGTTTTATGCACTCGCGCTATCTTAATTGACACGATGATAATTATTGTGGAAGATTTATAATTAAGGATATATTATATGTAAATTAACAGAATTCTTATGTAAGGGTAATAGAATACTATAAAATATTTAAATAATAATAATATTAATAATACCAATAGTAATAAAATACATTATTTGCCGAATGCACATTCATGTATGGTACACGTTCTTTTAGCATTGTCAACAACATACATGTAACATACAATAATAAATATATATATATATATATATAACAAATACAAGAACTTATTTTAAAATATTCTGGGTTTGGTTCAACTTCGAACTGTTCGTAGATTTTGTTGATTTGGCTGAACAGGCACCGCATACCGCACTATTTGAAGAAAATGGTTTCAAGTGTCTTAACACATTTTGACGCAATGTTATATCGCCAATTTTTTTTGTCCTGCCTGTTTCAACACAAAACGACCATACATCACACATTTAGAATTCTTGTCACTCAATTAATATTATTACTGAATCAGCAGGGAATACTACTAATCTGTAAAGTCAGTATACTATACCGCTATTTCTTCGTACTTCAATATTTACATGAAAACAATAATCACTGAATTGTTCACCAGTCAATCTCTTAACAAAATGACGTCGTATAAGTATACTAAAGAAAAACTTGTATAGACATGAATTTGAGATTTAAAAAATAAACGTATTTTAATTTGTCGCACATTGAGAGTGCGCTTAAAGCATATTACGTTTACAGTGAACGATCATTACTCTTGTCTTTGATACCCTTGACGAATATAAAAATATATGAATAAAAAAATGTAAACTTGAATTAATTGTTTGGTAGTCTTCTATTAGGAAGACTATAAATATTATGTAGGATTAGTGATTATAATTCTTTTTATCACTGTTCTACCCCTATGAAAATGTTTTAGAGCATAGTATGGCGCATTTTTGAAAAAAAAAATTGGTGGTGGTGTCTCGGTGCAACGGTTTGTAAGAATCGGTATAACTCTCTTCATGTAGGAGATCCCCATTTGCTCTTTGGCATTTACAGTAAGAATTCCATAATAGTATATGAATTGTTAGTACATGCATTGTAGGGGTTAGAGTTACAACTTTTTGAAGCAGTTTCTGTTGTGACGCGGATTATGGAATAAACCTGATAGAATCGTTCCTTGGGCCTAAAAAATAAGATCTTCAGGGTCCGTATATCAAAATTGCCCCCCCTGCCCAACAGAGGGCCCACATCAGTTTTTATTTTTTTCACAAAAATGGAATCAATTCAAAATTCTGAAAAAATGCATGCGTGTAGTAATCTTAAAGACCTATAGCCTCAATTTTTTGAGGTCCTATTGGGTCCCACTAATTAAATAACGCAATTTTTAGGGTAGTTTAAAAATTTCCAAAATTAAATTTTATCATCCTCTTTAACGAAAAATCACGTTAATTAGATAGGAGGAATAGCTTTTAAAGCTTGGGTAATGAATCAACCCCTAGGGCAAAGGACACTCCCTTGGGATTATCATTCCCAAGTTGGGTTGACCTCCTGCGACCCAAAGACAAAGGTAAACAGTTTCCCTATTGGGATCAAAAGTGATCCGGCATGAGTGAATAGTCTCCTTAAGAGCAACAAGGCAAATCCCCCCCTCCGAGGTAAGTAATCTTTATGATATACAAGAAATTAAAAGCATGAAAAAACAGTTTTTGGCAAAATTAAATTTTATTATAAAAATATTCAAAAATTAAAATACTTCAACACTAAAAATAATACATATGTAACTAAATATTCAAAGATATTTGTAAATTGTTTACGCAATAATTAGCTGTTACCATACATCTTTTAAATTAAGAACTTAATTTCATTTGATTATTAAAGAATAATAGTGCTCCTGGGATTGATGGAGTGCCATCAAAAATCATAAAAGACATGCATATTTTTATTATAAAACCACTTCTACATATTATAAACCTAATTTTCAAAACAGGCACAGTTCCAATTCAATTCAAAACGACAATTGTTAGTCCTGTCCACAAAGCAGGAAGTAAACACGATATTAATAATTTTAGGCCTATAAGTGTAATGAACAACTTTGGTAAAATATTTGAGAAATGTCTTAAACTTCGAGTGATAAAATTTTTCAATGAAAATAGTATACTATCAAAAAATCAATTTGGATTTGTTGGTGGATATAGTACATGTGATGCGATGTGTGAACTTGTGGGTCAAATAACTACACACCTCAATGTTGGCGAAAAGAGCATTGCTGTGTTCTTAGACCTGGCAAAGGCATTTGACGCCGTACCTCATGACAAACTCCTTAGTATACTTGAAAACTATGGGGATAGAGGTGTCGTGTTGAATGTCTTTAAATCATATTTAACTGATAGGAAACAAATGGTAAAAATTCGTAACTCATATAGTGATTCTATTAATGTCGAAATAGGTGTTCCCCAAGGAGCAGTCCTCGGACCCATTCTATTCATTGCGTACATAAATTCACTAACGAATCTTGATATTAAAGGCACAATAGTTTCGTATGCAGACGATACAGCACTGCTCTTTTCGGGTAAAAGCTGGGATGAAGTAAGGGAACGGGTAAAATCAGGCTTGCTTACAATAAAAAATTGGTTGGATCATCACAAACTAACACTAAATTTAACTAAAACTAACTACATTGCATTTTCAATTACATCTGCTAACCGTCCTAGTTTTTCCAGCATCTCTATAAAAAATTTTGATAATAGCATTAAAGAAGTTTCAAATATAAAATACTTAGGTATAATAATTGATAAGCACTTAAAATGGGAAGATCATACTTTTAGGTTAAAAAATAATATTAGAAAATTAATTCACAAATTTTACTTGTTACGCGGTATGATGTCGAAAAATCTATTAATAATGGTATATAGAACATTGGTGGAATCCTTAATTAGGTATGGTATAAAGGTATGGGGCGGTCTGTACAACAACGCATTAAGACAGTTAAATGTTATACAAAATTTTATTTTAAAGGTAATATACAATAAAGGAAAGCGTTATCCAACAGCTTTATTATACAATGAAGATATATTTAATGTAAAATCATTATATATTCTAACGACATGTCTATATGTTCATAAAAAAATAATTAAGAACTATGTAAATCATCAGCATGAAACTAGGAACAAAACACAAAATAATCTTCAAATTCCTATGAGCCATAAAGATATAAACCAACGATTTTTGATTTATCTTGGACCTAAGTTTTACAATTTGCTGCCAGTTAACATTAGACATATAAAAAATTACAAAAAGTTTAACAAAAAATGCAGAACTTATATTACTGAGAGATACAATGACTTCATAAAGATTCTATAAATATATTTATATGTAAATAATTTACCAGTATTAGTTTAATTTTAATTCTAGGTTATTTAGTTAGTTAAGGTGTATTGATCACCAAGTTATTTATGTTAATAAATTACTGTTTATGGTTTTACAAAATATGTTATATAGTTATCATTTATACTTAGTTAATTACCTTTGAGCACATACAGCTGTTTAATCAGCTAGGTGCTATATCAGAAAAAATCCCTAAAATTAATGACAGTGTTGTACATTAAGAAATGTGTAACTATAATTGATTGAATGTTGAATTGAATAAATTGAATTGAATTGAAATTAGTTATTGCCTCCTCATAAATGTAAAATATTTAAAAAAATAAAAATGCAATTAGTATTCTGATGATAATCCCTGTTTGAATATGGCAATCTTGTAAAGTTTAGCCTACTTGTTACACATGCTACATGAATATTGACCCCAGGGGCTACTATTTACTAATTCGGGAGGACTTCTTACCTCGCGAGGGGAGGTTCTTTGGGTGACCTTTGACACCGGGGGATGCCTTTTGACCTCTGCTTAACCTTTTGCTCTCTGGGAGACTATTCAACCATGCCAGGTGACTTTTGACCCCAACAGGATAATATTTTACGAAAAAGGTGGTCTATGGACCAAAGGGGATATCTTTTTACTCTAAGGGGGTAACTTTTAGTTCAAAGAGAGTGTCCTTTGCCCCAGGGGTTGATTCATCACCGAAGCTTTCAAAGCAACTCCTTATATCTAATTAACATTAATTTTCGTTAAAAAAATGAAAAAATTGAATTTTGGGCCTGACGCACGGGGTTCGTAAATTTTTAAACTACCTTAAAAATTGCTTTATTTGGTCGCAAATAATTTGATGAAATTTTCCGCACATCTTTATCATAATAAGAGTATTCGGCTTCAACATTTTGTAAAATGTTTTTAAGGGCCTTGGTGGGGCCCAATAGAGCCCGAAAAAATTGAGGCTACAGGTCTCTGGGATTACTATTTGCATGATTTTTTTTAGAATCTTAAATTGATTCCATTTTTGTGAAAAAAATAGAAACTGAAGTGGGTCCTCTCTTGGGCAGGGGCAATGTTGATATACGGACCCTGTTGACATTATTTTAGGCCCAAGAAGCCCCTATCAGGTTTATTCCAAAATTCGTGTCAAGGGGCATTTCACCTATCTTATCCCGAGGTACCCTTTAAGAAGTCTTTGTGGGTATAATTTAAGCGTGCTGGCAATTCTTGACATAATATGATGACTGACATTGATGGTCGTATCTAATCATGGTTAAGTTGATGGCAAGGATGCTTGAACGTTTAAGAATATCGCCAATTTATAAAAATTGTGTATACCTAATTATATTCCCCATTTTTCAAGTACGTAAAAGAAAACTTACTTTATAAACATCTGCCACATATAATTTTGCGATTCACCTCATGTACTCCTTTCAGAGGTAAATGGGGACCTCCGTTACCTTTTCCTGATTGAACTACTCAACTAGTTTCACTACCATGTCTCTGGCTACTGCACTCAGTCTTTTTCCGGCCATCCTGAGATTACTTCTTTTGTAAACAGTAAGACTAAAGCACTCACAAGCAATTTGCACAATAATTTACACAATTACAGGAACTTAAAAGAGCACAGTAAAAAATACTACAAACAAAATAACGTGGGGAAATAGAAAAACTTTAAATTTGACAAATACATGAACTGCACGCTACTGAATTGACAGAACGTTGCACAGTGTGACATTTTAACGATCTAGTGGGACTTAATTCCCTTCCAAGTAATTTCTGCTTTGGTTGATATTGTTTTTTTTTGTATCCCTTGAAATGTCAATATAAAATATTTCCTAAACCTGTTTTCTTTGTTTCTACTATTATTTTGGGAAAAATGTGTTATTTGCATAATACTTTTATTTTCTTTATTAAATTAAAACAAAATGTATTACAATTATTAATACTGCATGTTTTACAAAAAAGGTAAACTTAATCTGATTCATCATCATCAGATTCACATTCAGTAGACTCACTTGCCACTAAATCTAAATTGTGAGAGTAGTGAAACAACTTCTTCTTTTAGGACAATGCCTAAAGCTAGTTAAAAACGGATCAGAATTGGTACCATGGAAATACTGAACAAATTCTCATCAGATTGACGCTCACTCGCAAATCTCTGTTTGTAGCGATTTTGCTGAGAACCGTCACAACCCCACTTTATTATGAAAAAGTCTTACTGAAAGATTCTTCAACATGTTTGAAAAGCTCTTCCTGTGTGGCACACAATCTGGAAATAGTATGAATCAATGCCTGTAAGGAAATTTCGGCCGAAATTTCAGACCCTTTAATATCTGTAGGGTAACACTCTTTCTTTGCTTCTTTAACTGCATGATATGATGAATACATAATACATATTAGGGACTATGTTGTTTCCTTGCTCTCTCATCACATTATATTGATGCGTTGAAAGATTAGCCTCGATCATCAACGCCAAAGCTGACAATGTTTTTTGTTTCTCAAAAAACAAGTGTCGACATTTTTCATTTTGATGCCTCGAGAGGTTGGCGCTTGGGATAATTATTTTACTATTGCAGCGGAATCTTTTTTACCTCGTCACATAGTTTCATTTCAGCAGTCATAGCTAATTCTTCCATGCTTGTTGACTTAACAAAAGTTTGTAGCTTTCTTCTTTTTGTATTTTCTGCACACTCCTCGAATGGCTTAGATAGTCTACCCACAACAGTAGGTTGTTGATCACTAGATGTTAAAGGCAGGGAATTATAAACACTTTTAGGAAATATAAGGATTTCCTCTAGTCATTTGAAATTGTTCTTCAAAGATCGGTCACGAGTTCGATAGCATTTCTCCCACCTAAATTCGATTTATTGACACAAACTTCTCAGATTAGTTTTTAAATCCTTAATAACACTATTACAACGCTCTTGTCTACTGTTGCTAGACCAAGCTTCAAAAATTTCTTGACGAGTTATTCTTGGATCCATTATGAAAAAGAAAAGAAATATATTGGAAAAGCAAACAGAGGCAAAAAAATTTTTTTCTTTTAATAGTAGAAAGTCTAGTGAATATTTAAAAAGCAGGTATAAGTCCATATACGGTCATATAAGAAACTACTAGTCCTTCGTAAAACTTGATAATATATGCCAATTGTAACATCGCTAAAGTCTTTTTATATAAATATTTATGTAAATCCATAACAAGAAGAAGTTATCTTAATGACTTGTTAGAACACTAAGACATACAGCGACATCAACATAACGTAAACACATTCCACTCTAAAAGAACTATCACGAACAACTGAATTTCTTCCACCTGTCAACCACCTACCTGCGCCGCTTGGATTTAGACCGTATTTGTGACCATATTTACTTCCGTAATAATGAACAAGTGCAAGTATTTAATACTTAGAATATTCCTATGTAAATTATGCAATATTGTGTAAATCTCTCAACCTGATATTTTCGACTTAAATCACTCTAGATCATTAAAATGTCACACTGTGCGTTGGTTGCGGCTATAACAAGCGGTTATATTATTCATCTTTTAAATGCATCTTTACGCTTGGAACTCTTGTCTTAGCGCCTCCAGACGTCACTTTCTGGTATTTACATTGTACTGCTAGCGCATTATAATGCAAATAACACTCATGTCTTTGATAAGTACATAATTTGATTACGTAAGCAACAATATTCGTGATTTGAATTGTACATGGATATATTTGCATACATATAGACACGCAAACATAATTTTATCTAATATCAAACGAATTTGTGTACAGACATTTTTTTCTGTGATGATTATTAAACTTTTTTGTCCGGTTGTCATATACCTATTTGTTTGAATCAAATATGGTAAGAGTGAAATATATTATGTAGTTCTATAAGTACACTTTATCTCACAATCCCGTACATTTAAAAGTAAAATAACATAAATTATACTTGGGTCGCTGGAGTAGTTATAAAACGAAAATTACCAGCCAAATTGGAAAGGACACCCTGAAAAGTAGAAAACATCAGAGTCAATTTAGTCAATTACTCACTAATATACACTTTTTTCTTTTAATTATGCCAAAATTATCGCCCCACGCATCGCTAAACTGAATTAACCTTAATTAACTCGAATGAAAATCGTCCCATATGTATTCAAGTGTGTATTGGACATTAGATCAGATAATAATGATGATTCTATTTACCGGATATATAGAACTGTAGCCCGTATATTAGTTATATCTGGTTCAACATTGTCAGCCAAAAACAAACAAGAATATGCTTTTATGCAATATTATGTAAAATATGCCATTTCAATGCTTAAATATTAATTGTTTCTTTTTCGAAACCGAGTTTCCCGCTATAATATCTAATATTTACTGATTACATTTCGGTGCAGTTGAATTTTTCGACCAGGGGAATTGCATACAGGTAGCAAAACTATTTAACAATCAAGGAACTTGTGATTTTCATGCTTTCGGTAGACATTAGATCTTGAGGTCTACCTTGAAATCTCTAATAAAACTGTAGATTGCGGCAACCAACTGATAAATATATAAATAGATAACTGATAAATAAATAATGAAAAAATACCACACACTTTTAAAAATTATCACTTCACGATTACTCCCCATAACTACTGCGGTACCGACACAGCAAGTTGTTTGACAACTGTAGATATCAGTAGAACCAATATTGAAAATAACAATATTTTTTTTTGTGTTCCGATTGTTTCACTTTCATATATGAATGCTAAAGCTACTATGATGTATTGGTTGACCAATTATTACATAAAAAAGTGGAGAGCTTCAACACAAAACATAAAAATTATGATTTCCTTAAATTTAAATAATTAATAACTTCTTTATTTATCGATCGATTTTGTTCAAAAGCAATAAGGCTCTTCCTTTTGACAACACCTATGTACTGTCCAATTTAAAACAACTGGTTTTTCTTTCTTAGGTGATCGTACTTACAAGAAATGTGACAAATGGACGGATAAACGGACAGACGGGCGGACAATCTGAAAGTTGTAGAATCAGCGAAACAGAATACTGGAGCATTGGCAGACAGTTAATAGATAATAGACTCGACGGATAATATTACTGAATGTCAAAATGAGACAAAATACTAAGAAAATATAATCATATTCAAGATGATGACCGTTATCATCCTGAAGCAAATATAGCAAATACTATCACTCGTCATAGCTGTAATTCATTTAATTATTATAACTATTTCATTTATATAATGGATATATTATAACCAGAATTATTTCTATAATTCTAGATTTTTTTTAAATCCGTTTCATAATGTGCTGAATTCAAATGTAGAATAATATTATTTTAATTATACATATACAATACAATGTCCTACGATGAAATGCGGCGATCGATATCTCGAAAACAAGACATTGGAAAATTTGAAAAATTTGTAGTGAACCAATGTCTATGGGGTCAACTCGGCTAAAATAGTTTCAAGATCGTGGCACTTCCGGTTATACCGGAAGTCGATACCAACTTGCTTATTTTAAATGGAATACCCTATATATTTTTGACTTCTTGAAATGATCATGAACTTCTGAGTTGAGACATGTAGCACACCCTATACTAAACAGAGCAGTTTCAGAGATATTTGACATTTTATAAAAATTTGAGGTGCAATGATTTGCAAAAACCGTAATAACTTTCTTCGTGTAGGAGGTATACAATTGCTCTTTGACACGTAGAAAGAACATAAAGGTGCGTATAAGCTTGGCGAACCGAACATGTAATGTAACATGCAATGCAACAAATTCGTCAAATTGGGACGGTCTTGCGAACACGATACGAATGGCTATTTCGGAGCGCCCTGCGATCCACCGCTTGTCGGTTTTTACGACGAACACAAAGCGATTCGCAGTGCGTAGTGGGACGGCATTCGTGGTGTTTTAATGATGTTTTAACGAACATGCGAACATGGAGTAGTCGGAGGAAGCGGCTTTGCTGTTAATAGAAATTTACAAGCAACATAGTGTTCTTTGGGACCCGACGGATCCGAATTATTTTAACAAAAACAAAAAGAAAGATGCGTGGATGGAAATTGCTGCTTCCATGTGGCAACCAGAGCAAGCATGTAAAAAATAGTATATTATTATAGTTTTATTATATAAGTTGATTATCATCAAATTTTTATATTGGCCGTTACTGTGCTGAAACTTCAATACTCCCAGTAGATCGTAGAAGCTTTCGTTTTTTTTTAAATATTTGCGATAATTAATAAGGCACTACTGCCTAAAACCAAGGCTTCAGCTTTACCGTCGGACATGTTTTTGATCTGTTACCATCGGATAGACTAAACAGTTCACCTCGGTTGCTCGCGGCGTGTTCGTCACATCCCACGGTTCGTAAGATGTTCGTGGCGTGATCGCGGGAGACAAATTTCAACGCGCATTGTATTGCATGTTACATTACATGTTCGGTTCGCCAAGCTTATACGCACCTTAAGATGAGCTAGTTCCTAAAATTCCATAATAGTATATCAAGTGTTCTATTTTTCACGTTACATTTTATCAAATTCAAACTTCAAGAACTCTTTTATTTGAATATTGTCTGTAATTGTTTATTTGTGGCATATTCAGATTTTCGTACTTTTTATTGGGTATTTTGCCACTGAAAAATATTTAAAAATTTTAACGAAAAAACCTCTGCGCCAAACGGATCAGACTGAGGTTGGTTCTTGAGTACTTGACTGTTTCAAAAAGTCTCACACCTGAACATTGTTCTAGTTTATATATTTATAGGTGTGACACTTTTTGAAACAGTCAAGTACTCAAGAACCAACCTCTGTCTGATCCGTTTGGCGCAGAGGTTTTTTCATTAAAATTTTTAAATATTTTTCAGTGGCAAAATACCCAATAAAAAGTAAGAAAATCTTTTATTTAAAATGGAACACCCTGTATTCTTAACATCAAATTGTGTACAATTAAATTCCCGTCTTTCTAGTAGAGGTGTTGTAGAGGTTGAAGTCACAACTTCTTGAAATATTGACGATTTTCTGAAATATTCAAGAATTGTTAATAAAAATTGCCATCAACTTAGCCAAAATTAGAAACAATCATTATTGTCAGTAATTTTCTTATGTAAAAAGATACCAGCACGTTTAAATTACACTCGCGGAGACTTTTTAGATTTATTTGTTATTTATGGAGAATTAAATAAAGTAATATTAAGAATACGTAACACATTTGCTACTCGATAACCACAAGAACAGAAACCATGACCATACACTGTAAAACAGATAATTTTAGAATATTTGGCTCTGTCAGGGCAGGAATTCTAAGGAGGAAGTCTTAGACATATTAGCCTAAGAGGCAATCTTTTTAACTTACTATTTAAATTTTCCTCAAAAAATTTTAATGTCACCACTCTATCGTTTCTAATGGCACAGTAAACATTAAACTGCTCATGTTCTTGAATATTTCATTCCTTGAATACGTGAGGATTCGAGATACTCCAATAATGAGAATTGTATCGTTTAAACAATACATTTTTGGTAAATTTAGCATCATCTCTCTCTATAATATTTCCCAAAATATAATTGTATTTCCCAAAATATAATTGTTACCTTCATGTTTCATTAAAATAAATTCATTTTCATTCGTCAGGAAATCTCTTTCGTTTAATTGTTGAACTACATGAAACGAGAATTGATTTTTGCTTTGACAAGATTCTGTGAATTGAATTCTTGGATAATCCCGATTCCAAACCAGCTTGCCTTAATGACATAATTGGAAATGTCCGAAAATACCCCAGAATTGCTATTTCTATGTTTTCGTCATCAACAACAGACTTCCTCTTTTGAATTCCTACTTTGACAGAGCCAAATATTCTAAAATTGTCTGTTTTATAGTATATGGTGATGGTTTGTGTTCTTGTGGGTATCGAGTAGCAAACGTGTTACATATTCTTGATATTACTTTATTAAATTCTCCATAAATAATAAACAAATCTAAAAAGATTCCGTAAGTGTAATTTAAACGTGCCGGTATCTTTTTGCATAAGAGAATGACTGACATTAATAATTGTTTTTAATTATGGCTAAGATGATGGCAATTTTCTTTAAAAATTCTTGAATATTTTAGAAAAACGCCAATATTTCAAAAAGCTGTAACTTTAACCCTACAATGTCTATACTAGAAAAAAGGGAATTTAATTGTACACAAATTGATGTTAAAAAATGCAGAGCGTTTCATTTGAAATTAAAAGTTTTTGAAGTTTGGATTTGACAAAATGTAACGTGAAAAAGAGAACACTTAGTATACTATTATGAAATTGATTTTTACTGTAAAGACTAGCTCATCTTGTGTTCTTACTACGTACCAAAGAGCAATGGAGGACCTCCTACATGAAGAAAGTTATTACATTTCTTGCAAACCATTGCACCTCAAATTTTCTATAATATGTCAAATATCTCCGAAACTGCTGCGTTTAGGAATAGGGTGTGCTACATGTTTCGACTCAGAATATCATGGTCATTTCAAAAAGTCGAAGATATATAGGGTATTCCATTTAAAATAAGCACGTTGGTATCGACGGTATAACCGTAAGTGCCAAGATCTTGAAAATATTTTAGCCAAGTTAGTCCCATAGACATTAACGTACTACCAAATGTTCAAAATTTCCTATTGTCTACTTTTCGAGATATCGATCGCCGCAGTTCGTCGTGGGACACCCTGTATAAATATGTGCCTGTGTAGACAGGTCTTACAATACATACGATAACTTTTGTTAGATTTAATATTTCTGTCCCAGGAAAAAACGTAAAATATCATAGTAGAAGTTGGGCAATATTTGACATATAAGGTGATTGCCAGAAATGCGTAAACTATCATGTTTTATATAAACTATAATTTATTACCGTTTTAGAGAAACATGTTACTCCGATTTTTATTAAATATACAAAAAGGTAAAGATGTGCCATATATATAAACTGCAATAGTTGGTGTGTCTCTCTGGCATAAACCAGTTGTACTTTTAACCAGAGGCCATATCAATTTGATTTTGAAAGGTGATATTTTAACTAATTATTACGATTAAATGCAATAGCTTTTACAAACATTGAAATATTTATTTCAAATTTGAAACATACGTAAAATAACAATGAAATACTCTCTGTCCATTAGACTGACCGAGAAACTGAAATATTTTGTAAGAAGCATGTTTATAATTTTAGAGCAAAATAATATTAAGGTTAAGGTAAGTGCTTATGTAAAAATAGAAAAATAAACAAGGTATCCAAACTGAAATATACAATGTATCTGTCAGGAATAACGAACTTTTAATAGATTAGGTAATGTATCAAAATCTCAAAATGTTATTAAAATATTTTCATTAAAATTTCAGGTTAAGTGTAAGAACAGCTTTTACAGCTGTCTACGTAATCTTGATGTTTGCGGTCGGCAACTTCCACTCACTCGATGTATTACTATACAGGGTGTAATTAGTTTCATATCATTAAAAGAAAACTGGTGGTAGGGAACGACAAGACAAACAAAAACACCTTATATAACATGGGGTCTAAAGCTCATGGTTTTGGAGAAAAAATAAACAAAAATATCGCAAATCTTTTGAGAACTGCTGGAATATTGAGGTAGGTTTAGATCGTCGCGCGTGTCTTTGCCTATGATACTCAATATTTGTGTAGATAGCTATAAAATGTCGGCGGTCTTTAGCGATGCGGTAAATAAGAGGAAAGACGTCGACGTTTTCTGAGTGTTTAGTAGATCTGATCTGAAGAAAACTATACTCTAACTCTCCCTTGTGCAATATTTTAGTTACTGTGGGTGTTTCGTTATGTACACACGTCCAAACCGCCGTTCGCTGTTTTTGTTGTTATTGAATTTGGGGTCGCTGTGTATTTAAAGTGAAGATTTATTTTATTGACTTTACCGTTCAAGTCGTTAAATTCTTGATTACGTACAGACACAATTTACTTGTTGGGTCTTTTTGTATTCCGTTTTCGATTTTGTACCAAATTTTTCTTTCATTTTTATTTATTGACAACGTTCGTTGATAGTTTATTGTTTAGTGTTGAACGGAGTACATATGTCCTTAATTCGACGTACCGAACTGTGTATTGATGCAGATGCAGAGATTTCGAATAATTTATTTAGGTGGTAAGCTTTTAACCACAGGACACTCATTTATGTTACAAACGTTAATAAATCACATTTAAATATTCTAAATTATAAACACTAATCCAATATTTTTATTCCAAATTAAAAGACGCACATGTAAAGAAATGTTCTGTTTAAACTTCTATGGCTATTATTTGCTTGCAGTTGTGCAGGAAAAGATAACGAATTATTAACCTTTATATAATTGCCTCAGTTCGGTTGAGGCGGTCCATCAAAGGCGGTCGATGATCCAAGGCCTTTGCACTTTTTTATGGCAATTTAAAAGTTGTATAAATGGGAACTACAAGTCCATTGACCAAGAAAAGCAGTGGTTCTCAATTATTTTCTACATTAAAATATACAAAAAAATATAAATTAAAATGTTGACCTAGGTCAATTTTTTTCAAAGTGCCCTAGGGGGAAAAGTCATAAAGGTTTTTTGTTTGTCTAGTCGGTCCCCATTACCAGTTTTTGTTAATGACATGAAACTAATTACACCCTGTATGTAACACTTCACAGAAAAATCATAAAACAATGTTAACTAAAATATGTAAAATAATCATAATGTAACCATTTCGTAAAATAAGCTTCAAAGCAGGGCCTTTTCACTCATGACTCATCTGTTTTTCGAAGTATTATTGAACATTTCTATAAAACAGTACTTTTTGAAATTTAATTTTGCTATACTAATTACAAGGGTATAATAATAAATGTACTTTATAATGATTATACTCACATTTCGGATTTTTTATTCATGTAATTGGTACACACTCTGTATATCCCGAATGTTAATTTCACGAACAAAAAATAAAATTTCAAGATTAAATAAAACCGCACATTTATACAAAAATTTTGTGAATGTAAAAGGTCGGTCTTCTCCTGGGCATACCTATGAACCAAATTATTAATAGGAATAGTTTCTCAGTTTGAAATGTAGATTGTCTTTAAACATCTCACTTGTAAGTTTTTCAACATAATTTTGTAGAGAACATGCTATATTTCTTATATTCTTTTTTATGTATAATGACAAAACTCGTGTGGATAACTAATAGCTGGGCACAATTTTTCAACAAGGTCATATAAGATGCAAATTTAGCACTCAATTCCTATTGCTTTAATTTATCTATTGTTCAGTATTATGATACTACAAAAATAGAAAGTAACATTATTACTAATGAAGATAGGTCAGATACTGAGCGGAATTCACAGCGAAATATGTGTTAATTAATAACAATAATAATTCGGAATTATTCAGTCAATTCGTAATCAGAAGTTGAAATTTATCCATGGCTACTTCTATACTTAACAATCTGATTTACATTGTGATAGTAATGTTACTGAAAAATATTTTAAATATAATAATAAAAATGGCATAATAAATGTAAAAATGGTAATTTTAGGTTTGTTCAGTATGATGTACGTACACTACTGGTACAAAAAGAGATCTCTCACCTATTTTTCTAGGATAAATAGAAACCAGCAGTGCAAGTAAGACTTTTCTGAAATAAGGTCGTCGAATAACAAGGCACCATTATGCTTTGTTATGCTTATTTTTGGCTAATATTAACAGAATGTATTGTATATGTAATCGTTGTACGAGTTCATCAATAATATTACCACCTTGATCACATACATAAACATTGAAGTGCAAGATTATTCTATTTAACATAGTTAACCACAAATATAATAGCAGAGATAGTCTAAATTTTATTAAATATTGAAAGATCTAATTTTAATAAGGGTTTCTTTAGTTAAAACTTAAAACAAATCTGTTTGAATACAACATTTTAAAAGCAAAGCAAATAGGACTTTTATAACAACTTATTTACATAAGGCTTAAATGTGAAATAATCATCTATTGTTAAACTCAAGTTTTTAGCTGAACTAACACCAGGTAGCATATTGACATCTATATTAATTTTGACTTTAGTTCTCATTTAGTTATAATTACATTTCGCGTTATCGTTTCCAAATAAAATACTCTGTGATATCATTTATCTGTTACCAAACTCATAGTTTTTAAAGCATCAGTATAAACTTGTACCTTATCATCTGTGACTGAATTTAAAATAGTCCATCAAGAGTCAAATCGAGTTATACAAATTAAATATCAACAAAATCCGAATATGAACTATTCATTTGAATTTTCTGCCTCCTTTCAGAAAGATATGATTCAATAAAGTGTAGACAATTAGTTGAGAAACAAACTTTTAATTTTCTGACTAGCAATTGGTAGTTAATAATGTTGAAGGCCTTGGACAAATCGAATAACATATTTTTAAAAACTAACTACAACTAACTTTTTATCTCATGATGCTATGAGATCCCAAATTACTTCAATTAATGTACTAAAAGTTCTAAAATCTTGACAAGAACCAGACTGATAAAAGGATACTATGTCACTTCTAGATAGCAATTTATAAATTTGTTTAAATGATTTTTTCCTGGAATGTAGAAAATGCAGGGTAAAACACGAATACAGAAACGTGGTGACAGAAACAAAATTGTAGAAAATTGAAATAGACGGTATTAATAAATATTTTAAATTTGACACAACAGGTTGTAACGGTCACGTTTTGTAAGAACACCTTAAATTAGATAAAGCGCGCGATTATTCCTTTTACTATTGAATTTAAATTATAAGATATTGATCTTAGCATTATACGCGTTTAAATTTTATCGGCTAGTCATGACAAATGCTTGACCAATAGCATAGTAGCTTGTACCACCAAGTTTAGCGAATAGTAGACGATATACACGCCGACTCTAGCAGGGGGAGGACGCCGAAAAGATGGCGTAGAGGCGGTTGACGGTGTAGGGCCGTAAGAATTAAAAGCCGCCATGTATTTGTAAATATCTGTATATAGTGATTAATAACTGCGAATAGAATCTGTAAAGTAGTTATTATAGTTTTTATGTTCTGTGTTATTGTGTTCCATTGCCCATAGCTACAGCAGGGCAATCTTTCCGTCTAATCAACTGTAAGTACAATAGACTTTTATATTATGTATGCCTCTCGTGATGCTAATGTTCCTGTTTGAAGTCGATTGCGAAAATGCAGAATTATTGACGGCTTCAATACCTCATTCCACGTTTGGCTAATAATAATATTTATTGTATCCAGTGCTACCGTCCGGTAAAGACTTCTCTTACCCCATGAGAAGACTATAGTGCGTGAATAATTTCATGTGAACGTTATGTTTGCGTAACTATATCGCCCCATTTTTAGACATCTCCCGTGTGTTTTGGGCATACAAACATAGAGTACGACTACCGAACCAGTCTATATCGAAAGTATTAATTGTCTGGCCATTTTTTGTTATTAATGTTACGTACAGTCTATAGTATTTTCATTTGTGGGTTTTCATGTAATTTAATTGAGCTTGTTTATGTTAAAGTAAGAATTCTTTCTTTTACCGCTCTGGCCAGATCGTGCTTAGTTTAGTTTAATTAATTATTTACCGTATACGGATTCTTATTGTGTACACTTTTGCTTTGTATTTTGCTATATGTCAGCTGGACTTTTAATGATTTGTTTACATGATTATTCTGACGAAAGTTTCTGTAAAGATTACTCACGCCCAGATGTCAATTGCTCTATTATTTGCGCATTTTTCAGTAAACCATTAAAGTAAGTTAAATTCAATGATACGTTTTATTTCCACTTAAGAGAATTTAACGTTTCAAGATTCATTAGATAGATTTTTAAAACGTCCGTGTTGCACTAGAACTTGAACAAAACAGATAGTACAACCTCATCCCCAGGGAAATTTCACTCAGGAGGGGCTACTCATTGGATGACAAATCCGTTATCCACTGTACTAAACTCCACAAAAAAGTGCTTTACTAAACTATTCCCACAACACTTCAAGACTAATACAAATAAATCAAACAATAATGTAGATCTTCTACCAAGAAAATAATTATACATCTTTACAAGTTTCAGAGCATCTAAGTTTTAATAAATTTGTCTCTATAAAACGTTTTTGGTCCTTTCATGTTAGTTATAGGATAATTTAAATTCACACAAACATAAACGGATCGTATATTTCTCGGGAATTTATCTCGAGGCGAAACGTGATTTTGAATAAAATAAATTTGTAATCAGAGAGCGTTGTGCCTCAAAGGATAGAAATGAGAGACTTGTATGAAGGACACCAAATCCGTTCCTTTAGAAATTCAATTAACTACCGGACAAACAAACTTACATATAATCACTGCTGTAACAATGTAAATAATTTAATTAGGAAATATGTTTATGTGAGTAGTACAATAATAATTGAGTACAATTTTGCTCTAAATTATATTGCAAATGACATTGACTAAATTCTGCCCTATGTCGAGTAGTAAAGAAATCCCCCAACTAGCACAATTAGTCGTGGGAACGTAGTAATGACTATTGTAGGCACTTTAAAGTGTTTTGGAACTAGTCACAGGCACATCACAGGAACGTTCCTAATACGTGCTTATGACGTTGTTGCTCCGGAGCGGCGACGTGGCGGCGTAGACGCCGCAACTTTCAGAAAACTTTACCACTACCTACTCTTTCAAATCGATGTTGCCCTTTCTTTGTCTTGCAACCGATTTTATTATATTTATGTTTCATTCTTTCATACGATTCTTGTTCTTGTTCATTTCCCTAACTTAGAAATTTAATAAAATATCAGAAAGTAATATTAGACAGCAAAACTTATATGCTATTTTCCAATGGTCTAAGGGTCACAATTAAAACGAATACAATTTTACTGACAAACATAATGATAAAACGTCCGAATCTAACCACGCGCCTTTAAAATTTGCACTTTTTAATGAAAATATTGTTTTTAAAATATGTAATGAGAATATGACACACTAGATGCCGAAACCTATTTTTTATTGTTCTTCGGAACTTAACACAACTTTTTATGTATTTATTTGTTGTATTTGGTGAAGAAATGGCGACAAATTAAATTTATTAGTCAATTGTGAAATTATGGTTCATGTGTTATAACAATGGCGTCGATAATTTTGGCCATCAACATGGCGTATTTCAGAAAATATGACTTTAAGGTCGTTTTCGCCAAGAAATGCTACTTGAAAGGAATTGCTACTTGGCGATAGTGACGAAAACTGTAAATACGTAACTTTAAAGTTATACTTACCACAAATCTGCGAATGGAACTGTAGCATCACTTCAAAGTCGTAGCAAAGTTGTGACTACCACAAATTACCTCTTTAAAGTTGCCGCTGCTACTTCATGGTTACATTTTTCCCGATATTGATTCGGAACCTACATGTTAGCCGTACGTTGAGGTGTAGACTGAACGCGTTCTTAGCTTTTGCTGTTTATCATTTACCTAACTTCACATTGAAAGACCTATAAGCTGTCGCAATTTACATGTATGCAGCCATATATCAACGACTTAATAAACATAAACCTCGTTGGTATAATATACTATTACAGTGATAGATAACATAGAAGAAAAGGTAGGTGTAATAAAACTGTGTTGAAATATTAAATTTTGTTGCCATATTTTGAACATAAAATGTTGCATAGCATAATATAGCAGCATATAATTCTAGTTTAGGTGAGCCAAACGTATTATATAGGTTAGGTTTGTTGCATTAACTTTATCTATGGTCAACGTTGGGAACTAGATGGTGAAATATGCTTCATGGTAAATTTCAGAGGTGATGTGCACTTTGTAGTAGCCGTACACAGTTCTGTAGGTAGCAGTAACAGCATTAACACCTATGAATATTACTTACAAGTTCCACTACTTTAAAGAAATAGTGAAGGTTCCCAGAACGTCGCGGTAACTATTAAAGCTACTTGAAGGTGATTGCAACTTCGAAGTCACATTTCAGTGATGCGAGTTAGTCGCTGCTACCATAGTTAACCACCTTCAAGTTCTGAAAACCCGAAAGTCGTCCCACTGGTAACTACCACGTTCCCATGTACCACGAAAGCTACGTAGAAGTTGCGTAACTATAAAGTAATCATTAGTAGTAGAAACTACGAGGCAGGGACTGTAGACTTGTCAAATGAAGTTATTTTTACACCAAAGTCATAAATTTAGTCGCAATTACGTAATGGTTACTCATACGAAGTTCCTATCTCAGTTACTGTCACTTTGGTGCTAGTTGGGCCCATGATATCGACCTTATTGTGTTGATTTTACTTAAGACTTCCTCAGCTCAATGTATTTTTCTTTAGCTTATGTAGACGATTATTACAACTAGTTCCAGTGCAATAGGTAATAGAAATTGGATCTAAAAACTCACATTCTATAATTACTGTTAACGTTTGAAGAAGGTTGAGAATATAGCGAATATTACCAAATATTACAGAATAATATAACAAAGTTTTAATTAATAATAACAAAACATTTTCTTGTTCCACTGAGAATACTAGCTCTCTGAGTTCTTCATAGCGTTTCTTATATGGAAAGTAAGAGGCCGCACATGAATGCACAGTGTTCGTAAGCAAGTAAACATAAAACAGCTAAACATTCATTATGCAATTACACATCACATTACTATTGGTAAGATATTAATTCTTCAATCTCAAACTCATTCTTCTTTATGCCTATTTTGACTCGAATCTCAAGAGAGAAATATCAACTTTTAAACCTGAAAAAAGCAAAGGTATCGATAACGTTCCGATAATACTGATGTAAAAAATGTTGAGGTATTAAAAAGGCCCATTTTGTTTTTAATAAATATTTCAAATATTCTCGGAGTTCTACCATTCTATATTGCAAATGTTACTTTAAAATAAGTACTTGGCGCTAACCGAAGTTATTGTGTAAAATGGGTATACCCATTCGGCAACGCCCGACTGCAACTTTCATTAGTTTCGTAAGAATTTTATTAACAAAATTGCTACTTAAGAAATCAGTACCTGCACACCCAGATTTCTAATCCAAATTTCGATAGTTAATCATCTTGGAACTAGCATTTGGAAATAATTGCTCATAGAGTTCTATTAGTATGACATTGAAATCATCTGCGCCAAGGCACAGTGGTCCCAAATCGAATTTTTTTGGTTAAAAAATGGCAAATCTTGTCGGAAATGAACATTTTTTTTAAAACTAAAGCTTATACCAATTTTCCAATAAATCCTCGAAGCCCCAATATTGCAACAAGAAAATCCTTTTTTATTATTTTAAGTTAAAGGCCAAATAAAATAATTGATATAATATTCTGAATAACTTCATACGATAAAAATAGCGAGTCCTTGAATATATGTCGAATTCCACTTCGACAGCTGTCAATTGACATTTTAAAGCATTGGCATTAAAAAGCTGAATTTGCTTTGCTTCATTTTCTAACTAGCTTCGAAGCAACTATTTTAGTCTAAGAATTGTAAAGTATAGGTGATATATCAAAATTTTATGACTAATTTGGCACAAAAGATTTATTGAGAGATTGACAGCTGTCAAATGACATGTGACCTATACTTTACTATTTTTATACAGAAATATTTGCTCCGAAGTTTTTTGGATAATTATAGCTAATTCGAAAATAAAGTAAAGCAAAATTAGCTGTCAAATGAGACAAAAGGTGTCAATTGACAGCTGCCAGAATGACAGTTGACTAATATTCAAGGACCCGAGGTTTTTAACGTATGAAGTTATTCAGTGAATTATATCAAAGATGATTTAAATAAACTTTTTTTTTGGCGTTCAACTTGAAATAATAAACAAGGAAATTTTTTTCAAAATCCGGGCTCCTAGGATTTGTTGGAATTTCGGTAAGCTCTAATTAAAAAAAAGTTCATTCCCAACAAGATTTGCGCCCACTTGCCATTTTTCAACCAAAAATTCGATTTGGAACCACTGTGAGAGGTGGTAATGGGTTGATGCCTAAACATTTTTTTAGACCTTTTTGTTCTCACACACACACACATACACCCACACACACACACTAAAATGAAGTTTTATTTTGATAACTGCTTTATATTAATAATGGAGTGGGCATGTTGGAGGTAGTGGTGAGGGTGGCAGATGTCATAAAGAAGTTTGAGACCTACACTTCCAGTAAATACACCAAGTCCCAAGTTTCTGGAATCTCACTAACTTCCTTCACTTTTTCACCCTTATTTACACTACTTACACCCCAATCCCTCAACGGATAAACTCAAAATATAATAATAATAATAATAATGTCTTTATTGATGCAATGCTCATAATATTACAATATAATAGTATAACATAAAATAAATAACAATACATCAAGGGCGAAGGTTAGCTACCAGACCTATTCTACCACTTAACCCATAACTTAAAACTAATAAAAAGAGAGACAGAATATATAGTAATAAAAGTGTAAATATAATATAAATGTTTGTAAAGTACTATAAAGATAGGAAAGAATAATTACAACCATAGTCAATTAAGTATAAATAGGTAGTGTTAAAAATTTAAAAAAATTAAAAATTATGTAATCTAGTTCCAGATGTCGTTATTATACGTACTTATAGCAAACAAGTCACTTCAGTTTCTGAACAGGTTGTTTGACTTATTTTCCCATAATTACCTATATTTAACCCTCAACCCTTCACCGCAATATGCTTAAGATCAGTGTCAGATCTCGTTACAACACATACATGTACCAAGTTTCTAGTCAATATCTTAAATAGTACTCGAGAAAACGTGCGTACAAACAAAGTTAGAGATCGACAGACAGACAGGACAGAAACTTTTTATTCAAATTTAGAATCTCGACGTTTCATGGCATTTTAAACTTATTTCAAGAAAAACAATTTTTACCAATTTTTTAACGATTGCTATACTTCCACTCCACCACGTGGATGTTGAAGCAATACTTCAATAATGAAACATTTTGCAAGCAGCAAAAAAAACTATCTAGGAGCTGTAGGAGCACTAAAATAAAAACTGTTTGTAAAATTCTTGATTTACAATCTTCGCATTTTTTCGATATCCTGAATTATGGTTATGTTAGCAAATGAATTTGTCTTCCTTATTGGACAATTCTAATTCTAACACTAGTTTCCACACAGTCCCCTACGGCTATGCAAAGTAAACCCCCTACGGCTATGAAGATTAAGTTAAAATGAGAATAAAGGCCTAAAATGAATTTATTATATATGGGTTTTTTTTTACATTAATGTTTGACACTGACTAAACGAAAAAAACAGGTTTTCACCTATGTATTACCCAACTAGTAATAGAGCCGTTATACTCTATACATGTTTAAAAGTGAATTATTTTTTGTTTGCTTATACTTGTAATGAAAGATATTCTTAATAGGATTTTGCAAACAGTAGAAAACACTATACATGAGAACTAAAATAAAAACTAGGTATTTATAAAATTATTGATTTAGAATCTGCATTCTTTCGATAATCTGAATTCTGGTTATGCCAGCTATTAAAATCCTAAAATAAATTTGTCTTTTTAATTGAACAATTCTCATTCTAACAATAGTTCCCACAGTGCCCTATCGCTATGCAGAATAAACCAGTATCCACATAACCCCCTACTGCTATGAAGATTCAGTTAAAATAAGAAAAAAGTCCTAAAATGAATTTATTTACATAACTCGTTATACTTGTAATGAAACATATTCTTTATAGGATTTTGAGTATAAGCAAACAAAAAATAATTCACTTTTAAACATGTATAGATTATATAGGTTCCATTACTAGTTAGGTAATATACAGGTGAAAATTTGTTTTTCTCATTCAGTCAATGTCAATCATTAATGTAAAAAGAAACTTGGTAATTGTCTTGGTTTTTGCATGGAACATCGTGTGAGCGGCTTTGTGCCTTTCTGATGAGCTCCAGAATAAAGGCGAAACACGTTTCAAAGGTTAAGCATTTACAAGAAATAGAATGCTATATTTCATGAAAATGTAATCCATTTGAATGAAGAATTTTCCAAAAGACGAGTTATAAAGATGAAATTTCCCATCCTGCTATTGGTTTTCCTCTGACCGTACTGTTAAATCGATTTTAATTCTTGAGTCTGGAGACTCGCAATACTATATCGCAGCAAATTGTTCTTTACAAATTAATAAAAAATATAACACTGATTAAACATATACTTTATAGGATTTGGAAAACAGCAGACAAAGTAATCTCTGAAGAATGGAAAGAAAAACTAACTATAGCAATATTAATTTCCAATCCTTTCAATGTATTGATCACATGCATTCTAGTTATGTTAGCAATTAAATAATTATAAAATGAAAATATTTATTCCTTAATGAAACATATTCTTTATAGGATTTTGCAAACAGTAGAAAAACTATTTATAAGAACTAAAAAGAAGAACTATCTGTAAAATTATTGATTTCCAATGTTTGCATTCTTTTGATAAAATGAATTCTGGTTGTGCTAGCAATTAAAATCCTATAATGAATGTCTATTTCTTATTTGGCAATTCTCATTGTAATCCTAGTCCCCTACGTCCATGAAGATTAAACTAGTAACTACATAACCCCTTACGATCATGAAGATTCAGTTAAAAATGAGAACAAATTACATGATTACATTTTCATGAAATCTATCATTCAGTTTCTTGGAAAAGTTTAGCCTTTGAAATATTTTTCGTCCTTATTCTGGAGCTCATCAGAAAGACATAAAGCCAGTCACGAGATGTTTCATTTAATGCTAAAGAACTTACAAATTATCTTGGTCTTTACATGAAATTATTATGATAGATTACATGAAAATATAACCCATTAGAATGAAACATTTTCAAGGACAAAGTATGTAAATAAATTCAGTTTAGGCCCTTGTTCTCAATCGCAAGGTAGTATGTAGATACTAGTTTACAATGCATGGCCGTAAGGAAATATGTGGACACCAGTGTTACAATGAGAATTGTCAAATCAGAAATAGACAAATTCATTTTAGAATTTTAATTGCTAGCACAACCAGCATTCAGGTTATCAAAAGAATGCAAAGATTGGAAGTCAGTAATTTTACAGATAGTTTTTCCTTTTAGTTCTCATAGATAGTTTTCCTGCTGTTTGCCAAATCCTGTAAAGAATATGTTTCATTATAATTAAAAGCAAACAAACAATAATTCACTTTTAAATATATTAATAATATATATAATAATTATCATTGTAACACTAGTATCCACATAACTCTTTACGACCATGAAGAGTAAACCTAAAATGAGAACAAAAAACCTGTTTATACAATAAAAAATCCTAATATACTTAACTGTCAAAATTAATCTTAGTATTTTTTTGACAACCTACATCTGGTTGTGCTAGAGAACAGAAATGCCGTAAACCTGTAGATAGTTTTCTTTTTATTCTTCTCGATTACTTTGCTGTTACTCTGCTATTTGCCAAATCCTATAAAGAAGATATTTTCTTATACTTATATCTAGAGACGAAGTAAGTAAAAATAAGATAAATATAATTTAATGTCTCACGTGACTATGGAAATACATAAACAAAGAACTGTCATGGTTGACGGCCAAAAAAGTTTTGAGAACGGAAGTAGATTCTCTTCCGAAACGTTAACTACCTATAGCTTTGATTTTCAGTTTTTAGTTCATAACATTGTTCTAGTTTATATATTTTTAGGTGTGAGACTTTTTGATTGACAGTCAAGTACTCAAGAACCAACCTCTGTCTGATCCGTTTGGCGCAGAGGTTTTTTCATTAAAAATTTTTAAATATTTTTCAGTGGCAAAATACCCAATAAAAAGTAAGAAAATCTGAACATGCCACAAATAAACAATTACAGACAATTCTTATATCTAAACAAAAAAATAATTCACTTTAACTTATACATACTAAATTTACTGTTACCTAGACCAGATTTTAGGTAATACTAATTATTCCATATGCCAATAAATAAAGAAGACGTTTGGTACATTATGAAACTCTCAAAGATTTTGAAACTATTTTTGTCAACGTTATTAACGTTGCTGTTGAACCCATTTCTAATTATGAAATAATTTATTTATTAAAATTACATGAGCTTCTTTGTTTTTAGGTGTGAGATATTTTGCATTAATAGCCACCATACGAAAACCAACCTATGTCGGATCTATTTTGGTGCAGACGTTTCTTTTAACAGATTCTTAATTATTTCTGTGAAAATGACAAAATACTCAAATAACAGGACGGGAATACATATTCGTGTTTAATTAATGCCGCTGTTTTGTTTCATTCATGTTTATCTATGCATGTTCCCTAAACTGAAAAAGTCTATTGAAATTACTTGAAATAATTAAAACATGTTTCTGAATAGATACGAATATTCATAAAGGCATGATTTTTAATTAGTGTCAGCCTATAAAACTTAAATTTGTACACATTTGGTGGTGCATTCTCGTATCATATTTAAATCCAGGTTCTCTTAATTTTCTTACTTACTTTAATACAATTTTCCGACATTTAAATTAACTAAGTGATAAATGCATAAAACATATAAAACTTAAGAGAGCATGCTTTCGCACACAATTCTGTTGCAGTCACATTAAATCTGTATTTAAAGAGTGTGTTAAATACACACTCTTTAAATAACGAAAAGCTATAGAAATGGAGATTTTAGTTCACATCGCGTTAATTAAAAACGTTAACTGTACCGTAACTTTTGTGTGCAAGCAAAATTTGCAAATTGTAGGAAAGAAAATAAATACATTGAAAATTTTTAGACCCGAATTAAAAATGTGAAGTAACCTTTTCAACGAATACCGTGTATTTATGTTAAATAAACTTGGCGTCTACAGGATGGGAAAGGAGATGAATGAAAGCAGAATGAGTAACAAAAAAGCTTAGCATAGAAATCTGTTAAAATATAATATATTCATGAAATGGGAGGGTACAAATAATAGTAAAATATTTTTACAAAATTTCATGTTATACTAGAATAAAATTGTATCTTTCAGATAATGTATAATGACTGATGATTTATTTAGCACAATCTAATTCGAATACTTCGCATATCTATATTTCTACCGATTATAATAATATGAATATAATGCGTGACGGTATTACCGCATGATAAATAGTTGACTTTGACTAAATAGTGGTTAAGACAATTATGTGCCTTGTCTATTCTATCTCAAATTTATCCTTGTATTTTATTAATTTTCACCATAAATGCAAGCACATTAGAAACTGTCTCCTTCGAATTCAAGTAGACAGTATATGATGAGAGCAAGTGGTGATAGTATTATTCAACTCCAGGATTGCTTGTTTTTGGTAGTAAGTGCACTATTAATATTATATTATATCAGCAGTAAACATTTCAGTTACGCAAGTATCTACAAATTTCACGGATAATTGTAAAATATCGTTGTCATTATTTGATACAATTATTGTACTAATGCTTAAAAATCATCTAAGTTATTTGCTCTAGTACAGCTACTTGTGCTGCTCCCCAAGGATCTATTTTGTTGCCAACATTATCATATCCATTCATGTTCTTTATGATACCAGAATAACCGTAGCCACCAAATTGTAATTGGTGTTGGTGATAGCTTTAAGGAAATTGTTTTACGGACAACGACCTCTGGGAAGAGCTTCGTAGTCGCAAGCAAAAGAATTATAAGCGAGTAATTATTTATATAGTTGTCATGTAGAACTATTTCAATCACTTGATTCTTAAGACTACGAAGGCAGAAGGAAAAACTTGTTTGAGAGAATATATTGTTCGTTTTGTGCTTTTAGAAATTAGATCGATGGAGCAACTTGCCGAGATTTGCGTATCTTGGAGGACGCAGGAGTTGTAAAACAACAGTCTAGCACTTCTAGCATCTGATATTTTAGTGTAAAGAATTTAAGAGTTATTCTCGACTGTAGATTAGAATTTGACTAGTAACTATGTCACAAAAACATGTTTTACACCTTAAAGTTGTTGGATAGAAATATAAGGTATACAGGGTGTAATCAGTTTCATGTCATTAAAAAAAAACTGGTAATGGGGGCCGACTAGATAAACAAAAAACCTTTATGACTTTTCCCTCTAGGGGCACTTTGAAAAAAACTGACCTAGGTCAACCTTTTTAATATTAATGTAGAAAATAATTGAGAACCACTGCTTTTCTTGGCCAATGGACTTGTAGTTCCCAATTATACAACTTTTAAATTGTCATAAAAAAGTGCAAAGGCCTTGGATCATCGACCGCCTTTGATGAACCGCCTCAACCTAACTGAGGCAATTATAAAGAGGTAAATAATTCGTTATCTTTTCCTGCACAACTGCAAGCAAATAATGGCCGTAGGAGTTTAAACAGAGCATTTCTTTACATGTGTGTGTCTTTTAATTTGGAACAAAATATTGGATTGTTGCGTACATCTGGCAACTTTAAGTAATTTTATTAAATTCTATTAAACAGAATGAATTTTTGAGAAATATGTACAGGTATTTACCATACTCTAGTAACTAAAACCTCAGACATTAAATTATCATAGGTAATCTGTTTAAATTTAGGAATGTACACATTAATTATATTTTCATGTTTCATCCATTTAACTCTTTTTGTATTCCAGTTTTTGCTAACAGCTCTCGTAGAACACAGAGGCTTCGATCGCATAGTAAATATATCTATTTCACAGCACAAATTTCTTAATTATTGGTTAAACCAAATATACTGCAGGAAGTATTATGGGTTGCATATAACAACGCGGACCCATTCTTAGTAATTTTTAGTTTATAGTATGGTAATATGTTAATTGAGACTTGAGAGGGGATATCTCTTTTATTAGCTAGCTGGTAGGAGAATGGCCATTTCTGTAGCCAATTCTGCAGCAGCAATTACTTTGAATTTTAAGTTTTTTGATAATCATTCAGTCGCGAGTTGTGACACTTCTGCCGTTATCAAACTTTTTCTTAGTGATCTATCTAATAAAAGGTAATTACATTTATTTATTTGATTCCTCTCATTAGTGTTTAACGGCCTTTAGCCATATTTTTCATTTCTGCTAACTAAACAACCATAATTCTGAAACATGTGCTGATAATATATTTTTTTTTTTCCCAAACGTAGAGTTTTGCTGCCAAATAGCTGATTATATAGATGATTATATAGATGATTATATAACTGATTATTTTAACAACTGATTACATAGATAATTAACAAATAACTGATTAGATAGTTAATACAAATTATTTAAATCATTTACCGAAATAATTTGCATAATTAGTACAAATAGTCTACATAATTTACACATGGAAAATCAATTTCGTTTGATGGTTAAATGTCTGCTAGATTTCATAAGACGGATAGTCCAGTCAAACACAGTTTAGTAAAGTTCAGCAGTCGATTGAAATTCCGTTTAGTCAAGTCCAGTTTAGTCCAGTCAATCCCAACCAACAGCAAAACCCTAGCGTTATACAGGTTAGCAAGACGTCAAACCACGTCGAGGAGCAATCTGTGTTCGGAGAGGCTGTTAGGAAAGGCTACCAGAACTCACCAGGAGCCCTCATCCACTATCTATCCATCATCAGGAGGATTGGTGAGATTCTGAGAATTTCATTGATATTTTTTTTTGTTGTATAATATTTACTGTATAACTTCCATTGCACAATATATTTCTTTTCTTTTAATGATAAATTAATTAAGCTATAAATATTTTCTGTTGGAAATTGTGATAATATTACTTAATATTTCTATTTCATAATTGATAATATTATTTTATAAATTTTAAATTGATTAAAATCGCTGATTTGTTTTTACATTGATGATTTTTTCTGAAGTAATTAATAAATAAGTATCTTTTATCGTAAAATTTAATTTTTAATTTTTTCTGTTTGTCTGTCCGCCATAAGATCAAATCTTTCCACGGCGGTTGGTTTCACCATCACAGGGGTAGCAGTAACTCTTAAATTTTCCGTGGATGGCGCTCATAATTTTTACATCATTTTAAGCTACCTCTGAGTGTTGGAACAAACTAGCTAGGCAAAATATCACAAAAATATTGGTTCACCCTCTGGCTGATTTAAAAAAATATATATTAATTGAACCCACGAAATCCCAGCCACGCACCAGATCAGCTAGCCGTTCGCCGTCACTATTTGTGTGTTGGTTGAATTGCCTTTGGTTATCACCTTAACCGGTGATATCATTGTTAATTTTTCTAGGGCCAAGTAGTGATGTAACAATGGTGCCCAGTAACGTGAGGCCCGAATAAGGTTCAGTAAGTTTCGTTCTTTTAGTCAGGTTATGTAAATTTCAGATTTTTAAATGAGTAGAGGTGAATTTTAGAGTTTTTGTGGTATCAAGCATAAGCTAGTTTGATCTTATGAGAGACAGAAATTTAGGTTTTGAGTTTGAAAATATTATTTGTGCAATAATTTTATGTCTGGAAGTTATTTTATGATAATTTATTTTATCAATAATATGGTAAATACTACGTACAGAAACTAAGTATAAAATTCAATATTTTATATCTAATTTAGAGGACTATACGAATTCTTCTAGCAGTATAAAACAGGCGATGTTTTGTTAGTTTTTATTTAACCATAAAAAAATCTTATCACTTTTAAGGAATTTAATATCCAGTGATAAGGATTAAGTTTAATACATTTGGGTTGGGTTTAGAATTGCCTATTTGATTAAAAATATCAAGGTGATTTATAAATTAAAATAGCGAATTAGTAACTCCGTTTATTTTAATATTAGGTTCAGTTCAGTTAGGTATTGCAAATTTGATTTTAAATCAAAGCAATTATATTTTAAAATAGCAAGTAAAAACTTTGCGTATTTTAATAAATTTGCTACATTGAAATTAACTCAAATTTATTTAGTTTAGTGAGTCAGCGATTGTACGCCTGTACAATCTTTATGTCAGTTTAGACTTTTTACGTTATTTTATAGAGTATTCTTTACTTGATAATTAAATTTCAGTTAGGTATTATTTTTAATACCACTTATAGTTCGTTTTTCTTGTAGAGACATATACAGGTATTGATTTTTAATTTGTTTTTGAGTCAGTTTAAGTATCTTTAGTGAACAAGATGGACTCACCGCTTGTTATAAACCCTTCTTATCTGACAGAGGCTGAGTTAGATTATGAACTTAGAATCAGGGGTGTAATAAGTACTCGTAGAAAATTGCAAGACAAGAAAATCGTTTTGAAAAGATTTTTAGAAAAGTCAAATGGGGAGATTAAGAAATTAAAAGATCCAAACTTTGAATTGGACACCGAGAAAAATGTGATTGAGACAACACTTATCGAACTCGAATCATTAATTCTAGATTTTTCAGCAACTGTAATTGATACTATGTACTTAATTATTTCCTCGCGTTTAGCTTCATTAACGTATAGAGTGGATAGATTTAATGTTCCAGAGGAACCACTTGAAGTTAAAACCTCGTATACCGAGTTTAAACAGGATGCTCAAGCCGCATGCCTAGAGCTAGAAGCTAAACTAGCAAATAATGTTATTAAAACGGTAGAGTTAGATAATAGCGACATAGTTTTACCCTCAACCTCTGTCAATAAAAAGTCAATACCAGTATATAAGTGGAATATAAAATATGATGGCCGAACAAGCGTAAAAGCATTTTTAGAAAGAGTTGTGGAGTTGTCAAAAGCTCGCAACGTCACTTTTAAAGAACTTTGTGAGTCTGCAATAGACTTATTTGAAGGTCATGCTTTAATTTGGTACAGATCTGTTAGAGATAAGGTCACCTCTTGGGATCAGTTAGTTAATGAAATGCACAATACTTTCTTACCACTAGAATATAATGAAACTTTATTAGACGAAATTAAATCACGTAAGCAGGGGCGTAGTGAGAAAATAACTATATATGTTGCCACCATGCAGAATTTATTTAATAGATTAGTATCACCTGTCAGCGAAGCTGAACAGTTAAGAATAATTAGAAAAAATATTTTACCAATTTATGTTGAGCGATTGGCTTTAGTTGATGTTAGGGACACTTGTGAACTAGTGACATATTGCAGGAAAATCGATGATGCCTTGCAGGCCAAGAATAAATATTCGCCTCCAAGTGCAACTAATGCCCTTGAATCCGATTTAGCTTATGTAGAAAGTTCAGAACCGTCATCTTCAAAAAGGCAACATAAAATATTCAGAAAAAAATGTAAGACTTTTTCTAATAAAAACTTAGCTTCAGTTAATAAAGTTGTGCCGACAACAACTACAATCCCAGAAAATAAAGTTTCAAGTATAAGCACGTGTTTCAACTGTAAGAAAGTTGGTCACGAATTTATACAGTGCAAAGAACCAAGAAAAAGGTTTTGTTTTAAGTGTGGTAAACCAGACTGTACAGTTAGAACATGTACCATCTGTAATGAGGTTAGGTTGGTTCCAAAAAACCAGTAAGGAGGTCTGTCGACTTAGGCCGACGTCAGACAACTCCTCAGAATGGCCGAATATTTTATAATTCACGATTAAGTCAAATAAAGAATATTTCTAAGTCTAGTAGTCGTAATTCTCTCAATAGGGTCAAGCCAAAAACGGATTTATCCGATTGGAATAATTGGAAAGTAACAGTCAAAAACTTTTTAAAGTCTAGTAAGTCAGTTGTGTTACCAGTAGCAGAAATTGATACTTTGGGTGTTTCTTTAAATAATCTCGAACCTTGGTATCTAAAACTTAGAGAGAGAATTATGAAAAATCCACATAAGTTTCCTCAGTGGATGGTCAAAGACGGGTATCTTTTCAAACATACCAAGAGTAAAATAATTTTGCGTACAAACATTTCAGAATGGAAATTAGTAGTTCCTCTAGCAGAAAGGCAAAAAGTTATGGTTGACTGCCACGAGAATGAAAATTCTGGGCATTTAGGTTATTATAAAACGCTACACAAAGTAGCAGAAAACTTTTATTGGCCTAAAATGCGAAAGGACATACTAACGTACATTCGAAAATGTGAAATCTGCGGCAGAGAAAAGTCTCTGAACACGCAGAGGTTTGGGCAAATGGGCGCAGAAAAGAAAGCCTCTTTTCCTTTTCAGTTTGTAGCATACGATACAATGGGACCTTTTCCCAGAAGTACGAAGGGCAATAGGTTTTTGTTAGTAGCCGTAGACTATTTCTCTAAATTTGTGCTAATGAAACCCGCGCGTGAAGCCACTTCAAAAGCTATCACAACTTTTCTCGAACAAGTATTTTTAACTTATGGCACACCCCAAGTTTTATTGCTAGATAATGCTACAGCACATACTAGCAATATGTTTAATAACTTTGTTAAGAAATTCAAAATTTCTAAGTTGTGGTATAGTTGTTTTTATCATCCCCAAATAAACCATGTAGAAAGGGTAAATCGTACAATTGGCACTATGATCAGAAGTTTTCTCAAGGGTTCACATAAGAAATGGGACGAAAATATTTTAAATATTCAGTCTGCGATTAATTCAGCCGTACACGAGGTGACCGGATTCACCCCGGCATTCCTGAATTTTGGGCGAAAGCTGCCTGTGACGGGTGATTATTATGATGAAGTCGACGTTTCAGATGTGAGTGACCTTGGAGAAAGTAGAAGATCATATGCCAATGAAATGGATAAACTTCCTCAGTTATATAGGGATGTTCAAGTTAAGTTAAATGTTGCGTATCAAAAGGGTGCCAAATATTATAATTTGAGAAAACGAGACAAAGTTTTCAAAGTTGGAGAAAAAGTCTGGCTCAGAAATTTTGTGTTGAGTAACGCCGCAGAATTCTTTTCTGCTAAATTAGCTAATCGCTATGTACCGTGCATTGTCAGGAAAGTATTATCTAAAGTTGCATATGAGCTGAACCACCTAGACGGAACTCCAGCTGGTACTTGGCATGTATCGAAGCTCAAGCCTTATTTGGGCTCGAACGCCAGCTTGCACGAGGTCTAGAACCATAAGCTCGGACATGTTTTTAGTGCTTTGTAAAAATTTTGTATGCAGTGCACGTCCTTAAAGATTAATTTTTAGTTCAGTTTAGTACAACCTAGTCCCTAATTAAGTTTATTTAAGTTCAGTTAGTTTAGTTTGCCCAAACATTACAGTTTAGTCAGGTCTAGTAAAGTTTGCCCGTAAGTCCGATTATGCCACGGAGTATAATCAGACAAAATTTTAGTTTAGTCAGGTCAGGTATGCTTTGGGACGCCAAGTATAAAAAAAAATATGCTTTGGGACGCCAAGCATAAAATATTCCAAAATTTTCTATTTCAGAAAATGGAATATAATAAATTTAATCTGGGGGCACAGTTTAAATTTAGTTTAATTCGAGTTCAGTCTCGACAGTTAAGTTCAGTTAGGTTTGAGTTGTTTAATCATACAGTAGAGTAGGTAAACAAAAATTTCAGTCAGGTTTGGTTAGGGACGCCTAACATATTCTAAAATTTCCTTTGAAAGGAAATGGAATAAAATAAGTTTATTTTACGAAACATTAAAATAAATTTAATTTAAGACGAGCACAATCTCGTTAGTTCAGTACAGTATGAGCGCCGTCTCGACGCTTAGTTCGAACGACGTCGCGATTTTTAGTCAGGTCAGGTCAAGTAGGACAATGACTTTGTCAGGTTTAGTTTGCGGTTTCAACATTGAAAAATTAATGACAATTTTTCAAACCACATTTTCAATTGAATTATAGTGCTTTAGTACTAATTTAACGCTTTTTGTGTTAACGAGAGGGTTGATTTGCAACCAAACCTCTCAACCGCGGATCTTTAATGATTCTAGAACCATTGGTAGGTCTAACTTTGGTTTAGTTAGGTGTAGTTAGATATAGTATAGTGAGATAAGGTGCGGTAGAGCGTCGCAGTATTAATAAAATATTTAGGCGCCACCATAACAGTTAGTTAGGGTAAAAGTAATTTTAGTAAAATACCTTAGTAATACTGTTACTTAGTGTTAGTTAGTTAGGTTTAAATAGATTTAGTTGATTGGCCGATCATTTAGTTTTAGTAACTTTTAGGTTTAGTTCTGTTTAATCAATTTTTGAGTCAAGCACTCAAAAGTGCATAACATCGCACGAAAACTTAGCGACATAATTTTTTTTCATACTTCATGCATCTACTGTGATACTTCTTGACAAATTCAAGAATTTTAAATTGTTTTTTTTTAAATTTTTGTCGCTGAGATTATATAGGGTGGTAGGGTGGAGGTTCTTTAAATAGGGCCACTTAAAATGCGTAACTTCCAACTTAGCCGCATTACAAAGCGATACTCAACACCAAATATCTGCTTTAAAAAAAATCGTCAAACTTTTGGGTTGAGGTGACCTCACACTACCGAATAATTTCGCGTGAGGACACACACAGACAGACACAGTTCTGCCTTTCTAGTTTAGTTTGGTTTCGCAACTTGGTGTGTTTGGATCGATGCATATCCAATTACACTTGTGTAAATATTTTATTTTAAATTTTATTTGCGAAATTTCGGGTTTGACGATGTTAAGAGATTTTAGATTGAATACATGTTTATTGATACTTTAGAGAAATTTCATTAAGCATATACAAATTTTTAGTTTTGGTTTTCACTTTACATCAACTGGATAATAGTCCGGGCGCTTGGTCCAAAATAGTTTTGAATGCGTAGTTGTAATTTATATCTCGTAGTTGAATACTTTAATTCGTTGTGAATTTTAACAAACATTTAACCCGTAGTTGTAAATATTTTTTTTACACGTGGTTGTATAATGTATGGCTCTAGTCTATGGGCATACAGGTTAGTTTCCAATATTTTCTTTTTAGAAGTTGGACTTTGTGAGTTTGTCACCATTAAGTTGGGACATATAGTAAATAATTTTTTTAATTATTTATTTTTTTTTGGCCACGTATACGGGGTGTTTGCCATTTCACTTTAGCACTACGATGAGATAAATTTCACGCATTCATAATGTTTTCAATTTTAGTTTAGTACGGTTTACTTTTAGTACAGTTTCCTTTAGTACAGTTTGATGTTAGTACAATTCAGTTAGACATTTTGCTACCTAAATTTTTTTTTGGATCACAGCTGATCAAGAAATATTTCAGTAAGCTAAAATATTTCTTCCGGAGGAGAAGGGTGTGTTGCGTACATCTGGCAACTTTAAGTAATTTTATTAAATTCTATTAAACAGAATGAATTTTTGAGAAATATGTACAGGTATTTACCATACTCTAGTAACTAAAACCTCAGACATTAAATTATCATAGGTAATCTGTTTAAATTTAGGAATGTACACATTAATTATATTTTCATGTTTCATCCATTTAACTCTTTTTGTATTCCAGTTTTTGCTAACAGCTCTCGTAGAACACAGAGGCTTCGATCGCATAGTAAATATATCTATTTCACAGCACAAATTTCTTAATTATTGGTTAAACCAAATATACTGCAGGAAGTATTATGGGTTGCATATAACAACGCGGACCCATTCTTAGTAATTTTTAGTTTATAGTATGGTAATATGTTAATTGAGACTTGAGAGGGGATATCTCTTTTATTAGCTAGCTGGTAGGAGAATGGCCATTTCTGTAGCCAATTCTGCAGCAGCAATTACTTTGAATTTTAAGTTTTTTGATAATCATTCAGTCGCGAGTTGTGACACTTCTGCCGTTATCAAACTTTTTCTTAGTGATCTATCTAATAAAAGGTAATTACATTTATTTATTTGATTCCTCTCATTAGTGTTTAACGGCCTTTAGCCATATTTTTCATTTCTGCTAACTAAACAACCATAATTCTGAAACATGTGCTGATAATATTTTTTTTTTTCCCAAACGTAGAGTTTTGCTGCCAAATAGCTGATTATATAGATGATTATATAGATGATTATATAACTGATTATTTTAACAACTGATTACATAGATAATTAACAAATAACTGATTAGATAGTTAATACAAATTATTTAAATCATTTACCGAAATAATTTGCATAATTAGTACAAATAGTCTACATAATTTACACATGGAAAATCAATTTCGTTTGATGGTTAAATGTCTGCTAGATTTCATAAGACGGATAGTCCAGTCAAACACAGTTTAGTAAAGTTCAGCAGTCGATTGAAATTCCGTTTAGTCAAGTCCAGTTTAGTCCAGTCAATCCCAACCAACAGCAAAACCCTAGCGTTATACAGGTTAGCAAGACGTCAAACCACGTCGAGGAGCAATCTGTGTTCGGAGAGGCTGTTAGGAAAGGCTACCAGAACTCACCAGGAGCCCTCATCCACTATCTATCCATCATCAGGAGGATTGGTGAGATTCTGAGAATTTCATTGATATTTTTTTTTGTTGTATAATATTTACTGTATAACTTCCATTGCACAATATATTTCTTTTCTTTTAATGATAAATTAATTAAGCTATAAATATTTTCTGTTGGAAATTGTGATAATATTACTTAATATTTCTATTTCATAATTGATAATATTATTTTATAAATTTTAAATTGATTAAAATCGCTGATTTGTTTTTACATTGATGATTTTTCTGAAGTAATTAATAAATAAGTATCTTTTATCGTAAAATTTAATTTTTAATTTTTTCTGTTTGTCTGTCCGCCATAAGATCAAATCTTTCCACGGCGGTTGGTTTCACCATCACAGGGGTAGCAGTAACTCTTAAATTTTCCGTGGATGGCGCTCATAATTTTTACATCATTTTAAGCTACCTCTGAGTGTTGGAACAAACTAGCTAGGCAAAATATCACAAAAATATTGGTTCACCCTCTGGCTGATTTAAAAAAATATATATTAATTGAACCCACGAAATCCCAGCCACGCACCAGATCAGCTAGCCGTTCGCCGTCACTATTTGTGTGTTGGTTGAATTGCCTTTGGTTATCACCTTAACCGGTGATATCATTGTTAATTTTTCTAGGGCCAAGTAGTGATGTAACAGGATTAATGTTTATAATTTAGAATATTTAAATGTGATTTATTAACGTTTGTAACATAAATGAGTGTCCTGGGTTAAAAGCTTACCACCTAAGTAAATCATCTGCATCTGCATCAATACACAGTTCAGTACGTCGAATTAAGGACATACGTACTCCGTTCAACACTAAACAATAAACTATCAACTAACGTTGTCAATAAAGAAAAATAAAAGAAAAACTTGGTCCAAAATCCAAAACGGAATACAAAAAGAACGAACAAGTAAGTTGTGTCTTTACGTAATCAAGAATTTAACGACTTGAACGGTAAAGTCAATAAAATATATCTTCACTATAAGTACACAGCGACCCGAAATTCAAAAATAACAAAAACTACGAACGGCGGGTTAGACGTGTGTACATAGCAAAACACCCACAGAAAATATTACACAAGGGAGAGTGAGAGTATAGTTTTCTTCAGATCAGATCTACTAAACACTCAGAAAACGTCGACGTCTTTCATCTTATTTACCGCACCGCTAAAGACCGCCGAAATTTTACAGCTGTCTACACAAATATTGAGTATCATAGGCAAAGACGTGTGCGACGATCTAAACCTACCTCAATAATCGAGCAGTTCTCAAAAGATTTTATTGAAAATTTGCGAAATCTTTGTTTATTTTTTTTTTCTCCAAAACTATGAGCTTTAGCCCCATGTTATGTAAAGTTTTTTTGTTTATTGTTGTCTTGTCGTTCCCTACCGCTAGTTTTTTTTAATGACATGAAACTAATTACACCCTGTATAAATTTTAAATTATGCAAGCCACTCGCAGAGACTCTAGGTGTTGCTAATTTTAAATTATTGAAGTACATTTTATTATTCCTCTCTTAGTAAAATCACCGAAATTGGACTTCAGAAAATACATAAATTTTTTGATTTCTTAATATTTTGAGAAGCTACGATCAAGTTTCGGTACAAATAAATCTTCTTGGTTGACTGAAATTAGAAAATATATGCGAATACCACATATCAGTATTTGTTAAACGTATACTGTCTTCTTCTTTCACATGATCTTAATGGACAAAAAATTGGCTTTGATATGTTTGCATAACGTAAATGTACGACATGTAACAACTTAAACGATTCTAATAGTACGGGAACTAGGTGGATCTTTCGGCAAGTCATCGTTTTATATTCTATCAGATATTTTCATCGATTTATGAATGATAACGTTGCCCAAATCGACTTATGGCGGGGTACCTCCTTTCAAGTAGGTCATGAGTGGTCCAAGATATAAGAAAAATGGAGTTACAGTACGTTATGGTTGCAAGATTTTTTTTAAATTAAGAATATTTATTTACACATTTCTTTCTGAAATTGGTCAAGAATGTTTACTTTCTCGGCGCAATTTCAGATTCCAAAATACGCTATTCTAGTATTTTAGTTCGTTGCTAAGCAACTACCAGAAAGTAGTCCGCGGAAGTTACTTTCCCGGACTGCGTTTTTGTTTACATATTTTAGACAGTAAATAAATAAATGCAGACAGACCAACTCACATCAAAAATGCATTACACATATTGAATGTTCATTATAATCATGTGTTTATAATTAAAGTTATACTGCAATTCGTACAACTATTAAACATTGGCTGAATTTTACCTGAGAAGTCACTAACAATATTGTGACGTTAAATTCACCCGGCAGATGGTGAAGCCTCACTTTGACACTCGAGATTTGGTAGTTGGTTGATGGTAAGGACGGAATGCAGAAAGCTCGGGAGCCAGTTGCTTTTCTGAATAACCAATTACCCTCCATGACGGTTCAGCAGGGCTTGAGTAGCTACAGTGAAGAAACGGTAATGTCCAGCGGGTCTAGGGATAGTTGACATCACATACACCACAGTAAAAACCATGATTCAGATTAAATAACAAGATTTATTTTCTTATGACCTACTATTTACAATACTACTATTACTACTATTACAAAACTAAATAGACAAACAAGAGCTTAAACTAAAGTCGGGGTACGGTAACAGAAGAAAGGTGATGGCGGGCGAGTAAACGGTTAGTGAATCAATGATACGGTAAACGGTTGGTGAGTGGTGCCAACGATCGATAGTGGTAAAAGCGGGCGGTAGTATAGACAGTGCACGGATACCAGGAGTGAGTAGGCACTTACCAAGTATGTACTTACAAACTTTAGGCACTTGCTCCTGTTGCTGGTGCGCACGTGTGCTGCTCAACGGACTGAAGTGGACTTCTCTCCATGAACAGTAGGCACGAACTCCCGTCTGGCTTCTAGACGATACCTCTTGATACTCGAAACTACACAAACGATAGAGGGGAGACGGCGTAATCAGATTGCGCACCAGATTCGGAATTAGGGGAAAATATAAGCGGTCTTACCTACAAGTTCCTCTACTTATGCCTATCTTCGTAGTCGGTCGGACATCAACTAAATTCTTCATTAAACGATGTACTGCTTGACGAGAGGCAGACTGGTTCTGCGCATGTGCATGTTCGCATGCGGTGGTAGGAGACTGAACAGCTCGCGGTGAGTCTCCCGTACAGACTAAATTACTAATTGAAATAAATGCAAGTATATGGTAGATGGTACATTGCGTACACTTACACTTCAAATATTTTCACGGATTACCTAGCCTCTACAATTCAATACAATATAATATAAATACCTACTTAATATTAAAACAGACGCTGTGCAATTTCCATCACGGAAAATGCTTCGTTACAACATTGTTGTTAATTGTAGTTTCTTCTTCAACAATAATATTATTATTACGAGCAGCTTTCTCTTTGTCACTTCCTCCTCTAAATATTTTATCTGTGTCTGCTTTATTTTTAATAAATTCTTTTATGTATTGTTCGGTAACGTGTGAAGACTTATATCCCCCATACTCCTTTAAAGCAATTAAATCTATGACAGCATTAACCAAAATTGTCGAAGAGGACCGACAGAAACAATGTCCTGGTATTCATTTGTCTTTGGTAAATTTGCAACAATTTGAGGCATTTTGCCACACTGATGTACTCCCACTACCTGCCTGCAATCCTTCCCTTTGGATGTTTAAAGAAAAAGCGGCAACTTTCAACATTTTTTGCACGGTATTCTATATATTTTCTGTACAATATGATATAAGTTTCGTATATCACAAATGATCTTGGGTTCTCCGTTTTAGTATCTGGTATTTTAATTTAAAGCTTAGATCCTAATTCTTCTATGTCATTCAAATTTAATTGATGCAGTTAATCATGGCGAGATACACTGGTAACACCAAATATTAACGCAACCTAAAAATTAAAAATGACATAAATATCTAGGTAATTTGGAAATTCTTATATTCTAAACGTCTCACTTTGTGGATTTGACAAAAGTTTTGATATATTAATGTCTCCTTTGTACTAAGTGTTGCTCACGGCATGGATTAACTTGACCACAACGTAGATACTTTCAACTTTGCAGATAAATCGTAAAGTATGCAATCACGATATTTTCAAATTGGGAGGTCATATTCTTTCATAGCAATAATCCATAAAACATATAAGAAAACTTGTTTGTACTTTTGATTGGGTTTAGTTGGCAATAAATCTAGAGTCACACTTTCAGCAACTGTCACTATTTTTTCTTTGTGTTTTCTTAAGTCATCGAATACAAGAATTATTTTTTAAAGTTAAAGTACAACCTTCCTAGTTATTTAAAAAATAGGGTGCTTCTTCCTATTTGCCCGCATCCTTCCATTTTGACGGCACTTCCGGTAAAATTCCATAACGCGGGCAAAATTTGCTTATATGAAAAGTGGCTCCCTGTAGGTCTGTGGTAGTACTTACTCCTAAAACAAAGTTTTTTATGTATTTTATTCATAGAAAATCTGTACAGCCGGCTCTCTACCTATGAATCTCTGACTTTTATTACAACAATAAATAAACGGTGATAGTCAAGGAAACAATTTCATAAGCAATTAAATTGTAATGAGGAAATGATACGCATTAACGAATGTTCCTTAATTTATAATAATGTTGATTGTGATTTCAGAAAAAATAATATGTATACCTTGTTGTAAAAGCACATTCCCGGACATTAATGCTTGTTGGCCTCGACTTAACGCCTTGGCCAACAATTTACGCCATCGTCCGGGAATGTATTGCTTTTACTACTAGCTACACAGTGTACTATTAACTCGAAAAATAATCCTGCCAGTTACTTAGACAGAATAATGTTCCTAAATTTAGAAGAAAAATCAGATTTATGTGAATACTTTATCTAAGAATTCCAAACTTATTGCATCAAGTTTTATCTCTTTTTTAAAACGAAAATATAATATGGTTTCTTAACAACAAAATAGTCTTTCTAAAAATATGGTTATAAACAAAATAGTCCAGTCAATGAACTGGTTGTAGAGGACATGGTCGGGAACAGAATTTTTGACTTCAGGGCTGTGTTTGGAATACCTAGGAGGTAAAGATACTAAAAGTCCCCGAATCTACGAGGTGAGCGGAGTGCAGGGGGGGCCATTGAAGGTCACTTTTATTGGATTTTCGCTGATATCTCGAAAACAGTGCATTATAGCTAAAATATTAATCTATTCAAAATCAAAGCTGACAAAATTTCCTACAAGATTGTTATTATTCATTATTCTTCTATTCCTAATAGCTTTCGAGATATCCGCTGGCAAAAATCACCAATTTTCGAAATACGCATTTTTGCCTCACGCTTCTTGACAAACTTTGCCTTCTAGCGCCTCAGCCTTTAGTTTCACGGTTATATCTTCACAGTAGAGCATTAGTTGTAGAGCATTCAATTTTCTTTAAAGTGAGTTGTTATTAATACTCCTCTATTAGCTTGACCTCTAACATTCTAAGCAAATCTTACAACTCCCTTTTCACACACTTCCAGATGTAGGATTGACTTGAAATTTTGGACGTGTATATGGTTCAGGTAACAGTACAATTTGGCAACTTTTATAAAAAATCCAAGATGGCGTTTCGAAGATGGAGGATAGTTTATTGTCATTTAATATCCGATTCTACTGAAAATTGGTATCCGGGATTTCTTGAGATCGCAGATTACAGACATCTGATCAATAGACAAAAATTCAAAATGGCGGCGTCAATATGGCGGATAGGTTTTATCATTTATCGTCTGATTCAACTGAAAATCGATATCTGAGCATTATTGAGGTTGCAGAGTACAATTATCTCATCTAAATTTAATAATTCAAAATGGTGGCGTCAAAATGGAGGATGAGTTTTGTAATTTACAGTTTGATTCGTCGGTATCTGCGAATTTTCAAGGTCGCAGATTATAAATATGTAGTCGAAATTTAAAAATTCAAAATGGCGGCTTTAGAATGACGAATAGGTTTTGTCATTTATAGAGACAGAATTATATAGAATAGATACACTATTCCAATTGGAACAGAACTAAAAACAAATAATTTAAAAAAAATCAAAAACACGTTTTTAAACAGAAACTGTTAAAAAATGCACCAAAAAGAAGAAACTAATGCCAATAATAATATTAATTATGTTAATAAACGTAAAGGCGTGGGGAGCTCAAAGCATCTGGATGAACAGAGAATTTTAGCCAACAGGCGTCCTACGCATTTGCATTTATTAACATAGTTATTTTTATTATTAACATTATTTTCTTCCTTTTATGGCATTTTTTAACAGTTTCAGGGGTTTAAATATGTGTTTTTGAAATTATTAATTTATTTTTTTCCTTCTTCAATTAGGTGTTGAGGACATTGATGTAAAACTAAAGGCTGAGGCGCTAGTAGGTAAAGTTGGTCGAGAAGCGTGAGGCAAAAAACTTTAATTTTGAATAGAATAACCTGTTCACGACGATGCACTGTTTTCGAGATATAAATGACAGAACCTATTCGTTATCCTGAAGCCGCCATTTTGAATTTTTGACTTTCGACTAACTATTTATAATCTACGACCTTGAAAATCTGCAGATATCGATTTTCATGCGAATCAAACTATAAATTAAAATACTTAACCGCCATCTTGACTCCGCCATTTTGAATTATTAATTTCAGAATATACAGGGTGTTTGGTGCATCGTGTGCCAAATTGAAATGGCCGACAGAAAGGGTTATCTACTATCCTTTCAGGCCCCTTAACACTTCCCATGCCCTGCGGGATTTTTCATATCGACCTTTTATCTTTTTAATGAAAAAAATCCCAAATTCTACATTTAAATTCAAATTATAAAAAAAAGTATTAGGCGTAGACTGCGAATTTCATTTTTATTTTGATGTGTATTGTTGAAGGGTCCTTTTAAATCCAAAATTACTGGCATTAGTCATCTAGTTATTTTTTTATTCACTCGCAAACTTTCGGAATAGGTAAAATTTAAATTTAAACTTACACTTTACATGGCTATAAAAAAAACTCAGAGCAACTGGGATCTTCCAACTCCCTCAAAAATTCTCTAGTCTATCCTCTTGCTAGTGATGTGACACACGTCATAAAAATCTTTTAATAACTTCGTGAATTCGCTAAATTAATGAATCGCGTCACATAAGGCTAATATTCAAAATTCCGAATAAAAAATAATTTTTGCTTAAATTATGCATGGGAAACAGGTAAAATCTGTTATCTCACTCTTGCGAAGTAAAATATATCTTCCTTCTCTTTCTGTTCATTGGTTTTCTTGAAATAAAGAAACAATTACATTTTTATCATTTATTAATAAATTTAAAAATCTTGCTCAAAGTGTTGGTCTCTGTTGCGAATGCAGGCCCGACATCTGCTTCGTATTTCGACAGTTGTTGTATGAAGTCGTATTTCCTCCCTAATTGTACCGAAAGCCATTTCTATGCGTTGGACAAGAGGACAAGTTCGTCAATAGTCGCAACCTCCGTCGTGTACACGAGCTCTTTGGCACGACCTCGGACATAAAATCCAACAGAGTTAGGTCTGGGGAACGTGGAGGCCATTGCATAGGGCCATCCCACCCAATCTACGCATACGCCTATAGTTTTTCAAAATGACGGCTTTCCCGCGCACTGGCGATTGATTGTAATAGAATATCTAGACAATGTGTTCCCAAATTCGTCGATTGGGCAGAATGGCCCTATTCAATGGCCTCCACGTTCCCCAGACCTAACTCCGTTGGATTTTTATGTCTGGGGACGTGCCAAAATGCTCGTGTACGCGACGGAGGTTGCGACTAGGGAGGAACTTGTCCAACGCATAGAAACGGCTTTCGGTACAATTAGGGAATAAATACGACTTCATACAACAACTGTCGAAATACGAAGCAGATGTCGGGCCTGCATTCGCAACAGAGACCAACACTTTGAGCAAGATGTTTAAATTTTTTTAATAAATGATAAAAATGTAACTGTTTCTTTATTTCAAGAAAACCAATGAACAGAAAGAAGTAGAAGATAGATTTTACTTCGCAAGAGTGAGATAACAGATTTTACCTGTTTCCCTTGCATAATTTAAGCAAAAATAATTTTTTATTCGGAGTTTTGAATATTAGCCTTATGTGACCCGATTCATTAATTTAGCGAATTCTCGAAGTTATTAAAAGATTTTTAAGACATGCGGCACATCACTAGCAAGAGGATAGACTAGAAAATTTTTGAGGGAGTTGGAAGATTCCGGTTGCTCTGAGTTTTTTTTTATAGCCACGTAAAATCTAAGTTTAAATTTAAATTTTACCAATTCCGAAAGTTTGCGAGTGAATAAAAAAACAACTAGATGACTAATGTCAGTAATTTTGGATTTAAAAGGACCCTTCAACAATACACATCAAAATAAAAATGAAATTCGCAGTCTACGCCTAATACTTTTTTTTATAATTTGAATTTAAATGTAGAATTTGGGATTTTTTCATTAAAAAGATAAAAGGTCGATATGAAAAATCCCGCAGGGCATGGGAAGTGTTAAGGGGCCTGAAAGGATAACAGATAACCCTTTCTGTCGGCCATTTCAATTTGGCATACGATGCACCAAACACCCTGTATAATTGTCCTCCGCAACCTCGATAATGCTCAGATATCGATGTTTAATGGAATCAGATGATAAATGACAAAACCCATCCGCCATGTTGACGCCGCCATTTTGAATTTTTGAGTTTTGATCAGATCTCTGTAATCTGCGATCTCTAAAAATCCCGGATACCAATCTTCAGTAGAATCGAATATTAAATGACAATAGAGTACCCGCCATCTTCGAAACGCCATCTTGGATTTTTTATTAAAGTTGCCATATTGTATTGTTACGTGAACCATATACACGTCCCAAATTTCAAGTCAATCCTACATCTGGAAATGTGTGAAAAGTGAGTTGTAAGATTTGCTTAAAATGTTACAGGTCAAGTTAACAGAAGATTGTTAATACCAAGTCACTTTAAAAAAAATTGAATGATCTACAACTAATGCTCTACTGTGAAGATATTACCGTGAAGCTAAAGGCTGAGGCGCTAGAAGGCAAAGTTTGTCAAGAAGCGTGAGGCATAAATGCGTATTTTGAAAATTGGTAATTTTCGCCAGCGGATATCTCGAAAGCCATTGGGAATAGAAGAATAATGAATAATAACAATATTGTAGGAAATTTTGTCAGCTGTAATTTTGAATATATTAATATGTTAGCTATGATGCACTGTTTTCGAGATATCAGCGAAAAGCCAAAAAAAGTGACCTTCAATGGCCCCCCTGCACCCCGCACACCTCGTAGATTCGGGGACTTTTAGTATGTGTACCTCCTAACTACTCCAAACACAGCCCCGAAGTAAAAAATTCTGTTCCCGACCATGTCCTCTACACCCCGCTTTTGAGAGTTCATTGACTGGACTAAAAGTACTACATGCTTTTTACTGAAGAGGAATTTAATTTTTTTTACTAAGTTGAGTGTCTAGATGCATTGTATCATTATTTGTAAGAAAGGTAATTATGCATCTCAAGACTAACTTTTTAGAATAATTTCTATGCGTAGTTAAAATCGAGAAACTACGATATTACCCGAAACAGACGTTTATATTTAATTATGGCCAAACTAATGGGATGAATGCTATATGCCAGAAGTCTATTGCATCGTGATGTATGTTCGACATGATTAATTAATTAATGTAGAGTATTAGGTTATAGACACGTATAGTAGATATCCCTTCCCGGAAGAGGAAGGCACGCCATTGTTATTTGTTATTATACAAAAGCATCCTCCAATGGCACCTCATATACAGTGTGAATCTAAAGAAACGCACAAAATTCATATCTTTGGTATGTGTCATTTGTCAAAAAAATCCTCGAACAGGTCGATTTTAGTTTTGTAAATGCTACATTTCGTCACTATACCAAAATTTATGACGTCATTGGTTTTTGAGTTATGATTTCATCACATTTTTTTAAATGGAAACAGACATTTTTGCTTTCTGTTTTTGGTGGTACATTCCTTTAGCTTTCTGGTGATATGAATAAAATTGATATTACCTAAGCCATTCTTTTGGAAAACAATATTTTTATTGATTGAAACCTTACATAAGTAATTGTGAGAAAAAAATCATCTCCATTGCTCAAATTGCGACCCTCCAACCATTTGGCATTGCGTCTCATTTCCAATCCAGCTCTATCTTTCAATTCTTCTATGGTATCCGGTCTTTGAAAATGCACCCTTCACTTAGTGTAACCCCAAAGAAGTCTAAGGGGTTAAATCCGGTGAACGCGGGGGCCACTCAATCGGACCTCGACGACCTATCCACATTCCAGTATAAGTGTCATCTAAAAACTGACGCACTGCTATCCCAAAATGAGGTGGGGCCCCGTCTTGCTGAAACCAGAATGTCTTCATCGAATATCTTCATCTTCATTGTTCGGAAACATAACTGCTAAGGCTGGCACTAATTCAACTCGCAAAAACTGTAAATATTTTGCGGACGTAAGATTTTCTTCAGAAAAGAAAGGTCCCAATAAACGATGACCAATCATACCTGCCCAGACGTTTACTTTGCCTCGTCGCTGTGTATGGGCGTCTTGAGTCCAATGAGGATTTTCGCGTGACCAATACCTACAGTTATACCGATGTACAACCCCTTTAAAGAAAATGCAGCTTCATCAGAAAAAACAATTTTCTTTATAAAATTTGGGTTTTCATCGCACAAGGTCATCAACTGTTCACAAAACTGTAAGCACCGATCTGGGTCGTCCTCAATCAATTCGTGGATTAAATGCACTTTGTATGGATGGTATTTCTTTTTTCAGTAGACGCACAACAAAAGTTTGACTCACGTTATGATTTAAAGCCAGCAGCCTTGTCCAAAGATGGTGGCTTTCCTCACTTTCTAAAAGAATATTTAATTTGGTTTCGTTGCTTGTGCTAGGGCGACCAGATCGAGAGAGGTCAGCTACACTGCCACATTCGTCATATCTAGCCACCAACCTACTTACAGTGAATCTAAAAATTTGCTTTTCGGAATACTTGGCATTGAAAATATCACATGCTTCCTGATGAGTTCTCAGCCTATCACCATATCCAACCATCATCAAAAGTTCTACGCGTTCTCTTTCACTTAAAAGTGGCATTGCATTCACTAGTTTTACTCAGAAGTGTCACAAAATTGAGGTTCCACACGTGCCAGGAAAAAGAAAGTTATCGATACTTTACACAAAAAGACCTGTATCTCTCTGTTGTTAAGGTGATTGTTTTTTCATTATTTTCTTTGCTTTGTTTTTATGTCAAATGTTTTCATGCTAGTTAAAACAAAAATGTAGGCAACACGATTTGCCAGTCCATAAGAAAGTGGAACATTACTCGTGTATTTGCGAAAGGTTTTACATACAATGTCATTTTTCCAAAAGAATGGCTCAGGTAATATTTTTTTTTATATATCACCAGAAAGCTAAAGGAACATACCTCCAAAAACATTAAACCATATACCTAGTAATTTTTGATTTATGAAATATGGTAACAATATGTTAATTGAGAGGGGATATAATTTTACTAGCTGGCATGGAATGAACGGAATCCCATTTCCGATTCTGGTGCCGCGCAAAATAGTCACTCCAAGGTTTGATACTTAATTAGACACACGAGGTGTCACTTTTAGTGTTACCAAGTTTTATCTTTAGTGATCTATCTAGTAAACGGCAAATAAACTTATTTAATAAATTCCTCTCACTAATATTTAACGGCCTTCAACCATATTTTTCAGTTCTCCTAATTTATTTTAACTTATATTTAATTATAACCATAATTCTACGAACACATGCTAATAACATTTTTTCTCATCTTCAGAAACGTAGGAGTTTTACTTTTCCATCATTATATTAAGTAACTAATATATTATATTCCATTAAGTGTAATTCATGTCAAATTGCTTAAATTGCTAATTCATGACAATTTCAATTATTTTGAACTATTCTGATTAAACTTCCATCGATAACATCCATCATCATCGAATGGTCTAAAGGAAATCAAGTCGTTCAGCTTTTATGTTTAAGTACTTGCTAGGATCCGTAGTTTAATAGTCCAGTCAAGTTTAGTTTAGTCGAGTTAATTCAGCAAACAGCAAAACCCTAACGTTATCCAGGTTATCCAGACATCAAGCCTCATCGAGGGGTCGCCTGTGTTTAGGAGACCATTAGTAAAGGCTGTCGGTGCTCACCAGGAGGCATCACCCAGTGTCCATCTTGTGAAGGATTGGTGAGAATGTGATATTTTTAGTTGTCAATTGTATAACAATTATGGCATTATAGTATATTATAATACAATATAAGTAGGCCTTTAAAGCACACACGGCTTTAGGGCACGATGAGCGTAGCGGGGAGGGTCCTAAAAGAGTATGTGCTTTAAAGGCTACTTATACACGTGTATCATATGCTATTTTTTATTATACTTGCACTGCAAAGTCAAAATTAGAAAAATTAATTAATGTTGTTTCATTTTACAAGGGAATCTCTGAATTTCACGTTTAATCGGTAACATCGAGACAGTTAGAATTTTTTTGTTTGGTTGCTAAATACCTGTGTATTTATCATTGGTTAAAATTGGTTGTCACCTAAGCAACTTTAAAGCACTAGTGTTTTAAAGGCCCGATTTGCACGGTTTTTAGTTTCAAAAACAGAGATTATAATTCAGATATAATAAAAAACTTTTCTTTTCATAATTACTATTGAACTTTTAAATTGTAATATTGGTTAAATTTGTCACATTTTGTTTTTTATTCTTTGTACATTTGAACATTAAATTTGTGATTTAATCTTAAAATTATTTTTTTTATTATTTTCTTGTCTTTATCTGTCTTAAATACGATCTGACATATCCACGGCGGTCAGTATCACTATCGCAGTGGTTAGCAAAAGCTTTAACTTTCCTGTTGATGGCGCACGTATAACATATAACATTTTAAGCTACCTCTTGGTGGTGAAACAAACTGGTTTGGTAGGGTATTGTGAAAACATTATATCAGCCTCTTACTCACCTAAGAAAAAATGAACCGACGAAATCCCCGCTCTCTCACTAGATCAGCTTGTCGTTCGCACTCTCTACTTGTGTATTGTTCGAATTGTTATTGATTATTACCTTAACCAGTAATACCAATTTCAATTTTTCCTAAAACCAAGTGGTGTTCTAACAATATTCGTCTTTGTAATTAGGCTAGTAATACTTGAATAAAACCTGTTAATCAGCAACACTGCGTTTAAGTTATTATTTACCGGTTTAATACATTACAATTGACATGCACAATGTTCTTGTAATGATGAGTATCCAAACAAGACTCCTGGAACATAAAATGCCTTCCCCGAAACAGTTTTCGTAGAAATATTAAGTATTTCTGTCGTTCGGACCGTCAAAAAAGTAGATACAAATTTAGTCATTAAACCAAAAATGTGCTATTTTATACCTAATTCATTTCTCTGGGGAGTGGCCGAATCGTTATATTAAAAAAACAAATTACGATTGCTAAAGTTGTAACTTCTTCTTAGCTATAAACTACACCTAATATCAGCCGAATACAGCTTAACACCCTGTAATTGGATTTATTTTATTTGCTCAACACTACGTCTCTTCCACCTATGATTTCGCATATTTCAATACACATAAAAAAGCTCTTAGCTTCGCTTTGCTGCAGTTGAATATAACTTTGCTGCTTTTACCTTTAACTCACATTCCATAGAATTCGTTCAGCAATTGTGCTGAACAACTTTCTGTTGGAGCATAATTAAAAGCAAAATCTTTATTCAAAGTTGCCTGACAATATGCGGAATTGAATATGCTCCAAGACCCATAAACAACTCAACTTACTTTCAAACTTTTTCGAGCTGAGCAAATAAGGCTTTTAATTTGTATATTGTTGGAAATTTATGTGGAGAAATATAAAATAGCTTTGTGGTAATTTAAAATTTCAAAATTATAGTAAAGCTCTATACGTAGGTACATCAAGAAATCAATAAAGTTATCTGTTACCTTTGAATGACATAAAGTGTAGATAACTAATATTTTTTAACTCTGCCGGACTTGATCTTTGGGTATTTTTCAGACAACTCTGATACACACTATCTAATATTTCATATGAGACATGACAAAAGAACTTATTCATCATGTATACTGGTGATCTAATTCTGAACACGCTAGTGTAATGATAAAGTCAATGGCTGACCAAAGACTATCGGCAGAAATGCAGAGATTACTATTAGCGCTCGTGGTGGCCTAGTCAATAACTTACGCGCATAACCTATCACAAAACAGTTCCGTGTACAGTCATCGTTTAGGTGCCGGCGCTTTACCCAACATTACACGACGCACGGACAAAACACAAAATCTTTCAAACCATTTTTAAAGTAGAATCTTCTCTTTTCCAAAAGATATAACTAGAATCGATTTCTTTCAGAATTAACCAATTAAAAAACTTCTATCAGCGATGACAATCGTCCGATAATAGAACACAACCCATCGGGTTCTACAACACTAAAACTAGAGAGTATGGAACATAATTTCTGTGTTATCTAATAATTTAAGTTATCTAAATTATGTTGAACAATGTAAAATCTACAATTTATCTATTGACGGTGAAGTGTGATTGGTTTCTAATAAATTATTTTCACTGTTTATAATTTTAAATATTCAGTGTATTATATATTAAATGCTTTTCTGCTCGACCGACGCGACGCACAGTGGGAGAAATGTTCTTCGTTATTTTCTGATGGTGATGTTTTCTTTAATCCTACTCGAATTCTATCGATCCTTCAAAGGAATTAAGACAGAGGTTGATCTAAATATTACGATATTCCAAATACTAGTCACTAGGTTGCGCTTGGACTTGTAAATATTATTTTACTGACAGGTCAAAAAAGGATAGTGTTTATCCACATGATTTCATTCCTATGAATTCAGACTAACCCAGTTAACAGTTTTAAACCTATAATTAAAGAATTGTATGTATTAGATAAGTTATAAACCTAAAAGTTTTAACCCTAATCTCTCTGCGATTTTCAAGTTAGATTAACTCGAAGCCACTTTGCCGCAGTATTACTCTAAATTACAATGTCTTAAGGGTATTTTACTTTTGATGATTAGGTGCAAATATTATTTGAAATTCATCACTTGATATTACGTTTGAAATTCTTTGTGAGGAGAGGTCAAGACAAGTTGGAGAGCAATATTTTTCCGAATTTATTTTTAATTTTAAACTAAATTTTTCTAATTGTAATATTGTTTGTCTCTTTGCGACAAAGTAATACATTATATTTACTGATAATCCGATGCTACTTCTTTGGGGATTTCTATTTCGTTATTTAGGTTTTATTTTGACAAGGGTATAGCGAAGATATAAATCGGTATGCAGCTATTTTATGTGAAAAAGGATGTGGTAAGTCTGCCGGTATCTGCAAATGTCGGTTTTCTGCAGATATTAAATTGTAATTTATTTGTATTTTATCTATTTATGTCAAACTCTAAAAAGTTTATATGTTGACTCTATTCTATTTTTGCAATTAATGAAATACTAGGGTGCAGACTGCTGATATAATTTAAATATTTCAATATTTTTGCCTGTACCATAAATAACTAATTATGCATGATAATTTTCATTACTGATTTACTTGGAAATATATTCATGCACTTTTATTTTCTTATCTAGCAATATCAATATTAATACCAAGATGTTTTATAATTCCATCTGATCTGATCTCATTTAGAAACTTTTAGAATTTTAAAACTTTCATTTAATCTTTTCTGAATAAAACGATGGTATTTTCTATTATGAATTTCTTGGTTCTAGTCCTACGTGACAAAATCTACATATTGGCAGTGACAAATTTAATAGCTTAGTGTAATCTGAACACTAGTTTGAACGAAGTTTAATCTAACAGTACAGCAATCAATTTCTATCTTTCGTTCGGAAGCCAATATTTTACATGTCACCGCTATTAAATGTTTTCGAAACATGATGTAGTGCATTGGTTAGCAGCTAGTATATTTGATTGATTTATGTATACTGACCATAAATAAAGCTGAAGTGTAGACATGCCGTCAAAAATAACAAAAGCATCGCATGTTTTACAAGGGTTATTGAATGCAGCACTTTAATCTATTATATTTTTATAAAAGGAACGTAATGTGGCAGTTTATTTAACATACTTACGACTTCATACGCAAATATTGGAAAATTAATGTCGGTATTTTTGATTTATTATATAGTTATCAATATAATTTATGTTACCTTAAATAGGTCTCTCTCCTGCTCTTTTTAGCAACCAAACTCATGCTACTTTCTATCCTACATTTACTACCATCTACGAGACACTGAAAGAACGGTTCATTTTTTTTATTGTGAATGCAAAAAACAGGCATTGGTATAGATAGATAAGATAGTCTTTATTTCACCAGTTTATGTACATATATAATCATTTGCAGCGAGTAGTGAACAACAGATTTTTAAAGTACACTAAATTTTTAAAATACAGATACCTCATGTATATGTGTATATAACATTTCGATAGAAAAAGAAATAATACATTTTTACAACATTGGCATACAGAGACCTAAAGTAAGAATAAATGCAAAAATAAATAAAAATATGTAGAGTATCGGAGCACTCAGTAAACATGAGCATTCAAATAATCGACTGAAGAGGCATTATAGAGTGTTCTAAAAAATTTATCAACCGAGTAAAAGCAGTGCTTTAGAACGAAATTTTTTACATTCTATTTAAAGGACAATAAATTTAGTTGCATCATATCAGGCGGAAAATGATTATATTTTAGGTTGGGAGAATTTTTGGCACTTAGAGGTAACCTATAGCGAGCTACTCTAAGAAGTCCAGCGGCACGTGTGTTGTGCTCATGACAATCAGACTGGTTAGGTAGGCTAGACACACCCCTGTGTTTCTCCACCAGACTATAAAAAATAAATAGTCAATACAGATGCATAATGTCCAGTTTAATGAAAATAGGATGACAGTGATCCGTAAACCCAGCACTACCGAGTATTCTTAGATTTAGTATTTAATTTGAAGAAGCTGGCGATTGGCCTTGCCTAATGCGACCTAGAAGGTCTATTGTAGATAGTGCTTTTTTTTGTACCACCTTTGGGCTCCTCATCCAGATTTGGACCTTTCTATAGACTTCGAGTCTGTTGGAATAGTTATCAGCCCGTGTCTTCCTTTCGCAAGCCACCTCAGTCCAGTCTGGCGTTTATGGCTCAGCATATAGACTGAGGTCTCCAACGAGAACTTGGGTCACCCATCCATGTGCGGGACCGGACCAACGTTGCTTAACTTCGCCCATCAAGTGCCGGCACTTAGAATGGCGACCGTACAAGGAACTGTAACGAGTATTCTTATAACCTTCTATTGTTGACGAAAAACTTTTGATGCGTTGCCCCTTAGGAGCACTGCGTAGGAAAGAAGAGGACAAAATTTGCATTTGTTTAATTTGTCGAATTCCATAATGTTTTTTAATTTTCTGATGAAGAAGGTAGTGGAACAGAGCCTTTTATTTAATTGGTCAATATGGTTTTACCCAGCTAAGGTTGCCATTTAGATATATGTATATCTAGGAGTCTAATGTGAGCGCCTTTTGACACATTCTTGTTTGCAGATATTATAAGTATCTGAATTTTCTTTTGATTGAGTGTTAATTTATTTAAAGTGAATCAGTTTTTCTCCTCGAGTCCTATGTCAGAGCTTAGTTGCATCAGATTAGCCATGTTGCCGTCAGAGCACAAGAGAGTGGTATCTTCAGAAAACAATGTTGATTTAGTAGGCAATATAAATTGCGGAAATTGATTAATATAGATTAAAAATAACAGTGGCCCCAAGACAGAGTTCTGAGTTACACCATGATCAATATCTAGCAAATCTGATATGTCATGACTACGCATTATCGTGAGAGACACGGTCGAAGGCCTTGAAATGATTATACAAAGTAATCACAATGTGTTGGTCTCCCTCCAGACTCCCGACTATGTCACGCGTGATTTTTATGACCGTTTGGTTGAGTGTCTGGAGAGGGAACCATATTGACAGGGACTGAGAAGTTATTTGTGTTCCAGATACCTTGATAAGATAGAATAATTTCGAATATTTTGTCAAAAATAGGGAGAATGGATATTGGGAGGTAGTTGCCTAACAAGGAATCGACTTCTTTTTCAAAGACAGGTATGACGCGGGCAATTTTAAATATATCTGGGTATATCTTCTATAAATTATATTATTTTGGTATTTAAGTGATGTATATCTTTGAGTTTTTTAGTATTTTAATAGCAGATTTTGCTTCCTATATGGTTATTGGATGCAAGAAAAAGGATATATTCGGTGTCTGGTTGAAGGTGATGTTGGTTCTAGCATTATCGTTTGGCAAAGAATTTATTAAGTCACGCATAGGCAAGTCCAAGCATAGTTCAGAGCAAATGCTTAATTGTGAAGTTCTTAATGATGGAATAATTTATAGATGAAATTATTAATTTAAAAAATATATCTCAAAATGTCTACTTCTGGACATACACAATGCCAATTGTATTTTTCTATTCACTATGTAGTAAGTAATCGATAAGAAAATATTAGCTTGATACAAATACTTTACCAATTGTAAAAGGTATATCCAGTTATTTAGTAAAGTTCCATCATTAAAATAATTTTCCACATCATGTTCTTTGTCTGCCATGCTCTAAGGGACAGGATTAATAATACCTCTAGCTGAAGCAAATGCGTCAAGCAATTCCACGCTGGCTTCGGCTTTATAACTGTAGGCTAAATGAATATAAAAATCCGGTATTAGTTTCTATCTTTTTAATTCACTTCCAGATAAGATAAAATTATGACATGCTTACATATTACTCAAGACAGGATTAAGGAGTAGCTAAGAGGAAACTGTTTTTGTTCTCTTGATTAATTCCATACGGCAAGAAATAATGTATAAAATATTAATAAATTAGTCCTTGGGTGTATTCTATATACGCGTGCGTGCGCACACTGAGTATACATATAGAATTTGTTGTAATTTATTAGCGTAACCTTTTGATGCTTTTGTAAAAGACTTTATGGCAAATAACTTTTTCCATCTTCCATTTCTACATATTGTAGCATTATAGAAATTACATACTTCCTAAAACATGCCTACTATTTGTGCATTTATGACGTTGTAATATCAATAGCGCAGGGAGTTCTCGCGGTGTGAGTTGTTACCATAATATTCGCAAATACGAAGACGAAGAGTATGTTGCATTTGGTTGACATGTCTCTAAAACGGTAAATTTTGTCCTTCCAGGAAAGAAATTCACATAGTTGCATTGGTGATCGAATTCTGAACAACTTTCAAAGTGTTCTTTTGTCCATATATCTGTCTGTCAGACCGTCCATCCGTCCTTCACTTTCCCTGTAAGCAGGATAACTTAAGAAAGAAGAGTCCGATTGTGTTGGAATTTGGAAAATAAGTTAATGTTGGCTAAAGGAAGAAGAACCCTGTTGTTTTGAATAAAGTAGATCATTAAATCGAAAAGAATTGTTTGAATCTAAATATTTTACTGGGTTTTGCAATTGAACAAAAATTTTACAGAATTTATTAATATATGTTTCATAACGGTATAGTATCCAACTGTTGAAATATAATTTTCGACTAAACTGAACTTTCTACCTAATGTAGATTCTGAGGTCGTGTAAAAATTCATTCGGTTTTGTTATTTGTTCATTTTAACAGTGAACTCAAAATCAATAGTAGGTAATAAGATTGAATTAATCGAACATGGTGAAATTACATTTCACAATTTTTAGTTACCGTTTTTTAAAGGCCGTTCAATTAAAAGAAAATGTTCACCCTTTTAGTGGTTCATTTTCCTGAGAATCTGACAAAGTTTAGAAATTAGCAAAGTTATTGAATTTGCCATTTTTTACTTTGACATCAGATTCAGTATCAGCTTCTTTGCAATTACCTACTTACTAATTCTGTTATTAATATTGTTATATTCCGCTTTTTGATTACCGCGTTGCCTACCTAATGCTAGCCTAGAATATGGGACCACCCCCGAGCCAAACTCCACAGTTACAAATAATTTATACAGAAACCGCTTCCGTCATTTCAGCGAAACGTTTAAACCAACATGAAAAAACATACATACGGGTCCAATTGAGAGCCACCTGCTTTTAAAAAAAATTTAGCTCGGTTAAAAGTAACCTACATAATGTTTAACAACTGTATAAATCTTCTATAAATCGGCGTGTTTATTTTACTTAAACAGAGGATTAGGAATATTGAAATCAGAGTAGGGAAAATATTTAATTAGAATTGTTTCATAGAGTAATCCGATTCTCCAATTACTATTATTTATCTCTCTCCCCTTTCCAATTTCTCCTCTACATACTGATTTTAAGCCAGCAAGAGAACTATTACAGATTAGTTAGTTGTTTCTACTAACAAAAACAGTAATCAATCGACGTTTAATCATTTTGATCCGGTAGGAAAATATATCGCTCCGTTGGAGACAACAACTGCAATCTATAACTGATATAACTTTGGGCAAACTACAAGTAATTAAATCGAGCAAAAAGTTTCTCATTTAAATGTATTCCCAGATGGCAATTCAGAAGTGGACTTCAATGAGGTCGTTCTCAATCTCGAGTTTTCAGGAAAATTAAGCTTAAATATATCTTTGGCTCCTTTATCTTGGTTAAAATTTCCATATGCTATTATAAATATTATTATATTTAGATAGAGAATATCGACTGAAAAGAGCGTAGTCAGATAATCTTATTAATTCAATTAAAACAGCTAAGGAGATAAATTAGACGATTAGTCAGCATGTATTTTAATTGCACTAATGATATTTCTTGTTACTAATGGCTGCTGATGAAGTAATTTAATTCTCTTCTTATTTAACAAAATTAATTTATTCTAGCTAGCGATGTCATGTACAATGCGTAATTGAAAGACATTTTTATATACATATAATTTATATAATAACTTACAAAACCTTAGTGTCGTCATTGTGTTCTTCGAAAATTAACTAAACAAGTAAATTGTACACAATGATATTAGATTTCAATAAACACACTACACATAGCAGGCAACCCCCGACAATGCATAGGCTGTCCAGAGGGGGGTTACACATTTGAAAAATCGCAGACAACAGCCAATAATCACCCACATTGCCAGTGTCAGAGCTGGGGCTCAAACCCAGTAGTAGATAGACACTCTGACCAAGTGCACGCTTAAGTCGGCTGAGCTATCTCGCCATTAAATAGAGTGTTTGAACTGGGCTAAGGTATGAAATGATAAAACTATTCATATCATATACACATATGCTATTATCAGAGCCCGTATGTTAGAGCGCCATTTTAACATTTACGAGGGGCGGACTCAGACGTGATTGAAAACATGTTTCTACTTCGTACGTCTTTCATGTGCAATATTAATACAAATGTATATTGTCAAAGTGATGATGCTACAACTTCGTAGAATATTATTCTGATTTACCTTTTCTATATGTGAGAATCTTTAATATTTAATTTAAATAGTTTATTCCTTAACTATCATTTTATAACAAAAGCACAAAAAAACTATTCTAACAATATATGTCTTTAATCAAATTATTTGGAAGTTTCATGAAACTTTTAACTAAAATTCCCTAGTTCCCTAAACTAGCTAACGTGTATTCTATTACAAACTAAATTAACTTGCCATTACATTATTAATAACAGCAAAATTTTTATTTATACTTTTCAATTCTTAACCTTCAAACTAATTTCTTCTATTTCCTATTTTATCGTCTTCTTCTTTGTTCATATATCCTCTTGGCTCATATGTTATTCCTCCAATTTGATAACATATATTGTGTCTTCTATTGTAGACTTTATATTTCTTAGGTTACCGTATTACTTTTCTGCTTTTATTCAGCATTAATTTTTTTTCTATTGCTGATCTTTACTTTTCTTTATTCTATATAATTGTCTTATTCTTATAACTTTTTTCTTTCAATATGTTTTTATTCCATATCCCCTCTCTTGTATCTATTGATTCTCTGTATCCTCTTTTTGTCAAGGACATCACGATTTTAAAATTTCATTTCCAATTCGTGTCAATTTTCATTAAATCTTGACTACTTTATAACTAATATGTATTATTCATAACCTAACAATTCTACCACTATAAATAAATGCGTGTCAATATACACAAAACAACACTTAGGACATCAAAACTATTCATTCGTGGTGGCATAATAATAAAAGTCGTTAAATTATGGTATCCATAAATGTGCAATACATCACTGCATGCAACTATGAGAGATAGTTTATACCTAGGTCTCGTCGATTCCGTAGGAACGCTGCCGTGTTCATATTTCCCACCCATGCAATTTGGCACGAATTCAGTAAAAAGCGCATTGTTTAGTTTATTTCACGAAATATTACGTCCGACTATCAGTTTCACTAACTTTAAGTTAAATGTTGGCTCTAGTTCACTTTAAGGTCGCCTAAGACAACTTGTGTCGTTCCTTGATTTTTTCACAAAACGAATTACTTTATTTACAAATTGAATTAGGTATAGATGAACATCACAAATGTTTTTTAAAATTTACTAATTTGTCAATTTCCCTGCCGTTTACATAATAGTGAGTAATCACTCAATTGGCCACCTTCGTCGTATTATTTTAATTACTTCTATAGAGCACATCAATTGGCCACTTTAATCGTATTATTGTATAATAACTCATATAGAGCACATCTGGTATCAACTAAGATTCAAAATTTGATGCAACCGTATTCCACCTACACAAATTGTCAGCGTATTGGACCCAATTGATAATTAGGCGAAAGAACTTCCCATAAGAAGCTGGAATCATTGTGTTAGACACATAAAAAAATGTATAGGAAATACACGACAGAAAGACTTATTATTAATTTAGGTGACAACACTGATGATAAAATTGACTTAACTAAATTTTAATTCTTACACTATTTAAAAAAGGATATTATTCACATGCCATATTATGAAATTGTTTCTCTATTTTATTACTTGTTACCATTTTAAAAATTTCATGAGAAGCAATGAATAAGAAAGTGTTGGAATTTTTAAATAATTGTAACGTTGTAAATGAAATCAGTATGGATCTCTAAGTAGAAAATCAGCAATTCTGGTACGCGATATAAATAAAACTGTTTCATAAATTTGGTGTACTATGAAGTACGAGAATTATTATCGAAATGGACGAATATAGAAAAATGCACTATTTAAAAAAATGGCTGCAAATCATTTGCCTTATTTCAAGTAAACTACCTCAAATATCAGTTTCGGGCCCACTATTATATCTAGAAATAAAAGTATAGTTAATTTTGAGAAAATGTATTGAATTAATTTGAATCAAAAACTAAGAACAAATATTAACTCGACCAATTTCAATATGACCATAAAGAAAACTAATGTATATGGTTCTATCCTTGATATTCAGATGAATGGGAAAAATCAGATATTAAATAAAATTTTAAATAGTTCATGATACTATCTAAAAGTAACTGCAAATGAATGCATAAATACTAATATTTTTATAATAATAATAATAATACATTTATTTTCCTTTAAGACAATATAAGTTTAATTAGGAATCCTCACAACTCACTTAAATTTAATTTAACATATTATATACATTAACAGATTATAAACATTTTTCCACAAGAAACTCCTTAAACCCTAATTTAAAACAATGTAAGGGTTTGACCTGTTTCAAATAGTCTGGTAGACAATTAAAATCCTTGCGCCCAATATAATCTGGACCATTTGAGATTATTTTGTACTTACAGAATGGTACATAAAAGTCTTTTTTGTTTTGTATATCAATAGAGTGAACCTGTTCCGTTGTATTAAGACACCCTGTTAACAAACATAAATACATATAATTCAAATATATACAAACCAAAGAGTGTTAATATTCTGTAATTTTTACAATATTCGCTGCACGAGTGAGTGTTGTGGACTACATCTAATAATTCCTTTCTGAGCGACCAATGCATTTAATAAGGGAGTGGAGTTAACCCAGAAATAAATACAAATCTCAACCTAGATTCAACTTGAGCGTTGAGCGTTACTTTTTGCACAAAACAGTTTTTAATTTTTTAAATAAATAGAAACATGAATTCAATTTTAATAATGGACGAATACCAATTGCTTAATGATTTCAACACATTATTGCTAATAGATTCCAACATTACGTCAGATTTGTCTGACACAATAAGTAACTTATCATCTGCGTATATGATAAAAGATGCATCTGAGGTTAAAATATCAAGATAATTGGTCTATAACAAAAATAACACAGAGCTTAAAACTGAACCATGTGGGACTCCGGATATAACTTCACCATACTTTGAATTAATTTACTTATTATTCCTTCTGTGTGGAATGCCATATTAACGTATTGGCTCCTATCATTCACAAATGTATCAAATAAAATTTTAAGTACAAAAACACTTGAATGTAACACTCAAATGCTTACACCCCACAAGCATTTTGTCAACCATATTTTGTCTTTCACTTAGAGATTATTAAAACTACTATATTCCATTCTAAGATGAAATTAGACTAAAAATTATCTTTGTATGACCCTTTGTAATTAAAATTATTTAAACGGTCTATTTATTCAGTGCGGATCTGATTTAATCCCTTTAATATATCCATGCACACATTCCAGAAAAAACTGAAATATTTATTTGAATTACTAAACTATGAGTTACCGTAATTAGTAATTATTAAGTTATACAATTAGACACGAACTATATATTTTATAACTGAAACAAGAATGATTTGAAGAACATAATAAAAAACAATGTATCTCTTTAATGATATACTAAATAGGCGACATTCTGAAGGACTGGGGACTATCACCATGCCAAAGAAATGTTTCAAACATAGATCTCATCTAATTACCCACAGCTTAAAGTTTTTCTGAAATATTATTCATGAACATGTATATCAGAAGCTCTATGAGAATATTAGCGAGAAGCAATTTGTATTCAGAAACAGCCTTGGAGCGCCGGAAACACTAATTAATTAGCCTTAATGTGTTATTCCAAAAGGCACGTGATGTCAACTGCGATGTCTTCGCATGTTTTGTAGACTTTGAGAAAGTGTTTGATAAACTAAATCATGAGAAATTTATAGATTTCTACTACATACCAGACTAGATAAAAAAGAGATTAACATAGTAATTCACTTATTTGAAAATAAATAAAATTATTTCTAATTATTAAAAAAATAAATCGCGCCACATACTCTACATAAAAAATAATAAAGTAGATGCGGGCATTATTTCGAAATTATTGTTCTTCGTCAGATAGCGTACTTTAAAAAGAAGAAATTATTCCAATGATCGAGGAGTCATTATTTCATTCGTTATGTTGGAAGACAATGAAATTCCACTTTTTGTGATCATTGCGAGTTTGAGTAATAACTCAAACTAGATCAGTTTTTGACAGCTTCCGTGTGTAGTATAACCACTACAATACTTCTCTAGATACATGTGTAGTTTTAATCATATGTAGACATTGATATATGTTATGTTTTATTTCGTGAAATATTTTCCGCAGATATACTCTGCGCCTCTAAATTTTATCTATAGTGTTTTATCAAGCCTATGCCTAAAGTTAATATAACCTATGTATATATGCTTCTACAATTTAGAAAAAATCTTTAGGCAAAAATGACAAAAGTTGTAATATGCCCATTAAGCATATCAGTCATTACATGTGTAGGCAGAAATGCCACAAAGTTATAATAACACACTCCCTCTGAGAAAATGTCAGCTACAAATGTAATCCTTAAAAAAGTAACAACACTGATTTGTAAGAGTACTTACATAGTTTTTCAGAAAGTATTCTGTGTTTAGCTAAATAACCCTAATTTAATTTTGTAATTAGCGTATGAGCACGCATCAAAGTTGAACTACGTGTGGGGTTTTCGGATATAAAAGCACGACGAAATTCGACACAATCCAGTGCTCTTCTGGTATTGGTCTTCAACGGTCTAAGCAGGGCTAATATCAGTATGGTACTCTTTGCGACGTCACCGATACGGACCGAATATAAGTCGACAGCTGGGTTCTTCAGCGTGCTGTGCTGAAGTCTGTTTATCCCACATAGTTACGCCACCTAAGACACTCCCTACCGTCCTCAGCTGGGATCTATTGTTTTTGTTATTTATCCGACGCCGTTACTCCGTCTAAGGTACTCCCTAGGCGGGTAGAGACGTAACTTAACCATAGATTAGAGAACTAACAAGATAGGAAAGTCAGACGGAGAAGACGAAATAGACGAAGACAGTTGTGTACTCCAATTTAAAGGGACACGTCATCCAGCGGAGACGGTTTCGGGATTTGTCGGTTACGCATTTTACGAATTTGACCAATCTTACTAAAAGATAGCTTAGCTCACTAAAATCGACAAGTGCTACGTCACGTGTAGACCTCGACGACAGCTGCGTGTGGCTGCTTTTTCCTCATTTTACAGAAACAAGTTTCAAAATTATTCTTTCAATGTACAATTCTAACCTAACCAAATAGATACCTTACATATAAAGATAGAAATACTGCATGCGACATATATTAAAAAGCAACCTGTTTTTTTTGTGACCTTGGCTACTGACAGTCAGCTGAGTTCGGTCGTTCTATCAGGACAGCGTTGTCCATTTTTCACTATTGACCTCTCTTTCTAATGTTACCTTCTCCGTCTGATTGTCACATTGTGGCAACTGCGCGAATACTACAATTTAAATATCGAGATCAATCGCGACATTGCTAAAAGACAATAGGTTTTCCGCCGGCTATCCTATCTTGTTAATTCTCTAATCTTTGACTGAACTAGACTGAACATAAGTAGATCTCCAGGCTCTCTAACGTGCTGAGCTGGAGTATTTTGTGTTGAAATGTTATTTATTCGATGCCGTTGCACCATCAGGGGTACTCCCAGGTGGGTGGCGACATTACCGAGTCGGATCGAATATAATTTGACCACTAGGCCCTTCAGCGTGCTACGCTGGAGTCTTTTGTGTTGACAAGTTATTTATCCGACGCCGTTACGCCGTAGTGACGTCAGCGAGCCGGAGGAGGTATAGACCGATCGTTGGAACTCATTAGTGTGTGGAGGTTCTGGGGTTCTCACGGTTATTTGTATCACGCCAGACCCGGTGATGTGAGCATCGACGCCACGACGAGATAGAAAAATATCTGTTAATTATTAATTAATTTTAATTTTGTAGTTATGGTGAAGGTGCGGTTTTCAAAAGTTAAAGTTAATGGTGGTGTTGGTGGTAGGAACATAAAAAAATAACATAGAGAAAAGAGCAATATTGGTGGGATTAGCCTGTACGGAACTTCTAGTAGGGTGTTAATTGTAAATAAGTTTATTTGTTACTTTTTGAACCATTAATTTTTAAATTTTAATAATCTTTAAATGTTGCCGACTTTATCACTTCGTCATATAATTTATCGAAGCGCATGCGAGAACTCCTTGTAGTAAACTTTTTAACAAGTCCGTCTAATGCAGCATGTACCTATGGATTTAACGTTCTATCTTTTTTGCTGAGTTGTTAGTCACTAAATTGCAGCTGAATTTGTGAAATATTTATATCTACTTCGTATTTTGCAAGATGAGTCGTTTTGATAATGCATCTTTACATAACATAAATGATGGACATACAAGAAAATTTAAACACAAATATTTCTAGAACGCATCTGGAAACAAAAACTTAATATTAAAGGTTTGCCTATGTATTTGATTACTATATTCCTGAAATATTCTACGTAAATGCGACCCGTGATTTTAAATATATATTTATATATATAATATTTCTCGAGCTAAATTGCTAAAGAGCAATGTATTTTGTGTACTTTGGCAGTTTATTATCAAGTATTATGTTTAATTTAAGATTATGGTGCACTGCTCTTTAAGGAGGAATCTTTATTTATCCCTGGCGATAATACATCAAAATATACTGTTGGAACTCGTTCCAGGTTTATGGATACGTCCGTCCGTCTCTACCGTTGATGATGTGCTCTCCAGCTGATCAGAGTCCAAATCTCAACAAAACATCACAGAGACTCCTACGTCAAAGTTTTCTCCAAAATGCGCTCCAATAGCGCGATCTTCTGTATTTCTTACCCGCTTAATTGACCAGTACTGTGGAACGATATGACTTTTTCATGGAACGGGTGGGTTGTCAAAACTTGTCTTTTGGGATAAAACTCACGTAACGAAAATTTCAGGCAAACATATTAATGGATTCATGTTGCACAAGACCAATTACGTCACTCCTTAAATCAGCTATTGTGCAGCATGAAGTCGTATTATTTTTTCCTATATTTTACGTTACAATTAAACACACCTTTTGCAATGCCCGCCGATGGTAAATTTAAAAAAACAAACATATCAAAAAGTCATAGTTTTATCGGTTTTTACAAGTAAGCACGAAATTGTTTCTGATCATTTGTTTTAATTATAACAGCAGTATCAACATTATTATTACGGATTGTCAAAACCGCTGCATAACTGTTTCATTTTTGGAAAATAGGTTTGAGTTAACGTATAAGGGGGTTTCATTATTTTCTCTACGCTTATGGACTGACGCGAGTATAATTTAACTGTTGTGGTAAATGGTGTGATATTTTCGTTCTCAGAGAGGGAATATCCAGTATAATAAGATTGACACGCTGTGTAGCTTTGTTTGTCAGTGTCATGTTGTCTCTTCGCTAGTTGCACATTTTTTTTGCCATTGCATATTTTTATTATTGATAGATCCTGTTATCCAAAGAAATTTTTTGACTATCCTGAAAACATTTTGTTGACAATGCTTTCTGATGTTCTCTGTGCAATTAAGACATTGGCGTATAGACGGATCTTAAGAGCAAGATCAAGCAAGAAGAGTAAGCTACGATACTTTTTTACTCTTGACCTGAATTTTAAAGCCTCTTATTGATTGGCAAAGGATTGAGGTAACTCCTCTTCAAACTCCGCTTCAAACCTCTTGTATTTTTCTACGGCACACACAAACGGTTGAACGAACATTACAATTGGTTACCGATGCAGCAGTCGCAGTATATGTCCAGAGACAGTTATATTCGTTCAACTCTCAAGTCTTGAGCCATGATGTCAACCTTTAACGCAAAATCAGAGTATAGAACATTCGGATATTGGCATATAAACGGATCCTAAAAGCAATATCAACCAAGAAGAGTGAGCTATGATCCGTTTTTATTCCTGACTTGAATTTTGAAGCCTCCGATTATATTGAGCTTATTGAATGGCAAACGGTTGAAATAACTCGCCTCTGCTGACATTTCAAATAAAAGACATATCATCGTGAAAGAAGTACCACCATTTCAAACCTTTTCTAGTTTTCCATGGCACACACAAATGGTTGAACAAACAGTAAAATTGGTTTCTGAGGCAGCAGCTGCAGTGTGGAGAGGACTCCAGAGACGGTTTTATTCGCTCAACTCTTAAGTCTCGGGCCATGATGCCAACCTTTAATGCAAAATTAGAGTATAGAACACAATAAAAAAATTCTATTGGTTAACTGACCGGTAGAAACTTAATTAAGCTTCTATTCATAAGAATGTATTTTATGTAATAATTGAAATATTTTTTAACAAAAAAAATTATTTTGGTGCACTGCACTCGTTGCTATGCTGGGCTGGGTTGCAAAAAATTGCTAAATAGTTAAAAACTTCTACAAAAGAAAAATATAAACTGAAAATAGAAATGGCTTCATGCTGTATAGGTCACATTTTCGTTTTGTGTGGTTATGTGACGTGTTCAACATGACGCCATTTTTATTTGTAGTTAAAAAAATTTGTAGGATTTTTTATTTATTTAGCAGCTTTTGGCATCCCAACCGATTCAAATATATTTTTTTTTAAATCCTATATAGCATCGTTCCACCCTTTTGACCAGGCAACCGATCGTGGCCCTTTGCAACAGTCCCAGATCCCTTTGCGGGTTATTTTTAGGTTTGTGGTATTTGGGGTGGGAATTTTTATAAGCTAGTAAACGTATTATGTTTAATCTTGTGTCGCACTATGATATTGGGAATATTATGTTGCCTGGGTCTTTCGGAAATTATTTTCCAGTTATTAATATTAATACTATTATTGTTATCATTAATAACTGAGACAGAATATTTCTTATAATACTAATTTACATATTTCTATGGTTGCTCACGATTAGGAAAAATGTCAACTTTTTACAAATATACCTTGATTCATAGTCAATATCACATTTCAGTTTTAATACTTAAAATACCTTCTTTGCATTACTGTATAATCTTGGTGTAATAAATACAAATAAATGATTGCCTCCCAAGTGACAAAGAGATTTATACATTCAAATGAACCTAAAACGAAAGTTGAAGTGGGAGAGAGGCTTAATCCCAAAAGACTTCCTTGTGGATTCACGGTTATTCTAAAACGATAAATAGCTTTTCTTGTCTTAATTAATAAATAATAAATGTTTTAGTATAATTTACATGAATGAAGCAATAAAGAGAATGTTCAAAACAAATTTGAATCGCAGTCGATGTTGCTTTTATTAAAATTGCTCCTAAATATTACATAATAAATTAAGAGTAAAGAATGCGTATATCGAAATAATCTTATTACGTGAAGCCAATTTTAGTAAGTCCTTGCTTACGGTAGTAATATAATATTAGTTGTGTTATTCCACATTGCACACCATACCTACAAGTGAGGTTATTTAAATGAAATATAATACATTCTGGGTTATCTTCAAATGATTAAGCATAATTGGAAGTATAGTAATCGTAAAAAAAACGAAAGAAATTTTTCTTGTTGAAATACGTTTTGAATGTCATATTTGAAATTTGAGCCAAAAAAAATTTCTGTCTGTCTGTCTATAGCTTTTTTTTTGTGGGCACGTTTTCCCTGGAACGCGAATGGTTTAAGATATTGACTTGAAATTTTATGCACGTATGTATTGTAACGAGATCTGAAACATAATTGTTTTTTAAACATATCCGGTGAAGGGTTGGGAAATAGCGAAAAATAAGTAAAGTAAATTGGTAACAGTACGGAATCTTAGGATTTGAGTATATACTAGAAACCAAGGCCTCATTTTCTTTATAATGTTTTTGATCCCCCATTACCGCCACTCCATTATTAAAGGGGTTGATAAAATAAAATTCAGATATTCACTTGAAATTTGATACTCATATGTATTGTAATGGAATTCTATTACGGAAAATAGTAGAGCAAGTTAATAAGAGCCGAGAAACTTAATTTTTGGAGTATATAGTAGAAACCAACGTCTCAACTTATTTTATGACCAGTTATTTCCTCATATTAGAGTGAAAATATAGTCAAAATGTTTTCATATAAAGAGATTTGGATGTAAAATCTGAACGAGCAAGTAGTGGTTTCATAGGCGGTAATTTTTTAATATAATTCTAATATACGATTTCGAAATTCCCCACAACCTATTTTCTCCATTTTTGTGCTGATTTTTAGGTTTACTTCTATAATTAGCAATTATTGTCTTGCTTTACACAGTTACATTATTTAATACCAATGTGTACTCGACATATTCGGGGTGCGAAACTGCGAAACTCAACTAATGTGATTATTTATATTTAATTGAGGGTCAAGAGTGACTTCTAAATCCTTAATTACACCTGGAACGACGCAGACAGATGAGGTCTAAATTATAAGGAAATATAGTCGCGTTCTGTTTAAGAGAGAAAGACATTATATTCCACTTTATATTATAGGGATATTTTCAAACCAGAGGTTTCGAATTCATACGCTGTTAGAATACTTGTGTTCTTTGATGGTATGTAATTTTTGTTCAGGGGGTTTTTAAACGTTAAAACTGGCCATACGTATAAGATTGAACAAAAATGAAGAATTCGAGAATAATCAACAGAATATCAGGAGAACTACTGTATTGTATTATTAACATTGTATGTTTACATACAAATAATACAATGGGTTCCTATTTTGCTCTAAATCTTTTATTTTCGGTATCTAAATATCCTGTTTCAATTAAACTTAACCTGTTACAAACGTTTCTTTTGTTGGTTCGCCTTGCATTTGATTCACAAAAGAATGCTCATTTGTAGTTTGTAAACTCTTTCTTTCTATCCGAAAGTCTCCCATATTCTTAAACGAGGTCCTCCCACATAACCATTTACTTCATTTCTCAAATTCTATCCTGACGTTCCCTCCATGAATAAAATATTAAAATGAAAATACAACTTTCCATTCAGCTTTATATCTATATCTCTATATGATATTTTTCTTAAATTGGTACTTACACAAGCTAAAGAATAATTCACATTGCTATTTTTAGGACACACACTTTGTATGTTTCTCAATAAAAGTACAGATGTTTCTTTTGAAAATATTTACCAATATTGTTTTATTGCATAATTTGAAAGTTTATGTTTCAAACAGTAGACGTGTAAAAAAATCTGTGTTTGATCACTACGGCTTCATACCCTTTATTCTTAAATACAGCGCACCGCAAAACGGGACATGGTCAAAATCACACCAGTCGTTCCACAGATCGGCGGCTGAGAGCAGCGTCGGGAGCATGTAATCTATAATAAAGTTGAATGTTGATTCTATTAGTAAATGATAGCTTTAATGGACTTGCTATGCGAAGAACCACCCAATGACCAATTTTTGTTTTGTAAATAATAAAAACTTTAGTAACGTATATTGTCCATGAAACTTTTCAATTACCACTTTATACCACTTAAAGACCTTAAATGGTGTGCTCTATAAGGGCTACCATTACCTATCTCTAAGTATTATAGTACAGAGTAATAGAAATGCAACAGTTACTCTTATAAACTTACTTATAAACTTTAAATGCAGAACCTCCGCTTCCCGCTCTCTCCTTCACCACAAACATCTTTCTTTTTCTTTGATTGTTGATGCTGAAATTATTGCATCTTCCTTTCTAACAACGTGCAGGCTCTTACTCTGTATATGAAATATATACGTATAAAATTATAAATGAATTATCTTTTATGGCTAATATACCTATGAAATTCTCATGCAAATGCATATATACTGATAAATTGACATTTGTTCCTCTAAAAAATAAAAGCGCCACGGACATTATAAATATTTAACAATTTTAACAATTTTTTTTAATTTCCGACACCATTCGATTTTTCATAATAAACTGCACTTTTTAACTTATGGTACATATTTATATTTGCATAAAATGAAGCATTAGCTGAGTATATTAAATATTTAACCTGTTTTTCAACAGTTCTCTTAAAAGTATCAATGTGGCGTCCACTGACAGGATCCAAAATACGACATCCATATTAAAAACAAACCAAAAGGACACTATAAATCTGAAAAGAAACTTCTGTGATTCTTTTAGAACTTCTGTACCTCTATATAATCAAGAATGTGAGTTTGAATTTTTCTCCAAACATTTCAGGGGCGGACTTGAATAAATTTATCAATTCAATTAATTTATTGAATTTATTGAAGCGTTTCCGCACAAATATTTAACGTCAGTTGTCCTGCTACAATTGTTACTCTATGGATTGACAAATCATATGACAACGAGATGAAATATTAGTAATACTCGTTAACATGGCAGAAAAATCGTCGATCTTTTTCTGGACGCAAACAGAAAGGCAGATATGCTGCAATTTCAAATACTATTAAAATGTGCATTTCTTTATAGACTGATGTCCAGATTTACCTGCTTGTGGGTATTTACGTATAATAAAGACACTGGTTAGGTGAAATTTCAAAGTGCAGCTATTAGGTTACAAAAACGTAGAATTTGAGGTTTATGTTAACAGCTATTGATGTTATTGTGGGACCAGGAAGTTTTATATTCATCAGAGCCAACCCATTTATAGGAATTGGACACTATTAGTTTAATAAATTTGAGAATGCAACTTCTATAAAAACTCTTTATATAAATTATAGTAACAGATACTAAAAGTTGTATAAGTCTGTGATGGAAATGTTTCCGTAATTTTACATATCCACTATGCAAATTCACAACTCTTTAGTTATCTTTTATAAACTCACAACCTTAATAATCAACTTATAAAAATAACAGTTATTTTAAGTGAGCAAAATTGTTCATTGGGCGCCTTCATATATGGGCAAGAGAACGCACTATTTTTGTGACGATCATTTTAATGTAATCACGATATTTGGCAAGTATTGTAATTAATTACATTTATAAAACTTGAAACATTTCATGTACTTACACGAAAACCATGCAAACTGGAGCATTATATTGAAATAGGAATAGATAGATAGATAGATAGATACATTTTATTTGTTCAGTTGTATAAGAGATACAGAATACTCTAACGGATGTTGAACATATCAAATAAGCTAGTCTAAAATGACAGGAAAAAACTGATTAGAGATATATATAAGTAAACAATACACATTAAAACTACTATAAGAATAATAAAAATGTTATTTAAAATTGAAACATTAAAAGGTAACACAAAATGTTGTGTACTAAATCGTCACAGTGATAAAAAATTGTGCTTAAAAAGTTTATAAGGAGTGTGACTTTACTAAAATGGTCACATTTTCTTATATAAGATGTAATTTATGTTATTTTTATGTGACCTCAAAACACAATATTATATTATAATATATAAAGATAGATCTCTGCTTCAATTACATTAGAGCCATATAGGGGCCATCCATTATTGCGTCCAGCAAATTTCATGGTTTTTCTACCCCTATGTCATAGGTTGTCACATTCGAGTCAATCCCTCCCTCCCCGTTGTGGCGTCTCAAATTTTAAATTTTGCGGTAGAATTTTTTAAAACAATGGTATACATAGATATAAATAATGTAATGTCACAAAAGAGCCGCTCACGCTCTGTCAAACTTCATGGACCACCTAAAAGTGTGACGTAATTAATGGATGGCCCCATACGGATATATAATAAAAATCCGTAGAAGTTTCATGAAATACTTACTTTTACATCACATACATGCTTCTTTTAGTATTTTATCCAACCTTGAGAAACTATGAAATTTAGTAGAATCTACATTATTTATTCTAGTATTTAGACTACTTACTAGTTATTGCCTTCTACTGACCTTGCATCTTACCTAAAATCCTTCACATTATTCTTTTTGGTATGCAACCCTCATAGAAGTAAGTAGTAAAAAAAACTGATGTAGGATTAATTCTTACCTTTCGATTTATACACGCCTCGTTTCAGTGTCATTAGTCATAGTCCTTACTGCGATTGGAACCTTCCGCTAAAAAGAAAAATCAAAGTCGAGCAAATTATGTGAATTAGCATAAATAAATCCATTCTCATATATAACACAACATTCTCTAACCTTTATGTTAATATAAAATTCAAAGTAATTCAGAAATTTTTTAAGAACAAACTCTTGCAAGGCAAGGGAGAGATTTCACTTGGCGTGAAGCGTCACACGTACCGCAGAATATTTCCAAATGCTTGAAGTCCTATAGCTCAGTTACTAATTGAAACATCGAACTAAATTTTTGTTATTCTTAGGGGATATTGTACTTTTATAATAATGTACCTATGATGAGAAACTAAATTTAACTTAGTGAGTCTGTTTTAACCACGTGTCCAACATTATCGGACTTAATCACATATTTTCAATAATTAAATTTCTGGAGTGTCCATCTTATATACTTTTTATTAAAAACCGCTGACTGAGGAATTACTAGTTCCACATCCAGATTTTCCATCCCAATATCTCTAAAAGAAAACATCTTGATTATATCTGCACTTTAGTGTGTGGAAAGAGTTGGTCATAGAATTTTAATAATATTTGAGGCTATGATTTCTAGCATATTATACTCCAAAAATGAAGATTCTGGACTATAGTTAGCTTTCTCTACTTATTCTCTTCAATTTACAGATCAGATGTCATTACAATACATACGTGTACTAAATTTTAAGTGATATCTTATTATAATTTTATCAGTCCCTTTAATAATAGAGTGGGGGTGGTGGAGGGGTTGAAAAATGTTATAAAAAGCTTATATTATATACACCAAATCCCAAGTTTGTGTACCCTTACTTGCTTGCTTAACTTTCCCCTATTAACCCCTGCTTAACCCCTAACCCTTCAATGGGATTATCTCAAAAATATAATCCAATTACAGATGTAGTTATAATACATGCATGTACCAAACGAGTTAAAATCTCAATTTTATTTTATCAGCCATTTTAATAATATAGTGGGCATTGTGGAGAGGTTGAAAAATATTATAAAAAATCTGAGGTGTTGGCTTCCAATATATACATCAAACCCCAAGTATTTGTGCGCTTACCATCTTGCTTTATTTATTTTACCCTATTTAACCTCCAATCCTTCAACGAAATCATCTTAAAATATAATCTAGTTCCAGATGTTATTACAATATATGCGTGAAGCAAATTTCAAGTGAATATCTCGATTTTACTTTACAATTTTACTTTGTCAACTGTAATAACAGGTGCGGGGGGGGGGGGGAGCGATGGGAAATATCAAAAAAGAATCTAAGTTCTTGACTTCTAGTATATACACAAAATCCCAAATTTTTGTACTCTTACCAGCTTTACTTATTTCCCCCTATTTAGTCCTATTTACCCCCTTCACCGGATATGTTCAAAAGACAATCAATCCAGTTCCAGATCTCATTATAATTCACACGGTGCTTTAAACCGTTCCAGAGAAAACGTGCGCATAGAGAAAGTTACAGACAGAGCGACAGACAGACATACAGATACATTTTTTTGCCTCAAATTTAAAATCTCGACATTTCGTGACATTTTAAACCCATTTAAATACAAAAAAAAATGTTTTTTTTTTATAATTAGCATACCTCCACTCCACTATACGGATGAGGAAGTAATATATCCTATTTCTTGTTTGCAGTAGCATCCAGCCTACCAAACAATCTGTTTTCCGTCAAACAGTTTTGTAAATATATCGTCAGCACACGGAGAGACAACAGACAGACTGACGGAATTAAGAACATTAATTTTGTAATCACCATAGTTTGTAATACAATACTCTTATCATCATTACAGTACTTTCCATCCCTAAGCGAGGGAAGTAAAAATACATACAAAATATATGAAAGATTTAAAACCTAAAATTCGCAAAACTGCTGTATCCCATTAACTGAGACACGTTGAGGATGAAAAACAATTAGAATCGAATAATTTCTATTTCAAATAGAATCCATTCAAAGAGTTGGAGATACCTCTGAAACTTCCTAGTTATTGTACAGGATATCGCTAAATTACGTGCTAAATTTAAGGCTTTAACGGCTTTCAGGACTTCACTAGGAGTGATTAATAGCTGTGGTCACAATCTAGCACACACCTTGATGATCTATCACGGCTTCTGCTGCTCCAAATCTGTATGGTTTCACATTTCACTGGAACTAAATGTCAGAGCCGGATTACAGCGAGAACAAGAAGTTAGAGTAAAATGTTAAGCGTTGCTACTTCATCAGTATAATTCACAAGCATTACAGAAAACGTTATTGTAGTTGAAAGTGAAAATGGGAGATCTTGTTTTACTGATTAATATTTTCTATCGTATTTTTCATTTTGAAACAAATTTTGATAATATCAGTGTTGCAAAATCTACAACAAAAAAGGCAGTGGTGATTACTGTGTGTGAATTTGACTGCATACGAGTTTTCCAGAATTTATTACCTTCATTGTTTATTACTTGATGTAAGGTAGTTCTTGACAGCTTTCGAGCTACCTCGCCTCGGCTGGGTTACTGGAAGGAGTAACGATACATCTGATTTTCACTAAAACTTTATAGCAGATTCGTTTCGTTAAAGTAATACGATTTATCCACACTTACCTTGGTTCAAAAGTTAATAGTACCGGAGATACAAGGTATCAAAGTGAATTTGTTTAAATGTATTTTAAATAACCTCTAAAAGAATTTATATATTTTAACAAAATTTTATAATCGGAGGTATTTTGAGGCGATTAATTAGAATCCATTTATAATTTTGCTTATTTGTACAGTAGCTTAGGCAAAAGAGCCATAAAACCTAAATATAAATTTACAGAGGACAAAAACTTGTTTTCTGTAACTTTTACTTGTTAATTAAACATATACGCACTCATTTTCAGCTATCGCATTCCCTTTTGCCTATGCTATAGGGCTCAACCGACGACATTTTACGTGTTTTTAAGATGTTATTACTTTTTGCGCCTTAGTGGTTCGTTCTTTTAACTACATATGGCAAAAACAAAACACAAGGAACCTCCCTAATACATCCATTTTTGTATGAAATATATGATTTGAATCGAGCGAAATAAATTAAACAAGGCGCGAATATTTATTTTCTCACTGAATTAAATCAGGATTGGTAATAAAACCATTAGTATTATTTTTAAAAGGGGACCTTTTTTTTGTTGTGCCTCAATGTGCTTGTCCGTAATTTCTCGTGTGTATGTACGTATGGCAACTTCAAGACTGCAGGTCCATTTTGAATGAGATTCTCACTGATGTAGTGGATATTAGCTAGGAAAGGTGATAGACCATATCATCACGACTACAAATTGGAAGGACAGGTAGGCAAGAGATTACTAATATTACAGGTTTAAAATCACCGGTTCATCCGCCATTTATTAGAATATAACGTTCATATCATGAATTTTTTACTGGCATGCTCATGATATTCTCAGTTCTCGACTTTCTATCAACTAAAGTTGAAACATATTTAAAGACAATGAACTGTTTCTAAAATAAACTATCAAATTAAATTAAATCAAATAAAATTTTTATTGGTATTAACAACGTTGTACCTACATGTTTTATATATATGTCAAAAACACAGTAGTGAATTTGTAATAAATTATAAAATGAAGTAAAAATTAGGTGCTAGTGCAGATGAGTCTTGGCTATTCTCGTATTTCGATACCAATGATGCAGCAACTTGAAGCTTGGATAGTACTTGAATGGGAGTACAGGGAAGTTCAACGTTCTCGTTCCAACTTTCAGCGGCTGCGGCTTGTATATCAGCGTAAACGTAGAATATATGCAACTTTTGGGGGTCATTTAGTGGATATATCATTCAGAGGGGTTGTAAAGCAGCCCTTGTCTATTAAATGTTAAGCTAGTAAAAAATCCCTACTCTGCGATAGAGATTCAGAAAAATTTCTAGAATGGGGGTAGCTCGTCTACTGGCGTCAATGATTGGCTTTAGTAGCAAAAATAGCCCGACGTTAAGTAAGCGAATGAAAAAATGGTAACAAGTAGGTGAATAGATACATAAAATAGTAATATGAAATTAATGCACATATCTCAGCCATTGTTTTATACAGGGTGGGGCAATAGTGAGTCGGACCTCGATATTTCAAGTTCTACGATAGCTAGAAATATATAAAAGAATTGCAAGTAAATTAGATAAAAAAGTCTATAACTGGAAATTATTTTCGAACATACAGGGTGAGCCAAGACGATATTATAGGACCTAGTGCCTTTTTGAAAAGTATATATAATGTACATCAGCACATCTTTTGAAGCCTCTGTCTAGGCTCTATTCATTCCTATATTAGCATTGAATATATCCCAACCAATTGGATGTAATGAATTTTTTGTTGAAATAATGCAATCTGCAGATGGATATTAAAAAAATCACCACAGTCACAATTATGGCTTTTAAGAAATACCCGTTACGAGACATCTAGTTAATGCTTTTGAATCATTTACATTTCCTAAAACTGTACAGGGTGGCCAGAAATTATTTTTCGATTAAGAACTTTTTAAATAGAATTTTATCAATTTTTTGCCAGTGTTATAATGAGAGTAACAAAATTATTTTAGGATCTTGATTTGCTAGCATAAACAGAAGTCAAGTTATCGAAAGAATGCAAAGATTTCATTAATAATTTTTACATATAGTTTTCCTTTAGTTTTCATAGAGAGTTTTTTCTCCGCTGATTGCAAAATCCTATAAACAATATGTTTCATTACAATAAGCAAACAAATATTAAATAATTCACTTTTAAACATGCATAAAGTATATTGGCTCCAATACTATTTAGCTAATAGATAGGTGAAGATCTGTTGCTTTTATCGGTCAATGTCAAATAAAAATATTTCATATTTATTCATGGATATTGTCTTGATATTGCCTGAAACATCGTTAAGAGTGGCTTTGTGCCTTTCTGATGAGCTCAGAATGAGGACGAAAAACGTTTCATTGGCTAAGCATTTCGAAGAAACTGAATGACAGATTTTATGAACACGTAATCCATTAGAATGAATTTTTTTTTAAGACGAGGTAGGTAAATAAATCCATTTTAGGCCTTTGTTCTTAATTTTAACTTCATACCGTAGGGGGTCATGTATATACTAGTTTAATCTGCTTAGCCGTAGGGGACTGTGTTGGATGCTAGTGTTATAATGAAAGTAACAAAATGCTTTTAGGATTTTGATTTGCTAGCATAACCAGAAGTCAGGTTATCGAAAGAATGGAAAGATGTAATTATTAATTTGTACATATAGTTTTTCTTTAGGTTTTCATAGATAGTTTTTTAACCGCTGTTTGCAAAATCCTATAAAGAATGTATTTCATTACTATAAGCAAACAAATAATAAATAATTCACTTTTAAAGAAACTGCGTTGTTTATAAAAACATTAAATTTTTATGAAGAGTTCTAAAATAATATTATTTTACTAAATTTATGTACAGGGTGCCAAAATATGTTCAAAAATGTATAAGACTACACAGGAAGTGCTCTTATTTATGAATATTTTGAAAAATAAAAAATACGTTATGGATTAAAAGTTATACATAATTATAAACTACCACACAATTACTGCTTTGTTGTTTCTTTTCGTAGATTACCACTTACTTCCTTCTTATAAACTCTCAAAATGATTATCAAGTACTGCTGTTTAGACTTTTTGATATTTTATACGTAAAAGTGAATAATTTTCAGATCCAGAGGTACTGGATAGCCCAGGATTGGATCATGAAACTTTCCTGTACTTTCGCCATTGGAAATATCTCCTCTCGAACCATAACAATTAACAAAACTTACTTTCTGGTTCATTCCTGGCAATTCTAGGAAAATATTTATATTGCGTCAAATATTGATGTGACACCGATATAACAATAAATACTGTTGTTAAAGTATACTAGATTAGATATTAGTAAGATGATTAAAAACAAAAGCGTTAATTATTGAAAAATAATAGAAAAATAAATTCGCAGTACGGTATCAAGATTTCTTTTATTGACTATAGCTTTTAATTCATATCATTTTCTTGTAATATTATATTTCAGTATTTTTGCAAATAAAGGTATTTTACTTTTGTAGTTCTTCACATTTTTTTCAAATATTTAACACCCCATATTTAAATTCTGGAAAATAATAAAATTTTAGAACATTTCACAAAAGATAGATGTTTTCATCAAGAATGCCATTTTCCAGTAAGCCTACACATAAACATGTTTTTTCTCTTACGAAGTCGATCCGTGGACACACTGTATATAGAGCGAGTTTCATTATATAAATATTTATTTATTGTCCCATAAAACAGCGACAAGCCAACTCATTAGCTCAGTGTTAGGCTTGAGACCAAGGTGTTTCAGGTTCTACTCTTAGCTAGAGTACGGATGCATGCTGGCATTTTACATTGTGTTACCGAGACGGCATCGCGTCAGTGACCACGAGTAATTAAGACAAAATGGCTAATCGCTGTTTCCTCTTCTAGGTTCGAGTTTCAGTTGCAGCAGATGAAAATGCCGCCGGGAATGGTTGCTGTGTAGTCGCAATTATATATGTATGTCCTAAACACAGCATTTTGGAAAAAGCGTTTGAGACAATTGGTTAGATTAAGGTGAAGTAAAAAGTTATCTTACATTTTTTCCATATTCAATAAGATGCAGTACTATTCAATAAAACAAAATTAAATTAATAATTTAATAAAAATTAAATATCTTTGAAACTATAAAGTAGGTAAATAATAAATTATGCTGTTCTCTCTCCTCAGCAAACAACAAAGATAAAAAAAGAAACGTTTCAGGCAAAACTAGTTTGCGGGATATTCCGGTGTCCCAACTTAAATACCTTTCCGGATCTATTCATAAATAACAGTGTTCATTGTTTTATCGAAATTGTAGTGGTATCTAGTATCTATATATCTATCGTTGAATTCGAGGAGGGAAAAATAGATGTGTAATAAGACTATTAGAATAATTTTTATTATCCACCATAACTTAAGATGTTATGCCGGACACCATTTTATTTCAAGTACTACAAATGCCGTCTATGAATCCGAACTTCTAGGCTCAACAGAGCATATTATAAAAAATATAGATGTTCAGACATATCTTGGTATTTTCTTATCTTTTACCACTTACCTCTGGAAATATTGCATGTAGAGATAGTAAAATATACACAACATAGATTGGATTATGAAATATTTCACCTGCAGTTGAAATATTAAACCAAAAATCCCCCGTTGTTGCTCTCATTAGGTTTATTGATGAAACTTTTAACTTCCATTTCTTATATACCCAACTGTAGATTGCTCCAGCTGTCCGGAATATCGGGAACAATATATTTGTTTTTTATTAAGTGGCAATCATGAAGATATTTCATTTTTCTTTAGGTTATTCAAAAGTGATTCATTGTTTTTAAAAAAGTTAAGGGACAACATATTTAAATGATCAAATTCGCAGTATTTGCCATACAACAATCTTTTTATTCTTCCCATTCATTCTAGGTAAACTATAAAAATTGGCATGCTTGTAAAGGTTGATTATTCACTTATTTAATAGATAGGGTAGTTCTAATGTAATACGGGAAACTTCGCCATAGCATACATCTAAAAATAAATAATAAAATTTTCATACAAACATATATTATTGTATTGAAACATTCTTTATAGGATTTTGCAAACAGCAGAAAAAATAACTATCTATAACTAAAAGAAAAACTTTGTGTAGAAATATTAATGAAATCTTTGCATTCTTTCGATAACCTGAATTCTGGTTATGCTAGCAAATTGAAATCCTAAAATGAATTTGTCTAATTTCTTATTTGACAATTCTCATTCTAACACTAGCATCCACACAGTCCCCTACGGCCATGCAGATTAAATTAGTATCCACATAACCCCCTACGATTATGAAGATTCAGTTAAAAATGAGAACAAAGACCTAAAATGAATTTATTTATCTACCTTGTCTTAAAAAATTGTTCATTCCAATGGATTACATTTTCATGAAATCTATCATTCTGTTTCCTGGAAATGCTTAGCCTTTGAAACGTTTTTCGCCCTTATTCTGGAGCTCATCAGAAAGACATAAAGCCATTCATAAAGATGTTTCATGCAAAATCAAGACAATTTCTATGAATAAGTGTGAAATGATTATATTTGACATTGACTGATAAAAACAACCTCACCTATCTATTAGCTAACTAGTATTGGAGCCTATATACTCTATGTATGTTTAAAAATGAATTATTATTTGTTTGCTTATAATTGTATTGAAACATTCTTTATAGGATTTTGCAAACAGCAGAAAAAATAACTATCTATAACTAAAAGAAAAACTTTGTGTAGAAATATTAATGAAATCTTTGCATTCTTTCGATAACCTGAATTCTGGTTATGCTAGCAAATTGAAATCCTAAAATTTAAATTTCAATTTGCTAGCATAACCAGAATTCAGGTTATCGAAAGAATGCAAAGATTTCATTAATATTTCTACACAAAGTTTTTCTTTTAGTTATAGATAGTTATTTTTTCTGCTGTTTGCAAAATCCTATAAAGAATGTTTCAATACAATTATAAGCAAACAAATAATAATTCATTTTTAAACATACATAGAGTATATAGGCTCCAATACTAGTTAGCTAATAGATAGGTGAGGTTGTTTTTATCAGTCAATGTCAAATATAATCATTTCACACTTATTCATAGAAATTGTCTTGATTTTGCATGAAACATCTTTATGAATGGCTTTATGTCTTTCTGATGAGCTCCAGAATAAGGGTGAAAAACGTTTCAAAGGCTAAGCATTTCCAGGAAACAGAATGATAGATTTCATGAAAATGTAATCCATTGGAATGAACAATTTTTTAAGACAAGGTAGATAAATAAATTCATTTTAGGTCTTTGTTCTCATTTTTAACTGAATCTTCATAATCGTAGGGGTTATGTGGATACTAGTTTAATCTGCATGGCCGTAGGGGACTGTGTGGATGCTAGTGTTAGAATGAGAATTGTCAAATAAGAAATTAGACAAATTCATTTTAGGATTTCAATTTGCTAGCATAACCAGAATTCAGGTTATCGAAAGAATGCAAAGATTTCATTAATATTTCTACACAAAGTTTTTCTTTTAGTTATAGATAGTTATTTTTTCTGCTGTTTGCAAAATCCTATAAAGAATGTTTCAATACAATTATAAGCAAACAAATAATAATTCATTTTTAAACATATATTATGTTCGAATTCAAAATACAAGGTACTGAAGTCGCCAAAAGATATTTGTTTTCATATCCTTAGAACGAAATAAGATTTTTGTATTAAAATTTAGTATACGCTATAAATAAAGCAAGCAAGCAAGCAAGCAATATTTAAAATTAGTTTTGTCTAACTTGTTATATTGGCTGACAATTTTCTATTGTATATTCTGTTGTTCTGTAATTTATTGTCCTCGACAGTACCTAAGATTTAAACGTAAACGACGAGATTCCTGCACAATCTGTATTGTTTTAAAGGAAAACAAATGTATTATTATTGCGCTTACTTGTCTAGTTTATTATGTGATTAAAAATATCCATGGTAGTTTTAATCATATTCATTTAGGGCTGCGGTTCTATTAAATATTTTGTCTTTGTATTCCAAATTACACCAGCGCGACGTGACGTCTACTTTGCAATAAATTTATTTCAAGAAATAGATAAAAGCTTGGTTTCAATTGTTACTACACCAGTAGGTATTTTGCCTAAACCTCTGGAGAATTACTAAACTCTTGTTCTAGAATTAAGGTAATAGATATGCACTTTACGTATCCAAGGAAATTTAAGTTTAAGCCATTTTCTGTGAATGGAATGTTTTTAAAGTGGAGTTTTAAATTAGTTGTCTTTTGCATAATGTTTTGTTTCAATTTAATGTTATATTACAGCTTAATGTGGTTCCAGTAAGAAGCGTATTTTCTTTTTCTTTAATTTATTCCTTTTATCTTACCCAAATAAGGATCATGCGTGCTTAGAAACTTTTCGAGACGAGCTGCGAAATCAGTGCAACTACAGAGATATTAAGAAAGTAATACATTAACTATATTATAGAAAATTTTTTTTAAATATAAATGGTATTACTATTATTTTCATTTATATTTACGCTGGGAGGAGGACACAGTGGATTGCAACAGATTTTTACTTTGAAAGAAATACTCATTCGGTAAAATTCTGGGAGAATATTCTTATAAATAAGTAAGTGGAATAATCGTCGAAAAATGTATTTCTGTAAACTATTTCATGCATTCATTTATGTAAGAGATAAAAGAATGTGCATAAATTTTTATGATAAAAGAATAGGCTAGAAAGGTAACTTAAATATTCATTCAATGTCTCTTTTTTCTGAACAAGTCTTGACAGACGAATTACGTAATATTCTAATTGCAATTGGCCTCCCTTTGTTATATAGCATGTCCCAGTGTATCACGCCATTTATGGGGGCTGCCTGTTAAGTGCACGGCCCCACCGCAATCCTATTAACTTTTCGGTGGCATCAGCCCAACGTTTAAGTGGTCGTGCTCCTCGAGTCTTGGTTTTCCCTAGATTCAGTGTACTGATAACAAATTTATTGGAGTACACACTGTAACAGATGCACAAAGCTATGTGTATTTTTCATTAACGTATTTAACGTCTGTTACACCCCATTTGTTACTTAATGATTAGGGGATAATTATTTCGAGGGACATTCGGTATATACAATCTCTCAAGCCACACTTCTATTCATAATAAATCTCGATACAGTTTGAAATCCTCGTATCATGCCTTGGAACTACTAGTCAGTGATGTTTATTTAATCTGTCAACGTATGGCGAGACATTTAATTAATTATTTTGGCAAAGTTTTAATAAGTGAGTAATTCCTTTTTTAAATGAAAAACTAATTCGAAAGTTATTATTTAGTATTAAGTTAAATTGTACTATGCCTAGTATTACATAAATCTATATGTCGATAAGTAAGATCGTGTCGTTTACAAACTTGAAGGTTGAAGAACGCAACTACCAGTAAAATATTAAATTTGTTATTAGCTAAACTATTGCAGACACTTTAACTTTCACCATGAAGTGTGTAAGATTTATATTATCGTATAAATAATATTTTCTTACATTTTCTCCTATTTACTTATATTTTGTGATACAACAATTATTGCACTGTCGATTGTTGTATTGTTTTTGCATTTGTATAATAAACGATATCTTACTCTAGCCTTTTTTATTATTGTATTTCCTCTCACGCTCACAGAATAGGATTTGTAATAGCCAGGATCTCTATTTTGTATTACGTGTTCGTTCTTTCATATTAGATCGTAACACGTCGCGTCATATCGGTCTATTTCCGCTATTAACGCTAATCACCCACCAAAGCAGATGAGCTACCTCCTGTAACAAAAGTCAAATTAAGGGAGCCAAGTCCGATCCTGTCGCACACAGAATCACCGTATTTAGTACAATAACGTAAAATACTGGTCATAGAAACATCTGTTTTGTAATAATAAATCAGTTTGCAACATGCAAACTGATTTATTTTAGTCTTTATTAGGTAGCCGACGTTAGCCACTTGGAAGCAATAAATAACCATCTAAATTATTTCATGTCCAATTCGTTTTTCTCACTTGAAGTCCAGGACACTTGCTTAAATACTACCCATCGGGGGTCTAGTTAAATTTTCGTTACTAAGGCAGTTGACAGAGGATTCCAGAAAATATTGTATAGAGAGTAATGTCGATAGGCCAAATAAGGTAGATTTTTTCCCCCATACAAAAGCAAAGTAAGGAACAAAAGGGTTTTTTTTCATCTGCTTAATGGCATAAAAGGTTAAGATATGCCATATGATAAATACCATGGTCCGTTAGGTAATTTCAAATAGGGGTACGGTTTAAAGTAGAGAAGATTTTCATTGGTCGAGGGTTTAAAGTTTACTGCCCACTTTTGAGACGTCTTATTTCGATTGAGATAATATCGACATTCTTGGCTTAACTTCTGATCGGTCGTCATCTACCTACAGGGTATAGTAAATTCTCGTTTTGCGAAACTCTTTCAATTTTAAAGTTAAGTACATTTGTTCACTATTTTGCCGTTTATAATAAGCATAAATTAATGTGTTGTAATTGAACTAAGAGCATTCGGCCGCGATTCAGCTAAAGATTTGAACTTGCCGCGCACCATTTCATTTCCTGATATAGTGTAATTACTGTTTGTTAATTTATTTAATCGTTAAATGTTTGTGATTGTCATTTTCATTTGTTTTCATTTTCTTCTGTAAATATAGTGGTTTAAGTGTTTTGAGAAATCACGTGTTTTATTTGCTTGTTATGTAATTGAGTTCCTTCTGTATTCAGTAAAGTTTGTTTGTGAAGTAACCTGGTTGCGGGACACCAAAAAGGATATAATCACCTAGAAGGAAGAGGGTAAGCACAGTTTTGATTTCGATAGATTTACTATGATATCGACGGAGTCTGCAAAATGATTGGGACACTCCGTACTCTGCCAATTGTAATGTTCGATTAATCCATATAATTATGAGAATAAAACCCCAGTTATTGCACTCCACTATTTTGCTCTATCGAGGAGTAGGGATTTCATGCTAGCCTCTTATTAATTTGAAGTGTATGACAATTGTCTATCAAATATCCAAGCGAATATTTTGCATGAAAGTGCTTAAATTTCAAATAAGTGATAGCACGAAACCTAGATATGAATTTAGATCTTGGCGAAAATAGCGTGAAGGAGATTTGGTATGATTTACAAAGTTAAGCGGCAAGGTAAGGCAAGTGCCCTAGAGACTGGATTAATGCTTAAATAATGTTACATGCCGAATATAGAAAATAAAAGACTTCATTCTGCGAAGACGCTCACTGGAGAAAATGTGCATGTACTTTTTTGGACAAAAATCTGCTGATAGTAAGTATCTCAATTGATTCAAATAAACAAAATGAAAAATACCCTTAAGACATTGTACTTTAGAGCAATGCTGCGGCAAAATCGCTTTTAGTTAACCTAATTTAAAAATCACAGATGAGAGACTAGTGCTAAGATTTTCAGGTTTATGACTAATTTAATATATAATAAGTAATTTTCACTTACAGGTTATATTAGGTTGTTAATTGAGTTAGTATGAATGCATAGAAGTAAAATCATGTGGATAGAAAAGTACCCTTATCTTTACCTGTCAGTAAAATAATACTTACAAGCCCAAACGCAACTAGTGACGAGTACTTGAAATATAGTAATGTTGAGATTTTCATTACTTTGAAGGATCGATAGAATTTGACTAAGATTATTAAAGATGAGATCTGCATAAAAAAATGCCGAAGAACAACTTTTGGTTACTTAAAGTTTAGTTCACTTTAATCTCGAATTTTCACCACCTTAAACCCTCAACTCCTATTTTAGCCTCTTGAAGGGGTTAAAATTAACTCAAAGCCATTTTTTTCCAGTAAATATCAATTACACACCCGAACCTAACAATATAGCTCTCCATAAAGCTACGACAAAACTACTTACCAGATTTGAAAATTGGTGCAATAAAAATAAAATAATAGTTAATGTATCCAAAACCAAATATATCACATTTCACAAAAAAAAAGTAATAAAACCAATAAAACTCTTAATAAACAAACAAATCATATCTCCATCTGAACACACTAAATTTCTGGGCATTACAATTGATGAAAAGCTTTCATGGACAAATCACATTAACAATGTAGTGGGCAAACTTAATAGTGGTTATTTTGCAATTAGAAATCTCAAATCCTTTTTCGATCGTAAATATCTAATTAATGTTTATTATGCATTAATATACCCACATTTAAAATATTTAATCATATACTGGGGTCAAGGAACTGATTGGAACAGAGTCTTTATCTTACAGAAACGCGTCATAAGACTAATTTTTGGACTATCGCCAAGAGATTCTTGTAAAAACACTTTCGAAGACAACAAAATATTAACTTTACCTAGTATTCTTATTTTAGAAGCAGTAATGTTCACCAAGCAAAAGCCAGACTTATATAATCACAGGAATGACATTCACAACTACTCTACACGAAATAACACAGATATACAAATTGACCAGTTCAACTTAAGTAGTTTTAAAAAAAGCCCAAAATATACATGTAGTAATATCTATAATAATATTCCTCGTCATTTAAGAGGGTTAAGCAGAAGCAAGCTAAAGAAAAACTTATTAGAGGTGCTACAAAACAAAGCATATTATTCCATAGGCGAGTATTTTGATCAGGAGTGTACTTAAAATATACTACATCTTAACATATTAGAATTATATTTACTCCACTTTTAGATCTGTATTGTATTTGTTTAAATTATGTTATTATTGCTGAGTATATGTATTGTAATTGCTATTATTTATTTTAAATTAACCTTTATTTGTAAAGACGTTTCATATCCAATGTATTTTGGCAATTGAAATAAAACATAATAAATAAATAAATAAATAAATATGTCTATTTTGACAAGTTTTAATTACGCTGTTGGAATTTATTCGCAGGCTTAATGGCTCATTTGTTTACGTATTAAGAATGAGAACTCTGGGTTCGAATCTTGGCTAGGGTATGACTGTTCATTGGTGCATTTAATGTATTATAGATGTTAAGTAATATAACACGATTAGTCGCTGTTATCTTTTCTGGGTTCGAGTCTCAGCTGGTAGTGTCGCAGGGATTGGTTGTTGTATTGTTGCCTATGTGAGTGTGTGTTTAATTTGTACAAGGTGGTCACTATACAATATTATTAATTAAGGTGCGACATAGGAGAATAATAATCCGAATGTAGTTATCACTATTCGTACAAAGATAACTTGATTACTTTTGGTTAAAAAAATATGTAGAGCAGCCATCCGCCGGAAAAAGTAAATAATAAATAAATGGTGTTAATATAAACGGTTTGCGTAAATACCGTTAAAAACGTCCACCGTGCGTGGGACCGAGCGTAGATACGTCTGCCTTTACTCGTATTTCGATACGAAAAGGCAGCAACATCGGGATTGGCTAGTACTTGGTTGGATGACTGTCTCCAGGAAAACATAGCGTTATCGCTCTACCTTCTAACGGTTTGTATATTAGCGCATACGTAGAAGGTATGTAACTTTAGGCGGGGTTACATAACGGATATACCATCCTTCGAAGGGGATGTAAAGCAGTCAGTCCCTTGTCCGTTAAATGTTTGGTAAGTGAAAAGTTCCTACTATTCGATAGAGAAGAGGTTCGGCAGAATTTCTAGGTTGAGCGTAGCTCGTCTTTTGGTATTGGTGATTGACCCTAGTGGTGGTAATAGGTCGACGTTAAATAACTGAATAAAAAAAATTCAATATAGTAGATGTACGATTTCAACTTATATTTTTTGAAATATACAAGCGACTGTAGTGAGAAAGGTGCCTTTCCGTAATCGTCGGAGTAATGGCTCGCTGGGGCAGTAAGACAGCTCCTTCTTCACTCTCCAACCAATTGCTTGAATTGCCGAAGATTTATGTACACTACACTGATAGTTGTAATATTTAATAGCAATTATTTAATTTGAAAATACTCGAAGTTTAAGTTAATATGGTTATAGTACTAAAAACACATTATACCCAAGCAGCGTATTGTTTAAACAAATTGGAACATTTGATATTCTGCAACTGTTTTGTGTGAGCATGCTAATAAATATTTTTTTAAATAAAATTATAGTGGAACCTGTAACACACAATGACAAAATGAGATGAAACTACCGCAATTCCAAAAAACACTAGGTCAATGAAATTACCATTACCAAGGTCCTGAAATTTACAATATGCTTCCAAACTCCAATATGCTTTTAGACACAGCAATATATGTATTACACAACCCAATTTTTCAAATTAGATACATAGATAGATAAAGTGAAGAATGAGAAAGGGGAAGGGCATGTATGTACTTATATATGGGAAATAAAATAAAACAGGCGGACCGACAGAGAGACTAGTTGAATCGAAATTCCTTCATTTTCGTAATCTACATGGTATTAAACCTGAAAATCCGAAGAAATCTCAAAGGTTATTTATTCATGAATACAACACTTCCCTTCGGTAAGCGAAGTAAAATTAGTTGTATACATTTGGAAGGTCCTAGGCCATATTTAATTTATCCTTAATATTGTTATTGTATCTATGTTAAGTAATTTTGTTCTTATTTCTGGCCTCTGAAGATACACATTTTTGATATTTACATAGGTCTCGCTTAATAAAGAGAAATTGTGACAGAAAACTTTTTCCTTATTTTGTGCATTAAAACTCAACTCACATAAGTAAAAACATACAAACTTTTTATGCATTAATTTAGTGGAAGATGCCATAATTTGTTTCACTAATCCTATTCTTAGGTGCCATTTGCAATCTTCAACAGTCGTGATGTCTCTGAGAGATATTAGTTTACATTTCATTTAATGGATACCATGCCCTATCTAAATGGAATAAAAATCTGAATTAATTTCAATTCCTAACAAATTAATGAACAGCCATTATACATCTGGGGGCTTGTAACTATTTTTGTTTTATAAGAAGACAGAGTGTAATGTCAGGTGCAATGCATACTAAGATATACAAATGTACGTGCTTTATTTAAAACGTGAAATACATTTTTCGTTAAGTTTTACGTTCTTAATTTTGCACATTTGTCACTCTTAAAGCAACGCTGGAACTTGTAATGTCCCAAATACGTGCTGAATTTTAAGGGGTGATTTGTATTCTCAAATATATATCTGTCCATTTTAAATTAAATGCATTTTTTAACAGATTTCGAGTGAGTTAGTAGTAGAAGTATTTTATCAAATTATTTATTTTTGCCTGCATCTCTGACACATTTTTCAACAAAGCCTTTCTGCTATGTTTGTTTCACAATTATATGAAAAATTCAAGGGATTAGTAATTCTTTAGAATAAGCTTTACATACAGAGTGTTTTAACTTCAAAGTGATAGTGTAACGGGATGTAGAGTAAGCATGCTCTGCCTTCCACAGCAAGTTCAAGCATACCCTTTATTCCTGATTTGAGATGTTTGATCGTTTTTGAATAAAATTGTAAACAGAAATATTTTTGGAACAACTATTTATATTTTGTGTGAATGTTGTACCCCATTTATCCAATGAAAGTTACAATTTACTTCTGAAAATTTCAGGACAAGGCCCAGTTACTTCCATATCAACGTAGTGAAGTAGGAGTATAGTAAACGTAAAAAGACTTCAAATTTTTTAATGCAGACCCATGTCATTAAGCATGATTTTAAAATTTAACTAGAAAAATTCTGTCTGTCGGTCTGTCATGGAGGTCGGTCGGTCGGTCTGTCTGTTGGTTTGTCTGTAACTAATTGTGCGCACGATTACTCTGGAACGGTGAAAGGTTGGAGGCTAAATAATGGTATTATTTAACTTCGGCTTATTTCTGCTACCAAGGCCAATCACCGACGCCAGGAGACAAGCTGCCATCAATCTGGGAACTCTGTCGAACCTCTTATTTATCGAAGAGCAGGGTTTCCTACTTGCCTAATAGTTAATAGACAAGGCACGGAGAATTTTACATCCCCTCCGAAGGCTGGTATATCCACCATGTACCCTCTGCTTAAAGTGTCATATCTTCTATGTATATGCTGATATCCAAGTCAATAGATAAAGACAAAATGCTGTATTCTCTGGTGGCCTCCTATCCAAGTGTTAGCCACGCTTCTAGTTGCTTGACCTTTCGACCTTTCATAATAAGTTGCATTTCTGTCCAAGTAAACACTTGTGCGAGCTGAAATGAATATATAACAAACTTCAATACGCACTATTTAATAGAAGCAAAAAACGTATTTCTTCAATCAAAGTTGAGTCCAAAGCTACTAGACGTAGCAGCGTGATCGCTAAAATCAAGAGTACTTTCATGATTTATGTAAATTGTGGTACAGCAGCCAGAGTGCATCAGCATCAGAATGCGACTAATAATAATGAATGTACATTATTATTAATCACATTCGGCGTTCCTTAGAGCATGGTAGATAATGAAAGTTATATGAGGCATTTCCTAGTAGTGCAAACTTCAATAAAAAACTGAAAATGTCTTTTACACTTATTACAAGTATCAATAGTACAGTGCATCAAGTACAGTACTAAGTATCAAGCGAATATCATTTTATCGGTAATTTAAAACTACTACTACTCGGTTAGTGGAGGTCCAGTCACTGACATTCTAAACCTGCAAGCTATGTCACTGGGCATGACTGAGATGTATGCTGATTTTTTTGTTATCGAGTAATTAATACTTAGTGAATACAACATACGATAGGCGTACATCTCGGTTAGTGAAGGTCCAGAGACAGACATACTTTTGTCCCGATTTTTTCTCTCTCAGGGCTCGTCTGTTGGAAATACTGAGGATTCTGCAGCTCTTGGACTTATTGTGCTCTCCCTGTCATGCTTTAGTACCTCCACTCCAGTACCTTTGTACCCTGAATCCGGTGATACAGATCTATGGTGGGGCAGGTGCTGATGAATTCCAGGTATGTTCGTGTTTGTCCGTAAATGCCATATCTTCTACGGGCCTGCGCCTGGTGTGGCGTGTGACGTTTCCATTATATCTCACCGCCACATCATTTGGCCCACTAAGTATATATACCACCGGCCATGTTGAGTTCGTTGGAAAAGCGTATAAGGCAGTGGCTACTCCAGCCTTACTGATGAGTTCACGGAGTAGCCACGGAACGAAACGCTAATATTTTCTAACTCCACAATGGTAACCGCGACGTGATATGAACACGCAACGTGATTTACGACGTACTCTACACCTACTCTACACCTACTCTACACCCTGCGGAGACACGCGCACAAGCATGTTCGAGTTTATGAGTTATTTCCTCCTCGAGCATTGCGTTGTTTAGCCCCTCTCCTAGGATTGTGCTGATGTGGGTAGAGTGCGTCAAGTAAAGAGTGGGGTACTCGCTTCGTTCCTGTCCAGTTTATCCATCGTTCTTCTTCTAATACCAGGTTTCTCTTGACTCTGTCACTGGTGGGGGAATGGTGTGGCGTGTGACGTTTCCCTTATAGCTCACCGCCATATCATTTGGCCCACTACGAGCGGCCATGTTGAGTTCGTTGGAAATGCATATAAGGCAGTGGCTACTCCAGTTTTTACTGACGAGTTCACGGAGTGACCACGGAACGAAAAGCTAACATTTTCTAACTCCAGATTTGGTGACCCCGAAGTGATATGAACACGCAACGTGATTTACGACGTACTCTACACCTACTCTACACCCTGCGGAGACGTGCGCACAAGCATGTTCGAGTTTATGAGTTATTTACTCCTCGAGCATTGCGTTGCTTAGCCCTTCTTCTAGGATTGTGGTGATGCGGGTAGAGTGCGTCAAGTATAGAGTGGGGTACTCGCTTCGTTCCTGTCCAGTTTATCCATCGTTCTTCTTTTTCTATCATCAGGTTTCTCGTGACTTTCTCGCTGGTGGGGGAATGATGTGGCGTGTGACGTTTCCATTATATCTCACCGCTGCATCATTTGACCCACTAAGTATATATACGAGCGGCCATGTTGAGTTCGTTGGGAAAGCGTATAAGGCAGTGGCTACTCCAGCCTTACCGACGAGTTCACGGAGTAGCCACGGAACGGAACGAAACGCTAATATTTTCTAACTCCACACCTGGCAATGAATATGATGTGATCAACCGTTTCCGTATCCTTGCCGCATAGTCTCTAGTCTAAGTTGCCGTCATTACTAATTGTATTCAGGTACTTCTTTACAGGAAAGTATCTAGTCAGAAGTCCTGTTATTAATCTTAACTGCGTCCTGTTCCTTGTGAGCAGTTCTTCAGTTTGCTCTGCAGATGGATCTTTTTTGTGTTTTTTTCGATGTCGATTTCCTGGAATATTCTTCCTGTGGTTTTTGTGTTTACTCTTGACCCACTCCTTAATTGTTCCTCTAGCTGAGCTTTTGAAAATGCCCAGCGCGGGTTCTGGGCCATATAATATATTAGCTGCCCCTTGTCTAGCAAGCTCATCAACTTTTTCATTGCCATCAATTCTGGAGTGTCTTGGCACACAAAGTAATTTAACTCTGTTCTGCACACCCAGAATTTCCAGCTTTTCGTAGAAGTCCCTCTCCTAGTGCTCTAAGTGTCGCCCGACTCTGATGAAATGGAGATCTGCTGGTTAACATATTGTTGATCTGGATTCTCGCTTACACATTCAAGTTTAGCCACAATCTCTGACTGGAATACAGTGGCGTGTTACGCAAGAGAAAGGTTTATACTTGCCCTGGGTTTTTTCCTTGTACTGCAGCTCCAGCTTCTGTGTTTGTCCTAGACCCATCAGAACACTAGGTTAGGCACTTACATAGTATGTCAGGAGCCCTGGCAATGAGTTCTTCCTATCTCCAGTGGTGATATTGAATGGCTTGTTTTCTTACCGGTTACTTGAAGTAGAGGTGTAGGCATTTTTAACCTACAAGGTGCCTAATTTTTCATGATTTCCATGATTAGCAAATGGCAAGTTACTTTTTTTTAAATAATTAATTTCATATATAAATTAAATTTGCACCACTAAGAGTAATTAGCATATCACTTTTCTAGCCTGCCACGTTCTAAGGCACCGGATTAATCATGTCTTTAGCTGTTACAAATGCATTAGGTAATTATACACCAGCTCCTTTACTATTGTAATTCGTAGTAATTTTAAAGCAAAATCTTACTACGATTTCTTCCAAAATGAATTTGAGTAATGAAACTAACAATATTAGCAGCGTATCAAAAAGTTCTAAAAGTAATTTATAAAATTATTAAAATAAGCAAAAATAATACATTTTTACAATACTACAGGATATGAAACGCATTCAGTGAAACTTATTCTTTATGTACTATAGCATATTGAACATTTTCGATAACTGATTGATCAAAGCATTTTTTCTGCATTTCAATGAAAATTCATTGACAGATTGAATTAGATACTTGATTCGAATAAATATAATAAATAAAAAGTTATTTTATTCTGTCAAGATTTTTATTATACAACTATCAAACAAGAATAATAAAAACTTTCAACACCTTTTAAAGACAATTCTAACTCGAGTTTTGCTGAAACTACATAACACTTTATGGATTGGAAAAAGCGAGTCTAAATTTTAGTGGACGCAAAACTTTCCAATCTATTTATTTCGCCTGTCGGTTGATTAAAGAGGAAAGTTTATTTGAGAGTTTGAATAGACCGATATAAAAGAAAAATGTTGGGAGTTTCTCTCGCCATTATAAAAGTTTTATTTCCATATTGTGTATATCTGATGTGTTGATTTATGTACCTAATACGTTTTAACATTATCAAACATACTTATTACATATTTTGAAGTTCAGAACATCATGATATTAACGAAATGATGCTAATAAAATACCAGTATTTACTTCAGAATAAATGTAGCATAAAAAATTTCCAAGACATTGAGCCGAGGTCCCTAATTACCCCATGTGTATGAAGGGAGGAATATACTATAAGATATATAAATTTTGTTGATGGATTTTATTCCTTCTGAGATTAGAGCATAACATTTTTTACATTTTACTTTATGCAACGATTTGAAGCTGGTTGAATATTCTTTAAATAAAATGTTTTAATGCGTTTTACTGGTTCTATAAAACATACGCCCAAAGGTCGGGCTCTTCGTAGGTTACGCTTTTACTTGTCTCTTGAGCTTATCTGGTAATATTTTGTACATATATATATACAGAAATGATTTATACTAAAGTCAAGGAAAATATTCTAATTTATGCCCTTCTTGGATAGAAATAAAAAGTCTTAAATTGAAAATGATTCTCAGCAGATACTTAAATACGTAAATTTCTAGTTTTGGCACAATACTACAACAAGCAGTAACGGTTGGTCTTTTCAAAACTATATTTAAATAAAATGAGATTTTCTAAATATACCTATATCAATTTGATGATAAAATACTACTTTCAAGTTATGCTTTATTGGGGTGAATCTATAAAGAATAAATAAATCATGTTCAGTGTTGTCGACATATGATAGAACATACTGTTGTATATATAGCTCTCTAAATTGTACCCTCTTCTAGCATAACTGGCTACTATCCTCTTTTGTTCTTTATCCTCGTTAGTTATTCATTTCACTGGAAGAAAGATACATTAAAGATACATATAAAATTGGTTTTTAGCTGTTAGATTCATATAAATTAGGCTGAAAAGTTGAATCTTGGGATATTTTAAAAAATAATAACAAAAATTAATATCTATGAAACCGAGAGAATGTACGGAAATCACTGGGACCAAATAGCCTCACCCCTTTCATTTGGCAAACCATAAGCCAAACACTCAATATTATTTTCATCTTTCCTGTATATTACCTTGTGTGCTTACAACAAATAAATATACTCGTATATTTCTTAGAGCGTAATGTGCAATGGTTTATTCATGGATTAGTTAAGTTATATATTGCCGAAAATGTATGAATAAACATTATTATAATTAATATCATATAGTGAGAGATCGATAATTACATATACAAACAAATTTACTGCATTCCGATTTAACCAGGCAACCAAAGTCTGTGCAAATTTGACTGTGTTAAAATCAACCAACATATCATGGTATTCCAACTAGTCGATGGGAATTTTAAACATTCAATATTTGAGTGTATTAACATATGTATATGTAGTAACATATTTATGTAGCTTCACTTTGACTTCGAGAGTCTCTGCGGACACAAGAGCGGTTTGACTGGCTCTTTAATTTCAGTTAAAACAGATAAGTATTCCTTGATCGACTTAAAGAAAAAATCTGAATAAAATTGAACCACGTTTAAAAAAAAACGATTACTAAAAGTTATGAAATAAAATTTCATCATAATCTGGTTAACTGAATGTTAATACCTAATAGTGGTATTTATGTTGATTAAAAATCGATTGATTTTATTATTTGTTGATTTATACGCCGATCTCAATATTGACCATAACTCTAATGAATTCAACAACCTAAAACCTCTTAAATGTCAAGTGGCTTCTTTTTCTAGCACAGTAGGAATAAAATCTGATAATGTTAATAAAAATTCTGAAATTTAGTCTTGGGCTGCAAATAGACGCGAGCCAATATTCTTGAGTTTTAATGACGGTCTCGAGTGATTAGGGATCGAGCTTGAGCTTCTTACCCCAATTACCCCAATCATTGCTGTAGACCTGGACCGGCCTCGTAAGAGGTGGGTCCGCTGTCCTTGTCTACTCCCCCCCCCCCGCAAATGCGGACGGTTTATGCGATATTAGCAGACCTCACCTGATCCTGGCTGTTGGACCCTGACAGCTAGATCATTTCTTCTGGCGCTCTTCTGTCTTGGTCTTCTTTCTTCACTGGCACGTCGGCTCCCGGGAACGTCTTTCGTCTGTCGTGAGACGGAACGGCTGTTGCCGAGCCCTCTCGGGGTTTGGAAGGGTTTGGGGGAGGCGACTAGTTGGAAGCCCAGAGTGCCAATTAGCATCATGTGCTCCGATTTCGCCGAATGGATGTATTGAATTGGATAGCTCAAGCATTGTGTTCGGCCAGAGACGCTTATTTTAACGTCAGAGACCGGCACGGGCTAGAGTAAGGGTACCGAGGTTTGCATGGTACCCCCGGGATCGGGTGATTTGTGTCTTGTTGGCCATTATCCCATTGTGGCATGGCTTGAGGGTCGGGCTGAAACAGAAAAATTTATACTTACCCGTTATCCAGAATCTAGAACTCCGGTCTCTTGTGCCTCGGAGCGTCGTTGGGGTCATAGTCAGCCACCTATTTCACCAGCGGATTCCCATGCTCTGCCGCACGGGCATATAGATTCATAGCTCTGTCCTGGATGACTCTAGTTACCGGGGTGTATTTCAGGTATCTGAAGATGTCGGTTTGTCTGATATACCTTGGTGCATCCACGGCACACATAAGTGCAACGTTTTCCACGGATTGTATCATCTTCAGGTGGGTGGCTGCTTGATATCCCCAGGCAATGGAGGCGTGGGTCTAGGTGCAATGAGGGTCCTAATAAGTGTGAGGGAAGGTTTACGGAAAACATATTTTAAAAAATAAACCTTAAGGATAGGTGAGTTATAAGGAGTGGAAAGAATTATACTAACAAAAAACCTCTGCGTATTGAATCATTTCTTCCACATCGAGATTTTCCATCCAAGTCTATTTAAAGAAAAAAATCTTGACTATATTTGTACTCTAGTATGTGGAAATAATTAGTAACAGAATTTTAATACATGAGGCAGATGTCATAAAAAATTTTGAAGCGTTGGTTTCTAGCATATGCACCAAAAATGAAGTTTCTGGATATCATTAGCTTCCTCTAGGTAATGGAAAATATTATAAAAAAAATCTTAGGCTTTCGCTTCTAGCACATATACCAAGTTCCAAATGTTTGTATTCTTACCAGCTTGCTTTAATTATTTCCCCCCATTTACACCTATTTAGTCCCCAACCCTTCAATGGGATCATCTCAAAACATAATCTAATTACAGATGTTGCTATAATACATACATGTACCAAATGTCAAACAAAAGTCTTAATTTTACATCATTAACCCTTTTAATAATGCAGTGCGGTTGGTGGGGGAGTTGGAAAATATTATAAATAATCTGAGGCCTTGACTTCTTGTATATACACCAAATCCCAAATTTCTGTTCTCTTACCAACCTGCTTTACTAATTTTCCCCCATTTACCCCTATTTAACCTTCAACCCTTCAACGGAATAATCTCAAAATATAATCTAGTTCTAGATGTCATTATAATATATACTTGTAACAAATTTTAAGAGAATGTCTCAATTTTTTCATTAACCCCTTTAATATTGAAGTGGGGCTGGTGGGGGGAGGAGGCGGTTTTGAACAATATTTAAAAAAAAATTGAGGCCTTGACTTCCAGCATATAGGTATACCAAATTTCAAGTTTCTGTACTCTTACCAGCTTGCTTTACTTATTTCCATATATTTGCCCCTATTTACCCCCCAACCTTCAATATCTTAAACCGTTCCAGGGAAAACGTGTGGACAAAAAAGGTTATAGACAGACAGATAGTCCGAATGGTCGACCGACAGACCGAGAGACCGACCGACCGTTTTAGACAGACTGAGAGACAGACGGACAGACATTTCTTTCTCTCAAATTTAAAATCTCGTGTCATGACATTCTAAACCTATTTCAAGAAAAAATAATGCTTGAATTATTTTTTATGATTTACTACGTGGATATGGAAGTAAAATTACAAAACTAAATCTTTATCATGTTAATATTTTTATCCACAGTCACAGATAATTAATCAAACTGTTTTATATGTCAAAAGTTGGAAAGTATGACATTTCAACTTCATTTGACAATTGAACTGAAATATGGTTTGGAAAATGACAACTTTCTTACCATTTTCGGGTTGGAAAGTGGGCATATGTCAGCCTATGTTTTTTACTGATTTACTTTTAGTTATAGGAAATATAGATTATACGACATACAGGAGAGTATGTTTATTTATTAACACAAACCTCGATACAAACAGAGCAATTAACTCCACAAATACTAGCTGAACAAATAAACTATCACATTACTATCCTGTATTTTCTATTGACAGAAAAAAACGCAAATGCGATGTTAGTTTTACGCTTGTCCTCTGATAGATTTTTTTTCATTGCCTATTTAGTAAAAATGCAATTTTGGTTATTTAAAACCAAATATGTTTATCTAACTATCATCCTAGGCATGTATAATGATAATTGAAATTTTATCACTTGGTATACTTGTTCGATTTTAAGAGTTCTTACAAATCTTTTCAAAGAGTAATGCTTGTACCTAGGTATCATTTCCATGACAAAAATAAGTCACAAATGGATAAGAAATACACAAATTATAATAATTTGAAGCATGTTCCACAACAAGTAATCAGTTAAGGACATATAAGTCTTAGATGGCCTGACGAGGAACGTTCATCCCCTGTCTCTTTCATAACTATATAGCATGCAGACAACTTTAAATAATTATAGTTTCTAAAAGCAATATAACATTTATTGCGATTATTGTTTTTTGAATTTTTGCCAACTTTACCTGGACATCGCCACTATGCTACGTATTTTACGTCAGCCTATTACCGACGTCAGGAGACGAGCTACGCCCAACGTGGAGATTTGGCCAAACCTCTTTTAGTAAGAAGAGTATGGGTTCTTTACTTGCCTTACATTTAATAGACAAGGGATCGACTGCTTTACATCCTCCCGAAGGACGGTATATCAACTAAGCAATGCCCGCCTAAAATTGCATAGCTTCTTCATATGCGTTGATACAGAAGTCGAAGGTGTATTTCCCGATGAAGTAGTAGCCGCTTTGAAGCGTAGCTTAATATTTCGTTTCGAACTACGAGTATAGTTAAGGTGCGTCTGGGCTCGTCTCCACCCAGTCATTGTGACAGTATAAATCAGATTTTTCTAATTATGTGAACAACATTATGCCTTTAAATGGTTTTGCTTCATAATAGAAAGTTCTAAAGGATTTTTGCAACATTGAATCTGATATTTGATTCGTTTGTAACTAAGTAAGCAGGAGTATGCTGAGTCAGGAGTATTTCGTATATCATTAATCATGTGGAATAAATTAAAAGAGAAAAGTTTTATTAAATACTTTATAACTTAATTGCTTTCTGCTTTTGAAGCTCACTACACTGCATGTTACCTTCTAAATTAACTCGTTTCCAACAAACACTTCATATTAGAGTTTCATGTACCAATTTATTAACGTACTCTTCCATTAACAACACGTTTCATCATTATAGTCGAATGCACACTTAAAAATGGATTGCTAAATAAATTAACAAACTGGATAATTAAAACAAACGAATAGCTAGCGAACGTGGTGCACATTTCTTGTTATGCAGTAACGGAAATCAATTGATATAAAGGGTGAAGGAGCCAGCGTAGATACGTCTGCCAATACTCGTATTTTGATACGAAACTGCAGCAACGTCAGGCGCGGTTAGTACCGGGATGGACAAAAAAGTCCAGGAAAACACATCATTTCAGCTCCATCTTTAGCGGTTCATCAGCGCATGCGTAGAAGGCATATAACTATAGGCGGGGGTTACATAGCAGACATACCATCCTTAGGAGGGGATGTTAAGCAGTCGGTTATTTGTCTATAAAACGTTAGGCAAGCATAAGATCCTTTCTCTTCGATAGAGAAGAGATTCGGCAACATTTCTAGGTTGGGGATAGCTCTTTTCCTAGCGTCGGTGATAGGCCTCAGTAGCGGAAATAGCCCGAAGTTAAATAAGTGAGAAAACAAATATATACAGGGTTAAATTAATTTTTCATCATGAGAAATTGGTAATGTGGAATGATCAGACAAACGAAAAATCTTCTATAATCTGGAGCTTGAAGGTATTTTTTTACAGAAAATAAATAAGAAATTTTAATAAAATTAGGTAAGGTCTTCCGGGGTATTAGGGTAGACTTCATTTGTTACTAGTTCTTACATTGGTACATTCTTGTGATAAGTAACTGCCAGACCAAACCTGTTGTAATTCTGTAGTTTCATGTTAATCGTGAAACAATATAGTGTTACTTAACAAAATACAAACAAAAACACCGAGAGAAAGAGGACCATATGACATCCATAGGCTACCATAAAGTTATCCATCCGATGGCAATGCAGGCCTTTCTATGCCGATTGTAATTCATCTTCTTAGTAATACTTCAGTTTGAGTCGGCTGTTCGGTCACCTGTATGTTCCTATTTTTAAATTTTTGGCCCACACATTCTTGTATCCTTAGTTGGAATTTATTTTATTGACTAGACGTTAGTTAAGTAGTCAGTATGCTGGATTTACATAAATAAGTTTTTCTTGTTCAATATTTTCAACACACTCTTCCTCGATATCACATGTTAAGTAAATGTTGAAACTTGGTTGGATTTTAACTCGTGCCAGAGTGAGTGAGAAAAAATGTTTTCGCTTTTCTTTCCTGTGTTTCTCTTTGCTAGTTCAACTCTAGTAACTGCATATATAAAAGTTTATTTGACTATGTAAAATTTGTGTTATTCAGTCTATGAAATGAAGTATCACATTATTGCCAAAGTATCACTGGGATAGTTTTGTTTAACTTACTTTTAGGTTAGCTTCAATATCCGAATTCTTCTATAATTGACTATTATATTCTATATTTAAAAGGGAATTATTTATTATTTGTTTACTTATAGTAATGAGACATATTCTTTATAGGATTTTGCAAATAGCGGAAAGAAAAACTATCTATGAGAACTAAAAGAAAAACTATATGTAAAAATATTAATGAAATCTTTGCATTCTTTCGATAACCTGACTTCTGGTTATGCTAACAAGTAAAAATTCTTATTTGCCATTCTCATTATAACATTAGCATCTCACATAGTCCCCTACGGCTAGGCAGGTTAAACTAGTATCTACATGATCCCCTACGATATGTAAATTCAGTTAAAAATGAGAACAAAGGCCTGAAATTTATTTATTTACCTACCTTGTCTTTAAAAATTTTTTCATTCTAATGAATTACATTTTCATAAAATCTCATTCGGTTTAGTGTTATAATGAGAATGGCAAATAAGAATTTTTATTTGTTATCATAACCAGAAGTCAGGTTATCGAAAGAATGCAAAGATTTCATTAATATTTTTACGTATAGTTTTTCTTTCAGTTCTCATAGATAGTTTTTCTTTCTGCTGTTTGCAAAATCCTATAAAGAATATGTTTTATTATATTCAATGTTGCATGAATTAATTAATACAAGTAAGGTGAGAAGACCCAAAATTGAACCGATGAACTATACCATAAATTAGTGAATACCAAATAAGCTTATAGCTTGTAATAAAACATGGCTAACTTCACACAAATTTATATAGAGGATTTTGCAAACAGCAAAAGAAAACAGCACAAAAAACAATCTGTGTAAAATAAAAAAAATATATATCTCTGTAAATGTTAATTTACAATCTTTGTACACTTTTGATAACCTACATTCTGGTTATGCTAGATATAAAAAAAATCTAAATTAAATTTATCTAAAAAATGCCTTCCAATATTTATATTTAAAAGGTCACACAATTATAATTTTTTATATTTGATATGAGATACATGACTTCTAATGCATTTTCATGCTCGATATGATGATATATCAACTATCATATATCGTCTCTAGTCTTATTTCTGTTGGTAATTGTAGGGCAGTGTGCTCTACTTTTGCTCTCATTTGAGCACGGCTGTGAATTGTCTGAATTTAGACAAGTTTTTTATCGTAACCCAGACATATAAATTGATATCAAGTATGGGGATCCTGAGGGTCACAGAAATGTGCTAACGAAGGTGAAGCTATCATTTCAAAGACTATCACCTGGCAACTACGATCGCTATTTTCCGGCACAGAGCAATTCCAACTAAGGATACAAGAATGTGTGTGCCAAAAATTTAAAAAGAGCAACGTACACGTGACCGAGTAGCCGACTCAAACTGAAGTATTACAAAGAAGATGAATTACAATTGGCATAGAAACGCCTGCGTTGCTATCGGCTGGATAAATTTATGGTAGCCTATGGCTGTCGTATGGTCCTCTTTCTCGGTTCAATGAGTCATATATTTATTAACTTCTTTAAAATAAATAATGAATTGACTTATCTACGTGAACAGCGGGATCGCACGTAGTACCCAAAGATCATTGTTAGGTACAAAGATAAGGCACGCCCTATTATGTGGAACGAGCACGTGACCACAAATAGTTTTGTTGACTTTTATTACGTGTTTCGTACTGTCTCATTAAATTATTTATTTTTGAGACTCTAGTCTGTCATTGAAGAGCTGTCAGCTCATATATTTATGTAGCCCTCAGAGTCCCCAGATTTGACACCATTAGACTTTTACGTATCTAGTGTGATGAACTTGTCTATGTTGGGCAAACTCACAGCCATTGATAGTAAAAATAGAGCAAGTTGCCCTACAATTACGAACAGAAATAAGAATAAAGATGACTACGATTGAAATAAGAAGAATAGTGTCATAACGTTTTAAATAAAGTTATTCAAATGATGTTTGCTTATATTAGCTTAAAATTTCCACGTCTATTTAAGTTTCGATGAAATGAAAAAAACCGCGGCATAAGGAATCACTGCTTCCACATCCAGATTTCCCATCTAAGTCTCTCTAAAAGAATACGTCTTGACACTCTAGCATGTGGAAATAACTGGTCATAGAATTTTAATAATATAATACTTGTGGCGGATGTCATAAAGAAATTTGAGACGTTGGCTTCTAGCATATGCGCCAAAACTGAACCTTCTGGGCTCTTATTGGCTTGATTTATCTGTTTCCCCTTTACCCCCACCCCCATCCCTTCAACGGAATCATCTCAATCCGATATCGTTACACTCCATACGTGTACCAAATTTAAAGTGAATCTCTCAATTTAATTTTTTCAACCAATTTAATATTGGAGTGGAGGTGGTGGGGGGTTGCAAAATATAAAAAAATCTGAGGCTTTGGCTTCTAGTATAGATGGTGGGGGGGTTGAAAAATGTAAAGAAATCTGAGGCTTCGGCTTCTAGTATATAAACCAAATCCCAAGTTTCCTTACTCTTAAAAGCTTGTTTTACTTATTTTCTCTTGTTAACCCCTACCTTACCCCCACCCCTTCAACCGAATCATCTTAAAATATAATTTAGTTCCAGATATCCTTATAATACATACGTGTACCAAATTGCAAGTGAATATCTCAATTTTCTTTTATCAACCCATATACCTATTAACTATATACTGGCAACACACTATAAGCCACTATGTGCGGAATTGAGGCTAGAGAGCGAGATAGTTTTCTATCTCTGCTGGGAAATTGGGACCCAACACGCACGCTCTGACGACACGATCTGATGAAGGAGTAGGGAAGCGCGCTATATGTAACAGACCGGTGGCCAATTTCTCCCATTAGATTGTGACCATTTGCCTTCTATATTCAGTTGAATTGTCACAATCTCCCGTCACTAAGGCATGCGCACCATACTCAGAGTACTCTTAAAGGATAGAGAGACAGGCTTTCCTTGGCGTCAAGTTACGAACGAAACTCATAGTGTATAGTTAATATGTATATGCATCAACCCCTATAGTGATGGTGGGGTTGAAAAATGTTATAAAAAAATTGAGGCCTTGGCTGCTGGTATATACATCAAATTCCAAGTTTCTGTACCCTTACCAACTTGCTTTACTTATTTCCCCCTATTTAACCCTCAGCCCTTCAATGAAATTATCTCAAAATATAATTTACTTCCAGATGTTGTTTTAATACATATGTGTACCAAAATTCAACTGAATATCCCTTTACGGGGAATTTCCTATAATCCAATTTTAATTTTTAATATCCTGTTCTGATAATCCTTTGATAGTTATAACACGAGTATTTGCTTACATATTTCAGTTGATTGTGAATTTTAGAAAAAGCCGCACCGAAGAGACATAAATGTCGAAACACGTGTATGTGGATGTTCTAAAGTTTTGTGTTACTGCTATATCGGTAAGTGCTTTTGTTTTGATTATCTTTGGGTTTCATTGAGCAGGATAATTTAAATTAAAAATATCATTATGATAACAGTTGTACTGTTCATAATGGGCATATTTTCTTTCTTATAATTGTTATAAGAAGGATATATGTTTTAAACTTATCTGTGATAAGTATTTTGTAAAAGTTTGAATAATTACTAGTATTTTCTGGTAATATATTTTCATTTGTTTCTATTTCAACTGAATATTTCAATTTTATCATATGAATCATTTTAATACAGGCGGGGGGGTTGAACAAATATTAAAAAAAATAAGATATCTTGGTTTTTAGTATATACACCAAATTTCAAATATCTGTGCATTTACCAGCTTCCTTGACTTATTTTCCGCTATTTGTACCAAACAGGTCAATGTCTTAAACCGTTCCTGAGCAAACGTGCGCACAGAAGAGTTATATACCGACTGACAGACAGAAAATTTTTTTCGCTCAAATTTGAAATGTTTAGGTTTCATGACATTCTAGGCCTATTTCAACATACAAAAAAATGATTTTTTTTACGATTACTATATTTCCTCTCCACTACATGGATTAATATTATTTTCTTAGTAACTATTAATATTGATGGTATTTAAGATAATACCATATAAAGAAAATAAAATGGAGAAAATTTCAAAATAATTGTAGCACCGACACGACTTTTTAATTTTTTATTAGACTCTCAATTTCGACGCATTAAATCATATTACCATTACAATTTTTGGATATAAATATATCTTTTTCTAACCAATAGAAACATTTTATAATCTTTTCGATGAAAGTTTGTTTATTTGGGATAACGAAAAAAAAAATTTCAGATTGTTAAAAGTCAAACTAAGTGCGAAATACATAAATGATGAATAATGAATTGGAGCTTTAAAAACGTACAAAATCGGTATTATAGAAAAAACTATACCATTCTTCATATAGGTATGTTTGATCATATCGCTGTCAAATGACATCTTGTACTTCTCTGTTCAGGATCAGCATCGCTTAACCAAACACCCCGACACGCCTATTGTATCAATTATTTTAAAGGTATTTTTCGCCATCAGTCAAATCCACAAAACATCAGATAGGGGATTTTGATAAATGTATATGTAAATAACAGAAATTATCGAAATGAAGTAAAATTATTTGTTTAATATAAAAGCAAAATATATTATTGCAACATTATTGTATTTGACGCTTTACAATTAATACAAATTATTTATATTATTAATTACAAAACATTTTTATTACATATACGTAAATATTATATTATTTTCAAAGTTAATTGGGTTAATTAAATATTTGAAATAGTATATATAGAGTGTGTAAGGTATTCCCTATAATACTTTATATATAATTTTATTATTCTAAAATGTCTAATAAAAGTTGTTTGAAATGCTTCAGCGTATACTTAGTTGTCGCAGAAAGTGCTTTTTGTTAAGTCATTGTGTTACTACAACTATTAAAAAAAAATAGAAATCCCCTGTTTCGTAAGAAGTATATTTCTTTCCATATGGTGTAATGCATGTTTGATAGACTTAGATAAAAATATTAGAGAATAAAACAGAGGGCGGCTTTTTAGAAAGTTTACGTCTTTGATTGGCATTAGCATTACAATTAACAAGAAGTAATTAGAAAGGTGTTTAAATTTATTTTAGACTTGTCAGGTTTCTTCATTGACATACTTTTCAATTCAACGAAGAATTTTATCACCATCTGTAGAGGAGTAATTATTTTAATATAGATAATGTTATCATCGAGAGATATTTAGTTTTGGTATAAAAGTTTAGCAAAAATATTCCGGCAGCTGCTCATTTAAGTAGATACTGGAGGCAGCTTTAACTTCCTTACCAAATGTTTACAAAAATTCCTTAATTTAGTCAATAACGGGGATTATTACCCGTTGTACTTAACGACTCTCCGTTGCAGGATTCGAAACTTGAGAATCCCGCCAGAAGGTTTTTGACAATAATTTAAAAACAAAGACAATTGCTTAACCCAAGAAAAGGCCGTAATATATTTATTATAGAAATAGAATGGTATGCGGAATTTCTGGAAATATAGCATTGTTTAAAACCCATTAGCGTCCGGTGATCTATTTATAGATCACAAGAGACATTTTTTTTAACATGACAATAGCATATTTAATTTCGTAAAAACTGATTTAAATTAATATCTATAATTATTACAACAGTAGAAGACCATTTTCTAATAATTTGTCAAAACTAATGATATCCCTTCCAGAAATATTACAAATAATGTAAATATTCTTTAATCGTTGGTTTATTTGCTGTTACGCTCTAATACTTTTTTATAGATGAATGTTATTTGATGATAACTATTATTTCTTTGTTATTACCACGATCGGAAGGAAAAGACGCACACAGGGACAAAACTGTAGTGCTCCACCCAAATCAACTTATAGATCGTAAAATTGAAGATTTTAAGATGCTTGTTTGTATTATAGAGGTGCGTTATAAAATTCTCTATTCAACCCTCCAGCAGGATTTTCGATTTTCGTTCCGAATTTATTATAGTTTTCATCTGAAAACACATTTTTACTAAAAAATGTGGGGTTTTCCAATGAAAATCTGAGATAAAATCTTTCAGTGCTATTTTCACTAAAATATGTTTCCGTGGTATTGGTGAAAAATATAATTGGTAAGTAACTCTTTTTTTCTTTTACGTTGATACAGTCAAACATTTGTAAGTGGAAATTAGATATGATAAAATTGTAACATAAAAAATTAAAACATGGTGATGGTTTGGATAATAATAATAATAACAATTTACTTTTAGAGGACATGGATTCCAAAAAAGGGCGCTTGTCTATGATAGATGATAGAAGAAATTATTGGAGATCTCAATTTATATATTGATGATCATAGTGCTACCCTAGACATTGTTGTTTTACCTCTAGATCCAGATTATGTGACAGATGAAGACGAAGTGGATGATGACAACTTGGGCATAGCGGAGGTACAATATGTTCCTGGTTAGTTGGAGGTACAATACGATCATGACGATCGAGATACAGGAGACATTGTTGAAGACCAGAGTACCAGTGTCATCTCTGAGCCAAAAGGGTCGAAAAAGCAGATAGTTTCTAATTCTCCGAAATGGAAAATGTGCGATCCCTTTACCGATACAGACTTTGCTACTATTGAAAAAGAGAAAATAGAAGCACTGATAAAGTAACATGGAACCCTCACCCCGTTGAAAATTTTTGAGATATTTCTTTCAGATGATATAGGAGATTATATAAAGGAAGAAACTCTGATTGGATCATTAGTAAATATGGAATCTAGATTCGTGGAAAAAAATTAACCTGGCCAATGTTCATTCTTATTCTGGATGTGGCACTAACAAATGCCTGGATTCTATATCGCACCGTGTATGGTCGTGAGGCTATCAGCGTCTAGAATTTCGTAGAGCAGTTCCAGTTCCATATATAAAACTTACATCCTCTGCTAAAAGGAAAACCAAAGCTGCAGTGGCCCCTGAAGACTTTCGATTCGATGGCCTATATCATTTTATACAATGTAGACCTAAAACCTATTGCATCAAATGTTACTCTTTATGCCAATTGTTTCCTGCCTTACCATCAAACATAGCTGTTAAATTTTGCTATTATTATTATAATTTAATGATATTTACCGATGTTCTAATGGTAATATTGTTACATATATAAGTAAAGGAAAATAATTATTATATATTAAAATATATATTAGATCTGCCCAGTGATCTATTTATAGATCACCACTTTCTTGATAAACCACATGATGAATATTTTTTTTGTTATTTTTAACGCTCATTTGGAAGCATTTTGAACATACATACCGAATATTTTTGCAAAATTCAAAAAAAAATTGTCTTGGGCGTTAATCGGTTTTAAGTTTTGTATACAAATTCAAAATATTAGATTAAAACTAGTTACTTGTAAAAATTATTCATAATAAATGGATAGCCAAATTAGAAGTCTAAAAAATTTCTGGTTGAATTACGTGCAGTTTTGTCATTACTTATGTAACATACAAATTAAAGGCATAAAACCTAATTATGGCGTTAAGTTCATAAAAGGCATCCTAAAAAGTTCTTAAAATACGACCCGACCCTACCCTTCAATAATAGGCATCATTGCATAGTAATGATCCTGGTTCTTTGAAAACGATTACATAAAACTTAATACTAAACTTCAAATAGTTATTTTAAAAATTTTTGATTCTTACGTAATTTTAAGGAAACTGAAAACTTATATTACTTGATAATGATGTCATTTTGTAGTTACTAACCATCCTGAAACCAGAGTTTGCTAAAATTAAATTCGAGTTATATTTTGGCCTTTAACTGCTAACTTTCCTCAAAAACGAGATTGTTAGATTGCAATAAAAATTTTAATGTTTGTCTTATGAATTAAAAAAAAGAAAATAGAAAATTATCATATAGACCAAAAATGTGTCTGCCAGATTTATCGCACAAAGTTAGGGTTCTCATTAATAGAATTGATTGTCATTTTAATGAATGGACACAAAATACATTTTTTGAGGAACACAAGTGACGCTTTTTAAAATGATTTGCTTAACTGCTTTTCAAGTCACCGAGGTTATAGGTCCTTGAACTTCGAATATGTGGGATTAGGTATAGGAAATTAGGGCCACAGTATATTGTGGAGCCAGAATCACTTCTTGGGAATTATTTTATAATTAAAATTATTTTGCCGTAAGCAGAGTTAAAACCCACTCCAACAGCTTGTAAGTTAAAAGCGCTAAAAGAACTACTTTAAATGGCTCTTGTTGGTGTAATATAAAAAAACGCTACTATAGTTATATGTAATATTTCACGATTTAACAGCTCGGTATATTATAGGGATATGTTCCGGATAACAAAACGAACAAGAATTTAATTTTTACAGCTCAGCTGTAGATATAATTTAATGACTTCTATAACCGTTATCAGGAAAACTTTGAGAAAATAGCCATGTTTATTTAAGCTTACGGTATTTTTTAATGGTCGTTGAAATTACTATTGTTGTTCGGTGATATCTTTGCTGATTAATCAAACTACTCTCTGTGAAAACACGATATTTCTTTTTTATCAGAGCGGTTAATCTGTGACGAAGTGAATTTTTGCAGACAAAAATTTTATTTAATTTAATCATAAACTTCGCCACTTTTCCCATCTTACGGCCGAAAGATTAGAATTTGTTCTATTTAGCCCGCGACATGTAGTTTTCTGTAGTAAAATAATGTAAGGTTCCATAGCGTTGAGAAGTTTTCTAAAATAACATTTTAATTAATTCCGATAAATTATTCCCGATGGCGTTAATCGCAGTTAAATTATTCCCCACTTGATATTCAACACCAAGTTGGAGGGGATTTTACTTTCTGGGGGAACCAGCTAGTCAAACAGACACCGAAACGAGAGTTGATTTCTGCGAGCCTAGAGGATTACCACGTGAGGATCTGATAGACCGACCGACCGCTCACCGAAGATCACCACGTGTGTAGTTCAATAGTCTCTGCCATCGCCGCAAAATATAATAGCAATGTAAGTTTTAAAATATTTCTTGGTATTTCCGTAAATCTCAAAATTAAATTCCATCTTAACAGTTAAATGAATTAACACGTGGGGGTTCTAAAATACCGTACCGACCGACCGCCCGCCGTGGACCAACACGTGAGAGTTTACTTAACTGTGCCCCGTATATCAGCAGTGTAAATTCACAATTTATTTTATTAGATACACTTCATAAATAATATTTTCATGATAAACTAGCAAATCTCTGTTAAATATTCATGGTCCGATTTGCCTGTATTAGAGAAGTGTACAATTATAAATTATCTGATCCGAGATAAGAAACTGTTTCTTGCCCGACGTTTTTATCCGCTATTACCAGATAAGAAATAAAACATTGAAACGCGTGATTTAGCAATAACACTATAAAACGATTTCAAATTTGATGTATCAGAGTGTAAATATACTTTTCCGAAATACCGATGCACATCATAGACCTAACAAATTTCTCCTTGTTAATGTTTGTCCAATCGGGGCCCTGTTAGATTCTCAAGAATTAATCCAGATAGCTATGTCCCATATAATTTCCAAGGGAAAATGGACATAGAAGATATTTCGAGAGAATTATTATTTTGTCTCAAACTGTGGAGTCAAAATAATATCCGCCAAGTTGGTTGGGATGATAGAAACCCGCCGTCCATAAATTTCTGTTTTATTAAACCGAATTTTGCCGTGTAAAACCGTTCCAAAACCTATTGTTTTAACTTAACCGTTGTTTCGTAATTTATTGGGTTAAAATAATATCCGACAACATCCGACATGTTGTCGGATTGGTAGAACTCCGTTTTCCGGCTCTGTTATAGTATCATTTTGTTTTAAATGATTTTCAGTAATTTGTTATAGTCCGAGAGTTCAGGGGAAAATCTAGGAGATACTCTGAATGAATAAATTATATTTATATTTTGATACATACACCTTTTCACTGTACATCTGGCAAGAAACACGTGGCGAGTCTTAATTCCGATCCGAATGCAATTAGAGATACTCAACTATGTGGTTTGAGGCGCTTGGCGAATCTATCCGAACCGAACCGACACCGTGGAGATTAATTCTGGCTGTCCGTCCAGGCAGAATGATCTTTACCAAGGGAGCTGATACCGAATCCGATTACCACTTTATTCGGTATCAGTTTTCCACAATTTCACCAAGTTCTTTACACCACATGCTGCCGACTCATATCTAACATGTATGCAGATATGATAAATTCTGTCCGACAAATAGTTGCTTGCTTTTGCTAAAAATTTAATTGCTTTGTGCTTTACTGCTAACTTGTTCTGTCTTAACATCCACTGCTTGCTTGCTTGCTGTTATAACCGACCGTACCGCTTATTACCGTTTTACCGCTTTACCGCCAAGCCTACTATCATTTTGCACATTATTTGCTTGGTTTGTTTTTGTTGATAACCGAATTAATAAGAAAATATTAAAATCAGTAGTTTAATATCTTCTCACCGCCTGGTTCCTTGTCTTCGTAGCTTCATTTGTTTTTCATAGTTTCACTTGCTTTCATAGTTTCAATTGTAAATAAACCGAAATGAAATACCTTAAGTTTTACTTGTAACATTTTCATAACATGGCATATCTTAAGTTTGATATTATTTTTTTTTTATGAACTCTATAAGAGTATTTTGGTACCTGACCGTTTATTTAGTTTCATAATTATTGTTTGTTGTTGAATATTTAATATATTTTAATAAATGTTGTTATTTTCTAAAATGTGCGTTTTACTGTTGTGTGTGAATGAAAATCTAATCTGCCGTCCAGACCCCTGGACATACCGTGTCTCCACTGTAGCTATCCCAGCCCTACTGCAACAGGCTGCGTTTAGGAGGCTAATGTGGGACCTTTGCCCCACTTAAAAATTGCAAAGGTGGCGCTCGAGATAACCGAATTTAACCGAAACACAGCTCAGCGCTAAAGTGACGCTTCCGCTTGTTTATGCGCTAGGCAACCGGGAGAAAGCTCGTCACAAAATGGCGCCCGAACAGGGACTTAATTAAATGAGAGCAGGGACCTAATTAAATAAAGTAGACCTAATTTACCGAAATAGACTTAATTAAATTAAATTAGACTTGATAAACAAAGATTAGATTTTATTCACATTCGGCAGGCACCGAATACAACCAGAAAAGTACCAAAACACTCAGAGAGTCATGCGAGGTATCATTTTTGACTAAACCGAACACAGGGAACCGATTCCGACCGTTACCGAACCGATCCGACCGCACCCGAAGGCGTTATTAACCATTTAATAACCCCTGAAGAAATTTTTCAATTAAACAACAGTTTACGCCGTATTGCCGTCCCAAGAGGCTGCAATTTTTACCGATAAACCGAACTCCGACCGAACATTTCCGAAGTCTCCCGAAGTTACACGAATCCACAAAATACCAAGTTTGGAGTCATTTTCAGGGTAATCAAACCCAAGGAAGCGTTTGGCAACACTAGGAACCTGATCAGACCAACCGTTCCGGGAAAAAGCGTGCCACAGCCAAGTTTTGAGTCTGGATCGAGTAGGACTCATACTAGGCAATAACCAGTACCATTATACATCATTTGCACCACTTTTTACCGACCGCCCGGATTTTGCCCGGAACACTTACCGACTCCGGTGTCCGGAGTTACTAGGCAAGTGACCCCTCGTTTAATAGTAACTCAAGGACGCTGAATCGATTGCCATTGGTTTCATCACTATCCGAGCAGCCGTTTCGAAAAAAGATGTACCCTGGTGGAGGGGGTAGCCGAACTCCGTTAAAATCATTAGGAATCTATTATCCCCAGTTCTAAACACCGTTCAAAACATGTTTCATCGTTTACCGACCACTGAGATACCGCTCAGTACCGTTCACCGCCATTCCTGACCATCTATGCTAGTTCATTCTGACACCCTGTAGTGAATGGGCAAATTTGAGATACCGCTCAAACCATTCACCGCCATCTGTAACCCTACCGAACCGTTTCCGACTACTACCGAACCGATCCGAGTACTTCCGAGTACATAATTAACAGTTTCATGACCGCCTGCGAATTTTTATCAGTTCCTGTACTGCCTGCATAGCAAGAAGTTGCACCTGTAAGCAATCCGAAGTCCGTCCGAATACTTCCGAAGCCGTACGAAGAGACCCGACGTCACAAATAGGCGTGTGGGGTATCGTTTTCAGGGTACCGAAACCTGGGGAAACGAGTAGTATTGCTGCGAACACGATCCGATCGACTGTTCCGAGAGATGTTGTTTCTTAAACATTTTCTTGATTAAAATTTAATTTAGAAATTTCTTTTTTTTGTGTGGGACTTCATCGAATAAATTCTTGAATGTTTAGGATGTAGGGACTTTGTCATTTTTCTCGAGGAGTGGAAGTAATCTGGAGCCAAGTTAGGAGGCCGTTCCCAGAATATTTTGTTGCTAGCATTACTACGGACCGTCCGCATCACATGGAGTTTTGCTGCGCACGCGATCCGACCGACCATTCCAAGAGGTGCTGTTACTTTGGCATCTTCCCATTCTAAAATTAACTTAGAAATTTTGATGGGTCCGCATTGAATGAATTTCTAGCCGTTTAAGACTTAATGGACTTCGTCATTTTTTTTCTATTCTGCTGTTTGCTTTGGGGGAACTTAACCGATGTTACCATTTACAATTTTTTTTGTTTTTTTTTGCTATTGTTGGAACTTTACCGAATAACGCAGGCGCCACAGGAGTCCAACTGTGCGCATACGCAGCTATCCCTAGCTGCTCCGTTTATATAAAACCGATCCGAACCTGAAGAGGAGACTTGAGTCTGGGACAGCATACCGTAAAGAACTCTTCAAATACTGACACCGCTACTACTAGTCACCGACTTACACCGTTTTCAAATAAAATATTTTATTTTATTTTATCATCTGCCTACATCGATTAATCGACTTACACCGTTTTCAAATAAAACACTTTATTTTTATTTCCCGTCTGCATCACTTAACCGACTTACACCGTTCTTCAATAAAATATTTTATTTTATTTTACTGCATCGTATACCTGATATCCAGTACATCGTTGCATATACCGACCGTTAATATTATACCGACTTGCAAATATTTTGCTCATCATCTACCAGTATCTTTTAACCGATACACCGTTACCGAATACCGATCCGCACCTGTACCGATTATCCAGCATCAACGTCATTCAATACAGTTACATTTACCAACTGTCAAGGTAATACCCTTTTGCAAACATTCTGCTTACCGTCTGCCAGTATCTCTTCAACAGATACACTGTACACCGTTACATTTCCGACCGTCATCATACATCACAGCTTTATCCAAACAACAATACATGGCCGAAATTTGTCCGCTTTGGTTGACACTGGCTTCGTCCTCTTCTATCTGGGAAACCAATCATTAGGTTTCTGTTCCAAATAAAGGATGCCACCAGTTAGTGTATCCGCTCCGTCTGTCCATCCAGCTGATGTTAACCTTGTAACCGTCAACCAGGCCTAGATTTTGCTATGAATCTGATCACTGGTCCCGACTACGTAAATCACCGTCCGATCTCAGCACCGTCTCCTACCAGTCCATTGAAAGTAATTACCATAGCTGAGCTAACCGAATTTCTGGCATTCGAATTACCCCGTTTTAAGGCTGTCACCGAAAACTACCGACCGCAACCGCCCGACTCCCAGGGAAGCCGTCCCATCAGCTTGCAGTTTTCACACCGACATCCATAAGGTGTAAAGTCAAATCAGGCTACCGACCATTAACCGTTTTCTTTTTTATTTCTCTTGAACCCTCATCCAGAGGCGAACCGTCTTTTTCAATATCTCCGCAGCCCAAGGCTGCACCCATCTCAGCCGTCCACCAATGTTCCCACTATTGGCATTCATTACACCGACATCCGTAAGGTGTAAAGTCAAGTCAGGCTACCGACCGTTATCCGTTTTCTTTCCACTTTCTCTTCTTTCTCTACTATCTCATCACAAGCGACGTCCAACTGGTCATACAGCACGCAGTCCAATCCATTACCATGAGAAGCTGAGGTGATGGGGAAGATCCAGAAAGTCCACTTCGTTTTTGGGTAAGCGTGACAGAAGAAAGATGTTATTTTCCGTTCTCCGAAACCGACGACACCGATGCGCCTTTCATTTTTTTCTTAGAGTTTTTTTATATAAATTTTTATTTAAGCTAGGAATCTGTACCGAATAAGTAGGGTTAGGAAAAAAAAATAATAATTGCATTTATTATTTTTTTTCTTTCCGAAGTAAGAGGGGGGTGTGAGGAAGTGAATTTTTGCAGGCAAAAATTTTATTTAATTTAATCATAAACTTCGCCACTTTTCCCATCTTACGGCCGAAAGATTAGAATTTGTTCTATTTACCCCGCGACATGTAGATTTCTGTAGTAAAATAATGTAAGGTTCCATAGCGATGAGAAGTTTTCTGAAATAACATTTTAATTAATTCCGATGAATTATCCCCGATGGCGTTAATCACAGTTAAATTATTCCCCACTTGGTATTCAACACCAAGTTGGAGGGGATTTTACTTTCTGGGGGAGGCAGCTAGTCAAACACACACCGAGACGGGAGTTGATTTCTGCGAGCCTAAAGGGTTACCACGTGAGGATCTAATATACCATACCGTACCGCCCACCTGAAGATCACCACGTGTGTAATCCGATAGTCTTTGCCACCGCCGCAAAATATAATAGCAATGTAAGTTTTCAAACATTTCTTGATATTTCCGTAAATTTCAAAATTAAATTTCATCTTAACAGTTAAATGAATTAACACGTGGGGGTTCTAAAATACCGTACCGACCGACCGCCCGCCGTGGACCAACACGTGAGAGTTTACTTAACTGTGCCCCGTATATCAGCAGTGTAAATTCATAATTTATTTTATTTGATACACTTCATAAATAATATTTTCATGATAAACTAGCAAATCTCTGTTAAATATTCATGGTCCGATTTGCCTGTATTAGAGAAGTGTACAATTATAAATTATCTGATACGAGATAAGAAACTGTTTCTTGCCCGACGTTTTTATCCGCTATTACCAGATAAGAAATAAAACATTGAAACGCGTGGTTTAGCAATAACACTATAAAACGATTTCAAATTTGATGTATCAGAGTGTAAATATACTTTTCCGAAATACCGATGCACATCATAGACCTAACAAATTTCTCCTTGTTAATGTTTGTTCAATCGGGACTCTGTTAGATTCTCAAGATTTAATCCAGATAGCTATGTCCCAAATAATTTCCAAGGGAAAATGGACATAGAAGATATTTCGAGAGAATTATTATTTTGTCTCAAACTGTTTAGTCAAAATAATATCCGCCAAGTTGGTTGGGATGATAGAAACCCGCCGTCCATAAATTTCTGTTTTTATTAAACCGAATTTTGCCGTGTAAAACCGTTCCAAAGCCTATTGTTTTAACTTAACCGTTGTTTAATAATTTATTGGGTTAAAATAATATCCGACAACATCCGACATGTTGTCGGATTGGTAGAACTCCGTTTTCCGGCTCTGATATAGTTTCATTTTGTTTTAAATGATTCTCAGTGATTTGTTATAGTCCGAGAGTTCAGGGGAAAATCTAGGAGATACTCTGAATGAATAAATTATATTTATATTTTGATACATACACCTTTTCACTGTACATCTGGCAAGAAACACGTGGCGAGTCTTAATTCCGATCCGAATGCAATTAGAGATACTCAACTATGTGGTTTGAGGCGCTTGGCGAATCTATCCGAACCGAACCGACACCGTGGAGATTAATTCTGGCTGTCCGTCCAGGCAGAATGATCTTTACCAAGGGAGCTGATACCGAATCCGATTACCACTTTATTCGGTATCAGTTTTCCACAATTTCACCAAGTTCTTTACACCACATGCTGCCGACTCATATCTAACATGTATGCAGATATGATAAATTCTGTCCGACAAATAGTTGCTTGCTTTTGCTAAAAATTTAATTGCTTTCTGCTTTACTGCTAACTTGTTCTGTCTTAACATCCACTGCTTGCTTGCTTGCTGTTATAACCGACCGTACCGATTATTACCGTTTTACCGTCCTACCGCTTTGCCGCCAAGCCTACTATCATTTTGCACATTATTTGCTTGGTTTTTGTTGCTATCCGAATTAATAAGAAAATATTAAAATCAGTAGTTTAATATCTTCTCACCGCCTGGTTCCTTGTCTTCGTAGCTTCATTTGTTTTTCATAGTTTCACTTGCTTTCATAGTTTCAATTGTAAATAAACCGAAATGAAATACCTTAAGTTTTACTTGTAAAATTTTCATAACATGACATATCTTAAGTTTGATATTATTTTTTTCTGAACTCTATAAGAGTATTTTGGTACCTGACCGTTTATTTATTTTCATAATTATTGTTTGTTGTTGAATATTTAATATATTTTAATAAATGTTGTTATCTTCCGAAATGTGCGTTTTACTGTTGTGTGTGAATGAAAATCTAATCTGCCGTCCAGACCCCTGGACATACCGTGTCTCCACTGTAGCTATCCCAGCCCTACTGCAACAGGCTGCGTTTAGGAGGCTAATGTGGGACCTTTGCCCCACTTAAAAAATTGCAAAGGTGGCGCTCGAGATAACCGAATTTGACCGAAATACAGCTCAGCGCTAAAGTGACGCTTCCGCTTGTCTATGCGCTAGGCAACCGGGAGAAAGCACGTCACAAAATGGCGCCCGAGGAAAAAAATAATAATTGCATTTATTATTTTTTTCTTTCCGAAGTAAGAGGGGGGTGTGACGAAGTGAATTTTTGCAGACAAAAATTTTATTTAATTTAATCATAAACTTCGCCACTTTTCCCATCTTACGGCCGAAAGATTAGAATTTGTTCTATTTAGCCCGCGACATGTAGTTTTCTGTAGTAAAATAATGTAAGGTTCCATAGCGTTGAGAAGTTTTCTAAAATAACATTTTAATTAATTCCGATAAATTATTCCCGATGGCGTTAATCGCAGTTAAATTATTCCCCACTTGGTATTCAACACCAAGTTGGAGGGGATTTTACTTTCTGGGGGAACCAGCTAGTCAAACAGACACCGAAACGAGAGTTGATTTCTGCGAGCCTAGAGGATTACCACATGAGGATCTGATAGACCGACCGACCGCTCACCGAAGATCACCACGTGTGTAGTTCAATAGTCTCTGCCATCGCCGCAAAATATAATAGCAATGTAAGTTTTAAAATATTTCTTGGTATTTCCGTAAATCTCAAAATTAAATTCCATCTTAACAGTTAAATGAATTAACACGTGGGGGTTCTAAAATACCGTACCGACCGACCGCCCGCCGTGGACCAACACGTGAGAGTTTACTTAACTGTGCCCCGTATATCAGCAGTGTAAATTCACAATTTATTTTATTAGATACACTTCATAAATAATATTTTCATGATAAACTAGCAAATCTCTGTTAAATATTCATGGTCCGATTTGCCTGTATTAGAGAAGTGTACAATTATAAATTATCTGATCCGAGATAAGAAACTGTTTCTTGCCCGACGTTTTTATCCGCTATTACCAGATAAGAAATAAAACATTGAAACGCGTGATTTAGCAATAACACTATAAAACGATTTCAAATTTGATGTATCAGAGTGTAAATATACTTTTCCGAAATACCGATGCACATCATAGACCTAACAAATTTCTCCTTGTTAATGTTTGTCCAATCGGGGCCCTGTTAGATTCTCAAGAATTAATCCAGATAGCTATGTCCCATATAATTTCCAAGGGAAAATGGACATAGAAGATATTTCGAGAGAATTATTATTTTGTCTCAAACTGTGGAGTCAAAATAATATCCGCCAAGTTGGTTGGGATGATAGAAACCCGCCGTCCATAAATTTCTGTTTTATTAAACCGAATTTTGCCGTGTAAAACCGTTCCAAAACCTATTGTTTTAACTTAACCGTTGTTTCGTAATTTATTGGGTTAAAATAATATCCGACAACATCCGACATGTTGTCGGATTGGTAGAACTCCGTTTTCCGGCTCTGTTATAGTATCATTTTGTTTTAAATGATTTTCAGTAATTTGTTATAGTCCGAGAGTTCAGGGGAAAATCTAGGAGATACTCTGAATGAATAAATTATATTTATATTTTGATACATACACCTTTTCACTGTACATCTGGCAAGAAACACGTGGCGAGTCTTAATTCCGATCCGAATGCAATTAGAGATACTCAACTATGTGGTTTGAGGCGCTTGGCGAATCTATCCGAACCGAACCGACACCGTGGAGATTAATTCTGGCTGTCCGTCCAGGCAGAATGATCTTTACCAAGGGAGCTGATACCGAATCCGATTACCACTTTATTCGGTATCAGTTTTCCACAATTTCACCAAGTTCTTTACACCACATGCTGCCGACTCATATCTAACATGTATGCAGATATGATAAATTCTGTCCGACAAATAGTTGCTTGCTTTTGCTAAAAATTTAATTGCTTTGTGCTTTACTGCTAACTTGTTCTGTCTTAACATCCACTGCTTGCTTGCTTGCTGTTATAACCGACCGTACCGCTTATTACCGTTTTACCGCTTTACCGCCAAGCCTACTATCATTTTGCACATTATTTGCTTGGTTTGTTTTTGTTGATAACCGAATTAATAAGAAAATATTAAAATCAGTAGTTTAATATCTTCTCACCGCCTGGTTCCTTGTCTTCGTAGCTTCATTTGTTTTTCATAGTTTCACTTGCTTTCATAGTTTCAATTGTAAATAAACCGAAATGAAATACCTTAAGTTTTACTTGTAACATTTTCATAACATGGCATATCTTAAGTTTGATATTATTTTTTTTTTATGAACTCTATAAGAGTATTTTGGTACCTGACCGTTTATTTAGTTTCATAATTATTGTTTGTTGTTGAATATTTAATATATTTTAATAAATGTTGTTATTTTCTAAAATGTGCGTTTTACTGTTGTGTGTGAATGAAAATCTAATCTGCCGTCCAGACCCCTGGACATACCGTGTCTCCACTGTAGCTATCCCAGCCCTACTGCAACAGGCTGCGTTTAGGAGGCTAATGTGGGACCTTTGCCCCACTTAAAAATTGCAAAGGTGGCGCTCGAGATAACCGAATTTAACCGAAACACAGCTCAGCGCTAAAGTGACGCTTCCGCTTGTTTATGCGCTAGGCAACCGGGAGAAAGCTCGTCACAAATCAATGTTTTTGAAAGGCTGTTCATTGTAGAATTTATATTTAGTTTATTTGTTTAAAACAGTGTGCATTTCACTGTAATATTAATGCATAACTGGAAATATACAATGTAGTACCATACGTATTAACATACACATCAAAAGGTAGCGTTTTCAATAGTTAAAAAAACAAAATAAAAACTGTGCTCGAACAAATAGATAAAGTGAATATTGCACATCTGCTCAAACAAATCCATTTTGCTTCAAAAAGAATTTTTCACTCTGTCTAACAAACCTACAAAATACAGTTTTATTAATTATGTTCAGAAACATAGTAACAAAATTTCTAGAAAATTAAATAATTTAGGTTTCTCTACAATAAGAGTGAACAAAACAAATATAGGAAACATTTTGGTTAATAGCAAAGAAAAACTAAATAAAACTGATAAATCTGGTGTACATAAAATCAATTGTAAAGATTACAATGCTGTCTATATGGGTCAGAGTGGCTAAAGCGTTGTAAACAGGGTAAAAGAACATAAAAAATCAATCTTAAGTAACAATAAGAATACCGGAATGTCAACACACTGTATTGAAAATAATCATTTCATATATACAGATAACATAAATTTCCTTCGTCAGAAAGGAAAGGTAAACGTTTAGATCTGCTAGAACGACAAGAAATCAAGAAATCTTTCAAGTGTAACCCTTGTACCACGAATGACCAACAACATTTCTTGAATGCTCCTATAATAAACAAATTGCTAAGAACTATCCATTGATTTACATAATCAGTTTAGGCCCACTTCAAAAATTTCCATAATTAAGGATGTTAAATTAGGTCTTAAGTAGATTAGGTCATAAATAGGTTAAGGCATATCTTAGGTATAAATTAGAATAAGTACGTCGGAAATTTTAGTATTCACTATATAATACTATTGATAAGGTGAAACATGTGTAGAGTTATTGTCTGTAATTGTTTATTTGTGGCATATTCAGATTTTCTTACTTTTTATTGGGTATTTTGCCACTGAAAAATATTTAAAAATTTTTAATGAAAAAACCTCTGCGCCAAACGGATCAGACAGAGGTTGGTTCTTGAGTACTTGACTGTTTCAAAAAGTCTCACACCTAAAAATATATAAGCTAGAACAATGTTATAAACTAAAAACTCAAAATCAAAGCTATAGGAAGTTAATGTTTCGGAAGAGAATCTACTTCCGTTCTCAAAACTTTTTTGGCCGTCAACCATGACAGTTCTTTTGAAAAGAAACACAAATAAGTATAAAAACTTGAAATTAAATATTTCGCCGACGTTTCGGAAATCTAATCTGTTTCCTTTTTCTAGGCTTTTTTGAAAAATCTTTTTTGCTGTGTGACAAATACACAGCTCTAAGAATGTTTGTTATATTCAATATCCATAGATACTTACTATTTACATAGATCTGTTGATATAGTTAACAGTTCTTTAGTTTTTATACAATGTTAAGTTTGTGAAGTTCTTCTTTTAACATTGGCAGTCGAATTATTCCGTAGATGTCTGTACAACTTGACGTAAACGTCACAGGCGTAGAGGTTATTTACCAGTATCATACTGGTTAATTGTGATATATTTTGTAGATTCCCCTAGCACCGCTTAAAAAGAAAACATACATGTGGCAGGAAGTCCCAAAGAATTGAAGAAGAAAACAGAAAATTGTTTTACCTATTTACTCCTATTTAGCATGCCCTCACCCACCCACGAAAAAAGTTCAAAATATAATTTAGTTACAGACCTTGTTATAATACATACGTGTACTATATTTCAGGTCAATGTCTCAATTTTATTTTGCAAACAGATTTCATAATGGGGTGGTGGAAATGGTAGATGTCATGAAAAAGTTTGAGACCTTGGTTTCTAGTATTTACGATAAATCCGAAGCTTCTGGATTCGTTCTAGCTTTCTTTAGTTATTCATCCCTCAACCCTTCAACGGAATAAGCTCAAACCCAATTTAGTTTTAGAAATCTTTATAATACACTGACCTAATTCTTCTATTTACCCTTTTAATAATTTAATGGTGGTGCTGGTGGGGGTGACGTCATATTTACCCACAACCCCTCAAAGGAATAAACTCAAGATATAATCTCGTTCCAGATGTCGTTATAATAAATACGTGTACCAAATGTTAAGTCAATATTTAATTTTAGTTTCTTAACCTCTTCAATAATGGAGTGGTAGTGGTGGTGGTGGTACTGGCAGATGTCATAATAGCATTGAGGCCTTGGCTTCTAGTATGTACACCAATTGTCAAGTTTCTGAACTTTTACTAGCTTGCTTTACTTACTTACTCCTATTTACCCTCCAACACTTCACGGAATAGGTTATAAGTTAGTACCAGATCTCGCTATAATATATCTGTGTACATTTATTATTTGGCATCAGACAGCCCATTACCATCTCGAAGCAGACGATTTCAAATATTGTAGTATTAGAATTCTATGAGAAATTATTTCCAAATACGAATATGAAGTGTAAATATGTCTTTCTCTAAAATCTGGATGTGGAAGTAGTTATTCCTTAGACAGAGAGTTTTGTGTGCCCAATCAAAAATCTTAGTAACGCTATACTCTAGAATTGCCATTTAAATCAATATTCGAGAATTTTTTGGAACTTTGGCGAAGTCGCCGGGAACAGACTGTGATTAAATTGGTAGGTGAAGGGATATGATGTTAAAAGTTTCTTTTCTTGTGGCACTGCGGAGCTAGTTGCATCAGCCAGAAGAAAAATATAAATGGTAAGGCCAATACTTGACTAAAAATTCAAAATTATAAGATACTAACTTATATTTGCTGAATCCATAAACCGGTACACCACCAACATCTATATGGCGAATTAAAATACCGCAAAAGTAAAAACACATTTAAATTTATTTCCATATTTGAGAAATACATAATAATTAAGAGAAAATAGACAGGGACACACACTTCTCCCCTAGAGGCCTATCAAGGCATTTTGAAAATTTCTTGTACAAACTGGGTAAGGCCTTGGTAAATAGAAAAAACAACATGAGATTAGATAATAGGATTTGTACATTATAATCTAAAGATTCTAAATGTTTACACCAGTTTTACTCAAAAAAGCAACCTTATATACTTCAATAAATCGATTTTCTTCAGACATAAGCCATGTAATAGATTCAATGGGGCCGAAACCCCCCCCTCCAGTTAATTTAGAGTAGAGGCTGTTACATTCTTTCATGTTCTTTTGACAGGTATACACTACATGATCTAAGTCACTTTCTACATTGCAATGCTCACATAAACTTGATGTAATAAGCTTGAGTCTGGCAAGGTGGGCTGGGTAACTTTCATGTCGGAATTTTAATCGGTTAATGCTGCTAATATATTTACGGGGAATATGAAGGTTATCGTGCCAAAATTTTATCGGTATTTCAGGGTGAATATATGAGTATGTTGTGGAAGATGTACAACAAAACTGTTGTCAGAGTTGTGTCCATTTCTCCGTCATCTTGTTTCTGAAGACATTGAAACAGTCGTTTAGACATATCTCATCTGTTACCTCGATTCCATAGTCAATACTCTGTTTTGCCAATGTGTCGACCAGTTCATTATATTGTAAACCATTGTGCCCCTTAATCCATACAAATGTGATACTGCCACCATTTGCCTTTCATTTAGATGTTAGTGATTTAATTTTTTCAATTAACAGGTTTAAGATAGTATTTGGACTGTAGCTAATTATTATAACTGTTAGCACAGGGAATGAGTCAGAGAGTATGATGGAAAATGCTATATTGTTAGAAATAATGTATTTTATACCCTGAAGTATAGCTTCCGCAGAAAAATCGACTTAGGGAGTTTATACAGAGCTCGAGTATTATTTTGTGGGCTGTAATATACACAATCTTTACCTGCGTGTTACTTAGAAGCACCGGTGTATACCGCAATCTGGTAGGTTACGTTTTCTAACGTTTGTAATAAAGTGCGACGGATCAGATTGTGATTTTCAATATAATTTGGGATTATCACCAAGTTGGTATCGGATAAATCGAAATAAGTATGTTCAGGGTTTGGAAGGTGCAAGTTGGATAGGCGGTCAAAATATTTGATTGTTTCACAGAGAGAAGAGCATAAGGAGGGGCATTTTTTATATCCAACAGATCAAAATTATTTGACTTACCTATTTTTATGTTAAAAGTTGAATATTTAAAATGTCAAATTTAACAGGGCTGCTCTAATTTATAACTTTTGAAGACCTACCTAATATTAGGTCACTAAAATGGACGAGACATTTTTCTAAATAATTGATCTGTCTTTAAAGAAACAGTCATTAAGATTTACTATATGAAATTTCACGGTCGTTAGATATACTAAACCTAAGTACCTAACGATATTGAGGTCGATCTAAAAGTGAACAGATAACAAATTCGAATGTATTTTTACTTCCACATCCACGTAGTGGATTGAAAGTATAGTAATCGTAAAAAAAATTTCAAAAATTTTTTTTCTTGAAATAGGTTTAGAATGTCATGAAACGTCGAAATTTTAAATTTGAGCGAAAAAAAAAATTTCTGTCTGTCTGTCGGTCTGTCGGTCAGTCCGCACGCTTTCTCCGGAACGGTTAAGATATCGACTTGAAATTTTGTGCACGTATATATTATAACGAGATCTGGAACTGGATTGTTTTTTGAAGATATCCGGTGAAGGGTTGGGGAGTAAATAGGGGTAAGTATGGGGAAATATGTTAAGCAAGCTGGTAAGAGTACAGAAACTTGAAACTTGATGTATGTACTACAACCCAAGGCCTCAGATTTTTTTATAATATTTTTCAACCCCCCACTACCCCTAGTCCATTATTAAAGGGGTTGATAAAATAAAATCGAAATATTCATTTGAAATTTGGTACACGTATGTATTATAACGGCATCTCTAAGTGGATTATATTTTAAGATGATTCCGTTGAAGGGTTGGGGGTTAAATAGGGGTTAATAGGGGAAAATAGGTAAAGCAAGCTGGTACGAATACAGAAACTTCAAATTCGGTGTATATACTAGAAGCCAAAGCCCGAATTTTTTTTATGATATTTTTCAACCCCCCACCACCCCTACTCCATTATTAATGGGGTTGATAAAATAAAATAGAGATATTCATTTGAAATTTGGAACACGTATGTACTATAACGACATCTGGAACTAGATCATATTTTGAGATGATTCCGTTGAAGGGTTGGGGGTTAAATAGGGGTTAATAGGGGAAAATAAGTAAAGCAAGCTGGTACGAATACAGAAACTTCAAATTCGGTGTATATACTAGAAGCCAAAGCCTTAAATTTTTTTATAATATTTTTTAATACTAACATGTGGGCAGACATGTGGGATTTGGTGTATATATCAGAAACCAAGGCCTCAGGTTTATTTCTAGTATTTTTCAAACACCGCCATCTCCGCTCCATTATTAATGGGTTTGATAACATACAATTGAGATATTTCCTTGAAAGTTACTACACGTATGTATTGTAATGACATCTGATTGAGATGATTCCATTGAAGGGGTGAGACGTGGTAGGTTGTGAATAGGGGAAAATAAGTAGGGTAAACTAAAACCTTAATTTTTAACGTATATGGTAGAAACCAACGCCTCAAACTATTCTGACATCTGCTCCAAATATTATTAAAATTCTATGACCAATAATTTCCACATACTAAAGTGCTAATCTAGTCAAGATGTTTCCTTTAAAGTGACTTGGATGAAAAATCTGGATGTGGAAGTAGTGATTCCTTAGGCAGCGGTTTTTTTAACAAACCTTAATATCGATATTAAGGAATACGGTTTAATTAATCTAACGACAGCTAGTCTCATTTTTTGATATAGTTCACGTCGCATATTATTCATTCGTTAATTTTCCCTAAAAGCAAACTTTGGAATGAGACTGTACGACAGCAGTATCATCACAAAATCGAGTAAGATATGATGCCAAACGTTGAATGAAATTGACTTATTGCAGACTCGTCAAACCACATATTCTTTCATAATTATTCCATGGGAAACTGTGTGCATGATAACATTATGATGATTCAGTTCTGAGTACCATCACCATCAACAAAATTTACTTCGTTCAATAAATTTATGACGAAATCAGCTCTAATTTGAAACCCGGTGGCGCAGCAGTCCAAAATCCACAATGGTTAATTATGACAAATTTGATTTTGATATTTGTAATTCAAATTCAGAATATTTAGTGAATCTCAAATAATACCTTATTTGGATAATTAAATTATATCTAACTGAATTAATTACATGATGCAATTTTGTAATCTATACGAATTCCATGTAACAGTTATAATATTATTGATAAAAATTTAAATTAACATATTACACTATACAGGGTGTCTAAAGATTAGGGGCAATATTTCAGGTTCTTATAGTTAAAATGACATTAAAAGTACATGTAAATGTTTGTACTAGGGAGTCTCTTTTCGGAAATATTTAATTTCAAAAGTTAAATTATAATTTGGATAGTATTGATACTAAACTTATTTTATTGAAGAAAAAAAATATAGCTATATTCAGGCAATATTACCCCTCTGCCAGACACACTACACTAAGGACTATTTGTGGTTTATAAGAATGGAACATGCACAGTGTAAGTTGTTGATATTCATCCTTTTGGAAGTCTTATCTGTAAAATGGACAGGTATTTAAAATTGTCAAATGTTAATACAGACACTGTCAATTGTTTGTTGAACTTCAGTTGAGAGTGGCGGCAACAATCTTAGAAGACATGGAGGTTGGAAATCAATCAGTATTGCAGAAGTGTATCTTTAAAACTTTCTGAGGAGCAAATAAATAGATATAGCTCACATTTTTCAAAATGAAAGCATAGAAGATATATTTACATGTTGTTGTATAAGTAGCAAGTAGAATAAAACTAGAATGTAGAATTAAAGAAAGAACTATAAATAGGAAATTTAGATTTAGTTGCTGAAGTTGGTGAAACAACTAATAAAAAAATTAACAAAGATGCTGAAAAATATAAAAAAATAACAAAAGCCAGTGATTACCTTAGATTATTTATTAAAAGTACATTTACACTGCTGAAAAAACACATAACATGTAAACTGCGGTAGCCCAATTTAAGCAAATCCCAAGAGTTTGAAGTATAATCAAATAATCGCTCACAAAATCATTGTAAAGTCACAAAACTAGATTTAGGGCACAAGTTCAATTTATCTGCTGCATAAGAGTCCATATCTAGGGGCTGAACATGCTGAAAAAGAAAAAAATAAGGTTATAACTTAAGTAGATTAAATTATGTATTAAGATTTTGTTAAAACTAGATTAAATAGACTAAGTAAGAATTGAGCAGCAAAGACTACGCTGCTAATGCAAAACTAAAATATAAATATGATATACAACTCAAGTGCAATAATACCGAGAACGACAGTGTTCGCGGTAAGTTGAAGGACAAAAATGACTGAAATGAGACTTACTTTGAAATGAGCAGGAGGACATCAGGAAAAAGCTTTTAACATCAACATTTATCATAACAGTTTAACAAGAAGTGAAAATAATAAAACTTTGGAAAATCAAGAACAAAATTCATTAGGCAAGCTGAAATTCAGGACAGATGTCAGAGGCTGGTATTAATGAATGACGATATACTATTTTTAACTATTGACAGTGTCTGGGAACTGCAATAAGCAGGCTATGAAAATAAAAAGTTCCTTGATCCTAGGAACAGGACCCAAAAGAAATAAACAAAAAAGAAAGAGAATCAATCAGCAACGAGTTACAATGGTGGCTTCTTGAGAAAAATACTGAAAAGAACAAGAAAATTATTAGGATAATTGAATGAAAATAATACAAGAAGGAAGGCGAAGTTTAATAATCAAGTTATTATATAAAAGTATTACCTGGTAACATTTAACAAACCAGTCAATTCTCTGCAATATATCAGCACATATCCAAGGAAGACACTGATATTCAACTGAAATGCAAAGTAAGAAATTTAAAACAATTAAGTAATAAGAACAATTTTTAATAAATTCAACAGTAAGAGTTACAAAAGTAACCTAAAAACAATGATTAATTTAAGTGATAAACAGTATTTAGTTAATAAGATTTCCCCTATGTAAAAAAGCATAGCTTCAAAGATATCGTAATTAGATTATATAATTAGCTGGAAATAGGGAATTCGGGATATAGTAATAAGTTGTTAGCAATTCTAATGGTATGTAATTAAATATTTCAAAAATAAACTTGATATAAAAATTTAAAGTAAAATTCATTTCATTCGCAAGTACAGAGAATAGTTTAGGCAACTAACAATGCAGCATTGAATTGATAAAAGTGGTAATTCAGTTGCATAACAAAACAAGAGTTTTTTATTTATAATAAAGCATTAAATGTCTCAAAATATAGAATTCAAGAAAAGAATTCTTGCACGCAAAGATTTAAAAACAACCTACAGCGAATCCTGCAACGGAAGCTGGAGTGAGATAAGCAAGGTAAAAAGGAGGCCAAATTTACAAAAGATTACACCCAAGTGTTGAGTAAATACAAAAGAAGTAAACAAAGGCAATTTGACACCGAGAACAAATATGCAAAGATTACAAGGCACAAATGCCATGATCACTGCCAGTGATAATACTACAATAAATATTGTATGTATGAAAAAAATATTTCCTTTGGATATAAGCTACTACAATAATTGTACAATTAATACTAATATATAAATATTAAAAGATGAACTATTAGATTTTATGTTTTGGTACGATTGTAGGTTGCAGAAAAAATAGTGTATTCAAGATGTGTTCACGAAACTCGTAGGATTCCAGTGTTCGTCTGCGATTTGTACTAGAATTTGTCTACTCATCCTGACCAATACAATTTTCTGAACTAGTAACATAAATAACTATTATTTTCTTGTTTGTCTACTGTGTTCTACAAAAATGAATTTACTTGATTATCCAAGTGTGATGATGATTATTATTGAATATAAACTTTCATGTCTCCAAATTTTGTTGTCCGTCTTCACTGTTAACAAAGTGGAAAGTATTGTTTCTTCTTAAATTTAACACGCACAGATACTTCTTTAGTATGAGTATAAGACAGCATGATCAACAAAAAGTTTTCCAAAGCAATTCAGGAACGGAGGCTGTGAGGATATATTTTTTTTTCTTTAAATCGGCTCTAGCGATGTCGATTAAATTTAATAAATGGATATATTTCCTTAGTAGCAGCATCAAACGCTTAGTTTCTCCTCAATTCCTCACAATATTACTAGATACAAAATAATTATGACTGGTTTAAATCAAAGTCGCATTATTGATATTGTAGTATACTAATTAATGTAGAACTATTAAAATTACAATAATTTTACTAGAGAAGGCAAAGCAAAAATCCCTAATTTTTATGATAACAGATAAATTGAAACTGTAGTGACACCCCACAAAAAACTATGAATAGATTTGTTTAGAGGTGGGGTATTTTCCACGCTTCTGTCAATGCGGTTTCTTGGGTTATAGTGTCATAAAGTGACATCTGTATGGAAATAATATTGTGCAAATTTTCAATAAAATTACAAAGGACGTTCCAAAATTATTTGAACAAAACTAAATTTCTTTGTCAACTTTGATGTCCTCTAGTGGTTAAAGAAGGCAAGTTGGAATAGAGGTAAATTTAGTTAAATCAACTTATTTCACCACAAGAATCCAAGGTAGCTCCATGTACACGGAATATTGGGACACCCTGTGTACATATACTCACAAAACTTATAAGTATAAAAAGTCAAGCAGTTTCTTGCTCAGTTTTTTAAAGGGTTTTCGTGTTCTAGTTATGGGTCTTCATTCAGCTATATTATTTACAGTAAGTGGTGGTAATGATGAAGTTGTATCATTAAGAGATATTTTCTCTTTTGGTCTGGTTCCATCTTGTCATGTTCACTAATGGTATCTACTTCGGTATTCTTTTAACACTCTGTAGATATATTTAAAATATCTCTGAACTCAATGCTACTTTCATTTATCTGCCGAGGCTGCACTAGTAGGAGAGCTACCGGTCAATCCCAGTAAGGTGTTTTAATAAAATTTGTAAGTCGGTAATTATCTTTTAACATACGGTACAGTAAGTCCGATGAATAAAGCTTTAGAATTGAATAGAATTTGAATGATTTAAGTGAGCGTGCTGACAAGGAACGTAACGGATGAACAGACAGACCTACAAACAGAGGGACGGATTAATGGACGACGAGTGAACAGCAAAATAGACGGTCAAACGGACGCGCTTATATTGTGAAAGTTGTTCAGAAATTGATCACTAACACAAAGATATAGAAGTTTTTTTTTCAAATCGTCTTATTTATATTTACATCCTGGTGGAGCTTTAGCTATAGCTATTCCACCACTTAACTAGGACACTTACTCATAAACAACAACCCAACAACTACTCCTTATGATATTGCCATCTACCGCTGGCCAGACACGAACACGGGGAAGATAACAGCGACTAAACTTGTTATGCCGCTCAACAGTGGTCTAGTCCACTATTACCGTTTCAGTAACATATTAAAAATGCCACTATATATCCTGCCCTGGCCAGAATTTTTTTACAAGCATTTTTATGGTTTAAAAATGTGACGATAAAATGCAATATGATCTTCCTTCTCATATTTGCCAAGAGTATAATAAATCAGTGTTTCACGTAAAAATAAATTGGCATTAAACTATCTCTATGATTATGTATAATAAGCACGTAAGTCACTTCCTCTTAGAAATAACATATACTTGAGGTATAGCAGCATCTGTGAAAAATTTATTGCATTAGTTTGTCCTTCCGACTCAATATCAAACTGCACTTCAGGCATTTAGCCAACTGCAGTAAGTTTTGTAGAATTTTCAAGATAAAAAGTCATAGAAACTCTTTTCCCAGAGGAGGACAAATAAAGTAATATGAGATATTGTCCTATATAAGATGAATAAGCCGAGAGGATGCGGATAGTAACTCAAGTAGTAAACAGATTATCTCCTCGTAAAAAATACTGCCTCTCTACTTGCCTCAAGAGCAACGCTGAATAGGGCGAAACCATATTTCATAGATTTTTATTATTATATTTTCTTTAAAATTAGCCTTACAATGCTTATACTAGAAGTTAAAATAAATAAAACTTTAACTTCAATGTCTTTTAAATAAATGTTGTTTCCCGCGGATAAAGTAAAGGGATATTTTTATGTAGGTACTAATTGAGGAACAATGTTGATACATTTTTAACAAAGATCATAGCTATCGGCCTGTGGTGACGTGTGAATTATATTACTGAAGCAGATAAAATGCAGAGCATAGTCGCGTATCAAGAACCGTTTTACGTTAAATTGTTCATTTTGCATGCGGCTCTAATTCAACGGTAACGCTGCTATGAACTGTGATAGTTGATTGCGATAAGGGCAGCTGATGTCCTACATCATCGAAAATTCGTTACTGACGTGTAGAATTCTATCTAGATTTTTTATGTCGCGTTATAAATATTAAATTTTCTAATGACAAAATATAATTAAATGCGAATACAAATTCCTTACAATGTAAGAGTACTCTAAAATAGAATTGAGGAAATGAATGTATTACTAGCAGGAAATACTCGCAAATATTTCAAACTCTTACTAAAGACTTATCATAGATAAGTACAGAAACATATATCTTTCTAAACAGAATGCTTTGCTGGCTATATGCCACGAACAAAATTACATTGAATTAAAAGGAAGAAATAGTACTTATAGAGACTTTTCTAATTTTGATTATGAGGCCTTCGTATATGATCTAGAAAATGTTAATTGGGACTTTGTCTATAGTTTGGAAGATGTAGAACAAATGATAGATTGCTGGAATAATAATTTAACACTTCTATATGATATCCATGCCCCTTTTAAAACGACTAGAATGAAAAAACCACCTGCACCCAGGTTAACTTGGTTAAATTATTGATGAAGCAAAGGGACAAAGCGCGTCTTAGACATAGACGATTGCAGTCAGAAGCCTCTTTGCGTGAATATAAGTCATTACGCAATTTTGTAAACATGTGTAAAAACAGAAAAAAGCATACTTACAGAGCAGATTTAAAACTGATCCGAAAAATTTTTGGCGTACGATGAAGTGGTTAAATATCAACTCGTATGTAGAAAATTCTTCCTCTGATGTTGCTAATCCATCAGATTTTAATAACTTTCTTGTTAATAATGTACCGAAAATAGATAATCATAATAACACATTAATTTCTGAATCATATTTGAATAAAGTAGCTCCCCATATTAGCACAAAATTTGATTTTACGGAAGTAACTGTAGACCAAGTTGAAAAAAAATTAAGTCTTATTAAATCTAATGCTAAAGGTACGGATGGTTTAGATTTGACCATGTTATCTCTAGTTAGTCCGCGGTTAAGCGAGCACTTAACTTTCATTATCAATAAATGCCTATAGACTAGTATATTTCCCGGTCAATGGAAAAGAGCAAATATTATCCCCACTCCCAAAATTAACAATGCTACTGATGTGTCACAATTTCACCCTATTAGCATACTGCCTACCATATCCAAAATTCTTGAAACAATTGTCCATGAACAACTTAGTGATTATTTAAATATAAATAAAATTTTACCTCCTACTCAGTCTGGCTTCCGTCCCCATCATAGCACAACAACAGCAATGTTACAAGTTACTGATGACATATTTAGGGCGTGCGATGCGAACAAAAATTTATGTTTGGTTCCTTTAGACTTCAGTAAGGCATTTGACACTCTAAATCATAATAGTCTCCGTACCAAATTACACTATTTCAGTCTCAGTACTACAGCTGTATCATTCTTTCAAAATTACCTTTATGGGAGATGTCAGAGCGTAGGAGTAAATAATAATTTTTCTCGATTTATTCATACTTATCAAGGAGTGCCACAGGGAAGTATCCTTGGAGCATTACTCTTCTCGATTTACACGGCCGATTTCTATAAATGTTTAGAATACTGCCAGTCACATCAATATGCAGATGATACACAAATTTATTACTCTTTTTTCAGCGACAGAAATTATTCAGGCTGCAAAGAATATTAATACTGATCTGGTATCTATATCCAATATATCTAAAGCCCATGGACTAGCTTTAAATGAATCCAAAACTCAAATGTTATTATTTGGTAAAAATAGGGAATTAATTTTGCAAAACACTGATTTTAAAATAACTTTGAATAACTCAACTTTGAACCTTATTGATAATTGCAAAACTTAGGTATTTATTTAGATGTTCAATTAAGATTTTCAAAGCATGTATCTAATCTATTGCAAAAATCATTTGGTAAATTAAAAATTCTTTCGATTCATAAAGATGTGTTGAGTAATGGTATTAAATTAAAATTGTGTGACTCTCTAATTCTTTCATATTTATCGTATTGTGACGTAGTATATTAGCGTGCTTTGTTGCAACAAGATAAAAATAGTCTACAAAAATTTCAAAATACGTGTATAAGATTTTGTTACAATCTTCGCAAATTTGATCATGTTACGGATAAATTCAATGAGTCTAAGTGGTTAACACTTAGTGAAAGATTTCAAGTTCATCTAGCATGCCTTATTTTTAAAATTAATTCTACCCAGATGCCCTCATATCTACAAAATAAGCTTATTAAAAGCAGTGATATTCATGCTTGTCCTACACGCCATTGTCAGTTGTTTAGTGTACCCAAGCATAATTCTTCCCTATTTCAACGCTCATTTACCTATAACGCCGCAAAAATCTTTAACGATTTGCCTGAAAAATTAAAGAACTCGCTTCTGTGATAAGCTTTAGAAAACAGATCAAAACCTATATACTTAGTAAAAGAAACTATGTTGTTTTATAAATTATGCGCACCGTTTGCTGACTTGTAGAAGCCAACCTGATATTATATTAGTTTATTCGAAGAGATGGTTATATGGAAGAGAAACCCAGTTGAATATCGCCATCTCCTTTATTGTTTAACTGTAACATATCTTTTGAATGCAAAAATAAAGACATTTTATTATTATTATTACTATTATTATTATTATTATTATTATTATTAAATATGCACATTACGTACAGAGTAACTGTCACAATAATGTTAATTTTAATTCTAAATTATCCTGTTCAACAAAACCAAAAAACAACTAAAGAGAAAAGCACTTACCAAAAAACTTTAGAAACTTTTGCATACACGTGTTTGGTATCCTACACCATGGATACACTCTTCAGTGCTAGTTCTTTCAAAGTTTAAAATGAACTGAATAGTAACTTACCAGGTAATACGTATTTATGCAATAATTATTTATACGTACGTAATGTGCATATTTCTTTCTTTTAATTCAATGTTGTTCGTAGCATATAGCCAGCAAAGTATTTTGTTTAGAAAGATATATGTTTCTGTACTTATTTATGATAAGTCTTTAGTAGGAGTTTGAAATAATTACGAGTATTTTTTGTTAGTAATATATTCATTTCCTCAATTATATTTCTAATGACAGTTTATATTGTGGCATATTCTTTATTTACAAAATTAAATAAACTAAATCAAACATGTTTTATTGTTATCTCAATTTGCATCAAGGAGGCATTCCAAAGTGTTTTGAAATCCACACATTCTTTCTAGCTGTAAAAATGTCGGGCTGTTTACTAAAAGGTAGATTAAAAATAATTAGAACTTCTATATGCTTTTCTATAATGTGTAAGTAGGCAATACCTATACTATCTTCCACTTTGCATTCACTAATATTCATGGTAGAATAAAATCTCCAGGTTTATTTATTGTTAGTATTGTATATATTAAAGGGGATAAGATCAGAGCGCCCTGACATAACGTCTATACTAACTGAGCTAGTGTTGCTGCCCAATAATAATATAAGTAGAAGGTCTTTCTCCTCCTTGAATTCGTTTCTACTAGTGTGTATTAATCATGTTGAGAAAAGAGATTAGGGCAAATTCAACAGATACATTTGAAAAAATAGGCTATTGCGTACCCCCTGCCACCATTTAAATGCTTCATAACATTTAACACATTTATAAAAAATTGTCTGTTGTATTTTTCAGAATGTTCACATTTTCTGAACTCTCTTCACCTCATTATTCACATTGTCATATTTTTCGAGATCATTTCCCTCCCTAGAAGTATTTGTTGGATGGCTCCATATATAATTCGAATTCGTTAGCTGAAGACGTTTGTTACGCACTTCCTGGATAGTTTTGATTACATCAACTGGAGACAGAACAATGTAGAATTGTTGATACAATTCAGGCAACACCAGACTTCAAGAGATAAGCAGAGAACACTCCAAAACATTGGGCTAATGTCACCAAGAAGCCGATGAGAAGAAACGTATGTTAAGCCGTTGTAATAAAAGGCAGAAAAAGAGGATTCATTAACTTCAGACACTACTTATAGCAACGAAATGGAAATTTGATGCAAATACTAGCATCGTACGATTGCGCCACTCTTTTAATTTCGAAGCCCTCCCCACGCATCTCCAGATACAGATGATTGATACTAAGTTTATACTAAAATTAGAGATGCCAGTTGCAGTTTTTTCACTGCCTAGAAAATGAGTAACTTTCAAAACTGCATACTTGTGATAATGACACATAATTCATCGCTACTCTATGAACTAATCGGGATCAGATTAGAGAGGTCTGGTGCGAATACTGCGAAAATCTTTTAGATAGACGACCATTCGGAGACGGTTGACAGTAGGATTACGAGTGCTAATCTTCAATACTAAGGTCAAAACTAAAATTGGCAATGTAATAGTTTACTACTGAAGCATTTAAGTAACTGATGAATATAGAGTTAGCATCTTTTGCAAAAGGTGTCAATAATTATGGCAAAGAGGAATCTTGTCTGATGATTGGAGAAACTTAATCTTCGTACCACTCTGTAGAAAGAAGTATACGTCTGTGATAACTACAGTTTGTTGGCAGATACCTCCCGCAAGCAGAGTTTTTTAAGGCAGTTGGTGTTAGAGTAAAAATACTTAATTTATAAGAACTTACTGAAAAGGCACGAGGATATGTAGTTTTGTTTCGTTACCTACCGTAAGCTTTTAATAAAGTAAAATGGAAGAAATTATGCATTGTATTACTAAAGATGATACTCAAAGATTTGACTTTTATTATTCATCGGCTGCATGAAAAGAACTCGGCATTAGTGGACCAATAGAAGCCTCGATTTTAAAGTTGGAAAAGGCGTCATATAGAGCTGCGTTGTGTCGTAGAATTTAAAAATAAGTAGCCAAGATTCAAATTCAGTAATATTTTGTAATTATTCATAATTTAAATGTGTTATACCTGAAATAAACGTTTAAATCTATGCAATGTTAAAATGTATATAAGACGACTTAGTTTATATGGCTAGAGGAACACGCCTAGAGAGCGCAAGTTTTCACTTCCCAGACCACAGTGCGAGGAGATTGTGAGAATCGACTACCCGAAGGGATAAGAAGAAGATATGTTTGTAAATTATGGATTTAGGTTACATGATTTTAAGAATGACTATGAAATACTACAAGAATAATGTCGGTTTACTTGTGATTAACTTAAACCGTCCTAATCAGCTATTTTATTACTAGTCAGGATTAGCTTAGTTTGTGTCTCGAAAAGCGTGTGTGAGTTATATGTGCGGTCCAGCTGTTACCAACCCACTGACTATATAACTCACTAAAGGGAAAAACTTCCATGCCACATTTAAACGACCCCCCCCTCCCCAGTCTGCAAAGCACTTTTTGAGGGAATTTTGACATGAACGAAAATTGCTTTTAGAATTGCGCAATGTAATATGATTAAAGATTGACTTTTTGGCTTCTGATTCCGCCTCTCAAAACATGGGGTCGTGGAGTAATCTGTTTCTAAATAAGCCTCAAAACCGTGTTTCTTATTTTTTATACTTTTGTTCAAAAATTCGTGTTTGGCGCTCCATTATGATTGTGATCAATTTAATGTACTTTGAAAAAGAAATTTCAAAGTTATTGTTTCACTGTGGTTCTGTCGTCCTTATTTTTTTTAATGACCTTATTTATATTAACGTCCTAGCGGAGTTTAGCTATTGCTATTCTACCACTCAACCAGGACAACACATAGGCATCAACACAACAACCATTCCCTGCGATATTGCCATCTACTGTAGCTGAGACTTGAGCTCAGGAGAGATAACAGCGATTAAACAAGTTGTACCACTCAACAGCGGTCTAGCTTACAGATTCGAACCCGGGACTCCGTGGTCGCAAGCCAAACACCTTTAGCATTGCGCCACTGAGATGGCTTCGTGGAAATGTTATCTTTTCAAACGTTTTCACAACGTTCCCTGACAAATTTACTCGACAGCCCATCTCACCGACACTGCCGATAACTCAATTCTTCAAGAAACACATATCTCAAAGCCACTCCAGGTCGTACTCTCCCGAATCCTTTTACCACGTCAACTGTTGAGATCGAGCGCCTAGCAGACTGTCACGACAAATGACGTGAGGCTGTCGGACGTTCCATACAACAAAGAGAGGTAATGTTACTATATTGTACAAATGGTAAAATCTTTGTGAGGACGTTGTGAATGAGAAGAAAATTCAAGATATATAAAAATATTTTCAAACATCGTAATTTGAAAGTTATGGGTCAGTTGTTATTACCATCGTTTCATGTAAAATAAGTTATTAATAAATAGAACGTTTACATATGTAACTAAATATGCCTGTGTACTATTTATCATCACAACCTTGTAATACAACCTATTTTCTAAAATACCGTTAATCATAATTTGACAATCAGAAATTTAGGGAAGTCTTTAACTCAATCATTTATAATTCAGTTAATATTTCGTAGTCACAGAAACATATTAAAGCGTTCTCTTTTCAGGGATTGCGCAAATGTAAAGAAATCCATTGAAACTTTTTTTATATTTCGATACGTACTGTTGCTGTTGAAGCAATAAAGTTCGTTTCGCGAATTTATTTCAGTATATTGGTATTCTATACTTCAAACCTTCTATTGAGTTGCACGAAACGAAATTAACTTGTGCCTTCAGCCCTAAAACTCTGTTACAACCAATGAAAACTCGTTTCAAAGTACCTTTGATTTTATACTTTTTATTTGTTAAACGAGCAACTGTAACACAGAAATAAATCATCTGACACACTACATACAATGCTGTTTAATTACGTGTTACAGTCAGGTGTAAAGTTGGAGAAAATTTTAACTAGAAACTTAAAAAAAAGTGAATAATCAAAGCATGAAATTATTGTTATTAAAATAGCCGCTTGAAAGAAAATAACTTCCTGTATTATCTATCATTTGGTTCAACTGAGAATAGGCATTAATATAAAACATACGCCGGTATTAGTATTAAATTCTGATTACTATTATAATGTATTCATAGACAAAGTGAAGTGGCTATATGTCTGCTGTTAGCACTGATTGTGGGAAACATATTCAGCAAATTATATAATTATAATTAATTAATAATAAATATTTGTCATGCAATGTTTATTCTAAGATACTATTAGCAACATATATACACATATGCACATTATCCACATGGTTGGTGCCATCTTTAACACCCTCATCTCACTTTCGTCTTAAGTTAAGTTGCTTTATCCTATCACATATACCTATATGTTCAGTGCTGCTTTAGAGAATTTTTTAAAGTAATTCTTATATATCATACTCATTTAACCAAATTATGCTGTGCCGTATTATCATCATCGAGTGCGTATAGTGTAGAGTTTTAGTTAGTATTAGCTAATTGTGATACGTGTGAAAATTGTATATGTACAGTGTAAGCAAACAAACATGTCCAATTAGTTTATTATTAGTGGACTGTATATCCACTGATAATAAACCCTTTATGTAGTTTTCCTACACTGATCATAAATATAGTGAATGATTTAAGCAGACACACATTTTATAAATGAAAATTCAAAGAAATAATTGGTTAAGCATTTTACATAGTACTGGATGTGTGCTATATTCTCGCTTAGCACGCCGGCCCTTACATTTGTTGATATTTATTATTTCTAATTCGTTATTTTTCAAGGTTTCGTTTTGAATTATACTTTCACGAAAAGGTAAGTTTCTACTCTAAAAATGGCATTACTTTTAAATTGATGTGAATTTGTATGAAGTTCGAAATTTGCTGGTAAAAGCTGATGTAGATAATGACTACATTTTAATAGTTAATAAATGCAATTAGCTCTTTATTGTTTCAATAATTATTACACACTGATATTTTACGTCTGTTTTAGTTTTGAACAGTTTTTTAGTTTTACTTACCACAATTATTATAACTATTAACTGAAATGTATTCGACGGAAAGCAAAAAAATTTATAAAAACTTGTAATACTCACTCTGTACAAATATTTACACCTTAAAAATCATGAAAAATCAATATTTTACATCATAACGAACTTAAATGGCCCTGAAGCGTTGTTTACTATGCAAAGATTACATATGAAAAATTAGACAATTTGATACTTAACTGAATTATAAAAGTGTGTGGTGTCCTTTGAAATAATTTATTATTATGATAATACCACCAAACAATATGTAGCAGTACTGAAAAACAAGCTAACCATTCTACTCCTCGCTCATTTACTGGACTTTTTGTATACTTGAAGCTCATTCTATTGGACACTGCGCAGTTTTTTTGTAAACAATATTGGTTTTAGATATTTTCTGTTTAATTATAAAACATTAAATTTCTTTTCTTTAATTTAAAAAATTAATAACTTTTTCATTTATTGATCGATTTTGTTTAAAAAAATTGGGTTCTTCTTCTAACACTAACTTACCATCTAAAAAATGCAATCGAACCTTTCGTTCTCAAGTTATCGTGGTTACAAGTAACGTGACTCACAGACAGACAGACAAATGAACAGACAGACAGACGGACATTTTGAAAGTTGTTGTTGAATTTGATCACCAACACAGCGATATGATTTTTTTTCTCTACGAGCAATATTACCGGTTTTAAAAATGTGCCGATCGACTGCAATACTATACTCTTCATTCTGTATTTGCAAAGAGTATAATAACACCTTATGGCTGTTGTCGTCCGTCCAAAAAATTGTGGTCTAAATGCATCCAAAACCGATGCTGACAAAATACAATATTTTTGTTGACACTAAAAATTTGAAAAATGAAATGATAGGCACTAAACATGGCAAAACGTTCATTGGCTGTAGAACCAAGAAATGTAACAAAATGTTATGTAGATACTAGTTTAACTGCATGGCCGTAGGGGACTGTGTGGATGTTAGTTGTTGAATGAGAATTTTCAAATAAGAAATTATACAAATGCATTTAAGGAATTTTAGTTTGCTAGCATAACCAGAAGTCAGGTTATCGAAAGAATGCAAAAATTCCATTAATATTTTTACACATAGCTTTTCTTTTAGTTCCCATAAACAATTATTTTTTCTGAGGTTTGCAAACTCCTATAAAGTATATGTTTCAATACAATTAAAGCAAACAAATAATAATTTACTTTCAAACAATTCAAGTGAGTTATTAAATATTTTTTTTAAATAAACGTCAATTAACGAAGACTGTAAACTAATTAATATTTTATAAGAAAAGAAATTACATCAAGCCGCTTTTCATGTAGATATAATTTATTACGATAAAGTAATTCAGGTAGAAAATTTGTTTATTGAATATAATACTTAAGCTACAGGTATATAATGTAGATTAATCGGTGTTTTAGCTGTTTAACGAGTTTTGTAATAAACCTCGCAACTGCTCTAGATGCAATTTAAATCATGCAGTCAATGAGTATACATCCGAGACCCTCAAATGCATCATTTCACATAGAAACAATAGAAAATCTGAAATAAATTTGGATCATGCCGCATGGGATATAATTAGTACGGTATGCATAGAAACACGGGATAAACTACTGTGAGATCTATTAGTAGTTCAATAGCAATCATCGGTACCTATAAGCTCCTTTATGTGCAGGAATAATGTGCATACTATTAATAATTTCAATTTGTCAGTGCACTATCACAACGTCAGCGGCTTAATGCTAAAATAGTCAAACTGTATAACGATATAGCCATCAGTAATTGGTGATGATAGCTTTATCTTGAACTGGAATTAATTCTTCAGTTTATGATAGGGAACTAACTATTAAGTTAAAAATATGTACTTTGTAAAGACAAATATTTGACATCATAAACCATCACATACGGAAGATATGCTAGCTGTATCGGCATATTTAAATCTTGAATACGATCTGAATCTAACTGCCCAGTTATATAGTTATTATAGTCTTAGCAAATAAAAGACAAAGTGTATGCTGCATTCGATCGGCACATTTCTAAAACCGGTAATATTCCTCGTAGAGAAAACAATTTCATATCACTGTGTTGGTGATCAAATTCTGAACAACTTTCAAAATACCCGTCCGTCTGTCTGTTCGTCCGTCCGTCTGTCCGTCAGTTCGTCTGTTACGTTTCTTGGTGGATTTTACTTTTATCAAAATTTTTATTTTATACTTAATCAAAATCTTTCTTTTTGTGTTACTTGAGAATAAAATGAATTATTTGTAATTGGTCTTTTATAAGTTTATTTTCAATTATTAAATACTTAACAATATCTTTCAAATTCCTTTTTTTTTAATTAATAAAAACTCTTTCCCTAAACCCTATTACCAGCTAACTTGTATACTAATAACACATTATTTAAAATGTCACTCTACAAAAATAACGATAACAGTCAAAATTCTTTTTATAATAACTACCTTTTATCAGTTCTTTATCTCTTACAGTGTCCTATTTCTCGTTTGCTTGTTTTCCTTGAAATTACTATGTGTTATTTTCTCCTGTTATTCTCCAATATATGTCATGATCCCAATCTGTCGTCTCTTATCTCATTCTTATTTCCTCAATAACTTCTCTTTTTCAGCTTTTCCTAGTTCTATTTTGACCTTTATTCTTTTAAATCGTCTAAATCTCCTTCTTATAACTTCTTATCATTTATCAACTTTTTATTTCCTTACTCCCTTCTCTCGTATCTATTGATCTCTATTTTGTTTTTTCTTGTCATTCCTATCCACAATTTTCTTCTATTTTTCCCGCTTACTTTTTCTTCTTTATTATTTCTAGTCATTTTTATTTATGATGACAAACATTCTATTTCTGTCAGTCTGACATTTGCTATTATGTCAGTCTATGACATTTATTGTGTAATTAATCCTGTCACAATCATTGTCATTACCTTATGTTTGTTCAGACTTTTGCTTTGTATCACTGTTTTAATTAATTTTGCACTAATAGCTTCTTGTATTTGTTGCTTAATCTTTTTATTTAACCTACTTTTAACAATTCTTAATCGTACTTGAATTTTAATGATATTTTTGACTTAATTAAACTGTTTCAAATTTTGATTTCTTAACAGTAAATGCAAATTCTTTTGTAATAATTATTTAATCTCACTTCAAACTCTGAGAGTTGATATCTTTGAGCTACTACAATTATTACTTTTATATGTTCTAAAAAATACAATGTGGTTGTACTTTTACTAAATACTATAAGGTAAGCACAGACTTCTTTATTTCTTGGCATTTTTTCTTCTTAATCTTTTGTTAATTATTTATACAATCAAAACAATTACATTTTACTTTTCGTATTATCTTTTATAATTTTAGTTTTAATCTAATCATTGCCTCAAATTATAAAAATACATGTCAATATATTTATATATTTATATTACTTATATAATATTGTTACTCTGCAAAGGCAGCAACAGTCCCTATCCATATATCTTATATCAAGTTAAGAGCTATAAATTTGTTATAAATGCGATAAGATTATGGACCAAATTTTGGTGTCTTTCATTCATCTCGTTTTCTATTTAAGATAAAATATGGAGAGTTTACTATAGAATGTGCAACAATTATATAAAAAGTGCAGTAAATTGGCGAAGGGTATAATGGTTAGCCTGTTTATGCCTGTTATTGAATTATTAGGTGTACCATTAAATTCCAAGAAATTGCGCCTTCACCCCCCATTGGCCAATAATTACAACGAAATGTGGGTTTTCTGGGTATAGCAGGTGATGGGGGTATTATTATATAAAGGTTGTTGTTAGTTGGGAGGAAAATAAAGGGGAGTTTAGTGATCGTAAAGGGTGAAAGCTACCCCGATGAGGCAAATATCGGCCTGAGTCTATCTTTCCTGGATTTTTTCAAGAGATCGTTACAGGAGTTGTCGAAAGGGATGAGTCGGACTCTGCGCTTATTCACCCACTCTTCAAGCACCTAGAAACTACCCCCCTGAAGAGAATGCTGAACTTAGTTATGACCTTTTAGAAACAATGTAGAGATACCCTAGATAAATTATTAATTTTTAACGTGCTGAACATGACGCCGTAGGCCGTTCTGAGCCATCACGTCACAATTTTGAGAAAACCTAACTTAAAATTGTTAAAAAGGCCATTTCTGTCCATATTCGTGCCCTAGTAATTGCACAACGATACGAGATTGAGTAAAAGGGACCAGACTATCTCACTCAGCTGTCCAAAAACCTTTCAAAACCAATAGTAACGATAAAGGAAACTTAACTACAGATGGCGCAAACATTATTTTATTTGAGTTTAGCAAGAATTACTACAATTTTGGTCGTTAGTATATATACAAGTAAATCGGACCTAAATAGCTAATTTCATAGGATTTTGATACGCTGAATACAATGCCGTTACCCGTTTTGCTCTATGAGGTCAGAATTTTGACAAAACATAACCTCAAAATGGATCAAATATTCAGGTTTCAATCACTAAGCGGAATATGAGGTATTATTTCAGATGGATTTCTACCTGCTGGACATGAAGCCGTTGCCCATTTTACTTTCTGAGATCACGATATAAAGAAAGTTGCAAGTTTAGCATCTAAGACGGTAAAACATACATTTAAGAGGTACTAAACGTACCTACACCTAATAAAACATTCATAAACAAGAGGCAAACACCACAGGCCTTAAATCTAACATTGATTGAAAGCTGAATATTATAATAATATAATTTTATTCATTTTGAGGTTATGTTTGCTCAATATCCTGACCTCATAGAGAAAACGGGCAACGGCATTGTGCTCATCGTGTCAAAATCCTATGGAATTGGCTATTTAGGTCCGATTCACTTGTGTATATATTCACCACAAAAAATCTAGTATTTCTTGCTAAACTCAGAAATGAAATAATGTTTGCGAAATCTATAGTTATTTCTTTTTATTGTTACTATTGGATTTTGAAGATTTGAAACATCTGAATAAGATGATCTGGTCCGTCTTACTCAATCTGGTATCGTTGTCCAATTCTTAGGGAGAATTGGCTTTTTAAGAATTTTAAGTTAGGTTTTCTGAAAATTGTGAAGTGATGGCGAAAAACGGCCAAGGCATTTTGTTCAACGCGTCAATAACCTTCGGAATCACCTATTTGGGTAAAAAAAAACAACAAAAAAGTGATTTTTTGCGGGTCTGTGTAATCTGCAAGAAACACAAGGTGTTTGTATCTCTTTGTGCATCACCTCTCAAGAAAATGTGTCCAGGTAACTTTTATAAAGAAAATTCTCAATTACACCGGGGTGTTTCATTGTATAGGTCATTATTGTGAATATATGTGACTGTGTTGTTTTCCTTAATATGAATATTTTACATTAAGTTATGTAGTTTATATGTTCGTATATTGGTAATTTTTCCTTGTATTTATTTAATTTATTTAATAACATTACATGAAAGTTATATTAAGAAATAGTATGAAATTTATTCAAAGTATTCATTTGAACTTTAGTAGATTATGGTTTTCATTTTATTATATTTTTTAAATCTTACTGCTTTTACCTATGCAAATTTCATTTACAGTCAACTGCATTTTAAAAAGATATTAATATTTTTACAATTAAACTATACTCTGTCGAAGTGAAAACTTTATGAAAAATTTAAAAATGAAGATAATAAATCTATATTAAAGTCTAAGTATTCTTGTGGGTTATATCAGACAAAACTATACTTTTCAACTAAACTTAAATAAATTAATAAGGATTGCTCACTTATTTAGGATGGGATTGAATCGAAGGCGGACAGTGTCATCACATTAAGAAAAATAATTTTAATGAATAGAATAAAAGGTTGAATACTAGTGTATCTATAAACAACTTTGATTTACCCAGTACAAGTGAATCATCGAGTACAAAAAATACAGTAATTTCTTACTGGATGTGCAATATAACGCATAACGGCGATGCTTGCTAGATTGATCTTTTTTGTATTTCATCACCTAAAACAAGTTTCTTACAATGATAGAACTTTTTAATGTTTTTTTTGTCTGTGTCTGTGTAGAGAAATATTTTTAGTTAGCTAAAAAATTTTGGAATTTTGGCACGCACATGGAATTTTTTAATATTATCTTTCTATGTGGAGACATATTTTGAGTGACTTCCCATAATTTCAAAATTTTTAGAACAGAAATTTATTTCAACTTCAATAATTAACCCATTTAACACGTAAAATTTTTTCATTATTTTTCTGGTATTGTCACGATTATTTTCAGTTTACTTGGGCAATTTCAGATTTTTATCCACCTAGAAGTTGAAAAAGAATCACTATGCAGCGATCCAAATTTGAATTTTACAACTTCACCTGGCCATGATATCTAGTCTCTGTTTCTGTTTCTTCACAAATACTTTCTATTTAGGACTTATCCAGAACTTCAGTTTAACAGTTCAAACTCCTTAGTATAATTATCTGTGTACATTGTTACTCTGTTCCAATATTACAAGTGTAATGAGTTTAACAGTATCTACTTTGAAATAAATTAAATTTAAGTTTAAGTGGTATTTAATATGGTCTTTTCATCTGGCTCATTATATATTCCACGAGAGTTCCACCGTATACATCAATGCCTATGTACCATTAACCTTCACTTAAATTTGAGGATCGTGTTAAAAATAAATTGGAATGTAACAGGTATCTACTTTATGAAAAATATATCAAAATACGTCTAGATTGAATTTAATTATGCATATGTACTATTCGGGTAGTTACGAAACTAATTACTACGTAATATGGCGAAAGCGCCAGTGACACATTTCGTTAGAATTGGTAACAAGTCAGTTACTGAATAACGAATGCTGAATCTGATACTAAAAGTTAAATATTTAAAATGGTTAAATTAATAGAACTGCCACAACTGGCAAACACTTTTTAGATTTGCATGAGATATTCGTAGATATAGCCCAGTCCTCAGGGCTTTTAAGGCGTCACTAAATGTTAATTGGCTGAATTTTTCAGTATTTTTTTTATGTAGAATACGATAAAAAAGTTCACAGATGTAATGTGCCGGCAGCCCCTAAAAAAATCGAAAATATTGGTCGAAATTTGGTTCTTGGCTAATAACTCGAAAAATAAAAAAAAATCAAATACTAATAGCACTAGGCGGTAGAGGAGAAATTTCGCATTAAAAACGTATAATCAAGTTTTTTTGCACGATCAATAATGTAGGCTCCAGATTTTTTTGTTTAACGGACGAGAATGTAACGTGGCGACACAGAAGAGCGGCACGCGAAGCGTGTGCTGAAATTGAGCTCAACAAACCTTAAATGAGAGAAGAAACATGTGATTATTGAATTATTATATTTTCAAATATAAAAATGAATGTATGTAGAAATAGTATATATATATGAAGTCGGAACATAAAGAAACTTCCGATGAAATCGGTAGAAGCTCTACCATTTCTACAATTTCCAAAATAAGAACCTGAAACTTTCACATATTACTCTTGAAGTAATGTATAATAAGATCCGATGAGTGAAAAATCTCAAAAAATTATTTTTGAAGATGTACTCTTCCAAAATTTTAAAACTTTGAAAAAGTGATAAAATTTGATATGTATAACTAACTTTAACCACCTATTACTCTGTTTTAGATCGCATTATTAGATTTTTGTAGGTGCGATTCTTAAAGCTTAGGGGTTGCTTCTAGGTGATTTACCTTAAAATTAAACTAACCTTCTTTACTTTACGAAAATTAAAGAAAAATTTATCTTTATTCCAAACTTCGTGAAACTAGGGGTAAAGTAAATATTAAATTCTTTCACTAAAAAAAATACTGAACATACCTAGTTATCTGATCTTTTTATACTGTAGCAAGCAAATTGCTACCTTTGCTTTTAACACTTCGGAATAATTAATTGCTCATATCTATTAGTCAATAAATTTACACTTTTTAACTAGTAATACAAATTAAATTCACTTTAACAAAAGTATAAATTATAAGTAAGTAATAAATCTGTAAAACATAGTACTTCAAGATTGTATAGCTGGTTATCTATTTTAGCGGCACGCATTACATTCAATATTAGCAGAAATAGCTGAGTATTGGGAAGTTTTTTTAACTCGGTAGGCCTCTCTAGAAACTAAAAGGTGGGAACATTTTTCACTTGTTGCTCGACCGCTTTAACGTGTGTAGTCCTCAAATTTCTAACTACCATACTAGTTTCAACACCACGTGCAATATAAAAGATATTATGTATACAAATTTTAAATAATAACAAAACATTAATATATTTAAAGATGACGAATAGTTATGGAGCTGTGTTTAAGGAAAACCGGAATAAATCCGTAAGTGAATTGGAATTTAATTTTTTTTAACTTGTAAGAAAATAAACTAAATGGGGTAAGGGGTGCTCGAGTAAGTTTTACGAACTTGCGGGCAATGCCGGCGGGAGTTTATAACTCCTGGTAGGGCCACCCAAGCCGGTAAGGCCGTCGGGGAGAACTGAAAAGAAGCACCCTGGTAAGTGTTATGCGCAATGTACAGCCTCTGCACTTGCAAGACCATCGTGCGTGGTGAAGAACCACATCCGACTAGAGGTTACCCTGTTTCCTACAGAACACGATGGATCTAGGGGAGTAAACCCCGAAAAAAATAATCCGTAATCCAAAGTGTTTGCCGTGCTGATGGATGAATGGCTCTACGTTAGTGAGTCTCAAACGGCTACCTCCGGACACCTGGCATCCTTCGGTTGTAACCTAGCCCCTCCGTGGTAAGCCTGCTCTGCTGCGGTTGAATTTATTTCAGAGCTCACTCGTGGGAATTGTATGGATATTGCTAATAATTCTTTACAACCTTCTGTGGACTGCACTGCTGGGTCTGCAGTTGGAGAGCGACAGCATACCTCGTTGGCCAACCGAGGAAAAACAGGCCCCAAAACTGATTGTGGTATATCTAAAACTACCACAATCCCTCTCAGCCAAGAAAAGGCGGACGTAGTTCCCCGGTTTTTGGTAATAAAGAGGATTGACGAGGGTAACTTCGATAAAGTGAGCCCTTTCGTCATTTCAAAAAGCCTTTTCGGTCTTGTTGGAAATCTGAAAAATATAAAAAAAATTAAAGATGGTCTTTTAGCAGAAACTGTTTCAGAAGCACAGGCAAGGAGACTATTAAATATTCAAAAATTAGACGCTTATAGTGTTAATGTTGAACCTCATAGATCCCTCAATAATTCCAAAGGAGTTGTTACATGTCCTGACCTATTAAATTGCTCCGAAGAAGAGATCTTAGATGAGATGAAACACGAAGGGGTTATTAATGTTAAAAGGATTAAAAGGAGAGTGAATGGAGAACTTGTTAACAGTCCCAGTCATATATTAACATTTAATAGGCCAAAAATTCCGATTAAAGTTAAAGTAGCCTTCTATTCCTTAGAAGTGCGTCCTTATATCCCCAATCCACTGAGATGCTATAATTGCCAAAAATTTGGTCATATAACTGATTCATGTAAAGAAGGAAAAATATGTGCCTGTGGAAATCTTCCTCACACTGGACAAGTTTGTAAAGATCCTATCAAATGTGTTAATTGCGGAGGACCTCATTCAGCGAAATCTAGAAAATGTCCTAGAATGATCGAGGAAATAAATATCCAAAATATAAAAATATTGGAAAAATTAAGTTATGCTGAGGCGCGAAAAAAAGTATGTGGTCCTAAAAATAACAGCATGACATATGCACAAGTAGCCAATAAAGATACAAATCTATCAACTACTATTATCGATGAGCTTATACCAAATATTACAAAAATTATTGAAAACCAAATTCAGTCAGTGCTCAACAAGCTGCTAAGTGAACGAACTAGTTCAACTCAACAAAACATTAATTCCATGCAACCACCAATAATTGCTAATCCCCCACTTACTGGAACAAGGGGTGGTGGACCACTCAAAAAGTCAAGCTCGTTTTCGGGCACAACTCAAAATTCAAGGGAAAAAAGAAAAAGAGATGAGATTAGTTATTCCGTAGAAGAATCATGTGATTCTGATGAAAGCCTGCTCTCGTCGCAACAAAGTGATAGCTCAAGACGAGAAAAAAAAAAGAAAATAAAGGGGTGGCCTAAGGGTAAACCTAGAAAACCGAAGGATAACCAATATCAACCTTCGAATGAAATACCTGGACAGTCCGCACCACCGGACTAATTATTTCTCTGTGATATTTCTTTATGTGATATTATTTAAAAGTGATATTTTATTTAGTTAAATAATTTTCATTTGTTTGTCTATTTGCTTGTTTTATATGTTTGTTATATATTTTACTTTATTTGTTATTTTATATACATGTGTGTATATATTCTATTCTATTATTTTTATCTATATTAATTGTTCGCAAAATGCCTTATACCTTTCTCAAATTTCTGTTTATTTTTTCTTTGTAAATTTTATCAAGAAAATTATTTATGGAAGTTCTACAACAAAATATAATTCAATGGAACTGCAATGGATGTATTAATCATTATTGCGAACTCAAATCGATCATGTTAGAAAAATGCCCCATAATTATCTGTCTACAGGAAACACATTTTAAACCCGGTGAAAACTTCTCACTCAGGGGTTACAAGTCTTTTAGATATGATGTTGTACCAAACATGCGAGCGAGAGGAGGAGTCGTAATATTTGTAAAAGATAATATTCCAACTATTGATCTAAATATACGTTCTAATCTTCAAGTCGTAGCTGTTCAAATATTATATCCAACTAAAATGAGCATATGTAATATTTACCTACCTGATAACGCTTGGAATCAAAATGATCTACAGAACATCACTGCACAACTCCCTCCACCATATTTATTGCTTGGAGATTTCAATGCACATCACCCCCTTTGGGGATCAATTAAAACAGACATACGAGGAAGAATCCTAGAAAAATTTATAGATGAAGAAGATCTAAATATTTTAAACACAGGTTGTGGTACCTACCTTAATAGCAGATCACAAAATTTTTCGGCACTTGATCTTTCTCTTTGTACCCCATCATTAACACCTATTCTTCGGTGGAATGTCCTAGATGACCACCATGATACAGATCACTTACCAGTTATGATAGAATTTTCCAATCATTCAATCGATCAAACGCAACAACAGCGATGGCAACTTCAACGCGCCAACTGGAGCATATATAAAGATACAATTAAAAATTTTGAATTCTCAACGGAAAATACCAGTTTAATGATAAATACTCTAACAGAATCAATCATTACAGCAGATAAAACTGCTATTCCTCAGACCAATTATAATTCCCGACGAAAAACTGTTCCATGGTGGAATAATCAAGTAGCTGAAGCAATTTCAGAAAAAAAGCATGCCTACAACATATTTAAAAAACACCCCTCTCAAGCAAACCTTATTAATTTTAAGAGGTTAAGGGCGAAAGCTAGGCATATTATATTAAAAAGTAAACAAACATCATGGTCAGACTACGTTTCTTCTATTTCATCTGATACACCGGTACCTGAAGTATGGCGAAAAATGAGATGCATCATAGGCCGTAAATTCACTAATCCCTCTCCTGTGCTTTTGGTTAACAATATAGAAATTACGGATCCTGAAGAAGTGGCAAACGAACTAGCGAATCAATTTCAATTTTACAGCTCCTCTGAAAACTATGACGACAATTTCAGAAACCAAAAAGCATTATACGAAACCTCACTAGACTTCAGAACAGATACAAACTTGTCCTATAATGCACCTTTCTCAATGAAAGAACTAGAGGAAGCCCTATCTTCATGTAATAGTTCTAGTCCAGGCTCTGATAAAATACCATATGAATTTATTAAAGAGTTACCGCCTTGCCAAAAACGAAATATTCTAAAACTTTATAACAAAATATGGACCGAGGGTAAATACCCAGAACATTGGAAGGAGGCTTACATTATTCCACTCCTCAAACCCGGAAAAGACCCTCTCTCTCCCAGTAGCTACAGACCAATATCTCTTACGTGTTGTATAGGAAAAATTTTAGAAAAAATGGTCAGCGCACGCCTCGTATGGTTTTTGGAATTCCACAACCTCTTGTGTCCATATCAGACAGGATTTCGAAAAGCTAGATCTACATTGGACAACTTAGTGTATATTGAAGACAATATACAACGTAGCTTCGCCTGTAGAAAACATCTTGTGGCAATTTACTTCGATCTTGAAAAGGCCTTTGATATAACATGGAGATTTGGAATATTAAAACAATTGCATGACTGGGGATTAAGAGGAAATTTACCTTCCTTTATAGAAAGCTTCCTAAATGACCGTTGTTTTAAGGTTAAACTAGGAAATAATATATCTGAGAGTCATATGACTGAAAATGGCATTCCTCAAGGGTCAACTCTCAGTGTAATTCTGTTCATTATTGCAGTAAATAGTATCATTGACGCCATAGATGATACAGTGCAGAAATGTATGTATGTGGACGACCTCGCTATTTTTTATTCAGCAAATTCAATAGAGGAAATACAAGAAAGACTCCAGAATGCAGTTAACCAAATTGTAGGACAAGCAGAGAGAAAAGGTTTCAAATTTTCTAGTGTGAAAACAAAAGCAGTGCATTTTTGTCGATTAAGAAAAATTCACGATAATCCTGAAATATATATTCAAAATATGCCAATTGAATATGTGGATTCGTACAAATTTCTAGGTGTAACTTTAGATAGAAAACTTTATTGGGGTCCTCATATTGAGCAGTTAGTGGTAAGATGTAAGAAAATCCTTAATATCCTCAGAGCATTATGTAATATTAATTGGGGCTGTGACAGAGAAACTCTAATAAAATTATATAAAACACTTATTCTGTCAAGGATTGATTACGGATGTATTATATATGGCGCAGCCCGAAGAACTAAGCTCAAAAAACTAGATTCAATACAAGGTACCGCTCTCAGGCTTGCGTTAGGAGCTTTCCGCACAAGTCCCCTTCAGTCACTAAACTGTGAAGCAGGTATATTACCTCTGCATTTGAGAAGAGATCAATTACTTTTAAATTATGCACTGAACATATCCTCTCAGCCACAACATCCAAACTATAAAATATTATTTAACGATGAAAGAAGAGAGGTCTATGAGGGTCGCCCCACCATAACCAAACCAGTTGCTGTGCGATTCACAGAAATTTCAAATAAATATGAAATAAACTTACCTGTAGTATATAGCCAGAGTCCCACTGAAATCCCACCATGGAAATTGAAGCAACCTGAAATAAATCTGGAATGTACAAAATATAAAAAAAATGAAACCAATAAAAACTTACTTCAGTCAACATTTTGGTCAGCATTAGAGAAATATCCAGGGAGCCAAACAATTTTTACTGATGGCTCTAAACTGGATCATGGTGTAGGATGTGCCTTCTATACCGCCGGTCGAACATATTCTTGGACTCTTCCTCACTGCGCTTCTATATTTACTGCCGAATTATATGCCATAAGGCAAGCTGTATGCTTTGTAAACACGGCAGTTCAGCAAAACATTTCAGTAATTTGTTCAGACTCGCTTAGCTCATTACAGGCTCTAAACAATTCTCATAGTTCAGACCCCTTGATCCAGGAGACTCTGCGGCTACTAAATACTTTAGAAAATAACAAGCTAGTACATTTTATATGGACCCCGAGTCATTCTGGTATTGAGGGGAATGAATTAGTAGATAAAGCCGCACGAGAAGCAGCAGAAGCTAATATCACAGAAAACATCCCTGTTCGTCAATGTGACGCAAAGAAATTTGTAAAAGAAATCATAATGACTCAGTGGCAACATCAGTGGCAAAACACTGATACACGTTTGAAGATCAATAAACCAAATGTTGAAAAATGGATTTTTCCCGTAAAGCTGAAAAAAAGAGAACAAGTAGCGATAACAAGATTAAGAATAGGGCACACAAAACTTACGAGTTCATTCATGCTGTTAAATAGGAGACAACCGAAGTGTGACGTCTGTAATACTTACTTAACTGTTAGCCATGTGCTGCTATACTGTACAAAATATGCTGCAAGTAGAGTTAGAAATGGATTGTCCAATGAAATTAGTGTATGTTTGAATAATCAAGCTATTAACGTAAGAAAACTAGTTAATTTTCTATATGAAACGCAACTTTTAACTAAAATATAACGCATGCACTTAGTTCTTTAAATAAAACAGCGGCTAATAACCTCAGATGTTGATGCCGCTTAATTAATTAAATAAAAAAAAAAAAAAAAAAAAAAAAAACTAAATTATATAAGTCAATTATACTGTATCGTTATTTTCGACTTTTAGGGTTTTCCCTTTTTCGTTGTCTGTGTGGAGTCCTCCACGGAAATTATTTTCGACAGAAGTTAGGATGCAAATGTTTTTTGTGGAAAAACTTGTAGAGCCGGCGTGCTTGAATACCTATAAATTAACAATACCTATATTTCGTTAATCCCCATGGATGATAATGTAAATTTAGTATGTAGAAGATTATGGATATTTTTTTAATGACGATAATCTACCCCTTTTTCTAAGAAATTGTTTTTATATATCTATGAAGATTTATCGGCCATTTTATCGCATATCTTATGAAGCAATGGTGGACCTAAAAATGGATTTTGCTGGTTTTTTGTCCAGTTTGGTAGGCTGGGATAGTTTCCAGTGGGCATTCCAGTCATTTTGCCATCCTAGAGACTGCAGGAGGTGAAGAAAAAACTACTGTGGAATTCACGTGAGCTAAGTGATATAATAGTTCTTTTCAAAATTTAAGTAATTTGCCTTTTCTTATTAGTCAATATCATTCTTCTAAAAATGTATTATTAAAAGTAATTGTTATTTTACCATAAAAAAATACGAAAATTTAAAGGTATCTTCGGCATATATGAAATTTAACTAACAAAAATATATTCTAAAACTAAGAATAAATCTTGTAAAAAATTAGGTGATCACCAAATTTTACATTTTGCTTAGTGTGGCAACACAATATTACTTATACCAAAATAAGTGGGGGGTGTGCTTGTATATGTATGTATATACTCTTTATAGATTGGGATTTAATGTTTCTAAATTTAACATTTTTTTGATAAATTTATTATCTAAGTGTAAATATTAAATGTCCTGTATTGAATAATTTGGTAAATTTTTGGGATTATCTAGGGTTATTGAATATATAGGTATCTATTTAGTGTTTTTAAGTTTAACCGAAATTGTACAATCGATATAATTTCTCACAGTTTCATCAGTTTCTAATAAAACTGGTTTTAAAATTTTAACAAGACTTTCATCAACAACTAGTGTACAGAATAGTTGGCGTCCTTATATAACATCTTTTAGCCCATCATCCACAAATGTAGATAAATTTTAATTAAAATGTCTTGGTAATCTATAATTTCTGCCTTACTTGCACCAAAAAATCTACCGAGTAAATGAGATAGCGGTGAGTGTACTTTCCTGGTTATTTTATTATTTATAAACCTTATAAATAATATCAATAATATAATAATGTTCTATACTTTAAGGAGGATATATAGCATACAAATAAAATAGACCAAGACAGGTTACAATACATTACTTTAAGAGTAACATGTGAAAGATCTAGGTTCTTATCTTAGAAATTGTAGAAATGGTAGAGCTTCTACTAATTTCATCGGAAATATTTTTATGTTCCGACTTGATATATGTACTCTTCCTACATACATTCACTTAATATTTGAAAATATGATAATCCAATAGCCACGTGTTTTTTGTTTCATTTCAGCTTTGTTAAGCTGAATTTCATCAATTAGTTCAAAAGTTACAACAAAAGTGTAGCGCGTCCGAGACCACGCACGCTTCGCGCGCCGTACTTATGTGTCGCCACGTTCCATTCTCGTCCGTTAACCAAAAAAAAATCTGGAGCCTACATTTCTAATCGTACAATAAAAGCTTCATATACGTTTTTGATGTGAAATTTTCCCCACCTAGTGCAATTAGTTTTTGACATCTTTTAAAATTTTTCGAGTTATTGTCAAAAAACTGAATTTCCGCAAATATCTTCGATTTTTCTAGGGATCACTGGCACTTTACAGCTGTAAACTTTTTTTTATTGTATTTTGCACCAACAAAAATACTTATTCTGAAAAATTCAGCCGTTTAAAATTTATTGACCGAATTTTGTCAATTGCTGTCTCTGACAACTGGGCTAATAGAGATGTGAGGATTTTATGATAAGGAGTTTGATGTTAAAAATGAAAAGTTCGAAAAAACGTATATTTTCCTATATTTAGGAGTTATTTATACATTACATTACATAACCTAGCAATACGAATACATTCGGAACGATATTCTAAGAGAGACAATATGGTAAAGAAATGGCCGAATCTGCAAGCGACGATGAACAAAATTACAGTCAACATATCAACTCATATCACTTCCACGAATCAGCTGACAACCAGACCAACTAATATATCTTGCAAGGTTTTTGTTTTCAATCTTCATGTATTACAGAAATCCTGTATATATAGTATAGCTCACATTTTCAAGAATATGTCAGTATTTTCATCCGTATAATAAAAATATGGAAGGGTCTGTTTATGTTTTATTTCATTAAACTCAACCACAATATGTAGATTTAGTCATAAAACATTTTATTTATGTCCTTCCTTTTAGGGGAATTGCCAATAAGTAATTTCCATATTGATTTACTCACAGAATATACAACGTACTACATAGTATTTTTTTGATTTATGGATTTTACTTTTACTTGCTTTAAGATTGTTTGAAATTAGGGTTATTTAAAATAAATAATCAAATTGCACAGAGATATAAAAAGAAACTAGTATAAGTTGCAGTAGGAAGTCGCCGACTACAAATACCTATTTTATTATTATTATCTTGTCAAATGAAATGGCAAGATAGATATAGCTGAATTCATTTTTGCGTGGTACTACTGAGATTAAGTATACAGTCAATATTTTTTCTATTTTTATTATTCAAAAAGATGTTGATAGTCTGCAATACTCTAATGCTATTTTTACTCACTTCGGGCTAATCTTATTAATAATACTTTAATAAAATTTGAAAGTAGAATTTATAGAACAAAGTAAAGTTCCTAAAGCTTCTATTTTATCAACTTGGTAAATTAGCACTAAAATTGGTAGCTGGGTATTAGTATATTAAACTAGCTGATACTGAATCTGATGTCAAAATGTAATAGTTCAAAATAGCTAATCTAGTGCGGCTACCATAATTGCAATACTTTTGCAGATTTACATGAAATTTAGTACATTAAGATATAAGAATTGTCTGACAATGAGTTTGACGATAAAGTTTAAAAATGTGAAACGACGTATGTTATTTTATTATATAGAAAGTACATAAGAGATCACTAAGAAGAGCGGCAAATATTTCGGAAAAAATCGGTGTAGAATGAACACTTAACAAAATCAAACCAATTTTTAATCGACCTTAAAATTGATATTAGGTAATAATAGGTTTAATTAACCGGACGGCGCTTAAATGTGATTTCATAATTTTTAGTGTCCGTTTTTTCAATGGTGGTTCAATTATCTTACTTTAATTTCAAATCATTGTACCACCTAAAAAAATCAGTTAAACGAACAAACAAATCACTTATTTATCCCCACACATATTACTGCTGTAAGTATTTTATCATTTTCTAACCAATAATTATAATAAAGTCAAATCGTAGAAAATACAACATTTGTGCATGCGATTTGTCTGTTGTATCCCATTTCGAAACCACGTCACCCCTTACTAAAATCAATTTAAAGAACTTAATGTTACATTATCTTTACTACATAATCCTTTTCAAAGTCATAACATCAAAAAGCTTATATTGTAGTGTTTTTTATTTACTGTTTTATTTATTTAACAGTTGTTGTTGATATATTTTATTTATTTTTAATTTTTGTTGAGCGCCAGGTTTGTTGCCAAACCAATTTAATTTTTATCTACTTTTAAAATAACAATACAATTTACTAGCATGAGAATTTTTGTTAACTCTTTCAGGGTCAAGAGTGTTTCAATTGCTCAAAAATCACGTTTCTTTCTCCCTCAGCAAACTGTAGGTTCCAATGAAAACACAGCCTCTGGTTATAACAAAATTTAATGTGGCTAATCAATTTAAAAAGTAAACAAAATGAAGTATGACAAACATGTGTAAATTTTGGACAATATAAAAACTTAAATCTAGAATAAAAATTGAAATTTGGCCTTTATTTTATTTAGTTGAAAAATTCTTTAAATCTGTGCTCATTTTAATCATTAATTAAATTTCAAATACCTAGGATTTATCTGATTGGTCATTTAGATGTTACCTTGACTGAACCAAACTGTTGGTTTCGTTTCTTTACTGCTGGTTGCGCTGCTGATCGTTGGAAACCTGCTTTGACAGAGCACTTGACTTTCGATGATTTACCCTTTATATTAAATATCACTGGATTTATTATTAAATCTAGGTAAGTATTTACCAGATTATTTTCACTTTAAATTATACGTTGCACAAAACGATACCTTTTAAATTACTCTTCTTAATTGTAAACAAAGTTTGTTGACATATTTGGTTATAGAATTTTATTTTAAATTATGATTTGTTTCAGAAACAGAACTTTTACTGGCTCGGCATATATTCATCCCCTTGGATATCAAATATTTTTAAAATTATCTTCAATATGGATTATTATTAACGTGAGTATGCTGGTTTCATTATTAATTTTTATTCTTCAAAAGTGAGGTTAGCTTTTCCTCTAGAATTTTGCGTGCTTACGCTTTCAATACTCTAAACATACTAAAATTTGAAATTGTGGAATTCTATTGGCCCACACAAGCCTAATTTGACATTTATATTGCAAAACAGGATACTTGATTTATGTAATTTTTTTATGAAAAACTTTAATTTGATATAATTCTTTTTGTAGATTATGAATGTTAAAACTGATTTCATATTCATTTACTAGAGCTTATTCTGCGTTTTCTGATATGCCATACTATATGTTTTTGTTAATATTTAAAATGTTTCTACTGCCATCTATTTTTACAAAATTTTCAACTAAAAACTATCTTATGCTAATATAACTATTATTTAAATTGATTAGCCTCTCTGAACACTTCTATACAAATGACTTATCCTACTATATTTCATATAGGGTACCGCAAACTGTCATTGGTTTCCTTGATAGGCCTAGAACTTATCTATCTTGAAGAAATTTTAACATACAACTTATGAAAACTATTTGGAGAAGTTCCCTTCAAAACTATGCCAGGGTTTTATCAATATACAATTTGTTTATAGTGAGATACAGTCTGAAATATGTAAGGTTATGCAAACTTATTTTTATTTATTGTTCTTGAAACCTCTAATAGTCCAAGTATTCTAGAACTTTCATGTTCTTTAGTGAAATATAGTAAGTATCTACCATATTCATTACTTTTAAGTCAACACGATGTGACATTATGCAGCTTGTCTACCGTTCTTGCTAATAATGTTTTTGTATCCATGAGTTTGGATATGCGTTTATCAAGTCTGTTTGTGCTTATAGCTCACTCATGAGTACTTATTTAAAATTTCACTACGAATAATGTTTTTATCACGTTTAAATTAATTTTTGTTATTTTTCATATATATTTCCTACTTATATGCTACTTATGTTGACCATAGGTCAAGTCTTTACCTATATCTACATGTTATGGTTCATGGTGAAGTAACTTAATAAATATTAAACCAATTTTTAACGTCCTGTACATATTATGTTATACAAAAATTTCAGGTATGATACATTTAATTTTTTATTTTCGGTCATTTTGCCTTTTACGTTTCGTTTACAATAAATAATTATTTTGGTTGTGTTTCATTAGAACTTAGGTTTGTTTTCTTGTTTATAATCTCATGCTGTTATTGCTCAAAGATTTCAGTAATGTTTTACACCTAACGCATAGGTTTTTATACTTTAGTATTGTTTTTTTTTGTAATGGATTTTTCACTTTTCTCTGTGAAATCAAACTTTTAACAATCTGTACACTTCCTTGGGATGTGACTACCTTTTTGTCACAACAATATGATTTACTAGAAAAAAGATCCAATATTCACAACGTGATCTTAAGAATGCTTTATGTCCCACTATATTCTACTAGTAAATTCGAGGGTTCGTTTACAAACGTGGCTCCTCATTTGCTACATAAAGTCCTAAATTTGTTGGACCTATCCAGTTATTCATTTACTATGTGTATTAAAAATAGGTTAAGTGACACGGAGTAATAGGTTCACAAATCGTATGTGTTTGTACTTACTTTATATGTATCAGCTTTATATTGTTTATTGTTTTTATAACTCTCTATTATATATCTATCTTCTTATACTTATTGTGTTTATATTCTTATTGGGGGAAGTGTAATTGCAGCATTGCCGAACTCCTACCTTTTATGTAACATTTTTTTATGTTATTTAATAAACGATTTTATTGTTATTATTATTATTTTTTCGTTTCCTGACACTGGGCAGTCTTTCCGTGGCCTCCGACACCACACGGAAAGGGCGCCAGCAAAATATCTACAACCACTCCCCACATACTGCGGGGTTAGTGACTGTAGATTCCAGAATCGTGTGTTCTAAGTAGGCGAAGGGACCCCAAGATGACTGCCTTCTGCATTTGGCCTGCCAACCATACAGCAGATTTCTGACAGGCCATCTTGACGGAGTAGCCTGGGTACAGCACTTGTAGCTCGTACCGGAGATCATGATATTTGGTCCATTTTTCCTCCTCTTTCAAAGCGATGTTTGACTCAGCAGACTATTATTATTGTTATTATTTCATATTTCTGCCTAATTTTGTGGCTTGCGGTATATATAGTGAGGAAGTACTTCGGTTTTTCTCAGCTATTTCAAAATTTTAGGACAATGTCGCACGTGTGCAACAGGACCGCCTGTTATCCGATATCTATATTATTATTATTATTATTATTATTATTATTATTATTATTATTATTATTATTATAAATTAAATCTCCACTAATAGTGGGTGCACAAACAAGTATCGGCTGCAGCAAGATACTTGTGATTATAGTGTTGAATTCAGGAATGAGCGGACGATTGAGGTAGTCGACAGGATTACGGCTTCTTTATTATTATTATTATTATTATTATTATTATTATTATTATTATTGTTATTATTAGTTACAATTTTTTTCCATTCGATAATCGAGTTTACCGTGCTATGAAATAAATTTCTCTACACACATTTTTTTACGAAGGTTACTAAACATCAAATGCAATAAGTGTATTGCTCATTTGTTAAACAACGACCCTCAGATTTCTCTAAAAGTAAATATTATGTTATAGTTTGTGGGAAATTATTGCCGTAATATTCATATTAATTATATGCAGTGAGCGCATCTAAGTCAGAAAAATTGACGAATGTAAGTCAACGCGATACGGTTTCTCGAGCATTTTGAAAGCAGTACGTCTGAAGATATGGTTAAAAATGGAATTAAATGAGATGAAATATTTGAATTTTCCATAACTGTAATGCCCGATTGCGAATAGCATTTGCTACGGATGATAATTTTCCGTTTTAAATTCTCATAAACTATAATTTAATAAAATTTCGTACTGTACTCTTAAACTTTGTTCTTTTTACATCTGGTATGGCTCAAGCGAAAACGTTAAAAGTTTGCATTTTTATGCAATGAAATGTATCTTACGCTATTTCATATCCTGAGATAATGTGGAAAAAGAAAGAGTTGCCTAACTGGAATCAACGTCTTAATATAAAATGAAAAATTACATAGAATTACATTGTAAGTTTACAAAATATATCACAATTAACCAGTATGTTACTGGTAAAAAAACCTCTACGCCTGTGACGTTTACGTCAAAGGATCAGTTAAAGGTTGTTTTTTTTTTATAAATAAACAACACAAATAAGTATAAAAACTTGAAATTAAATATTTCGCCGACGTTTCGGAAATCTAATCTGTTTCCTTTTTCAAGGCTTTTTTTTGAAAAATCTTTTTTAACTGATCCTTTGACGTAAACGTCACAGGCGTAGAGGTTTTTTACCAGTAACATAGTGGTTAATTGTGATATATTTTGTAGATTCCCATAGCACCGCTTAGGAAGAAAACATACATGTGGCAGGAAGTCCCAAAGAATTGAAGAAGGAAAAAAAAAAATTAAGATAATGCCACAAATAACATTTAGACAATATTGTAAGTTTCAGAATATGCAGAAACGTAAAATTGATTAATTCGTTTTATATTTACTCAGAATCATTTTCCAAAATATTTTTATGGAAAAAGTCGGTTTTCAAAAAATTTATGAAATTATATTTCATCATTGTGCAGTAGGGCCAAGACCAGGTAAAGTGGGCAAAAATTAAAAAAATGTGAAAATAAGCGATAAATGTTATATTTCTTTTGAAGACTATGGTTTAAAGTCCTCTACATTGTACCCCAATAAAGAAAATAAAGTTATATGGCTATAACTGACTTATCGTACCAGAGTGTCCTTTAAGTCATATGTATACTCTTAGATCAATACACTTAGATTTTTGTTCCGAAAATTTTCTGAACCCGCTGAAAATTTGAAACGGTATTTTTAAAATTGTAGAACTGAAAAAGTTACCAACTTAACAATTGTAATATTTCTTATTTAATAAATTATATGCTCAAGTATGATTTTTTATAAATAACTATGTAACTGATTTTTCCCAAAAATAAAAGAGGACAAAAAGAAAGACGAGCAAATTTTACATAAAGAAATATTTCTTTCATTTTCTTCATTTGCGCAAAACTATCGTAACTAGAGATATTGCAAGTGCGCGCACGCTGCACAAAGACTGTTATAACTTTTGATTGACATAGCCAAATGACAAAGATAGGCTTTAAAGTAGGTATTGCCATATAATCTGTGTATATATTTGTATGTAAGTATTTTAAAATTATTTGCTATTGCTATTTAAACTTTGGCGATGTGTTTATTACTTATTTTGGTTAAATAGCTATCATTCTCAAAATGTTTCTTAATTGATCTCATATTACAAGCACGTATCCAGAAAGCACGACGTTATAAAATGTATGACGTGATAAAAATTACAAAAATTTACTTTCGAAAATGCAAAATACCCTTTGAAAACCATAATTTTTTGAAAAATTAGTGTCTGTCTCTCATATTAAATTTGAAATGGCGTTAAACATGGTTAATCAATAAGATATCTACATTTTATGTAATGGAAATTAAAGCCTGACAAACTTTGAGATGTTTATAATAAAAATAACAATTTGTCTATCAACAAAAGATACCTGTGTCTTGTCTCTATAATTATGTGTTAGACAACTTCGAGAGGAAATCTAAAACTGCCTGTTTGTTTTTTCATTTAAGCCATACTCTTGACACAATTAACCATGCACTGTTATTAGAGACGCTTCACCACTGTGGCGTTCGTGGTACGGCCCTTAGTTGGATTGAGACTTATCTTACAGGTAGAACTCAGTTTGTTACAATAAACACCACAGGTACCACCTCTTCATTTAGTGCTCTTGCGGTTTGTACTGGGATGCCGCAGTATTTATTGTATGTAAACTTTGGACCGTTATTATTCATTATATTGATAAACCATATTGGATGTGATTAGAAAATGTATTTATATCACTTTTTGCAGATGATACTGCTGTTGCTATTGACTCCAACTGTACCGATGTACTGAGCCATATAGCTAACGCCACTGTCAAAAGTATGCAAAATTATTGTATATCTATAGGTTTAGCTTTAAATACTCTAAAAACAGAATTAATTTTATTTTCAACTAGGAAAACTGATTATAGTTTGTTGGTTAAATTTGATTATCGTTCTAGAATGCATAGCAGTAGTGTTAAATTTCTTGGCGTGCATATAGATTCTCAGTTGAATGGGGGATATCACATAGATATCTATATAGTGACCAAGCTATTCACCTAGTGCCTTGTTATTTGGCAGTTACGATAATATATTATTATTAACATTTTAAAAATATACTATTTTGCACATGTTCAGGCACAATTAGGTTATTGCATTATTTTATCCTTCAAGAAAATAACCCGTACTATTCTCTTTAAACCACTATAATATTCATGTAAAAAGCTTTTTAGTGATTTGTGAATTTTAACAGCCCCGTCATTATACATTTTACACTCCGTGTTGTACATCAAAAATAATTTAAGCAAGTTCTTTAGCAGAAATGACACCTCTGTCAACAATACTATAATCTCAGAGCAAAGTGCTCGCTTAATATTTCACCTCATACTTTATCTACACTAGCTAAAAGTCCCAAAGTAATGCCTATAAAACTATTTAATAAATTACCATCGCATATAAAAGATATAAATGTTCTTCATCTGTATAAAAAAGAAATCAAATCCTTGTTACTAAAATTTGCTTTTACTCAGTTGAAGAGTACTTAGAGACTGATCTTTCATAACAGCCTTAAGGTGGCCATTCCCAAGAAAGAGACTTCCGATAGGGAAATATTTATTATTTTTGGCCATAACTTTTTTTCTTAGTACGTATATTTAAAACTATAGGAGTACCTAAGTAGAATCATAACGAGACTATTACTACTGAATTTTCACTCAACAATTTCAGTGGTTTGCAAAATAGCTAGATTTAAATTTGAAAACTGTGTTAATCTTTCTATTTCGTAGTTTAAATCTAGATAATTTGCAAATCACTAAAATCATTGAGTGAAAATTCACAGTAATTGTCTTGTTATGGTTCTACTTAAGCACTTTTATAGTTTTTTAAATATAACTACTAAGAAAAAAAAGTTAAGGCAAAAAATAATAAATATTTCCTTATTGGATGTCTCTTTCTAGGGAATGGCCACGTTAAGAATTTAATATTTATTGCTTTAATATGTTTTGATCTATCCTGGTTTTCCCCACATTTTACTGGATATTTTAATTTATTTTTTATTTATATATAACTGGTCTAGATGTTTCGTTAGTCTTTTATCTTGTTTCATATTAATGTAGCTGTATTCCAATGCTTTCTTTGAAAGTCGAGTGAAATAAAGATTATTATTATTATTTGTAACTTGCGGAATGCGCAAAAGCATCCTTCTTTACATTTTCTAACCTTTATTAGAAAAATTCTAATAATCAAACATTTTATTCTCCTATGCTCTGGTATTGTAACGAATTATTACTAGGCAGATTTGAAATTATCAGTAGCTTATGCATACGCATCAGTATATTAAGCGGCGCACGCTCGATGATATTCAAATCAAATAAATAAATAAATCACTAAACTAACTGAAAACTGAAGTTAAGTCGAGTATTTATAATAAAGTCGTTTAGTCACATGAAACGTAGAACTATCAACACCAATATAGATCCTTTTTTTAATTTAATATTTCCTTAATAAAAGAGAACTACTTTTTGGGCGGAGCCACGTGACTGCCGGTCCTGGACATATCGAACAATACGCCGCGCTAGACTAAATTCTTTCTCTTTCACTCGAGCCGTCCTTTGAGATGGACGTAATTGAAATTTTGTTGGACCCTAAAGGGTGATATTAAAATGGAGGAACCTTATATACGTATAAGGTAATAGTTAAATAATTATGTATCGTTAAATACCATCTAACGTTTAAAAATATTATTTTAGGTTTTTTTTCCATATAAGAACAAATTTGTTTTAAACTTCAATGTATCTCAACGCTACACTTTTACGTTTTCTTAAGAATAACTCTTTTGATAAGAATACTGCGTTTGTCTTCATCATGACATGTTTCGCCGCAACACGTATTTAAGATTTTCTATCAAGTAAACGAAAACCTGGGCGAACAAATTATTTATTTTATTCGAGCACAGCAGGCCTCTACGATTTCATACCTTCAAAGTGAAATGGTACCACATGTGACATCTCGCTAGAGGAGCAAAATGGAGATCCTCAACTATTTAACCACACAACGGTTATAATCTATTATCATCGGAGAACAGGGTTGTACTTAGGAATTTCTCTCATCAGGATATTATAACAAAAGATAAGTACCTTTGGTTATTACCTGTAAAAGGGATTATTTTCACATAGCTATTGCTACACATTAATTCGTAGTTACTTATATCTTAAATTCGCTTTTACAAATATTTCGTCCTAGTATCGATTCCTTGTCAACGTTTAACGTAATCGTAGTTGTTTGATAACATGCTATTATTTGCCAGTATCGCAAATTCGCATTGTTAAAGTACTTTTGTTTTAGATGTGTCTCAGTGGTTAGACATGTCGGTAATTGTTTGCACATAATACGCGTCGTATGATCTGAAATTTCTTAGATTTGACTCGTCAAGTCGCATCACTTATGTGGATTATTTAATTAAAGGAATTCGGATATTCGGGGCGCGGTGAAATGTGTATTTATTTGCTAGTATTATCTTTTTGTGGTTATTTAACTTAGGGTGTCCCGTTTTTGAGTATTTGGCGTTACGCAGCGGAGCTATATACTGGTTGGCTCAAAAAAATATCAAGTTCGAGTGAAACTGCATATCTTTTATTAGTCTAAGTTTTATTATTTTATTGTTGTAATATATTTTGTGTAACCATTTTAGTATGGTGTACATTTTGTGTTGCATTTTAGTATATCTAATGCTGTAAATATTTCATTTGTCGGATCGTTTGCGAGATACCTTTGTAATATATTTCGGTTTAAATCTCGTAAATTTTGTTGTAATATATGATTTTTTAGTAGTGAGGTATCGTTACGAGACGTATCTTTTGTAATATATTTTTTTGTCTCGTGAACGCCTCAAATTTATTTTGCTGTTGAGCAAACTGCAAATAGTGTATCTTGTAATATGGCTTCCTTTGTACATATTTGTGCTTGGTATTTTGCTATACAGTATTGCTGATGCTGTGATAGTTTATCTTTTGTAATACATTTTGTAATATAGTACTATTGTATATATGTAACATTTGTCTTTTATTTATCTTTATCTTTATTTTTCCTTGATTATACTCAGTAATCATGGCGCCCAAGCCTTGAACTCACTGCCCTTCTGCTGTCCGTATGCTTACTGTGCTAGCCAGGTGAAACCAGCGACGCTAACCACGTCGCTCGTAGGGTGGCCCACACTTGAACAACTTGGGCAATATTTTAACACTAAATAAAACCTTACAAAACAACACCACATATTACTGTTATTATTATTATTATTATTATTACTTCTTTTAGGGGAATTGCCAGTAAGTGATTTCTATATTGATTTACTCACAGAATATTGATTTATGGATTTTACTCTTATTTGCTTTAAGTTTGTTTGAAATTAGGTAGACCAGTATTTTTTGTACTATTTTTGGCACCAACCCAGGAGGTTGATGGTACCCAACAGCAACTCAGATCTCATAACTGAGTAACTAAAAGTAGGCTCAACTTTTACCATAAAATATATTTTGGATAGAAATTAAGTCCGATTTCAAAGGCCACAAAGCAGGCGATTTTTGATATATTTTTATGGCGACTCTTTGCTATTTGTTTATTTTTGCACGGACCTCAAAATCAGTAATATATTAATATTTAATTAACTGAACAACGGTAAAATTTTATCATAATTCTTAGTGACAGTTTTTTCTAAAAGCGCTTCAGTACTTTCAAAAATATTCCTATAATGCCAAAATGCTGACTATATTCAATTATCTCTTTAAAGTATCAATTACTAGCAGCTTTAAACAGGGAACAGATATACTGTACACTTTTAGACTGCTTTAGGACAATTACTAAGATACCTACAACTAAATAAACTGGAAATATGTTTTGTTTGTTTGAGAAAATTCGTACAATCTATCATGTTGCGGTGATGAATCGGTGGTCTAAAACCCTTACGTTATTCCCATTGAACACCCCTAGTACACATTTATAAGAAAAATGAGGCTATTTGTAGCGAAAAACAAAAGCAAAACAGAAATCTATAACTAACGATTAAGAATTCACCCCTTATCCCTGGGCACAAATTGAGATATAATTTTTTCATAAACATGGAGGTAAATTAGGCTCCAAGGCGTGTTTATAATTTGTGAGGAGGATGAAATATATATACGTAAGGGTGTTTTATAGTCGAATGTATAACTTAGGTGTGTTTCCATCTCACTACACCTATAAAAATTGCTAGATTGTTGTTACAATCCATATGAATCTTTTGTTAGAAGTTTAGTAATGTCTAAACAACTTCAGATAAACGTATCAAAATAATTTTAAACATAAGAGTTGCACTACATACGAATACACTCTGCATCCGCAAGTCGCTCAATAGCTTGAACTTTAACCGCTTCGTCTACTATTAGAATACAATCCTATTGAATTTGATAATATGTCAAGTAGTTTAATTATTATAAATAATTATTTAACACCGTTTCCATGGACAATTTCTCTCGACTTCTATTGGATAAGAAATTAAGTGAAAATGAGTATTTTTCGTTTAAGTCGTTATAACTCAAAAAGGGAAAATTAATTTTTCTCAAATTGTTATTGTAGATAAACGTTATCGCGTATCTGAGGAATACGACAAATATTTATAAGGGACTGGCACCAGTTGTGCCTTTGCAACGATATCTTCACTTTCATGGGGTATTCTAGTAACTCATAAGACTCCCCAAAGACGGAAATAAATAAAATTATACTTGCTGTGATTGCTATAGTCTGCTCTCTCAGTCATAATCTGATATCTAGCGGTGCACTTTTAATTAGATCCTATAAACTAGCACTTTTTAGAAGCAACAAAATTAAATATAATAAATAGAAGTAGTCAATTCTTGGCTAATTATATATGTACCTGGTGTCCCTGATTTAAACGGACATAGTCTAGTGGGAGGTAGAGCATACTCAGCTGAGTTCAAAACATCTCTATACTTACCATTGAATGTGAACCGTTTTTGAGATAGTTTTATGGATTTTGACCAGAAATTCAGTCCGCCATTTTTTTGAAATGACTGCACATATTTAGATAAAATTTGGTATTCGTGTTATACTATTTTAGTTTAATGAATAACTTAAGTGATTTTAGAAAAATTCCAGGACCGACCTCCATTTTTTTAGTATAGCTTTAGGATCTTTAGCATCACACTGTATAATACTTTTGGTAAATGTTAGTAAACTTTTAAAAAGCCGATGGACCAGTTTATATAACAATGTCATAATATTTGATGGCACATTTATGGTTATTCTTCAATAAATTTTCAAAAGTATTCAAGTCATAATACGACATTTTACAAATAACGTAATCCAGTAGCTGACATCACTATTTTATTAAATTAGCTAAACACCCCACAGAAGAGGTTGCTGTTTGTTTTTGTTTTGGCATTCGGTGTTTTTTTCGTCCAAAATAAAGCACATTCCATTTATTTTACGAATAAAAAACAAGTAATAAAACGATGCGATTAACACATGACATTGTTGCATTAAAAATCCCAAGTAGGCACATGCCAAATGTGTAATTTTACAAATAAGAATTACTGTTCGCTCTTGGTAATTACACAGGCCCACAAAAAAAAGTCCTGATACAGAAAGGTGAAGTACCTTCTGGTACATTTTTCGGTGTGCTAAAAACGAATCTCAGGTCAGAACTGACCCATCACCATTAGATTTCACCCCAGCACACCCTTGAACTCCCCCAAATGGTCAAATTTTCACATCATATAAAAACTCAAAATAAATATCTCATTCTACGTTTTTCGGTGTGCTAAGAACGAATCTGAGTCATAATTTAACCATCACCCTTAGATTTCGCCCCAGCACCCACCCAGAACCCACCCTAAGGGTGAAAATGTTAGTTTATATAAAAATTGAAAATAAATATCTCATTTTACGTTTTTCGGTGTGCTAAGAACAAATCTGGTGTCATGATTTACCCATGATCCTTAGATTTCGCCCCAGCACCCCCTAGTACCCTCCCAAATGGTCAAATTTTTACATCATCATATAAAAATTCAAAACAAGTATCTCATTCTAGGCTTTTCAATGTAATTTAATAGTTTTAATTTTGCCATGTCTCCCCACTCCCTTCACCACATGGTTATATTTTGACCCTTGTAACGTTGTACCAGCATTAGGATATGACAATTTTTTATTTCCATACGATGAAATCAGGCAACAGAATCATTCCTAGAAAAGAATGCTTCCATATTAAAACACATAAATAAATTTAAAATGCTTGGAAGATATACTGTATTATCGGTGTCAATATGTGACCATAGGTAATTACCTACATACTGACACTGATAATACAGTATATCTTCCAAACATTTTAAATTTATTTATATGTGTTTTAATATAGAAGCATTTTTTTCTAGGAATAATTCTGTTGCCTGATTTCATCGCAGGAAATGAAAAATTGTCATATCCTAATACTGGTACAACGTTACAAGGGTCAAAATATAACCATATCTTGAAAGGGGGTGGGGAGATATAGGCAAAATTAAAACTATTAAATTACATTGAAAAACGTAGAATGAGATACTTATTTTGAATTTTTATATGATGATGTAAAAATTTGACCATTTGGGAGGGTGCTGGGGGGAAATCTAAGGGTCATGGATAAATCATGACCCCAGATTCGTTTTAAGCACACCGAAAATCGTAGAATGAGATATTTATTTTAAATCTTTATATAAATTAACATTTTCACCCTTTAGAGGGGTTCTGGGGGTGCTGGGGCAAAATCTAAGGGTGATGGGTAAATTATGACTCAGATTTGTTCTTAGCACACCGAAAAACGTAGAATGAGATATTTATTTTGAATTTTTATATGATGTGAAAATTTGACCATGTGGTGGTGTGCTAGGGTGTGCTGGGGTGAAATCTAAGGGTGATGGGTCAGTTCTGACCTGAGATTCATTTTTGGTACACCGAAAAACGTACCAAAAGGTACTTCACCTTTCTGTATCAGGACTTTTTTTTGGTGTGCCTGTGTTATTAGACTAAGTGATAAAAACCAGCTATAATATTATTTTTGTATATGGCTTTTGCGACGGAAGAACTGCAAAAAGAGAGTATCCAAGGCATTTTCTAAACCGCCCTGTACCAGATCATAAAACGTTTTCAGAGGTACACCAATTTAGTACAGAACATGGACAATGTCCGTCAATGACAAACCATGAACATGTTCCCAGAAATTTTCCACCAGAAGAGCAAATATTACAGGTTGTGGAAAATAATCCATAATCCATGTTAGAAAAATAAGTAATGAGTAAGTAGTACCTAAGACAAGACTATGGCTAACATTAAAGAAGGAAAATGTGTATCCATTTCATGTTGAAACAGTTTAACGTATAGGAGACGGCGACGACGTTCCCCGCTTAACATTTTGTAGGAGAATCTTGGGTCACAGAAGGACAATACCGAAAGTTCTATTCACACGTGGCGGAATTAACAACTGTAGAAATCAGCATGTTTGGGCAACCCACAATCTACATGCAGTGATTCAGAAACATTCCCAATATAGATTTAATATTAATGTGTGTTGTGGTATTTACAATAATTATCTAATGGGCCCCCATATTTTTGAAAGGCTAACTAGTGAATTTTATTTAAACTCTCTTCGAAATATCTTGCCAGATTTATTAGAAGGAATCAACACTAGGGGTTTGTGGTTTCAACACGATGGTGCTGGACTTTATTTTTCTGTACCAGTCCGGGATCATCTCAACCAGCATTACACCAACAGATGGATTGGTCGAGGAGGTCCGGTAAACTGGCCACCGAGGTCTTCTGATCTTACGATCAACGATTATTTTTTATGGGGTCATCTCAAGTCAGAGATGTACATTGAAGAGTTCAATACACGAGAACAGCTTCTAGAATAATTATTACTGTATGTAATAACATTAGAAATAAACCGGAAGTGATTGATAGGTCGGTGAAAAACATATTAAAACGTCCTCGAAAATGTATTGACGCTGGGGGCATTGATTTTGAAAACCTGTTTTAGTTTTAATTATTTGCACCGTTTTTAATTTCTTTTCAATAATTTAAACTTCTAAAAAATTTATATTGTCAAAATAAAATTGCAAACTTTTGTCTTTAATATTTTTAAGTTATTCTCAAAAGTTGTTTAATATTTTTTTAAATTGTGCTTGTGAATTCAAGCCTCTTCACTGATATTATTTTTCTTTTATGAGAGAAATGGAATGTGTATTATTTTGGATGAAAATTAAACTTAAAATAGCTTAGAAACACTGAATGTCAAAACAAAAACAAATAGCAACATCTTCTACGGAGTATTTAGCTAAAATTTATAAAATAATGACGTTAGCAACTGGATTGTGTTATTTGTAGAATGTCAAATTAGGTCTTTCAATACTTTTGAAAATGTATTGAAGAATAACTATAAATGCGCCATCAAACATTATGACATTATTTTATAAACTGGTCCATAGGCTTTTTAAAAGTTTACTAACATTTACCAAAAAATAATATACAGTGTGATGTTAACAACCTTAACAGCCATATTAAAAAAAAATGGAGTCGGTACTGGAATTTTTCCAAAATCACTTAATCTCTTCATTAACCTAAGAGAGAACAACATGTATACCAAATTTTATTTAAATATGTGCAGTCATTTAACAAATATGGCGGACTGAAATTCTGGTCAAAAACCATAAAACATTCGGTACCTCAAAAACGGTTCACATTCAACGGTAAGTATACGGGCGTTTTGAATCTGGGACACCTTGTATAAGACAACTTGTCAGAGAGCACCACCCCTGGCACCATCGTCGACTGTAGAAAAAGATTCAGACTCGAGTCAATTACGATAGTAAAATATATGTGGAACTTTTTTGAAAAATTATTCACTTTAAATTTTGCACTGAGATTTTTAAATCGCTAAATATATCAATTCAATGATTTTCCATCTGAAAAAACGTACTAACGACATTGAACCCAAATATACCGTTGTGGCATCGAGTCACCTTCGAGCGACCCTTATGGCGATGCCGCCTAGGCCTTTATATGAGGTACTTTGGGTCCATCGGAATCGAATCCTAGATTTTAAATTATGAGACTATTTTTTAATGGACGTTTTTGTAGTTCGGACGTGGAGTATTCTCCACCACTTTCAGAATAAATAATTATGGATTTCGGTTTTAACTTGAAAAAACGTCCCATTGATTTTGCTTAAATTTTGCATTTAAAAATAGCTACTTGCTACATCCTGGTAAAAAAAATTTCTAATTTTTTTTTTTCGAAATAGGTCTAGAATGCCATAAAACGTGGAATTTTTAAATTTGAGCAAAAATAATTTTTTCATCTACTCTACGGTAGTGATAAAAAGATTAAAATTAAAAAAAAAAACGTTGAAATATATTTTTTTTAATAGGTTTAGAATGCCATGAAACGTGGAAATGTTAAATTTAAAGAAAGAAAAAAAAAATTCAATTGTTTTATTGGTAAAATTTATTTCAAAAATGGTAAAAAAAAATTTCAAATTTTGTTTTTTAAATAGGTTCAGAATGTCATGAAACGTGGAAATTTTAAATTCGAACAAAAAAACATTTTTTCATCTGTTTTGTGGTAAAAATTTTAAAAAATGTTGGTGAATTTTGTTTTTTTCCTGAAATAGATGTAGAATATTGTTTAAATGTTATTTGTAGCATCAACTTAATTTTTTTTCCTCTTCAATTCTTTGGGACTTTGGTTGCCACTGTTAAAAGAAGAACTTCACAAACTTAACATTGTATAAAAACTAAAAAAACTATTAACTATATCAACAGTTCTATGTAAATAGTAAGCATCTATGGATATTGAGTATAACAAACATTCTTAGAGCTGTGTATTTATCATACACAGCAAAACAGATTTTTCAAAAAAGCCTTGAAAAAGGAAACAGATTAGATTTCCGAAACGTCGGAGAAATTTTTTATTTCATGTTTTTATACTTATTTGTGTTGTTTATTTAAAAAAGTAGCCTCTAACTGATCCTTTGACGTAAAAGTCACAGGCGTAGAGATTATTTACCAGTAACATACTGGTTAATTGTGATATTTTGTAGATTCCCCGAGCACCGCTTAAAAAGAAAAAATACATGTGGCAGGAAGCCCCAAAGAATTGAAGAGGAATAAAAAAAGATGTAGAATGTCATGAAACGTGGAAATTCTAAATTTGAGAAAAAAAAAAATTTCATTCTTTATTCCCTTTAGACGGCCCACCCTATATATTTTCCAGTTTAACCATTTCTTCGCTGACAGTAGCATGAGATACCTACCAAATTTGACTGTTCTCCGTCAAGTAGTTTTTTTAGTTAATGCACCAACAGACAGACAGACAGACAGACAGACAGGTAGACAGACATTCAGACTGACGGAATTGGAAAAACCTATATTTTCGTAATCTACATGATCTGAAACGTGATAATCCGAAAAAATCTCAGAGGGTGTCTTTTTTCGAATACAATACTTCCCTTCGGTATGCGAGGGAAGTAAAAATTTAATGCATTTATATTCACAAGTACCATTGTCAAAAAATATTGACAAAGAAAGTCAAGAGTAACAAGATCATTAGACTTAAACATTTTTCAAATATTTTTCAAACCCAATAAGCAAATAACGAAAAAAGACTGAAAAATATTAAGGCAATTTTTTCTTCAATTTTACTTTAATGTTTAACTTTTTGTGTAATACTCTCTGTAGGAATAACATTTTTAGGAAACAACACTCAAACAAATAGCTTACGAGTTCATTAATTTAGTTTTATTTCATTTCAAATTAACATTTAACTTTCAAAAGCTTAACTTAAATGTGTAAATGAAATACATGCATGTAAAACTCGATGTTATTACTTGTATATTATGAATATATAAATGTAGCATAGTAGCTATGTGTTGACTTGACAAATGCTTAGAGCAATGGAATAGTTTAGAATCCATCTATACTTCGTAATTAGATATAATTAGAAACAAGAACTATATTTGACGCATCCAACTTAGTGAATTAATGAAGTTGCTATTCAACATCTAGTAAATTTAGCATGTTACGGTACAGAAATAGATTTATATTAGTAGACATGCCTATCATGATTTCACAATATATAATACAGCAATAATAAGACATTGCACCTGGAATTTTAATGAAAATATATAGTTTATGAAATAAAGGAAATAATACATTGTGTTGTAATTTGTAAAACGGTGCATTTGGTGAAAACTGCTGGGCGAAGCACAAATCGGGTCCAGCACTAACAGAAGTCCGGAAACGCGCTTTCTTTCTTCTTACTCGCACCTTCTTGACAGAAGTTTTACGAGCCTTCAATTACTTTAGGTGGAGTTTTATAGCTGCTTGAAACATTTGAGAATATCGTGCTATCTGTTGTTAGGTGCAAAGCTCTTTACCATCAGTCCATTGATGACATAAGCTCGTTATTATGGAGAACGTTCCCTTCGTCTCTAGACATCTATTATTTCTTGATCTATCAACTTCTCTTTCGTCCTATCTGGGAATGACGTACACAAAAAATGTGAGGAACTTAGAGATATGATACTGTCTGGTAGCTTTCAAGGATATGTTTCTTGGAGAATCGAGTTACTAGAGTATTAATGAAGACATATGCCTCTAAAGTACTAATACGTTTTCTATCTGGCTCCCTATTGATTTGACTCAGGCTTAAGAAAAATTAACAAACTAGGATGTTAATAGGTCTAATCTTTATTTCGTGACATTTCTGCTACGCCAAATTTTGCTCGGTTGATAAGTTGCAGGTCTTGTCTCCTGTATTCTTCGTCTAGTCTCAGATTTAAAATTGCTGATATTGTCTTCAGAGGCTCTAAAATGCATCATCATATTTACTACCTCACCATCACCTATTTTTAAGGTGTCTAAATAATTTTATTTATTCGATATAAAGTTCATTTTGTTGTACTTCCATTGTTACAAGATTGTCTGGGCTTACATTAAGTTAAAAATCTCAGTTTCACCTATAGCTTCCAGTTTGCAAGCCTTCAGCACAAGCCACACCACGTATTGATTATATAGATGCTAAAAAGGAGTGGTGATAGATTTTCACCAATTTTGTGTTTGTCATAGTCAGCATGGTCGACTGTTAGCAAAGCAGAGTTTCCTTTATTCAGTCAGTGAATTATAAACATCCCCAGATGTTCGAGAGTCTCCGCCTCCAATAATTCAGCGTACAGTTTATTAAATTTCACATGTCAAAGCCTTAATAATCAAAACTCTAAAGAAAGATAGCTCCTTATCTTCTCAAAATTCGTAAATTTAGTATCGCATTCTTTACCAAGGCCTGCTTGTTCGAAAAGTATTTGTCAAGACAGATAATGCAGAAGTCTAGATTAAAGAATAGCCAAATAATTGACAAAATGGACTCTCCGAAATTACAGTGAAATCTAGTTTTCAACGAAGATACTCTAGTTAACAACAAAATTCATTTTTTTGTTAGTAAAACCTACATTAATTTAAATAATTATTACCTTTGAAAACTGGGTCGTATGCTTAGAAGCACCGATACTATCCCATCCCAGGATCCTATTACCGAATGCCCTTATTAGAGTAAATTTTTATTAACACTAATCTACACAAATATTATTTCAATAATTTTGCATTTCTAGAACCAACAGGCTGTTACAGATAGATCATTCCAAAGTTTTCCAAAATTTATAAATTCTTTACAAATCTTACTATTGGTTCTATTAAAGTACAAATAATCTCCTACTGTTATTTTGGACATTGTTTATTAACGATGGCGTCAAGTGGAATTATCATTTTTGCTCTGTGATATGAGAAGATGATATTTTTCGTCCGATATTAGAAAAAAATATATCCAGTTTTTAGTTTAAGTAGCTTGGATATATCACTCCTAAGATCACTAAATGTAGACACGGCACGACACGGCAGTCGATATGACACAGATGTCAATTAAGAAAATTATTAAACACATTTTGTTGTCTCCACCTTTTCTTTTCATTTCTCTTCTAAGGTGGATAATATGATATTTAATATGTAGGAATTAATTCATGGCAGTCTTTTCTTTAATTATAGGTATAATAATGATTTAAAAAAAATCAATAAAGATGTTTAATCAGAACTTCCCTCTTTAATTTAACTTAAAAAGTTATTTACTAAGAAACTACACAGGGGAGTAATAATCGGAATATAGTCATCACTATTGCTACAAAAGAAACTTGACAACTTTTGATTAAATAAATATTCAGGGTCTTCATTCGACAGAAAGAATAAATAATAAATAAAAGGTGCCTAATTATTTAAGATTTTCGTAAATGTCACAACCTTGCACCATAGTTAAATTATGTCTTAAGATGACCACTATTTATACTACTTACGAAGTAGAATAATCGTAAAAAAAAAATTCAATTTTTTTTTCCTGAAATAGGCTTAGAATTTCCGTCTGTCGGTCTGTTTGACACTTTTTTTGTCCGCACGCTTTCTCCGGAACAGTTTAAGATATTGACTTGAAATTTCCTACTCGCGTATATTATAATGAGATCTGGAACTGGATTTTTTTTTGAATATATGGGGTGAAGTGTTGGGCGGTAAATAGGGGGAAATAAGTAAAGCAAGCTGGTACGAGTACAGAAACTTGAAATTTGGTGTATGTACTAGAAGCCTAGGCCTTAGAATTTTTTATAATATTTTTCATCCTTCCACTACCCCCCACTGCACTATTAAAGGGGTTTATAAAATAAAATTGAGATATTCGTATATATTATAATGACAACTGGAACTAGATTATATTTTGGGGTTATTCCGTTGACGAGTTGGGGGTTAAATATGGGTAAATAGGGGAAAATAAATAAAGCAAGCTGGTAAGGGTACACAAACTTAAAATTCGGTGTATGCACTAGAAGCCAAGACCTCAATTTTTTTTTGTAATATTTTTCAACCCTCCCACCACCCCTACTCCATTATTAAAGGGGTTGATAAAATGAAATCAAGATATGGCTAAGCCAAGGCCTCAGATTTTTTATAATATTTCTCAACCACCCACCACCCCTACTCCATTATTAAAGGGTTTGATAAAATAAAATTGAGACATTCACTTGAAATTTGGTATACGTATGTATTATAACGACATCTGAGATTATGTTTTGAGATGATTCTGTTGAAGGGTTGGGGGTTAAATAGAGGTAAATAGGTGAAATTAAATAAAGCAAGCTGGTAAGAGTACACAAATTTGGAATTTGGTGTATGTACTAGAAGCGAAGGTCTCAGTTTGTTTAATAATATTTTCCATTCGCCCACTAAAAGTGTTGATAAAATTAAATTGAGATTTTTGCTTGAAATTCTGTATACGTATGTATTATAACAACATGTGAAACTAGATTATATTTTGACATGACTCCGTTGAAGAAGTAGGAGGTAAGTAGAGGTAAATAGGGAAAAATAAGTTAAGCAAGCTGGTAAGAGTAGAGAAACTTGGGATTTGGTACATATACTAGAAACCAAGTTCTCAGATTTCTTTTTAATATTTTTCAAACTATCCACCCTCACAACCTCCACTCCATTATTAAAGGGATTGATAACATAAAATTCAGATATTCACTTAAAATTAGTAGTATATGTATGCATTGTAATGACATCTGATTGAAATGACTCCATTGAAAGGGTGGGAGGTGGTAGGTTGTGAATAGGGAAAAATAAGTAGAGCAAGCTAGGAACTTCATTTTTAACGCATATGGTAAAAGCCAATGCCTCAAATTTTTCTATTACATCTGCCCCAAATATTATTAAAATTCTATGATCAATAATTTCCACATACTAGAGAGCAAATATGGTCAAGATATTTCCTTGAATGTAACTTGGATGAAAAATCAGGACGTGGAAGTAGTGATTCCTTAGGCAGCGATATTTTTCAATAAAACAACAATATGTGTTTTTCTTGTCAATCGTGTTAACCATGTGCCCAATACGATGGAGATCTGTTACACTTTTTTCATTATTTATTTTCTTCAGGCGGTTCTCTATACACATTTTTCAGTAAAAGTCTTCGCTAGCAGTAGCGACGACTACCCAACAGAGAGACAGACTGACTGAACTGAAAAAAATCTTCATTTTCGTAATCTGCTTAGTCTGAAACGTAAAAATTTGAAGAAATCTCGGATTTTTTCACGAATACAATAAAATATAAAATTATGTAATTTTCCCATATTCTCATATTTCACAAACTCGACAGAAATATATCTGGATGAAAGGAGTGCTGTCGTCCTATTTCTCATGGTAATATTAATGTGTTTACTAGTTTAACAAAATAAATATAGTTAGTTTTTCGATGTAAATAATATTTACTATCATATATATCAGATACTATCAAAATTATAGTTTCTCGTATCAAGAAGTTACATATGATTTGCATGTGATATGGTTTCTGAATTAGCTAATACGCTAAATAGTTGTAACCATTGGAATAGCGTTTATTACAAACTAAAATTGAAATAATAAATTCTTGCTTAAGTTTAAGTTCTATACAATTAAGCAATTTGTTTATCTAGAAAACAACATTCCTTCGAAAATTCTAAGCTGCTGTATGCTTTGTTGAAAACAAACCTGTCTCCTATATTTCTAGAAAACTGAATAAATTACTATTACTATGCGCCATCCTCCTAATACCATCTTGTTCACTCCTCGAGAGCGATGAAAATTTACGAAATAAGAGATTACGAGAGGCAACGTATAACGTTTCATTCTGCTTTGTCAAGTCGATGATGGTTTTATTCCATGCTGCAATATTTTACCGTTACACTTTACACTTCGTCTACTGCGTCTACGTATTTGAAATGTACCTGATATGAACATTAAATTTGAAGTGGTGAATAGATATAAATATCAACCGTTTAAGCAAGTTAGTTTCCGCTGTTTTTAATAAGGTATATATTTTACTTACTTGGTTTTGGACTATACCAATTCAGCCAAAGTCGCTTTTGCACCCCGATATCTAGAAAACTCGCATTTTCCGACCTTGTGTCCATGAGAACGTTTGATCAGGAGGTCGAAAGGAATAGCATATATCGATTTTAGTGAATTTCACTGGGGTGGAGGCCACTTCCCATAAGAAATTAGCACTCCCCTTTGAACACCTGATATCTGGAAAACTGTCCATTTCCGACCTTGCGCCTATGAAAACTGTTCTTCGGAACGGATTAAGCTTCAATATGCATTTGGTTTCATCCAATTTGACAGAAAGTAATTTTCCATCTAAACTGTGCCAAGTCCTTTCCATTTCGCTTCCTTAAAATCGATGTGATGATCTTATTTAGATGATCCGTACAGCCTCTAGGAGTTAGTCTTATTATTATTACTATTACATTGAAGTGAAGCAAATTAATTAGAGATAAAAACACGGAAACTAAAATATACTAAATCTAAATTAGACCTGTAGTAACATAAGGATGTGAGACCTGGACCAAGGCAAAACACACGAGGAAATACTTCGAATATTCGAACGAAAGATTCTGTGAAAGATACATGGGCCAGTCCAGGACGCTGATGGAATATGGAGAATCCGCATGAATGCTGAACTGAATCAGATCAAAAAAAGAAGTGACGTTATTAAATATATAAAAAGTCAAAGATAAACATGGCTAGAACATGTCAGTAGAACGGAAGAATCGAGAGTAACTAAGAAAATATGTGAGTGGAAACCTGCTGGAAGACAAAGAAGAGGAAGACCTAGGATGAGATAGATAGGTGATGTGGAAGACGACCTGAGAGTTATGAGTATTAGAAACTGGAGAAGAAGAACTCAAGAGAGAACAGAATGGAAGAAAATAACCAAACAGGCAAATACTCACCCTGGGTTATGATGCCAAAAGAAAAAGAATTACACATTATTTTCTTAGCTTTAGTGTACTTTTGTAAAGTTTCAGTTGGTCTTTAAAAGCCTGTTTCCTAATTTTTTGAAACTATTTGTTAGTTTTATTCTTTTTAGTTTTGATCCTACTAAACTTTTAATTCTAAAGCAGCACCACAGATCAAATACACAAATCAGACGTGCTATTTAATAAAATTCCCTACACATAAATTACAAAACATACTCATCATTTGAATTCTTTAATATCTTCTGAATATTTCTAATCTGCGACTTCGAAAGTTTCTAAATACCAATTTTCTGACGAATCAGATTATAAATTACAAAACATATCCGCCATATTGATCTCGCCATTTTGAATAATTTTATTTCGACCCGATATTTATAATCTACAACCTACATGACCCTCGGATAACAATTTTCGTCAATTCGGATGATAGATGTTAAAACTGGAAGTGGTTCAAAACGGACTAGCAAAACTTGAACTAAACTGACTGACTGTCTGACAAACATGCAAAGTTAAATAATAGATTTCTCAAAAAGTTATTTTTGCTTCAAAATGACATCACAATTAATATTAACTGTCCCATAAACTATTCTCATTGACTTAGTCCGATCGGGATATGACCACGTCTATGTCGGTGGATATGCCATTATCCATGCATGAATGAGCTGATGAACCTTTTATAAAGACAGCAGTAAATACTATCAATACACGTAAAGATAATTTATTACATGTTGCTCCAACTCTAAATAAACCACTCACTAACTTTAAACTGTAGTTATTAGTTGTACTCGGTTAAATAATATCCCTTGAACTAGCCAGAACACACAACAAAACACTTAGATAGCGGTGAAATCCGATAATTAATTTGTTTGGTTACTATTTGGGTTTTTTGCTAGACACGTAAATTCCTTCTGGCTGTGTAAATACTAGAATACAATTGCAATAAGTAAAAACTATTAATTAAACCCCAGCTCATAGGTGCACTTCAACTGAAAGCAATTTTGTAAAGCTATAAAGGAGTTGTATACATTTCATTCGTAAAAACATGCGATGCTATGCTAATTTATTTTCGTACTAAACTTTTGTTCTGCACGTTCTAGTCATTAATGATATCACTATCAGTTGTATAAATTACAACAAAGCTGCCTGATCTGATCGCTGAATGTACGAAGGAGTTCTAATTATCTTGACTGAAAAACTGTATTTATAAGTGATTGCCGTAACTCATGCTTTATAAATTACTCTTAGTTTTATGATGTATCCATTTTGCAGCACATATTTTGAAGTAAATATGGTACTTTTAAAAATAGCAGTATATATGTATGTAGACGTGGTGCCAAAGACTTGTTTACTGCGTATAATTACTACAGTTATATATAACATAGATGTTAGAAGACCTACGCTTCACTGCAAATAGTGAAGTACCACGTAAACACATCCACCAAGTATTGCAAATTCTGTAGTACCACAGGGATCAATTTGGCCCTATGGCGTTTACAGAAGCCTTTAAAATTTAAAAGAAAATTAGAACAAGTAGAAATTGTGTGGATCTTCATAAGGATCATATTGATAATACTTGCAGATTGAGCTGTAATTCTAAATTACAATTTAATATAAAACCTGTTTTATAATAACGATTACTCGAAAGAGAGGACCTGTTGTGTCCGACTGCAGGAAGAATCATCCGTAATTATAAATGTCTCGTAGCTTTAAAGACTTAGATGTTATTTATGACCATCACCTCTCATTTTATGAATAAGAACATTAAAAAGATATCTGCATTGCCAACTGGTATGTTAAGTTTAATAATTAGGGATAATTCCACTATCACTGGCGAATCACTAGGTCCCTGTACTATGCGCTTGCACAAACCAACCTTATATTGGCGTTAATAATTTAGCACTCATAGGCTCGAATTTATTTAAATACATACAATAATCAAAATAATTCCCTAGATATCTAAATTGTTAAAAATACCATATTATATCAAACTATTACTATGTTAGATCGAATATTTGATAATTTATTTTAATATATTATTTGTTGATATTAGACCTAGGATGGCACCATTTGTATTCTCTATCCAAACTCAGTTTGACACGATAGAAAAAAACAAAAGCGCGGCATCCTTTGTAAACAGCCATTAATAATAAATTTTGACTGAAAGTGGTGAAATAATAGGTCGGTATATGTATATTGTATGTTCGTTTGCATAAACGAATATAATATAATATAATATAATATAATATAATATAATATAATATAATATAATATAATATAATATAATATAATATAATATAATATAATATAATATAATATAATATAATATAATATAATATAATATAATATAATATAATATAATATAATATAATATAATATAATATAATATAATATAATATAATATAATATAATATAATATAATATAATATAATATAATATAATATAATATAATATAATATAATATAATATAATATAATATAATATAATATAATATAATATAATATAATATAATATAATATAATATAATATAATATAATATACCTATTATACTTTTATATAAACCAACAACAAACTTTACACACTTAATCAATGACATTTTCTGCATTGCCTGTTAATGTAAAGAACTAGAAAAACTTAATATTATAGAAAATGTGACAGCCAAGTGTACCGCCATATTGTTTGTTTAGATTTTCCCCTTCTTACGAGTAGGTACCGATTAATGTTATTAAATTTCAGTTTAACTTATTTGCTTAATAGCTGTAGAAAAAGCATGTAAAGGAGTAGTATTACATTCGAGATTATGATCATTATTTACTTAGAGGATTTGCGCCACTCGCCTCCGGCTCGTTGGCTCAAACATTATCTTCGTGAATAATGGTTATCATAGTCGCTCATAGAATACTATTAAGTATTAAAATTTCAAAAACGGTAAAAATAAATAAAACATAATTCTCATTAAAGCGCCGTCGTATCTCAAATAAAATATAATTAGTTAGGTTATTTTACCTCAATTAAAATAAAGCTTCTATTGAACTTAGCAAGTTTAAATAATAATAAAAGCAATTCTCATAGTTTCGAAAAAATCAGATGGTAATGGAATCAGCAGTACTATAAGCTCACTACTAGAACAATTCCCTAGCTGAATAATAATAGGCTCTACGGGCGACAAAACGGGATATAGTTTTTCATTGTTTATAATGTTATTCATTGATTTTTTCCATATGTCGGTTTTATCTAAATCGGATATTATAGTTCTTATATCATCTAGAATTACAGCACTTAAAGTCGGATTCTGACTGAATTCTCTCAACTCGTGTTTTACACTGCCCCAAATCAATTCTATTGGATTAAATATGCAGTAATATAGAGGTTAACGTAACAGACTATGGCCGTGTATTTCGCAGATATGATCTGTAACACAATCTTTTTTAAAATTGTGTTAGTTTTCAATAAATCTTTTTTTAGTGGAATATTTTCAGGAATATTTGTATCTTTAGCTCTCATAAACTTTATTGTATCCTTCTTTTTCGTATTATTATTTGGTATTTTATTTAATATTCACGAATGATTAGAAGCATTATGCATAATGTTAACTGAATTTGGGGGAGTATTAGGTATAACAGCAGCTGCTCAGCGAACCATTTTTGAAACATATCCGCGGTCATGCTGAAGGCTGTCTTATATTTTTGACTGACAAGAGCAGTGCGTTGAGTACGAACCCACTTTCACTCCCTTGAACGTGAAGCATTTAAAGAATAAATTTGAGTCGTATCTACCCGACTGTAATTAACAGTATCATGCGTATCAAACCACGTCTCGTCAAGATATAATACCGTCCTCTTTGATTTGCGATACTCTTTTATTTTACACAAATGTTTCTCTCGAATTTTCACAATACGCAACTAATTTGTTACATATTTATAAAAAAAACATATTTAAATCCGCACTCTAATAAAATACCTCTTAAAGTTTCCAAAGATCGATAATTATAATCAGGGTATTCTCGCAAATTATTCGAAATAATTTCTAAAGTAGGGATTTGATTTCCTCGATAAAAATTGTAAACTGCTCTTCGGATAACGTCTTTTGAAGTATCTTCAATTTTCGAAAATATTTGATTTCTCCGTTTTCCTTTAACAGAGTGATCAACAACAACCCCTATTTAATAACAAGATTAATAGTAGAACTCGAACTTAGTTAAATCAAACATCCTTTTTATAATATTTGTATCCGTCGTTTAATCATTTTTTCACTTTAAGCAGTTATAAATATTTAAAAGAAGTCAATTTTGGTTCTTAAACTCCCAACCCGATTCGATCGACTGCGTTACCTCGTCTTCAACATTTTCACTACCTATGTAAATTTTCTTCTACATCAAATAGTCTCCAAAAAGCAATTTTAAAAACATTTAAAAAATAAACGTACGACACTGCCCGGTTCTACGAAAATAGTCTTCTAGAGCACTTTAATATTTTAAAACTGGTCAATCCAAACGTAGCCTTGAATTTTTTACTGGCCGTCCGCATCGGCGCAATGGTACGCCTGGTCGACTACATCTCATATACGGGGGATAAATTGTATCGATTACGGGGCGCTCCTAGCTCTAAACCATTATAGAGAGGCATAGCAACGGACATCCCTGGTAGGGACGTTGAATTTATATTGTCAAACTGAGTCTGGAAATGCTATACATAAAGTTGAAAGTAGTATGACTAGTAGGTACCATTTAACTCATATTAGCGATTCGGTAATTACGTATTCATTTTCTTAAATAATATCTAAGATTCGAAAACCGCAAAGAACTATGCCAATCCAAAAATATAATTTGTTTCTGTTTGCACGGCCACAAAATAAACTAGGTATAGAAAAATCCGTTATGTTATGAAGGGGTAAACATGTGTGCTTATTTTTAGATCCCTAATTGAATTTTAAGGGGCAAAGAAAAGTTAGCACTTTACTGCATGAATCTTACTTTTCCTTTGAAAAAAATATATGTACCCGAGATTTAGTTAAGGAACACATACAAAATAGTTAAAAAAATCATTGTGAATATGTTTAGTAAATTTTTTTGGAAAACCCTTATGTGGTAAATTTACAACACCATACATTAATGCACACATTTATTATGAATTGAAATAAATTGCTAATGTAAAAATTTATTTTTGTACATGCAATTCCTTAAAAGAATTTCACACTTTTCACATAATGTCTAAGTGTAGCCTTAGCCAGGATATTTACAACGCATTTGTTTCTCAGTCCAAGTAGGCCAATGGCCAAGTTCATCAAGTCGAACTTTTTTTACTGGAGCATGTTGCGCAGCTCCTTTCTTTTTTTTATTTTGCAGCATTTCCTCAACTGTTGGTAAACTTGGTTTGCCACGTATTGTACCTGAACTGCTATGACCTACTTGACATAATTTTTGTGCTAAATTGGTTTTAAATTTAGATGGTGCTATATACTTATCATTACCTTTTTGTTTTTATATAGGGCGCGTGCAAAATCTGACAGCTAACGAGAGTGGAGGGCATATAACCTCAATGTTCCAAATTAATTATCGTGAAATTCGCTATTTTCGTTTGCTTTTTCCCTTTCTTGTGCTATCAGCTATTGAAATAAACATTATTACGTTTAGTTTTCATTATATATAGACAACTACGTGTCTTGTACGTGTTTTTAGTTATTTTCTTCATATTTCAACAATGTATGGGTTTGATATTATTATTATATATGGAGCATATTTAGATTATTTAATATTTAAATGCTGTTAATTATTATATTATCAGTTTACGACAAAAAGCCATCATATTCTATGCTATTTGGTTGTCGAAATCTCAACGAATGCCAGTTTAAGTTTTAACGGTTTGTAATTATTACTTAACAACTACATTTCATACAAAATATCATTTCGCATCGGTTGCTAGGCAACAAATGCGATACGAAACATTTATTGTTCGGGTCTCTGAAAAATGAAGGCTGCTTGTCACAGATTGTGGCGTACAGTGACGAAGTGATGAACTGTCACCAGTTTATTTGTGTCAGCATTGTTGATTTTTACATATTTCTCTGTATTAATGTTTATCGTATATTAACCATAAACAAAAATAACAGTACAGATGATAGTTAAATTTTTGCGAACCGCAAAAGTAGATTTCTGAAGCGTTTGTATCGTGTCATTGTTTGATAGTGACTACGACTTTTCTCGGCCATTTAAAATTCAACTAAGAACCTGAGAAAATTAGACGTCATTTGTAAACTAAAACAAAAAACACTTTTCATATAATAGCAGATTCTTTAGACCTTTTTGTTTATATTGTTACTATATTAACAAGAACAAATTAATATCTTGTATTGCCATAGATCGTTGCGGCTTTCGGATCTTAGATATTATCCGAGACAATTTTCATGATGTGGATCTTATTTGTCACAAATTTTCAACGCGAGGGGTGTTCAGATCTTTTTCGATAAGGAATAACAAAACCGCACCTATTTTTACCGATAACAATATCGATATTAGATAACAAGGTTGATATAACCAAACAACGATGAAATTTTATTTCACAGCTTTTAGCGACCCTCTTTGGTATATGTTTGCATTTATGGAACTACATATTTTTAAATACTGTTATATACAATAATTATGTAAATAAATTACTATATAAACGCACGATTTTAAATAACTTGTTCCTAACTAAATAGCTATAGTCGTGACATAATAGAACGAAACCTTTTAGCTGTAAATAATTTAAGTGTAGCTTAGTGCCCGTTCGATACAATTTGCTAAGAACAGTTGTCTGGTGATAATCGAATTTTCTACATTTCTACTTCCCATTTTATTAATAAAAAAGGAAAACACGATCCTTCGCTTAAGTCTTAGAAAAAGTTACAATAGATCCCGAAGGTCTAGAATGGCCCCTAGGGATAGTTGGTCAATAGCCGTATTGCTTGTAAGAAACATTGGATTTTCTAGCAAACAATAAACGGGGAATAAATCCAATAAAAAATAGTTTTACAGAGGAGTGACAATGTAATATTGTATTATTTATAGTCACACCTATCGACAGGGTGTAATGGATAGACAAAAATATACTTTCTCATCCATGGAAATAAAGTTATTGACATATTTATAAATACATGCTGGTTGTTTTATTAAAGTCCTTCAAATAAAAGATACGGGTTACCTGTAAGTATATACATATTTATGTTTAAAGTAAGTAAATAATTATCAAAATCAAAAAATATGTTAACATTTACTAAAGGTTATAACAGGGTTTATCCACTATCATTTTATAAAATTTTTCCTATTTAGTTTGTCTCTCATGATATTTTTTAAAGATATTTGAATATGAAGTAATGTGTACTATTAGTAATAGTTTATGTGGCTGGATATTCATAATTCTTACATTTCCCTTGCAAGTGTTGGGGTAGTTTTTGTATTTTACGGGTAGTTTAATAATTTTCTCGCTTAATGGGAGTTTCTAGTGTGCACTACTTATATGTATATACAAAGGACGATCGCTATTATGGGACTAAAGTCGTTTCCAATCAGTGACAAAAAATCGCCAATATTTGCTAGACGTATCTTTTGCTTGACACCCTCCAGTTGGTATTGTTGGGGGTAGAACATGGACTACAAATAATTTCAAGTACTTGTAGATGCCTATTGTTCTAATTTTACTCGTAAATATATATAAGTCGTCATTACAATGGCACCTTTGTTGGATTTTTGTATTACATTACCACTGCTGGTCTGAGGGTGTAACTTATACTTTGAAGGTAGTACACTAATTTTCCTCGGTCTAATATGGATTTTGTCTTTCTATGGTCTATACAGAATCGAATTTTGATGTCGACATTCGCTGCTCGAAGGGGTCAAAAATCGCCTATTCTTAACATTGTTCTTTATTTTAAATATTTGGAAAAAGCCGAAATAGAGACTTAATTGAAGAGGGAATGCAATTACATAGGGAAGAGACATTTTGAGAAAATAATCCTTCGAATATCGTGGATTTGTGAACCGGCAGTGTTAGAGTAACCTTGTGTTTAATGTTTATGTTATTCACACTAGTCGAAAATATATTTTTTGTGAATATATAGTTAGGACTATTCAACAGTTATTATGTTATAGTATAATGTTGCACTATGTAGCTTACTTTAATTTTCCATATTCAACAATTCCGCTTCTGATAATTTGTGGCTTACTGGCTCACGTTGTCTGATTACATACATGAATCTCTCCGGGTATGTATTGAGAATAAATCGCTGCCAGAAAGGTTAAAAATAGAAAGAACCAGTAAATCATCTAAAATCGGTTTAAGCTTTTGGTTAATTCTTATGTCGTTACTTGGGGTTTGGTTATTTTTATAAGGTCTGTCTGCCGAAAACCAATACAACACACTTACCTGAATTCAAATAAAGACAGTACTCTAGCGATATTTTAAGTTCACGACTAACAGTTTCACAATTGCTGTGAAAACTATCAGCCACAGATGAATATAGCTATTGGGTGTCGTCTACGTGATATATGTTTCCATAATTTCATGTAGGAAAATATGTATATCGCAAATAGTAATTCCAATATAGACTTCTGCGATACTTCGTATAAAACTTATCCGAAATCTCCTCATTTAAGACAACTATTTTTTTCCCCCGTAAGAAATTAGCAATAAATATTACTGCAGTTATATTAGAGTCTACACATTTGAAGGTTAGTATCAGAATATTTTGGATAATATTATACATTTTTAACATTAAGTCTTAGACTGATCAAATAACACTAAAATAGTAAAAATTGCTCAGTCCATGGATCGAAAAATATGGTCTGTAAAATAACAGTCGCGCAGCCATGTCCTTGTCCAAAACCACATTGGGATTCTAGTAAAATTTTATTTTATTCAAAATGTTAAATGATTTGAGTTTTGACTTCTTAATCTAATACGATTTTATAAAACTGGCAGTAAACTGGTCTATATCGAATCTCAATAAATATTATAAAATCATTGTGTAGTTAATCTTTAAATTTATATGATAAATACGTGCATCGTCAATGAACGGATATAAGCCATATTACTGCATCATGAAAGCAAAAATTCAAGCCAAATCGATATCGAATAAGTCGCTTTAAGCGTTTTAAGTTATTTTCTCATATCTCCCATCTGTAGAGTCAAAACAATACTGTAATTCTTTTTTAAATTATACTCGGAGCATTTACTGTTATCTGTGGCTAACTGCATCTGATACCATTTGAAATATGTTCGCTATATTTGCATGTGCCCTCATAAGTAGGCTGCGTTTTGAGATTGATAAAATGGAGTAATGAACAGACCGGTTCTATTTATAAAATAAAATGTTATGTAATTACTTTGTAGAGCAATTAACATACGAACAACAATGTAGTATATATTATACTAGTATCTTTAGACGGGTCTGTAAACTATATTTGTACATTTCATATTGCAATGATATACAGGGTCAGTTCAAAATAACGATAATAATCGGCAATTACAAAAAGGAATATATGGATGGCCCGTTTAAATATTTAGTGAAAAACGCATTTTCAAAAATCATAATTTAAAGCTATGTTGTTGGTTTCGAGTAAGAAAGAAAATGGCACTGGTTGTTTTTGGACCATTAGTCATGTTTAAGATACTTTCAAAGTGAACATTGTTTTTTCAAATAGAAACATATTATACATATTTCATGTGGTAAATGTTCTTGAAAAATAATTAGTAACATTTGTTTGAAATACTTTTTATTTGACTTCAATTTTTATATATGATATATGAACCGAAATAGATAGAGAATTTTCTACTTTCAAGAATTTTTAAGTAGAAACTGTCAACATTAGCGAAACAGTGCTAGAGACGAAATGTTCATTTTAATTTGTATTATAATTTTTATTAATTAATAGAGGTACCATTTATTTGAAGCATTTTTTTATGTACACTGACTCCAAATTAATAATGTGATGGATTTTTTTAAATAAACAAATTATTTAAGGAAAAAAAAAATAAATTGTTTAATTTCTTGATTCGGCAAAAATTTCTTCCCATAATATAATATACTATAAACAAAAATATAAAATATATAAAAAACAATCAAGTTTCAGATCTCGTTATAACACATACGTGTATAAAATTTCAAGTCAATATCTTAAACCGTTCCTGAGAAAACGTGCCAAAAAAAAAGTTACAGATAGACCGGCAGACAGAATTTTTTTCGCTGAAATTTCGACATATCGACGTTCTATGACATTCTAAACTTATGTAATTGAAACATTTCTGAAATATTTTTTGTTCGGTTATCATTATTTTGTTCGTATTATAACTTTCACCCCACTACGTGGATGTGGAAGTGATTGTAAGGAAATTTTATTTTTGTACCCCTATAAACTTAATTTTATCCAAAAAATTATTCGTCCTATCAGAAAATACCACCCAACCTTACCTTTTTCAAAATATTTCTTTCTTCAGAATTTAGCTTTTCTTTTCACTCGATCAAGGCCTCTTGAGATATTTGAGAAATAAGATACTTTCAAAATTTGAGCTAAAATTTTTCAATGAGGATTTTTTAATAACAGACCTCAAAAATTTCGTGTGCCGAAGTTGAACCGTTTTTCGTCCTTTCAGAGATTCGAGCACATTTTCGTCTTTGGGAGCTGACCTATTAGAGATTATGTTCTTATTAAGAGATTATTTGACTGGACTACACGTTGAGCTATGCTTCCACCCGCTATGTTCATCAATATTTAACTATAAACCTAGTCAGTCTATTAATATGATGTATATGCACTGTCAGGCTTTATCCACCACATAGAATGTTAATAATCCTACTTAATATATATCTAAATAGCCTTAACGCTATTGGTATTTACATTAACTCACCGATGCAAATATAAAAAATAAAAATAAGCTTCCTAATTTAAGTGAATTTCTTATTCTGGAAAAGTTTGAAATGTGATACAAATATGATACCTCATCATATACTGTCAGCCTACATATTTTCTGCATAAAATTTGATATCTAGATAGATGTTTCTCCGCGTCAACTTTGATAACTCTTCAAATGAATAAAAGACTCACGAATACGAAAATATATTTTATATATTTTCATAATCAATTGAAACATAACATTTCAATTTGAGAGTTATCAATGTGACTGAAAATAATAACATCCTTGCAGCAATGCGCAAATAAAGGAAATTTATCTTTCTTATTCAGGTATTACTAGTTCTATTACAATAAGCAGTAACATAGTACCGCGTGAACCTCCATAGTATGGTAGACTGTACAAAATACCTTAGGTATAGATTTATAATTATTAAAAGTTCGCCTAACGTAAGAATAGAGTGTGGCCCATGTAATGAATGGTACACTAGGCAACAGCAGTGTCCTTACCTAAAAATAATGTGATTCATCCAAACTTACCTTAGTTCTAAGTCAAGTTTTCCAGGTACTTTCGAAAATTACTTTCTAACGAGGGTGACCAAAGGTGGTTTTCCGTCGATCGAAGTTATTTTCAAGTGAATTTCAATGAAATTATTTTTATCTGGCTTTCGAAGGGCGCTTTCCGAGCTCTCGCGTAGTGACTAATTTTCTTAGTCAAGTCGTTAAGAATGGCAAAATGCCCCCCCTCTCGGAAAATAAATTTGATGTATTAATGATGAAGGTATAAAAATAAGATAGTCACAGTTCATGTGACGCCAACCCCCTCCTGCACTTCCACAGGGTTAAAAATGGAGTTATTTTGGTTTTTATTTTTTGCTCAGGCTGTGTTTACGCTAAAATTCGGATATAAATCATTAAGGTAGTCGACCATATTACCTATCTATGGAATTTTTTTCATTTAATGTCACTAACTCTATTAAATAAATTCTGAAATGTTAAAAATGGAATTTTCGGTCAAAAAACGCAGGAGTAACATGAATTCTTTTTTTGGTCATCTTGTTCTAACTATCGAATACCACCTTCTGAAATATGTCTTAAATAGCTTGGTTTGGTGCGACATGCATAAAAATCCATTTTTCAAGTTTATTTGAAGATTCTTTGAATTTTACAAGAATGGGGTTGAAAATAGCAAAAAACTCAAATAACAATTTTTGTAGATTTTTTTGAGATGAATAACTCTTTTTTGATTTTTATTTCTAGCATAAATACTCCCAAAGTTATGATCATTAAAATATTTTCCTACGATTTTCGGGCCCATTTAACTATTTTTAAGCTGTTTTTCAATTTACTAGAGAGGTTCAGGTTAGCGAAAAAAGTCATACAACATTTTTTAAGATTAAGGATTTGCACTTTGATCAACAATCAACAATAACCCCAAGTAATCAAAGTTTATCGGAAGACACACTGTCACAACACACAGGTGATCTCTCTATTTATGAATCTCCTGGATTAAAGGAACCTCTACAAACAGTACTGATGCAGTTTAAGTGACTATTATCTACTCACAAATTTTATTTTATTTGTCGATAAAAAAATAATTTGCGAGACGTTCCTTCTGAGGCTAGGATTCGATAGCATAATGTGAAGTATGTCAAATTCTAAAAATCGAAACGTATTCAAAGCCATAACAATATTTGTATTTAAGTTAAGATCAGATGATTCAGATAATATAATAGTAGTGACATGGAAGTAAGCAAAAAGGCCAACAATTCGATTCATTCTGTCTTAAATAGTTTTGAAAAAGATACTCTTCCGGTTCACTTTTGCCTCGATGCTAAATCAAGAAAGTTTATTCTTAACGAAACTGCTCCAATGGCTAGACTTTTACATGACATCGGTGATAAATTAGTGTCCATATGTGATGGTACATATCTACGATATGCGAAAAGTAGCAATAATCTATATAAAAGGAAATTATATTCTTTACAAAGAAATTGTTTCTATGTAAGCCATTCACCATATGTACTATATGGATATATAACGGAACCTGTAATGATGCAGAAATTTTAGTAGAGCGATTAAAAGATCCAACATTATTAATCTGAAGACATATTCATTCTCGATCGTGAGTTTCGAGATGTGGTAGATTTGTTAAAGCAAAACAGTTATCAAGTTTTAATGTCTTCCTTGAAAAGAAAAAGAAATCAACTCAACAAAATCCAATAAATCCCGATTTGTAATAAACCATCGCGTCGGTGGTTTATCGAATCGATTAACGGAATTGTGGGACAAAAGTATAGGTTACTGCAAAATCAATTTTACAACAGTATGTTGCCTCTTGCTGGAGATTTTTGTAAAATCGTTTGTTTTCTTACAAAATGAGTATGGTAAGCGTTTTAATACGGGAGGCGGAAATGTAGACTTAATTGTAGAAAGAATAAAATCAACTAGTATTGAAGTTAATTCCTTGGCAAAACTTGTTTCCTCTTACAATTATGGTAGAAGTGTTTCATTTCAAAGCAATTCATCAACTGAGCTTCTTGTTCTTCCCGAATTGACATTAGAATGACTTAAGGTATTTTTCAGTGGATAGTATCAGCTTTCGCAAACGATTTCATATCTAGTAGAAATACTGGAAGATAATGGCACTCTTATAGATTTTTAAAGGAAATTAATATCAGGTTTGAAGTTAAATCGCGTCACATGAACTCTAGAACGTATAAATGTTATTTTAAGTACGGTAAAGAATCGTTATTGAAGCCATTGAAGGTTATTGCTGCAATTGTGTAACTGTATTAAGGACAGTTGGTAGTTGCTCACATGTAACAAGTTTAGTGTATTATTTATTACACGGTAGCTATATTTCTAGAATTATTAAACCCACACAAATGTTATCCAATATTTTTTATTTAGATAATTTGTCCAGTTATACACCAGGACAGCGATGAGCATTAAATAAATTAAAAATAGTACATGTCTAATGACTTTTTGAATAATAAAGTAATTGTTTAAATTACGTTATTTATAGTATAATTATTATCTAACGAGCGATAATGTAAGTAATAACTCACGCAGATGAAGTTTGCTATAAATCAAGTGTGTTATTACCATGATCGCAACTTGAATACGATACTTTATCTACGATTATAACATTAAATATTAATATAATAGTGTAACAACGTCCAAACTATTCAAAGATGCCAAATCGCCTCATCCCCCTCAATAATAATGGACTATTCTATTTTATTCTGCGCGTTACATTGATTATGAAGATAAATGTGATTGGTGTAAAAATAAATCACTAGCGAGTTATAATAAATCACGCGATTTGTTTATGGATACTATTGCATGTTCAAAAGTAGTTATTTAATTAACATATAGTCTAATAAGAGTAGATAAGATAAATGTTATATATAAGTCTTTAAAATATTGAAGATAAATTTGATTAGCGATCGATAATGGTTATCATTCAACGCATTTACGGTAAAAAAAATGAATTAGAAATTAAAATATTTGTTTCAAAAATGCCACGAAAAGTGTCGTATGAATTTTTTCACTAACCTCAATCTCTTGTTAAATTGAAAAAACAGTATAAAAATAGTTAAATTGGCCCGAAAACTGTAAAAAGAAAAACTGTATTGGTCATAACTTTGCGAGTATTTATGCTAGGCATAAAAATCAAGGTACAAATTATTCGCCTAAAAAGAATCTACAAAAAACGTTATTTGAGTTTTTTTTGCTATCTTCCACCCCATTCTTGTAAAATTCAAAGAACATTTAAAAAAACTTAGAAAATTATTTTTTTAACATGGTGAACCAAACCAAGCCACTTAATATATATTCTAATAGGTAACATTTGGTAGTTGGAACAAAATAACAAAAAAAAAAAAATAAATTCATGTTACACCTGCGTTTTTTGGCCGAAAATTGTAAAAAAAATTGTAATGGTCATAACTTTGTGACTATTTATGCTAAGAATAAAAATCAAAAAACAAAGTGTTCGCCTTAAAAAAATATACCAAAAATGTTATTTGAGTGTTTATGCTATCTTCCACCCCATTCTTGTAAAGTTAAAAAGCCTTTAAAAAAACTTAAAAAATAGATTATTAAGCACTGCGCACCAAACCAAGCCATTTAAGATATATTCCAGAAGGTAGCATTCGACAGTTAGAACAAAATGACAAAAAGAAATTTCATGTTGCACATGCGTTTTTTGGCCGACAACTCCATTTTTAAAATTTTAGAATTTCTTTAATGGGGATAATGACCTTGGAAAAATTCAGCAAATAGGTAACATAGTCAATTATCTTCACGATTTTTTTTGCGAATTTTAGCGTAAACACAGCCTGAGAAAAAAAATATGAACCCCTTTTCCCTCCCTTTCAAACATATGGGAGTGGGTAGGGGGGTTGGGATCATATCGACTGTGACCATCTTATTTTTTTACCCCCATAACCAATATGTCAAGTTTATTTTAAATTCCGAGAGGAGGGGCATTTTGCCATTCTTAATGAGACCTTTTGGATACAATTTTCGGTGAAATTAAATTTTTCTTAAAGATTTATATTTTTGGAATGGAGCATTTTACAGGGTTCATGGATAGTACCACAGTAGTCCATCTGTTCGGGCCCATAAGCACACACCTAAAACTTATAGCACTCCGGCTTTCGTGCCGGAGATTAATAGGTGGAAATGCTTATATTTTTCAACAGAATCCAATGAACTATTATGAAGAAAATTTGACATCTAAATACTTAAAAGGAGCGAGTATAAATACGTTTACTTACATTCGTATTTCGATATGAGTCTTCAGCAACGCCAAGCGCGGTTAGTACTTGGATGGTGAACCAGTCCAGGAAAACATAGCGTTCTCGTTCCATCTTCTATCAGCTCATGCGTGGAAGGTATGTAACTTAGGCGGGTGTTACATAGCGGATATACCATACTTTGGTGGGGATATAAAGCAGTCGGTCCCTTGTCTATTAAATCTTAGGCAAGTCAAAAATCGCTATTCTTCGATATATAGAGATTCGACATTTCCAGGTTGGGAATAGTTCGTCCCTGGCGTCGATGATAGGCCTCAGTAGAGGAAACAGGCCGACGTTGAATAAGTGAAAAATAAATACTTAAAAAGAAATTAAAGTTATTATTATTATTAATTTTGTTCCTTGTTTCATATATAATTTTATAAATCAACCTTTACGATATTTTATAATTTTATATGGTAATACGCTAAAATATTTCGTTGAAAATATAATTTTATATTTCATTATTCTTATCGTTTTAAAAGTTTAGTGGCAAAAATCTACAACCCTAAATTCGGATTAAAATCGAGTGTCTAACGATCCTTAAAATAGAATAAATTACAAATTTCCCATTAATATTCAGAAGAAAATGTATAAATATTCAGATTATGGGTCAGCCAGCATTACATGTGCCTACAAATTGAAACTTCATCCGCGTTATTAATTAAAAGGACTTATCGGGTTTATGATTCAATTTTTTTTCGTCAAAGCATGTGTTTAAAAATAGAATATCGTTTATGAAAATGGAAATTACCACAAAATAACAGCAGCTGTTTTATATTTCGTGTTACGTGTCCTTTATACATGTTAATGGAAAATTAGTAGACAATCTTCTCGACTAAAATATCGTCTGTCCCTTCGAACACCTAACAATTGAGTTACGTTTAAACGCGTGTTATTTCAAAGTCACCCAATAAAATTCTTGCTCTCTTACGCCGATGGATGAAGCATTTACAAGATTTCAAAATGAAATATAAATTATATATTTCAGAAATGAACATGCCTTATTGATTTTTAAGAAGCTCACAAGTTTACTTAACTGTAATATCTTTTACTTGAGTACTCAATTCATTGAAAAATATTATTTGTGTATTTTGTAGAGAACCTTCATACACTTAGTATATCATATTTAATATGAAAAATAATGAATTGCTTTATGATTATGTATGTTGCTAATCTAACTCTGACCATGCTGATATACCAATAATGCCAATTAATGACATTATCGTGAAATTATAGTAACATATATTTAAAGACAACTTTGAGAGACATCTCTACCTCCATGAGAGTATTTCTATGAAACTTAGCCCTAGCTTGAGAACGCTTGCTTGCTTGGCAAACCACATCATAAACAAACCATCAGTTTCACTTGAAAGTTAGGAACTAAATAAAATGAAAATATAGATCTTCACTCACTCGATGACTTTTTTTTTAATCACTTATTTAACGTCGGCCTATTTCTGCTACCAAAGCCAATCACCGACACCAGGAGACGAGCTACCCCCAACCTGGAAATTTTGCCGAACCTCTTCTCTATCTTTTACTTGCCTAACATTTAATAGACAAGGGACCGACTGCTTTACGTCCCCTCCGAAGGATGGTATATCCGCTATGTAACCCCCGCCTAAAGTTACATACCTTCTACGCCTGCGCTGATATACAAGCCGTTAGAAGATGGAGCGAAAACGCTGTGTTTCCCTGGAGAGGCCTACCCATCCAAGTACTAACCGCGCCCGACGTTGCTGCATTTGCGAAATACGAGTATATGCAGACCTCTCTACGCTCGCTCCACACTCGATGACTTAACAAATAAAATATTCCCTTGGATCACTGTCTAAGAATTGTACAAGACTTCAGATCAGAATAAAGAACTTATACAATTTCTAGACAGTTTGAGGCAATCCGAAGGAATATTTTATTTGTTAAGACATGGGGTCATTTTAATTTTTTAATAATTCCTAACTTTCAAATGAACATTAAAAAAATGTGTTTATGCCGCGGATTCCAACGAAATCAAGTATTCTCTAGGTAGAGCTAGAGAAGTTGATACATTTCTAAGACTCACAGAAAGATTTTCGCGCGATGCTGTGTTTCAAATTTTATTTCAGAATACTGATTCTACACGAATACCAGGGAAGTTATTAACTTTTTTGCACGATCCAGCTTTTTAGTTTATTTACAAGATCTGTTTCCAAGACGGTAGGTTATGTTTACCGGTTGCTAGGCCCAACACGTCGGTAAGTGATTTACTTACCGATGCGGACGTCTGAACGGTAAGTAAAATTAATATATTACATATTATTTCACAAAAATAAGAATAAAAAATAAGGTAATTTCTATTTATTTAAAGAACGAACATTATGTTTCATAGCGATCCTTGGGTTTTTCTGAAATCATTGCTGCACATCCGACCTCCCATGCATTTTCTATTTCATTATTGCCTTCAGAATCACTCAGTGTAAACAAAGTAATACAGTAAAAATTTAATGTCAAATTAAATGTGTTTTGTGTTTGTAAGTAAAACCAAATATTTTCTTGGAAACATATAGCATAGTTGTCTAATTTTATAACAAAATAAAAATACCACATTTGACAAATTGAACGTCACAAAATATAAACGTCACTTTTGACTTTTTGTTTATTTCCTAGAAATTAAATCATTTTAATTGAAGTGTAATTCAGTACGAATGTGCAAAAAACAGTATGAGCATCACGCGTTCGTGATGCTCATAGTCTTTTTTAAGGGTTGTACCGGTCTCCGGCAAAATTGGACACCGTCGTCGACCGGCAAACGTCCCTTACCGTGAGTGCGTTAGAGGGTAGATTTTAAGAAAACCAGCAGGGAGACGCATCGCTGCTTCTTCAGATACGATTGGGAGCAGACAAAGACAGTTGAAGATAGGTATAAATTTTCTTTTCTCGTTTTTAACGTCTTTGAGAGTTATAACAATTCAGTTTGAAATCCACTTACAAGCTGACCCCCAACCATTCAGGAATCACTACTGGAGTAGTTAGGTAAGTACCGTCGTGTTCTTCAGACGTGAAACGGTAAGATATTCCACTTGTTATCTTAATGGAAATAGACTTTTGGTGGTTTGATTACTCACAGTGATTGATGTTGTATTTCCATCACAAGCTGAGGCGCTGTGTTAAGTGACTGCAATCGAAGAAGACAACCTTGTATGGGTTAGGTTGTTCCTGTACATCCTGCATCACGCTGTGTTTACTTAAGCATCTGTTCTCTGTGTCGGGCCAATTTCAAACATTGTATTAGCAATAAATACACTACGGATCAAATATTGTCCTTTATCTGATTATCTTTCTTGACGACGTCTTAATGATATCCGATTAACAAACTTACTTCCAGTGGTGTGAAAAGGAAAACATAGAAACAGTTTGCTAAAATTTTTGACGCACTGAACCAAATACTTTTCCCTTATTTTTCTTTAATGAGATACTCTCACATTTTATTCTAGTGGACAAAAAACATTGATATAACTGTGTAAGTAACAATGTCGTTTTGAAAATTGTCGATGTTCAAAATATGTGTCCAATGATCCTTTTAATCTTTATAATAAAGACCATCACATACTATAACTTCAGTTAATTTGATTATATTTGATCATATTCATAAGGAATGTGTGGGATACTTAACTCTAAACTAGCATAATTATTATATTAGCCGTTCATGTTCTAATGATGAAGATGCAACTTAAGTGATCCCTACAACAACCTCAAATATTTCTTCTCTCTCACTTTCCACATCAACCAATTCTTGGTACCATCCCTACAAATAGTTTGCATGATAATTATTTGTGGATGATAAGCAGTTTTAAAGTTACATTTTTGAAGGATAATAAGTTAACCCTCTAGCAATTAGAAGTATAGATGTTCTAGAAACTCCACATTGGCTTAACAATTTATTTCATATTGCTGTCTAAAATCTCGCCTTTATGGATACTTATAATGTGTTTGTTGAATGGAGGATCACAGGAGCAAGGAATGTAATTTCAACACTACTCGGTCAAGAAGTAGGGTGCCCGATACTATTTGAAAAATTGCATTTTAAGCAGAACTAATAATAATCGGTCATATATTTTAGACTTTATTTATTAAAGATAAAACTGCGCTTTTACATAATAGCGTTCACAAAGAATATACTATCTTTAAACAAGACTCTATTGGATTTTATGCATTTGAGACAATAAATCAGATAAACCTGTAGTAAAATACGCTTCATATAAATTTTATTTATGCAACAAAATGATATATCGCAGCGCATCTGATTTGAGAAAAGAGCATAAACTGCAACGTATATATTACTTTAGTCTATTTTAGAGAATAAAAATCTTGCATTTTTTACATTGGATACAGAAGCCGCAATAAAAGTTCTTATCAAAATCGCAATATAATATTAGTCAAACATTTTCTGAATTTATTGTTAAAATTAAACGAGTTACTGATAAAAGTATGCAGATTTAATATATTATACTGAGGAGAAATGCAATCAATGTATTTATTAAAATGATAACTGTGAATCAGAATGCCCGCTGTTATTATTTGTTTAAAATGAAAACTATTTAGTTTATAATTTCATATAGTCATTGGCTTATTTGATTATCTTTTGATAAAAACAAACAGCTTAAGATAATGTGACATTCTCTAATTTTAACGCAGGGAGACATTGTAGCATTTGAAAAAGCTACATTAGTACATCTTAGGAAGTGGTGACAGGTCACGCTGCACTCGTCAGAGAAAACGCCAAGGCTCTAACCAGGTTTTATTGTTTCATTTTAGTTATATAATTTTAAAGAAATTATTATAGTTTCATTCAGTGATTTTTTGTCAAAATATTAAAGTAAATTACACAACGATTTTGCAACTACACACCTAGCATGATGAAGTATGTTAAGATTTTTTACTGTAAGTAACGCATGGTACCACGTGATGCTAATTTACTTTCTACTATGTCATATATGAAGTATTTTAATAGAACATAAGTATTTTAGATCATTCTGTAACATTCTAGTGCACACAGCGAGCATTGCGAAAATTGGCTCACAGAATCTTGTTTGTTACGTAATATTTTATTGACGAGCTGTAGTTTTAATCCATTGTGAATATTTAACTCGCTGTTGTGAATCTGAAACTTATTGTTGGTATCATTTAAGCCGTAGTTGCATTTCTATAAAGAAAAGCTCAAATCACTGAAACAATTTTAGATGGGGTCATGTACATATCTTGAGTTTCTTTTGCATATGTAGATTGTGTTTAGGGGACAATGGGGAAACTATTAGTTTTTTATTGTTGTACATCTCATGTGTGTTGTAATAAATGTCTAATGTCTACATGTTATTATTATTTGCACTGGTACACCTGATATTTGCTTAAATTTTGAGATTTCATAGAGTGAAGTAAGAGTTTCGATATCACAGATATATTTTGAGAATTCCATCGCATGGTTGCTAGTAACTTAATTTTGTTTCTGGCTGGCAAAATCATTTAAATCACATTACGCAACGTATAGCCGGTGGCGCCCTTTTGAGTGTCCACACAATCCTAACCCATGGCCCTATGCTCTCCACCAAAAATCGGCTGCCGTTCGCACCGATGTAACACCTTTTAATATTTAGGTATCAAAATATGTTACAACATGAGTCGGGTCTAGAACTAAAAAGTCGTGACTGTACTAGTTGGCTTCCGGTCTCCATCTCGGAAGCGCTAAAGACGTTGTATCTGCCTACTTGTTCATTTTTTAGGAAAACGTATAAGAACCAAAGTTGCAGAAAATCATTTCATCCTTTATTTTTGATTAACATTTTTTTGGAAGATTGATATTGTAAAACTTACAGCAGTTAAAAAAAAATTCTTATCAATTTTTCACCGACTAAATGAAACTCACTCTAAATCACTCTAACACAATCTAGTACCTCATGTGTATGATTATTTATGTTTTATTGATAATTATTGTAATATTGATTTATTTTGAATCTAGAAAATTATGGGAAACATAAAGTTGAGACAAATATCATTTATAGTTAATATTTTAGAGAATTAAGTACCTTGTATGTATGAAGAATAATGAGTTTTTTAAAAATGAATTATTATTTGTTTGCTTATAAGTATATTGAAACATATTCTTTATAGGATTTTGCAAACAGCAGAAAAAATAACTATCTATATAAACTATGTGTAAAAACTTTAATAAAATCTTTGCATTCTTTCATATGGCATATGGCTATGCTAGAAAATTAAAATCCTAAAATGAATTTGTCTAATTTCATATTTGAAAATTCTCATTCTAACACTAGCACCCACACAGTCCCCTACGGCCATGCAGATTAAACTAGTATCTACATAACCCCCTACGGTCATGAAGATTCAGTTACAAATGAGAACAGAGGCCTAAAATGAATTTATTTACCTACCTTGTCTTAAAAATTTTTCATTTCAATGAATTACATTTTCATGCAATCTATAATTCTGTTTCTTGGAAATGCTTAGCCTTTGAAACGTTTTTCGCCCTTATTCTGTAGCTCATCAGAAAGACATAAAGCCATTCATAAAGATGTTTCATGCAAAACCAAGACAATTTCTATGAATAAGTATGAAGTAATGATATTTTTTATCAGCCAATGTCAAATATCATTATTCCAAACATATTTAAAATTTTTTTTTTAGAAAATAAAAAGAAAATTGTGAAATTTTTTTACAAAATAGGTGATGGAAAAAAATTGCTTTGCTCAAATTTAAAATTTCCACATTTCATGACATTCTAAACATATTTCAAGAAAGAAATATGTTTTGAAAATTAAAAAAATATATTTATTTTTTATTATTTTACCACTACAATAGCATAGATGATGGATTTTTTTCTTCAATTTTAAATTTCCACGTTTCATTATATTCTTAACCCATTTCAACAAAAAAAGTTTTGAAAATAAAAAAAAATTCCACCACTATACACTAGATGATGGAAAAAATGTATCAGGTTTTCTCTGTAATAATAGGGCTAACTACATTGCGATTATAATTCGCATATGTCATCTCTTAACTAATAATTTTTTAGAGTGACCGTCTTGTATGAATAAAGAGGAAAGTTTTGTGTAAATACCTTTACCGATTTTTTTTGAATCGCATCGATTTCTATCGAATTTGAAAATGGTCCGCATAGTAGCTTAATTACAATAAATAACTAATTCACACGGTCACGGATTTTACTACACAAAAAAGTTGTTCTTGCATGTTTCTGCTAAGTTGTTCGTAATCTACGGTTGCTAAAAATTGTAATTTATTTTCATGAACATCGGTGCTAATTACGGTCTGTTGAAAGAAATAAACTAGTCCATTTATAATTCAAGCAGATGGATCCTGGATACTTTAACAGAATCTTGGGAAATTTGCTAAATGGTTTTCGTTGTTAGTTACCAAAAAGGGATGAAACTGATAAATAATAGAGAGTCATTAATCAACATAAAGTTATTTCAAAGGTATACATGAATTATTACTTAAATATTTTTTCGTTATCATAATCGATGAAATTTCTAGAGATATAGCAAATTAGATCAGTGTGAAATAATCTAATTTAAAAGTGCGCGTTTTATACTTTTTATTTAACCAAGAGGCAAAGAAATGAGTTTTATTGATTCAAACATGATATTACAGAAAATATGAAATGTGAAAATTCTGTGATTCAAGGAAGTAAAGAAATGGGTATTTCTTTTTATTTATGTTGTACTTCATTTTTTTTACTGTCAGCGGGAGTTGAAACCACTGCGAGATGACCAGTGACTCCTGGAGCGATGCTTCGATTCATTGAGTTGTTGTTGCCTTAAAAGTGTCCTGAAATAGTAAAATGTTTAAAGTAATTGAAGTTAATAATTTAAAATGAGTAAAGAGGTATTTTAAGGTGATTATGAAAATAATATTAGGTGGTGTTATTTTACCGAATCGAATTAATCAAATATGTATATCATAAATGGACTAAAATAATTACAATGGAATACAATATCTTTGGTAATACATCGAATTGAAATATTGAATAAAAAAAATGTCTCTGTATATGTATGCGTTTGCGTGTCTGTATGTGTATAGATCATTTATTGTAAACACAACTACTATTAGGCTTAGATTTTATACTTCAAAATTGGAACACATGTGAAATAACATATATCCTATTTAAATTGAACTATATCCGTCATTCAAAGTGATCGCCAGAGGTATGTTTACTGTCATGTTCTATATAAACTATGTTTTCTTATAACTAGTGTAAAATATTACTAAAGTTTTCGAATAACCTCACAAGAAAATGAACATATGCAGCGTAACTCTCAAGTCTGACCCAGATAAATAGATTAATATGTCAATTTTTAGGAAAAAGTTTGTTGATATTTCAAAATTTTAAACTCAATTATCAACTGCTCTTATCTAGCAACTGCATAAAGTATTATATTTCTTAATAGGCAATTACCTATTTTTGGAAGCATATTCAAAGGAATAACATATTTCAAGTCGATGCTCCCTATCTTTAAATGACGATTCTAAATTTGTATAACAAAGAAGACAGATATATACAGGTATATTAACAAATACATATCCTCAATTTGTTTATAAACATTTATAAAAATAAGTATATTGAAAATAAAACGAAAGTAATAAATGTTAGGACAAAAAGTAGCAAGACTTAAATGGATATTCACAAGATGTCACATAAAACAAATAGATGTTAGGTAGAAACAAGCACATAATAGACTGGAGGAATGGTAACACAAAGCAGGAGGAGGAATACCACACCTGAAGTGGAAAAAGAACTTTAAAAACATGCGGGAACATGACTCAAGATAAAGAGGGATGGATAAACGTAAAGGTGGCGTATGTTCAACGGTGAATATAAAAGATTTTATAGATATATAAATATATATAACCCTACATCACTTTTATTTTTTAAATAAGCGTGGAGGTTTAACAATAATGTATGTAATGTTCATATGTATAGAATACCATACGATAATTCCATTCTGCATGGAATAAATATATAAAAATATTATGTAGACAAACAATACAACAAATAGGTGTAACTAAAATGCATTACATACTGAAAAGTGGATGAGAGCAATAAGTAATTAAAACAAATAGTATAAATCATATCTTGATAGAAATGATCGGTAAAAATAAATGTATAAGTAGGTATTTTATTTTAAAGGGTAAGTATTTCTCATACCAATGAATTGGTAAAGTAGTGCCTCTGAAGACGTAATTTCCAAAAACACCAACACATTTGAACACAGTACCCGAATACCTACACTCGGCGCGTATTTCGTTAACCACGTTAGTATGATTCAAACTCAACTACCACTAAGAGCAAGCCACTTTTTATACTAAAATATTATCATGGTTGAACGAGTTCAATCAATCTTTTGATCCTTACCTAAAACTTTGTCTGGTCGTAATTCCTTGAACTCAATAGCTACAACATAACAGCTGTTCATTACTTGTTACGTTTCTAATTAAGTTCAAGTCATTGATCCATATTCTGAACACACTGAAATTTTCAGTTCCTGCACATTTGAGATGGGCCAAGTGTTCCTTGAACCCTGTTCTAACTGGATGTTTGGGTTGACCAACATACTTTAAATTACAGTCCTTAAAACTAATTTCTTAAGTACCACACCTTCGATTAGATTCAATTTTATCCTTTAGGTTGCCTAAAAGCTCTTGCAATTCTTATCTAACAAAAGGTCTGAGATTTACGAAATTACTTGTAGGGATTGTATTGACGTATGTTGGACAAACGAAACGTCTAATTATAATTGGGTTAAAGGAACATACGGCTCATCTTAAATATGGAAGAACTGAGAAGTCCAGTGTTGCTCAATATGCCTTTGATAATGATCACAGAACAAGTATTAGTAAGTTGTGGTTAATTAGAAACGTAATAAATAATAGACAACTGGATGCTGTTGGAAGATTAGAAATTGGAAATAAACCACAACAATATGCTGGCATAAATAGCAATTTGTTTTTAGTTGTATTTGGATATTATCTCCCAATGATGCTAACGTGGTTAGTAAAACACGCATCGAGTGTTGATATTCAAGTGTTGTGTTCAAGAATTTTGGTGTTTGTAAAAATTACGTATCAAGAGGCAGCATCACACCGAAGGTTCCAGCCCACTCCAGGAGTGGTAAATCGTAAAAGTACATACCGTGACATGATAATAATGTAAGTTTTTTTATATTTCGGTGAATCTGATCTGATATATAATCAATAATTATCTAATACATAATATATAAAGGTAATATATGCATTTTGCATTCATTTTCTTTGTGTTCCATATATAGACAATTTCCAAATTTTCGCTTCTCTCGCATACCGAGAAAAAAATCACTCTCCGAGATTTTCCCGGATTTCTTCGTTTCAGACCATGTAGATTACGAAATAAAGGTTCTTCAATTGCGTCAGTGTGTCTGTTTGTCCTTCTATCGGTCTGTTGTCGGTCTGTTGGTGCATTCACTACAAAACTGCTTGATGGAGAACAGTCAAATTTGGTAGGAAGTTGATGCTACTACCAGCGAAGAAGTGGTTAGACTTTCACTAGAAAATATACAGGGTGAACCGTCTAAAGGGTATAGATGATGAAAATAATGTCTTTCTCTTAAATTTAAAATCTCGATGCTTTATGACATTCTAAACCTATAAAAAAAATCGATAAAGGTGTTTACACAGAACTTCCCTCTTTATTTGTGAATGACGGTCACTCTAAAAAATCATTAATTACGAAATGACATTGAGAATAATAATCGAAATATAGTTATCACTATTATTACAAAGAAAACCTGATAACTTTTGGTCAAAAAAATATACAGAGTGCTTATTCAACAGCAAAAATTCAAAACTAAATAACAGGCGCCAAATATGGAAAGCTTGCGCAAATACCTTTACAAACGTCCACCATGGTTGAATTATTTCTTGGGATGACAACCCTGTACATTCTTCAATAAAAGTATAATAGGTGCATATGCCAATTATTATTGCCATCTGTCACATTATCAATTCCACATTCACGTAGTGGAGTGGAAATATAGTAGTGGATGAAAAATTTCATTTTTTTTGAAATTTTTCAAAAATGTTAGTAAAATAATTTTCAAAATTGTTTTCTTCTGAATTAGGTTCAGAATTTCATAAAACGTGGAAATTTTTTTGAACAAAAAGGAATATTTCCTTTTATCATATAGTAGTGGTAAAAGAACAATTCAAATAAAAAAAAATCATTTTTTTTAATTAGATTTAAAATGCCATGAATTTACATAAGCTTCCGTATTTGGCACCATTTATTTAATATTTTATTGTTGGTGTCGGATGACCATTCTGTATATTTCTTTGGCCAAAATTTATCATGTTTTCTTTGCAATAAAAGTGATATCTACATTCCGATTATTAATTATTTAGAGTGACCACCCTGAATAAATAAAGAGAGAAGATAAGTTTACCGATTTCTTAAATAATTTTTAATTATTCCCTCTCAGCATAGCATACCATAGATTAAGTGTGACTGTACGAACCAGTAATACATTGTTTTAAAAATTACATTTCAGAGAAATATTTAAAATATTTAAAGTCAAGTAGATCATTTTGCTAAGCAATTTTAATTAACAAGTTTAATTTCAGTGTTACCTTAAAAAAAGATATCCAAATTTAATGTACTGAAGTGATTTATTAATATAAGAAATATAATTGCATGAACAATTTTACACGTATTGCATTAAATTTTCCTTGGTGTAATTTACATGATTTTTAAAGTAATATTATAGTGCAGAATCCGGATAATTACTTAAACCAAAACGATATGAAATTCAAATTTTGATATCTAGAAAAATGTATTTAGGTAACTGCAAAGAAATGTATTTAAACAAAGGAAACTGTATTCAGTTAAGTTATTTAATTAAATATCGCATCTTAGGTGATTTTTTGTAGTAATTCCTAATTATTCAACTGATTTACGATACGTTATTAACATGTACGTTTAAAACATTAAAACTGGGAAGGTGTGGGGCAAGTGACAAATGGCAGAGAATGAATCTTATGAAAAAGATATGGCAAGATCAGCATGGTTTAGCTATCCCCACATTTAGTTCAACGAAATTTTGGGGACATCTTGGTACATATGAAATACAAACTTTGTGAAAATTTTAGAGTTCTTCATTCATTAATTGTTGATAAAAATAATATTTTTCAAATTTAGAAAATAATTTTCTTTTCGTAATTTACTAAACCGATTGGTTTGTCAAAAATGTTTGATTTAACTCTAATTGAAAGTGATTTAAGAAAATGATTTTCAGTTATTTGCAGCGATGAAATCCCTTAAAAAAAACAGCTTTTGTCCACAACCGTTTTATAATATACCAATTATATTTAAGTTTGTCCTGTCATAATTATATATATTATTTACTACCACTGATTAATAACTAATTACTATCTATTAGTTATTAATGATTAATCCCTGGCAGGTACTTCTTCAATTTGCAGCTTTTTAGTAGTAGTTTCTGAAAGTTAAATGGAATGAGTCATTAACTGTAATACCCTACAATTTTGTTAACAATTTTACTGTTATTATGAAATGTTTGAATAGGAAACTTTATGTAATATTTCAGAAACAGTCCCTTTTTTGTCATACAATTTCGCTTTTAAATTTTATTGTCAAAAGAACGGATTGTTAAATTAAATTTAAACACCAACGTTATTTACAATAGATTACATATTACTCAAAAAGACTGATATAATTAAACAAATAGATACTGATGGTGAAAACGAGATTTCTTTGACACTGCCAGAGGTAAGGGAAAATACAGAAATCGCCTTATTAAACTTGTTGCCCGAAATATCGTGAAAATTATATATGATGGCATATGAATCTTTCATAAATTGGAGAAATGAGAAGAAAAATTAAATAAATGTTATATTAGTTGTGGACAAAATAAAGTATTCTACTCACATATAACGGCTACTGTTCGCTTTGGTGATTTACGACACTCACCTGCGACTCGTATCAAACTTCATCCTCATGAATATTAACGATCATTATACGCTCGTTGAATAATATACTGCTTTATCATGATTTATTTAAAAAGATTTTCCGGAAGCACAATTACTACAATTTTCTGTATCATCAGGTTTTCTTACAATATATTCCTTTGCCAAGTAACTGATCAGGTAAACCATGGTAAAAAGAAATATAGTCTATTTTTTTCCAATTTAACAACTGATGACTGGGAGTATTCAAACAAGAGGTTGCCCAGAAAAAATAACTGCATAATTACAATATGGACACAATAACAAAAATCACCCTGAGCTTAAAAGAAACCTCTTCTTTTATTAATTATAAAATAATAATCAGGGCACAGATAATTAATTATTGTCTTGTAATTATTGTTATGGCCAAGCACAGTGGATTATTTTTAAGTATTTCTGCCTAAAACTCAAATAAACCGATTTTAACAGATTTCCGAGAAATCGGGAATAAACAAGGTTCTTGGTAAGGGTGACCATTATACTCAGGGGAACAGAAGGCCCCGCACCCTATACCTGCTTCATCTGCGTTCTATGGCTCGAGAATGAAACATGCGTTACGTGTTAAGATTATGCAGTGAATATTTGGTGTTTTTTGAACTGTGAATTTTTGGTTTCTTTATCTTCAATTCAATGAACCATAGTGTCTGATATAGAACAAGATAAGAGCTTTACTATAAGCAACTAGTTGATTTTCTTTGCCATTTGGCACCTAAGTTATAGCACTTTGTCGAGTGAGCGGTCATTGCCGTAAATTTTTATGAAAATGACATGAATGCAGTATTCAATACATCTCCTGTCAATTTCAACTGCTGCCTATAGCTGCCATTTTTTGAGTTAATACATTTTGAATACGTTGATACAGGCGAAAAACATTATATTTCGGATTTAATAATAATAATTGTTATTGATATCGCAGTCACTGATTTTATTCAATTCATAAATTTCTTCACTAGTCACAACATATCTAATGTGTACTGTCCTTTCCTTTTTAACTCCTATATTAGATAAGTAACTAAGCATATGAAATGGCAAACATTATAATACCCCCTCTTTTTCGTTTTTTTCAGATCCTAGTTCTGATGTTCCATTTTATAAACCCAAGTGACTTGATTTTTTTCAAGATTTGGAAAGAAACGAATCATTTTATAATTAGCTTGCTACCGCCTCTAACAAGAACAAGAAATGCATTTTTTGCCGAAATTGCTGCCCCAGATATTCCATGTACTTCGACTGGTAATATAGAAATGGAAATTTCAGCTGATTGTGAAGAGTCACACACATCCCACAGCCAAAGTAATTCGAGGAAAGCACAAAGTGATTACGAAAGTGACTATTAATCAGCGATTGCATTTATTTTTAAGATTGTAATCCTTTGATTTTGTAAAATAATACATTATTAAAAGTTTATTTTTGAGGTGAAATTCTATTAGTATCTTATTCCACATTTTAGCAATGAGTACGATTTCCGCAACATGAAACCCAGCCCTATTTATCAGCGAAAGTTTTTTACAGTTTTTTCTTCAATTTGGAGGTAATATTCTAAAAATTCTAAATTTCACACTTTTATAGAAATGCTTCAATTTCCACTCCCTGGAACCCACCCCCATTTATCGACGGATTTATTGAATTAGTTATCCTGCAATTTCCAGCTGATATTGGGGTATGCATGAGTTTCAGAATATTGACAAAAAATTTTTGAATCTGACTCTCTGTCGCTATACAAAAGAGACGGAGAATCTATTTGACACCAATTACGGATGATATTACATGCCGTCATCTGTTCACAAAATCCTCATACATGGAGCTGAAATTGTTGAGACTGCGATGTTACCAATCGGTCAGCTCTCAGAAGAAGCTCAAGAGTCAAGGAATAGAGACCTTAAATAATACAGGCGAAGCCACAATGGAGAATCATCTAGACAACTAACGAACGAAGATCTTCTTCATTGCTTGCTAATTTCGTCCGACTCGTTTATTACGCGACTACGAATATCGCCCCAAAAGCGGTCAAAAACATTACCTTCCAAAGTATTGAGTCTACTAGCAATACCAGAAGAACTCAAACTTTTTTAAATCACTTTTAATTAGACTTAAATCATACTTTTTGTAAAAATCAATCACTTCAGTCAATTACGACAAAGAATTATGTTCTCTGCTTAATTTTTTTTTCAAAATGAGCGACAGCTAGACCATTCTTACTTATCTTGCTACGTATTTAGTTTAATTTGCTCTTGAAAAAGTATACAATTCTTTGAGTAATTCTCAGCTTTAGTTTTCAATTTGGTCCCTGCTGCTTTCTTATGGACAATAGCTGTGTCACCAGCGAAGCTAATTATATCACCTTGAGAAGTGATCGTAAACATGTATTGAAAATAAAATGTATCTTAAGTGTATTCTAAAGGTGGACGGAAATAATTGCTAGATTTGCTTAAACGGATGACCATGTATTTCTCATACATCCCTAAAATGGTTGAAACACTTTGTTCACAGGCTTTTCGAAAGTAGTTCTTTCCAAAATCCCGTAAAAAAACTGTTCGAATTGGTTTAGAAATGTACGAGAAATTGTCGAGGAACAAGGTTATTTAGGAGCAATCGTCGAAGGACGAGGTATTTCAGCAATTTTTCCTACATCTCTAAGCCGATTCAAACAATTTTCTTACGGTCTATTAGGAAAAACTGTTTTAAAAAGCACTGTGAAAAAATTGTGGGATATAAGAGAAATCGACGAAACACGTGGTAATCTTTTAAAGCACATCTAACCATTATGACACCGAGGCAGCTTCTTGCAAATCCAGGATATTGTCGATAAGAGAAGAAAAATGAGGACCTACTGAACTACCATCCCCCTAATGTCTGTATCTTGAGGTACTCCATATTACACCACATTCTTAACACACAAGATTTGCTCACAATGTTTGCCATCTGTTAAATAATTCTCCATTTTTTCTGGAAAATTTATCTTGTCAACATTGCCAATAAATCTGGATGACTTACAGTATTAAATGCTTGATATTTAGCCCTATGAAGGAACGTTCACCCTTTGCACTTCTTTAGACGACTTATGCCTATTTTTAATTTCATGTTGTTGTTTCCTATCCAGCATCTGAGAAATAATCCCGTTTGAAAATTATATATAAATAAATAAGTAGATAAATGTATTAGTTACTTATGGGATAAGAGAAAACATTGCTACTCAATAAATTTAGATGTTCCAGGTAATACTGTTTTGCTTCATCCAAATAATATAAATATTCAAATAATAAATTTTCTCATTACAAATTTTAATTAACTCGAAGATATTACAAAAAATACAATAATATACGCATATACTTTATATATCCATAATAGTATATCGAACCAATAATTCAAATATAATTTTTTTCAAAATACCACACTTTCTGTTAAATCTGAATTACACTTCAATGAGTAATGTTCATATCAAACCTATTGTGTTCCTTATGAATAAGGAGATGTATTTTTAGTGCAGGTAACCTTTAAAAAACATTAAAGGGGCCGTATACGCTTTACAACTCCGTTGTGTGTTGTTTTAGGAAATGGAATGGTGCCAAGCGGCCTTAGATAAAATTCGTATGTAAATATAGGCGTATAAAATTTGCTTTTAATTATGAAGGAAAGAATTCGCCCCATTATTTAATGTTAGAATGTACCGCTTTTAAGTGTAAGAAAATACAATTTAGTAAATAAAAGATTGTGATTTGTTTCTATCATAGTTTCCAAGACAAATTTTGCTCTTACATTACTGTTTTTGTATTTTTATTTAGTACCTAATGCGCCAAAATGAATTGCCAGGAGATTTTATCTATAGTTGTACTCTCACACTTAAAACGATTTCTTTAATAATGTATTTTCTAATAGAACTGTTACAGCATCGACATAGTCTTCCATTGCAATTAGATTAAATTTATAATAAGCATATTTCTTATAAACACTCAACACTGGCATATTTTTCAAAAAACTTGACCAAAACTCATATTTCAAAGTTGATTTTTTAACCGACTGTAAAACATTTTTAAAAAGAAGGTGCTCTAATCGGTCCGATTGTATGTCTGTTTTTTCATTCATGCTTGTGCACTGATTTCTCTGGGATGGCTTAAGCGATTTCTACGACATCTTTTACCAATTGTAGATAATGGCTCGGCGGTGGTCCCATATTAGTTTTATCAAGTGATATCTAGTATAAGATGAGCAAGATAAGGAATATACATTTCTAGCTCATTTTAAATTATGGCGGAGTCGCCAGGAAACACAAATTTGAAATTAATAATTAGATATTTTAAAAATTAAAAGTTGAAAATGATAAATCTAATAGTGGTGCCATAATTGCATAACCTTTGCAGATTTACATGACGGGCCATTAAAAAGAATGAAAAAATATTGGACGTTCTTTAAAAAGCGATCACTAAAAATTATGAAACAAAATTTCACCGTCTTTGGGTTAACTGAATCGTATCATTTAACATCGGTTTTTAGATCGGTGTAAAAATTAACAAATTACTTCCACATCCACGTTGTAGGGTGGAAGTACAGTAGTCGTAAAAAAAATTAAAAAATGTTTTTTGTTGAAATGGGTGATTTAAAATTTAAGCGAACAAAAATTGTGTTTGTCGGTCTGTAACTTTTTTGCGAGCAGGTATTCTCAGGAACAGTTTGAAATTTGATACAAATATGTATCATGATGAGATCTGGAACTGAATTATATTTTGCGCTAATTCCGTTGAAGGATTGGGGCTAAATAGAGGTAAATAAGGGGAAAATAGGTAAATCAAGCTGGTAAGAATAAGGAAATTTACCAGTTGGAGTATAGAATAGAAGCCATGGCTTTAGATCTTTTATAACGTTTTCCACCACCTCCCACCACCCTCCGTTATTATGGGGATTGGCAAAATTAAATTGTGATATTCACTTGGAATTTTGTACACGTATGTATTATAACGACACCTGGATCTTGATTATACTTTGAGAAGATTCTGTTGAAGGGTTGGGGGATAAATAGGGAAAAATAAGTAAAGCAAGGTGGTGAAAGTATATAAACTTGGAATTTGCTGTATATACTAGAAACCAAGGCCCCAAATTTCTTTATAATTTTTTTCACCCTCCCCCCCCCCCCCACCAACTCGACTCCATTATTAAAGGGGTTGATAAGATAAAATTGAGACATTCACTTGAAATTTGGTACAAGTATGTATTATAGACATCTGGAATTAGATTACATGTTGATATGATTCCGGTGAAGCAGCGGAATTTAAGTAGAGGTAAATTGGAGAAAATGAGTGTTAGAATTTGCCTCGGCGCAATGAAATCTTCGCCAATTGATGCACTACATGTAGAAGCCCTAGAACCGCCTCTTTCGTTATGAAGAGAAATGATAAGTGGAAAATTCATCCTAAAACAGTGTTTTTACTCTACCCCTCTATTGACCAAAATAGCACACCTTAATACTTTTGATTTAGCAAACAGTTTTTTGATTAAAAGAAACTCTCCTTCCCTCTGCACAGCATTCAGAGAACACAGTGATTTCTTTCAGATAACCGACATCATATACATTTCTGATATTGGTTATTTTAGTCTATTTACTGACATTACCATTATTATACCAAATTATTGCGAGTGTCCTCACATCTGCTCCAATACTTTACTAAGTGTACTAAATCAATTTCAGAATCCAGAACTGGCTTATACAGATGCCTCGAAAAATAGTACTGATACCGACGGAGATTTCTTCGTCCCATCCCAAAACATCGAATTTAAGTTTAAACTAAACTCACTTTTTTCTATTTTTACTGCAGAAGCCATGTCAATCTATCATGCTTTAAAGTATGTCGAAACGACTAGTTCTAGTGTGTCAATAATTTTATCTGATTCCCTCTCTGTCCTCCAAAGTATTAAAGGCATCCTTCACCCTTCTCACAAAACAAACCCGTACCTATTTAAAATAAAACAGTTGGTTTACCAAATAAAATCGTCAGGAAGGGATGTTATTTTCATTTGGGTGAAGGCCCACATTGGGCTACAGTATAATGAACTAGTGGACCTGCTAGCTAAGGAAGCCGCTAACTCAGGACAGCCCCTGAACGAAGCGTTATGTTTAGGATACCGATATGTAATGTTGAAAACTAATATTAAACACAAATGGTCCTATTCGTGGAAACAATTTTGTTTTACCAACCCCACTAGGTACACTTTTATTCACAATGACGTCCCCAGCCAATTTTGGCATAAAGATTTCGCCCGTTCGAGGAAATACATTAAAACAGTGATACGTCTTAAACTGGGCCATGCATGCTATCCTGCCCATCTGTTTAAAATCGTAGTTTTCAGCTCAAATAAATATGAAGAGTGTGACGCCCTAGGCGACCTTGATCATATCTTTTTCGGCTGTTCAAAATATAGAGCAGCCTCTGACAAGCTAATACAAAGTATTACTGAAGAGTGCAATACTCTCGCGCCTTTCAATTTGCTAAGCTTGCTTACAATAATTGGAACAAGGGAAATATATAAAAATATGATTTTTATTAACGAAACCAATAATATGCTGTAGGTTAATCTAGTAATCCCTGTCTTTTTCCGCATGTTTTTTTTTACCTCACTTACGGTGGTCTACCTTGTATTGTCTAAGCTATAAAAATGTCCTGATCGACCCCAGGATGAGAAGTGTGTCCCCCCATTTTCCCTCGACGTTTTCTTTTAATTCCCTACCCCTGTCGATGTATCTGGGTTAAGGCTCTTGTTTTAAATATAAACAGGTTTTTCCTTTTTATTAATTTTATTAGATTTAGGTTAGGACATTCTTAATTTTAAAACTTAGGTAACTGGCTGCATGGTCAATGACCTAATGCCATTAAAAAAAAAGGAAGAAAAAAAGAAAATGAGTGAAGCTTGTTGGAAAGAGTACATACACTTCAGATTTGATGTGTATACTAGAATCCAAGGCCTTAGATTTCTTTATAAACTTTTCAACCCCGCACCATCCGCACTTCATTATTAAAGGGGTTGACAAATTAAAATTCAACTGAAATTTGATACACGTTTGTATTGTAATGACATTTGTTTGAGATGATCCCGTGGAAGGGGTGGGGGGTTTGTAAATTGGGAAAAATAAGTAGATCAAACTAATAAAAGTCCAGAAATATAATTTTTGGCGTATGTGCTAGAAACCAATGCCTCAAATTTTTTCATGATATCTCCTTCAAATATTATTAAAATTCGATGACCAATTATTTCCACATATTAGAGCGAAGCTAGTCAAGATGTTTTCCTTTAAAGAGACATATGGAAAATCTAGATGTGGAAGTAGTAATGCCTTAATCATCAATTTTTTACTCGATCTCAAAATCGATATTAGGTTATAAGTTTCTATTAATAGAAAGAGGTTGAAATTTTACTTCATAATTTTCAGTGATTGCTATTTTTAAAACCGGTTCATATTTTCAAAAATCTGTATTATTACTTAATAGACCAGTCAATATGTTTGAAATCTCTATGTAGAGGTCGACCCGACGTCAGTGAGGAACGTTGCACAACCGGGTTTCGTCACCATCTTAAATGAAGTGCTAAAGACTGTTTTCTTCAAATCAATCGGCTTCTGTTGACGCTATAAGAAAAACATAAAAGGCATAACATTTTCTGTGTTTTTCATAGAACTGATTTTTTTTTATCTTGAGGGAAAGTTTAAAATAAAAACCCGAAGAAAAAACTATTCAACATCTAGCAATCGAAACGAAGCTGACATAAGCAATAACAACCCGTTTTTATATGACTTCAGCGGGTTCGATAAGATCTCCTCTAGTTTTGGGTTTGACAAATCGAAATTCTTCACCAGTTTGAAGAACAACTTTCATTTGAAAGCGTATCTAAAAACAGAAAGAAAAAAAGAGTAGCAGTGAGTTAGACTGCTATTGGGTAGTATAATATGTCCAGTCGCTGTTATCTCTCCCGAGTTCGAGTTTTAGCTGCGGTATCGCATGGAATGGTTGTTGTGTTGATGCCATGTGTACATATTCTGGTTGAGTTGTGAAATAGTAATAGCTAAAGTCCGCCAGCACGTTACTATAAATAAGACCATTAAATAGAAAAAAAAATCCATTCTAATGGATTTGAATCATCAGAATTGTGCAAACTTATATAGTTTATTGTAGAAATTTCTGTTAGGATTATGCATACAGTCAGTTTGATTCCAAACTTTTTGCAAATATTTTAGTAACAATTCTTGTCAGTATTTTGTATATTACTGTGCGTTATTTTGATATTGATTACCTCAATACTTATATTTAAAATGCATTTACTTTTATACACGCCTTATAAATTGTAAAATCTTTTATGTGCTGATTTATATTTAAAAGTTTTACATATATCACCCATAAAATCAATAATCCTTAAAATTGTAATAAAAATGTTGAAATTTTCCAACGTCAAGCTAAATTGATTTGTAAACCTTATCCGTTCACATTATGTTATGAATAAAAGTCGAAACTTTCCCGTATATTTACAAAGCAAATTCTGCTCTTAGATGAAAGTTTATTCTAGAATAGAGCACGAAATCTCTGGTTTATAATAACTTAGCACCTGAATACATGCTTCCAAAGTTTTAAGAAATGGGTTAGATTCATATATGAATAAATATGCCGACGTACAGTAATCAATCTCAAATAATAATTTTATTTTCGGTTGTATTCTATTGAAGTTTTCATGGCTGAAAATTATTATTAATTATTATGTCATTCGCAGAAATGGTAAGTATATTATCAGTGTAGCGAATAAAGCTGTAAAACCTGCAAACCAGACGAGAATTCCAAGGAATTTTCGTCTGGTGAATGACCTGAAAATTTATTTGACGATATTTAAAGACTATCTAGAGGACTTCCATGGTTTGAATCCACCTCTGAGTAAATAAAATTTTGGGAATTAGTCACTAAGACGACTGTCGATAGGTGCCTATATTTTTAAAGTCTATGATTAAGATCGTTACGAGGTCCAAAGTGATCCAATATAAATTCGGATTTAAGATGGCCATATCAAGCACAGAAATATGTATAACCTACTAGCAAAGGATAAAACCTGTAGGAACTTGTATTTATTTTATAGCTTAGATGATATTAAAAAATGATGTTTATGAGTAGAGTGATTTTTTTTTTTGGCATTAGGATAATATCCATACAGCCCGGAACTACGTTACTATTACGTTACATTTCTAAGCCAAGGGGAAAAAGAACAAAAAAAATGCAAAAGCACCTACGCCAACTAAACAACCTTTTTTCTTTAACATCTACAGGAAAGTACAGGGTCACTCGCTTCTCGCCCAGGGGTCATTCAGGGCTTTTAAATATCAAAGACACACAGGTGGACCACGGTTAGGTGTTACACAAGTAAGGTTAAAAACAAAGGGAACAAAACTAACCTACTCTAAAGTTTAATATTTGTTTTCCTTAAAAATTGTATTATGCAATTGATAATATCTTCACTTTGCAAAACTAATAAATGCATCAAATTAAAAGGAGTTTCAATTTTCAAATTTACCATGTTGTTGTACAGTTCATTGCTTTCATCGGTGTATTTGCTACATCCAAAAAATACATGTTCTAGGTCCCCTAAAACGTTGCAATGCTCACAGGTATCGCTCGGTAGTATTCCTATTCTATGTAGATGGGTTGGATAACACCCATGTCCAAATTTAATTCTAGATATTATGGTGATGTATTTCCTAGGTATGTTATAGCTATTGAACCAGGGGTTCACTGGTATTACTGGTTGTATATGTGTGTATCTAGTAGGGTTGGTAAGACAGAATTCATTCCATAGGGACGACCATTTTTTCCTTATCATCGATTGTCTCATCTTTATGCAATCTGAGAGACATATCCCTTCTACAGTTTCTCCTGTGTGGATACTTTCTTTAGCTAATTTATCTACCTGCTCATTATATATTAATCCAACGTGAGCTTTGACCCATACTATTTGGATTTCAATACCATTTGTTTTAAGACTGTATATTAGCTGTTTTATTATTAAAATATGCGGATGTATTCGTTTTAGATTATTTGGGTCATACAATTTTTTTAGAGCTAATAGTACGGATAGAGAGTCACTTAAGATTACTACTCGATTGAACTTATTGTGTTTTACATATTCCAATGATTTCATTATGGCAAAAGCTTCGGCTGTAAAGATTGATGTCTCATCATGTAGTTTATATTTAGCTTCTTTTTTAAGCCTAGGTACTAAGAAGGCACTGCCAACACCAGAATGTGTTTTGGAAGCATCTGTGTAAATATGTATATGTTGACCAAATCTGTCTAAAGTATTATTAAGGATATTTATGCTGACCGATGGTATCTCACTATAGCTAGATATTGTGATAGTCATGTGGGTCATTACCTGAAGAGTAGAGTGATATTTATTAACCTTTTTTCACAAAACATCATTATCATCATCATTATCATTATCATCATCTATGTCTTTAGCGTAAATAGGTGGTCTTAATTGAATTAAATCTGCGGTAGGTCTTGGATGAAACTTTTTAATAAAATAATAATATAAGCACTTGATTTTTTGTTTCACTGGTATTTAATCGAACTTTTTTGACAAATGTTTTAGTCCCGCGACCATTACGATTCGCAAGGCTGAAACACATGTCAGGCAAATTTGAATAAATGCCGGTGAAACAAGAAACCAAGTGTGTATATTACTTGTACTGGGTGAAGTTATCGTACAAGTTTTAACATTACATATTAAAAATCCTGTCGTACAATATAACCCGCATTTTCAGCAACAGCAAGCCGATACGCAACCGGTATTATATGTGCAGGAAATTGTTTTCAACAAATGGTATTGAGAAATCACAGTCACGCTTTTATAATTCCAATCTTCTGCTGATGAACTCCATCCTATTCGTAGTTACTCCTAAACGTATACCTTTTTTATATACTCTGATAATTTATGTTGTTTAGGAACTGAAGGACTGAGCAACATATAAGTAGTTTTAACTAGAGTTTATATTTTAATGTGTATAAGTTCCGAACTCTTGTAATGTTACAGTGAATGAAGAAAAATCATATTGAAGGGAAGACTTTTAGTTTATGTTATCAGCACATTTTACGCAAAGAAGAAATGTTTTTGAGAAATTTGAGATTTAAATATATATTTGGCGAATACAAGTGGAAACGTCGCGTTTGAACTGCCATATTTCCAAAACTATTAATTCTACAGGAAAAAAACCCAATCTAATATCACTTCGCAAGCTTTACTTTTGTATCGTGTCAATTTTTGTGCCATTCAACAGTAATTTACAAAAAAAGGGACCTTTTACAGTAAAATCGCGAAAATCTTCATTAATTTTCAGTACATTTTCTGAAATGGGTAGTTAAAAATACCAAAAAACTAAAGTAAACTAGCAATAATACTGTATATTAACAGAAATTAATACATTTTTTAAAATTTCCATTCTACGACCAATGTCAGCAATAAAACCCCAAACTTTTCTTTAAACATATTACTCATTGAGTTCTTTGTGAACAACAGTGTCGAGGCACCAATTTTTCGATGCAATTAACTGAAATATGCTTCAATTAACAGCTTTGTATTCTGCTTTTGTTTATTGCATTGTGGTTTTTTAATTTATAGTATTTCATGTTCTTCGATGATTATAGATTGTAGATTGTTTAAGGGGTCGCTCGGCTCTAAACAGCCCTTCTTCACATCGACCTAAAAGATCTTTTGTGAATTACTCTACAATTAGTTGTTGCCTAGGACTCCCAGGCTTTTTGCAAAGCTTATGATTTTCCTGGGGGCTAATTGCTCTATGTCCTCAAGCGTTAATTCCACCTTTTCTAGGCACTTCAGCCTAGTGCGGACTCGTAAAGAATATCTTCCGCAGTTTCTATTGTAGTATCGCAATATCTCCCTTGCCCATATTCTAGAGATGATATCTCAAGGGTCAATGCCCTGATAGAAAGCCTGTCATCAACCTTATGTCGGACTTATCGAGTTCGACAAGCCTTGTGGTATTCTTTGTCGAATAAACTTTTTCGCCTGTCATTGGCCTGGAATATTCCTTCAGTAGGGCTCTTTTATTTCCTTTTCCCATTTTAGGATCTCTTCCATTATGTGCCCCTTAGATAAGCACAAAATGGTTCGGGCCCAAAAATGGGGCTTCAGCAGTTTCTTTGCAAGGACTTCGGCTAATTCGTTCCCTTCCCTTCCCTCGTGCCTTGGCACCCACATCAAGGTAACCTCGTTGTTTCTTGCCAGTTGCTTCAGGGATTGTCTGCATTCCCAGGCAATTTTAGACTCAAAGGTGTAAGACCTAAGAGCTTTTAACGTTGCTTGGCTATCTGAGAGTATATAGATCTTTGCTCTTCGAGTGCCATTATTTATGCATTCCTGAGCACATAGATCTATAGCATAAATTCCTGGAAGATGGTTGGGGTCTTACCTAGGGCTTTGGATAGCCTACAATTAGGCCCCGCTACGCCCATGCCAACTCATTTAGTAATTCTTGATCCATCTGTGTACCAGACGGATCCTTTTTCTAACTGCAGGGCTTCGACTCTGCTCGTCTGATGGCTCCTCGATGATAGTTTGTTTTTTTTTAAATCTTAATATAATTTAAAGCTGTGACTATATGGTCTAAAGCATGTTTTGTGAGTGTTATTGAATTTTGGTGTAATGTTTTTACAATATATTTATGTGTATATATCAATCTGTGATGGTATTGTTTTGTTTGATGTACATGCTGTCACAGTCATTGCAAGATATTTTGAAAACGGTGTTAGTTTATTCCCTTAGTTTCAGGCCCATCGAGAGGGGGGGGGTCGGGGGTGTTCCCCCGAACCCGGCGGGGGCCGTATGGTTTTGAAAGAGCCCGGGATTCACCCGAAGTTAAATATTAGCATTTGCATTAGGTAAAACGAGAGAGGAAGACAAGGGAGGCAAGGTAGACAAGGGAATATTGCCACTCCCGCTTTTTAAAATGTATATCTTGTGGCAGATATTTAATCCTAGGGAATATCACGCCCGGTTCTTTAAAATTTCGATTGAGATAAATATTACTTCCCGTATTTCAAAACGTTGATCGAGATAAATATTTAATATTAAGGAATGGCACCTCCTCGGTCTTTAAAATTTCGACCGAGAAAAATATTCAATTCTAGGAAATGCTCCCTGCAGCTCTTCGAAATTTTTGTAGAGATAAATAGTTGTTGATTATTATTAATGCCATATTGAAGATTGGTGGGAGTCGTATGTTACTACCCCCGGGCCCCGATTTTCTCTCGACAGCCCTGCTTGGTTTGGTTAAGTTTTGTGAAAGAAATTTGTTGTCGTGCTCTGTGGGTTATATATTATTGTTCTATTATTTATATATCGTTAAAGTATTACCCAACAGACAGCCCATTGGATTGGGTGACGAAGCGGTTAATTATTATTATTGTTATCACATTGCGAAATCAGTTGGAATAAACGTAAACTTAATAATATCAAAAAAAGTTATTTACCATTCGTTTTGTTTAGTTCTAGTAATGTTATGAGACATTACTAAAACTGTCACAATTTTGAAAAATGCATTTAAAATTCATAAAAACCCTGCTAGCAATATAGAAGGTTCGAGAAGTCTCCTTTCGACAAACTTTGTCATAAATATTAATGTACTTAGCAGAAATAATACTTTATATTATTATATCCCACGTATAATGGTAAAATTGGAGCACTGTGTGAGGTAAAATAAAGCCGTTTTATATATAGAGATGTGTTTAAATTCCTTCCAAACAAATTAAGTAATAACGGCGCTAGGTCGATCAATTTGTTACATTCTGCTCATTATTATTCTGCAGTCGTATTTTTCGGTCCCTCAACGTATCCCGAAATTATCTGTGAGTAAACTAAAGAAAATACGGAGATATGAACAGTTCCTCTTTGTTAGGAATGTATCGCACGTAAGCAGAATTTATTTTGATTATTCCTCTGAATGTAAGAAGTTACATTATAGTTTCTTTTATAAATAATAGAGATTTATAGACGTGGTGCGTCTTTATACCAACTTTACTTAGAGGCCACATCAAGTTGTATATCACATAAGAAACATATATTTTATTCTGTACACCTAGAAATCTAAGGAAAATTTAGTGGATCTTATAAAAGTCGTGGAATGAGTGGTCCTGAATTCTAATCGTTTTTATATTTTTAAGATCCAACATACAGAAAAATAACTGAAATTCTTCATCAAAACTATACCAGACAAATTAAAATTAAGGACTTTAAGCAGACAACAAACTATTAAAAGTATCAACAAAATGACTTACTACAATTCACTTTCGTTTGTATCCTGGCATCCATCAATATCAAATAAAGATTTACAAATATACCTGCTAAGGGCGTCTTCAAATCCCTTTGCAATATTTTCATTTGGATGAAACAGACAGAAACTTCATCCAGAATGATGCCATTTTAGAAAACGGAGCTAAAATGTGTTATTAGATTAACAGAAGCTCTATGTTGGTTTCTATAAATTAAATATTATCCCACATATACGTTATACACTGAGTTCTCGATGAAATAATGGAAACCAATAAAATGCCATTTTTAAGAATCAGATGCAATTATACATGCATTTTTATCGCTGTTAAAATGTACACAGATTTATCGCTAACGTGTGTCATATTTTATTTCGTAAAATGCTTCCGGCAAATATCACTTGTGGTTTTAAATTTTATTCATAATTCTTTTCTCGACCTTATTGCACAAAGATAATAGAACTCGTGTAAATTGTTAAAACATAGCGTATCTGGTGAATATATACTAATATTTTGCATAATAATACATTAGCCTAAAATAAGTAAAAAATATTGACTTATATTATATCTTCTTCTTCTTCTTCATAACGTCTTGGCAGACGCTTTGTGATTCATCTAATATCCCTGTTTTTTCTGCATAGCATGTCCAACAGCCTCACGTCATCTATCGCGGCTGCCTAGGTGCACGGCCTCACCAAAGCTCTTTCCCATAAACCCTTCCACTAGACAATCAGACGTTCTATATTGTCACCTCTCCGGTTAATGTGGCAAAAAAATTAGACGATATGAGAAAATACGGTATCGCTTTGGTGGACGCATTTTTTGGAGAATCGAGTTGTTGGTGCGTTGGGCTGTCCAGAGAACTAGCAGCAAACGTCTCCAACGCCACATTTCAAATGCATCAATCCACCGTCCATCTGCCTCCCTAGTAGTCCATGTCTGAGAGGCGTTAAGAATGATAGAGCAAAACTAGAGCGTTAACAAGTCCAGTCTGTGTACCTCTTGTGATATTGCTGTTGGGCCATATTTTGTTCAATCGGGAAGTTACCGATCTGTATTCTTCATCGAGTCTCATACTCGCAGTTTCCAGTGTTGTCCACTAGGGCTTCAAGGTAAACCATCTTGTTTACTACCTCACAATCATCTATCTTTAACGAGCCTGGATGGTTTTCATTTCCTCGTTCTACAATTATAATTTATTTTTATTTACACTTAAATACGTACTCAGAACTTATTGTCTGAAGGTTGTTCAGCAGGTTATACTCGCTCGCTGCAATAAATGTTGTAAACGTCATGTTAGAAACCTTAATTTCTCCCATAGCTATTCGAACCTGCCAGTTCGCCACCTGACGACGCATCACGTGTTTACTTCTATATGTTAGAGGGGAGCGGGTGACAGAAAGCAGTGCCCTCTGACGCCTTTGCCAATTTTAAAATACGTAAAAGAAACACCAGATAAGTGCACCCGTTCTATAGGAATGATGCGTACTGCGTTTCATAAAGAAATACTGCTGTTCTAGGCATCGACCCTCCAAGGAGATTGTTCATGTGTTTTCGGCCTTGCGCTACTATGTTGCAGGGTATACTGTTATCACTTGGTCACTTCACAAAAGACCGATTACCACCTTTGGCATCGTCTCTCAATGAAATCTGCATAAAATATTATTTCACTAAAAATGACCAAACAAATTACTTAGAAAAATTTTTCCGTTCGAGGACGACGATCGTTCGAAAATTTATTATTTTTCGAAAGACCAAAAATTCAAGATGCGACGGGAGGAAAACCACTGCGCTCGACAAGTTTTTCGAATGTACCACGAAATTATTTCTTCGAAAGTACCACCAAGAGAAATGCACAGGACGGAATTCTCAGTCAGGGTGTAGCGAGTAGCTATTTTAAATATCAAAAGTTAAGAAAAAACCAATGGGAATGGGTTTCTCTAATAAAAACTAAAATCCACATTTAATTACTCTGCAAGTGGCGGAGAATACTCCATGTCCGAACCACAAGAATGTCCATAAAAAATAACCCAAAAACTCAAAGTCGGAGATTCGATTCCAACGGAACGAAAATATCCTTAATCCAGGCCCAGGCGGGAATCGCCATAGTAATCTCTCGAATGCGAGTCGGCGCCAAAAAGGTATCTTTGGGTTCAATGCCGTTAGTACGTTTTTTCAAGCTGGAAAACCATTGAATTCATATTATATATAGCTTCGTGAAGCATCCTGACAAAGATTGCAAGCAATTCGAAAATTTCAGTGCAAAATTAAAAGTGAATAATTTTCAGAGAGTTCGACACATATCTTGCAATCATAATTAACTGGGAGTCTGAATCTTTTTGTACAGTCGATTATAGTTCTCTCGACGCTGGATGAGTTGCGATCCAACGGGACGTAAGTCTTGCCAAGTGGTAGTGCTCTCTGATGTTTGTCTTATATGAACTAGTTAAATATTGAGTATTTATATTTTTTATATTTTATGAAATTTATTTCTATAAATGAAAACATGTTTTGAATTCGATTTCTTATTGATCCACTAATTATAAAATATGCAACGTGCGTGCGATTTTGTGGTGTGAGTCTGATAACTACTTACTATGGATCACCTCTGAACCCGTCAAGTTTGGATAACGATCCGAGTACTCATCCGTCATCCGGTGGTCTTAATTATTAAGAAGTGTTTCTGAAAAATTGCTAGTTATAAGATATATTCATTAGAAGTGCACCGCTCGACATCAGATTACGACGGATAGAGCGGACTGTAGCAATCACAGTACAGCTCTGATAATGACAAAATCGCTCTAGTTACGTTGTATTTCTAGTTCACATATTGAATAGAGATGAAAATAAAAGCACGTTTTTTAAGTTTCTGTATGGTTACTTTAATTGTCATTAGTTATTATTTATTACTCATGAAGATTATTAGCATTTATGTTATTACTGTCCAGTGTATTATGTGAATTTCTAAGCAGTACTGAAATTGCGAAAAAGTAGCAAGGGACTAATTTCACCTCGAGTGAAATTAGTTTGTGTATGCAAACTTTGAAACTAGAATTAACGACTATCGAAACTAAAGTAATTGATGGTATCACTTTCACACAATATGTACGTAAATCATTTGTTTTATATAAATCTTCATCATCAGTGTCGACAAACAGTTCAGCCAATTCACGTAAATCCATTTTTCAAAATAAAATTTACAAAGTACGGTAAAAGCCACATGACTTCCGTTACTTCACAAAAAATATGGCTATGTGCAATCTCGAACATCATCGGTAATCATATCTTCATGCTACAATTAAATTTAACTACAGCCACGCAAACATTTAACTACGATTAAGCGCTAACTGAACTTGAAAGTAACCAAACCAACTGGTTAATATTTAGTCAGATGCTAAATTAACCTAATTGGGACCGAAAGTAATGGCCCTAATTGATCTATTTTGTTCAAGAGTTTACACTAACTCACTGTCCAAATTTCAATACAATCAGACTTTTCTGTAATGGTATAATTTATTCTTCTAATAATACAGGCGCGTGTTATCTGAAAGTTCAAAGAATTTTATTAGTTAAGTATTTTGTATTTTTTCTGCAGAATGTTGTAATTGTACAAGCCCAATTTGCAGTGTGTAATATTTTATTAATATGAATAAATGCTATACCTTTGAATTAGATGGTCGTATTGTTGATTTTAACTAAAAGGTGTCCAAGCATATCACATGGCGATCCTGCCAGTCCTGGTTATAAAAATTACTTCAATTTGTTTAGTTAGTATAAAACAATTGTATGTGTTATATTCACACATTAAAAAAGAAGTGCAAATGGATTTATGAAGGGAAATAAATTAATCTTGAAAGATGTTCAAGACATCGTAAATTATGAAATTAGACAAATTATAACGAATGATTATCACATACTACAAATAGGTGGGCATGTAGGAATATTAATTATTAATAAAAAAATTATTAATAAAAAACATTATTTTTGGGGAGGTGTCCGCAAAGATATTGAGAAATTTGTAAAGAGTTGTGATGATTGTCAACGCTATAAACATTTCAACCCAAGCAAAGAACCTTTACGGTTACAAGTACCGCTTGTTCAGAATTGCAAAAAGTTTCTTTAGATTTAGTGGACCTTTGGAAATAGATTCAGAAAACAATCAATATATTTTAACTTTGCAATGATAGTTGACTAAGTTTGTAGGGGCTTACCCTTTACAAAATAAAGAAGCCTGTACAGTGGCAAAGGCTTTTGTAGAAAATTTTATTTTGCGCTATGGCATACCGAATACAATTGTTTCAGATCAAGGCACTGAATTTTTAGCTACAATTTTTAAGAATATATGTGAACTTTTAATAAATTACGAAGCTGCATTCCACAGCATATCGTCATGAAGCTCTAGGTTCTCTGGAAAATTCACATAAAAACTTAGGAGCTTATTTGCGAATGGAAGTGGCAAGGCATACCAATGCTTGGAGCTCGTGGGTGCCATATTGGTGTTTTGCTTACAATACACAGTTCATAGTGAAAGCAAGTATACGCTATATGAACTAATTTTAGGAAAAACAGCTAGATTTCCGCCTAATCTGAGTATAGATTCTTTATATAATTTCGATGATTATCTTTTAGAGCTAAAATATCGGTTGCAACAAGCATGCGGCGATGCGAAAAATTATTTAATTTCATCTAAGCTTAAATGGAAATCGATTTATCATAAGAATCAAAGAACAGCAAATTATAATATAGGAGATAATGTAATGTTAAGATATAATCCAACAAATAAATTGGAACCTATATATAAAGGTCCATATTGTGTAATTAAAGACGACTCCAAATATAGTTATAAAAATAGTTGATAATTTAGTAGAAGTGCACAAGAACAGGGTTAAGTACCAGAAAAATAAAAAAAATGCAAGTCTTTGAGCTCAACATGAATTTTTTTAAATTTCTCCGGGGGAGATGTAATAGTATAATTTATTCTCCTAATAATACACGCGCTTGTCATCTGAAAGTTCAAAGAACTTAGTTTATTAGTTAAGTATTTTATGTTTTAATTAGGTTAAGATTATTGCTGCTTCTGCAAAATGTTGTAACTGTGCAAGCCCAATTCGTAATATGTAATATTTAGTTAATATGAATAAATGATATACCTTTGAATTAGATGGTCGTATTTTTGATTTTAACTTAAAGATGTCCTAGCATATCACATTTCATATTTCATAATTTGAAAGTTGTTCGGAATTCGATCGCCAACACAGTGGTGAAATTTTTATCTCTACAACTGATATTACCAGTTTTATAAATTTGCGGATGAAATATAATATACTCTTCGTTTTGTATTTGCGAAGAGTATAATAATAATGATATCCCAATTTATGTTAATAACATTAATTTACTCCAAAAATTAATAAACAGAATATTCACTATTGATTTGAATTTAAATAAACATATTATAAAATAATTTAATATCAAGTTTGTACCTGCGAAGAGTATAGTAACATTAATAGAAAAGTTAGTGTCAATCCGAAAGTAATGTTGAGTAACCATGCAGAACGACGAATGCCATGTTACCACAAGATTTTATCATTTTTTTTTTGTGAACTCACTGTGTATCTACACTTCTTTCTATTCCTTTAATTCTCTGAATAAATGCGAAAAAGTAACTTAAAGGAAAATAATTAATTTAGAAGAGATGAAATATTTGATGAATATTCACTTATTAAGCTTTAAAGTTTCTATACGCGAGAGCTTGAATGGAAAGCGAAACTTTAATTAGAATTGTGAACATGTAAGGCGGCAGTTCAGAAAATAATCATTATCAAACCAACAGATCACTTCAGCCCCCGTTCTACATAAATTCAGCTGTTTATATGCACGGGAGAATTTGCGTAGGAACTATAAATTCACCCCCCAAGTACTAGAAAGGGACATAAAATTTAATTATACCCCTATAACGTGGTTCTAACTAACACTTTTCTCTATCATGTAAAACATTACACCAAAAAATTATCAATTTTAAAACCCGGAAGTATATAAATTATAGCTATAAATGGGATAGCTCCGCCTGTTGAAGCAGTTTGAAATATGCGAGGTCATTGTAATTTCTAGGAATATTGGAGCAAATTCTACAAAAATTAAATGAAAGATGTTTTAGGTCAAATATAATCATGATAATAATATTAATAAATCCACAGAATAATGGTATTTATATTAATAAATATGTAATTATCTAAGTAAATTATTTCACAAAAACTTATAGTTGAAAATATAATATGATGAACAAGAGCCAGTCCTCTACAAAGGATTTAGAATTTACTAGATGTTGAAGCAACTTTTGCTTAAGGTTTTAAGAATTATTCACTTACGTGCATTGTTTACGTAGAATTCATGATTTAAGAATGAAATGTGAAATTCATAAATAATTTAAAAAAACTAAAAACATACTTTTAAACATTAATTGAATATGTTAAACATTTCAATAAAAAGAAGATAATAATGTTAATAGTAAACCTATGGCGTCATAGAAGAAAACAAATATTGAGGATGAGCAAAGGACAAAAAAGGGACACACGCTTCTAGTCCTGGGGTCTGTTCGGAAATTTATTTGTTAGTATCAAACAAAGAATATAACAGAAAAAAAATAACACAGGATACTAATTAAATTTTCACTCTCAAAATTCATAGCATATAGAATTTTAGTTTCTTCTATAAAACTGATGATACAATCTTCAATTCGTTTATTGTATTAACTAAAGACGGGAAGTACATTAAAGGAAGAATGAAGATTACAACTAATAGTATTATTTTATAATCTGTCACTTGCTGTTCTATTTAGAACACTGGAGGGAAATAAGATCGATGTCACTTCTAATATTACCTGCCACAATTCTCTGTAGGCCGAACAGTTATACATTATTGTTGTTACATGTTCTTTTGGGTAGTCGTAATATTCATACCAAAATTTAGATGGAAGATCAGGATGAAGAATTAGTCTTGTAGGATTGGAATGGCACCACTCCCGTCACAACTCACACCATTTATTTCTGAATTTGAATGTTAATGTATTGAAAGATAGAGTCATATTTTTGGTTCTAATGGATATCTAGAGCCGATGCTGTTTTTTGCTAAAGGAGAACTCTTTATCTACTTTCATTATTGTTTATGCCAATGTCTACTTTTATTCATACAATTTTTTCCATGGCAAGTACATTGTATAGCAGTTTCTAATTTTAGGAATACAAGGGATGGGTTTAATATTATGGAAGATATTGTTTGCTAGTGAGGTAACAACTAATGTTAAAGTTGGATATAATTCCATTTGGTTACGTCATGTGTTTATTTCTATTTTTACATCGATTTCAAACATTAGGCATCGAGCCCAGTTAACGTGAAGATTGAGTAAAGTCCGTTTTAATCTGCTAAGTGACAATGGGTTGGAAATTCCTAACATGAACATGGCAAAAATTTTCCCCTGAATGATATTCATTTAGTCAATGCCTTCTTAAAATAAGTTTGTTTTGGTTACGCCATGAAAGTCAGCAATTACTTATATAGTGGGGTCGGGTAGCTGAAAAAATTTCACATCTGGCACCCAATGCGCCCATTTGAATTCAGATAGCACATGGGTAGACGGCCTTCTAGTGGTGTTGATGACGTAATAAAAATGGCCGCCAAAGTTTTGTGACACACTTCTACATTTCTTTATATAACTTGGGTTTGTATGTAATATCAACATACATTATTAGTGATTTTTAATCAGGAGAAAACGCGCTTTCCAACGTTATATTTGACATTGTTTAAGTTCACAATACCAGAAATATCTGTAACTTTATTAAAATTTTTGTTATTTTGATTTTTTCGAAACATTTTGCTAGATAACTTGGAATCCATTACATGTAACTGAAAACGTGTCCTATACTTTTTTGTTTGTCAAAAAATTACCTTTCGTACGGCATATATCACTTTTATTTTATCATAAACAGTTACTGATAATTTGCCAAGACAATGTAGCGTTGCACAGGGAGTCGTTATGCCAACAATGTAATTTATATGGGTTCCGAAAAGTAATAGAGCGGCTTTATAACTGCTTAAGTAACAAATATAATTATTGTAATTTTTGATGTATACGTAAATGTGTTCTAGTTTGTTTAGAAGATATTATTTTAAATCGTACCCCCTCTCGAAATTTAAATTTTGGGAGGCAACTTCAAAAATGCAATGTGTCTTTCTTTTTCAGCAGATATTGTTTTCGTCTACCTTATAGAAAGACAGAAGTTACCCAGTCATGTCAACAAAGAGGAAACACGAATTGGTTGATGCTACGATTAACCCAGTGGTGGCTCCGTTTATATGGGATCTGTATTTTTTATGCCAGAAGCACTCAAAAGAGCGCTTAATAATTCCGAAGTATGAACGTTATTTAACCATGGCGAAGAATCTTGCAATTTTTGCTGAACATGATGAGTTTCCAAGTGCTATAAGAAATTTGGACAAATCCGAGATATTGATGAACTTTTGACTGAGTATGGTTGAAGCAAATACAGGAAATTCATTCCAATTCATGAAATTTGTGCCAAAATCTCACCGGAAATTTGCAGAAATTTGTTGGCTTTTCATTCTGTAACTGGTTGCAACACAGTTTCCATATTTTCTGGCATTGGCAAGAGGACAGCTTGGAAGGTCTGGATGCCATTTTGTGAAATTGAATGTGGATAGCATTAGCTCTGTACAAGCACCTCTGATATTGATGATAAATGTCCATGATCTGTTGCATCGATTGGTTATTATACTTTATGTTCAAGCATCAGATCTTTAATGCATCAATGACTACGAGTGTTATTTACAAGAAAGAATCGAGCAATCGAAAACATTCCTCCTACAGCAGATGCTTTAACACAATACATCAAACGAGCTACCCTCCAAACAAGAATTTTCTAACAACAGCCTCGTTGCACAATACACAATGCCTTCGCCAACCAAGTGGGGATGGATAGTAACTTCAGGATGATCATACCGACCTGTGTGGACAACAATTCCAGAAGTGTCAAAACACTGTGTACAACTTACCTCCTGCACTTGCTGCAAGTGATGCACATCTTGTAAATGTGTTAAAATGGGAATCCGATGTACGAAACTTTGTGCATGTGAAAGACAGTGCTCCGACAATGATCGGTAATTACAAGTAAATCTATACAAATCATTTGGATAATATTGCATATGACAGCAAGATATTATTTTATTTGGATATTATGGCTGACATTAGTGTATTTGACAATATATAGGATACTATTAAATTGGAATAATATTACATAGGTACTTTTGTTTCTCATTCTTGTACTTAATGTTTGAAACTATCTTACAGTTAATATCAGAATACAAACAAAACAAAATACACACCCAGTTACATAGGGAAATGTAGAAGCGTGTCACAAAACTTTGGCGGCCATATTGATACCTTGATACGTCATCAGCACCGCTAGAGAGTCAGGAAAATTTGCGTCCCGGACTTTTTAGACTCGTTTGCCCATGTACTATCTGAATCCAAATGGGCGCATTGCTTGCCAGATATGAAATATTTTGGTATAATTTGCAGCTACCCTACCCCACTAATACGTATACAGATATTGTTGCAAAAAATGAAGGAAGATCCTTTTATTTTGTGAAACTTCTGAATATATGGACAAACAAACCACCTGGAATTATTAGACGTGTAGAAAATTGTTGAAAACATCATTCTGGTTGGGTGCGCAAATTCCCAGTCCCGCAACAGCACGGCGGGTCATTAAGTATAGTTTCTAGCACACTCGCGATGGAGGTCTGCATAGCATAGGTCAGCGGTAATAATCCCGATTATTAACCAAATCAAAGAATATTCACAAACATTTGGAGGTGTGGTTCCAGCCGCTTCCAGTAGCTGCCCATATTTCTCAATAAAATTTGGTTTGCAAACGTTCCTTCACTTTTTATTAGATACCAAATTGTTGTATAGCGCCTTATATCTTATTATCTATCAACATTTTATTAAAGAATATTGTTTCAATTATCAATTTTCCATATTTAGAATATGCAACTGAACTATATGCTCTTATAGAAAATTATATATGCTTAGTAAGAGTTAAAATAAAAAAATATTTTTTCAACTGGTCTGGGACTTTAATAATCTTTTGACTTCACTACTACGTCTGCAAGTTGCATAATTCGTAAAATTATCTAGGCCTCATAACTTTGATGTCGTACTTGAGATGATATCCACGTAAGATTCAAGAACGTTTTGAAGCTTGTCTTAATGAGCATAAGCTGTACAGATTACACGTGCTTGTTTATTTGTTTATTCTTCTCCTTAACATCATCCACGAATTTAAATCCTCAAGTTACACAGATTTTGCAAACTTCTCCTGACATAGTAAAACACTTGTTTCACTATACGGTGCGCGTTTGTGAAGTAATGTTTAAATTCTATGAAATCGTAGCAACTTCAAAGCTTTCAGACTGGTTGATATTTTGCTGTTCTTTCATGCGTAAGAAAATATTTCTTTAAAAAATATTATGGCGTGGTTAATATTTTGTTAAATGGCAATTTCCAATATAATGAGTACCTATTGTTAAAAATATATTATTTTATACAACTATTTTTCGAGAAAGAAATCAGTAAAGGTATTTACACAGAACTTCCCTCTTTATTTATATAAGGTGGTCATCGTAAAAAAATATTAATTAGGAAGTAATGTTGGAGAATAATCATCGCAATGTAGTTAGCCTTATTATTACAGAGAAAACCTGATAACTTTAAAAAATAAATATTAATTAAATGATGCCAAATAGAGTAGGCTTGTGTAAATGCCTTTACAAATTTCCACCATAGATGAACTATTTCTTAGGATGACCGCTCTGCATGTTTTCCACTAAAACTGTAATAGGTAGCTTCCTTGCCAACTGTGTTAACTACATGCCCAAATATTATTGCCATCTGTCACATTGTTAGTTGTACATTTACGATTGGTAAATAGTGAGGTATTTCTGGAGTAGCTGGTATTATAAATTCGAAATGGCGAATCTCATGAGACTGACATAGTTACATAACTTTTGTAAATTTAAATGAACATGGACCACTAAAGGAGGTGAAATATTTTTTCAAAAATCCAATAACCTTTAAGAAAGCCATCACTATAAAACCTCTGCCTAAGGAATCACTACGTCCACATCCAGATTTTCCACCAAGCCACTTTAAAGAAAACATCTTCAATATATTTGCACTCTAGTTTGTGTAAATTAATTTAAATATTTGAGGCAGATGGCATAGAAAAATTTGAGGCGTCGGCTTCTAGCATATATGTCAAATATGAAGTTTCTGAACTCCTGTCAGCTCGCTCTACTTATTCTCTCTTATTCATAACCTACAACCTCCACCCCTTCAACAGCATAATCTCAATCAGATGTTATTACAATACATACGTGTACTAACTTTCAAGTGAATATTTGAATTTCATATTATTAAATGTTACAGACCGAGAGGCAGACAGATCAACAGACAGACCGACAGCCAGACCGACAAACAGATTTTTTTAACGTGGATGTAGAAGTAAAAAAATTATGAATTGAAATTTCAGTGTCTTTCAGTTAATTGAGCCTTATTACCCAACATCGATTTTGAGGCCGGTTCAAAATCGATATTAGATAATAAGGTTCAACTAATCAACAACTTTGTTTTATAATTATTACTGGCGGTATCTTTAAAGGCGGCTATATTATTTTCAAAAAATGATTATTTCTGCTTTGTTATATTTACGATTAAAGAATCCACTCTGTAAAACTGGAAATTTCTAGTTTTATTAAAAACAAAATATAATTATTTACAAAAATGCAGGAACTGCTAAGTTTCTAAAACAGCATTTGGTTATAAATTGAGAAAGAGCAATCACTCAAAATTCAAATCAACTAATAGCGAATGTTCGATACTTTTAAACTTTAATATCAGACAACCTTTTCGTTTCATTTCCTTTAAAGCCAACTGACAAGTAGTAATTATTCACATGCTGTAAACGAGACGTGACACAGTTTGATCCAAATTCAATCAAATTGTTAGGAAGTCAAGATAGTATTCAGTTAGCGAGATAGTTAGTTAGTTGTGACGGGATAGATATCAAGTCGGAAATTAAAGTGCAATTAATCAGACGAAATATATTATTGTATTCTGTACAGACGTGAGTTTGCCACAGTCTCTCGGGATATGGACCTAATTGAGAAGTTCCATCTGCGTGGAAAATCAATCTCTATAAATCATTGACATTGGTTGTGAGGAAACAGTAATACGAGATGACATTTCTGTGGTGTGCCTAGGCCTTTATAAGTGGCTTCTGATATCCTGTATCGCAGGCTGATATAGACAACTGATTGTACTATGATTTACTGAAATCTGTGTTAACTACTATAGTTATTATTAACAGTAGTTAATTATCATGCAAACTGATTATTAAAACTATATAAACACCAACAACTTGTTGAGAACAGTTCACTTTGGTTTATGTCTTTGCTATTCACAGAAAAATTTACATTCCTAAAATATTAATTGTTTTAAATGAAAGCTTACTTTTCTTCATCAAGCATAGTCACACGTCGCACTATTGTGCCATATGAACATCTAGCTTGACGAAAGTCAAAAATACGACCATCAGATATCCTTAACATTATTAATACAATCGGTAGCCAGATAGGTAAGCTTGCGGTGCCTATGTTTATAATATATAATCATTGCAGGAAGGAAGCAGGTAACGGATATTGCGTTCGCCGCGTTTGAACAAGTTTAATTGGTCAATAAAGTTTAGTTTTATTGTGAAATTATAATTTTAAAATGTTTTATTTATTTAATTGTTGTCATTTGCTAGATAATTATAAAACTTAGTTTCTTGTATAACTTTTGCGAAATTTAGGTAACATTTTAAAATTAAACCTGTCTGTTCATTCTTATGTACGCGAGTTCTTAGTCTATCTATTTAAACTAACCTTCTTTGAGGGTTCTGCACTAATTTTGTTTTCGGAGTGAATAAGGCACCAGTGCAGCTACAAATTAATTACAACAGTGAGAGTGACGAAGAGTAGTATAGTTACTACTAAGTGGCAGTTAATTAACCAGGCTACTTATCAAAGACTTGTTATAATGTAAAAATGATTTGCTTTATTTGTTAGAGTAGTAGATGCAGCATTATTAGCTTCATAAACATTTCAATACACGAAATTAGCCGTTGATATAATTGTCATCATATAATTGAGTTCATTTATATGTTCAAATACTTTTGACCATTCAGTTCTGATTTTGGGACCATAATGCGTCGATTCGATTTCCAGATGCAAAATTGGGAATTTTTATAAAATAGCAGAGATATTGGATGTGTGTGACTTATACTTGCTAGTACTAGTTGGTAAAAATTCAAAATAACGAAAGTCTAATACTCCGATTTTGTACACTAGACTGTGATGTACAATTACGGTAGATGAATAAGAAATAACATTGACGATGTTATTTGACATTTCATCTAACTGTCCAGACGTAGTATAAAGAAATCTAATACTTTGGCTTCTAGTATTATATTTTATTTATATTATATTTTATATTCTATTATGTAATATTGACTTATCCTATATCATGTATTTGTGATCGACAGGATTAATAAATTATTATTATTATTATTATTATTATTATACACCAAATTCAAAATATCTGTAGTCTTACCAGCTTGCTTTACTTACTTTTCCCTACTTATCCCTATTTACCCCCCCCCCCCCCTCATTTTCAACGAAATCATCTCAAAATATAATTTATTTCCAGATGTCATACTGTTATAATACACACGTGTACCAAACAAGCGAATATTTCAATTCTGTTTTATAAAATCCCTTAATAATAGAGTGGGGGTGCAGAGATTAGAATGTCTTAAAATAATCTGAGGTATTGGTTTCTAGCATATGTACTAAATCAGAAGTTTCTGTAATTTTACCACCTTGCTTTACTTATTTTCCCCTATTTGTCACTATTTAACCCTGCAATGGAATTATGTCAAAATATAATCTAATTGCAGATGTCGTTATAATACATACGTGTATCAAATTTCAAGTGAATATCTCAATTTTATTTTATCAGCCATTTTTATAATGGAGTGAGTAGAGTAGGTGGAAAATACTATAAAAAAATCTGTGGTCTTGGCTTCTAGTATATACATCAAATCCTAAATTTCTGTACTCCTATTTTTTCTAATTTACCCCTATGTAAACCCCAACCCTTCACCAAAATTTGCGCAAAATATAATCTAGTTTCGGATCTCGTCTTCATACACATGCGTAATACTAAATTTCAAGTCAATATCTTAAACCGTTTCTGTGAAAACGTGCACAAAAAAAAGTTACAGACAGACCAGACCGATCGACAGACTGGCAGACAGAAAGAAATTTTCTCTTTGCTCAAATTTAAAATCTCGACGTTTTATGACATTTTAAGCCTATTACAATAAAAAAACTCTTGAAATTCTTTTTACGATTACTATACTTCCACTCCACTACGTGGTAAAACAAACAAATAATAGAATAGAATTAATTTTCACCCAACCTTGAAATCGATATTAGGTAATAAGGTTCTAAATTAACAGAGAGACGATGCAATTTTATATCATAATTTTTAGGGACCATTTTGCTTTTAGTCCAATAATTATAAAGATTTCCATAACAAAAAATGTTATCTGAGAGTTTCCTTCAGTAACAGTTAGTGGAGGGATTAAACATCACAAAACCATAAAAATCAGTTGAGGATGCCACGCAACTCCCCCAAAAAAACACCCCTTAGGTGAAAAAAGCCTTATTTTGCTGATAACTCGTTAACCGTTGAAGTTATAAAAACATTGCTCATCATAAAAAAGAAAGCTTGACTAATTGCCTAAAAAAGCATCCACTTGTAGTTTTCTTGAATATGCCATGGAGAACCAAACAAGCTGATAAGAAAAATCAAAATGAGTTTTAAAGGAGATATATTATACAATACTCTCTTGTGTTGGCATTTTTGATGGCTATTGATATTTATTAGTATATAAAAATAACAATATAATATAGTTTTCTCTTGATTTTCTGTGCACTTAACTCTTCATAGGACCATGAAAAATAACTTAATTTAATATAAGTTATAAATGCATTGTCTTTTAGTTCAAGGTAGTACTTCAATGCAGAAAAAGTTAGGAATAACAATATTCACAATTACAAATTTACCAGCATGTTGAAGTTAGCCAAATAAAATCCAAAAAAGGCTGCATATTCAATTTTTTGTTGATATTTTTATTGAGCAATTTTTTAACTATTAAATGATTAGAAACAATAGTTATATGATATATAAATTAAAAAAAAATTGGCTAACTTCAACACGCTGGTAAATTTATAAATGCCAATATTTGTACCTTGAACTAAAGGACAATGCATTTATAACTTATATTAAAGTCAGTTATTTTTATGGACCTGTGAATAATTATATGCAGAAAAAATCAAGAGATAACTATATTATATTGTTATTTTTATATACTAATAAATATTAGTAGCCATCAAAAATAGCAACACAAGAGAATATTTTATATCCCCGTGGAAACCTATTTTGAATTTTCTTCCTAGCTTGTTTGGTTCTCGAGCAATTCAACTTTTTCTATAGGCCGCGCGCAAGAAATTTCAATTTTTGTCAACATCGATTTTCTCGAAAACCTTGGCATATACAAGAAAATTACAAGAATATCTTTTCTTTAGGCAATTAGGCAATTTATTTTGATGTGCAATTTTTTTATATCTTCAACAGTTAGCGAATTATCAGTAAAATAAGCCTCTTTTCACCTAACGGGTGTTTTTTTGGAAGGTTTGCGCGACACCCTCAGAACTGATTTTTATGGTATTGTGATGTTTAATCCTCCCACTAACAGTTGCCGAACGAAACTTTCAGATAACATTTTTTGTGAGCTTCTGGTGTATTTTTTACTTTACCTACTGGATTATTTAGGCGGTTCAATTATTTCTAAAATATTTTAAATATATTTCTAAATAATCTAGAAGACTTTTGAAAGGATAGGAAAACTTATGCAGTAGGTCTTGAGGTGTTCAGATATTTGGAATAAATTAAATGAAAAATTGATTTCTAAACATACGTTTCTTTGTACCTTAAAATATCTAGTTACTTGCATGAATCTAAAATATTTATTAACTGAAATTTTGAACGTTACGCAAATAAACTAGATCGTATTAAGCAAATATGTTCAAAGCACAGCAGAAATTGAGCCGATCCCTTATTTAGAAGCGGAAACTTCCGCATCAATGTGCAGTGGTTGATACTCCAAATCAGTATGTAACGCCAATAAACTAGCCCGCAATAACAATGCAATGAAGATTTATCTCACTCCTTGTGAACTTCAAATAGTCGCAAAGCAACAAGCCATTGGCTTTGTAAGCATTCGTATCAGTCGTAAAGTTCAGCTAGTCTACATGGCTTGTTTGCTTGGCTGTTTGCGGTTAAGGGTTAAATTCTAGTTAGGTGCTTTTACAGAGCTTTCAAGTTAAATTCGGCCACAGTTTACATTTTATGTTGTTCGTGCTCTATTTAAATATTACAAAACGGGAATTTTATTATCTTGGTTTGGGTAAATGATTCTATATTTCCTTGCTAGGTAAAATACCGAAATATCTCCTCTCTTGAATTTAAAGCTTAAATACGTATTTAAATTTAGCGATTTTCAACTAATGTTATCTTTAACTACTATATTCGGTTAGTTTACTACGTAAAGTTTCAGAATATCTAAATTGTTTCTTCAATGCACATAGAGGAGAGGAAGTATAGTAATTTTAAAACAAAATGCAAATATTTTTCTCGTAGAAATAGGTTTAGAATGTCATGAAACGTCGACATTTTAATTTGGGTGAAGAAAAAGTACAGTCTGTCTGTCTGTCAGTCTGTCTGTCTGTAACTTTGTTTTGTACGCACGTTTTCTCTGGAACTAAGATATTGACTTGAAATTTTATATACGTATGCATAAATACAAATAACTCAGTAGTTAATAATGACAGTGTAAAAATTTTGGGCGTCATTTTAAATGACACTCTAAGCTGGTTCAACTACATAGAGGAATTATCCAATAATTTATCAAGTATAATTTTCCTTTTACGTAGGCGAAAAACTTTTCTTTGTTTTAGTACTTTAAAAAATTGCTATTTCACCATGTTCCATTCCCACATTAATGATGCAATTATCCTATGGGGTGGTTCATCGCAGTCAATAAAAATTTGCCGATTGCAAAAAAAAGCTGTCAGATTAATTGATAATGCTGGCTGGCGAGACCACTGTCAACCAATTTTCAAAAAATTAGGTATAATGCCAGTTCCTTCTTTGTATATGTATAGTACGTTAGTAGAAATACATAAAAATAAAGAGGCATTCTCGACTAATTCTAATTTTCACAATTATGAAACAAGGTCAGCCTCACAACTCAGACAGTCTCGTTTTAGATTAACAAAATCAAGAAAAAACACATTAAATCTCCAATTATACAATCATATTCCTGATGACATAAAATCTTTCAATTTTAATGGCTTTAAATGTAAAATGAAAAGACACTTCTTAAATTATTGCTTTCATTCAGAAGAAGAATATTTAATACTGTTTTTTAATACTTATACCTCTTCTATGAGTTTTAATTTTGTAATTTTTAAATTTCTTTGTTTTTGTATCCTATTGTCCTCGTTAGTATACTCTATCCCACATTTTTGAGAAGCACTGCAAAGTAAACACTTCATGCTGTATACATGGCATCATTAGTTCAGTAATTTATATGTAACATGTAATATATACTACTATTCACTGATGTTGTATTTATACAACTTTTTACATCAACAATTGACGTAACTATATTTTTATGTTGTGAATATTCATTTGTACTAGTTTTTTGTTTTTTTTTACATTTAAATTTTATTTGTATTTGGATTGTCTATATTTAAGGTTTACGCTTGCCAAAAACAATTTTTTTGTAACTTGGTTAAATAAACATTTCTATTTCTATTTCTATTTCTATTTTAACAAGATTTGGAACTGGATTGTTTTCTGTACTTATCTGGTAAGGAGTTGGGGTTTGAATAGGGGTAAATAGGGGAAAATAAGTAAAGCAAGCTGGTACGAGTATAGAAACTTGGAATTTGTTGTATACACTAGAAGCGAAGACCGCTGATTTTTTATAGCATTTTCTCCACTACACTATTAAAGGAGTTGCTAAGAAAAAATGAGATATTCACTTGAAATTTCATACACGTATGTAATGTAATGACATCTAATTGAGATAATTCTGTTGAAGTGGGGGGGGGGGGGTATAAATTGGTGAAAATAAGCAAGCTAATAAGTGTTCACAAACTTAATTTTTGGCGTATATGCTGGAAACCAATGCCTCAAATTTTATTAAAATTCTATGACCAATTATTTCCACATACTAAAGTGCAAATATAATCAAGATGCTTTCCTTCAAAGGGACTTGGATGAAAAATCTGGATGTCAAAGTAGTGATTCCTTAGACAGCGGTTTTTAACTTATTGTATTCATTGAAAACTTACAGACATTTTTTCGCTTAAATATAGAAACTTCAAATAGAGTTGATATTCTCTTTCTTTTCACAACGCCTAGTAGACGTCTTGTAGCGCATACATTATTTTACACGATGTACCTTTACTGTATGATACGACTTATATCGTCACGCCATTTGTCATGGTTGCCTGTTAGGCGTACGGTCATTGAGTCCTCGTATTTAGGTGCTTTATATTTGCTAGGTCTCTATCACAATTTTCACTTTGTTGTCATTTACTCAACAATTATTGTTTCGAGAATCTAGGGCAGATGGATGCACTTATCTTCACTAAAGTGAGCATACTAACTTACCGTTACTCCAGCAGTTTTACCGGTTTTCAGTTTTTGTATGGCTTTTTTCATTTTTAATGTGAATGTTGAAGGTACTCGTTTGTAGTCCTGGTTGTAACAAGGCATTTTTATGCATGCCGATTGTTTAGTTTTATAATTTGAATTATCAGAGCTTAGTGGGAATTGCGTGATGGCACTACCTGATATGGCTAAGACAGGATTGCGGGGAGACGGCGAAATGCGAGAAGCGCGTCAGGCAGGCTAACTTAGGCGACAGACGATCACAGTAAAGGTCGAAGAGAGTTAAAATAAAAATTGCGCAATAAATGAAACAAAAATCTGGATTTATTGTTAACAACATGTTCTACTATAAACCAGCTAAATTATTCAGTTTTACGGGGGAATATCGTGTAAGTACCTTTGAGTAACCGTTGAACGTTAAAAACGAGTGATACCGAAAGTTGAATGAAGCTTAAGTTTGATAGTGTCGAATTAAAGAATTGCTGTTGTAATGAAAAATTGTATGTACCGTCATGTTAAACTAAATGTAGTAGGAAAGACAGCGTTTCGAATTTGTGAAAAGTGAACGTCAATGTGGATAATGCAAATTTGTTATCCGGGCTCCTATTTTCCCGCCAAAAATGGCGTACCAGTAGCATCGCTTCGTGGAGTTTCTTCAACTTTTCAGAATGTCAACGAGAAAACAGGTACCCATCATTGATTGTTTAAATTTTAGTAACTTTGTCGTACGTTGCCGTTCCTGCCACTAAGCATTTAGAACTGTCACGATTCGTTTCATATATTTATTAACTTTCAAACAGCAAAAGTAATTTTGTATTTCTGTGTTAATAATAATATGGACAAATGATTTGTTTATCTGGCATTACCGTGTTCATAATTAGATTTGCCGTGTATCTTAATATAACTTTGATTTTAACTATATAATGGTCACTGTATTTATCAATTATTTGTTTAAGTTAACACATATGACGTGTCTCCCTTGCACTCTTGAGCATAACTATTAAGCTCATTAAGTGTTGAGTTTACTTAAAATAACTAATTGCTACATATTTTTGAGGATATATATCAAGCTTCTTTGTTTATATTTAAGTATACTACAAACTTTATTCTTATCTTCAAGTATACCTGTTTGAGTATTTTGTTTTTCTAGGTTTAAGAATATTAAACCATTTTCATTAACTTTACATTTTCAAAACAATACATGCTTTTTTTTGGTTTTCTTGTCCAAAGTGATTTTCCTTTTAAAATGATACATAATAAATTGTTAATTAAGTTGTGTTTTCTTATTTTTTTTTATTTTGCCTATTTTGTATAAATTCTTATTCAACCGGTTTTTCTATAGCTTTTCGGTGGATTCAAAAACATAGTGGCGCCCATTAGTATTCCTTTGTTAGTGTTTATATTAACCTTTGTTCATGAAATTGAGGATACAGTAAGCTATTGGTGATATGTTTCAAATAACTGTACATGTTTTATCTGTCAGCAAGCTGACAGATTATTCCCACTCTTTGAGTTGAGATCTCTAAGTCGTGGCGAATTTTTTATCTTTCCTATTAAGGAAAATTAAACATTAAATGCTGTCAGTCTTATTGAAACTCAGAATAGTTGCTTTAGTAACTTTTGAAAAGATTTTTGCAGTATTATTAGTAAACCTCAGAAATCTACTCCAAGTCAGTCCTAAAAGTAGGTACTAGTTGAGTCCTTAGTTGAGTGCATTTTAACTTCTATCATGGTAATGCAACTCCTCAACGATCAATCATAAACATACTGTAACTATAGGGAAATAATAAAATATAGATAAAAGAAACTTTTAAAAATAAAATGTGATCATTACCAAACGTAAGTTATAAATTATCTAGTCAAACTACTTACCATCTCAAAAATAGATGCAATTTTAAACAATGTTTACGAACCATTACAAACTAATTAACAGTAATATAAATGGCAGTATCATTAATGAAGGTTGATTTCACGTATTATATATCCCGAATTGGCTTATCTGCTTATTCCTAGGATTATACCTAATCGCATATTAATGTAGGATTACCACAAGACTTCTTACTCACAAATCTATTTACTATGAATCGCAGAAAATCCTTCGAACCACATATCACAGCCTTATCCACTCGATATCACAGAGCATTCTTGTTAAGAGACTCGAGACAAACTTTAGAATCTATAGAACCGTTCATGGGTGGATTGAAATCAGTTATGAATATTTTACAGAATTAAATTAGAGTAAACATTATCCTCTCCGCCGATTAATTGAACTACTTATATTCCAACTGTTGCACACATTATTTAATACTCGCAGTCTTTTGTAAACAATATTAGTTTTAGATACTTTAAATTTAATGGTGCTAACACGGTGAAACACTCGTCCTGTTAGAATAAGATAAAAAAATGTACGTCCAACCCATTATAGTTTTTCAGGCGATTCAAAAATATGGTGGCGCCCATTAGTATTCTTTTGTTAGTGCTTATTAACCTTTGATCATGAAATTGATGATACAGTAAGCACTTGGTGATATGTATCAAATAACTGTACATGTTTTATCTGTCAGTTAGCTGACAGATTATTTCCAATCTTTGAGTTGAGATCTCTAAGCCATGGCGAATTTTTTAAGCAATTATCTTTCCTATTAAGGAAAATTAAACGTTAAATGTTTTCTTATTCAAACTCAGAATAGTTGCTTTAGTCACTTTTGAAAAGATTTTTGCAGTGTAATTAGTAAACCTCAGGAATCTGATCCAAGTCAGTTAAAAGTACCAGTTAAGTCCTTAGTTGAGTACATTTTGAATTCTGTCATATTAATGCAACTCCTCAAATATCAATCGTAAATATACTACTGTAACTAGAGGGAAATAATAAAATATAGGTAAAAGAAAGTTTTAAAAACAAAATGTACTAAATCAATTGATTGATTTCATTGGGACAGAGCAGTAGTCCAATAGTGGACCTAGTTCGGATGAGTGATCATTAACAAAGGTAAGTTAAAAATTATCTAATCAAACTATTTACCATCTCAAAAATAGATGCAATGTTATACAATGTTTACGAACCATTACAAACTAATTAATAGTAATATAAACGCCAGTATTATTAATGAAGGTTGATTTCACGTATTAAATATTGGCTTCTCTGCTTGTTTCTAGGATTATACCTATATCGCACATTAATGTGGGATTATCACAAGACTTATTACTCACAAATGTATTTACTATGATTCGCAGCAAACCTTTCTAACCACATATCACAGCCTTATCCACTCAATATCACAGAGCATTCTTGTTAAGAGACTCGAGACTAACTTTAGAATCAATAGAACCATTCATGGGTGGATTGAAATCAGTTATGAATATTTTACAGAATTAAATTAGAGTAAGCGTTATTCTCTCCGCCGATTAATTGAACTTCTTATATTATAATTGTTGCACATATTATTTAATACTCGCAGTCTTTTGTAAATAACATTAGTTTTAGATTTCTTAAATTTAATGGTGCCAACACGGTGAAACACTCGTCGGTTTAAAATAAGATATAAAAATGTACGTCCAACCCATTATTGTTTATAACCTGTGGCTCTATTTCGAGCTTAAGACTTAGCCGTTCTGCCATTTTACGGTGTTAGTTTCGAAGATTTGATGTTATCTCAAACAAAATGTATATTTTGTTTGACAGACAAACAGGCGACAGACAGACAGACAGACTGGCGGAATTGAAAAACCTAGATTTTCGTAATCTACATGATCTGAAACGTACAAATCTGAAAAAATCTCTGATGGTGATTTTTTTCTCGAATATAATACTTCCCTTCAGTATGCGAGGGAAGTAAAAACTACCAATATTGACTTTCTATTTTGGGTGGCTCCCACACCTTCTGGAGGAGTGGGCAAAAAAGTATTAAACTAGTTGCAGCATTTAATAGAGAATTAAATTATAAAAATAAATCGGTACAGGTATTTACACAGGTATTTGTAGAGGGTGATTGATCTAAAAAATTATTAATTATGAAACGACATATGAGAATTATAATCGGAATGTACAGGTTGCCCATCCTAGAATGGCCGATGAGATTAGGATGCGCAGCAGTCGAGACCCGCCCACCTCTACGGAGGTCACTTGTTTATGTTCCTTGCTCGTGTTAACATCGGTGGTACAGTCTCGAGAAAAGTGCTTGTAGTGTATAACTTATATTTAATGCACGAGTACATATTAGAAGTATCTACTTATACACATTGTTACGTGTACTATCACTAGCAGTATTTATAAGAAAATATCATGGTATTTGAAAGAAAAGTAAAACATAAATCTTTGTCAAGAAATTATAAGTTTTGTTTTAAAATTTACGGAGCAGGGATCTACAGCTGGAGCTGAAGCTCCTATTATACCATTTTGAAAAGTATGTGTAGGTACCTACAAATTTATTATCAGTTGTATTATGTATAGCAAAATATATTTTATTTTAATTGCATAAAAAATTATATATAAATAGTGTATAAAGACAGAATATAAAAAGGGACAATTTTTGTAACCACGGCTGCCTACCGGGTATCACGTGTTGAAGTGTCATCATTAGAATCATTATCATTATATTCTTACCGGATACTAATATACGATTGAAATGTATTGACCCCTCACTTTAACAGCGAATATCTCAGAAACGGAGCAGCAGGAAAAATTGAAAAATGTATTTGTTTATTATGGGTATATTCTAAATCAATCACTAAAATTTGAATAATGTACATTGGACACTTTAGAAGTTCTGCTAAGATATATTCAAAAATGTCCTACATTTTAAGGAAATTTTGACCATACCAGTTTTAAATCCATTATATCTTGGAAAATATGCATACCCTGTAAATGATATTTTAGACATCGATAAAGCACGGCATTTTTTGTACGAGGAAATTTTTTCATAATTCTTTAAGTATTTTAAAATTTTGCAGTTATTCTCAAAAACGTGACGTCATGTTTATTCAGTTATTTGTCAATGTATTTAATTTTTCTTTTATTAATACCTAATTATATAAAATTTAAGCATTTTCAGAAAAAATAATTGGTATATATCAAACATTAATTTAGTTTTCAAGCGTAAAGGATAATATCATTGCAAGTTTGCAATACTATTATGTATTACGCTTGATAACTAAATTAATATTTTGTTCCTCCTTCAATTCTTTGGGAATTTCACTGCCACATGTATGTTTTCTTTCTAAGCGGTGCTAGGGGAATCTACAAAATATATCACAATTAACCAGTATTACTGGTAAAAAAACCTCTACGCCCGTGACGTTTACGTCAAAGGATCAGTTAAAGGTTGGTTTTGATAACTAAACAACACAAATAAGTATAAAAGCTTGAAATTAAATATTTCGCCGACGTTTCGGAAATCTAATCTGTTTCCTTTCTCAAGGCTTTTTTTTGAAAAATCTTTTTTGCTGTGTATGACAAATACACAGCTCTAAGAATGTTTGTTATATTCAATATCCATAGATACTTACTATTTACATAGAACTGTTGATATAGTTAACAGTTTTTTAGTTTCTATACAATGTTAAGTTTGTGAAGTTCTTCTTTTAACATTGGCAGCCAAGTTGTACAGACATCTACGGAACAATTCGACACGCAATTATCCTCATTCAATAATATTATCGCGGATTCTTTTATTTTTCTTTTTTTGCTATCTGCCTCTTTTGTTAAAATTTTTGCCGAGTCCCAGTTTATTCTATGTCCGTTCTCCCACGCGTGTTCGCGTGGGAGAACGGACATAGAATAAACTGGGACTCGGCAAAAATTCCCAAAGAATTTTTGCCGAGTCCCAGTTTATTCTATGTCCGTTCTCCCACGCGTGTTCGCGTGGGAGAACGGACATAGAATAAACTGGGACTCGGCAAAAATTTTAACAAAAGAGGCAGATAGCAAAAAAAGAAAAATAAAAGAATCCGCGATAATATTATTGAATGAGGATAATTGCGTGTCGAATTGTTCCGTAGATGTCTGTACAACTTGGCTGCCAATGTTAAAAGAAGAACTTCACAAACTTAACATTGTATAGAAACTAAAAAACTGTTAACTATATCAACAGTTCTATGTAAATAGTAAGTATCTATGGATATTGAATATAACAAACATTCTTAGAGCTGTGTATTTGTCATACACAGCAAAAAAGATTTTTCAAAAAAAAGCCTTGAGAAAGGAAACAGATTAGATTTCCGAAACGTCGGCGAAATATTTAATTTCAAGCTTTTATACTTATTTGTGTTGTTTAGTTATCAAAACCAACCTTTAACTGATCCTTTGACGTAAACGTCACGGGCGTAGAGGTTTTTTTACCAGTAATACTGGTTAATTGTGATATATTTTGTAGATTCCCCTAGCACCGCTTAGAAAGAAAACATACATGTGGCAGTGAAATTCCCAAAGAATTGAAGAAGGAAAAAAATTAAGATAATGCCACAAATAACATTTAGACAATAAATTAATATTTGATATATACCAATTATTTTTTCTGAAAATGCTTAAATTTCATATAATTAACTATTTTAATAAAACAAATTTAAATATATTGATAAATAACCGAATAATCATGACGTCATGTGTTTGAGAATAACTGCAAAATTTTAAAATAAAAAATTATAAAAAAATTTCCTCGTACAAAATGCCGTGCTTTATCGGTGTCTAAAATATTATTTACAGGGTATGCTTATTTTCCAAGATATAATGGATTTAAAACTGGCATGGTAAAAATTTCCTTAAAAACTAGGACATTTTTCAATATAACTTAGCAGATCTTCAAAAATATTCAATGTACATTATTTAAATTTCAGTAATTAATTTATAATAGACTCATAATAAACAGATATTTTTTTAAATTTTTTCTGTTCCTCCTTTTATGAGATATTCGCGGTTAAATTGGGGGGTCAATACGTTTTAATCGTATATTAATAATGTAATTTAATATTAATTGCTAGATTACTTCGGAAGTTGGATAGAGCAGAGGTAAATAAAAAATATGTTGTAAGCATTTATCTCAAACTTTATAATTGTAGTTTCATTACATTTAATCTAACGTGTATGTAATTTGTATGTTTGCTATATCGTATTGTTTACTTGAAACTAAAACAATTAAATATTATAATTTACAAATATTTCAAATATAAAAAGAACTGTTGTTCATTCGAAAATATCAATTAACCTGTGACATACCGGGATTCTCGGTGAATTAAGAGCACATTTTACTGAAACTTCTTCCCCGACTGTACTGCGTTCATAGTTAAGAAACTTGTCTCTATCCAACGGCGACGATATTTCTTCTCTCTCTGCGCGGCTATCGGCCATCCTACAATGGTTTACTTGTATTCATATCACTATTATTACAAAGAAAATCTGATTACTTTTAGTAAAAAACTTACACAGAATGTTAATCCGAAACACGTAGACTATTGCTCGGTGTTGATCCCTATTAGTTTCATCGAGCCATGCCTAGTGCGGGGTGGGCGAAATTCAGAAAATAATTCTATTCGATAATTTGGAGATTAAGCCAGAGGTTACTGTAATATGTAGGACACTTAGAGTAACCTATACTGGATCTAATAAAGTCAAAAATAAAGAACCCAAAAATTGGTAAATACAATATAGAGATGCCAGAATTATCGCAAAATTTTGCAGATTTATGTGAAATTTCTACATGATATTCTCTGATAATGAGTCAGATGTTAAAACTTAAAATTTCAATACACCGGGCATTTTCCCTACTTCCTAGACATTATACGAAAGGCTACTAAAAGGGTGAACATTTTTTAGAAAAGATACGAACGGCCTTTAAAAAGAGATTATGAAAGAAAATTTCACCCTTGTATTTTTAGTCGACATCAATGTCTATGTTGGGTATAAAGGGCTAATTAATCGGGTGAGGGTGGAATTAAATTTGATAATTTTTGTGATCGTTTCTGAAAACCTGTTCAACTTTTAATTTTTTTAAATATTTGTTCTGAAGTGGTGCTTCGTAAATTTGAACCAACTGTATAAATATGTAAATATTTCGGTACCGGCAGTTACTAGCATTTGTTAAGAAATACATTGTCTTGTGTTAGTTGTACACATATATAATTCTCTATAATATTTCAAAAACAAAATTCTTGACTTTCTTGAACGATTACAAATTACAACTGTGAAAAATGATGTCAGCAATTATATGGTGTGACAGCCTGAAGTTCTACAACTTCAAGATTGTATTTGCGATTGTATAGGTACACATTCATATTTCAAGAAGTTTTGAGAGAGTTTATGCTCGAAACTTTAAATTTAGCTCACATACGTACTTTATTAAAAATGTCCAAACTTTTTCAATTTCTGAACAAATTGTAATAATTTTAAATCTGATCAAGTTATATTTCTTTCCGCTCATTTTTCATATGGCTATTTGTCGCAATATAAATCTAAGTCTGACAAGTCAAGTTGTTGAATTTAGCTCTTCTAATAGTGCACTATGCAAAATGTGCTTAATTGCTTCCACAACTACGTACTGGAGAGGAAGTATAGTAATAGTAAAAAAAATTCAATTTCTTTTTTGTTCAAATGGGCTTATAATGTCATAAAGCTTCGAGATTTAAAATTTAAGCTAAGAAAATTTCTGACCGTCCGTTGACCGGCCTGTGAATTCTGCTGTGCGAACGCAAAGTTATGGACTTGAAATTTAGTACACACATGTATCATGAAGTGATTATATTTTGCGCTAATTCCTGTGAAGGGTTGGGGGAGAAATAGGGGTAAAGAAGGGAAAATAAGTAAAGCAAACTGGTAAGAAAAATTTGGGATTTGGTGTATACCGGGTGAGTCACGAATTGCGCTCGCCCCGATATTTCCTAAAATATTTGGAATAGAAAATTGAAATTTGGAGGCCTTATTACACGACTAAAATGCCATCTTTTCAATAAAAAGCCTAGTTTGGTGCACGTCCGGTTTGACCAGAAATGCCCACAACTTTCGATTTTTAAATGGAACACCCTATATATTTTTACATTTTTGGAATCTAGAGGAAATTTTGAATACAATACATCCATTTTGGTCACTTTTTGATAAACATTAAAAATTTTATTAAAAAATCTATTTCTGAATCCAGAGTGCTGTGGTGCCAAAATATATTTTAGTTTGTGTGCTACGTTACTATAAACTATAAAAAGTGCAATATGATTGCATTACTTAATTCTCTAGAGGCGTTTAAAATTTTTAAATGTGATTTTTACCAACTAACTCGTTTTTTTTAAATGGGAATTTAATCGTTCACCAACATTTTTAAATACCTCATTTTCATACGAATCTAATGATACCAAAATTTTGAAAATCCGCTCAGAAATATTTGAGGTTTCAGCCAAAATACAATGCAACCAAGCTTTTAGAAACATGCGGCTAATAGATAATAGATTAGTGGGCTTTGTAAACTAAAATGGCACATTTCTGTGTAAATCTGGTAACCTAATAAAATTGGAAAAATCATAGTAGCCATTGAATGTAATAAAACAATATCAGCTGTCAGACAGACTCGTGTAGTTATAGGCAATCTTGAGCTATCAAACATTTAATAATTGTGAGCGCAAAGAACGTTACAATTAAGTTTAACATAGGTATGTGGAGGTAAACACAATTACATCCACAAGGATATTTGCAATAGAATGCGACATCAGTTCGGTTTTCAGAGTTTTATTTAAATGAACATAAATATCGGGCCTATAAATAAATAAAAATCAATTCCGTATGAACAATTAAACTTAAACTAGGTAACAGTAGGTATCTTTAAAATAATTAAACCATAAATTGACATTTATAGATATTGTTCAAAATGTCCACCATTTTTTTCTATACACAATTCGGCTCTGCGTAAAGTTGCTTGAATGGCTCTACGCAATTCAGCCGGCGTTATTTCATTAAGAGCCCGTACGGGACTTTATTTTGCAGCTCTTCACGGGTATCGGAAGAAGTTTTATAAACTTTATTTTTGAGAGTGTCCCATACATAATAGTCGAGGGGTGTTAAGTCAGGTGACCTAAGAGGCCACCTGATATGACCTTGATTTGATTCCAAATATTTTAGAAGCTAAGGAATCAGATTTTTTTTATAATATCTTCCAGCACCCCATTACTCCCACTCCATTATTAAAGGGCTTGATAAAATAAAACCGCTGCCTAAGGAATCACTACTTCCACATCCAGATTTTTCATCCGAGTCGCTTTAAAGGAAATATCTTGATTATATTTGCACAGTAGCATGAGGAAATTATTGGTCATAGAATTCTAATGATATTTGAGGCACAGGTCATAGAAAAGTCTGAGGCGTTGGTTAAAAATGAAGTTTCTAGCTTACTTTACTTATTTTTAACTATTCACAACCTAGCGCCTTCCACCCCTTCAATCAGATGTCATTACAATACACACATGAACTAACTTTCAAGTGAATACCTCAATTTTATCTTATCAATTCAATTAATAATGAAGAGGGGTTAGTGGAGGTGGGAGAGAGCGTTAAAAAATATTAGGAAGAAATCTGAGGCATTGGTTTCTAGTATATACACCAAATCCCAAGTTTCTGTACTCTTACAGTTTGGTTTACTTATTTTTCCGTATTTAAAAAAAAAAAAAACCTATACTTACCTTCCCCCCACTCCCTCAACAAAATCATGTCAAAATATAGTCTAGTTTCAGATGTCGTTACAATATGTACCAAATTTCAAGTGAACATCTGAATTTAATTTTATCAATTCTTTTAATAAGGGAGTGGGGGTGGTGGGGGGATGGAAAATATTATTAAAAAAATCTGAGGCCTTCGCTTCTAGTATATACACCAAATACCAAATTTCTGTACTTTTACCAGCTTGCTTTACTTATTTTCCTCTATTTACCCCTATTTAACCCCCAACCCTTCAACGGAATCATCTCAAAATATAATCTAGTTCCAGATTTCGTTATAAAACATACTACATGTAAATTTTAAGTGAATATCTCAATTTTATTTTATCAACTCCTATCATAATGCAGTTGGGGTGGGGTGTTAGTGAGTGGAAAATATTATATGAAATTTCGAAGCCCTGGCTTCTAGTACATACACCAAGTTTCAAGTTTCCGTACTCTTATCAGCTTGCCTTACTTATTTCCTCCTATTTGCCCATATTTACCTCCCCTCAAACCTTCACCGGATATGTTCAGAACACAATCCAGTTCCAGATCTTGTTATAATATATATGTGCACAAAATTTCAAGTCAACATCTTAAACCGTTCCGGAGAAAACATGCGGATAAAAAAGTTACAGACAGACAGACAAAACACTTTTTTTCCTCAAATTTAAAATCTCGACGTTTCATGGCATTCTAAACTTATTACAAGAAAAAATATGGAAAATTTTTTTGCGTTTATTATACTTCCAATCCACTACGTGAATGTGGAACTAAAATTGAAATATTCACCTTTAATTCGGTTCTCGTATGTATTAGAACGACATCTGGTACTAGATTATAGTTTGAGATGATTACTTTGCTAGAAGCCAACTAATTTCTTTTATGACATTTGCCTCAAATGTTGATAATTATTAAAATTCTATGACCAATTATTTACACATACTAGAGTGTAAATATAGTCAAAATGTTTCCTTTTAAAGAGACTTGGATGGGAAATCTGGATGTGAAAGTAGTGATACCTTCGGCAGTGGTTTTTATGTTTTATGTAATCTATTTTGTAAAGCGCGCATCCCTAATTTATTCTTGAAATGTATAATGTTAGTTGTTAATCCAGTTTTTGAGTTGAGAAGAAGATGGATGACAGATGAGTATTCATGATTGGGAAGTAATAGTGTATCGAGCGGTTGTTTATAGAATAAGAAATGAGCTGAAATATACTAGGAGCTTCACTTATTTGGTCCTTTTTTTGTTCTCTATTTAGTTTTTGTTTCCCTGACCTCATAGAGTAAAACGGGTAGCGGCATTCTTTCAGCGTATCAAAATCCTATGGAACTAGCTATTTAGGTCCGATTTACTTGTATTTGTCCGATTTACTTGTATATATACTCTAGCATTTCTTAATAAACACAAAGATAAAATAATGTTTGTAATATCTATATTTTGTTTTTATTGTTACTATCGCTTTTTGAAGATTTTAGACAGCTGAATAAGAAGGTGTGGTTCGTTTTACTCAATCTCGTAGCGTTGTCCAGTTATTAGGGCACGAATATAGGTACTAATGAACTTTTTGGCACTTTTAGGTTAAGTTTTCTCAAGACTGTGACGTTATAGTGCAAAACGGCCCACGGTATTGAGTTCAGCACATCAATAATTTTCGGAATCACCTATTTTGGTTGAAAAAACAAAAAAATTTTTTTTGTCGGCTTGTGTAATTAATAAAAATAAAACAATTTCTTTCTTAGAAATCCATACATACGTGGTACGTTTATTATACATTGTGAATTAATTATTTTCTTCTTGCTAGAGGACAGACAAACGTATTACTTATAGTTTTGAAAAATTAAATAAAACGGAAATTGGTTTCATAAATAGATACTGTTACATGAAAAAATTATTATTTGAATAAACCTTGTATTAGATATTTCATGGATTAAACAGTCAAATATCTAATAATGCAATCAAATTATGCCAAAGAGACCGTTCTTCATCGAAGTATATGGAACAGGCTAAAATGTATCTGCCCCTCTGTTTTTGAGGGTGCAGAACACGATGGTGACAATAAGCCTCCTGCGTTCAACCCCTATGGCTAAAAATTCCGCGTTTTAGGTTTTCTGGCTATTGGCGTGTGTGGAGTTGTTGGAACGGGATTTTCGCGATGAGAATCGTGGGAAATATTGCCTCATAGTTACCCGAGGATCGACCGTCATGCACGGGGGTGGTGGAACCACCCTCCAAGGGAATTCGAAACTGATTTCTTATTGTTGTTTTAGGCGCGGTATTGGGTCGACTAGACCTTAGCCTTGCTAAGAATTTCAGCACTTGAAAAGTTGACACAACCCTTACTATGAAAACCATAGCACTTCTACTCATTTATAACTTTATTTTTCGATTGTTAGGATATCGTTTAAAAAATGTGTTTAGTTAGAAATTTACAGCATTGATCTTGCTTATTTGCATCTAAGACAGCATTATTAAATTTCTTAAAAACAACCTAACGAGCGCTGACCACTGTTATAAAACATCGTAATTTAAGTATTGATTCAGACGTCTTACAGAACTTGTCTACTATTTCATACCTATTGATAATATTTGCTAACTACTTACTAACGTCCATTTTTATCACATCTAATGATGATGCTAGTAGGTGAAAAAATTGTAGACTCTAGTGTTTCATATCTTGTGGTTTGTGACATCTAATCATTATTCAAATTTATTATCTTTAATATAAATACAATATTTAAATAATTGCCAATTAAACCACAATTATTACAAAATCTGTTATCGAGTGTTAGTTAAATAAACAGTTTTTATTTGAAAATATTAAAAATTGATAGAACCATACAATAATAATTTTATGTGCGATAAAGCGTATTCCCTAGGGCGATGTAAGCTTTGATCTCTCAATTTCTGTGTAGGTGGAACAATGGAGAAGAAAACAGGAATGGGAAGGAAGGACTAACGTCATAAATTGCTACAAAAAATTATTTTCTTTGCATTGGTCGATCTATAGTAGCAGGCTGGACCTAGACCATTTTTGTTATTATGTAAATACTATAAAATAAATTTCATGTCAAATAGTGTAAAATAACACATTTTTTTAAATAAGTATATAAATTAATATATATTAATTACATTTTAAATATTTCTTGTAACTATTTAATATGTGATATTTGAATATGTTTAAAATTCGAGTAAATTGCATAGCTGCTTAAGTTTATGACAGTACAGTTTATACAATAGTGTGCAAGAAAATTACTGAATAAAATTTCACTGTCCCCGTCGGTTATTCACAATATGTTTTTGCCATAAGCAACCCCCATTACCAACGTAAGACAGACGATTTCAAATATTATATTGTGACAGTCGTACGAGCAATTATGTTCAGATACTGGACTTCTAATATACAGATTTTTCAGGCAACGGTGTTTTAAAACGAAATTTGTATTTAAGTAAATTATATTTTATTAAATATATCCATTTATTCATAAAACCCATTGTTTTTACTGCTTGTTTTGTTAATGTTGGAATTTAATAAATTATAAAAATCTAAGTAAATTGACTATAATTTCATACTATATATATATTATTCTGTAAATTAAACAGTAATATATTTTTTCTTCCGTCGCATACCGAAAGGAATTATTGCATTCGAGAAAAAAATCACCCTTTACGATTTTTTCGGATTTCCACGTTTCAGACGATGTAAAGTACGAAAATGAAGGTTTTTCAATTCCGTGTCTCAGTCAATCTGTCTGTCTGTGTATCAGTCGGCCTGTTGTCTGCCTGTTGGCGCTATTATTAAAAAACTACTTGACGGAGAATGGTCAAATTCGGTAGGTAGTTGGCGCTAGTGCCGCCGAAGAAATGGGTAGACTTTCACTGAAATATGTACAGGGTGGACTGTCTAAAGGGAGTAGGTAATGAAAAATTTTTTTTTCATTCAAATTTAAAATCTCCACGTGTCATGACATTCCAAACGTAATTGAAATTTTAAAAAATGTTGAAAATTTTTTTTGGACTACTATTTTCCACTCCACTACGTGTAGGTGCAACTATAAATGTGACAGATGGCAATAATATTCGCCATATAGTTAACACAATTGACAAGGAAGACACTTATTATAGTTTTATTGAAAAATACACAGGATGGTCATCCTAAGAAATAATTAAACTATAGTGGAAACTATAGTGGAAACTATAGCAAGGCAAGCCTTTCATGTCTGGCACTTTTTATTTAATATTAGTTTTGGCTATCGGATGACCACGTTGTATATATTCTTTGACCAAAAGTTATCACGTTTTCTTTGTAATGATAGTGATAACTACATTCCGTTTATTATTCTCATATATTGTTTCTTAATTAATAATTTTTTAGAGTAGCCGCCCTGCTCTGTATAAATAAAGAGGGAAGTTACGTGTAAATACCTTTGTCGATTTTTTTTATTTTGAAATAGTGCCTTGAATACTTTAATAGTAAATATCTTCTTTTTTTATAAAAATTATAGAAAAAAAAGTATTTTTATTAAAACGAAAGAAACTCTAAGACGCAAAGAAGTTATGACATTTTAAAGTCACGTAGCATGCCGTACGTGACTCTCTCTACATGCAATAGCAAAATTACTAATACATTTTAATTTCTCACCTAAGAAAAAACGCGAGCACCAAATCTTGTTAAAATGATTTTAGAAATTATTTAAAAAATCATAAAATAAATTCATTTTAACACCCTGTATCTCTGTTATAATCAACTTTTGAACTAACGTAAGTTTGGCTGAATCATATTATTTTTGTGAAAGGAATATGCTGTTGCTCTGTGTACAATTAAATATGGGGCACCGTATTCTCCTTTAATTATGGACAGCATTTAATTTTTCACTTCATCTAGTATATTAGACCAGTCAAATTAGGCAAAATTCAGGCCCAATTTTACGAATATTTGTGGGTGTAACAGACAAGTACCATTCGGTTCGGCATGTTGTACTATTTCGCATGGTCAATTCTGCCGGGAGTTATTTGAACAAGGTTTTAAGTTATAAACAATCAAAGTTGTGAACATGATAAAAAACGGAATATCTAAATATTCGACTTCAAACGCTGCTAAATCGACAGCACATAGAGAATAATTGCTCAGATGCTGTTTTTTATAGTGTTAAATTTCCTTAAAAAAAGTCTGCAACTAAAAAATATCAGTTTGAATTATGGGTGCCATATTTTTTTATAGAAAAATATGTATTCAATCATCCATGACAATAAATATTCAAGACGGTTTTTCTTTACAACAGAAGAGCTGGGTCCATCTGAAGCTTCTAATAAACATTCTTCCGTTTTCTCTTCTCTATAATCATTTCAACTTCTTCTTGCTCATATTCTTCTTCTTCTTCCTCCTCAGTATCACTTTCTTGTAGTAGATAAGTGAGTCTATAATACTTCGCATCCTGAGACGAATATGGCCTTTCTGTTTCTAATAGTGCTGCTATATCTTCTATATCGTCTATGTTTTCCTTTTCTTCTGGTGATGATTTTTCATTATCTTGTTCTTCCATATTAATTGTGATGTCTCGAGCATTAGAACATGTTGTGAACTTACGAATTTTACAGAAATTAGAACATTTTAATCAAGTTTTTCTGCAACCAAAACGCTTGTCACAACTTCAATTGCAGCTACACTTAATTAATTTTAATAATGACTCAAGAGCTGGAGCTTCAGTTGACATAACTGGTAAGAGCATCATTTCGACGTACGGGTCTGTTATTTGAGCGTGCGCGCTGCGTATACAGCTGACGGGTATGCAGTAGAAAAATAGTAAACATTCATTTATTATAATTATATAGCCTCAACTATTCATGAGATGACTTTTTTAACGATCTTTAAAAAGGTGCTAAACAATTTTTCTCAATCTGCATCAATTTAACAGCGTGTGGAGTAAAATACACAGAAATTCTGTTTCTCATCATTTTCACAAGTTTAATTGAAAACTCATTTAAATAACACCCAGCAAAATTGACCCTGAGAATTGACATAATATCCTGAATCGAATGGTATTGGTGTGTAATGGTCAGACCCCGGCGCAAAAGTAGATATGTCAGAGACGGTCTTCACACACAGCTAAATATCATGTATTGAATCGAGAATCTTATGATTCATATAAGCAAATAAATACACTATTTTAGGAAACAATTTTTTTGCGGTAAGGAATAAAAACTATGGCATAAAACTAATATAATAAATAAATAATTTATTATTAGAAATTTGGATAAATTATTTATTTTCAATAAAAAATCAAATTTAGTGCACATCCGGTTTGACCGGAAATGCCCACAACTTTCGATTTTCAAATGGAACACCCTATATATTTTTACATTTTTGGAATCTAGAGGAAATTTTGAATACAATACCTACATCCATTTTGGTCACTTTTTGATAAACATTAAAATTTTATTAAAAAATCTATTTCTGAATCCAGAGTGCTGTGGTGCCCAAAATATATTTTACTTAGTGTGCTACGTTACTGTAAAAATAAAAAGAGCAATATGATTGCATTACTTAATTCACTAGAGGCGTTTAAAATTTTTAAATGTGATTTTTACCCACTAACTCGTTTTTTTTAAATGGGAATTTAATCGTTCACCAACATTTTTAAATACCTCATTTTCATACGAATCTAAAGATACCAAAATTTTGAAAATCCGCTCAAAAATATTTGAGATTTCAGCCAAAATACAGTGCAACCAAGCTTTTAGAAACATGCGGCTAATAGATAATAGATTAGTGGGCTTTGGAAACTAAAATGGCACATTTCTGTGTAAATCTGGTAACCTAATAACATTGGAAAAATCATAGTAGTCATTGAATGTAATAAAACAATATCAGCTGTCAGACAGATACAAAATAAAGCGTTGCGGAAATCTCTTTGAGTAAAAATTAAAGAAAATTAATAATTTTAGTAGAAATGAAAAGGTCGATATGCTACTGATATATGGAGAGCGTCTCAAAAATTCAACTGCAGCTGCAGAACTGTATCAGCAACGATATCCCAACAGACGTTATCCAAGCAGACACTTGTTTGCCAGAGTGGAATAAGAATTTAGAAACGAACCCAATCAACAAGATGACCATCAAACATTTATTGTAAGTGAGGACAAAGAAATTGATGTATTAGGATTTGTGATGATACACCCAACAACATCAACAAGGGAATTGCCAATGGAATGCGACATTAGTCAGTTTTCGGTTTGCAGAATTTTAAAGAAACATAAGTTTCGGTCTTATAAATACCAAATACACCAACATCTTTATGGAGATGATAACGACAGGAGGCTAGTATATTGCAACTGGTTCTTAAATGCAGTACAACAAAACCCAGGTTTTCCTTTTCATATTTTATATTCAGATGAAAGTAGATTTACGAACCAAGGTATGTTTAACAGAAATAATACTAGGTACTGGGCTCAAGAAAATCCGAGGTTGGTAGGGCGGGGGAATATTCAGGAAAGATTTGGGTTTAACTGTTGGCTTGGAGTACTTGGAGATCGAATAATTGGACCCATATTTTTTGATGGAACACTTACTGGCGAACGATATTTATTCTTTTTACAAAACCAGACAGCAGAATTTCTTGACTTACTTCCTCTTGCCTATTTACAAAATCTGTTTTTCCAACAAGATGGTGCTCCCCCACATAATTCCAGAAGAGTGATGGAATATTGAAACAACTTGCATGGTGAACGCCTTATCGCAAATCGAGGTCATATCAGGTGGCCTCCTAGGTCACCTGACTTAACACCCCTCGACTATTATGTATGGGGCACTCTCAAAAATAAAGTTTATAAAACTTCTTCAAATACCCGTGAAGAGCTGCAAAATAAGGTTGTACGCCGGCTGAATTGCGTAGAGCCATTCAAGCAACTGTACGCACTATGATTTTTCCAATGTTATTAGGTTACCAGATTTACACAGAAATGTGCCATTTTAGTTTCCAAAGCCCACTAATCTATTATCTATTAGCCGCATGTTTCTAAAAGCTTGGTTGCATTGTATTTTGGCTGAAATCTAAAATATTTCTGAGCGGATTTTCAAAATTTTGGTATCATTAGATTCGTATGAAAATGAGGTATTTAAAAATGTTGGTGAACGATTAAATTCCCATTTAAAAAAACCGAGTTAGTGGGTAAAAATCACATTTAAAAATTTTAAACGCCTCTAGAGAATTAAGTAATGCAATCATATTGCTCTTTTTATTTTTATAGTAACGTAGCACACAAACTAAAATATATTTTGGGCACTACAGCACTCTGGATTCAGAAATAGATTTTTTAATAAAATTTTTAATGTTTATCAAAAAGTGACCAAAATGGATGTATTGTATTCAAAGTTTCCTCTAGATTAAAAAAATGTAAAAATATATAGGGTGTTCCATTTAAAAATCGAAAGTTGTGGGCATTTCCGGCCAAACCGGGTGTGCACCAAACTTGATTTTTTATTGAAAAGATGGCATTTTAGTCGTGTAATAAGGCCTCCAAATTTCAATTTTCTATTCCAAATATTTTATGAAATATCGGGGCGAGCGCAATTTGTGACTCACCCGGTATAGTTCATATTGCGCAAAGCAGATTCTGGCCTTTACGTCATAACTACCTCGGAGCTGGGATCTGGTAATGGTTAAAAATTATGGTTTTGCAAAACCCTTAATTAGACTGCTAAAATTGGTCAATCTTGTGAATGACCGGTTGTTTGAATTGGTCATATAAACATTTAAATTATGAAGATTTAAACGGAGATCCCAACATGCTACTGATGTTCTCGGAAAAATATATCTACTCTGACAGAGTTCCCAGCTCTTACTTAATCTAATAATAACGTATTTAGACAGGATTGAAATGTAAGTTCGCATTTGTAAGTCTACAATTCCGGTTAGTAAGGCGTTTTGACTTATTTACTACCTATTAATTACGTGTCTAAAGGTTTGGTAGAGGAATAACAAAATTTAAAGAAATATAAAAACTATATAAACTGGAAAACTTTGCAAACGCGCCGTGTTATGTGTAACGTAAATTAATTATTGTTGACTGCAGTAATTACAGCTAAATGTTAGCTACGTTAATTTAATAAAGCAGCGCAGTTTTAAAAATGAGAGTCGACAGACTTCTCTGTTTAAATGAACATAAAAAATGTTTGTTATTCACCGAGCTATAAAGCGATATACGTTATGATGATTGCAGCCAAAAAAATTGTGGTGGTAGATATAACTTTAGTTCGTTCACTAGAAATTATTTCACATAAACAACATGAAATATTTAACAAGAACCGCGTCCACTTTTTATATTCATTGTGAGCTAAATTTATGTTTATAACCAAATAAAACGAATGTATGAAACCTGAACGATAAAAAGAGGATATAGAAAAGTGTAAAAGAATGAAACATGAATCGCTTTCAGAATAATAAAGTTCTTTTTTAATGACAGAGTTTACATTTGAATTTAGTCATTCCCCAGAACTATATTTCCTACCGTAAAGCCTTGAACCTTGATTACATGCTTGAACTGAAGCGTCTTGGGTCACAATTTTAATGAACTGACGGTCACATTGCAAACTCAACTGATGTGAAGTATCATCGAAGAACTCCAATGGAAATTTTAGATCTTGGCATTCTGAAGTGAGTTTAACCGTTATCAAAAAAAGACGCCCGTAGATAATTAAATCTGCTTATACTTTACTTGCGTCTGTTAGGATTTATCATTGTACAAAATATGGAAAAAGTAAATTGCGAGTCCTGGAATTGTACAAATGTTTTCTTTTTACTGCAGTGTCTGGCTTATTGACTTTCGTCAATAGTCAGTAATCTTTACAAATAAGGTAAGAACATCAAACATATACATTTTTTTTCACTCACTGAATGGTATAATATTCTTTATATGGGTTTTTTTCTGCTGGGACTTACATACGCGTAATTCTAGGGGGGCAAGGGTAGGCACTACTCAACCAATATTTTGAAAGAGCATCAAATTGCTGAAGGCAAATCTGGTGAATTCCAAAATTCTTCCGGTAAAAAATAATAAATGTGACAATTGCGTCAATCAAGACAAAGGATTTTAATAAAATTAGGCAGGGGTGGATTAAGACTTTGTGGGGCCTCTGGCTAAATTTTGAGCGAGGTCTTTTTGCAACTCTCGTATAACCTCAAACAGGCGAGTTAAACCCCAGATACCCGGGGGGTAGCGAGTTCAATACTCGTAAAATCATAAGCATTTGAGTTAAATCCCAGATGGCAGAAAGCGAAATTTTTAGTTAGGGCGCCACGCCGTGTTTTCGGCCAGGGTATCAGAAAAAGAAAATTTTCTTTCAATTAAAAATCTTTTTATGCAACTTATAGTCTTAGACAGCAAGAATATATAGCATTACAAAGCTAGAAACTTTTTGTTAGTGTACTATTGAGCTATTTCTTCACTTGAATAGGTATTTACCCAAAATGGAAAAATAATAAATTATATAATAAAATAGACTGCAATCATTATTTATTTTATTAAACATTTTATTTCATCTTCCGAATATTTCATAATAATATTTTCTGTTCTTCTTTGAATTAAAGTTGTCTATCACTTGTATTGTTATGTCGGAAAGATTTATTGTTTAAAGGTTGTTAACGTTTGAACACTGAAAAAATGCGATTTTTAGTCTTTTTGTCTTTTAATAACTATTGAATTGATGGACATTTTTAGATTATTCAAAAATAATCGGAAACTTCAACTTCACAATGCCGAAAGATTTATCAAATTACATCAATGGTTCCAAAGTTATAGCATGCTATGATTACTATACTTAGGTTGCCTGCGCCAGAGACATGGTCTGTAACCGCAAAAGCAGACGCGCTGCGACGAAAATTTCCAATTTTGAAATAGGTGTAACTTTTATAATGATGTAATTTTTATAATTCCTTCGGCGTTTTGAAGTTAAAGCCTTACACTTTCAGAATCTAAAAAATGCTTTCCGTTCCAAACTTATTAAAGGTTGAAAGGCTAAAAAACTCATTTTTTCAATGTTCATACTTTAACAATTTTTTAAACTTAACGCTTTTCGACATAACATACGTGACTTTTTTCTTGTTTTGACTCATACTTTACGATAGAAGTAGTTTGGAATCGTAAATGGTATTATTTAAAATGTATTTATAAAATTGCGAATTCTCGCGGAGTTATCGCAAAAAAAATCAAATTGTACACATGTCCAACATATCAGTGAAAGTATGCGAACGACAATCATCTGGGGAACGTTCGCACAACCGTTCGGTGAACGATCGCCAAGTTCTCTGATTTTTGCGCGAGCCTTATTTACCAAGTTGTTTTTTCACACCACTCGCTTTCCCTTTTTTGAGTTTATTATTACCTGTGGAGTGATAAACTCATTTTCCCTCAGTCATTTGGGTTCAGAATTTACTGCCTATGGTTTAACTTTTTGCAGCACTCGCTTTCCATCAGTCATTTGGGTTTAGGATTTACTGTCTATGGTTTAACTTTTTTCAGCACTCACTTTCCCTAAGTCATTTGGGTTTATTGGGTTATCGTTCAAGAATTATTTTCATTCGGTCATTTGGGTTTATAGGGTTATCGTACAAGAATTACAGAGTTCGCTTTGCTTCCATCTATTGGGTATCTGTGAAAAATCTACCCAATAAAAAAAAATACTGAAATTACACCTATTGGGACTTATGGCAATCAATATGTTTTATATTGCGAACTTTGACATAACACGCATTGTTCAATACATTTTGCAATAAATGTGCTCTTAAGAAATTACTAGTAATAATTATTTAATTTATTTTTATTTTTGCAATAAGAACACTCACACTTAAAAATGTCGAAAATAATTTCTGCATACTTAATATACACTGTGTACATAAAGTGTGGAATAAATTCATTAATTCTGCCTTTTAATCCACCTATTTGGAAATATTTAATAATATATCTTCGAACAGCTAATGCATAATGCGGAGGTGCACAGTCTTCTTGATACCATAACTTTTCGTCGGGAGTTGTACAATTGTTTCTACTCGGAAATAAGGTCACTAAAGTAGGAATTAGATATTTTAATAAAAATTGAAGATATCTTGGTCCATTTATGGTGTCATCGAAAAAGTAGAGGCGATTATTCTATTTCTAACTATTCCCGCCCTCACATTTACCTTTTGTGGATACTGAGTGTGCTGCTCACGTATCTATCGAGGATTTTCTTTTGCCCAGTACCTAAAATTCTGTCGATTAAATTTACCATTTTATGTGAAATTTGACTAATCCGAAAAAATTATATTTTTTACTTGAAGGGGATTAGCATTGCATATAAACGACAGAATTCCATTTTTCGATCTGGATTATCATCAGGTAACTCTTGCACAAGATGTATCTTAAAAGGACGCCACTTTTGTTATTTTAACCTTTGTGCAAAGAGGTAATAGGAATAAGTAACTCTTGCATAAGATGTATCTTAAAAGGACGCCACTTTTGTTATTTTAACCTTTGTGCAAAGAGGTAATAGGAATATCATAATTTCGGCCAAACTGGCGAACGCTATTGTATGGATTCCCTTCCATACCCAGAAAAACATTTGATTTGGAATCCTCGTCAATAACTGGACGGCCTTTCTTTGGTAGATCATCTACGGAACCAGCCTCTTTTATTACTTACTGCTTTTATTACTTGCTGGTTTTTTAAAATATATTCATTAATACTGCTTACCGTTTTTACCGATTTACTGGCTTTCTTTACGCTCTCGCCGTTTGCTTGCTTACCACCACTAGCTTCCGAATTAACAGTAGTAACTAGCAGTTAACTAGCTTCTCACTGCCTGATTCCTCGTTCTCTTAGCTTTGCACGTAATTGAAATAAAATGACATATCTTACGTTGTTATTTTATTTATAATGAATCCCGTATTTTTGGTACCTGACCGTTTTTATTGCTATTGTAAATTTAATTACATTTAATAGACTTTGTTATTTACAGATATGTGCGTTTTACTGTTGAATGTGAGTGAAAATCTAGTCTGCGGTCCAGGACCCCTGGACATAACCGTTTCTTCAATGTAGCTATCCCAGCCCTATTGCAGGATGCTGCGTTAAGAAGCTAGTGTGGGATATTTACCCTATGTAAAAATTGTAAAGGTGGCCCTCGAGATAACCATTGCCTATGCGCTAGGCAACTGGAAGAAACTACGCCACAGAGTATTTTACACTGACCTAGGTAAAGACAGCCTCCAAGGAGAATTTAAAACATGCTTTACTGCAAAATGATAAATTGATCTATATGAGTAGTTTAAACAATTATTCGTGTGGCTACTATTCAGCATCCCTACAAATAAAAAAAAATGTTTAACTATGTCGCTGACTTTATTCAAATAAATTGTGAATATTCTATCACTGTGCAGCTGCAGCTTTCGCCAATTTAAAACACTGGATATAGTACGGACTTTAGAAGTTCATTAAGTATACAAAGAAAGTTTATATAAATCTGGAATATTTGTAAAGTCTGGCAAGTTTCACTGTGCTTTAAAGAAGAAGTACTCAAATAATATTAAAGTAGTATTTCATATTTCATTCAATGTAGGCATTCTTATCGCACGCTAGTAAAATAATGCTTTATATTCTTCAATCCAGATTTCAGAGTTATGTGCCTTGGCAGATACGTGAGCAGCAGGCTTCATTAAAGAACGAGATACTAGAGAACAAATTCTGAATTTACAACAATTTATTGAGAGGGTAAAATAATATTATAACCTTACCTACATACCATTACCTCATAGATTACTGTAAGGTTCTTGACAATGTAGAATGGGGCAAACTGTATTATTAGAGATGACCCAGAGATGTGGTCCTTGTTAATTGTCGACTGTCTAACTCAACAAATGTTGGCAAAGGCTGTATTCTATCACCCATTCTTGCTAACTTCTATTATAGCGAACCCGTGAAGCGATGTGTGCTGGAGGATTAGCAGTGTGGAGTAGCTATGGGCCGAATTAAGATTTAAAACTTGAGATTTGTACATATACAAGAGTTCATCCGCGGCATCATTATGCCGCGGATGAACTCTTACACCTATTGGCAACCTACACAAAACCTCAGGAATTACTACTTCCAGATCCAGATTTTCCATCGAAGTCTCATTAAAGGAAAATATTTTGCACTCTAGTATGTGGAAATAATTGATCATAAAATAGAATTTTAATAATATTTGAGGCAGGTGTCATAAAAAAAAATTGAAATGTTGGTTTTTGGCATATACGTCAAAATGAAGTTTCTGGACTCTAATTAGCTTTCTCTTATTTTCCCCAATAACCAACTGCCCCTTTAACTGAATCATCTTAATACATAATTTAGTTCCAGGTGTCGTTATAATACATACACGTACCACATTTCAAGTGAATATGTCAAACATATTTTATCAACTCCTTTAATAATGTTGTGGGTGTAGTGGATGGGTTGAAAAATATTATAAAAAAATCTGGGGCCTTAGGTTCTAGTATATACATCAAATCCCAAATTTCTGTACTATTACCAGCTTGTTTTACTTATTTCCCCATGTTCACTCCTATTTAACCCCAACGCTTCAACGGAATCATCTCAAAATATAATGTAGTTCCAGGTATCGTTATAATATATGCGTGTACCAAATTTCAAGTGAATATCAATTTTATTTTATCAACCATTTTTATAATGATGTGGGGATGGTGGAAGAGTTCAAACATATTATACAAAAATCAGAGGCCTTGACTTCTAGTATGTACACCAAATTCCAAGTTTCTGTACTCTTACTAACTTGCTTTACCTATTTTCCCTATATACCCCTAATTAACTCCCAACCCTTCAACGTAATCATCGCATAATATAATTATTGATGTCGTAGTAATACACGTATGTACATGTATCAAATTTTGTGAAAATATCAATTTTATTTTATCAACCGTTTTAATAATGAAGCGGGAGTGGTGGGAGGAATTGAAAATACTATAAATAAAATCGGAGACCTTGGCTTCTAGTATATACACCACATCCCAATTTTCTGTACTCTTACCAGCTTGTTTTACTTATTTTGCCAGACTCACCCCTATTTTATCTCTAACATTTCAACGGAATCATCTCAACATACAGTCTAGTTCCAGGTGTCGTTATGATACATATGTGTACCAAATTTCAAGTGAATATCTTAGTTTTATTTTATAAATCCCTTTAATAATGAAGTGGGGTAGTGGGATAGTTGAAAAATATAACAAAATCTGACGCCTTGGCTTCTAGTATATACACCAAATTCCAAGTTTCTGTATTCTTACCAGCCTACTTTACTTATTTATTTACCCCTATTTAACGCCCAACTCTTCAACGGGATCATCTCAAAATATAATCTAGTTATAGGTATCGGTATAATATATACGTCTACTAAATTTCATGTGAATATCTCAATTTTATTTTATCAACCCCTTACATAATGGATTGGAGGTGGTGTGGTGGGATGGATTGTAAAAAAATGTGAGGCCTTGGCTTCTAGTATGTACACAAAATTCAAAATTTTTGTTCTCTTGTCAACTTGCTTTACTAATTTGCCCCTATTTACCCTCAACCCTTCACCGGATAAGTTCAAAAAACAATCCAGTTCCAGATCTCATTATAGTACATACTTTTATAAAATTTCAAGTTAGTATCTTAAGCAGTTCTAGAGATATCGTACGCACAAGAAAAGTTACAGACCGACAGATCAACAGACAGACAGGCCGACAGACACAAAATTCTTATCGCTTAAATTTAAAATCTCGACGTTTCGTGACATTCTAGACCTGTTTAAAAGTGTTTTTTTTTGTTTGCTTACAATTCTAAACCTATTTCAAGAAAGAAAAAAAATATTTTTTTTTATGATTACTATACTTCCACTCCACTATGTGGATGTGGAAGTAAAATGAGCTCAAAGTACGATATGGGTAGAGATTACAACAAAACGGAAATTATGATTGTAGACCGAACAGATCAAAACTACCTAGAGACATTAAGGATCAGTTACTGCGACGCAAAGATTGGCAACTTGCCAGTTGACCAGAATTTGGCGCGACAGAAATATCACAGAGTATAAACATCAGATCTGCTAGAGCTTCAGTTTCCTTTATCTTTCTTCACGCGTCTGATACTTAAACCGTTACAGGAACAGAGGTATGGTTTATTGATGCTTGCGAGATGTCAGTTTGGAGACCTTTACTGCGAATTCACATCTACATGTCGATTATCCGAATCCATTTGCCATTAAAACAATGGGTAGAACAAGTCATAAAGACTTAGTTAATATAAAGTAAATACACAGTCAATGAATAGACTAAATTACTTTCTCATAATTGCAAAACAAGAGAGAGATAGAGATAAAACACACAATATAAATATTTAAATATGTAATATACAACATATACAGAGTCAATAAATGAAATTTATGAAAGTTCATAAATATAGTTACAAAATTAATGAATCGCACAGATAGTCGCCCACGCTATAGTAGCACTTTTTTAAGCAACATTTCTTCACATTGGATTTAAAAGTTTGTATGGTTTTATTTCTCGCGAATTGATTGAGGTAGTTTGTTATATAATTTGGGACCAATGTAATGAGATGACTTTTCGAATAAAGTTTTTCTGTGCTGGGGGAGCTTTATTAAACAGTCACTATGAGTAGTATTTGTGGGGGTCATTATTTTTTACAAAATATTCATGGTATTGTTTCACGTATGTTAGCGATTTTAAAATAAAATCACTGTAAAATTAAATATTTCATAAAATAAGGTTTACATCAGTCTTGAAATTTTAGATTAAATAATTAAATATCAATCTAATGATTCTCATTTGACTGACAAATATTCGGCGTCAGCGGAGTAGCCCTACCGTCGAGTATTATATCTAATGTGACTATATCCTAAAACACATTACAAGTAAATATTGATGACAAATTCTATTTCAAAGCATCTTTTTAAATTGAGAAGGGTGAAATAACAGCTGTTTAATTCTTTAGCTAAATTAATTATTCATGTGTACTAGCCAGCTTAATTGTTCATTAAGATAAAAGTATTTTAATGTTTTGGAAAATATGATTGGTAGAGACCGTCTATTGTTAAGTTTATATCTGGTAAGGGTTGCTTTTTCTTGAAAAAATTGATACATGCTGCCTTCCCGATATTTAGAATAAGACGATGTTTTGTTGCCATTGACTAAATTCTTTGAGTATAGCTTTTAGTTGAACTCGACCTGCAAAACATTGAACTAATGTAACCAATGGGCTGATGTGTCATTGTACGTTTATTAATCTTGATTATAGCCTTATTGAATAAGCCACACCATTATAGGTATACTATTTCTTCATATCCCTTAAATATTTGTTGCAATGAAACTCCTTGATACATTCACAGGCCTGCGAAGTTTTGGCGGTTTATATGAAAATTTGTTATTTTTGTCACATTAGATGCGTTAAAGTCGAAAATGACACCAGTTTTTACATATCACGTACAGATTTTCCATAAATCCATTTTAGTGTCGCATTGTGTAAGGGTGAGAAATAATTAATTAATGATATCGCAAAAGAACAAATTAGCACTTGTTACAGCATATCTTTACAACATTCTCAATCTGAATGGTTCTTTGTGTAAGAAAACGTCTATGCCTGCCTAAATTCTCGGTCACGGACTCAGCCGTCGAAAAGTATAAACAATTAACAGTCATAAATTAGAATTATATCAGTATTATACTAGGAATAACGCCGACCGGCGTCTCTTATACATTGGGCTTATATTTCTTACAATTGTCAAATGTAGGTATATCATTTCATATTGTTTTTTATCTGAAAAGTTTTTGTTTTATTGCCACTGTAACCAACAGCAGGTATAAACACTTGGACGTGTCAGGCAATTTTAAACTTAACTGATTCAGTTTGATAGTGGACAGTATTGTGAAAGTTCAAAGTGTGTAAACCATTAAATCTGTGTTGGTTTATTTATTTATTATTTATACTTATTTTAAAAATGGCAAATAAACCAGGATCATCTAGAAGAACTTGCATAAATAGTCCTGATTCCTTTTGTTACATCTGTGGCAATTACACGATAAAAAACCAGAGACGCAATATTACTTCGTTTGTGAAAAACGTTTACTACTCATATTTTAAAGTAAAATTAGGCGATCAGGACCGTTCATGGGCTCCACATATTGTATGCAAGACGTGCCTTGAGGGATTACGATACTGGCAACAAGGTAAACGCTCAGCTATGCTGCCATTTGGCATCCCGATGGTTTGGCGTGAGCCAAAAAATCACTACGATGATTGTTATTTCTGTTTATGCAGTGTAGTGGGTTACAACAGAAAGAATAAGGCAGATAAATTACCCAAATTTACCATCAGCTATAAGACCAGTCCCTTATGGACCAGATATTCCCAGTCCAATACTACCGGTGGTGTTGAAGAATGTTGAATCTTCAGTCAGTAGTACGTCATCAGATGCAGCTGTAAATCAAGATGTAGATTTTTTACCAGACGATAAAGACACTGTCCCTCAACTTTTTCATCAAACTGAATTAAATGATTTAATACGTGACTTAGGTCTAAGTAAAGAGAATAGTGAGATTTTGGGGTCGAGGTTAAAAGAAAAAAATTTGTTAGTACCTGGTACTACATTTTATTGGTACAGAAATCGTGAGAAAGAATTTCAGCCCTTCTTTATAAAGGAATATCAACTTGTATATTGTGTGAGCATCACTGATGTTATTAGGCAGTTAGGAGATGAGGTTTATAACCCTAGTGACTGGCGTTTATTTATCGATTCTTCGAAAAGAAGCTTGAAGAGTGTGTTACTACATAATGGAAATAAATATGCTTCAATTCCAATTGCACACTCAGTATATTTAAAAGAAAATTACGAACAGTCTTGGAAAAAATCAAATATAATGAGCATAAGTGGGTTATATGTGGAGATTTGAAAGTATCTGGGATGTTATTGGGCCAACAAGGAGGTTTTACCAAATTTTCATGTTTTTTTGTGTGAATGGGATAGTAGAGCTCGTGATAAACATTGGATAATAAAAGAGTGGCCTTCGAGAAAAGACTTGACACCAGGAGCCAAAAATATAGTATATAGCTTAGTTGACCCTCAGAAAATTTTACTTCCACCTTTACATGTAAAACTTGGAATTATGAAGCAATTTGTTAAAGCGCTTTCTAAGAGTGGTGGTTCTTGTTTTCAATACCTCTTCAGTAAATTTCCAGTTTTATCTACAGCAAAAATAAAAGAAGGCATACTTGATGGGCCACAAATACGGAAACTAATGAAGGATACAGAATTCAGTGATACCATGAATGTCGCGGAGTTGCAGGCATGAAATTCATTTAAAGAAGTTGCAACAAAGTTCCTTGGAAATTTTAGAGATCCTGCATATAAAACAATTGTAGAAAATATGTTGGAAAAGCTGCGGATACTTGGATGCAACACGAGCATAAAATTACATTTTCTATTCTCTCATCTGGACTATTTTCCAGAGAACTTAGGTGACTACAGTGAAGAACAGGGTGAAAGGTTTCACCAAGACATAAAAGAAATGGAGAGACGTTATCAAGGACGATGGGATATAAACATGTTGGCCGATTACTGTTGGTCTCTAAAAAGAGAAACTCTTCAAGATCAACATAAACGTAAATCAACTACACGCACATTTAAAACAAAGAGGAAACGTGTTAATCCTCAACCTGATCCCACTGTATAATGTTTGTATATTCTTTGGTTTTCTATTTATCATTTTGAATTAGACATTTCATTACAGTTATGGTATACTTTTTATATTTTAATTCCCATTAATTTATTCATGTAGCTTTTGTAGCAATAAATACATATATTTCAAATTTAACTTGTATCGTCATTGGTTCGAGATTCTTACGTGATACCGGAAATTCCATAGACAATTTGGATTAAGCATTTAAAGGTTAGTAAAAATTACCTTACAAAGTTAAAACCGCAGAGCAAAAAAATTTTTTCGCAGGCCTGTGTTATTTTTGTTGTTATCATACTATCGTATATGGATGCATTTCGAAAACACCCTGTTGAAAATTATCTAAGATATTTTATTGTTTGTAACCTAGTCTCTTTATAAAAAAATGTGTTACATTTAATTTTTAATTTATTAATTAACACGAATTTATTTATTTACATAGGTCTACCTAAATTTGAACATTATACATCCTAGTATATAGGTAACAATACACGATTGTGACAAACATTTTTTTATCCACTTTCGTATCTTAAGTAAAGTATATTTGTCTTGTATTTCGTTCCTCTGGTATTTTTCTCACCAAATAGATTTTTCATGTTATTCTATTATCGACATATTCGCTTCCCTCTTATATTTCATCTTAAACTTAATGGAACTCTATAAAGTAAAAAATTTCAAATAAAGAATTACCTAGTTAGGTATACAATAGAGAGGTTGAAGATTTATATGAAAATGTCCTTGTTGGAAATATTAGATTTGAGGGTGAATCCTAATAGATTTTCCAAGTTTTTGTCATCAAGCCTTTTTTGTGTCCATTTCAATGCCCGGTGAGATTTGATCTCGGGTTGAGTTAGAGGTGACACAACTGTTTGGATTCAATCTATATTCATATTTCCCATCTCAACTTCAATTGAAAATTCATTTCTGGAAACGTGGAAGGCTTTGAAATGCTATTTGAGCTGGCTCGGTGTAAGATGCAACTATTACATCGCATACATGTTTGGCAATAACAATAAAAAGTGTGTCAGGGTAAAGGTATATGTGTGCTTTATTGAATTTATTCAAAATTGAAATATTGAAATAAATTTTCTAAAGTGCTGCTGTACTTTGTTGTTTTATAACTTCAATTAGTAAATAAATTTGCTAGGTATTGCTCAACTTTTAGTTTTCTTAATAAAGTAAAGAGAAATTCAACTTTTCCCAATAAATCAATTATTTCTATTTCTTACAGTTAAAGCATTTTCCATTTTGGTATTTTAATATGAATTTAAATTATTACTTAATATTAAACACGTCACTATACAATTTACGTAAATAAATGAAATAGTTATTGTTTATTTATGGTCGATTTTTCCATATATTTAACCTACTAGGTACATAATTTAGAATCAATCCTCCTTTATATATAGACAGATCAAGCTCGTTTGCAGCTGAAGGGAAGAGTAGTAGAGGGGAACGCAGAGTAGAACCAGATCACATTATTCATCATTTCTTAAGGAAGAGCACCGATTTCTTGTTAAGGTTCTGCATGTCTTTAAAACTGCAAACATATACTTCTCACAAGCAAAAAGATCTAGCCCTTATCTTTAAAATGTTCTGTTTCTATACCCCTGTATTCAGTCTAATCAATTATGTTAAATTTATTCGCCATTTAGATGCAGGTAAAAATCTACTCGGGCACTCACACCCTAATACGAAGAATCATTCATGATACTAGGGCATCATGGCAATTGAAGGGCTGGAGAGATAGAGTTTAAAATAAATAAATTGAGGTTACCTGCGCAGCAAATTTATTAGGCCATGGTGGAGAAAGAATGTCCAGGAAGTTTAACAATACTTCAAATTAAAAACATTAAAAAATGTAATAAGGCACTGGTATAGATGTCGCTGAGATGTGAAAAAAATCACTGAAAAATCTCGCCATAGGCAGAACGAAGAAAAACGTAGACAAAAAAATTGTATATGACACGACACGGTGCTCTCTAATTTGTTATATGTTGCTAGCTAACGGACCACACTAAGATTGTATTGATACATTTTCTGAATGACGATTTTAATGTAGTCTGTTAGTGGAATAATGTCAATACAGCGAGCATTCAAGTCTCTGCGGGAGTTGCATCTGCTCGAGTTGAAATGAGTGGAGGAACTTGCATTCCAGGATTGATGATTTCTTTATAATAATCCATAAATTGCACCAAGCCTGTCTTGTAGGTAAAGGCCGGTTTCACGGCGGCAACGATGATCGTTATTATATTGCTTTTACTATTCCCTATCATCAGAGGGTACAGACTCATGAACATAGTAAATTTTGAATATTGTTTAATTCGTGTATTTCTTGTAGGTTAGTCAAGTGTCTAAATGAATACCCAAATAGTTCACGGTTTATTTTGTTTAAGTTTTCACCCTGCGATCAAGATTATAGACGAGTGCAATGATTTTATTTTCGCGAAGTTCTTGGAGAACACTATAGTCTCTGACTTCTTCTTCTTCTTGATGTGTTGATCCAAATATTAAACACAGCTTTTGTTATAGGTTTTTTAAAGATACTCACGTGAGGAAAATATAGCTAAGTGCTTTGAATTTGAAAGTGAAATAAATTCATTTGATAACAGGAACTCAACAACAAAAGAATCGTTAAAACTCTTTACACTTGTAAATTTGGTGATCTCATATGTACAGTTTATTTTGGAGGAAACATTGTATGTTTCGACCAGTTATTGACTTCTTATATAATTGATGCATATTCTATGGGATACACATGTATCTTTGAAAATCATATTTCGACGTGCCGATATTATATTTTGGTTAAATATGTGCTGGTCAAATGCATAGTTAAATTGTGAGAAATAACATTCCGCAAGCTTCTTGATTCGTTAATTATAAAATATTAAAAATAAGAAAACAATGTTTCTAAACATTAATAATAAATTAATATTTTTTTTTATTTACTATTCGATTGCATTTAAAAAGATTAACATTCTTTCACTATTTTTTTTTTTTTTATGGTAAGGAGGGGAAATCCTCATGGACCCCCGGCGCAAGAGGTCTGGCGCGCCGGGGAGTGCCGGACTTCTACCGGCTAAAACCCCTCCATCTTCAGCACAGACAGCCCGGAACCGCGTGAGCATTACCTCAGGTGCTGTGCAGTGCGGCCACGATGTTAGGCCGCTCTTTCGCGTTCATCTTGATCCTTAGCACTCATTATGGCTATGCATAGGTCGCTGATCGTGCACCATCGTTGCTCTGAGCTGAGCATGGTCGTGACTAAGTTGCCTTCGTTTAATTCTTGCTCGAGGGTCCTGGTGATGTTGTCGCGTTCGGCGTTCCATCGGGGACAGCCGAACATCGTGTGGGCCACGGTGTCAGACACGGGGCAGTAGGAACAGTTGTCTGTTTCCCTCTTTCCTATTCTGAGTAGATAGGAACCGAAGTTTCCATGTCCACTCAGGACTTGCGTAAGGTAATATCCCAGATTGCCATGCTTTCGCTCTACCCACGGTTTTATGTTTGGAATGAGGGTCCTGGTCCAGCGACCTCCTGCCGCACTAGTCCAGCGAGCCTGCCAACGTTCCATTAGACAGGTATTATTATAAGCCCGAGCTGCGTCGTCGGCGCCATGATTATAAGCACGCTCTTTAGCCATGAGGTAAATAGGTGGAGTTGCGGCGATTACTTGCAACGCAACGGTTGAAACAGTGCGGTATGCGCTAGTCATTCTGATTAGCACACCGCGTTGAGCTCTAAGTAATTTTCTCCGGTTTACTTCCGTCTTGAGGCCATCCACCCATGCTGGAGCAGCATACAGCAGGATCGAAGTCACCACGGCACTTATGAGGCGACGGGTTCCGGTGGTGGGGCCCTTCACTCTTGGCATTAACTTAGATAAGGCCATTGCCGATTTTTCGGCTTTTACTGTTGTTCTCTCTATGTGCGTGTTCCAGGAGAGCCTGTGGTCAAGGTGTACTCCCAGATATTTTAGTTGCTTCTTGGCTAGAATATTAACACCCAGTACGTTGACCGTAATGTCTCGTATTTTCTTTCTGCCATTGAGGGAAATTACTTCTGATTTCTCCGGTGCGATTTCAAGTGAGTTAGTTGCCATCCAGTGGCCGACAGCATCGACGATCGCTTCCGTTTTAGCGACCACTCCGTCCTCCGTCTTGTCCATAGCTATCAGAATCAGGTCATCAGCAAACGCCACCATGCGGTAGTTTGCTCTGGCTACCGGTGTCTCGATGTCTATTACCCCGTCATAGAGCACGTTCCATAGCAGAGGGCCCAGGACCGATTCCTGTGGGACTCCACAGGTGACGGCGCTACTTTCACCGTCGGTCAGCAGACTCCTGTTCGTAAAATAACTCATGATGAGGCGGACGAGGTACGCTGGTACCCCCCTGTGGTGCAGTGTTTCTACTATAGGCCTCCACGGAGCAGAGTTGAAGGCGTTCTTGACATCAATCGCCATGGCGATGCAGATCTCACGCTGCCTCCAGTTGCCCTCCCTAGCAGTGCGGGCAACGCGGACGACTTCCTGAATTGCTTCCACAGTCGATCTGCCTTCACGGAATCCGTACTGGCTGTCGGATAGTCCTCCTCGTTGATCGAGTTCTTCGGTCAGCCGCGTGGCGATGGTACGCTCGAGGAGTTTGGCAGAGGTGTCGATGAGGCATATGGGTCTTGGGGCGGAGTCTATCGGTTTGCCGGGTTTTGGTACCAGCACCAGCTTTGCCGTTTTCCATTCTGTCGGAATTAAATTATTTAATACTAACTTATTTTCTGAATTTCAATACAACCGGACTTTTCTTTCTTAACGTATTTGTTTACAAGAAACGTGAGGAAACAGACAGATGTTTTGAAAGTTGTTCTCAATTCAATCATTAGCACTATTATTCAATTAGCAACAATTTTAAATTATTTTATTCTCTATACACTGAACTGAACTTGTGGTAGGTACCTTGTGAAACATCTTGAAAATAATTGTTAATTATAAATTAAACCCTGCTTTTAGATGAATCAATCTATATATTATAAATACTCCACATATGTTTCGGCTTATTAGGCCTTTATCAAGAGTATTACATAGTGAATACTAAAGTTTCCGACGTGCTTATTCTAATTTATACCTAAAAGTACTTATATCTTAATCTATTTATGACTTAATCTATTTAAGCCTTAATTTAAAATCTTTAATTATGGCAAAGTTTACCACAATTAAGGATTTTAAATTAAGACTTAAATAGATTAAGTCATAAATAAATTAAGATATAAATACCATAAATAAATAAATTATGGCGAAGTTTGCCATAATTAAGGATTTTAAATTAAGACTTAAATAGATTAGGTCATAAACAGATTAAGATATAAATACTATAAATAAATAAATTAGAATAAGCTCGTCGGAAACTTTAGTATTCACTATGTAATACTCTTGATAAAGGCCTAATAAGCCGAAACATATGTAGAGTATTCATCTAGAAGCAGTGTTCAATTTATAATTAACAACTACTTTATTCTCTATCAGTTTATATCATCTTCATACTCATCTTTTCAATGTATCGATAGCAAGTATGGCAATGAAACAGATATTGAAATACCCCGCAGCTAGGTCATGTATTTAAAAAATAATTTTCTAATTTATTTATCACGTATTTCTGGACTTTCCAATAATTATATACAAAACTGATAATACTACCGGAAAACAATGTAAATTATTTCATTTAGGTGTTCATTCTAAATTTCAACTTTCGTAAATACGGATATATTAAGTTCACTATTATGTGTGAATAGTTAGCTTTTTTTGTCCCTAGTAATAATATACAAACGTGCTTAAATATAGCAGCCACCTGATAAATTTATAAAAATATAACATAATATGATGTATTGCGGAATATCATAGTCACTTTTCCAGTACTGACACTGTATTCTTGTTCAATTTGTTTTGTTTAGAAAACAATATTAGTACATTTCACTCCATCATACAGATTGCGTATGTTATTCATATTTTCAATAAGACGTTTTGCTTGACCTTGTATTAGTAGTAAGCATAAAAATGGACTATAATATTATTATCCGACATTGAAAATCTCGATATTTCATTGGTATTGACGACGTCATATATAATCATTAAATGGGATATGGACAGCACAAATCATGGCATTTTGCCCTAATGGACCTTCTGTTAAAAATCTTATCAGAAAGCCGACAGCCGTAGAAAATGGTATTTCCTGTTGTTCTCCGGGTGGCATTGGTGCCACCATGGCGTCTCTAAGGGTTAAATCGTCGGCAATTTCCTTTGCTGAAATCTCACTTCTCGCATACCAATTACATGAACTTTTTAAGACAAAACACTTTATAAGTTCCTTTATTACTAAGTTGTTAATACACTTCTTCCTAGAAATAACACACATTGTTAAAAATTCCCATTTTCTACTACTACAATTTTTAAAATTATTTTACAATATTATATACAGGGTGACCTGACAGTGGACGTCAATAATAAAAAACTAAATAGAGGACATCAATACCTATCAGAATGACCCCCATATATGTTTTCTGATTATTTATCGTTTATCTGATTTTCTTCGATTGCGCGGCACTCCTGCCTTTATTAATTTTTGTTTTGTTTTAATAACAATAATAATAATAATTATTATTATTAGCATCTTTTTGTATTTAGTAATATTCATTGATTAGTAAGTTACTACTAATAAAGACTCGTCAGTAAAAGTTGGTGAAAAATAATAATAAAAAACTCTCATTAATCCTCTCAGATTTCAATGATGCATTTTTTTTTTCAAACAGTTTATCAAGTCTAACTTATATATCAAAAACTTCTACACACAATAGACTTTCAGAAACAAAACAAGAATATCCACTTCATGGGAAAAATAAAAAGTTATCCACAATTCAACGGACAAAGGTGCAATTTCAAAGTAATCTCTATATATCTACACGGACACTCCATTATTAAATAGTTTTATAAACATCTGAAATTAAAAAGAACAAAATCATTTTGAAAAACTATTTGAACATAGACAAGCTTAGATGTTTCAATTAATTTTCCTTTTTACTGTCCTCGCATACCGAAAGGACGTATTATGTTCTAGAAAAAATCACCCTCCGAGATTTCTTCGGATTTTCACATTTCATATCACGTAGATTACAAAAATATATGTTTCTTAATTCCGTCAGTCTGTCTGTCTGTCAGTCTGTCGATCTGTTGATGCATTAACTAAAAAGCTACTTGATGGAGAACGGTCAAATTTGGTAGGTAGTTGACGCTATTGCCAGAGAAGACTTTCACCGAAAAATATAAAGGGTGGACCGTCTAAAGGGACTAGATAATGAAAAAAATTTTTTTGTTCAAGTTTACAATTTCCATGTTTTATGGCGTTCTAAAACTCTTTGAAAAGAGAAAAATATTTTGACAATTTTATAGAAAAAAATGGGTACAGGTAGTAAAACATATTTCAAAAAATTTCTCCTTTTGAATGGGTTTAGAATGGCACGAGACGTGGAAATTTTAAATTCGAGCAATTTTTTTCCATTATCTATTCTCTTTAGAAGGTCCAGCTTGTATATTCTCTAGTCTAACCATTTCTTCGGTGGCAATAGCGGCAGCTACCTACCAAGTTTGACTGTTCTCCGTCAAGTAGTTTTTCCAGTTAATGCACCAACAGACAGACCGACAGACATGATGTGAAACGTGAAAATATGAAAAACTCTGGGATGGTGATTTTTTCCCGAATATAATACTTCTGTTCAGTATGCGAGGGAAGTAAAAACGATTTGTATCCAAAACTGTGTAACGTGCCAAATGCCCAAAAAGCATTTTACGTTACATTTTTTATATTTATTGGAAAATTTTCAATTATCGGAAATTTTATTCTCCTAGTGCTCTCGTACTAATTTATTTTGGTACTGTCACAGAAGAAGAAGAGCTTCAGTAGCTTGCGGTCACGCCTCGAGATAATTGATGGCGCATGCTCTATAATATTCAAATTAAATAAATAGACCGAACTAACTTTAAAGTGAAGTAGAGTAAATTAAACTATAATTATAATAAAGTCTGTTAGCCACATGAAAATGTAGAATTATCAAAACAAATGTGGATCTTTTCTTTAGTATTCCCTTAATAAATGCGAATTATTTTTCGTTGAGGCCACGTGACCACCCGTCAGGGAAATAATATGATGATATCTAATAATACCTACACCACGCCGAGCTAAATTTCTTCCCTTTCACTCTGGCCGTCATTCGAAAAGGAAGTATTTGAAATTTTGTTAGACCTCTAAGGGGGATATTAAGTTGGAAAGACCTCGTGGACCCATGGGGTAATAGTTTTAAATAATTATGTATCGTTAAATACCATCTAACGTTTAAAAATATTGTTTTAGGTTTTTCTATAAAATAACAAATTTCCTTTTAACGTCGAAGCGATCTCAATGTTACACTTTTGCTTCATGAAAAATTACTTATGTTCAACTTTTTTTAATAATTAGTAACTAAACTCTACAATACTACGTTTCTCTTTATTGAGGAATTTTTCGACACCACACATCTTTAAGATTTTACTACTAAGCGAATAATACTCATGTGAAGTCAAGATTTTGGTACTACGTTTTGCATGATCGTTTTGTATATACGAAAACCTACTGGGCAAAGAGATTTCCTCAATTTTGTCTTGGTGTCAAATTATTTTGTGTATAGTACATTTCTACGATTTCATAACCTCAAAATGGAATTGAGGCGATGACATGCGAATCATTCCAAGTCAGCAAAATGGAGGTCCCAAACATCAAACTACATAACATTTAAATCCGTTTTCATCCCAGAACAGGAGCGCACTTAGAAATTTCTCTCACCAGGATTTTTAAAACAAAAGATAAGTAATTTTGATTATTACCTCATATAAAAGGGATTATTTTCACTTATAGTAGTTTGTGTTTCATGAAAGCAAGGTACCTACCTAGTTTTGGTTCATAAAGCCAAGTATCCTAAGTTTCAAATCTTAGATTCAAGCAAGATCTATTGTCTTTTGTAAGATTTTGTTTCTTTTAATTCGCGGTAATATATTAATTCACAGTTACCTATGATCTTGATTCGTTGTAAATATTTCACCGTAGTATTGTATATGCACTTTTGTTTGGTTGTGTATGTCGTGGTGCATTTTGTTGTAACGAGTGTATATAGAGATGATGAATTTTGAGCTACTTTACGAGACATATTTTGTAATATAATTATTTCTCCCTCACAAAAGTCTCAAGTTTACCTTGAAGTTATTTAATGATAAAGCCATGGGGCACTTCGTTGTAATATATGTTTTATGAGTATTGAGATACCGTTACGAGGCGTTTTTTTTGTAATATAGTTATTTTGTCTCTCGTAAAAGTCTCAAGTTTACCTCCAAGTTAGGTAATGGTAAAGACCCAGGCCTTATATGTAATATATTATGATTGTTCATGATTGAGGCACCGTTACGAGACACATCTGTAATGTATTTTTTTGTATCTCGTAAACGCCTCAAATTCACCTTGCTGTTGCAAATTGTAATATGGTATATCTTGTAATGTAGTACATTTTGTAATTATTTCTTTCTATTTGATATTGGATTTTGCTATGCAGTATCGTTGATGCTATGATAGTTCATCTTTTATAATATAATATTTTGTAATACAGTACTATTGTATATATTTAATATCTGTCTTTCGTTTATCTTTATCTTTCCTTTCCTTGATTATACTCAGTTAAACATAACGCCCAAGCCTTGAACTCACTGCCCTATTTGCTCTCCGTATCTTTTCTGTGCTAGCCAGGTTAAGCTAGTGACGCTAACCAAGTCGCTCGTAGGATGGCCCACACTTGAATAATTTGGGCAAACTAAAATCTTTTCTTACATAGCCGCAACTGAAGACATTTGTATATTCTAGCAAGCTTTTGCAGAACTCAAATATCTTGAAAGTTTTCCGAAATATTAGACCCGGGAGTTTATATTGATGCACCCTGTGTAATTAATGAAATAAAATATTGAATATTTAGTGACTTTGTTAAAATTCCGCCTTGCAGAAATTCGGTGGTTTATGGATGACATCAGTTCATGGCTTTAAGGATCTTTATGCCGATACGAATTCATACCTATATCCATTTATTTATTCAGATTTACAGCGTCTACTATGCAATCATATGGTGAGATGGCTTCAATTTCCACCGATGAGTATCGACAAATATGTACCTGTTGTATCAATCTCAACCACTGAATTCGTTGGAGAAATATGAAATATTTGCAGTGACACTATGCATATTTAGATTTTCTAGGAAGGAACAACTCTTTATGATATTAGCTAGTTAAATTACTTATGTTATACTTAATTTAAAGTCCAACAGTACCTAAGTTGTATGACTTTGAAGCTCGCTATAAATGTGGGTAGTTGACGAATACTTTATTTCTAGACATATATGTATTCCATCCACTTGAAAATTTATTTTCTTTATTTGCACTTTCAGACACTTGGAGACATTTTCCAATGACATGGTAGGTACATTGTAAATATTCACATGAGTAAAACGGAAAGGGATGGAAATAGTTCAGAAAATATTTCTCAATAGAATTATAATTCTATTGTAGTACTGGAAAGCGTTTTAATTTTAAAATATTTGTGTGTATGTTTCAAAATTGGTATTCATGGATAACAGGATATGTTAATAATATAATACTGTTTGTGGAGTGGAAGTATAGTGATTGTATAAAAAATTAATATTATTTTGTTGCCATAAAGATGGACGTTCTAAATATGAGAGAACAATAATTTAGAATTGAAATTTGGTACACGTACATATTATAACGAGATCTGAAACTGGATTATATTTTAGGTTTATCCCGGTGAAGCGTTAGGAGATACATAGGGACAAATAGGGGTTAATAAGTAAAGCATCTACTAAGAGTTCAGAAACTTGGGAATTGGTGTATATACTAGAAACTAAAGCCTCAATTTTTTTTATGACGTTTGCCATCCCCCACCACCAAAACTACTCAATTATTAAAAGGCTTAATAAAATAAAATTGAGATACTTTCTTGAAATTGGTACACATATTATAACGACATGCGACACATGAAACTAGATCATATTTTGAAATGATTCAGTTTGAGAATAAATAGGGGTAAATAAGTAAATCAAGCTAATAAGAGTCCAGAAACTTGGTATTGGTAAATATAGTGAATACTAAGGTCTCAATTTTTTTGTATGATATCTACCAGCCCTTCCACCAACGCCACTCTATTAATAAGGGGTTACGTTACAAATAAGTCAATTTTTGGTACTTTCGAAAAATGTGGAGACCAAAGGCGATTGACCGTCGAATTCGTGATGAAAAATTAATAATAATTCATTTTTTAGGACACTTTTAGTGAAATATTTTTTTATGCAGATTTCGAAGAAAGATCACGCCAAAGGTGGTTATCGGTATTTTGTAAAGTGATAATGTTTCAAAGTCGACTTTTTCATGGAAACTTTGGTATAAATTTAATATGTTAATAATTTGCAGATTTTTAAAATTGATTATTTTACTGGGTTCAATAACATTATGATCACCCCTTTTCAAAAATCTATCACAACGCTAGAGAAATATATAATAAATACAGAGGCAAAGTCAACATGCTGTAGGTAGGCCAAAAGGTTCTAATCGTACCGCGATTGGTTTAAAGTAAAAATTAAAAACAAAGTTATGGTTGTAAGAAGAAAGCAAAATGTAAGTGACGATTTCTTACTTTGGAAATGAGTTTTCTACTACTGCAACAACATTAAAGTGGGTGTTGCGTTGCCCTCGAAGATTCTGGTCCATTTGGATCCTTCGAAATACTTAGTTACAAACTGCAAACATACTCGATATGTTTTAGGTTCTTCTGGTCATTCTAAACAAAAATGGTCTCGCATTTTTTTCGTAAAGTTGACCGTTTCCGACTTATAAACAATTTAATGTTTGAAAAAACGCAAAGACGGTCACTTTCAAGTTTGAAATGCAATATTTTTAATATCGTATTTCAAACTTGAAGGTGACCGTTCATGTTTTACATGAATTTTTTGAGTTTTCCAAAATGCAATATTTGAACATCCATTAACAAAGTCCTGAAGATTTACATTAAAGAATTTATATATAAGTAATATGTCTTTGATTGTGAGTTTTGTGACAAGAGGAATTGTTAGTATTTCAGTTGATGTCGACCTAATCTCATAGTTTTGTAAAATTGTTGGGAATAAACGTTTGATTTTAAGTACGTAATTTAACAGCGAACATATAGTAGTCTAATATTTAAAGTTTCCATATGTTTATAAAGCAACGTTGTAGAATATCAGCGTTCTTTTTAGTAAGTGATCTTCACAACAGTATTCTGGCATGTAGAAAGATTAAGTTGAGCATTATTATATGCCACACTACAGGCAACTATGCGCTACCGTAAGATAGACTCGACCAAATCATTATACAAAATTTTAAGTGATTTATTGCTTAAATTATTCTTTATTGGATAAAATGTGTAGAATAATTTATGATTTTTTTTTGTTACATAATCACAGTGGTCAGTCCACCCACCTTAGATGCTGATCAACTATTATACCTAAACATTTTATTGTCTTTTTTCTTGTTATCTCCGCTCATGAACAATTTATTGAATCATCTGCCAAGTAGCTGTATTGATGAATTCTCAAAGTATCTACAAGGTGTAATTAAAACTGGTAATAGGGCCCGACTAGACAAACAGAAAACCTATATGACCTTTTTCTCTAGGGGCACTTTGAAAAAAACTGACCTGGGTTTACATTTTTAATGCTATGGTAGGAAAGATTTGAGAACCACTGTTTTTCAGGGTCAATGGATGTTATAGTTCCGAATATTAATAATAATAAATACTGTAATACCCGACTTGTGTTCCCGTCGGTACAAGTGAGGCACTTTGATGGGATTATTTGTATCGAACTTTTTATACCACTAATTATGAAAATGTAAATAATTCCTTCTCTTTCGGTAAAACGCAAGCATAGCATGGCCGCAGGGGTTTAAATAGGATTTGCTTACATGTGTTTTTTAATTTGGAACAAAGCTATTGTATCTTTTATTGTCGTTTATAATGTAACGAGGTAAATTTTCCGTTGCCAAAAATGCAGTTTAAATTAACAATATGCTTCGTTATTTGCTCCGCTTACATTCGAATCATAGGTATTGTAAATCATTATTATAGATTTCTTCCAAATTTAGCTAGCTGAAACCGCGAAACAGATTTCTACTTTAAATAGAAATTTGTATAAACCTGGCAGTGAGAGGGCTGTCCGTAATATTAACATTAATTACAAGATTTGATACTGATGGCGTTGGTGAGACAGCTGCGTAAATTAGTTTCATTAGACCACATTTGAGATTACTTCTGTCCGATGCGTCAAACAGCCCAGTCGGGTACTATTCCGTATATTCTCAACATGTAAGTACACCGTTTTATCACCGCCGCTGGTTTCTTGCCGACCTTTTTATATTAACACCGATAAGAATAATTCACTGAAATGTGTGTTTTAAAGCAATAATTTGAAACCGATTCCGTTTAAATGTATCAGAATATAATTATTATTTTCCGACTTTGCCGAAATTAAATGAATTTAAATTATTACAATAGTAAGAGAGTCCGAGTTAGGACATGTCAACTTCTCCGATTTTATCCAAATAGCTATGTTCGCAAGAATTTCCAAATGGGAAAAAAGAACATAGATGATATTTCGAGAGAAAACTGTGTACCGTTTACCGTTTATATTATTTTAATCCAGACCATTTGTGATGGTACTGCGATAAAATAATATGTTGTTCTACCAAATGGATAGAAGTTTTAATTACCGTATATTTTATTTTAGCTAGGTCGTAGCAAAATAAAATCTGTATTTGCAAAAATTGTTTTTGTGAAATTTATTGTAGTGTTATTGTTAGTTTACCGTTCATTTTGTTCCCATTATTTCGTATTGATACGAAATGGAACAAAATTCCTTACTTTGAAATAATTTATAGAAATTTATTATAGTCCGGGAATTGAAAATAAAATCTAGGCTAGCGTAAATAAATTAACTAACATTATATTCTGATACATAGACATTTTCCGCATAAAATCCGATAAGATACCACGTGGCCGAACCGAAATGCATTTAATGAAGGCACCCAGCTGTGGGGTTTGAGGCGCTTGGCAAACACCGCATCAAGTGTTGATGTAATTTCAACATTTCCGAACCGAACCGAAATACCATCGTTCTGATTATTGCTGTCTGTCCGTCTAGGCAGAATAATCTCCGCCGTAAGCTGATACCAAATCCGATAACGGTTTTATTTTCCGAACCGAGTGTAACCAAGGTTGCACACCGCTCCGAATCCGATAACCGTTTTATTTTCCGATCCGAGTGTGACTTAAGTTACACACCGCACCGAATCCGAAAACCGTTTTATTTATTTGGTATCAGTTTTATTTCCTTTTGCCAAGTTCTTCACACCCACACTCTAATGCAACATGTAGGCATGATTATTGCTGTAGATAACCGCTTGCTTTTGCCTGGTATTTGCACGCTGTCCGTTTTTCTTTAATTAATTACTTGTGTAGTTTTTTTTTCCGCTTACTGTTTTTCTACCGACCTAATTTTTTTTCTTTACCGCTTTCACCGTTTGCTTGCTTACCACCGCTTGCTTTCGTATTAATGAGTAACTAGTAGCTAACTAGCTTCTCACCGCCTGGTTACCTGTACGTCACAAAATGACGCCCTACCTAATTCAAATTAAATTAAAATGACATATTTTAAGTTTTTCTTATTGTGTTTATCAGAAACTCGTATTTTGGTACCTAACCGTTTTTTACTGTTTTGTAAAAATTTCATTGTATGTTAATAAACTTTGTTATTTACCGACCTCTGCCTTTTACTGTTGAATGTTAGTGAAAGTCTAATCTGCCGTCCGGACCCCTGGACATACCGTGTCTCCACTGTAGCTATCCCAGCCCTACTGCAACAGGCTGCGTTTAGGAGGCTAATGTGGGACCTTTGCCCCACGTAAAAATTGCAAAGGTGGCGCTCGAGATTACCGAATTTAACCGAAACACAGCTCAGCGCCAAAGTGACGCTTCCACTTGCCTATGCGCTAGGCAACTGGAAGAAAGCACGTCACAATAAGAATTTACAAAATTTAAAAGTGGTTTATTAACATTTGTAACATTGTGTTAAAAGCTTAAAAATATAGTAATTGTTTTATGAAATTGGAAAACGAATAGTTAGACGTCCGAGATAAGATAACAGAAAATAGTTGTGTATTTTAAGTTAGGAAAAAATCTGATTTTTTAACGAATTGAGCGCATAATTTTTCCCAATCAGGTATCGAAAACTAAAAATCAAGTCTTTGGTCTCTATGAAAATCAATGTAAACAATAATAAACAGATAAAAACAAGACAACGAATACTAATAATAATACTCATACCTTTAATACCCAATAGGTAACACCCAATAACTCAACAATTCTTTTAAATTTTTTACAAAAATTGTTCGAAATGAGCTCCATCTCCACGTATACACATTTCGGTACGTCGAACTAATAACATACTCCGTTCAATACATTTGGGAAATTAGGATAATTTTTTATGGTTTCTATGCACATTAAAATACGTCGTTGTAATTGTTCTAAAGCTCTTCCGCACCAGCTGCACTTCCACCACTTTCTCCATATACCAAGTCCTTATCCGAGAGCTCTGGATAAGTGTAATCTCCCATAATGTCCAAAATCTGCGTTTTAAAACACCACACTAAACTGTGAATTAACGTTATCAATAAAGAAAACAAAAAGAAAAACTTGGTCCAAAATCCAAACAGCAACACCAAAAGCACGAACGAGAAGTAGTGTCTTACGTAACCAAGTACTAACGACTTGAAAGATAAGTCAATAAAATAAATCTTAACATAGGTGGCACAAAATTCAAAAAGAAAAGCAACAGACAAAACCAAGGAACGGGTACGTCGCGTCATGCGTACGTTCTTTACCAAGTAAGGACAAAACTGAAATTATTACTTGAGAATATTACAAGGGAGAGATAGCACGCCTAATAGGATAATTTCCCGCGAAGAAGCAAAACACAAGACGATGTCCTCTGTCGGTCACTTTTAACTGCTTTGTCGGCATACTTATTTGCAGGAATGTCAGAGTATCTCGTGCGACAAGACGCCAGGCAATAAAACCTACTCCAGTATGCCAGCAGTTCTCAAACTAGGTTATTAAGTATTTTGGAAATTTTTGTTCATTTTTTTTCTCCAAAACTATGAGCTTTAGACCTCATGATATGAAAGGTTTTTTTGTTTGTCTTATCATTCTCTAGCACCAGTTTTTTTAATGACATGAAACTAATTACACCCTGTATATCAGGTTGATCAACAACTGAGGTGAGGAATATTATATTGTTCGTGTTTTCATATTAAGACTCAAGATGCTGGAGTTTAGCTATGATGGTACTTTGAGTCCAATCTCTGCCTGTATACATCCGAACAGTTCACACCTGTGACATTGATAGATAGTTATACTGACTTAAGATTTGGTACAATCATGTATTTTAACGGGATCTGGAAGTAGATCGTATTATGTGCTTATTCTGTTGAAGGGTTGGGGGTAAATAGGTCTAAATAAGTAGAAAAAGTCTAGGAAATTGTAATTTCGTGTATATATTAGAGGCCAAGGTCTCAAATTTTATTATGATATCGGCCAAAACGACCATCAATTCTATGAGCTATTTTTTATAAACAGTGCAGTGCAAATATGGTATCAAATTAAATTAATTTAAAGAGACATGGATGGGAAATCTGGATGTGGAAGTAATGATTCCTCAGGCAGCGATTTCTAGCTATAAATTCGCCGAACTTAAGCGTATAACAGATGAAGGAATATCAATTTTCTCTAATGTACGGCAAAGAAATTATTTGATAAAAATGCAATTTTAAATGTCGGACTAAAGACATTTTAAACCGTCTGCCGTGTTTCACCCTAAACCGATAAAATAGCAAAATGTTTGAATTTATAACTTTCATACATCACAGGGGAGAAAAGCTAATATTGCAAAGTTCGAACGACGAAGCGACAAAATCCGTGAACCGAATACTTATTTTTCAACGTCTTATTTAAACCTTTATTTACCTTACCAGTTCTATTTTGTTGCAAATGCCAGCACCTTATAATAAACTAGTAAAACTAGGACGGTAATATGCCTTATGTCGTCGAGTCAGCGGCGACGATATTAAACGTTGTATATTGCATATTAAATGAGGACGATAAAAATGGAAAATAAAGGAAAACATTATGGTATCAATGAATTCGTATATAAAACTATATAACTAAACAATTTAAAACAGTTGAAATACACGTTTATAAAAAGCAACTAAAACTGTTAAAACATGCCCTAAAAAGATGAAATAATATGTACTCCAATCCCTTCTATATATTGTAGTAAAAATGGACATTGATATGCATAGTTTTGCAAAATTATGATTTACCAAATTTTAAAAAATGGATATTTTCGGTCATTTCATGTAGACCAAAATTAACTTTTTTCTGTAAATTAAAGTTCTTGCAAGTCTCTTTACTACTACAAAATTTTTAATATTTGGGGATCAAAATTTCAGGGTCCTTTGTTTTCAACTTTCTCTGAAAGTTTGAAGCCGATCGGAACATCCCTAATTGTTAAAATAAAAAGAAAAGCCTTTCAGTCAGTTTATTCAATTTTTTATTTTGTGTACGTACTCAAATGAATCAACACGCAGACTTGCTGGAATTTTAATTAAGATAATTCTGGTTTTTGTTTGTCCTTTTCGGAGGTCTAGAACTGGAGATATTCACCTTTTTACCTAAAAAACGCTGTTCAAAAAACTAAATTATTTGTAAAAAAACGCAATAGGCTTTGGAAGTCCAAAACTCAGATATATACTCCTGGTGATACCCCAGAAAGTATAAGATCATATTTTTGCTCTTACAAAACTATGCATATTTCATCGTTTTTGGTCTTTCTCTACTGCACTAATAACGATTGTGAGATAAATGTCAAGAGAACTTGATCGTATTTACATTTTAACTAAGTATATGAACGTTATAAGACATGTAAGTATAGTCATCCAATGCTCGTGCTATCAAGTGAACTCGTTAAAATTTTTATTCTAATTGATAAACGTAAACGAATAAAGCGCCCGGTGAGCAAAATTTCTGCTTTTCGAATTATTTTGAACCCCCCCCGTCCTTTATTAATTACACAGGCCAACAAAAAAAAATTGCGCCATGAACCAGACTATGGTCTTCTTATGGATTTTTGCGCTCTGAAACCGAATCCGATGTCAGTTTTGCCCCTACATGTCAGGATTTTAGGTTATGTTCAATTTCTTAGGAGGTGCTCATTTCTTGTGGCAAGTTATATGTTGTTCCTCTCGACCTCCTAGACAAAAGTTCTCATGGGCACAATGTCTGAAAATACACAGTTTTCCAGATACCGGGTATGTAAAGGGGGTGTGCTCATTTCTTATGGGAAGTGGTGCCCGGTGAAATTCTCTGAAATCTATATATGTTAATCCCCTCAACATCCTGATCAGAAGTTCCTAAGGTCAGAAAATGCACAATTCTACAGATATCGGGGTGTAAAGTTGACTTTTCAAGCCCCGATAACTGGAAAACTGTCAATTTTCCGACCTTATTCCCATGATAACTTTTGATCAGGAGGTCGAGAGGACATATATCGATTTCAGTGAATTTCAACTGGGGCCACTTCCCATATGAGCGCCTCATTTGCATCCCCGATATCTGGAGAACTGTGCATTTTCCGGCCTTGTGTCCATGAGAGCTTTTGATTAGGAGCTAGAGAGGAATAACATATATCGATTTCAGCGAATTTCACCGGGAGTGGAGCCACTTCCCACAAGAAATGAGCACCCCCCCCCCCCCCAAAAATGAACATGACCTAAAATCCTGATGTATAGGGGCAAAGCTGACGTCGGATTCAGTTTTAGAGCGCAAAAATAGATAGGGAAACCTGGTTCATGGCGCAAAATTTTCTTTTTGTGGGTCTATGTTTTAACCAACAACTTAATGAGCTCATTTGATAGTACTATCGTTGAATGCTTATAATCGTACGTACTAATATAGTTAAAACACAAATATGAACAAGATAGCTTGTTTCCTATAATCGTTATAAAAGAGATGGGAGTAAAGTGAAATGGCGAAAATGTGACGTTTAAATATTTTAAATTAAAAATGTGAAAAACATTTGTATATTATTAGAGATTGTATCGTATCTATAGTCAATCTTCGTGGATTTTATTTTCAAAAATGTTACATTTTTTTTTAAATGTTTTCACTATGTCACAATTACCACAGTATTTGGGGAAATGTGATAATGCTTTACTGGCAAATATAATATTTATATGGTGACTATGCGGCATACCAGTTGAACAACTGCAGTTGTGGGTTTCAACACAGGACTTTCTCCTCCTCTAATGCATAAATGGTAGTACCTATGGATATTACTAACTAAATACTTAAATAAACACCTGTTTTGTACTGACAGGTTAGAATGGTTTATCTGTGCTGTGTTTTTGAACTTGGCATACATTTATTCATTCTGTGAAAATAGACATTCATTTCAGTATAACTAACTATACAATAATACAGATTTTTTCTTGTATGTTCAGTAGTATATTGTGCAAGGATGCATAGTTTCGATGGTTATTAGGTTCTACACTTCCCTCTTTATTTGGGTCGTCCACAATGCATTGTTTTTCAGTGTTGCTACAAAAATATCTTGAAATTGTCTATGTTGATGATTTGGATGCAGATCAAGTATATATAGAACCACCGGAGGCTAATGTCGTAAGAGACGAAGAATCCGGTGGTCATGAAAATTAATGCGATATAAATAGATTCCTGGGAGACAGCTATCGGCTACAGCAGAAATAGTGTTCAGTAATATTGGAAGGATAGGTGATGAGGACGATGATGGTAATCAGGTTGAAGAGGCAGATAATTGTCTAGGAACCTCATCTGATCATAAATCGATCATGTCTCTGTTGATAAAAATTATTGTAGACCCAAGGAGATTTTGAACCATAAAAGAAAGCCGATGCCACTCCTGACTACAGTGCTTATGCTGACATGAGCCCTGGTTGAATTATTTGAGTTACTTTTAGATTTGGCAATGAAAGAAAACAGAGTACCGAAACGTTGTCCTCTACTAGATAAGAAAAATTTTGCAAAAACAGGAAAGAAATGAGATCATATCTCAGTAATTGTACGAACTACTTGGAATACACCTTACCAAGTGGTTGGATAACAGTGTGTTTACAGTTATATCAAACTGTTACTGCATTTCCCCAAAGAGTCAAGTAATGAGATTTTCCAAGAAAGATAAAGAGCACATCACAAGTAGCCAGATCTTTTGTCATTGGGGAGTACAATAGTGGAATGGGAGGGAGAGATTTGATGGACAGGTGTAAACTGCTATAGAATTGGGATTCGTTAAAAAAAATGGCAGTGGTATATTTTCACTTGGCTTCTTAACGTTTCCATTGTAAATGCTTAGATCCTTAAGCGCAAAACTGGTAATGCGATCTCGAAACTAGATTTTAGACTTAAAATAGTGAATATTTATCTATTCCGATATGGAAATGCTCCTAACGGAGCGGGAGACCATTAACTTCTACAAATAGCGTAAGGTTAAACAGAATTAGCGATGATTGGAGATAATAATATGAGACAAGATCATTTTCCAGCGGAAATACCAGAAAAGAAGAAAAGAAGATGTGTTGGTGACGGCTACTGTTGTACTATCCGCAGAATGTGCAAAAAATATAATAACTATATATTCCATATTAAATAATTTATACTCAAATGCATTATTTTTGAATAAAGATATTTAAAAAATATTGCAAGCTTTGTGCCTTAAGATCCCAGTGTTGCCATATGGCAACGCACGTTTTACAAACAACTGATGTATTTAATCGCATTCTATCGTCATTACTAACTTATGTTGAATATCATTAAAACAATGCAGACTGTGTTAAATAATTACACCGCCACACACATCTGCAAGTTAGTTATAACTGAAAAAAAGTGTATTTTTTTAGATTTAAAGTAACATATTTAGTGAATTTTGAATAAACCTTAGGGAAAATGTTTAATTGAATAATAGATGAACTTAGTTACAGAAGAGAACTGAACAATGTTAAAACAGTTCATTACCTCCTGTAAAAAATTGGTTCCCCCTGCCCTGTTCATTGTAATTTATCGTTCATTTTTATGCCAGTTATTGCATTTTTACAGATTCTTCTTTTTTCTAAAGTTTATCGTTTAAGTAAAGTCAAATTCTAGTTCAAGATTTATTCTGACGTAGATTAACGGGTGATGAACATGGGATTCTATTTAATTCTTGAGTAACGAACTCTTTTACTTTCGTAGTATCTAAACACAGGTTTTCTTTTACGTTTACTGCTTTGCTTTGGACAATTTCTTTCAAGCATCCAACAAAAATCAGCATTTTGACATCCCATCTACCTCCTTACCGTTACTCTATTTTTTAAGTATCTCGATGGAATCTCTCCCCGTGTTCTTGACTGTAGTCACCGAAATTATCCGAAAGGTAGTCAAGATGATAATGCAGGGAATATAACTTCTTTATGTTGCAACCTAATCGTTCATAAGTTTTAATCAACATAGCTACTATTTCTTTATAACTGTCGCTTATTATATTGCTAAGATAATTTTCAATAACGTATTTAAAGCTTAGCCATGAAAGTTTTCATTTTTACTCATTTTAGACAGGAATATCTCAGCATACAAGAGTATTCTTATTTGTGGATTATTTTATTTTCCTTCAGTGACGTTTTAAAATTTATATCTCATGTAATCGAGACATGACACATCTACGTCGATAGCCTTAGTAGACTGCTTCATGAGACCAACTTACATGTGGACCAGCCAATGGATCCTCAATAACGTTTTTACCACCTCTCATGCTGCTCTTTTAGGAAATTCTTTGTCTTATAGTAATTTGCTCTATCTCTGCTACCCCATTCATACAAATAGCTGACGGTTTCTTGTGTCAACGGAATAGCAGGGATATATGGGCAAGCCACACTAGAAGAAAAGAACTTTTTTGTATATGTCGATGTTATTTATACTAAACAGTCGACGGATCACTATGAAACTCAATAGATTTCTGTTCTGATTGTGGACGAAGGAACTAAAAAATACAAGTAGATTCTTTAAAAATTAAAGTTTTTGATAATAATTTAAAAAATTAATAAAACTTCAAATCTATCTAAAAATGGTACAATTTCTTACATACAATTTCCTCTTTGCAGAAGGTTATAATAAAAATCAATTTTCCGCCGAATTAGCCAATTAAAATATTTCTATCAGCAAAAGTGAGGGTTGGCCCGCTGACCGAGAATTCAACACAATTCATCGAATCATGTAACACATGTTAAAATGTAGATACTAGTTTAACCTGCATGGCCGTAGGGAACTATGTAGATACTAGTATTACAATGAGAATTGTGTAACGTGCCAAATGCTCAAGGGACATTTTACATTACATTTTTAATATTTATTGGAAAAAAATTTAATTATCTGAAATTTTATTCTCTTATGCTCTCCTACTATTATACTCTAGAATTGCGGAAGACGGAGACATTTACATTTTGGGTAGCAAAATAGTTACGCCTCACGAATAGATGGCGCACGCTCTATAATATTCAAATTCAATAAGTAGGTCGAACTATCTTTAAAATGAAGTAGAGTAGATTAAACTATATAATATAATAAAGTCTGTTAGCCGCATGAAAATGCAGAATTATCAAAACAATTATGGATGCTTTCTTCAATTCAATAATCCCTTAATACAAGAGAACTACTTTTTGAGCGGGGCAACGTGACCACCTGTCCGGGAAATATTTAACGATACGCCGAGCTGGGTTAAATTCCTTTCCTTTTCGCTTGAAGTCCTCACTCCAGATGGACGTAATTGTAATTTTGTTAAACCTTTAATGGGATGTTAAGATAGGGAGACCTTATCGATGTATAAGGTGAGAGTTTTAATTAATTATAATATATCGTTAAATACCATCTAACGTTTAAAATAATTTTTCAGGTTTTTTTTATAAGAACGAAATTATGATATTACGTTCCCTTAAGAACAAAATTTTCGTGCACTACACGTTTGTCTTGATAACAAATTCCTTCTCAACGTCGAAGTATTTGAAAGTAACACTTTTGCTTTATACAAAATTATTTAAGTTCAGTTTATCATAACTATCTTTTCAACATAACGTTTTCCTTTAATTAGGTGATACAACTATAGGTCAAGTTTTCTGAAAATTTATCTCAGCGATTTGTTTAACTGTACGATTTGTTTAACCTCACGATGGAATGATATCCTAGGCGATAGCGTGCAAATAATTCCAGACGACCAAAATAGAGGTCCTCAACTCTAGAACCTACCTAACATTCAAATCTGCTATCACTGTAGAACATGAGCATATTTACAGATTTCTTTCATCAGGATGTAAAGTAAAAGATACGTACCTCTGATTATTTCATCAATGTAAGGGGAAACACTTTCAAATATCGTATTTTTGGTTCATAAATGCCAAGTCTAACCTAATTAAACAAATTTCCAAGTAAATCGGAATATATCTAATATCTTAGGTTAGGTATACATTTTTGAAGTTTAACGTTTAAGTCTTTATCTTGTACTCATATTCTTGCTACTTACTTGTTTGTCCTTATGAATAGCTTTGCTTGATGTAATTATAGACATTTGATAACACGATATTATTTGAATTTTGCCAGTATCGCACATTCGCTTTGCCAAAGTACTTTTGTTTTGGATATGCCTAAGCAGCTAGACATATTGGCAATTATTTGCCAATATGAAATTCGGATGTTCGGGGTGTGGTGAAATGTGTATCTGTTTGCTAGGAATTGAGTCCTAGTATGTATTTTTGCAGTTATATAACTTGGGGGTGTCCCGTGTTTACCTGCTTGAGATAAGTTCTAATATTTTATTTTGTTATATAACTTTGGGGTGTACCATTTTAAGTATTTCGTATTACGCAGCGGGGGGTTATATAATAAATATTAGATTCAAGCAAAATTGCATATCTTTTGTCAGATTAAATTCTTATTATCTATTCGTTGTAATACATTAATTTGTTATCTTATCTTATCTTATCTAACTTCCTGTTGCAAATTATTTCGTGGTTACCTTTATCTTATTTCGTTGTTGTGTATTATTTCGTTGTTACCCTTGTCTTTTCTTATTTCGTTGCGTATATAATACTTTTCCATTTTGTAATATATGATTTTGTTTTATATTGAGATAATTTACAAGCCATCTCTGTTGTAATATATTTAACTTGGCTTTCGTAAAAGTCTCAAGTCACTTTGAAGTTATGTACGTAATTGGAATATAGCATGTTGTGTAAATATTTCTATCTGATATCTAACGTTACTCTACATTTTCGTTGATGCTGTTATTGTTTATTTTCTTGTAATACAGTATTTTTGTAATATATTTTGCATCTAGTATATTATATTAGATTTATTTCTAGCTTTCTCTTTCTTGATTACACTAGTTAATCTGGCGCCCAAGCCTTGAACTTACTGCTCCTTTGCTCTCCGTATCTTTACTGCGCTAGCCAGGTTAAACCAGTGACGCTAACCACGTCGCTGCGGTAAACTGAAACCTTACAAAACAACGCCACAATTGTCAAATAAGAAATAGATAAATTAATTTTAGAATTTTAATTGCTAGCATAACCAGAATTCAGGTTATGGAAAGTATGCATAAGATTTCATTAATATCTTTACTTATAGTTTTTCTTTTCTGTTCTCATAGATGGTCTTTTCTGCTGTTTGCAAAATCCTGTAAAGAATATGTTTCACATATTAAAATTCTCTGATAGTTTACATTATTTTTTATACCGTAATTACCCCTTAAAACAATATTAATGTCATGAAGGAATGCTGAACCGTTACACCCTGTATGTATATGATTATATTTTGTAAAACAGAACAAGGCTTTTAAAATTATTTCCATGGTATACACAAACAACTAGTTTCATACGTACGATAATAATTATAAAGACATTTCCAAACTTTTTGTCATGCATTTGCTCTTTTAAGAATTAATTTACACACTTTTGTTTCAATGGGTGAATGAATTTGTCAGCTACACCGAGAAAGCGAGGATAATGTATTCCGAGAGGCGTGAATTTTTCAGGATCTATAAGTTCGATGACCTTCGAGGAGTTCTGGGAATTCGCCATCTGACAGTCGAAAGCTCTCCTTCAAATCCTGAAAAAATCGCCTGATTTACTGCCTCTTTTATTATGTATGTTGTTTCCATGACAAACTTTTTCTTCTTGATTTGCATTTCTTTAAACAATTTTAAATTATACGCTAGACTGAATCATCAGTTCTCTTAAAATAAATATTTCTTTATGATAAGCATTATTCAAAGTACTTCGGTCACATAGAGAAAATTAGGGGTAAACAATGAATGAAGACGTAAAATTTGACAAAAATGTTCATTTAGGCGTGCTATTAAACATACTCAAAGTCATGTCCCGCTCTTGAAAAAATTGTGCTCCATTAAGTTTCTTGCTTATACTTCGCTCACCATTATCGATATCGGAATTACATGTCTTCATGAATTTTAAGTTCTCTTTGAGTGTGAAGATAATACTTGATTACGGTTAAAAACATTTGAATTTTGACAATCAGTCGAATAATACATTATAATCAGATGCTTTAATTTTAAATTAAATTTTGTCGATAGAAACACTACATCATTCTACTGCACACTTACGACATCATCAGTTACATTGCTAGTAAACAAACATCATTGTGTATTATGAACACATGATATTTTGCATTTTATCATGAAAACTAAGTGGCGCTTTCTATCAAGATGCAAAAATATATCCAAAACCGTACCTGGATGGGCTTTTGTGACAGTACCAAAACACTTTTACAGCAGACGAATTTCCAGAAGTATCTTTTACAAATCCCGTATTAGGCATTACTTATTTAATTACATGTAAAACGTAAATAAAGCGAAAAAAATGTTGTATTTACCACTGTTTAAATGCGACTTAAGCTACTAATAAAACAGATGACGCCACCGCCAATCATAGCGTGTACTGCTTACTCGTGTAATTACTAAAACTGTATCTTTTCTATTTGCTGGAGTTTTAATTTGATTGACGATAGAATGCTATTTAAATATCAACAAGTGCTTTAGTATAATAGGTACTTCACTTTTAAAATATCAAAAAAGCAAATTTGCACATAATGAATACAACTAATTATGTTTGTTATAAAAAAATAGAGCTTATAAAGTTCTCTAAAGAAATGAGATAAGTATACATTTTTCTTATGTATTATTATCCCTCTCCCCGATACGAAAACAAAGAAGTACATTACATTTGACGGACATATTACTAAAATTCAGAATATCGCTTGTAAAGGATATTTTTTCATATAATTGTGTTAATCATAGAATGTTGAATAGTTTCAAAATGATTGCCGCAGCGTCTATCCGTAGGTTTGCAAGCCTGTCCATCTGTCAAAAGAAACAGGACGGACGAAGAGACAGATGGATAAATTTACAGACTGGCTGACCAATGGACAGGCGATGGATATTTTGAAAACTAGTGAAAATTCTATGATTAACACAACGATATTGAAAACTTTACGAGTTATGTTCCTATTTCCCTTAATATATGGAAACAGTGCAATAATAGATATGGAAAAAATGTGAGAAACATTTTCTTTAAAGAATTTGTGACGTCTTATTCATCCGTCACTTTGACACTCGAGATTTGGCGGTCGGTTGGCGGTAAACTCGGGCGCTATTTTTACAATTTTTTACGTGGTGCAAAGGTCCCACACTAGCCTCTTAATACAGCCTATTGAAGTAGGGCTGGGATAGGTACAGTGAAGAAACGGTATGTCCAGAGGGTCTAGGGATAGTGAGACTTCACATCCACAACAGTAAAAAGGATGGTTCATACTTCACACCTATTATTTATAGTACTAAAAAAAAACAAGCAAGAGCTTAAAGCTTAATGTTAAGCTACTGTAAAAATCGGTAAAAAACGGGCGGTAGTATAGACAGTGCAATTCGGATGCTAGGAGTGAGTAGGCACTTTGGCGGTAACGGTATCTGGCGACGGAGTATTCGGAAATATATCTAGCTTGGTGCACGATCGGCATCCAACTGAATGGATCCCCTGAATGAATTCAACTAAATGAATTGATATTTCACTGACTTGGCCCAGAGATCATTTTCTGTGTATCAACTTGGGTTGGCGGTGGGGAACCAGCGCTACCTAGCGGATTGTACTTCTACTTAATATTTTAATATATTTAAATAATTTAAAGTAAAAAAAACTATTTACGTTTTGTGCCTACAGTATATATTAAAATCTTAATATTTTCTATCCTAAATATAAAAAATTAACGGCGATTTGAGGTGCAGTTTACATGCCAGAAAATGCTTCATTACAAATTTTATAAGCTATATTTTATATATGGACCATAACTTTGATATGTTCAATGGTTAGGGAGACATAGACAAACTTAATTGGAGAATCATGTCTTTAAGGTGGCGGCTCGAGAGCGACAGACAGAGATGGGGACTTGTAGTCATAGAATGTTTAATAGCACTCCTTAATGAATATCCTTTGTGGAGTTTCAAAACATTTTCAATTTTTTCCGTCGATATTTGTTCCTATTTGACTGGAGTTAAAAGTTAATTTCGAATTAGAACTTTGATTTACAGTAATTAATTCTCATTCCATGGTTTTTGAGCATAAGGCATATGTATATAATTGAGAAATTACTTGAATGGAGATGTGAAATATTTTCTAATAGTAGACTGCTTATAAAGTGGTTAATTGAAATTTTGGTGCTAGTCAAATCGCTAACGTACCTCAAACTGTTAGAACTTCTCCGAGTAGAATTTGCAAGTCGTTAAAAAGTCATTCAGTGCATAAAAGCAAAGTTTGGATGAACCGTAAAAACATTCACTAATAATTTCTACCTTAACGCTTTATACGAGAATTTGTCTGAGCTGACAAATATTTAACCTGCCTTCAAATTTTGATTTAAAATTTTGTAAGCAAAATCCATTTAGCAAAAGAATATTGGCCATAAACCAAACGAAAGTGAGGGATTGATCTGAAATATACAGTATGTTTGGTAATACGATGCCGACCGATTTCTCTTATAATGACGATTTATACTTTTTTTCTCAATATCCATTTCTTATAAATTATATAAGTATTACATTGATTTTGATATTTTGAAATATTTTTTCATTATTTGAAATAAGTAAGCTTTCAACAAAAGAAAAAGCAAAAGTTTCTGTTGGCTGGAAAAGAAAATAAAAGTACATTTACAGTAAAAGGATTACAATGGGAATATGATGTCATCATGTAGTAGATTTTCAAACACTGTGAAACTTTTATATCAACCATTCTTTTCTAATACCTATATTTTTCGAGAAAATCGGCCATTTCCTGACTTTTAGAGAACCCTGTATATCTATGTAAAACCGCTGCATAACCAATACTTACTTCCACCTCCAGATTTCCCATCCAAGTTTCATTAAAGGAAAACATCTTGACTACATTTGCACTGTAGTTCTTCTTCTTTCTTCATCAGCCCATGTCCACTTCTGGACATAGGCCTTCCGTAACTGTTTCCATGAGTGTCTGTCCTATGTTATATGCATCCAGTTTGGATGAACTCGTTTCAGGTATCTGTCAATCTGGTTGGTGGTCGTCCACTTTCCCGAAGAGCGTCTTGTCTCGGTCTCCATTCTAATATGCGCTTTGTCCACCGGTCATCCCTTACTCTTGCAGCGTGTTCTGGATAGTTCCACTTCAGATTTGCTATTTTATCAATCGCATCGGTTACGCCAGATCTAATTCGTAGTTCTGTATGCGGTATCCGGTGTCTCAAAGACGAACCCAACATGGCACGTTTGATTGGCCCGTTACACTGTAGTATGTGAAATAGTTAGTAATAAAATTTTAATAATATATTTGAGGCAGATGTCATAAAAAAAATTGAAACGTTGGCTTCTTGAATATACGCCAAAATTGAATTTTATGTAATCTTATCAGACTGCTTTACTTGGATTCTTGTCTATACACCAAATCCCATGTTTCTGTACTCTTACTAGCTTGCTTCACTTATTTTCTCCTATTTACCCCTATATATAATCTAGTTCCAGATGTCGTTATATCACATAAGTGTTCCAAATTTCAAGGGAATATCTCAATATTATTTTATCCAGCTCCTTTAATGATAGAGGGTGGAGGTGGATGGGTTGAAAAATCTGAGACCTGGGTTTCTAGTATATACACTAAGTCCCAAATTTCTGTACTTTTACTAGCTTGCTCTAATTATTTTCCCCAATTTACCCCTATGTAACCCCCAACCTTTCAACGGAATCATCACAAAGTATAGTTGAGTTCCAGATGTCGTTATAACACACAGTGTACGAAATTTCAAGTCAATATCTCAATGTTATTTTGTCAATCCCTTTAATAATGGGGTGGTGAGGGGAGGTGTAAATTATTGTAATAAAATCTGAGGCCTAGGCTTCTAGTACATACATCAAATCCCAAATTTCTGTACTTTTACCAGCTTGCTTCATTTATTTTCCCTTATTTACCTTTATTTAACTCCCAACCCTTCACCGAAATTAGCGCAAAATAATCAAGTGACAGATCTCAACATGATATATACGTGTACCAAATTTCTAGTCTATATCTTAAACCGTTCCTGAGGAAACTTGCGCACAAAGAAGTTACAGAACGACAGAAAGAAATTTTTATTCGTTCAAATTAATAATTTCGACGTTTTATGATATTCTAAGCATATTTCCAAAAAAAAATTTTTTTGCGATTACTCTACTTTCACGTAGACGTGGGAGAAAAAAATTAAGAACTACGTGATCCGTCTAGAAGCACAGAATATTGCAATTTCTTGTTCCGTATACTTAACGTCTACTGATGCTAAATATATATCCCGCGGTATCTTGCCTATTAATAACAGCCTTACAATTGGAGTTGAAATGAAAATGATAGTAAATTGAATTAAAATCTTAAGGAATGTATCATAGAAGATCAAATTTTTGTGTTCGCTACTGTGGAGGCCCTTTCAGTAGTACGTTTTTAGACAAAATGAGATATTTTATAATTTCATAGCTGTAATTTGTCATATGTAGCCACAGCACAGCACACTAAAATATATTGAAATTTTATGACATGGATTTCTAACTTGTTTTACATCACATTATTTATGTATGCACTTTTAACAGTTGTAGCTCAGAAACTTTGGCAAAAATATGAATTTCAGTTCCTTGGCTGTCATCATCTTACACACATTTGAAATTGTGGACTTGTGGTCGAGATTTTGAGTTACTAACAGCAATTTTCGTATTCAGCGAAATCCAAGTAACTTTGTTAGCGAATTATTACACCAAATGCTTCTTGCATTTCAGTTAACGGTAAAATATATCGACTAATATCAATTCATGCTAAAATTATGGTACTCAAACAGAGCAGCTATGATTTATGAACATGCGGTTTAAGACATCAAACTTTGCAAAACTCGATATATCTGTTTTAGCTTCAGGATGATAGATACATAGTTAGTTAGTACTTATGTATACAACAGACAATAATAAAGTTTGGCATGATAACAAAGAGAAATGAATATTTAATACTTCATAATTAATACTACGAAACTATCTAATATATATTACACGTAGGTAATGAGAAATATATTTCACATTTTGGCAAGAATTATTTAATACGTTATTAAGTTTACTATAGAATATTACGTAATGAGCTGGTATAAATACACAAATTCTCTTAAAACATTGTTAAAATTATTACCTATTGTTGATGATATATATACAAAGTTAATTCTGAAATTATTAACATGAGAAGATGGAGAGTTTCGATCCTCTAATCTATAATTAACTCAGTGCTTACGTATTAAACTTGAGACCACGCAGTTCCGGGTTCCAATTCTATCTGAGGCATGGATGTTGAGTAGTGTTTTAATATGTAGTAGTAGTAGTAGGCTGGTTTGCTGTTAAGAGAGACAGTGTAATTAGGTGCTGCTATCTCTCCTAAGTTCGAATCCCAGCTGAGGCAAATGGTAATGTCGCAAGTAATAGTTGTTTTGTTATTGTCTGTATGTTCGTGTCCTGGTTGAATGGTGGAATAGTAATGACTAAACTCTGTTAGGATGTTAATATAAGTACGGCAATTAAGAAAACATAAAATTCTGTCTCTTAGCAAAAAGTGTTCGGAAATTTTCTTGGTACCTAAAACCCAGGAATATCTAGAAGTACTTTAGCATCTAATGTTGAAAATGCAATATTGTGAACTAAGTATGACGGCTCTGAAAAAAGACAGCTCCACATGTTTTGACCTTTTCCACGAGAGGGTTAAATTGAGTCATAGCACTTCATTGGCCAGGGTGGATCGATCCACGATAATGTTAGATTTTTCTATTTCATTTCAACCATTTAATTTGCCACTCGTTTCTGATTTATGATAATTAGGTTCACAATTAATAAAATTGCAAATTTTCTCAAACTTCTCATTCATTTTGTTTAAATTGTTTGCAAAAATCTACTAATTGTATAATTTTTCTTATTGCCTGTCAAGTGTTGTCCGTAATTAATATTCCAGGATAACCTCCGCATTTACTCTGTTAAGAATAGAGAATCTTTATTAATAATATAAGTCAATTTATATATAATATAATTTCAATTTATTTACAAAATCAGGAGGAGAGTCACAAAATACTTATCGCAATGAAAAAAAATTTCTGTTTAAATAATAGAGTAATAATCTCCATAAAATGAGTTTAAAAAATTCGGTAAAAGTATTTACACAGAACTTTCCTCTTTATTTGTGCATGGCTCTCACTCTAAAAAATTAGTACTTAATTACGAAATGACATTGAAAATAATCATCGGAATATATTTACCACTATTGTTACAAAGAAAACCTGATAAGTTTTGGTCAAAAAAATATACAGAGTGATCATCCAACAGCAAAAGTTCAATACCAAATAACATGTGTTAAATATGGCAGGCTTGCGCGAATACCTTTATAAATCTCCACCATGAATTAGTTCTTGGGATGACCACCCTGTACATTTTTCAATAAAAATGTAATAGGTACATAAGTCAAATATTATTGCCATCTGTCACATTTTCAATTCCACATTCACGTAGTGGAGTGGAAATATAGTGGTGGTTAAAAAATTTCATTTTTTTTGAAAATTTTCAAAAATGTTGGTAAAGAATGTTCAAAATTGTTTACTTCTGAAGTAGGTTTAGAAGGCCATGAAACTTGGAATCTTTAAATTTAAGCAAAATGAAAGTTTCCTTATATCCTATAGTAGTGGTATTTTTTTTTAAATGGTTTTAGAATACCATGGAACGTGAAAATTTTAAATTTGAGCAAAAAAAAAAAATTTTTACATCTATTCTAGTGATAAATTGTTTTCCAAAAACGTTAAAAATATGTTGCATATTTTTTTCCGAAATAGGTTTGGAATGTCATGAAACGTGGACATTTTAAATTTGAACAAAGAAAAAAAATTTCCATCTATTTTAGTGGTAATTTTTTTTAAAAAATGGTAAGCAAAAATTCTATAATTGTTTTTATATAGGTTAAGTTAGAACGCTATGAAACGTGGAAATTTTAGATTTGAAGAAAAAAAATTGTTCCATCTATTTTAGTGGTAAAAATTTGTTTCCATCTATTCTAGTGTTAAATTTTTTTCCAAAATGGTAAAAAAACGTTGCAATTTTTTTTTCCGAAATAGGTTTGGAATGTCATGAAACGTGGAACTTTTAAATTTGAGCAAAACAAATTTTTTCGTCTATTCTATAGTAGTGATAAATAGATTAAAAATGTTTTCAACAATTTTTAAACATTTTTCAAAAGCATTTTTAAATTTGTTTGAATAGTTTTAGAATGCCATGGGAACGTGGAAATTTTAAATCTGAACAAAGAAAAACATATTTCCATCCATTTTAGGGGTAAAATTTTTTCAAAAATGACAAAAAAATTCTGCTTTTTTTTTAAAAGTAGATTTAAAACGCTGTGAAACGTGGAAATTTTAAATTTGAAGAAAGAAAAAAAATCCATCTATTTTAGTGGTAAACATTTTTTCAAAAATGTAAAAAAAAATTATTTATTTTTTTTTTCTGAAATAGGTTTAGCGTGTCATGAAATGTGGAAATTTTAAATTTAAGAAAGAAATTTTTTTTTTACTATTTATTCCGCTTAGACGGTCCACCCTGTATATTTTCCAGTGAGAGTTTAACCATTTCTTCGCTGGCAGTATGGTCAACTGCCTACCAAACTTGACTGCTCTCCATCAAGTAGTTTTTAGTTAATGCACCAACAGACAGACAGACAGAGAGACAGACTGACGGAATTGAAGAACCTATATTCTCGTAATCTACGTGATCTGAAACGTCAAAATCCGAAAAAATCTCGGAGGGTGACTTTTTCTGGAATACAATATTTCCCTTCGGTATGCGAGGGAAGTAAAACGTGTTATCAATTGCAGCTAAAACTATTGCTCCCAAGACTTTCTCTGATGCGGAGTTTTAACAAAGAAAAATGCAAGAAACTAAATGTGGCAATTGAATAATTAAAAATAAAATATTAAATTTGCTGTTGGATTGTATTATCCTTGAGAAAGAAATTAGTATTTTATTTACAACCAATAGGACCAAATAGTATATGAGTAATGAAACAGCCTACCATAGAACATGCGAACCGTACTGGACATCTCCATTTACCACACTAACACCACTTTCAATGTTTTTTACATCCCGCTGGACTTTTAATTACAGCTGTTTGAAAAGGGAAAATTTCTCCCTAGAAATTGTAATAATTTTAGGTTGACTTGAACATTTCTTTAGTGCTAAAATGACCGCTGAAAATTGCCATACACCTGTGTTAGAGGATATGCACTTACGAAAATACTCTACACCTTTCAGTACATAACGAATCCTATCGAGTATTTTTAAAACTCTGCCATCAGAATAGAATCTTTGAATTTTTTAATACCGTTTTTGCGGACCATTTTTCTTTTCGATGTGTAATAAAAATAATGTTTTCGTTTAGTTGATTCTAATTCAAGAAAGGAAGAACGTAACGTAATTTCTAGCGTGTCTTTGTTATAGAACCCACTAAACGTCTCCGATGGCGAAATTATCAAGGCTGAGAAATATTACCAAAAAACGTTCTATCGAAACTGCAAAAAAATATTTCGGTCTTTGTCGAAAAGAAAAATATCCATAGCGCAAAAGCACACATCGAGACGTGCCCTGCTTTTCATGGGTGGTAAACACTGATTTGAGTCGCTATGTTCGAAGTAATTTGATAAACTTTATACATATTGCATGATTTTGCAATCAATACTTACAAACGTTATCGAATTTGAATATTTTCTTAAGTATCTAACTAAAACTTGACGACTTGTCGAATAGGCAACTAAAGTTTAAGTAATCTGCGATCCGTTCACATACGCTTTCAGGACAACGGTTGCGCAGAGGAGGCCATTAACTTTAAAGAGTGTCTCTAATGTGTTGATTTTAAGACAATTAACAGTGAAGTAAAATACATTCTTAGTTACAATATACAACGGAAAGAAGACAGTAGCAATCAATAGTAAGTAAAATTGTCTTTCTCGTTTTTAAAATCTGTATAAAGGATCCTCCTACCTTTGCAGAAGAAACGTGTAGTACGTTTCTTAATAAAACTTTGTCGTCTCCTTCAGATGCGAGGTAGTGAGTTCATCCACATTGTTACTGTATATCTGTTAACGTTTAAATTTTGTATGATTTGTGAGAGTATGCATGTTAAGTACAACAAGCGGGACTCTTATTCGTTTTTGGAGATAAATAACAAGTATAGACATAAGAAATTCCAAACTATTTTTTAAAACTAACAACAGTGTTCGAGAGAATTCGCATGTGGAAATATTTACCAATGAACCCTTAGCACTTATTAGATAAAACAACTTGCGTGTCGTACACTTTTGGGTTTATCAACGATTTACCAATGTTTACTGCCACATTTATTTTCTTGTAAACACATCGAGGATTGTTGCAATGAAACATTTAAGTTTGAAAGGAAAGAAGTATGGATGATGGATAGTAGAATAATAGCCTAGGCAAGGGAGCCTGGAAAGGTCTTGTTTAAAAAAATATTGAAATCGGGGTTTTTCAGCGGGATGTGTCAGTGTGTATAACTATTGTACCTAGAATCCAATAGCTGAAAATTAGTAGGTTTATGTTTAAATAACGAGTGAAGTTATGAGAAGCGAGTCATTGGCTTATAAATATAAATCTATGTTTAGGTTTTACGAAAATACGTCAGAAGTTGTAGGTATTAAAAATTTCTACAAAATGGACCCAACCTCATTAGAATTGGTTAATTCGTTTTTAAACAAAATTTAAAACACTGCTAAAACGCTGTTTCTTAATTAATTTTTAATTTTAAAAATAATAATGAACTTAGACGTAACAAACTTTGATATATTATAGGTTTTGCTGTGTAGAATGAGTGTATTTTCTTGGAAATGGGTACTTGTACAGTTCTTCCAAAAAAGCATTTGTTGTACAGGAAGCCGAGATGATAATTTTGCGGGCGCGCACGATTTTGAACGTCCGAGTTCAGTTTCTCTTGCGCCCGCTGCAGTACCTGAACTCGGAAGTTCAAAATTATGCGGGCTCGCAAAATCATTATTATCTCAGCTTCCTGTAGACGTACAAAAAGTTATAACCATTCTATTTGGAGTAGCTCGACGAGATTGAACGAAATATCGCGTTAGTTTTGCAAAAAGAGTATCTCAGTCTGTAAAACGGACCTCTTTCAACTTTCTTTTGTTCTGCACGTGTCTTTGCAACAATGATTGTTGTTTGTTGATTGTTGATGTCAGTGTAGATGTTGCTGTTGTCAAAAGTACAACTTTTGGAGAAGAAAGTAAACCCAACCATGTTACGCGACGACATCCCTAATCTATAGAATTTAATTTTCAAAAAAGTGCCATTTTAATAAACAAATGTTTGTTTGCAAAAATTATACAAGTATTGAAACATATTCTTTATAGGAATTTGCAAACAGCATAAAAATATCTATGAGAACTAAAAGAAAAACTATACTGTATAAATATTAATGAAATTTTTTCATTCTTTCGATAACCTGAAATCTGGGTATGCTAGCAAATTAAAAGCCAAAAATGAATTTGTATAACTTCTTATTTGAAAATTCTCATTCAACAACTAGCATCCACACAGTCCCCTACGTCTTAAGAGAAATTTAGTCTAATGGATTACATTTTCATGAAATCTATCATTCCGTTTTGGATATGCTTAGCCTTTGAAATGTTTTTCGCCCTTATTCTGGAGCTCATCAGAAAGGCACAAAGCCACCCATAAAAATATTTCATGCAAAACCAAGACAATATTTATGAATAAGTATGAAATAATTATATTTGACATTGACTAATAAAAGCAACAGATCTTCATCTATCTATTGGCTAAATAGTATTGGAGCCTATATACTCTATACATGTTTAAAAGTGAATTATTATTTTTTTGCTTATAACTGTATTGAAACATATTCTTTACAGGATTTTGCAAACAGCAGAAAAAATAGCTATCTATGAAAACTAAAAGAAAAACTATGTGTACAAATATTAATGAAATCTTTGCATTTTTCGATAATCTGAATTCTGCTTATGCTAGCAAATTAAAATGCTAAAATGAATTTGTATAATTTTTTATTTGAAAATTCTCATTCAACAAGCAGCGTCCACACAGTCCCCTACGACCATGCAGATTAAACTAGTATCTACATAACCCTCTACTTAAAAAAATTTCTTTCTAAATGATTACGTTTTCATGAAATCTACCATTCTGTTTTGGAAATGCTTAGCCTTTGAAACGTTTTTCGCCCTTATTCTGGAGCTCATCAGAAAGGCCTTTGTTCTCATTTTTAACTGAATCTTCATAACACTAGAGGGTTATGTAGATACTAGTTTAATCTGCATGGCCGTAGGGGACTATGTGGATGCTAGTTGTTGAATGAGAATTTTCAAATTATAAACTACACAAATTCGTTTTATGATTTTAAGTTGCTAGCATAACTAAAATTTAGGTTTTCGAAAGAATGCAATAATTTCATTAATATTTTTACACATAGTTTTTCTTTTAGTTGTCATAGATAGCTAATTTTCCTGCTCTTTGTAAAATCCCATAAAGAATATGTTTTTATATGTTTTTATACAGTTATAAGCAAACAAATAATAATTCACTTTTAAATTATGCAGTACACATTTCTATCAAAGTTTGTTACGCTTAGGTTCATTATTTTTTAAGTTAAAAATAATTAAGAAACAGTGTTTTTAGCAGTATTTTTCATTTTGTTAGAAAAATAATTAACCGATTTTAATGAAGTTGCGCTCATTTTGTAGATACTTTTAACAACCGCGGGTGGCAGCATTTTTTTCTTTCGAAAACTTTCTGTTGCCTGGATTATAACGCTACATTTGTTAACCTATTGAGTGAGTTATGTTGGTACCAAATTATCAATTTGTGTTTTTTTTATCATTCGAGATCATAAGTTCCTTCGTTCATTTTATATTTTTTTTTATTATAAATAGCTTTTATAACTTAAGGGCTGTGCGGATATCCATTTCTAAGGCTTTTAAGAATATCTTCTCACATTTTCGACTGACGAATTTCTCAATGTTAAAACCTAATTTCAATAAACTAATACCAAAAGTGGAATATACTCTCGCTGATTTTTCATTTGTGAAATTATTGCACATTTTATGGGATATTTTTGAAAGTTTCTTTCTAAATATTATTAGTTTTAGACATTTTAAATTCAAATAAATAGTAACTTTTTTATTAACTGATCGATTTTGTTAAGAGGCAATATGGTTCTTGCTCTAGTTAACACCAAGTTCCTGCCTCAATTTCAATACAACAACACTTTTTTTTTGCTTAAGTTATCATGCTCACAGTAAACACGATGGACGGACAGACAAACAGATGTATAGACCGGCAGATGGCCAGATCGCCAGACAGGTAGCCGGGCAGGTGGTAAGGAGAATAGACGGACGTACGAATAGATGGGTAATTTGAAAGTTGTTCGATCAGTAACAGAATGATATGAAATTTCTTCTCTACGAACGATATTTACAGTTAAAAATGTACTAATCGAATGTAATATAGTCCTCGTTTTTGTATTTATGAAAAGTACAATATTCCTATATATATTTTAATTGCATGTTACAAAATTTAAAGTTATTAAACTATATTACAACGATAGCTGATAGAAAAATAAGATCGTACATTAGTAACTTTAACTCTTATAGCCTGGTTGTAATTTATTAGTCATCTTGAATTTTCTTTCCGGCACCGCTGACTGCAGCTTTAATTTAATATCAGCATCAGAGAGTAGAAAACAGCTGCTTATGCTTATTCGTACAACCCTTCAAGTTTTTTCCATTATAATTTATTATAGCTATAAATTATAACAAACTTTATTCTTCAAGTGCATCTGTCCTGGTTTCTAACCTCCCTCAAGAGGAGCGAGATGAATGTTGATTTGTGTGATGCTCAATTGTCACGGTGGCTTTGGTTTTGTGGTTTGATTTATTCAGCAGTTAAATACCGTGGAACAAGGTTTTTGTTACAGTTTTTTTTATTAATTATTTCTCAAAATAAAATCGATCAATGAGGAACTAAATATTGACTTAAAATTTTTGTTGTTGGAGAGAGGGGAACATTAGTTGTTTTATTTTTAATCGTCCGTGCAATAGGCGCTCATAATGAGAGAAACACTCCACGGAAACTCGTGATGGCATTAAATAGCAAGTTTACATTTTATAACCTAGTTGAAAATATCGACTGGACTTTCGTTGATGAAAAAGGACTAGACGTTAATTCAAAATTTCAGATATTTTTAAATAAAATATTAGAATGCCATAACACAGCATTTCCGGAAAAAGAATACATATATAATATATATAATAGATATAATGCAAATGGACCTCCCTGGTTTAATGACCATTAATGACCAAGAAATATGCGTGAACAATTAAAATTTCTTGATTCAATGTATAAACAAAATCCATGTCCTGAAAATAAGATACAAAAAATGCTTATCGCATGCGTTATAAACTTGAAATAAAAAGAATACAAAAATAAGCAAATGATAAATTGATAAAAAATGCCAGTAACCCTAATAAATGTATGTGGAATATTATAAATAAACAGAGAAATAAAACAACACAAAATAAAAATAATATTGACATAAATCCTGATCAATTTAATAAATACTCTGTCACTGCAGCTCAAAAAATTTTAGATGAGCGAACTGTACTCCCAGGTGAAAATATAGACCCATACTTACACTTTAACTATAGTAATTTGCCAAGTACCAACTTTGATTTTACTGAAGTTACTTATATCGAAATACGGGACATAATTACGAATCTTAAAAGTAACTCTAGTAAAGATGTATATGGTTTAAGTGTGAAAATCATAAAAACTACAAAAAATCTTATAATATGTCCACTTACAAAATTGATAAACGAATGTCTCTTGGAGGGCACATTCTCAAACATATTAAAAGTGGCAATAGTTACACCCATTTTTAAGAATGGCGATATGGATGACCTTTCGAACTATCGACCAATATCAATTCTTCCGGTATTCTGAAAAATATTGGAAAAATGCTTGTACAATAGATTAATTCCATATTTTCAAACAAATAATATCTTTCTTGAATGTCGACATGGCTTCCGAAAGAATCGCAACACTACTAGCGCAATATTGGCCTTTGTCAATAATGTCCTCGACGCATATGAAAATCACGAATTCAACGATGCAATTTTCTTAGACCTCAGTAAGACTTTTGACTGTGTTTCACATGATGTTTTAATTGAAAATTTACAAAAATATAAAATTAACGTTAATAGTATAAAAACATTGGAATCTTATTTATATTATCGTAGCCAAATTATTAAATTTAACAACATAACATCAAGTAAAGAAATCTTCAGAATGGTATCAAATCACTTTTTAATTTAGAAAATGTTCAAAGAAATGCTTATCTCCCATTGCAAAGATTTCTAGATAATGCATTGCAAAAAATCACTAAAAGTATATGACCAGCCCACCTCCGACACGTTAATTATTTATATTTTAGCATCCAAGTTATGCGATTCAGTACGGGAAAAATGGGAGTCATTCAAACCTGCTAAAGATATTCCTACATTACAGGAATTTCTGGATTTTATTGAAGAGTATTGCAAACAGCAAACAGCAAACAGCAAACAGATAAAAACCCAGTTAATTCGAACTACAGTCATAATAAATCAAACCGATATAATATTAATAAAAATTCGAGTGCTCAATTAAGTACTTACAAGATTAGTTGCAATTTTTGCAAGGGTTCACATCCAATTTACCAGTGTGAATCGTATTTAAAATTAAGCATCAATCAGCGTATATCTGAGGCAAAACGCTTGCAATTATGTTTAAATTGTCTAAAGAAAAATCACATAACTAAAGACTGTAAATTGCAACCATGTAGAAAATGCAATGAAAAGCATAATGTACTATTACACATTGATTTCGCTAATAATATGCAACAAAACATTAGTAATAATAATAATGAACAACCCAGTAGAAGCCAAAGCTTAACCGATTACGACACAGCAAATTCAAATAACAAATCCGAAAATGTTTCCACGCAATTGTCGTACGCAAACCATTGTGCAACCAATTCACAAATTTTACTATCAACAGCGAGCATTATAGTTTATGATATATATGGCAATGTCCACACTTGTAGGGCATTATTAGATCCGGGTTCACAGTCGAATTTTATAACCAATGAATTATGTAGTCGTCTAGGATTGCGAAAAATGAATTTTAATTCTACGGTCTCTGGAATCAGCCAATTAACTTCAAACATTTATTTCAAAACAAACCTGCAATTTAAATCACGCATAAATAATTACCAGGGAAAAATTTCTTGTCCTCTATCGGAAAAAATTACTGATTGTTTGCCTATAAATTCGTTTAGCTTATCAGAATTAAATTTACCTGAAAATATTCGTTTATCGGATCCGAAATGTAATGTCTCAAGTAGAATAGATCTCTTACTAGGGGCAGGCATATTCTGGGAATTGCTGTGCGTGGGACAACATAATTTAGGCAAAAATAAACCTATATTACAAAATACAAAACTGGGTTGGATTCTAGAGGGAACCTTAATTCAAAACAAAGATATCATTTCAAATAACTCACTATCTTATTTTAGTACTACGTGCGATAACTCTATTGACAAGCAGTTAGAAAAATTTTGGGCACTAGAAGAGTGCTCTAACAATTTTAATAAACATTCACCTGATGAACGTTTCTGCCAAGAGCACTTCACAAAAACAACCAAACGCACCGACACAGGGCGATTTATTGTAAATATTCATTGTAAACCAAATATCAATGAAATTGGCGAATCGAGAGAATCTGCCTTAAAAAGATTATATTCACTAGAGCGCAAATTGAATAAGAATCCTCAATTAAAAATAGAATATACCAATTTTTGGAGAGAATATGAGGAATTAGGTCACATGACGAAAATATATGAAAATTCAATTTGTTTTCCGCATTATTATTTGCCACACCATGCGGTAATAAAAGAGACAAGCGCTACAACAAAGCTCCGCGTAGTTTTCGACGGATCCGCAAAAGCCTCAAATGGAATTTCTTTAAATGATACACAATACATAGGTCCTATCATACAGAGTGACCTATTTTCTATACTTTTACGTTTTAGGAAACATGCATACGTTTTAACCGCGGATATAGCAAAAATGTACCGTCAAATATTAATAGAAGAAGACCAAAGAAATTTACAATTAATATTATGGCGTTCTAGTGTGGACCAGCCAATAAATTGTTATAAATTGAACACAATTACTTATGGTACAGCGTCTGCTTCATTTCTAGCAGTGCGTTGCTTAAAACAATTAGCGATTGATAATCGTGATAAATATCCAAGTACTTCCAAAATAATTGAAAACGACTTTTACGTGGACGATTTAATAACTGGCGCTAATTCATTTGACGAAGCCATGAAGATTCAAAATGAAATCGCAAACATATTACTAATTGCAGGGTTTGAACTCCGTAAATGGTCTTCCAACAATTTTAATTTATTAAAAAGAATTAATTGCATTAATGAACAAGAAAGGCATCATTTTCAATCTGATTCTGGTTTACAAAATAAAACTCTTGGCATTTTATGGGATCCTAAACCAGATAACTTAGTAGGTTATTAAAAAATCCTCCAGGCAATCTGGGGTAACTAAAAGATCTATTTTATCTATTGTAGCTCAAATTTTTGATCCTTTAGGACTTTTAAGTCCCGTGATAATAAATGCAAAATTAATTATTCAGAAATTATGGCAACTCAAATTATCTTGGGATGAAGCTATACCTCTTGATTTAAATACAGTTTGGTTGCGGTTTTATGATCAATTACATAGTTTACAGATTTTAAAGATTTCAAGGTATGACTTGCGTATAAACCCGCATATTATCGAATTACATGGTTTTTGCGATGCATCGGAAAGAGCATATGGAGCTTGTATATACATCAAAAGTATAGACAGATCCGGTCTTGTTATTATTAATTTGCTTTGTGCGAAATCTCGTGTTGCTCCTTTAAAAAACATCACCTTGCCATGCCTCGAGTTATGTGGGGCAGTACTATTGTCACAATTAGTTACGAAGGTCAGACAGTCGATGGATATTAACTTTAATAATATTTTTTATTGGTGTGATTCCACGATTACTTTAAGCTGGATCCAAGCAGCTCCAAATAAGTGGAAAACCTTGGTGGCTAATCGTGTTGCAGAAATTCAACATTTAGCCGAGGCCTCCGACTGGAGACATGTAAAAACAAATGAAAACCCGGCAGATTTAATATCCCGCGGTCTATATCCGGAACAAATAAACACCGCGAATTTATGGCGGAATGGGCCTGCATGGCTAGCACATAGCAAACAAAAATGGTCTCTACAACTTCCAAACATCGAGAACACTTAATTTGAAGCTCGAACCGTTGCGAATATTACTACGCTTTCTGATAAATTAGATACATTTTTCAGGTATTAGATTCAAAAATAATTTGAAATTTCCTAACGAGAAGATTACCGGTCCTCTCACAGTTCTCGAACTGAACATTGCGTTAGAAAAAATAACTAGGATTGCTCAATCTGAGGCATTTCCCTCGGAAATGCATAATTTGTTAAAAAACAAACCAATAGAATCTAGTAGTCCCTTGCTGTCTCTTAATCCTTTTGTGGATGAAAATCAGATTTTAAGAGTTGGAGGTAGAATAGAACAATCAAATTTCAATTACTCTAAAAAGCACCCAATAATTTTACCTGATTCTCACCAACTAACATATTTAATTATAAAGGCTGAGCATTTACGATCATTGCACTGTGGTGCAAATCTTTTACTAGCTTCTCTACGAGAAAAATATTGGCCGATTTTAGGCAAAAATATGATAAAAAAGATTATTCGTGAATGTGTAAAATGTTTTCGAGCTAATCCGAAATTCAGCAACCCTATTATGGGCAATTTACCAAGTACGCGGTTAGAACCCGCCCCTCCCTTCTATAACTGCGGTGTAGATTATGCCAGCCCGGTGTCGATTATGAATAAAAAGGGCCGAGGTTGTAAGGCAATAAAGGCATATATTTGTATTTTTATATGTTTTGTTACGAAGGCCGTCCACCTCGACTTGGTCACCGAGCTTAGTACACAAGAATTCTTAGCCGCCTTACGCAGATTTATATCAAGACGTGGGTCACCTTTAAATGTCTATTCGGATAACGGCACTAATTTTGTAAGTGCAAATTCAGAATTGAGCCATTTTTTATGCAACAACGATAATCAAGGGCAGATAATAAATTCATTCGCCGAAATTAATATATCCTGGCACTTCATACCACCTCGATCTCCTCATGGGAAGCCGGCGTAAAATCTGTAAAATTTCATTTGAAACGCGTAGCTGGTAATACAAATTTAACCTTTGCTGAATACTACACATTGCTTACGCAAATTGAAGCAGTTTTAAATTCACGTCCCCTCAGTCCTCTGTCTTTTGACCCTAATGATCCTGAACCTCTCACTCCGGCACACTTTTTAATTGGAAGAAGAATTAATTCCATGCCTAATGATAACTTGCTTGAAATATCAGACAACAGATTAAGCAAATACCAACATATACAAAAAATTACCCAACAATCTTGGCAACGATGGTGTAAAGAGTATATATGTGAATTACAAGTAAGAACAAAGTGGAAAAAAAAATCTCAGTACCTTGCTGAAACCTGGAGTTCTAGTAATTATACGAGAAGACAATATACCACCACTCAAATGGCAGCTTGGGCGTGTCATTGAGCTTTACCCAGGAGTGGATGGAATAACAAGAGTCATATCCATAAAAACATCCAATGGTAGTGTCATAAAACGGTCCGTGTCAAGGGTCTGTGTTTTACCCATATATGACGAAGCTAAAAATAATTAATGATAGTTTAAGCGATATTATAATTGGGACTTCATTTATTCACATGATTATCCATAATCTAGTTGAAAGCAAACTCTTTCAAGGCGGGCGGCATGTTTAGACCCTCGCTTCTAGTTTTTATTTATTTATTTATTTTTTAACTAATATTTCACATTCCTTTAATTATTGATCTGTACAGTTGTATATTTCATAATGTATGTGCATTAATATTGTAATTAAGTTTTATTAGGGTCGAAGCATCCTTCTCAAATATTATTGTTCATTTGTGCACTTACATTTAATATTCATAAGTTCTTATAATTTAGGTATCTTGTACTAAAATTTGTAGAAAGCAAATTTATGTTAATCCTCTGTTATTGTTGTACAAATTGCTTAGATCTAATTTATTATACCCAATATTATTAATGTGAACCTTTTTGATCCGTCCTGGTCATTACAGGTAGATAATACAAATACTTTGTTACCCTCACAAGTTCAGTTACAATGTAGACTCGAAACAAGAAACACTTACTATTTGTGATACACGCCGAACCTTGTAAAATTCAGTTGTAAATATACTTGTAAATATTGCGATTCTGGTTATTTCTGCTTCCTCAAGTAATCAACCCTCAGATGTGGTGCAACAGCACAACCGAGTGATTTACCCAACAATCACCAACATATACAACCGGTGTGCCTCAGCGCTTCATATTAGGACCCTTACTGTGTTTAATTTACATTAATGATATGCCCCTGGCAAAAAAATGTCTCACTTATATTTTGTACGCAGATGATACCACAATCTCCATTAGATCAGATAATATAATTAATGTTGAAGTGAAAAAAAGCGAAATTCAGTCAAAAGTTTAACAATGGTTTGCGTCTAATAATCTAATTTGTAATGAAACAAAATCACAAGATATGATGTTCACCTTACGGAATTTCGAGATTTCCACTGATGTAATATCTACTGTAAAATTTTTGGGTGTTTATTTGGATCCTCATTTGAGGTGGAATATACACATTGACAAGATTTGTCAAAAATTAAGTAGTAGAGTTTTCGTTATTCCTAACCTTTCGGGTAACGTGTCCACAGATGCGTTGAGATCAGCTTACTTTGCACTGTCACTCAATCATGTGTTATGCTATAATAGTGTGGGGAGATGCTGCAGATTTTAATAAAGTATTTACTATACAGCGAAAATGAATTAGAATTATAGCATGCTTAGGATATACTGAGGATTGCAAAAATGCTTTTATTAAATTTGGTATACTAACATTACCTTCTCTGTATGCTTTGGAATGTTTAACATATATTAAATCAAATTCAAATGGCTACCCTACCTATGTGCAAAAACACGGTCATAATACCAGAACTAAAAATAATATCAATACTCCATACTATAGATGAAATAAGTCACAAAATGGACCAAATTATTTAGCAATTTAAATGTTTAATAAACTACCAGCAAACATAAAAAACATTGATAAACTAAAAAAATTTCGAATAATAAATAAAAAATTTCTCATTGAAAAGGCATTCTATCTCTACAGGGAAATTTTGGACTATGATTTTTTAGATATTGAATGTACTTAGTATCAGTATTCGTTTGTAAAAATCTGTTATACGTGTACTGTGTTTTTACGTTCGTTTACATATGTTTAATTTGTTGTTCATATTTTTTTGTAATTTGTACAATGTATCTTTACCTAACCAGTTGACTTGTGTAAGTACTCCCGTACATTAACACTAATAAATTATTATTATTATTATAATTATTATTATTATTATTTATAGGCTCCATAAGTTTTGTTTTGTTACAATATGCATTTAAGCCGTATTCAGAGCCTATCGTTTGGAGGTTGACCAGCAGATGCAATAGAACACACATATTTACATTTATTGCATATCCCACTGGATGTGCGATAATGGAACAACTAGCTTCAATTCAAACCAAGCAATAGGGAATGAATTCATAGAAACCCGTTTCTACATTCTCGATGAATACTATTCTTTCCCTGGGATCATACAAACTATTTGACAACGTTCTATATGTTTATTTATATCTTTATAGATATATGTTACATTTTATTAAATCTGGTTTTAAGTCACTTTATAATATTAAAATTTAAATAAAGAAAAAAATCAAAAAATAAAATTTTCCAAAACTTTATAAAACTATTCAATTATCTTTTGACATTGTTTTGTTCTATAGAACTTTTTCATAATGTGCGTTGTTTTGGAGTAAAAAATTTAATATTGAAGATTTTTTTACCCAGTTTTGCTGAAAAGGGTTAACTTTCTAGAAAAAATCTCAAGAGACATTTGTTCTTATTCTTACTCAAAAAATAAGATGCCATCCCAAAAATTAAAAAGAGGATAATGTTTCATAATTTTTTTCAACGTCAAAAATTCTTTTGAAAAATGCCTTTTTTGGATTGAATCACCCATAAATCATAAAGATTATAAATTGAACCGCCGCAGATTCGTAAAGTAGACATTTTTTCCGATCTTTCATGAACTGAAACAATATTTTTGTACCTTCGAACTTTGGAGAAAGTGTTCATTTCCCAGAAAATCGTCCACATACATTAATTTGTTGTTTTACATTATGGTAATGTGCAGGAAAATTATATTCAGATATAAGGCAGATATTTATCGGTACATCCACTGAATTAAAAATTTGCATACGTTCAACTGCTAGTTACAACAAATGATAATTACAAAACTCATTATAATGACATTGTATGGCCATTTGCATCACAGAGTTAACTTTAATTCATGATAGGGTAATATATTGAAAATAGTTAATTCACTGTGGTTCAAATAGCCCTTTAAATTATATTACGAAATATGTATCTGTATTTGTTGTATAATAAGTACGTTCTACAGCAACCGCTGTAGTTAATTAATGTTTAATTACAATTTTTGATATTAACGATTCATATAATACAATTTTTATTAATTATAACAGTTGCTCAAATTAAACACGAATTTGCAGCATAGGTTCCTACGTAAATGCCACGGATATAGTCGTTAATCAATTTTTAACAGAGAGATTAGGTTATATGTACATACTCTAAGCTCAACGTAGATAGCTCTCCCTTTCATGGAAATAATAATATAGTAAAACTTTAAATCGAATGTTTTCCTTGCACAGCGAAAATGTCTACCGTGGACAAATTTATTCAATTAAGTTCGAGAGTAGTAGTCCTGATAGAACATATTATCTGAGGGTAATTTAGCGTACTCATGATTGTATGTAAATAACTAGAACTTAATATATTATCTAATATCAAGTAGGAGCTAATGATAAATTTAAACTAATTCTATATCCAGTTAATAATTGACCACATCAGATAAAGATAAATTACCACGAACCTAGATAAACTGAAATATGAGTGCACGTGAAGGGCCAAGGGTCAATAGTATCGTTTATTAGATTGCGAGATATAAATGGCCATTCTGACAAAATTAATGTATGCACTTTATAACATTATCATTTCAGAATCTTCCAGATCATGTTTTCGAGCGTGTAAAATAACAACAAATTAGGTTAAGATTGTTGAAAGTAAATAAATTGTTAGTTTTTATGTAGTGGAGGAAACATTATTTTCAATTACATAAAAATACATGGCTTTCTAGGACTTTGCAGTCGTATAAGTAATAATCTATACCTTATGAGCAAAAAAATCAAGTAAATGAACCTACCTGCTGGATAAAAAAGTGGAATAAATATAGCCCAGTCATTTAAGATATTTACCTAAACAAATCGCGGCGGTTGATTTTTTTTAAGAGTTCTTTGAATGATAAGCAATAACATCACGTAAAGATTGCACCTTTCCATACCCATCAACATTAAAAAAATCAAAATCTTTGTTTCCTCGGTATTTCCCCAAAATTTCGAAAATAAGTCGAGACGGGAAAAAATAAAAAATATTTTTAGAACGAGCATGAATTTTCACATAAAAGATGTATCGACAAAATTGGAGATACTGGATGAAGCGCGGTACAAGGTAGCCCGCGCCCGAACGCCCCAACACAAATTAAAAATTTAAGGAATCATTTTGAAGTTGGAAATAAATCTCACCTTTCTTATGCATATAGATGTATATTAATATAAGTCTAACATATATGTAAATCATCAATATACAGGGTGATTTTTTTTTGGGCATCTTAGAAGTATATCGAGAACTAAAATATTTTCAAAATGGTGGCATTTCCGGTTATACCGGAAGTCGACCCCAACTTTCTTATTTCAATTTTTTTTTGATCTGCAGTTAATTTAAAGAACATTTCGTTAAAGGTTGCCTATAGCTAAAATTAATATTTCCGGAGATATTAATTTGTTTCCTAAAATTTTGACAGAAAAGTTGTATAACATAAAAATTAATACCTCTGTAACAATAATCGATAACATGTTGATTTTTCTATGAGGGTAAGACAAGGTATTGGAGTTACTCATAATGTAAGAAAATTATCGAAATATCCACTAAAAAGTTTCTAAAAATTATCGACCACACAAAAACAGCAAAATCTCATTTTTCTTAAATGGTACCATGGTACCAATGGTATATCCAAAATATATGGTTCTTTAGATATTTGCGATATTCTAATTTTATCAATGAAATGAAAAAATTAAAATTGTATAATTTACTAATAATAAAAATTTTATAACGAAATATTAATTATACTATTCAATATGTTCTCCATTAACCTCTAAACATTTTAGAATCCTATTATTTACTGAGTGTGTAGTAGCACTCCGAATTTCATTTGGGTGCAAACCTTCAAATGCTCCTTGAACTCTATCCAACAGTTCCTCTCGGTTAGTTACCGGGGTTCGATAGACCTCACTCTTTATACGTCCCCACAGGTAAAAATCCATTGGGGTCAAGTCAGGAGACCTGGCAGGCCAAAATCATGGACACAAACGCCTTATCCACCTGTCATCGAACATTTGATCCAATTCGTTACTAACTGGTCTGGAACAATGACTTGGAGCTCCATCGAGTTGGTACCAGCATGAAAAGTATTGATTAACAGGTAAATTGTCTAAAAAGTTCGTTGCGACAGTTCTTAAAATTTCTAAATATACTGGTCCTTTCAAATATTCGTTGTAAATGTGGTAACACAATTTATGGCCCATTAACAAACAAAACACATTAAAACTAAATTTATACTGAAAATTCCTCGGTCGCATAACTTGAGGATTTTGATTGCCCCAAAAAAAGCGAACTTCTGCGATTAAAAATACCATCTTTTTCAAAATTTGGCCTCATCAGTCCAAATAATTTTTTCTAAAAATTGAGGGTTTTCTTGTGTTCGGATTAATATCATTTCGCAAAATTCTGTTCTTCACTGTGGATCTTCAGGAGAAAGTTCTTGCACAGTAGTAAATTTAAAATTATGGAATTTATGATTCACTAAAATCTTCCGAACGGAACTGTAGGAAATGTCCAAATCCACTACCGCTAAACGAATAGATTGATTGGGATTTGCATAGAAATAGGCCAAGACGCTAATTTCATTATTTTCATGTTATAGGTCTTGCTAGTGTCCCTTCTGCGTATCGACTGCCAAGTCTAACAAAATTGCTTTGCAATCTTCTAAACTTTTGTGGATGGTAAATTATTATACGTTTCATTAAATTTTCTGCATATTCTGCTAATTATTTTGTCACAGTGTCCATGAATGTTAAATAAATTCAAAGTATCCGAGTGTGAGTAACTGTTTGCCATTTTCCCCGCAGTAAATAAGTACGTAACTATGTGTAATGAAATACAATAACATAAAATACCTGTCACATTTTTTGTATTTTGTTTTGTCAACACGCAAAGCCTACTCTTTAAAAGACGGCACTCTTCGATATACTCTTCAATTTTCATTAATAACACCGAAAATAGGAAATATCTAAAGAACCATACATTTTAGGTATAGGAACATGATACATCGTTAGTTGCTCATTTTTTTCTCTATCGAATGGTGCATTTAGTTAGGCATGATGGCATTTAAAAAAAATTACTATTTGCTGTTTTTGTGCGGTCGACATATGTCAATAATTTTAGAAAATATTTAGTTGATATTTCGATAATTTTCTTTCATGATGAGTAACTCCAATACCTTGTCTTACGCTCATAGAAAAATCAACATGTTATCAATAATTTGTATGTTATACAACTTTTCTGTCAAGAATTTAGGAAAAAAAATTAATATCTCCGGAAATATTAATTTTAGCCATAGGAAACCTTTAACGAAATATCCTTTAAATTAACTGCAGAATATAAAAAATTAAAATAACAAAGTTGGGGTCAACTTCCGGTATAACCGGAAATGCCACTATTTTGAAAATATTTTCGTTAAATAGATCCTACCCCGTTAGGCCTATAGCCAAATTTTCAGATCGATATCATGTTTCTTTCTCGATATACTTCTAATAAACGCCCGAAAAAAATCACCCTGTATATATATTATGTTTCTAAAATGACAAAATTTTTGTATATTATACGATAATCCGTAGGAAATATTCGAATCTTTTTTTTTTGGTCTACGTGAAACTTTCGAGAAATGTTTTAGTTTGAACCTCATTGACTTACATTTGTTTAAGTTAATGTAGTTTAAATAAACACTACTACTGAAATTATTATAATTTCGTAATTTCAGAATTTATGGAACAAGTATATATACATGCTATCGAAACCCAGAAAAAAAATTACTTAGATACATAAAACAAATTCAGTTATACAGTAAAAGATACCAGCTTTTCAAATATTCAAAAGAAAAATAATGTGATTCCACATGTTCTTCTAAATCTTCAGTGCATCTCGTGATAAACAAAAATACCGATATTTACAGTTTTAGGAATGTAGTTCGCTAAGAAACATAATATAAGGTTTGATACAGAATAAGTAGAGAAGAGTATCACGTATACATAGAGTAGAGTGGAAAGACACATTTGTCTACCTGTATATAATACAAAGCACTGTATTCAGGTAACGGTACGGGAGCGTCGACTTCACTCGACTATGGATTTACAGCTATTATGTTGTGTATCACTTTTTATAGAACAAATGCAATTTACAATAATTATTTTCTATTATTTACTCCAACAAATATCGTTTAATAATGCAATTTTCATGTTTCGTACGTGGGGTAATATTTTGAGAATATAGCACGATTCAAATTCGCACCTCGCTTGTTCCAGTACCTCTATTTCAATAATTTTTACGAAAAACCTGTGACTTTAATAAAAAAACTTGTAGGGACATTTCTTGCTTAGAAATGTATGCTTTTTCTGAAAGTTAAGAATTTTGGAAAAATACCGAGAGAAAAAGATTGGACCTTTTTTTTATGTTGCTGTAATGGAAATCACGCATACTAGATGATCTTATTAATTACACTTCAGAGAACTCAAAAAAATAAATCATCTGCCACCGAACATGTTTAAGATTTATAGACAAAATTAGCTACCTCGCCTGGGCTAATAGGGGTGTCAGTAAGTTCTTGCTGGCTATTCAGTAAATATATCTTTAAATATAGATATTAATCTTTACAAATAGTGTAAATAAAGCTTTTATATGGATAAATTTTAAACTTGATTTTTTTATTTATCTTAGATAAAAGTTGACTAAGATACAGTTGTTTAAATTAACTACATTACTTAAAAAAATGTAGCTATTTGAAAATATTCTCTCTATCAACAAATAATACTTTTTACTTCTCATCAAAATACCTGCTATGTGCTTTTTTTATTTTTTTTATGATGAAACTGTTTTAGAATAATAAACTCGTACTAACTGAAAAACTAAATAAAACAATAAGGAAAATTACAGAATTTATCTCTAAAAATCTGCCACGGGTTATTTAAAATAATATTATTGTACATTTATTTGTAAACAACTAAAATCGTTTTCGAAAAATCGTTGATTTTACAAAAACCACTGTTTAAAGAAATATACAGGCAGTCGCACTTAAAATTCCCGAGGCTATTATCTGGACAACTAATAAGTTATAGATGGCACTTTGACACTAAGACATTTTTCTATACCAGAAACCTTGAAAAGAGGTGTGTGTGACGTGATATTACATTCTAAGCAGCTTCTATGATACGACAAGCTGTGAAGATAAGCGGTCATTTTCGAGATATTTGAGCAAAACATTATTTTTTTAAGTAAGGAGAATCGCAATAACTTCTTTAAAAACCGCTGCCTAAGGAATCACTACTTCCACATCCAGATTCTTCATCCAAGTCACTTTAAAGGAAATATCTTGCCTATATTGGCACTCTAGTATGTGAAAATTATTGGTCATAGAATTTTAATAATATTTGGGGCAGATGTCATAGAAAAGTTTGAGGGGTTGGTTTCTACCATATTCGTTAAAAATTAAGTTTCTAGTTTACCCTACTTATTTTCCACTATTCGCAATCTACCACCTCCCACCCCTTCAATGGAGTCATCTCAATCGGATGTCACTACAATACATACGTGTACTAACTTTCAAGTGAATATCTCAATTTGATGTTATCAATCCCATTAATAATAATGAAGCGGAGGTGGTGGAGTTTGAAAAATATTAGAAAGAAATCTGAGGCCTTGGTTTCTAGTATATACACCGAATCCCAAATTTCTGTACTCTTACCAGCTTGATTTACTTATTTTTCCCTACTCCTATTAACCCCAACCCTTCTACGGAATCATCCCAAAATATAATCTAGTTCCAGATGTCGTTATAATACATACGTCTACCAAATTACAAGTGAATATCTCAATTTTATTTTATCAAACCCTTTAATAATGTAGTAAGGGTAGTGGAAGTGTTGAAAAATAGTTTCAAAAAATCTGAGGCCTTGGCTTCTAGGACATACACCTAATTTCAAGTTGCAGTACTATTACCAGCTTGCTTTACTTATTTTTCCCTATTTACCTCTACTTACTCCCACTCCTTCAACGCAATCATGTCAAAATATCTAGTTTCAGATAGAGCTATAATACATAAATGTACCAAATTTCAAGTGAAAATTTAAATTTAATTTTATAAACTCTTTTAATAAGAGAGTGGGGGTGGTGGGGAGAAGAAAAATACTAATAAAAAACCTGAGACCTTCGCTACTAGTATATACACCAAATTCCAAATTTCTGTACTTTTACCAGCTTGCTTTACTTATTTTCCTCTATATACCCCTATTTAACCCCCAACCCTTCAATGGAATCATCTCAAAATATAATCTAGTTCCAGATGTCGTTATAATTCATACGTGTACCAAATTTCAAATGAATATCTCAATTTTATTTTATCAACCCTTTTAATAATGAAGTAGGGGTGGTGGGGGTTGAAAAATATTATAAATATTCTGAGACCTTGGCTTCTAGTACATACACCGAACTTCAAGTTTCTGTAGTCTTACCAGCGTGCTTTACTTATTTTCCCCTATTTACCCCTATTTAACCCCCAACCATTCAACGGAATCATCTCAAAATATAATTTAGTTCCAGATGTCGTTATAATACATATGCGTACTAAATTTCAAATGAATATCTCAATTTTAATTTATCAACCCTTTTCATATTGGAGTAGGGGTAGGGGTGGTGGGGGGCCGAAATATATTATTAAAAAATCTGAGGCCTTGGCTTCTAGTACATACACCGAATTTCAAGTTTCTGTACTCATACCAGCTTGTTTTACTTATTTCCCCATATTTACCCCTAAATAACCCCCAAACCCTTCAACGGAATCATCTCAAAATACAATCTAGTTCCAGATGTCGTTTTAATTCATACGTGTACTTACCAAATTTCAAATGAATATCTCAATTTTATTTTATCAACTCTTTTAATAATGAAATAGGGGTGGTGGGGGTTGAAAAATATTATGAATAATCTGAGACCTTGGCTTCTAGTACATACAGCGAATTTCAAGTTTCTGTGGTCTTACCAGCTTGCTTTACTTATTTTCCCCTATTTACCCCTATTTAACCCCAACCCTTCAACAGAATCATCTCAAAATATAATCTAGATCCAGATGTCGTTATAATACATACGTGTACCAAATTTCAAATCAATATCTCAATTTTAATTTATCAACCCTTTTCATATTGGAGTAGGGGTGGTGGGGGTTGAATAAAATTATTAAAAAATCTGACGCTTTGGCTTCTAGTACATACACCGAATTTCAAGTTTCTGTAGTCTTACCAGCTTGCTTTACTTATTTTCCCTTATTTACCCCTATTTAACCCCCAACCCTTCAACGGAATCATCTCAAATTATAATCTAGTTCCAGATGTCGTTATAATACATACGTGTACCAAATTTCAAATTAATATCTCAATTTTATTTTATCAACCCTTTTCATATTGGAGTAGGGGTGGTGGGGGTTGAAAAATATTATAAAAAAATCTAACGCTTTGGCTTCCAGTACATACACCGAATTTCATGTTTCTGTACGCTTACCAACTTGTTTTACTTATATTCCCCTATTTACCCCAAATTAACCTCCAACCCTTCAACGGAATCATCTCAAAATATAATCTAATTCCAGACGTCGTTATAATACATACGTGTATGAAATTTCAAATGAATATCTCAACTTTATTTTATCAACCCCATTAATGGGGTAGGGGTGGTGGGGGGTTGAAAAATATTATAAAAAAATCTGAGTTCTTAACTTCTAGTACGTACACCGAATTTCAAGTTTCTGTACTCTTACAAGCTTGCTTTACTTATTTTCCCATATTTACCCCTATTTAACCCCCAACCCTTCACCGGATATCCTCAAAAAACAATCCAGTTCCAGATCTCGTTATAATATATACGTGTACAAAATTTCAAGTCAATATCTTAAACCGTTCCGGAGAAAACGTGCGGACAAAAAAGTTACAGACAGACAGACCGACAGACCGACAGACAGAAAAATTTTTTTCGCTCAAATTTAAAATCTCGACGTTTCATGACATTCTAAATCTATTTTACGAATAAAAATTTTTGAAAATTTTTTTGCGATTACTATACTTCCAATCCACTACGTGGATGTGGAAGTAATTAAGGGAATATAAATGATTTACATAATTGTATTATTAACTTTTTTATTATCAATTGTAGAATTTGAAGAAATTCTCAAAATAATATTTTCTTTCATTTTCCATGGAAATGTATAGGATACATTATTCAAAAATAAATGGTAATGTAATTCCAGATCAAATTAGAAGTTGTATTAAATTTACTATGAAAAATGTCTCAAAGGACTTATTACAAACAATTTATTTTTAAAAAGTTATGGCACTTCTATTACCTGAAAAAAGTTTATCGAAGTTCAAATATCTCGAAAACTGTTTCCAATATGCAAGTTGATTGCAATATAATATCCCATTACATGCACCCTCCAAAGATCTTGGCATCAAAAATTTTCCTTGCATTGTGGCGTTGTGAATACCCTTTACAGAATTTAAATATTTCTTCGAGTTATCGTGAAAATGGCCCCGGGAGCTTTAAGTAGGACAACCTGTAAATTTAAATGTTTTGAATATATTTTAAAGTCATATATCTTAACTTTGAATTGAGTGCAGATAGACCAAATTGTGATAACAACAGTGGTCAAAATTGACATTTGCGTCAATGACGTATGAATGGGAAATCATCCAATTTTTTTAAAATATTTACAAATGGTACCTAATGATAAAATAAATGTACTTATTTAAATGTACTAAAACAACCGAGACATCACTGAACGCCAACTTTTTTGGACGTTCGTAACACGAGGACAAGAGAAAATCAAATTAGTATTTTTTTTCTATTTTTCAAAAAAAGAACTGATTGATGAATGAGTTTTTTCGAATATTAAGAGTTTTATGAAAATAGGTAGCAAGATTAAAATAAAGTTAATAAAAATTCCAACAATATCCTGTTTTAATTAACATTTGCATTAAAAGTTAATGAAGTTAATGGCACTTGAAAAGTATAGTCAATTTACCAATATTACTATTAATATTTGCGATTTACACTAAAACCGTCCTGCAAATTTTGTTTAACTTAAGAATAAGACAACGATAGAACTAATACTGTGGAGTAAATGCATTTATTCAGTGATAGCAGCTCTAGGATAAAGCCGCCTCCTTTGTAATTCGTACTAGCTGACTCGTCTTTAAAATATTATATATAAAATATCAATGTTACCTTCTGTGACAGCTATTAATGGTGAGGCCATTAATTCAGTTGTGCACGGTATATATTTTTTCTATATTCTCGTGATTTTTTACAATTTTCATATTTATTTTGACAATTTTTATCAATATCGACAACTGTTAAACTGTCAATTGATTCAATATTACAAATATTACAAATAAAACATTTAATATAAGATTGTTTAAATATAAGAAAATTAGTATATTGTTTTATTAAGAGTAAAAGTGAAACATTTGTGACGAGTCTGTAGGTTTACCGGATGAATGAAGTGAGTCCGGCAATTATTAACAGATGAGTCACAACAAGTAACTCCGAATAAGACATACTATTTTTTCCTTCAAACGCCGATTAGCTATTAAAAAATGAAGATACAAATCTCGAATTTCACTATCAGAAATGCATTGTATTGTGCTAATATCGCATGGTCGACGTATTAAACAAAATACGTGTTGCTATGGATACATTGTACTTTTTCTGCCGCGCACACCATCAGAAAAAGTACTTTTACCTTCTCTACCAGCAGCCGTCAAAATATGGGATTCAAAATAATTTCATTGGGGTAATTAATAATAATGTAAATAAATCGTTTTAATATGTTTCTTATTAAATTGAATCCAGTTTCTACAGTTTTTATGGTAGACATTTTAGGAAATTTCAGGAAATTTCTGTGTAATTGTGTAATATTACCAGGCCCGAAATAGATTATGGGGGTGTGGTCATCAAATTCCAAGGGAATCAATTCTTACTTTTGTTTATTACGTGAATACGCAAAATAGTCGGGGTTGTCCCAGGCTACAAGCCTGAATATTACAATTATAAATGTTACTGATCCTCTTTTGTTTTAAATATAAATAAAATAATTTTCTTTAGCAAAATTACTAATGAGGATGTACAGAACTTAATATAGAAGATGGCTAGCTCAGTGGTTTAGCGCATCTAGCTTGCATACTGGTATACCTACCGAAGCAGGTTCAATCCCTGCTGACCGCGAAATAATTTCAATTATAAAATTATCCCGAAGATGTGGTTCGGACTCCACTATAAACTGTAGGGCCTCGTTTCTCTTTACCTAAAACAAAATCAAGGAGTTACCTCGGCAACTTGAGAAGCAGTTAAGAAAACGTTTAAGTTGAATTGGCTTAAAATTTGGTATGTGGTACATCTAACTGGAAAAGTCTTTGGTGCCTCTAAAAATTGATGTAGTACAAGAAACAAGATTATAAAATGGAAAATATGTGTTTTTTGTTTATTTCTGTATGATGAATATTTTTTAAAATATGATAGATTAAAAAAGACACTCGAGCGTCTATCAGTTGTGATACAATGTTTAAAACTCAGAAACAATATGGTGAACAAAATACATAGCCGTCTAAAATGTCAAACTTTAATGCCATCAAGTGAATTAAGAAATGTCAGGTTTTTTTGACGTTTCAAGAAACAGTATATTTTCTTATTATACTCTTCGCAAAGTTGGGTGCAACGGACCATAAATAAGGGGAGGAGCTTAAGGGGGGGAGCTTACGCTTCGCCAAGCACCAATCACAGCCAAGCGCACTGAACCGTGAACGCCAGAGGTGTATAAATACAGCTGTTTTCAGAGTGAAGATGTAGTTTAGCTTTAGCATTGTAAAGAAATAGTTAGATAGCGAAAATTGTAATAATATTACGATGGCTAGTAATTGTAAAACTGTTAGTCAGATTATAGAGAGGCATAGCAGTAGGCATCCGAAGTTGGAGGAATTTCTAGCAGAATTAAGAGAAATTGTAAAAAATATGGAAGCCGGTTGTAAACATCTAGAAATGGCCAGGATTGTAATTAAGAAAATCATGACCTTTAAGTTATAGTAGGAGGAAAAGACAAGAAGAATATTATAGAAGCATTATTAGAGCCCATCCATTCTTAGTAGCAGTAGTCAAGAAGACAAGAAAGAATGCGGATAAACGCTTAGTGGAAGAGGGCCGAGGTCTAGTCCTGGAGGGGAAGAGGAAGAGAAAAAATATAAATATATTGTAAAAAAAGAAATAAATAAAATGTAAAAAAAAAATCAAAAATTTATAATCAAGATAGAAAAAAAAATGACAAAAATTTTAAATAAATTGTAATAAAATACAAAACGAAGAGCATTACTGAAACCGATAATATCGCTCGTAGAAAGAAATTTTCATGTCCGTCACGGTTTTTTTAACCACGAACATTCCGAATGTAAGGAAATTTGGACATGTAAATTAGTGTTAGCTAGAGGACAGCCTTATTGTTTTTAAGCGAATGAATCCGTAAATAAAAAAGTTATTAATTATTTAACTTAAAAAAATAATTTGATGTTATGTTTCGTAATTAGACAAACAAATGTCTATACCGACAACAATCAAATCCCTGTGGGAGGGTTGTTAACAAAATCGACCGAGAAACATGAAGAGAATAATTAGAGAAACTTTTAGACTAGATATGAATTATGATACATTGCAAAATCGGCTACACGTAGATTCCAATATTGACAAATGGAATATTTATAAACTTAAAAGCAATAAATTTGTCACAAATGCGATAAGCTTATAGACGGCTTAATTCGCCCCTCAATATACAAAGCCAGGGTTACCCGATAACGTAAATCAATATCATTTATTTACGATAAAACTGCGAAGAGTATCCTATAGAATGTGCAATAATCATATAGAAAGTGCAGTAAATTGGCGAAGAATCTAATGGTTAGCTTTGTAGCAAGCAAACTGCTACCTTTGCTTTTAACACTTCGGATTAATTAATTGCTCATATCTATTAGTCAATAAATTTACACTTTTTAACTAGTAATACAAATTAAATTCACTTTAACAAAAGTATAAATTATAAGTAAGTAATAAATCTGTAAAACATAGTACTTCAAGATTGTATAGCTGGTTATCTATTTTAATGGCACGCATTACATTCAATATTAGCAGAAATAGCCGAGTATTGGGGAGTTTTTTTTAACTCGGTAGGCCTCTCTAGAAACTAAAAGGTGGGAAGATATTTCACTTGTTGCTCGACCGCTTTAACGTGTGTAGTCCTCAAATTTCTAACTACCATACTACTTTCAACACCACGTGCAATATAAAATATATTATATATACAAATTTTAAATAATAACAAAACATTAATATATTTGAAGATGACGAATAGTTATGGAGCAGTGTTTAAGGAAAACCAGAATAAATCCGTAAGTGAATTGGAATTTAATTTTTTTTTAACTTGTAAAAAAAAAACTAAATTCTATAAGTCAATTATGTTATATCGTTATTTTCGACTTGTAGGGTTTTCCCTTTTTCGTTGTCTGTGTGGAGTCCTCCACGGAAATTATTTTCGACAGAAGTTAGGATGCAAATGTTTTTTGTGGAAAAACTTGTAGAGCCGGCGTGCTTGGATACAATACCTATATTTCGTTAATCCCCATGGATGATAACGTAAATTTAGTATATAGAAGATTATGGATATTTTTTTAATGATGATAATCTACCCCTTTTTCTGAGAAATTGTTTTTATATATCTATGAAGTTTTATCGGTCATTTTATCGCATATCTTATGAAGCAATGGTGGACCTAAAAATGGATTTTGCTGTAATGGTTTTTTGTTCAGTTTGGTAGGCTGGGATAGTTTCCAGTGGGCATTCCAGTCATTTTGCCATCCTAGAGACTGCAGGAGGTGAAGAAAAAACTACTGTGGAATTCACATGAGCTAAGTGATATACCTAATAGTTCTTTTCAAAATTTAAATAATTTGCCTTTATTATTAGTCAACATCATTCTTCTAAAAACGTATTATTAAAGGTAATTGTTATTTTTACCATAAAAAAATACCAAAGTTTAAGGGTATCTTTGGCATATATGAAATTTAACTAACAAAAATAATTCTAAAACTAAGAATAAATCTTGTAAAAAATTAGGTGATGACCAAATTTTACATTTTGCTTAGTGTGGCAACAAAATATTACTTATACCATAATAAGTGGGGGTATGCTTGTATATGTATGTATATACTCTTTATAGATTGGGATTTAATGTTTCTAAATTTAACATTTTTTTTTGATAAATTTATTATCTAAGTGTAAATATTAAATGTTCTGTATTGAATAAATCGGTAAATTTTTGGGATTATCTAAGGGTTATTGAATATATAGGTATCTATTAATTGTTTTTAAGTTTAACCGAAATTATACAATTGACATAATTTCTCACAGTTTCATCAGTTTCTAATAAAACTGGTTTTAAAATTTTAACAAGACTTTCATTCTCAACGTTGTTTGTTGTAGTTTAGTGGGTTCTATTTGAACACTTATATTTTAAAATACAAACTATAAAACATTTATCAATTACATTTGAATATTGTTTACTATTCTTGATATTCATAAACAGTGTGACGTTCTCCCCGAGACAATCTTACCTTCAACACTTACCCTGAATTGCTAAAGTAGAGGCAGCGGCCTGTCAGCTGCAGTGGAGACGGGCCGGGTCAAAAATAAAAGTAATAATTTGGGGCGCCACTTGGTTTAACGCTACCACTACTTCAATATCAAATATAACCAAGAAAAACCCAGGTAAGTTTGGTTTCAATGCTATGAGGTAAGTACTTGTATCAATTAAATAAGTTAAAGGCTAAATTTTGCTATACAAATATACAGTCGTTTATTAGAAGTAATACGTTTCAAATTTTACAAGAAATTCAGTTCAATAATTCAAGTAAGTATATTGCGAAGCTGATGATACATTAAGCTAAAATAAACATTCCAAGCGTAACTTTAGCGCAAGCTTTACCGAACGTGTATACACGCGCAGCGTACAGTCGCAACAAAAGTGTAAAATAATGAAAATATTATCTAAATAAGAACTTATCTACTAAAAAAAAGAATAAACACATACATTAATAGGGAACAAAATTTTAGCTCTGATATACTAAATTAAAAAAAAAAGCAAAGTCCAATGAGCTCTACTAGAAATAGTAATAATAAGAAAATATTTTTAAAAAAATTATCAGTTATGCTAAATATCAAAATAATTAAAGTTACTTAATTATTGTTTTTCGTGTGCATGAGCAGCTAGAAGTAGAGAGCTCTTCACTTAATACGTAATCATGGACTATAAAAAAAGATGTATATATACAATTATGATCTCTAATATACAATAAAATATTATGTTTAAACGAAAAAATATAGGGCGAGCTGATATGCAATCAATCAATTCAATAAGCAAAACATATGATCAATAAGCATGCAAACTTAGCTGGTCCCAAGGTCAATCAGTAGGTAGCTGGTCAAAAATCCTGCAAATGGCGATATACATGCAGCGAAGCGAGTGAACGTAGCAAAGTCCTACAGCAAAGCAAAAGCAAGAGAATCCTTAACCAATAACATTCCAAACTCTATATGTAACCAGTCTGGACCAATATGACAACTTCTCTTCCTTGCCAGAAAATAAAGGAGAAACCAAAACATCAGCGATAAAACAAAAACCCTAAAATAGGATAAACAAGTATGAGTACCCCCATTCAAGGAAAAGATATAGAATTATACTTTAAACTATGTAAGTATACGCTTAAATGATTTTTCATAAATCTATAGCACTCAAAAAAAATGATATAACAAGCTCTCATGCAATTTACTTTCAAAAGAAATTATATTTACTAACAAAAAGATGAGTACAGTTTGATTTCTATTCAAGTAAGTATATGATATTAATTACCTATTATTATTATTATTTTTATTTTAATAAAATATAGAAACCAAATCATAGAAGTTTAGCCACTAAAGCAATAGTAACTGTAACAAATAAATCGGTTACCTTAATTTTGTCGAGCAGTGTATACTCGAAAAATTATTAATAACATGATTTTCACGAGATACATATATTAATTAAATCAATTGATCACCACAAATTGTCAAATATAAAATGTGTAAATTGTATGAGCTGTTTTAACCAAAATTTAAGTAAAATAAAGCATTACCTCCTAACAACTAGAGGGTTTTCTTTCGAATTTTTCCTCCAACAGGTTTACTCCAGATGTTTTTGTGGATTCTACTGTGAATGTCGTGTACAAAAGGCAGCAAATAATCCCGTTAAAACGGCTTGGAATTCCACAAAACTGAGCAAGTATTCAACTTCTTCAGTCACCAAAAATACTACCAATGGAACTTCCAATTTGCGTATAGCGTGGCTAAGTCTCCCTTTTCAAAAAGGATGAGTGCTAATACTCATTTTAATTATTAATAAACCAACACCAACGTTAAAACCACCTTTTTAAAAACACTCACGTGTACAATCTAAAATTCGCGACACTCCTTATCGCCTTACCACAAAAAGATCTTCCCACAAAAACTATTAGAAATAATATTTGATTTGCTTCGACATTTATTGACTGGAGTAGCCATCTACCAACAACAATGGAGACTAACAAAATATTATAGAGACTTCATATCAAGAAGACTACTTTAAAAAGTAATGTGTGAGCTATTTTAGAATACATTGTGATTTAGTTATCACATAAATGTAACTTATTTTACGAACTTTGTGTTAATCAAATATACCACGTAACAACAACTAGTGTACAGAATAGTTGGCGTCCTTATATAACATCTTTTAGCCCATCATCCACAAACGTAGATAAATTTTAATTAAAATATCTTGGTAATCTATAATTTCTGCCTTACTTGCACCAAAAAATCTACCGAGTAAATGAGCTAGCGGTGAGTGTACTTTCCTGGTTATTTTATTATTTATAAGTCTTTTAAATAATATCAATTATATAATAATGTTCTAAACTTTAAGGAGGATATATAGTATAAAAATAAAATAGACCAAGAAAGAATACAGCTTATTTAAGTTATTCAGTTGTATATTTCATGTAATTTACTAGCCACAACTTGCCTATTCTCTCGTAAGAAAGAACCGATTTAAAGAAAATTTTAGAAGTTAAAAAAATTGAAATATTTAGTATTATTGGAGATATTCAACTACAGGTATGATATCTCTTCCTTGATTAAAAATTATAATTTATAGAAAAGTATCTGGGTACATTTTTATCGTAGAAAAAGAAAATAAATTTAAATATAATTTTTTCATCTACACAAAAGCACTCTTACTTTTTCGCAAGAATTAAAATTTAAACAGATATTTATTACTTCTACCCATTACGACTTTGCAGGTAGGTAAGTACTTTAATATTTTTTATTATAAAATGTACATAATATGCATTTTACTGATACGACAGCAAAGTTTTAGCTAACCATGTATTATTAGCATGTTATTACACAATTTCTTTACTGTATTTCCTGTATTCATGTACGAGTAAATCTAAATAGTTAATTAAGCGATTATTTCATTCGCAAACACTGAAAAAGAGAAAGTAAAAGAGAAATATACAATTACCGTTTCAGAAAAGCTCTTCATAGTATTTATATTGGTGGTAGTTTAGACTGTAGTAGTTGTATCTAGGGAAACATTTGCGGTTAGCTTTAATTTCCACAGTAACTGAGTAAATGATATAGCTACTTTTATTTTTAGAGTTCTTTATACGCCAGCTTGTCTTATTTTACTTACACATCCCACGTAGGTGATTAGAAGTATAATAATCGTAAACAAATTTTCTCTTCGTCTGTCTGTCTGTAACTTTTTTTGTGCGTTTTCTCTGGAACTGTTTAAGACATTGACTTGAAATTTTATACACATATGAATTATAACGAGATCTGGACCTGGATTGTTTTTAGAACTTATCCGATGAAGGGTTGGGGGGTAAATAGGGGAAAGTAAGTAAAATAAGTAAAGCAAGCTAGTAAGAGATAAAAAATTTCGAATGTGGTATTTTTTCTAACCGACTATTATTCCTAACCGACTAACCTCCCAAGTTTTACTAATTTTTCATTATAATTGATTATCACATCGTTTTATAAATTCCATTCTAATTAAATATATATCCCTCGTTTTGTAGCTTCAAATATACTTCATACTTAAGGGTATGATCCGATTCTTTTCCAACAATCTTTGTGCAAACATGTTAATTTCATGTTTATATCTAGGGCAAGCTAGGTGTATATGATTGATGTCGCCTGGACTTCCACATTCACAAAGGTCATTTTTTAACACAAATCTTACATAGATGAGAAGCAACTTCATTATTAAAGGGGTTGATAAAACAATATAGAGATATTCACTTGAAATTTGGTACACGTATGTATTGTAATGACATCTTTAAGCAGATTTCGTTGAGTGGGTTGGAGAGGTCGGGGAGTTAAAATTGCTCAAAAAAGTAGAGCAAGCTAACACGTGTCCAAAAACTTCATTTTTGGCGTATATGCTAGAAACTAACGCCTCAACATTTTTTATGACGTCTGCCTCAAAAATCCAAATTTTATGACCAATCATTTCTGCATACTAGAGTGCAAATATAGTCAAAATGTGAAAGTAGTGATTCCCTAGACAGCGGCTTTTATTGTTTAAATAGGAATTCGTAGTCTATAACGTCCGACTGCTTGTTCCACAATTGTCTAAACAATTTTTGAATAGAAACTGAACCGCTTTTAAAAAAATGGTCGCTTAGGCTAGTCCAGAGTGTTGATTGTATAAATGTAAAGTAAGATACATACATTTGGAATTTAGATCCGCCTACTTGATAAACTTATTTAAAGTTGACTAAAAATACATTAACAATAATTTAACGAAAATTGATAATCTAATCTGCGTAAAACTCATCCAAACATAATACTACAGTACGTGAAATTATCTGACACTGTATTAATAATCCTGTTACTTAGAGCATGGTAGTCAAAAAAGTGCTGAGAGAATTTCTTATTGGTGCAAACTTTGAAAATAACTCGAAATATCTTTTACAACTGGCACAAGTATTTTTATTAATCTGATACTTTCTTTATCGATTATTTACCACTTATTGAATACAAAAGTACGATTGGCTTACATCCCGGTTAGTGGAGGTACAGAGGCAGACATTTAAATCTTCAGGTCATGTCACTGGATATGGCAAACAACTATCAATCTGATTTCTTTGTTATCGACTAACTACCACCATAAAATCAAAACAAGTCCACGAAGTTTCGTGGAAATCCATTCATTCGGTAAACATTTTTCAAGTTAAGGTTGGTTTTCATCTAATTTGCTTACACTAAATCTGTTTTACGTGGTTAACAAGAAATTCTGACCTGGTGAAACAAAACTGACATCGGAATCCTGTTCAGCAGTCAAAAATACATCGAATACATAGTCTACTTATTTAAAATCTTTAGCTTTTATTTTAAACTCTATTCAGGCCTATTTTCACTGGTTTTTTGTGGTTAACAAAAAATCCTGTGCAAATGTTGTAAAACTTACATCAGAATCGTATTTAGCTGTCAGAGTATATATGTGAAACTTCATAAAATTGACTTTTACTTCCCTCGCATACCGAAGGGAAGTATTGTATTCGAAAAAAATCACCCTCCGAGATTATTTCGGATTCTCACGTTTAGGATCACGTAGATTACTAAAACATAGGTTTTCCATTCCGTCAGTCTGTCTGTCTGTCTGTTGGTGCATTAACTGAAAAAACAACTTGACGGAGAACAGTCAGAGATGGTAGGTTGCTGACGCTACTGTCAGCGAAGAAATAGTTAGATTTTATTGGAAAATATACAGGGTGGACCATCTAAAGGGAATAAATAGTGAAAGACAAATTTTTTCTGCTTAAATTTAAAGTTCTATCAAAATTTTTTACCACTATTTTTTTTTGCTCAAACCTAAAATTTCAACGATTCAACATGACATTCTAAACCTATTAAAAAAAAAAATTGGAATAATTTTTTTTTTAATAGGTTTAGAATGTTATGTTGAATCGTCGAAATTTTAGGTTTGAGCAAAAAAAAATAGTACACCACTACTAAGTTAGATGGAAATATTTTTATTCAAATTTAAAATATTTTGAAATTTTTTTTAACTCTACTATTTATAAAATGAACGGAAATTTTTTTTTTTGCTCAAATTTACAATTTCCGTGTTTTAGGACATTATAAGCTTATTTAAAAAAAATTATAATAATTTTTTTACAGGGTGGTCACCCTAAGAAATAAAGAAATAATTCATTCCATAGTGGAAATTTGTAAAGGTATTTAGGCACGCCTTCCATATTTTATGACCACCCTGTATATCTGTTTGATCAAAAGTTATTAGGTTCTCTTAATAATAGTGATAACTACATTCTGATTATTATTCTCATATGTCGTTTCGAAATTAACATTTTTTTTAAAGTGACTGCCCTATATAAATAACGAGGGAAGTTCTGTGTAAATATCTTTCCCGATTTTTTTCTTTGTAATTAATGCAAAATAAAAATAAAATCTATCTGTGAAAATATCAATTTCCAATCTTTGCATTCTTTTGATAACCTACATTCTCATTATGCCAAAAATTAGAAAATTCCAAATTAAATGTATCTACAAGACACGTATTTATTTAATAAAGAAATTTAGAATAAAACGTACTTACGTGATTTATATTTCTTGAGCAATTTTTTTTTAAAGTGGATCTGTACCTAAAATTTCTTTGAATTCTTCAATTTTATATGTGTATAGTATGCACCTTTGCATGGGGTTAATTATATAAATATTTGTTTAACTAATGTTAACTGCGTCCAAAAAAAATTAATATTTTATTGAATAAAATAAGCCTAGGCAAGACTCTTTCCAAATCATGGGAAATCATATGAAATAGGACGAAAAGAAAAAGGGGCGTTCAGTACGCAATAAATTAATGAGTTATAACATTAACTTCCCACGGATGATGAAACATTTTGTAATTCGGTGTGTTTTTATTAACATTTTTTATGGCCTGAACTTATTACTGCTTCATATGAGTCGTTCTATATCATTCTGCTAACACTATGATTGCTTATTTGTCACTGTTTGAGCTAAACCTAATGGATTGTGGTGAAAAAGATCCAGAGTAAATATTACGCTACATTTATATTAAAATGTTTAATGCCAAGAAGAATAATGTTTATCATAAATCTAAAGGGTTTTTTTATGGATATACACAGTGTGTCCTTTTCTGATTGAATTCACAAGAGCAATAATAAAATGTATGTATATGAGTCATTTTATATTTTTGTTGATTCATTCCTCTTAAATGAAAAATTGTTGGTTTACTTTCGTTGTTTTTAAAAGAAGTAGTATAATGTTATAAACTCAAGAAAACAATTTCATCTCGTTTAAACCTTCATTGTTTATTTAACAGACAATTTATTATAAACAATTGTATTATGCTGCTCCGTTTTTTTGGGCGTCGAAAAAAATATATAACATAAATGATAAATATTAAGCTGGTGAAATATGTTTTTATACATTTTCTAGTTCTTGTCCACATTTCAAATTACTGCTTTATCTTGACGACTTTTTTCAGTTATAAGTCAAAAATTATATTCATTTGCTTACAAACATTCATGGGCACTTTACATTCTTTACAACTCGCAACTTATTTATAAATTTTAGAATTTAATGTCTTACAAAGCTATTATTTCGCCTCAAATGAAAGCGTATTTTAACAAAATCTAAATTTAGACACTCATCGATGTAATAATTTTATTATAATATCTTGTTTAAAAGTGAATTATTTTTTGTTTGCTTATACTTGTAATGAATCATATTCTTTATAGGATTTTGCAAACAGTAGAAAAAAATAAACTAAAATAAAAACTACTAAATTTGTAAAATTATTAATTTACAATCTTTGCATTCTTTCGATAACCTGAATTCTGGTTATTCTAGCAATTACAATCCTAAAATCAATTCGTCTTTTTTATTGGACAATTCTCATTCTAACACTAGCTTCTACGGCTATGTAGCATTCAGGTTATCGAAAGAATGCAAATATTGTAAATCAATAATTTTACAAAGTTTTTATTTTAGTTCTCATAAGTAGTTTTTTCCTTCTGTTTGCAAAATACTATAAAGAATATGTTTCATAATAGTATCTTGTTGTTTAAAATATTGTATTAATGTGTTAAAATACATTTGGCTGCTTTGCTTTTCTCTCGTCTTTATCCTTTGTTTTGGTTAAACGATACATCTGTTTTATATTATGAGAATATTTCATGCGTTGTTTAGTCGAAAAGGACTTAGAGAGAGGGGCGAAGAAGAGACAGGTGATAAAATATATCTCGCAACTTGATATAAATGTTATAGTCAACCATATAGTAAAGTCTGTTCGCTGATAGAATCCCGATTGTATAGTGTAAGGAATATTGTCCTGAGCTCCATCCTTAATTGTCTTTTTTGAAATGTTGTTTGTAACCTAATCTGTAATGTAAGTTTTAATCATTGTGGTCAAGTTATGACCGACGTGCGGCATTTCTATTGTTCGACAGCAAACCAATTTGCGTAACGCGTGTTGTCGTCGAATGCGGCTGGAAGTAGGGTATAGCAGGTATAGTACACTTATTTCACATAGTGCCTAAGACGGCAATTTTGGTCTTGTTCTATTGGTAAAATGGTAAAGATGCATCCTGGTGAATTTTTAAATCCGCAATCACAGCATTTAGTTTTGAATTTGTTGAAATATTTTCTAAAGGAAAATGAAAATGATGGATATTTATTGTCAATAACATCTGTTCAAAAGCGAGCTTGAAAAATCGATGAAAAGAGTGTAAGGAAAATATCTAAAAATTAAAAAGAAAATGTGGAACCTCGAGCTTCGGTTAAACGGAATCGTAAAAAGTCCAAAACAGAGTTACACGATCCCGCAAAATGTGAAATAACAAATGTTATGTACGACATGGTGTCTGAACATAAACATGTTTCCTTGGCTATCCCTTTAGAAGAGCTAACATCTAGAGCAATAATTGATATTGACCATACCAGTTTATATAATGTGATTAAAAAATAGGCTTCTCCTTTTAAAAAGATGACAATAGAAAAGTACTCACTGAAAGACCACACATTTATCTAGAACGGAGTCTTTACGCAACTACGTAAGAAATTTGAAAACAGATGACCCCGAGCATGTAGTGTTCTTAGACGAAACTTGAATCTTTAGCAGAGGAGGATTAAAGTGTTGTTGGCAAGACGATTCCGGTAAATCGAAAAGGCGTCGTACAGCTACAGAAGGTAAAAGATTTATGGTTATACAAACATTCATGGCTTTGCTGAAGAATAAGTCCGCAGATTACCATGAAAACACGAAATCTGAAAATTTTTGAAAGTTTTTAACTGACACTTTTGTCGGGGTTACATCCAAGCATTATTGTTTTAGATAATGCTAAGTACCACTCTCTGGTTGAAGAAAAACAACCAACCCAATCTAGAACGAAAGAGAAAATTCACAGATCTTGCATCTTTCGCAAGTATCTTAAGCGTATTGAAAATACCAGATGCAACTATACTGCTCTTGGAGTCCAAGGATGGATGGCAAGGATGATAGGTATTTTCAGCATTTGCATTAGGTACCATTAGCGATTAGTGATAAAACAAAAAAAATAAAAGCTTTTATCAAATTTAATACTACAGCATATCTCCTTTCTTGTACAGTAACAAAGAGATCCAGTACATCCTAAAAATAACGTTTTTATTATAAAAACGTCTCAGATAAGTTCTACTTACCTTCTTTACAGTTACAACTGCTCAGAGCAGAGGTAACATCAGGAAAATTTGATTGCGTTGACAGCACAGCTGCCAATTTTCCTTCTTCAAGTTTCTATCCCGATTGTTCATAAACTAAAATTGTTTCTTGGGGAATCGGACTATTTAACCATAGTTTAGTTTGGTAATGTACTCGCAGAACACAATGTCAAATATATTATTTCATACTTATTCATAGAAATTGTCTTGGTTTTCCATGAAACATCTTTATGAGTGGCTTTGTATCTTTCTGATGAGCTCCAGAACAAGGGCTAAAAACGTTTCAAAGGCTTTCCAAGAAACATAATGATAGATTTCATGAAAATATAATCCACTAGAATGAAACATTTTTGAGATATGGTAGGTAAATAAATTCATTTTAGGCCTTTGCTCTCATTTCTAACTGAATCTTCATAACCGTAGGGGGTTATGTAGATACTTGTTTAATCTGCATGGCCGTAGGGGACTGTGCGGATGCTGGTGTTAGAATGAGAATTGTCAAACAAGAAATTAGACAAATTCATTTTGGGATTTTAATTTGCTAGCATAACCAGAATTTAGGTTATCGAAAGAATGCAAACATTTCATTAATATTTTTACACACAGTTTTTCTTTTAGTTCTCATAGATAGTTATTTTTTTCTGCTGTTTGCAAAATCCTATAAAGAATATGTTTCAATACAATTATAAGCAAACAGATAATAATTCACTTTTAAACGTTTTTATCCAATTATAACTTACTGGCTGGGCTTGGTATTGACCACGATCTATCGGAAGAAACTTTCATTCAAGTTGAGAAATATGTGATACGTTTATAGTCCTCAAATGACAACATAAGCTTTATTAATTCACTCAGAGAAATTTTGGCCGCCTCCAGACCTATCAACATATTACCCCATCACGTTAGACAGTCTTAGACAACATTGTCTGCGAGTACATTACCAGATTAAAATATGGTTTAATAGTCCTGTTCCCCAAGAAGAAACGATTTTGCCGGGTTATGAACAATCGGGATAGAAACTTGAAGAAAAAAAATTGGCAGCTGTGCTGTCAACACAATCAAATTTTCCTGAAGTTACCTCTGTCTTGAGCAGTTGTAACTGTAAAAAAAGGTAAGTAAAACTTATCTGAAACGCTTTTATAATAAAAATGTTATTTTTAAGATGTACTGGATCTCTTTTTTTCCTGTAAAAGAAAGGCGATCTGCTGTATTGATTCTTATGAATGTATGCCTCAGCCAATATGTGCAAGAAAATTTCAATCAACTGAAAGACCAATTTCTCCAATTTCCTCTGAATCCAGTTCAGATTAATGATTTCGATTTTATTAGTATTTTATTGTTATATTTAGTGTTGTTAGAAATTTTTAAGTTTATTTTACGATATTTTTAGATGCTATGTCTAATTTTTGTGTTTATGTTTTTAAGTAAACATAACAAAATTTTGTCGTCTTCTTGTTCTTTCCGTAAGATTTAATAATCATAAGGTCGAAGTCCTATAGGATCGTCTTATTGACATAATAATAATAATAATAATAATAATATAATGTTTATTTGAATAAATAATACAGAACAAGTGATTTTACAATTAAAACTTATTGATTGAAATAAACATTAGAAGGACCCACAGAAGGTAAAACCTTTTTCGTGGGTATAACTAATACTTATTAATCGATAATAACAATATAATATGTGCATATTACGACATTACATAGCAATTTATATATACATATACATACATATATATATATATACACATATATACATATACATATTTTTTCCGAGACTAAAGGTAAGTAAAGATAATTAATAGTATTAACTAAGTTATTATTTAAGAGATTTTAATAATCCGTATATTAATATTTATGTTAATATTTAATTATATATTTTAATTAATGAAAGAGCAATATTCTAAGAATGGTATCTTCTAAGATATAGATATAGAATCTAAATGTAATCTGAGATGAATAAATACGACTTCCGATGAGTATTTCAAGTTCTATTGCGATTTTAACTATTGTTAGTTGTTTTTGAAGTCAACTAACTGGTTAATCATAAATCTCGGTTGGTGTTTTATCCACTCTTTGACTTTTTTTTTGAATGAAGTAAGTGAATTGATATTTGTTATACAATCAGGTAATAAATTATATGTTTTTGCTCCAATGTATCGGTAACATCTTTGACCGATGGTTTTGTACATTTTTGGCACATATATTAATTTTTCTTTATTTCTTATTTCATATTTATGATCCTTTTTTCTCATATCATTTTTAGTTTTGTGAATTTCCATTAAAATCTTTTCACAGTAAAGTTGCCTGGGATCAAGAACGCGACTGTCTAAGTACAGATCGTTGGATGGATAGTCATATTCCTTGTCGTACATAACTTTTAATAGCCACTTTTGTACGGTCTCTAAGTTTTTCATATAACAATTTGTTACACCCCCCCACCCTATAATTCCGTAAGTAATATGCGATTCCGCCAATGCGTGATACATTATTTTTAGATGTTTTTCATCAAAAATTTGCTTAAAATATTTGAATTTTGGTAGTAGACTTCTTAATTTTTTTACTATGTTATTTACATGTATATCCCACTTTAGGTGACAGTCAATGGTGATGCCTAGATATTTTATTGATTTGACCGATGCTATTGCTATTTTAGAGTCTCCTTGCTCTATACTAATTAAATTGTACTTTGGAAGCCCATTGGTATAACTCGAAAACGGTAAGTAATGCGTCTTATCAAAATTTATTGTTAATATTTTACTATTAAGGAAATTTACTATCGTTTTGAAATCCCTCTCAACTTTAAGTTTTAACAATTCCCATGAACTATCTTTAAAGAAAATAGCCGTATCATCAGCATAGCTTATTATTTCAGCATCAATTGGAATTTGAAATAAGTCGTTGACATAGATACAAAATAAAATTGGTCCCAGCACTGTACCTTGTGGAACTCCATAACATATATCTTTTATGTCGCTATTAAAGTTATCTAGGTTGACAAACTGTTTTCGATTTGTTAGGTAGCTCTTTAACAAATTATGGAACATTCCTCTAAATCCAATGTTTTCCAGAGTATCTAGTAAATCCGGATGACTAACTGTGTCGAAGGCTTTGGCTAGATCAACGAAGACACATAGTGACGGCTCGGCAGAGTCCAGAGCGTTATATATTTTACTAGTTAAATCTGCTATTGCATCATTCGTTGATCTACCCTCCATAAATCCGTATTGTTTGTCCGACATAATTTTATATTTTTTCAAAAAGGAGCATATTCTAATTTTAAGTATTTTCTCGTATATTTTACCGATGCCTGCTAAATTACGCCAAATTATTTTCTGTATTTCATTTCTTTTAAAAATAATTTTTATTAATTACACTACGAAAAACTGAATAATTATATATTAAATACCTTCGATAATATATCTCTATAATATAGGTACAACTGTTGAGAGAGAGAATTAGAAAGAAAACGGTCCTAGACGTCTATGATTAAACAATTATCGGACGAAAATAGACTGAATGCGTGCTCAATAGCATAAGGACGAGTATAGCAGGGGCGTTTGGTAATTATAAGCCTTTCTCGCATGTCCGTGGTCGGGTCGGCGAGATTCGACAACGGACCACAAAAAAATTCCCACAAATCAAACGGTAGATCCTATTATAAATTTGAAAAACCAACTAAATCTTCGATAACAAGCGTACAACGTTTACTTCAGGGGTATTTTTCGAAAAATGAACACGCTTCGAGTTTTGATGAGTTAAAGAATTTGTGAATTGATACGTTTCAGGGTAAGCGTTAATTCATTAAGTCGCTCAATAAGAAAGCATAGCGCAGACAATATTGAATAATTAGAAAAAATATTAGGAATTAAGATATGTACGTAATATTACGCGAAAGCAAAGCTGACGTGCTGTAAATTTGAAATACACAACCATTTTTTTTTACTTTTTCGGAAAATCGTCCCCTGCAAGTCCATGTACAGGGCGAATTTTCCACAACCAAGTCAAATCTTCTTCTCCTTTGATGGGGCATCGTTTAAAATAGGTCGTAGCTTTAGAGGCAGCTTGTCACTCTACTACAAGGTCAGCGCAGTGGCCTAGACAGATCTGTTGCTCTCGATACGTTTTTCGTAAGATGGGTCCTATATCATGCGGCCAGTACTATTTCCAATACTAAAATACAAAGCTGGTTAAAGACCAAAAACACAGTTTTCAGTGATAACGCACTTAAAGCTGAATTGCTGACAGAACAGACCAACACTATGTTGTCGACAATTTGGTTAGAGAGCATTGACATGAAGTACTGCTGCTTCCACCATATCACTGTCAGTTCAACCCTATAAAACTTATTTGGGGAATTTATAGGGGATATTGCGACAATCACATCGAGAAATATGGTTTTAGTGACGAAACGGTACTTGCCGTGTGGGAGGAGGCTTTATCTCAACTGTCGAAATCAACATGGTACAGGTGTGTGTAAATCACACAAACAAATAAATTTTAGAGACATATTATGGAGAGGTACATACTTAAGAAGTTATGCTACTTATTATAAGTGTTAATAATAAAAGCGACGAAGAATTAGACAGCGAGGAAGAAAACTAAATTTATCTTACACTAGGTATTTGTATTTTTTTACCATATTTGTTTTATATAAGGTTCGGCATAATTAGCAGGTATTAAGTATGTGTTTTTATTTTAATATTACATATACTTATTTGACAAAATGATAGTCTTGTTGTTAATGAAACGAACAACAAAAATTCCAGCAATTTTTTATACCCAGGACCAACGGAAGTCCTCCACATGACTTAGAAACTTTTAGAATGATTTCAAATCAACTCCAATCTGATATTTGTAAGATAAAACAAGATATGTTTAGTCTTTGTCACATTAATGTACAATGTTTAAAACCAAAAATTCCAATGCTAGAAGCCTTTTTACTAGAAATAAATTTTCCACATTTTTTATGTCTAACTGAACATTGGATGAACTCTGTGCAATCTTCAGTTACTTGTATTAGTAACGAGGGACGAGGTACGGTCACCGGTTTAATTTCCGACACTCGATCAGCGATGTTAAGGCGCGCTGGGAGAGTCCGGCATTTGGATGGGTGAACCAGTGTATCCGTCTATTAGTCGGTAGGCTATCGACTGAGACAGTTCCGGGCCATTAAGTCGCTTAGTAAGGTGGCGCCGATGGCACAGGGCAACTGTCTTCGCTGCAGAGAAGACCCCAAGGGCTATTGGCCCGCCAGAAAGGCGGTGAGATGGCCTGGGGTGCGTCAAAGTTGATAGCCGATGACCGTGGTTTGGAGTCCACGCAAAACTGTAGATCCCTACGAGCACAATGGGCCTTGAGGCCTGAGTGTTGTAGTAAAACAAATCTACTAATGTACTAATGTAATTATAAAACAGTTAGCTCACAGTGTAGGTCAAATCACATTCACGGGGGTGTGGCTATATATTGTAAGGTTGACCTTATCAATAAATGTAAGGAATATTCTGTTAATAAATACCATATTGAAATCGATTTTGAAATTGCAGCAATTTCATTTAATGCAAATATGTGTATCGCCTGTATTTATAGGTCTCCAAACGGAAATTACAACAACTTTTTATTAAGATTATCTATGTTTTTGTCAGACGTTATTGTTAACTTTAAATATGTTGTATTAATGGGAGATTTCAATGTAAATAGTTTAGTCATAAGTACAGATTATAAGCTATTGTCAGATGTTCTGGCCTCTTTCACTTTAAAAAATCATGTAACTGAACCTACTAGATTCGACTTGCGAAATGGTGTTATAAGAGCATGTACTTCCATTGATTATGTAATTACCAATATAGAAAAGAGCAACTGCACAATTATTGATCCACTTATATCCGACCATAAAGCTCAAATATTCTCGTGTGAGATGGGATCAAAAAACCTAGATAGAAACAAGCTGATAAAAATCCGTAGAAATTTTTCTGAGCAGAGCATGTCAAATTTTGAATTTGCATATTCTAGTCAATTACCATGCAGAAAGGATTATTATGATATAAATGATTGTTATAGTGAATTTGCAGAGCACTTCGAATGGTGTTTAAATCTAACATGCCCTAAAAGAGAGATACAAATTACAAACAAAAAACAAAACAAAACAAATCCTAAGGTAAATCAAGAAATTTCTAATTTAAAGTTTTTGTACTATATAGCAAAAGAATCAGGTAACCCAGAACTCATGAAGTCATTCAAAAATCATAAGAAAACCATTAACAATAAAATAGCAGAAATACATATTCAAGATAATACAAAAGATATACAAAATTCTGATAATAAAAACAAATATCTATGGACAATTGTGAATAATAGACTAGGACGCAACACAAAAACTAAAAGTGAGATCAATATAAGGTTAAATGACAACATCATAAATAATAAACAAGAGGTATGTAATATTTTTGCAAATTACTTTACTACATCTGTAGAAAGCAAATTAAAAGATCATTTTGGAGATAACTTATCAAACAATTGTACAGTATCAAATCAAGTAATGGCTAACTCTATATTTATAAATCCAGTTACTCCCGAAGAAATCGTTAGTATAATAACAAATATGAAAAACAAATATTCTGTCGGAATAGATGAAATACCTATTCGTCTACTAAAACATTGTAAACACACCATAGCGAATACCATTGCAAATATTATTAATTTGTCGATACAACTAGGCCAATTTCCCAATGCACTGAAATTAGGCAAAGTTATTCCGCTACATAAAAAAGATGATCCACTATTGACGCAAAATTATAGGCCAATAATTTTACTCAGCTACATGTCAAAAATCGCTGAAAAAGCAATAGCCACCAGAATTTATAACTATCTGGAAACTAACATGCTGTTTACCAACTGTCAATACGGATATAGAACAAACAGATCAACTGAATTAGCCAGTCTAGAGTTCAGTCAAAAAATTTACAATCACTTAGATAAGGGGAAAAAAGTAGCCGGACTCTTCTTTGATTTGACAGCTGCTTTCGATTGTGTTAACATAAAGTTTATGGAACTAAAATTAGAGACATTAGGTATTAGGGGCAACATTTTATATTGGCTGACGTCATACTTAGAAAACAGGAAAATTATCGTTTCATTGGACTCGCATACTTCTGATATATTCAACATAAATATAGGAGTAGGGCAGGGATCCATAATTGGACCATTGCTTTTTTTAATATTTGTAAATGACCTCCCTGCTTATGTCACTGAGGGAGAAATATTTATGTACGCAGATGATACATCAGTTATTATTAATGCAAGCTTCATACAGGAATTAGAACAAAGAGCCAATGTTGTGATAAAGCAGTTTGAAGACTGGTGCCAAAAAAATTCTTTAATAATCAATATCAAGAAAACCGTCTTTATATACTTTTCAACTACCATATGTAGAACTCTACCCAGCATAAACTACGTAAGCACCAGCATAAGCACAAAATTTTTAGGAACCATATTAGACAGTACCCTAACTTTTAATCAACAAATTGACGGCCTATGTGTTAAACTAGCAAAAAGCACATTTGCTCTTCTAAACCTCAAGAATGAACTTAACCGCCATGGTCTTTTAAACGCATATTACTCACTTGTGTATTCAGTCTTAAATTACAATATTATGGTATGGGGCCAATCAACCGATATAGGTAGAATTTTTGTAATGCAAAAACGAATAAAAAATAATTCTATAATTTTTAACTTACAATTAAGACAGTCTTGTCGTGAAACTTTTAAAAAATACGAAATTCTAACAGTTCCCTGTATTTATATATTTAAATTGGCTTGTTTTGTGTATAAAAATTCCAACTTGTTTCATCTAAATAACGATGTACACAATTATAATACAAGAAGCGCCCGGGAAATTCACATTAACAATTATAATCTGAGTAAATTCAGAAAATCGCCCTATTGTGCAGGCAGTTTAATTTTTAACAAACTTCCAGTCCAAATAAAAATACAAGACAGGTTTCAACTATTCAGGAAGACATTAAAAAAGTTTCTGGCTAAACAATGCTTCTATAACTTGGAAGAATTCTATAACTACAATGGAAGTTGATTCTTATGCTCTTGATTTCTCCTATTATTTACACTACGTCGGGTGTGTTCTTAAATTCACGTAATAATTAATTATTGTAAGCGGTTTTTCTATGTGTTTTTTTTACATTTTATGTCCATATGTGCTGTTCAATTTTATATACATATATATTTATTTGTATCACATTTATTTTGTATCGTTTCTATGACAAAACCTACATTGTACTCTGTACTACTTATGGTGAATAAATGTTCTATTCTATTCTATTCTACTCTATTAAGGAATAAAAATGATTCAACTGCAACTGTTTAAGCGTATTTACTTTTATTTGCTGTATCATATTTTACACTTGAAACAAAAACAATTCAATATTATAATAAATTATATTTATTTAACTTAAATTACTACAAATTTACAATAGATGTATTATATATGTTTATAATTCAATTTCCTTTAAATAAATCTAACTAAATATATCAAGTAAAATATAAAACAAAGCGCCGCCACTGTGCATTTGAAAACACCAACGCTACGAGCCTAGTTCAGACGTTCGTGACGTCACAGGGACTTTATAATAATATCTTTATATTGAAGACTACCTGCAGTCAGATTTTGTCACAATAAATTCTTGTTACATGTATGATTTCAACACTATTTACATGTCTTAAAATACCTGAAAATAAGTTAAGGCAGAAAGGGATAGTTTTCTACTTCGAATAATCTTCATTTGACGCTAAATAACAGATTTTTATTAGATGTTCGGTTCAAAATTTGTGTTACGTCAAAGTTGGCCAAAATCAGTATTTTTGCAATATTTGAAATATTGAGATCTCGACAATGATTGAAGTATTCTTATGAACTAGGCTCAGATCATTGCAAGACAATCTGCAGGATTAACGTACTATTATTCGTAGAACAGTAGGAGAGGGTTTTTTCTGGCATTGTCTTATGGCGAAATGTAAACGCTTCAAATTGTTGTAGAAAAGAGGCTATCCATTTCTGGGCCTTGTGGCCCTAAGAACATTTGATCAGTGACTCGTAAGCTACAACATACTAAATTTTTATCCAGTTTAAACGAGGGTCAATTTCCATTAGGAATGTGCAGGATCCTTTGTCCTTGTATCTATTATCTTCTCTCCGAGCATTAGTTTAGAGTTTCATTGATATTTTAGGATGGTGGAAAAGCCATTGTTAATTAAGAAGACGGGAAAGTTGACAAAGTGACGAATTCTATTAAAGTGCTATATCGTTAAATAACTTAATGTACCTACTCAGTTTCTCAAAAACAACATATCTGTTAAGTACTTAAATTATACATAATAAAGGATATACAGTTTTCACATTCATGTCTCACATATCGAAATATGAGATTGCTGTAAGATTTAAAATTGTATTAGCAATTGAAGAAGTTTTATGCTGATATCGTAAAAAACAGCTAGGTCGGAAATTACCTAATGTTCATACTACTGCCCTATTGTAATATTTAAAGTTTATTTGAGAATGCCAATAGTTATATTTCAGAAAAAAATATAAACAAAGGATCCTGCACCATTCTTATGGAAATTGGCTCCCAGCCAAATCGCCTGAAATCGCAGTATAATGTAGATACTTTCTTCTTGATCTAATGGGCACAATCAAAATGGACAATATTCCAGATTTCGGGGGTGCAAAGGGGGTACTCATTTTTTTTAAGATCCATTTTCCGATCTTATGCAAATGAGAACCTTTGATCAGGAAGAAAGTACCTACAATATACTGCGATTTAAGCCGATTTGGCTGGGAGCCATTTTCCATAAGAGTTAGGCAGAGTTTCCATATCTAACTAACATTTTTTTCAAACGGTAGGATCCCAATTGGACTCGTATATATATTTTTTCAAGATTTTTCAAGCTTTTCTCTGAAATGGAATAAGCAATATCTATGAAAATTATTTGTAAACTGTACAATAAGATTCGGCTTTGATATCCTCATAGTTTCATCAAGCTATATCTTGTATGATGTGAACAAAAAGTGTAATAGTTAATAATTGGATATTTTTAGTGAAGCTGATACTGAATCTGATATCATAAATTTGAAATACAAAATAGCAAGTTCTATAAAGTTGCCATAATTCCATAAGTCTGCCTTCAACCTTCGTAGAGTACGGTCGTGCGGTTGTGCTGCAAGGCGCACATCTGGTAGGCAATAAAAGTATAAACTGGAATTCCAGAACTAATGGTGTTAAAGGTATATTATATTACCACGTCTTTTAAGTGCAAAGTGTAAAGTGTTTTTAATGACAATAATTATTAGAACGAAATACTGTGATATTTTTAACATTATTTTCGGTGCACCGTCACAGACTTTTAATTCCAGTTAGTGATGTTTGAATGGTAATGGTAAACGTAAACGTTACTAAATCATGATTGTGTGTGGTTTGTGTCAGTCTGCAGTCAGAAAGTCGGGTATTTCTTGTGATGTCTGTACAAAACAATTTCATTCAGCATGTGTTAGTGAACAAGCCGATCTAGTTCGCATCCTAGATAAAACTAATGGACTTACCTGGAATTGCAGTGATTGCACTGGTAATTGTGTTACAGTTAATCATACCGAGCTGAGTAAGTTAATAAATGAGAAAATTGAAACTGCCCTATCTACTCTTAATTCGACTTTTATCTCGCTTAAGAACGATTTCCTAAAACTCGCAGTTGATAACATATCTAACGCTAATGTATCTAAGGTTATCACCCAACCTAAATATTCTGATATCCTTAAGAGTAAGTCTCAACCTACGGTCATTATCCAGCCAAAAAAAACAAGATCAACCTAAAGCTCAGACAAGGTCTGATATCAACAAAAAAATTAATCCTCTGACGTCAGAACTACAGCTGTCCAAAGTAAAAAATATAAAAAATGGTGGTATGCTCATTGGATGCAAGAGCAAAGCAGACAACGAAAAACTTAAAAAACTGGCCCAAGAAAATCTCGCAGATTCGTACGAAATTAGAGAAGTACGTGGTGTTAGTCCTAGAATCCGTGTCGTAGGAATCACAGAAAACCACTCCGAAGAAGTCTTACTGGATTATTTAAAAAAGCAAAATAATGATATCTTTTCCGAGAATTGTAGCTGTAAATTTATTAAACTCACAGCCACAAAGAAAAACAAAAACATTTATCAGGCTGTATTTCAAATTGATAGGAGCTCCTACGATAAAGTCATTCAGGCTGGCAATTTGTTCATAGGTTACGATAGTTGCACTGTTTTCGATGCCTTAGATATTTACCGCTGTTTCAAATGTAATGAATTTCACCATTCTTCTAATAATTGCGACAAACCCGTGTCATGCCCAAGGTGTGCTCAAAATCATGAAGTTCGTTTATGCACCTCTGAAACCTTAACATGCTCGAATTGCTCGAATTTAAAAAATGTCCCCACAGATCACGCTGCTTGGGATACTAATAAGTGTACTGCGTATATTCGTGCGCGCGATAAACTTCGTAGTGATATACTAGCTTTAACCATTCAATAACAATCAGCGGCAAGTCCCTCAATGGAAGCTCATCTCACGAATGCGGGTCGCAATACGAGTAGTGGAGAATTTTTAATTTACTATCAAAATACGAGAGGTGTCAGAACTAAGACGGTCGAACTTTACAACGCATCGGCGTGCTCCGAATATTCCGTGATAGCTTTAACCGAAACCTGGCTAGATTCCTCCGTTTTTAATAGCGAACTATTCAGCAATAAATTCAATGTTTTCCGTTCAGATAGAAATGTTGCTGCCATTAATAGATCAAAAGGTGTACCCCTCCACCTTCCCCGCGCTATTAGCAGTAAATATAAAATACACTTCTTCTTTATTAAGCCTTGATACTGCAGGTTTTAACAACATACCTGCCATCGACATCTTAGGTATAAAAATTTCAAACAATTATCAGTCTCTTTACATATTTGTCATCTACATACCACCGAGTATACCTGTTGCCGATTTTGAATATTTCTTTGAGACACTAGGTACCCTGAAGTATTTACAAAATAACGATAATGATATAGTCATTTTGGGCGATTTTAATATCCCCAAATATGCATCTTACCTAAAAGACGCCCAAATTAGAGCCCTGAATAATTTATTAGATACTAATAATTTATCTCAATACAACTCAATATTTAATGGCAATGACAATATTCTTGATCTAGTATTACACAACAAAAACTGTGATGTATCTCAATCTTCTGATCCGTTCACTAATGAAGATTTTCATCACCCTGCTCTGATCATATCAACTGAAATAAGTACTATTAAGAACCTTAATAATAATTTTCCAACCAATCATGACGTTAGTTATAATTTCCGCAAATGTGATTTCTTCAAATTGTATGAAAACCTTCTCAACATTGACTGGTCCTCCCTCTCGTCTTTTAATGACGTCAATGGTGCATGCACTCATTTTTACAACAAAATTGGCTCTGTATTTGAATCTTGTGTACCTAAAAAATCGACTTCTCGTAGCGGCAAATATCCTCCGTGGTTTAATGGCAGTATCATAAAAAAAAATTAGCCTTAAAGAACGTCTTAGGAGACAGTATGTAAGAACCAGTGATCCACTTATACACAATAACCTCAAAAACATCAGAAGGGAAATGAAAGATGATACCAATTTAGCCTACAGAAATTTCGTGCAGAACTCTGAAGACAATAAAAAAATGATCCCAATAAATTTTGGGATTTCATCAAAAGTAGAAAAGGTTCGGCCAGTGTATCTGAAGAGATGTTCTTTGAGGGATCTTCGCTAAACAATCCCTCTGATATACTAAATGCGTTTGCCAATTATTTCGGTCAATCTTATAATGAGTCCTCATTAGATATCGAGGAACATCACATTGAGACCGATATACCTAACAATAACCCTATTGTTAGCATAAACTCTTTCAGTGAAGATGAGGTTATTCGGGCTCTAAAACGAATTAAACCCAAAATGACGACCGGTCCTGATTCCATTCCAGCTTTTTTATTAAAGGATTGCGCTATCATCTTTGCATATCCTCTAACTCTAATTTTTAACCTAATCTTAAAAAACTGCCTATTTCCTGACCTATGGAAATATTCCAAAGTATGTCCCATCTTCAAAAAGGGAAACAAACTAGATATTGAGAACTTTAAACCAATCTCTGTAATTTGTAACTTCTGTAAAGTCTTAGAAATATTACTTCATGATAGAATATATCATTCAATTAACACCAAAATCTCTATTAATCAACATGGATTTATGAAAGGGCGTTCAACAACAACAAATTTATTCTGTGTAACTCAATATATTTCTGAATCCTTAGATGAACGTGGGCAGGTAGATGTCATATATACCGATTTCTCCAAAGCGTTTGATAGACTTGATCACCAGTTGTTACTTAAAAAATTAGAAAAAATCGGCTTCTCATATTCTTTGCTCCTTTTGTTTAAATCTTATTTAATGAATAGGAGTCAGTACGTTGCATTAAATGGGTTCAAATCGATCGAATTTGCTGCCACATCTGGAGTTCCCCAGAGGTCTATTCTGGGGCCCTTGTTTTTTAACATATTTATTAACGACATAGTGAACGAAATTAATTTGCCTCACCTTTTATATGCCGACGATCTAAACATTTTCACAGTAATTGATGAAATCGATGACTGTTTTCAACTTCAGACTTCTCTTGATAAAATAAACACCTGGTGTATAGTAAATAAATTATTCATGAATCCTAGTAAATGTAACGTAATGTCCTTTTCTTTAAAAACATCACCTATTATTTTTGATTACAGGTTAGATAATGTCATACTTCAAAGACCTATAACATTTCGCGACCTCGGCGTAACTTTTGATAGTAAATTATCCTTCACTGATCATATCGATACCATTGTGTCTGAAGCCTCCAAAGCCCTTGGATTTATCGTTCGTACTAGTCGAGAGTTCACTAATACTGATACTCTGAAAATTCTTTATCAATCCTTCGTCAGATCGAAACTTGAGTACGCATCGCTAATTTGGAGTTCCAGTTATGATGTTCACAAGAATAACTTGGAGGCAGTTCAACGTAGATTTCTTAAATTGCTGTGGTTTAAATCCGACGGTACCTATCCATTGATTGGTTTTCCGCAAAGTAACTTGCTTGAAAGATATCCTATGACTACTCTTGAGGATAGGCGTACGTACTTTTCTCAAGTATTTTTGTTTAAATTACTACACAATGGTTTTGACGCACCCGAAATAATTAGCAAGCTTAATTTTCACGTTCCCAGATGAACCTCTCGTAATCACCAAGTTTTCTATTTACCTACGCCGCGTACCAACGTACTAAATAATTCACCTTTATATACTATTTGCAGTACTTCTAACAAATTATGTAGCGACTTCGATATTTTTAATTGCAGCCTTAGTGACATAAAACAAATTGTTCTAAATTAAATAACCAGTGAGTGTCTTTGTTTTTCTTAATTTGCTTTAAATCATATAGGTGTATATATGTATATATAGGTTTTATATGTAAACATTTCCCATGTCATTTTTTTTCTTTTTCTTCGTATCATTAGTTATTCATAGTTCGTACATTTAAGTAAATTTTTTCTTAATCTTACTTTTTTCTATGTTGTATATTATGTAATTAATGCTTTGTATGCCTTTATTCCTGTTCTGTAATTGGGTATCTTACCTGTTGAACAGTGTATGCAATAAATAAATAACTTTTGCAGACTTACGTGAAATTGATCCGTTAAAAGAAGCAAGAAAAATGTTTGAAAAGACTTGAACCGTTTTAAAAAAATCGTTATATGTAGAACCCGTATCTCAGCAAGCGCATTAATAAACGTATTTCCCTTGCTGACCTGACCACAACACCGACAGTTAATTGTGCGCAAGCATCAAATTATGATAGAGTTCAGCGGTCGGTTAGTGAACGGTAGAGATGGGAAGAATAGTTGCATTCATTTAAGGTTACAAGTGCGACCGTTTCAGAAAAGTACCGCCATAAAATAACGTTACTTTGGAACGTTCACCATCGAAAGGCGTGCGAACGCGGCCAACCTCCTGTCGTTTATCGGTCGTTACGAGTTACCAGTTATTCTAGTATTTAGGGACTTCATGGTACGCGACCTAAAAATACGGAAATAATGACCCATTTCAAGTCAGCAGCATGTGTTAAACGTAGTGATTACTTACAATAGTAATAATAGTACTAATTAGGTTTCACTTTGTAACTCTGAAGAAGTTTAAGCCAAGTAAACGAAATGTTGGTGAAAGAATCAAATGTAAAACAACCTGTCTTGAAGCGACGATTCTTTCCTACAATTATTAACAATTGCGAAGATCTGTTATATTTATTAAAGAAGAAACATTCTTACAAACGCGCCTGAGTATGTTCCTCTTAACTTGTAAAATTGTAGCCTGACATACGAAATCTGGGGCCTATTTCTTGAAATCGTAGGAATTAAATCTCTTGAGAAAATTCTTCCCTACTGAAACTCTCATGCGAATGGACAAGTCGAGAGAATTGCTATTCTTGAATCTCATAGGAACGAAATTCCGATGAGAACGGCAGTGGGACGTATGTCGATATATATTGTTCGTACAAGCATTTGCAACAGCCAATGGGCAAGTTAGATATTAATTGTTTTTTATTTCGATTTTTACAACACTGAACACTTATGACATTGATTTCAGTGGACAACTGCTTATGTTGTAAATATCAGGTATTATTAAACTATTTATTTTACTTTATTACTTACATAATATTGTTATATTATTTATTCCTTAGAACTTAATGAAATTAATGAATTTAAATGATATGATATGATATGACCTAAAATGTTTAACAAATTGTTTGTCGCTTAAATGCATTTCCGTCCCTACTAATATGCTACCTTTCATGTGCCATGGCAGCCTCAGCATCTTCCAAATGTTGGTAAATTATTGAAGTTAAAAATTATCCATCAGTACTTAACAAATTATATCCTCTGTATGAAACAATTCAATTAACACTTATTATAAACTAAATTTGATGTTTTGTTATTCAATCACAATTAATGTCGGAAACCGTAAACATAACCTAAATAATGTTCCTAGGAGAATTTTCGAATTCCGCCATCATAAATCATTAGGAATTTCTTTCTATGATATCGAAAGAAATATTTCCTACGATATTTTTCAAGTACAAGTAACACAAAGTCGTGAAAAATTCTCTCAGGAGAATCAATTCCTACGATTTCAAGTATTCATTCAGTCCCTGGTGATTATTGCATTTAGAATTTTACTTTGGAAATGAAAACTACTGCTTTCTAACATATTTATGTTATTTAATTCCATACAATGCGGGAACCCTTCTTTACGCCAATAAACCATTAGGAGCTATTGAGTAAGAAAGAGTCCCAAAACAGTTTGATCACATTTTTTGAAATTGAAAAGAAAAGTTATGCGCGGAATATTAAAAGTAAAATAGATTCAATGGAATTCAATAGATGTTCAAAATTCGTGGATTAAATATAGCTACAAAATTTGGCCTCACACTGTATTTGCAATCACACCGTACATGTATATACCTCACAGATCGTAAAACACGTATAATTTTGAACGCTGCTCGAGCTTTCCAAGAAACACTTTATAAAATGTGCACCGGTCATAAAATGTACAATATCACTTATACAGTATTCCGACTTGTAAGTAAGGATATAAAAGTTAAAGTCCCACGGAATAAAATTATTCAACAAAGCATAAAACTGAGTATTTCGCCTGACCTGGCTTTCCCAACTTACCAGTTTACTACTGGCGGTGTTGCTATAGTATACAAGTCCATTTGATCAACTCTACCTTTCGCTAACCGCAGTTTGGTCACTTCGAAGCTGCATTATTCAGAGGTTTGCCATCTACTAGATGCACTGCACAGATTTCACGGAGCTTCAACATTAATGAGACTACTTAACCTATATTTTGCTTATTATTATTTTCAAATCCAGATAACATTAGTAGCTTTCACATAATTTCATATATACAATGATTGTAGGTGAATGCGAAAGAATTCGGTTGAGCGGTTCTGTGTACAGGAATTAGTAGGTAATAATTATCATTGAAAAAATTTAGAATTAATTTGCCAGTTATAAGGGAGTTATTCAATACAGTATATAATATAGATTATGGTGGAAATGTATGAAATAAATATATTATTTCGTAGGCATATGGTTTAAGATTAGATTTTTATATTTAAATGCACGTAAAATATCGCGGTTCCTAGCCCAAGGTGACATTTGTATGAAATAATATTATTTCAGAACATTATCTAGTAACATGAGGCAAGACCAAGTGTGTGATTTGCTTTAACGTGTCCAAATCGAGAACCAACCCGCGGTGGGCAAAAAGAGAAACAGTTTAGAGAGGCTGGTAGTGTTAAGGATCTTCCTAGAAGTAGAAGAAAGCAAACGTCTGAAGATTCCTCACAGACAGTCTATGACTTTATGATCTTCTTGTTTATTTGATTGTAATATATGTCCACATGTATTGTATACTACATTATGTACCTACTTGAATCCAAATAAACTATATTATTATTATTATTATATAAGAATCTGGACGTTTTACTTACATTTCAGGAGAATATAAAGGGCACTTAGGCACCGAGGTTGACATCGATACAAATCAAAGGCCATTAATGATTTTAAATATCTCACGTCGTTCTTGAAAAATGCGGTGTGACGTCACTCTCTAAACTGGACAAACATTTCTTGACTAGAAGATCATTAGTTTCGGGATTGCCACCCATATTGTGGGGTAGTCCTCAATGAAGAACCAGTCAAAACAAGTTTCAGATTTTAAATATATCAAGGCATTCTTGAGTTATATGGATAAATGTAGCTGGACAAAAATTTCTTGACCAGAAAGGTGCTAGGGATAGGTACAACCCTGTAGCTAATACCCTTCTTGTCGAAAAATGTTTGTCCATCTCAAGTTACGTCACACACTACATTCTTTCGTATAACTCAAGAACACCTTGAAATATTTAAAATTTGAAACATGTCTTCACTCGTTCCTCATTGAGAACTAACTCATGGCAGGTGCGAGGTAGCCACCTAGGCGACCTCGCAATTATTGCCCATCTGATCGAGAAATGTTTTTCTAGTTTATGACATGACGTCACACACCGCATTTTTCCACATAACTCAAGAGCACTTTGAGATATTTAAAATCTGAAACTTGTTTGGACTAGTTCCTCACCAAGGACTACCCCGTGGTAAAAGTGGCAACCCCGCAACCAGCACCCCTCTAATTTTTTAAATTCAATTTCAAATTTGTTTCATTCAATTTATTAATAACATGGTGTTATATGTACGTACTCAGAGCCAGCCAGACATGCACGGCGCAAAGCGCCGTGGCAATTAAATGGTTGGATGAGTGAGTGAATAGAAAAATTTAAATAATTAACTATGACATCATCTCTAAAATAAAAGATTTACAAAAGCTGATGGCAAAATTGAACTTATAAAAGTGTATATTTAAAATAATTTGTAAATCATGTATATAAATATGGCTAAAAAGACAAGATCAGTCGTTGGTGGTAGACATATACAGGTGAGTACTAAGGCGTCTCACCTGCTGCATGCAATTCGTTCGAGACTTACATTGCTAACAGTCGGCGATTCTGCAGAGTATTTGGTTTAAAATAATTTATGGTTGGATAAAGTACTGGTCAAAATAGGATTTTCTGAAAAGAGTTTTGAGAAATAAGTAAATGAATTTAAAACAAAAATGTACAAAAAGAAAAGAAGAGAAAGATAATATGAACAGATGTTGTGGCTAAAGTGGCTGCCGAAAGATGGGCAGTGTCTGATATGATAATCTGTGTTTCATTCTAAAAGGTGCATTATGGTGTCTTATTTGCGTTATGTTGTTTGTTAGTGGACTATCGTTTAGTTTGAAAGCATAAAACTTTTGTGAAACTTCAGAAACGTAGTCCGCTATTGGAGTAATGTCGTGACATAAGGCGTATAGATCCCAGCACCCCTCTCGTCGACCCGTTTTTGTCGAGACGTCATGTTGCATTTTTCAAGAATAACTTGAGATATTTAAACTGTAAAATGCTTGGACTAGTGTGGATATCAACCTAAGGACCCAATGCACTTCAGCTAGAAATGTTTCTGTCTAAAGATTTAGTAGTTTATACTTTATAATAACAACACAGGCACATCTAAATAGAAAGTGATCTGAATCCGACACTCAACATAGTAATTCCTATGTATTTCGACGTGCTGCACACGAGTCCGATGTCTGTTTGGCTCCATCACCCACAAATTATAATAAATCGCTAACATAAGCTAAATATTCAGTTCTTCTATGTTATTTTCACGATTTGACAAAAATTGGGGGGTAATGCAGCTAAATGGGTACCGAAATCGTATTCAGCACGACGAAATACATAGGGATTATTATGCCGGTTCCCGGGATCAGATTACTTTTTTTTGTATGTGTCTGTACACCGGTGCACAAGAAGAAAATGTTCTGAACCCGGGACCCGACATAGTAATCCCTATGTATTTCGACGTGCTGTACACGAATTCGGTATCGGTTAAGCTCTATCACCCACCAATTTTTAGTAAATCGAAGAAATAACATAGATAACCTGAATGTTTTAATTTATGTGTGTCAGTGTAATTTATTACTACTTATTAACTTTATTATTCTGCTAACACAAATAAATAGAGTTGGTGTCTTTAGTGTTGTATTCGGTACATAAGTGTTACCACTATCATATTGAAGTAGGTAAAAATCGGTTTTTTACCTACTGCCGATGGCTTAAACTCGAAAACGAAACACAAATTAATAAATAAATGAACTAGAAAACAAACATTGCATTTTAGAAAGCTATTGCACCCTCGGTTTATGTTTTGTATAAATTTTAATCGCTTGTTTAACCGTCTTTATAAATTTTTAAAATTGGGAGGTTCTCAGTTCGACCCGTAAGTAGGTTTTTTCTACTTTTTAGAATAGAATAGAATAGAATAGAATAGAATAAAGTTTATTTATCAGATAAATATAAGATATACAATACAATGATAAAAACATGTAAATAAACTTGGTATTTCATATAAGTGCATCAGAGCACTGTGCATGAAAGAGAAAAAACAGGTGAGTATGGTTTTAAAATATACAAAAAAAATAATAATATAAAAAAATATGAAAATATATGAAATGTACAAAATATAATATATAAGATGTAATGCAAAATATATGACACTAGTAAAATATAGAATGTCTAATGTAGATTGTAGAATATAAAATGTAATATCATACACACATATAAATCACATACAGGTAATTCTAAAGGTAATTCTAAACGAATAACGTTATTGCTATATATTGCGATGGTACTATATTACAAAATTACAAAGTTATGGAATTATATAAACCTAATTATAGTCACACTTATAATTATAATTAATACGCTAATAATCACAACAATGGTGGCACCGAAACCTAGAAACTTAAACTAGCCTATTATTATATTGCTTAGGGTTAATAATATTATGGATTTCTTCTCTAGATTTTTGTAGGATATACTGCTTTATTTTTGTTTTTATTTTACTGAATAGTGATACGCGTTTAATATCGTTTGGTAACGTATTATATGCTCTTGGACTTAGGTAAGTAAAACATCGTTGTCCACAAGTTGTTTTGGTTTTAGGTGGTCTCAGGTTATTATTTATACTTCCTCTTGTGTTTTGTAGAGCTGTGGTTGGTATATTAGATTGACACTGATATAAGGCACATTGAAAAAAGAATTCTTGCCTAATGTCCATTACATTGGCGTCTTTGAAGAGGATATCTGAGGGATAAGTGTGTTCTTTACCTAAGATAATTTTTAATATTCTTTTTTGTAAAACTTCTAAATTTTTTAAGTGTGTGTCCAGTACACCTCCCCAACCAAGAATTCCGTATTTTAGATGAGACTCGACAAGTGAATGGTACAATATTTTTATTTGCTTATAATCTAGAATTTCACTTAAACATTTAAATCTGTACGTAAGTTTTCTTAGTTTATTTGATACATAGTTCACGTGGGCATCCCATTTTAGTTTTGAATCAATCATTATCCCCAGATATTTTACTTTAGTTGTAGATGCTACCTTGAAATTATCATCGACACTAAGTTCATTATATGCCGGGGCGGATGTTTCGTATAAATAGAAAGGTAAGTATTTCGTTTTGGTTGGGTTTAGTGTTAATAGCTTACTGTCGAAGTATTGTTTTATGCCCTTCAAATCATTTTCCGCTTTACTTTTCAGATCTTTCCAGTTAGGCGCTGTATAAAAGATTGCGGTGTCGTCAGCATAGCTTACTATGGAGCCAGAAGTTTGTAAATCAAATAGAGAATTGATATATACTATAAATAATATGGGCCCCAAAACTGTTCCCTGCGGCACTCCATACTCAACTGTTTCAGGGCTACTTCTCGCGGAACTTATTTCCGTGTATTGTATTCTGTCTGTTAAATATGATTTTAAGAGTTTTTTATTATTATTTCTGATGCCCAGATTTTCAAGTGTCGACAATAATTCAGTGTGGCTTACTGTGTCGAAGGCTTTAGTTAGATCAATAAATACAGCTAAGCTTTTATTATTATTATCTAAGGCCTGGTATATTTTATTAACTAGGAAAGCGATAGCATCTTGAGTGTTTTTGCCTTTTCTGAAACCAAATTGAGAACGGGATAATAATTTGTACTTATCTAGATAGTTCACTATTCTCGACTTAATGATTTTTTCAAAAATTTTTGCTATGTTACTAATTAATGAGATCGGTCTGTAGTTTGTTACCTCCTCTTTACTGCCACATTTAAAAATGGGTTTAATAACAGCTATTTTAAAGGCCGATGGGCATTCACCTTCACACATCGCTTTATTTATTATGGAAGTTAAGGGTTCTAAAATAAATTCTGAGATTGCTTTTAGGGTAGTAACAGTGATTCCATCTATGCCGGGAGATTTGTTGTTTTTTAATTCCTTTATAGTTTGTTTGATTTCAGTTGTATTAGTGGGATACAGAAATATAGAATTCGCTTGGGTTTTGGCTACAGGCTTTTCGCCCCTACTAGGGGTGATTCTGTTTGCAAGAGATCTTCCAATTTTACTGAAAAAAGAGTTAAAAATGTTAGCCTTTTCATTATCGTCCTTAACCTTTTCTCCGCTCGTATCTTTAATGGTAGATATATTTGACTTGGCTTTGTTGAGACCGCAGAATTCATTTGTAATTTCCCATAAATTTTTAGATGATGCTTTATTTATTTCAATTTGTTCTCTATAATATTTATTTTTTTCCTTTTTGATCAGCTTGTTCAAGTCGGCACTAAATGTTTTGTACTCATTTCTTAGTTCTATATTATTTGGGTCTTTTTTTACATTTATGTACATTTTATCTCTTTTATTTATATTTTTAATGAGTGCTTTAGATATCCATTTTTTTCGCTTTACTTCATTGCGCTTAATTTTAACGGTAGTTGTGCATGATATTATCTTATTCTTTAATGTACTAATGAATGTATTAGTGGCATTTTCTACATTTTTATCTTCTAGATCAGCCCACGAAATTTCCGTAAGAGCTTCTTTTAATTGGTTATAATTAATAAATTTAATATGTCGTTGTGTCTTTTTAAATAGGTTAATGTTTGCTTTATTCATTATTATCTGCAACGCGATTATATAGTGATCTGTTATTTTGGTCTGTATTATGCATGGCAGTGACATCTCTTGTACTGTGTTTATTGACGATTTAACAAAGATATGGTCTATACAACTGCGGCTCTCATGTACTTCCCGTGTGATAGAATTAATGTAAGATTTGTAGCCGTGTAGATACAAAACGTTTAGATATTCCATTGAGATTTCGTCATTTAATTTGTTAATGTCTATGTTAATATCGCCTATTAATAAATTGTAATTACAAGTAGTTGTGTTGTCTTGCAGGTATTGATCTAAGGATGTAATAAATTCTTTGGAAGGGGTTGAGGGAGGTCTGTACATGGCTAACACACTTATATTATTGTCGTTCATGTTGAAAATATCAAGTTTTATAGCTTTTACATCATTTATATTAACTATACGATATTCGTAATTTATCTCCTCGTTTACATAGACAATAACTCCGTCATTCCTATTTATTGTGCCTTGGTTGTAGATTGATTTATACCCGCCTATGTTAAACATGTTTAGTTCTATATCAGTGATATTAAAAGTTTCTGTAAGTACGATACAATCAAAGTAGAAGTCGAATTGCTCTATAAAAACTTTAAATTGATCTAAATTCTTTGCTACGCTCCGTATATTATTGTGTATAATTTTAAAATTATTGGTTTTAGTGTTTACTTTATATATTTCATTACATTCCCCAGCATTATTTAGAGTATAAGTTTCAATACCACTATCATCGTAATCTCTAATATACTGATCCATACCTGTGTAATAAAAAAATACCTATGATAAATTAATATAATACCTTTTTCGTTACTTTACTTCGTCAATCTGGCAGATCTTTTCACTTGATTTTCGGTATTCATGGGTTGCTCTTTTCTTCTGTTGTTCCTTGTGTCAGGATTTGCAGTGTCCTTGGATTTTCCCGTTGTTTGGACTTAACTTTGAATTTTTTCGTTGTGTGGCGGTGTTCCCGGTTCTATTTTATTCCTAATCAGTGTTTTTTTGGGCTCACTGTGTGGTTGATCGTTTGATTCCTGATCGGTGTAGCCTTTGTAGTTAACGATTGATGTATTCTCTTTGGTTTGCGCTTTGTGGTTGTTTTCTCTGGCAATTCGGGAGTTCTTCCTCAAGGCTTTTTGCTGTTCGTAGTCTTCGTGGGTATAGTCTTTAGCAACGAAGATTCCGGTACCTTTTAGGTTTTTAGCACTTTTTAATATTTCAAGTTTTAGCAGGTAGCTGACAAATTCAATAATTATAGGACGGTGTTTGCTCTGTGTTTTTTTCCCTATACGATAGTGATCTCTGATGTCAAAGGATTGACAATTAACTTGGAGTTTTCCGTTTATTATATTCAGTATATTGTCTGTTTCGCCAACTGTATTATCTCCTTCTTTTACTCCGTATAGTACCAAATTATATTTTTTTAATTTTCTTTCTGTTGTTAAAATGCGGTTTTTCAAGTTTTGGTTCTCTCTTTTTATTTCTTCGTTTTCCCGTCTTAGGCCTTCTAGTTCTTGCTTTATTTCAGTTTTCAGGTTTCGTATTTCTTGTTTTAAATCTTCCGTGTTTGTGGCTGATGTAGTTTCAATGTTGTCGGTTTTTTCTAAGACGTTTTGCAGCAGTTCGTAGATATTTTTGTTTGTTATTTCATGTTCTCCCATTTTTCTTTTCTTTACAGGGCTCAATTTAATGAATAAGTGACTGTGTATGTCGGGGTTAAGGATGTTTTACTTCGATCACCCTGTACTTGTGTTTAATAACTGTCTTTTATTTATTCCGAGAATTTATCAAGTTTTTAATATTGCGTTGGCACTTATGTTGCATTGACACTCTTTGAGACACTTGAAACCAGATGTGGGTACCTGCTACTTTATTACGGTCCGTCCTAGTCTGGGGTATACACTGGTCTCTTCGTCACACGTTTTAGAAAACTAGCACAGAGTTTTTAAAATGCACACTTATAACTTTACCACTAATTTTCAATTTTTAATTGTTTATTCACTTCTATATATATTTTTGATTTACCGGCGTTGCGCGAATACTTTTTAGGTACGCTCCAGTTAAGTTTTGTTTAGTTTATTGCAGTTTTTACCAATAATTTACAGGATTTTCACTGGAGCGACGCTACTCGACCGACCACTCGACTATGAAATTAGAAAATACTCAATCACTATTTTGAAGTGACTTAAGGTGGCCATTCCCTAGAAAGAGACATCCGATAGGGAAATATTTACTATTTTTAGCTATAACTTTTTTTTCTTAGTACGTATATTTAAAAAAACTATAAGAGTACCTAAGTGGAACCATAACAAGACTATTACTATAAATTTTCACTCAATAATTTTAGTGGTTTGCAAAATAGCTCGATTTAAATTTAAAAATTGTGTTAATCTTCCTATTTCGTAGTTTTAAATCGAGCTATTTTGCAAACCATTGAAATTATTAAGTGAACATTCATAGTAATAGTCTTGTTATAGTTCTACTTAGGTACTCTTATATTTTTTTTAAATATACGTACTAAGAAAAAAAAGTTATGGGCAAAAATAATAAATATTTCCCTATCGGATGTCTCTTTCTAGGGAATGGCCACCTTAAGTAAATCCTATGAAATCTTTTGCAAATTGAAACCAAGAGTATGGCTTGCCGGTGACTCCATGTTAGTCTTATTAAACTATATCTAGTGAAATATGAACATAAATCGTACACTTTTTTCATTTTCATCTCTCCTTGAAATTGCATTAAAATTGGTAATATTGTACATTCAGAGTAACTGATACTGAATCCGATATCAAAGTTAATGGCGAATCTACTAATGCTTTCATAATTGCAACACTTTTGCAGCTTTACACGAAATTTTGTATATGAAGATATGAGGGTTCTTTGTTAACGAGTCTAAAACTTAACAATTCAAACCGACAGATATTTTCTTTCACTTTGTAGATATTACATAAGAGGCGACTATAAAGGGAGAAAACGATGTAACAAAACTGACTGTTAAAAAAAAAGATTACCAAAAATTTTGAAATAAAATTTTGCCTAATACCGATATTAATATCGATACAAAAATGATCAAATAACAAAATCCGATGTATTTTTAATCAATTCATTAGGTGATAAGGAACAATTAACCAGGTGAGGATGGAATTTTAGTTTATAATTTTTAGTGATTTTCTTTCAAGGGAGGCTCAATTGTTGAATTTTTTTTTCTTAAGTTTCAACGAAACAAAACTTTTATTAAAATATCAGCAATTCTATCTTACTATATTTGTTTCAATGTTCATTGTATCTTTGGTTATTCTGTGATTTGGTTGATGTGAGTACATTTAAATTATGAATAACTCTGTATATTGAAGTTTAACGTAGCATGATGAATATTGGTTAGCAATTTTCATCTGATCCTTAAATCCATATTTGATTAAAATATTACATGAAACTGAGTGCTTCATTGAACGAAATATTCTAATTTAAAAACTTCAATAAACTTCGTGTTCAGTATCTGAATTATAGATTAGAATTAACTACACATACGCCGCATATAAAACTTTTAACTTTATCGATAAAATTCTATTTAAATTTCTTGTTTCATGATTTGGTTACCCAAGTTAATGTTGTAGTTCTTTATACTTTCAGAATTCGTTGAATTTAAATCTATAATTTCAAAATTGCATTGAGTATAAGAGCTCTCTACATTATTTAGCATTTCTTCTATTTACGAAATTTGAAATATATTATCCTAAGATCAGAAATTGTCTATTGTACTTAAAATACATGATATTATTATGAAGTTTAGGCCCATTTTCACATAGCGTAGTTATTTTTCAAGGAGAATTGTAATTGTAAAATATTTTATTTCTGCACGCTGATAAAGAATATTATTTGGTTATTTTGCAGCAAACTTTCCACTCCATTTGATATTAGATATTAGAAACGGAAAGTTATTTATTCATTACGTATAATAGTGATCTAGGTCTCTTAGTGTCGCCAATAGGTGGGCTACCCTTAACCAGGAAATTTTGAAGAATCTCTTCTCTATCGAAGAGTATGGGTTTTTATTTTTGTATGACTGTTTTAATGCCCCTCCAAATCATGGTATATTCGCTATGTAACTGCCGCTAAAGTTACAATCCGTTAAAAGGAGGAGCGAGAACGCTGTGTATCCCTGGAGAGGGTCACACGTCCAAGTACTAACCACTTCCCACGTTGCTACATTTTCTCACGGAATGCGGGTATAGGCAGGCGCGTCTACGCCCGTCTCTTAGATAAAAATGTATTGTAATAATTTCAGAATGACGTCATCGACTGATTTAATTCATATACTAGCATGGTCAAAATTAGATCAATAAGTAATTTGTTAATTTTCCGCAAAATAGCCAAAGTAATATACTTCATGAGTAAAGAATTATAAGTTTAAGATCCCCAATCTCTTTATTCTTAATGCCTTGGCAGACGTTCTGTGTAATATTGTAGTTGGCTTCCCCTTACTGTAAAAGTCGTCCGACAGCCTCACGCAATCTGCTACGGCTGTCCATCAGAGACGCGGCCGCACCAAAATTCTTTTCCATAGTGCAGCTCCTTGATGACAGTCCAATGTTCTGGAGGTCATTCTCTTCATCTGCTGTCATTTGATTTTCTCTGCAGTATCAACCGTCATCTTTTCAGTTGATGTAGCGATAAAATAACATGATTGTAGAGAAAAATAAAGGGGTCATTTCGGGGGATATATTAGAGAATCGAGCCGTTGGTGTAATGCTGTCTGCAGGAAAATCGCAGCAAGCGTCGCCAGCCCGACATCTAGAAGGCATCAGTTCATGTTAGCGTAAAGAAATATAGATAAAATAAGAGCTTCAGAAAGTGTTATCTTTGTGGCAAGTTCTAATACTACTTTTAAAAGTTTACGGAATAGTTAAATAGAACATTACACAGCCCCACACATACGCAAAAAAATGTTCTGGCCTGGGGGTCAGACTATATGTTTTTGTGGTCGCTGAATTCGAAGTTCATTTAACGCCATCACGTCAAGATCCTTACATAACCTCATAAACCCTATATTTCGAACCCGATTAGCCCGTTATACCCAATATATTGAAGCCATTAATTTCATAACCCCTTAATCCCACAACCCCATAATGCTATAACACTTTAACCTAAAATTCCAATAACCACACAACTCTCATAGAGCAGTCTATCATAGCTCAACCCAAGTTACACAACCCAACAAAAAAAAGTTTACACTACGTAAGTAATCCTATATATCTTTAGACACTTAATCCGAATACGAGGTCAGAAAAATTCGTATACCCTTTATATTTTGTGCGTCCCTTCAATAAAGTAAAATGAATATGTCATTAGGAGAGGAAAGTATGAAAGGGGCCTTTTTACCTTTCGTACTTTTCTTTTTAATACCAACGGCTTCAGCGAGGAGGTAACAATTTTCTTGAAGGGGTTGATGCGCACTCTGCACCCCATATTTACCCTTCTATGCGTCATAAAGCTTCTAGTTTACAAGTTCTTGAGAATGCAAAGGAGACATGGTATAGGGTGAATGCCGCTCCGGGGCAAAGCGTCCTGCTGGATAAGGAACACGTGCGTGGAGGGAGATCTTGGAGAGGAAGTATTTCTTGCTTTTACTGCAAAATGGTCGCAGTGTATTAATGAGAATCTCCTTTCATTAGCTTGATCGCATCCTAAAAGGGGCGGAAACTATCCCCCTAAACCCCAAAAAGGGTTTGGGAAACTTTTATTACCGTGAATATGCACTTTTAGTCTGATAATTCTGAGAGGTAAGACAAACGGGAATCCATCTCTGTAGATTTCTTTCCACTCCAACATTCAATTATTGTACCTCTGTATCCCTCATCACTTTACCTGTATTTCATGTTTTTTTCATACATAAACCCCATTTTAACTTCAACCATACTTGTTTCTCTAAAATTCTTTTCTACTCGATACATATATTGAGACATAAAACACAGGTGATACCATGAGGGATATAGAGATGCATTAGATGCTCCAGTGAAGAAAAAATTACAGAAATAGATTCCAGTTTGTAATCTCTCTCAGAAATAAAAACCCCAAGGTGTATCTATCCGGTCCTAAAAGTTTTTCAAACCCCTTTTTGGTGGTTTTTGGGTAGTTTTCGCTACTTGCAGGGTGCGGTCAATGCAATTGATCGTTAATGCACTGCGACCAATCTACAGTAAAAACAAGGATCACTTACTTAGGTTAAGGGGTTATGGCGTTATGATGTTAGGGGATTAAGGGGTTATGGGATTAAATGCTTCAATACACTAGTTATAAGGGGCTAATTTGACTTGGATTATAGGTTTTTATGAGGGTATATAAAAAACCTGACGTGATGGGTTTAAATGGACTTCGGATTCGGTTTCAGCGACCCCAAGAACCTGTATTAAATATGGCTTGACACCTGGCTAGAACATATTTTTTTCGTGTGGCTGTGTTATCGCCTTTTCAGTAAATGTATTTGTTTATATTGGTTTCTAAAAATTCACGTTGATGCCTTCCGATTTACTTCGTCCCATTTTCGCAATTTGAATTCTATTTGGAAGGCACGATTCTTGTACAGGTGAACTATATAGAAAACTTTTAAAATATTGGAACATTCACCTACCATTAATAAAATATGGCGTAGAGCTAAAGGCAAGGTTAAGCTACACATTTTTAAGAATTGTGAAGGTTTACCATCAGGTACTTAATTACTACTAAAATTTAAAGACGATAATGTACTTAAAAAATATGTAAAATGCTGTTCTTAATGATGGTGGTGTTGATGTCTAAACGTTAAAATACCATCTGGAAATAATGCCAATATGGCGACGACTTTGAAAAGTTTCTTTAAATTAAACTATGTTCTATATCTACCTTTACTTATATAAGCTAATTGTATTGATGAAATGATTTGAATTATAAATATATTTAAATGAAAATCAATAGTAATTAAAATATTGTTGCTGGTGTTTTATTATTTGTAACATATAGACGTAAAATTTATAACAGTAATTCATTTTTAATATACTTCAATAATTCGACATTTACTATAAATATAGTTTATTTTAAATGCACATTTATGATTTATGTCAATAACATAACATTAACGGTAAATGTAGAACCCTATTAAATTTAATTCAATATAGCAAAATATATATAAAATACCTATGTTTTAATAACGGGGTACAGTGAGTGCTAACTGCCTATTATTTTCTTTGATTTAACCATTTAAAACAAGTCATTAAACATTATAAAATAAATTTTCACGCAGTCACCCCATTATTGAAAAGTTATTACCTAATGTTAATATTAATTATTATTAAGACCAGATTTATCAAACTGTCAAAAATGAGTGTAACTGTTTACTCGTTTAATATCACTTGACAAGATTACAGCAATATTTTGCACAAAATAATTTATTTAGAGTAAAATAGAATAGAATAGAATAGAACACTCTATTTCAGAACCATGTTTACATCTATGCAACTGTGTAATATACAATAGTATATTATAATAATAATCTAATAAAATTCTGATAAACTTATACATACATATACATTATATTTCTCATTTAGCGGTTGACAGTTTTACAATATACCTAGTGGCTAATTTAGTTTCAGTATGTTTATACGTCTTCTAACCTGCACAAGCATGTTTTTTCAAATTTCCTTTCAGGCAGATTAATATATACAAGGAGTGTACTGCTGTTTAGTTTGATAAAGTGAGGTTTACAGTATTCTCGACTACTTTTTGCTCCGGAAATAATTCTGATAGCAAGTTTTTGTGTTGTAAATATTGATGCTCAATCAGTAGAGATGCCTCAAAAAATTATACCATACGAACTAAGGGCGCCAAAGGCTGCGCGATACAATATTTTCAGGATATTATTGTTTAGACCCTTGTTTGCCATCACTCTCAAGCAGTAGCATGCGGCGTTCAGTTTCTTATTCAATAATAAAACATGTTTCTTTAAATTCATTTGACTGCCGAACGTAAAACCGAGGGACTTTACTTCTTCTGTAAATTTGATATTGTAGTTTACAGTCATGATGTCCGTTTTTTTTTCTTTGGCTAAAATTTGCACAATATGTTTTTTCGAAGTTTATTTAGATTTTTTTAGCCTTACACCAATTACAAATGAGTTCTAAACCTTCATTTTCACACGGTAAAATATTTGTTGACTTGTCACCGGTGAGTTCGGGACACTAGAAGGTAAATTATTTATATAGAGTAAAAACAGAAGTGGACCTAGGACTCATTCCTGAAGTACTCCACTTCCTATTTTACCCCATCCCAAATGCGAATAATCTGCGGCCTCTGTTGGTTTTCTTAAAATTATTAGCTGTTTCCTGTCCGTCAAGTAGCTCTGAAACCATTTTAGAGCCACACCACATATGCCATAGAATTGCAGTTTCAGAAGTATTATTTCTAAATTTACACTGTCGAAAGCTTTCGAAAAATCACATGCTATACCAACTATTTGATAATTTGAGGCCACATATTTTACAAGGTTTTTGTTATATCATAAGTTGTTGTTGATTTGCAACTTAGGAATCCATGCTGGCTTGGATTTATTATATTACATATATTTAGGAATTGGAATAATCTTTTGTTCATAAGTTTTTCAAAAATTATTAATCACAATGATTAATATAATATTGGTCGATAATTTGAAATAGATTGCGTATTTCTCTTTTTAAACAGTGATGCAGCATATGATCTCTTCAGGGCCCTCGGGAAAACACCCGGTGTGAAAAATTCGTTGAAGAAATTTACGAGTTCATCAGCTAATAGGTTTACAATTTATTAGAATAAAATTGGTGAGATATTGTCTAATCCTGATGACTTTTTGTTTAGTAATTTTTTTGCAATGGACAATATTTCGTCTCTATCAGTTAGCTTGACAAAAAAACGTCCTGTTATATCGCTTCAATATGATTCTGTAAATAAGTGTTAACCCTGTTGGCCTCAATATTTTGCAAAGTTGAAACATCAATAATATTCAAAAAGCAGTCATTGAACCTTTCAGCCAGGATGTCAGTATTTGATTGCATTTGCCCGTCATCTTTTATTTTTAAGTCACTGGATACCTGTGGTACGCCTTTCTCTTTATTTATAATTTCCCATATTTTTTCGGATTTGTTATCGCTGCTAAGTATTTTCTGTACCCGATCTGTATCTTTTGCCCGGATAATGACTTTTTCAGAATATTGCAGTAATTTTGTTTATAATTTTCAAGTATATCATTATTGTAGTTGCTGGTTAATCTTATTAATTGTCTTTGAGTGCCACGTCATTCTATTATTTTTTTGTATTAAAAACTTTAAAAGCATTCAATTTTTATTGAAAACCAATAATTTAGCAAAAAATACCTCATTAACAAAATTTTCCATTTCAATATTGATTTTTCCAATATTTAATGCACCAAATTAAAAAAATCTTATACTGGTAAATAGAGAATGAAAATCCCTCTCGAATGAAATTATGCACGAACCTCTTCGTAATTTAAAATTTTCGGGGGTAGTCATAATTTAGAGGGAATGAACGCGGTAGGTACTATTTTTAAGTTAACAAAAATGGTAATATTCTATTAAAATTCGAACTCTTTCAGGATTTTTCCTAAAAATTCAGAATTACGCCTAAAATGGATTTATTTCATACATATGGAACGCGCTGTATAATATAGGAAATAAACAAGAAAATCCACAACGTAAAACCTGCACGTGCATTGACCTGCGTAGATTGACTATATAATAAAAATTTAATTTACGTTTGAAACTGATATGTAGATTTTAAAATGATACCTACATATAATTGTGAAACTTAATGAATTAAAAACTCATAATGTCACAGGTACATATAATTTAAAATAATAATGAGATGTATTACAAATATATTAAAATTAAAATAAAACATAAAAAAGATACACATACATACATACATTCCATCCTTATTTGTTATGCCTGGGTAGGATGGTTTTTTATATGTCACGAGGTTCACGTTAGCGCAGTCGGAAGAAGGGTGGTATAGGTCAAATAAAATTAGAGGCCTCGGCTTCTAGAATATACAACAAATTTCAAGTTTTTGGACTCAACAGATACAGCTCAAAATATAATGTAGCTCCATATGTCGTTATAATACATACGTGTCCCAAATTTCAAGTGAATATCTCACTTTTAAGTTATTAAACCCTCTAATAATGGAGTAGGCGGGGGGCGAGGGAGGTGGAAAATGTTATAACAAATTTAAAGCCTTGAATTTTAGTATATACACCAAATCCTAAGTTTGTGGAGTCTTACCAGCTTGCCTTACTTATTTTTCCATTTTTTCTCCTCTTTAGCCCCAAACCATTCAAAAAAGTAAGCTCAACATATAGTCTAGTTTCAGATCTCCTTCTAATAATGGAAACGTATACCAAACTTCAAGTCAATATTTCCAGATAAAACGTGCGCATAGGAAAAGTTACAGTCAGACAGATAAAGTGACAGGCTGACAGACCGAAAAACCGACCGACTCACCAACAAGCCGACCGACAAACCGACCGACGGACCGACATACCGATCGACGGACCGTCCGACAGGCAGATTTCTTTTCCGCTCAGATATGAAATTTCAAGCTATCGTCACATTTTAAACCTATTACAAAAAAAAAAATATATTGAAATGTGCTTTGCGATTAATATATTTCCACTACAATACGTGGATGTGGAAGTAAAAGTGTAATAAATCGACGACGAGCATAATGTTCACTCTCGTCTTAATTTGCCATTAGTCAATATTGTATATGGATTTTGCTATTTATATCCCAAATACAAATAATATAAATAAGTACTTTTGTTTATATTTACATTTTTATTTATAACCCGGTAACAATATCAACATCTTATTGATGGTTTTATTGATTTACTGCCTAATGGGTCAACCGGCTGCGGCTTAATATGTGAAATGATTGGGAGTTCCTGATACAACTAATCAGATTTCAATAAATGGCGAAGGAGCCGGTGATATCTAGTATCTCATATTCATTACTCGTATACTCGTGTCAAGTCAATTTTCAGATGATCTCGAGATCATTACACTCTTTGCAGAATATGTTGTACTAATTATGGGACCTGAATAATACTAATAATAATAATAATAATAATAATAAGGGAATCTGGAATATGCAAAGAGTGGATATTAAACCATTAATAATATCCGCAACGGGTACTGTGCACAAAAAGCTCCGTTTCCACTTAGAAGAACTGGATATAGTTGCGGGCAACGGTATACAGTGGATGGAGAAGGCAGTAATATTGGGTACCACTGCGTTAGTCCGCCGCGTTCTCTCCATTCAGTAGACAACAGGGAAGTCTTGAGGAATCCGGCGACTCTGAATAACCACCCACTAAAAGTGTGATTAGGAAAAAAAATAAAAAAATAATAATAATAATAATTATCATAGATGTTGCGGTACCTAACACTAATAATCTCCGTGACACTTACGCAACAAAAGTTACAAAGTACATAGATCTTGCCATTGAAATCCAGCAACAGTGGCAGCAAGAGTCCGAGTCCGAGTGGTGCCCATAATCATCTCGTCCACTGGAGTTATTCCAAATAATTTAAAAGACAGCTTGACCGCATTAAATATAAATCCTAGTGTCGTGAGGGATATTCAAAAATCAGTGATCTTGAACACTTGTAGCATCGTCAGCAAATTTCTCGCTTAGATATGACTCACTTATTGCACATCTTGCCGTCAGGCCGATGTGCATGAGATAAAGTACCGCTCAGTGCGAGAGAAAGGGAAAAAATAATAATAATAATAATGCTTTTATTGATGAAAGGTTACAGTGACAAATAGCTTGTTGACAACGGTATAATATGAATATTCATCAAAAGGCAGAGTTCAAAATTTCTGTTCGAAAACAGAATTTTGCTCTTCCACTCAACCAAGAAGTATCAGCACGCATAAGCAGTAACATAATAGTAACTTACAAAAGTCCTGCGTATTGACACTACATAACGTAGCATGATAAATCATACACTATTCACTAACACTAAAATATAAGAAAGTATTAATTATTCAATATAACAGTGCCTAAAAACAAATCTTTTTTCAGTTTTACTTTGAAAGAAGATGTTGGTAACTTTTTATAAGATTCGGGTATCCTGTTGTACAGCCAAGTAATGTAATATGAAAATGAGCCCTTATACAAGGATGTTCTGTATTGCGGTGCAGTCAACTGTGTCTTAAAGCGAATGTTTACATTATGCACGTCCGTGCGATATCGAATTTTATTGTAAAGATACGCTGGTTTGTGAGAAGTTATAATTTTATGAAAGAGAGTAGCAGCGTGAACTATACGCCTCTTTTCCATATTCAGCCATGCGATATTTTTTAATTTCACACTAATATGATCACGTCGCCGAAGTCCGCAAATCAGTCGAACACAGGAATTTTGAATACGTTGGAGTCTTTCGGAATCTTTTTTCAACAAACTAGGGCCATATACAACGTCCGCATAATTTAAATACGATAGAACTAAACTATTACAAAGCATAGTTTTACATTTTCTGTCTAGTAAATGACGGTTCGCGTATAATAACTTTAAATTACAAAATGCTCTACGAATGACAGCAGTAACACGTGAGGAGAATCTAAGGGAGCAATCTAAATAAAGACCAAGATTTTTACAACTATCTTTTAAGGATAATAATTCCTCATCGACTTAAATTCTAACTCGATCCTTACACCGATTACGCGCAAAAGTCCTTCCAAACAGAATAACGTTAGATTTAGTTACGTTGATAGACAGACAAAAATTCTTAGATAACGTTACAAGTGCACTCAAATCATTATTTATATTTTCGCAGGCTTGGTCAATACAATTTTCCTCGAAAGTGTAGTACAGTTGACCATCATCGGCATAATAATGAGAGTTGCAAAACTTTAAGCAATCATGGAATTCACACGTACATAATAAAAATAAGAGAGGTCCTAATATTGAACCCTGAGGTACCCCATTCTCAACAAAGACAAAATCAGATGCACTATCATTAACAACTACAGACTGATATCGCCTATATAAATAAGATTTCATCAAATTGACAGCATTGTTTGAAAATCCTAAGTAATGTAAGAGCACTAGAAGTAGCTTATGGTTGATTTTATCGAACGCTTTACTGTAGTCAAGACTCGTGAATATCGTCCGTAACTTTTAACAACTTTAACAACCTGTGGGATGACTTACACGACCGCTAAAAAGTCAATAAAAAAACTAATAAGTTGTGACCTCTTCCCGAAACAAATAAAATAAAATAAAATATGTATTATATCTAATCACATTTTATACCTTAAATCTAACAAGCACATTTAACAAAATTTTACTGGTTAAATTTTGCCCTTAAAGTGACGTCATAAAGTGGTACTATGGCTAGCTAGCTAATTTCTTCATATTTATTAGCAACAAATAAATATATTAATAATTCAGTTGGCGTAATAATATTTGTCTGATATGTGTCATATGAAAGACAGTACATTATTTCAGTTGTATGATTGATTGACTGATTGAATGATTGATCGGCCAACATATGGTGGGCATTGCTGCTACTTCCGGGCATCCAGTCTGGGTAGGTATTACTGCCACTTCCGAATATCCGGTTGGATGTATTTATATCCCGCCGGACCGACCATACGCCACATTGAATATGAAATTTTCATGTTTCTTTTAAGGCTTGCATCCATATATATGTTTATGATTCCCAGAAATCCATGGTTTCGTTTCAACGACCTGCATCGGTGCTACCACTTCATTTATCTACCAAGACATAAATTAGTTCGCTACAAGAAGCTTTTAACACTAGCATCCAAAATGAGAATGGCTGATAAGAATTTTCACTTGGTAGCATAACCAGAAGTCAGGTTATCGAAAGAATGCAAAGATTTCATTAATATTTATATATATAGTTTTCCTTTAGTTCTCATAGATAGCTTTTCTTTCCACTGTTTGCAAAATCCTATAAAGAATATATGTTTCATTACTATAAGCAAACAAATAATAAATAATTCACTTTTAGTCGAGATTTTAAATTTGAGCCAAAAAAAATTCTCTCTGTCTGTCTGCCGGCCTGTCTGTCGGTCGGTCTGTCTGTCCGTAACTTTTTTGTCCACGCGCTTTTTCCGAATCGGTTTAAGATATTGACTTCAAGTATTGTACACGTACATATTATAATGAGATTTGGAACTGCGTTATTTTTTTAATATATTCGGTGATTGATTGAGGAGTAAATAGGAGGAAAAAGGTGAAGAAAGCTGTTAAGAGTACCAAGGCCTCAGATTTCTTTCTAACATTTTTCAATGACCAATAATTTTCACATACTAGAGGGCAAATATAGTCAAAAAGTTTCCTTTAAAGTGACTTGGATGAAAAATTTGGATGTGAAAGTAGTGATTGCTTAGGCAGCGGTTTTATAATATTAAATTTAGCTACTAATTAAAACTAGCATAATGTTAAATTAAAGCAAGTTGGGGTCTACTTTATTGCAACTTAATATGAGAAAATGAAATCATATTCGTTATTCGAGAGCTGGTTACTTATGAAATTAAAAATGAAAAGTCCATTTTACGTTTTATTAAAAGAAAATTAAAGTTAAAATAGTGCGCAACACAATAGTTCATTATCTAAAAATCAAAGCTATTTTAGATTTACATAAAATAACACTAAAAGGCTAAAGACATTGAAAAATGTGAAGCGGCATTTGCTGGGAATATTTATTGAGTGTATACTGGACTCTCTTTTCAGCACACATTTTATGTCGCGATCCTCCAAAATGTTCTATATATTGTGAAGCTTTTACTACGGAAAATTGTCAAAAACAGAGACAAATGATGCAGAAATAACAGTTGAATGTCCTGGTGACTGTAAAAACTAATAAAAAATAGTGAGTAAAATCCTATTGTTTTATGGGCGTGGAGGGTGCAAATGTTACTATTTCTTTTATATGTGATTATAATGAACAAGAAAGAAATATATTAATAATCTTTAATAAAATTATGTCACTTATGGACCAGGTCCAGGGTGTTTAAAGTATAAATATTTTGCACGATGATGTATTGACTTAAAATAAATACATATTACATATATTGATGTCATGTTGCATTTTGTTTTTTTAACTCAAACCCCTATATTATTTTAACTAAAATTGTTCAGAATTATGTAAAGTTTTTGAGTTAAAGAGTGCAGCTACAAACAAACGTAAGAAGATGGAAATATCGCAAACATTTTCCACTATTGCTATTACATAACACCCATATTGCGAAGGTAGTATCTGATTGTAAAAAAATATTTTAACGGTGAGGTTAATAAAAATTATCATATTGTTTCTTTACTGTAATGCAAATATGTTCAATAATCATTGGGAGTAATTAAAATAAAAATTGTTGTTTTAATTGCAACAATATATAACCCATCACCTTGCTTACAATATCCAGTTATACTATTTCTAACAATAACTTTACTTTAAAACTGGCTAAATCAAACACATTGGTACCACGGTATTATAAATAAGCAGCGGCATAGACTATGGTAGACATATCTCTTTGGACTATTTCTTAATCTATTTTATTTATTTACTTATTTAATTTAATCGTTTAATTTATATTGACGTCCTGGCGGAGTTTGGCTATAGCTATTCCACCACTCAACCAGGACACGTACACCTAGACATCAACACAATAACCATTCCCTGTGATATTGCTACCGACACCATCTGTCACTCGAACTCGGGAGGGATAACAGCGACTAGACATGTGCTACCCAACAGTGGTCTATCCCACTGCTATCATCACATGAAAACACCCCTAAACATCCATACCCTGACGAAGATTCGAACTGGAAACTCCGTGGTCCCAAGCCAAACAATTTGGCACTGCTCCCCTGAGTCGATATAATTGTCATCGTTGACAACAGAGGTATTGGTGTTCTTTCACGTTCTTCTATTTCTTAGTCTCACTCTCGCACAGTGGTCCCGGAATTACGAAAAAGCAGAACAAATTACAATTTTATAAAAGTTCTCGTACCCTTCAAAATACTACTGAATGGGTTAAAGATCGGTCAGGTCATCTTTTTCCAGAATTTCAGGTAGCTAGGTCCAGAGAGCTTGACTCCACAGCCCCGCAAACACCACTATTTCATCGCATGTAGTTCAATGGTTTAGACGTGCATTTAGTACCTCGTGTTCGATGAGCTGTAAGAGACATATCACTGTGAAAGATTTCTGTGTAATAATTGTGAGAAATTTCTTCAGGTATATTGTTTTCATTTTATATATTTTTAATCAAATTGGTCTTGAATTTATTTAGTTATCAATAATCATTTCGTGCATTGTTTATCGGAGAAAGGTGTGGTAATTTCCAACTTCAGCTAGACTTACAAAAAAGCCCTTACAAGTCCCAGCTTCCTACAAATACGCAAAAAATAGTTGAAAGTATCCACAATATTATAATAAAAAAATTATCGTGCCGAAGTATGCACTTTTAAAAATGTCCAAATAATTATACGTCTCTGCAAGAATTTATGAAAAACACATCGAACGTATTATGATTAAAAATCTTTCATACATCATTATCTATTGAAAAAAGTCGTTCTTTGCAATTGAAGATGACATTTTATATAATTTTAACAATAGCTTGATGGTAATTTTGCTTAATTGTTTACATTATCATGAACATTTCTCAGCATTTGTTTGTGGGATTTGTCGTGATACAAACAGTAGCATTAGGCCCGTGTTACATTAGTTCACGATAATAGGGCAATTAGCAATATGCTAACAAGGCGATAACTTCTCGATGTTATATGACAAAGAAGCGGAAAAAGCCAAAATGTTCAGTCTGAACATCTATATAACCCTCGGGTCAGTATTTCGAAATAGAGAAAGAACGCAGTTGCACAGATACGTATTAAAAAGACATCTCTCGTTTTTGTAGCAAATTTTATGAAAAGTGTGACAAATGTGCAAGAATTGTCGATAGATTTTTATACAAAAATGACTCTTGGTTGAAAGGAGCTTTTCCCTTCAAAGTTTATGAACCTATAGCACTAAGCTCTGAGGAGTCTGAGGAAGTAGATCCACCACCAAGAACATCCAAAGAAAGTGTTGGTCATTCAAAACAGTCGTTTCCAGACATAGGAGATAGAGCAAAGTGAAAGCGAGTAGCATACTTAACAGAAACATATGAAGCTAAAGAACTTATATTTGAGGCGAAGAAAGGTTAGAGAAGAGGGTCAACAATCAGCTTCTAAATTATTATCGGAAGTTGTATTTGCAATCCTTACTTGCGCTGCTAACAATATTTGGACCTCGTGGCTCAAGAGCAGTTAGCACAAAGACGTTATGCCATTTAGTGAAGTAAACACGGCTTCAGTGTTACTAATTATATAAGCAAAATTGTCACAGCACCAGTACTTTTTAATAAGGCAAGAGGCACAAAGAAGGAATTGTGATATTTATCCAAATTACAATAAAGTTCTGGAGGCTAAAAAAGGTGCTACCCTTTGCATTTACTGTCACGGAAACCTTGGCAGAAGTTCGACTACAAGCTCTCTTAGATTATACCTATAGTCATTTACACGAATTACAGACAACTATGCTATCAACTTTAGGTAATCACCATTTTAAGAACTTGATACTGCTGTTGAAAGAATCTATTTGGTGAAAGTTATGTTCTAATGCAAAGAAGGAAAAAACTAATATGTCTTATTGAAAATAATAATTAAGCATAAGATTGCATCTACCTATGTGCCTCATTCTTTCTTTACATACGTGAAAATTCGAAGGCAGCCTAAGCATACCTGTAAATTTAATTTTTCACATTTTCTAATTTGTATTCCTTAAAATATTATTAAACAAGAATAAATTTTCAACATTTTCAATAGATACGTTTAACAACATATGCATTTCAAAACCACCCCTTCCACAAACTACCCCTTTTTCATAAGATTCTCTTCGGTATTTTTCTCGTGATTATTGTATGCTTAAGAGGCAGTTAACTGGAAAAAAATAATTACTTCCATTTTTTAAATCGGTGCCACTGTCTCGGTGAAATGATCACAAAAAAGAGAGATGCACGTCGTAAAAAGACTTTAAGCTTAGTTATATATAATTAATATAAGGAAAACCGTTGTACTGAGGGAAACATTTAAAAATATTTCTATTGTTTCTTTACAACCAACCTATCATGAAAAATATTTGTCCGTATCCATCAGACACCCTATATAATAACATAGATAAATATCACAACGCCAATTTGAAAATATTTGCTTTCATATTTTGAGAAAGACTTTATTTCCCTTTAAGTACAACATTACCGACTACGATATTTCGAGAAAATCTATTTCTTTACGATAGTCGCCATCATTAAGTAGTACTCATAACACTGACATTGATTTTTGGTATGCCACCACTTCTGCGTTTACCAATTTACGTAAAACATGACGTGTTTATGAAGCATACTAAAAGCAGTGGTGGAGATTAAGTTGAGCGTTGAACTGTTTTTAAATAAAAATTATAAATAATAAATTTGGCAAATATTAATTGTTAACAAATATTAATCATGTATATACAGGATGTCTCAGCTCTATTTAGACAAGCACTGTCTGGAAAACGGTGAGACAAAAATAAATATTAAACGGAAAATGTATTTTGTTTAAAAGGATGTATTTAATCACTTTATTTTCAAATCTACAAGCCAATTCAAGAAGGCGGTAGGTTATGTGAGTTTACCATTAACCATTCTTGAGATATTAGTTAAATTTATGGGATAACATTTTCTAATCTAAAGGTACGGTAGCTCAGTCGGCTAAGCGTCTTAGTAGCGAGCGCGCTTGGTCAGACTGCCCCTAACGTGTACGAGCCCCTGAGTTCGATCCTCAGCACCGGCACTGGCAATGTTGGTAGGTAATGCATGTTATCTGCGTTGTTTCAAATGTGTAACCCCCTTCAGGACGGCCTACGAGAGGCTTTGGATTTGGAGGTTGTCTACTATGTGTGGTGTTTATGTTATGTTATGTTATTAACATAATCATAAGGGGTAACACAACAAACAAAACAGTAACTATACTCAAATTGTCGCCCATACTCTATTTGACACAACTCATACCTCCTTAAAAGTTTTCATGTACAAGAACTCCTTATAACTTCTGTTTTTCTTTTTTTGCCGGCAATAATTGCTGCTTTTGTAATGTGATCAAGGCCTGCCTTATTAGTTTAAGAAAATGGAATGTTGAACAACCGTTGAAGTATCGTAATCCGTAATGATAGTTATAGGACATGGTTAATAAAATGTGCTCCATTTTAATAAGTAACGTTGCATAATCCGGCGCCATTTTAAAGACAAGGTACGTAAATAAATTAATTTCAGGCCTTTGTTCTCATTTTTAACTGAATTTAAATATCGTAGGGGATCATGTAGATACTAGTTTAGCCTGCTTAGCCGTAGGGGACTAGGTTGGATGCTAGTGTTAAAATGAGAATGGCAAATCAGAATTTTACTTGTTAGCATAACCAGAAGTCAGGTTATCGAAAGAATGCAAAGATTTCATTAATATTTTTATATATATAGTTTTTCCTTTAGTTCTCATAGATAGCTTTTCTTTCCACTGTTTGCAAAATCCTATAAAGAAAAGTTTCATTACTATAAGCAAACAAATAATAAATAATTCACTTTTAAATATTTTAATGATGTTAGATAAAGAGGTCACGTCGACAGATTTTCTTTCTATGCGTGATCGTGTATTTGATTCCTATATGACAATCATATCACTAGATATAATCAGATGTGGCGAAGCTGTCGTGCTCGATACAATTCTGTTATTTAATATAGTAAATCTGTTGATATGGCATCTGTAGAGATGTTAATTTCTGATCTAACATCAATAAAATTAGTTTTCTTCTTGTTCTATGCATTATAAACACATCTAAATAGGTAGCATACCAACAAATACACAGGGTGTCCCAGCTCTATTTAGACAAAGCTTATCTGGAAAACGGAGACATACAAGGAAATGTTAAATGCAAAATTTATTCTGTTTAAAATGACGCACTTAATCATTTTATTTTCAAAGGTACATTTTCTATAAAGAAAATGTTTCATTAGTATAAGCAAACAAATAATAAATAATTCACTTTTAAACATGCATAGAGTATATAGGCTCCAATACTAGTTAGCTAATAGATAGGTGAAGATCTGTTGTTTTTTATCAGTCAATGTAAATTATAATTATTTTATACCATTCATGAAAAATGTCTTAGTTTTGCATGGAACATCGTAATGAGTGGCTTTAGGCTTTTCTGATGAGTCCCCAATAAGGACGAAAAACGTTTCAAAGGCTAAGCATTTCCAAGAAAATGTAATTCATTTGAATCAAAAAAAATTTTTAAAGACAAGGTACGTAAATAAATTAATTTCAGGCCTTTGTTCTCATTTTTAACTGAATTTACATATCGTAGGGGATCATGTAGATACTAGTTTAGCCTGCTTAGCCGTAGGGGACTAGGTTGGATGCTAGTGTTAAAATGAGAATGGCAAATCAGAATTTTACTTGTTAGCATAACCAGAAGTCAGGTTATCGAAAGAATGCAAAGATTTCATTAATATTTTTATATATATAGTTTTTCCTTTAGTTCTCATAGATAGCTTTTCTTTCCACTGTTTGCAAAATCCTATAAAGAAAATGTATCATTAAAATATCTTCTTTTTTGCCTTAGGTACTGGAATCATATTTAAATAGGTAGGCCAGCAAGGTATGAACAAGTTGAAGAAGTCGTTGCAATGTAGAATAGTGTTTCTGTGATGAAAGCGGTGTTATGTTGGAAAATGGTACGTTTCTTCGCCGTTTTGTCAAGAGAATATATGTGTTCTTCTTTAGGAATAGGTAAAATCATATTTTAAAAAAACTATCAGCATAAAATATGGAAAAGCGCAATTTTCAAAATTTTCAGTAATGAATTTATATACAAGTTATCTATATTTATCTATACTGGTAATATATGGCTGTGGCTGTAAAGTCATTCGCACAACACCAAGAGAATGTTTATAATGTCGGTAAGTTATAATACTAAAAGATACTATAAACTATATATAAACTAAACTATAAACTTATACTAAAATTATATCTACTTCCGATACATAATTACACATGCAGAAGTACCTTAAATAAATTTTTATTTTTTATTTTTTTTCTTCTTTTGACTTTCTTGTTTTTTTTTGTTTTTTGATCTTTTACTATTTTTTAAGAATATTAACGACGACCATAAGTTTGCCAAGGGGCCCATCATGGCATCTACATCACAACACTACATAACAAGAGTTAACAAGTATGTCTACTTTTAAACAAATTCTATTTTCTTTAAAAAATTAATTCCAACAGACTGACAAACCATTTGTAATTTTATTAAATTTTAAAAGGAAATATCTCAGTATGTCAAACTTTGTACTTAATCATTTTTATCTTAGGCCTTTTTATTGCTTTCTGTATATATTGCCTAGTAATACATATTTCTCTATAATCCTTCTTTCGATCCTGTTAAGTGCCTTTTCATAATCAGTAACTCTCATCGCTTCAATAAAAATAATTTTTAGATCAAGATTACCTCATATAAATTCGTCCGTCGTAGTGTTCTATTTTTAATGCAAGCGTAATATTATTGTCTATTTGTAAATGTGTTTCAGTAGCTATAAATTTCGAATGTAGAAACATAAATATGAATCCAAACTATAAATTTTACAAGCAGCAAATAGAAACATTGTGATAAACAAGGAATTGACGTGTCATATAAGAACTGATTTATTCTTAGTTTTTATTTGTATTGAGATCCTTTAGAGTACGTGTACGTATGTCAGGTATTTATTATAATGTTTAATAAAATATGGTGTCCTTTACTGCCCATAACTGTTAACCAAGTTATTTACTTATGGTCTGTGAGCACATTTATGCTCGTGTGTAACAAATTTTAACGGTAACAACTTGGCAGCTTAATTTACATTATTATTTTTTTATCGTGCGTTATTTTGAGAGCACACTTACACTAAGTCCTTTAAATTTGCTTCAGCATTTTTCAATTATGTATTGTCTTTTGAAATCAACTGTGACCGGGAGTTTTAATCGTCATAATATAAATTCCATATAATACATATCCATCCCTCTAACAATCCCTCTTCAGCTATTATTGAATACCTATCACATTTTATGTAAATTCTCCGGAATATATTTCCCATTAACAAATATATTTATAGACAATTAGAATTTCTGCATGAACAATCATTCAAATTATCTAGACTAAAATGTAGATGAGGGAATGTGGAATGATGGTAACTTCAGAAAACGTTAGAGCCATCAAAAGATCTTAAACTAAAGGCATAATGCCTAGTCATTGCTATACAATGACCATTATATTATTTTCAGTGTGTAGTTGTTAAAATAACATTTTCGTTCAATTTTCCCCTGGAAAGGTATTTATTAACTACCTTTATCCAAGCATGCATAATTAGTTAACATTAGTATAACAAGAGAATAAAGAGCACAAGGGCCAGGACTATTCATTCCAATTAGGAGATAACAACAGTATTGTGACATGCATGCTTTAACAAATACTGTTTTACTACTTCATATAAAATGAATTGTGTACATACTTGTACTTACGCATCTGCACACGATTTTCATCTATTCCTAACCTAACCTTGCAATTTTAAAACGAACAAAGATATCGTCTTACTCCTTTAAACTCAAATATCTTTTGAAAAAAGTAAGTAATTAAGATGAAAATTTAGCAAATTATAGCTAAAATCCTCAAGAGGTGATGTGAACTGATTTTCAAAATATCATTTTTTGTGCGACTTACCCTGAAATAAATGAAAATCCGAGAAATCGCTATAAATTTTGTGATGACACACCAATTCAGGCATTCTTAGGCCCAAATTATAGGTTATAGGCTCAAACTGTTTAAATAGGACGATAGACAACGTTATTGTCTACAAATTTTATCTGAAACACTTTTTTGTAACGTTTCAAAAAAAAAGTTGAAAATTCCTTTAGCTGTAAGAAAATTCAGATGTTTACTCGCCAATATAGGTACTTATTCAGAATCATAATATCTAGCGATTTAAAAAAAGCAGCTTTCTACCTCAATTTGACGTAAAGAATTTTCTGTAGTTTGGTCTATTAGTGAAGAAGTGATTAGTTCGAAATTGCTGGATATGAACAATTATCGTATTTTGTGACAAGAATAAGAACTATTTTTTCTTAAATATGATCCGATAATCACAAAAGCTATAGACGTTAATTAAAAATCTCATCAATAGTATGCCAGATCTATTTTTGATGAAAATTTGAAATGCACCACATGCTAAGAGAAAATCTATCTAGATGTTGCATAAAGTCTATAATATATTCATTAACTCCTACATTCGTGTAATTTTTTATAACAGCAAATAACTAAAGTCCACGGATATTTGATTGGAAGTATTTTTCTGAAAATTTCACATGTCGCTATTTTAGCCAATCAGAAGTTTGCTCTTGGTTTCGTTACCATACATAAAAAATTTCCGGAAATTTTTATTCCCCCTCAGCAAAATAAATAAGTGGAAATTTTTCTCGTAAATGAATTTTTTAAGGAAATTCACATACAAAGAAAACTTCACGCGCCACTTTTCTAGCCAAACAAAAATTTGTTTTTGGTTTCGCTGCCATGACAACCCAAAGAATTTCCGGAAATTTTCAACTTAAAGGGTACCCCGAGAGAAATTGATAGGTGGAAATGTTTCTGTCAAATTATTGACATATATATGAAAATATGTGACATTTTTTTATATAAAAACGGAATTTTAGTTTTCATTTTGAACGAAATAATTATTAAAAAAATCGGTAAAGGTCTTTACACAGAACTTCCCTCGTTATTTGTGCATGGCGGTCACTCTAAAAAATTAATAATTAAGAAGTAACATTGAGAATAATAATCGGAATATAGTTATTGCTATTATTACAAAGAAAACTTGATAAGTTTTGGTCAAAAAATATACAGTTTGCTCATCCAACAGCAAAAGCTCAATACTAATAAACAGGTGCCACATATGGCAGGCTTGCGCAAATACCTTTACAAATGTCCACCATGACTGAATTATTTCTTGGGATGACCACCCTGTACATTTTTCAATAAAAGTATAATAGGTGTATATGTCAGATATTATTGCCATCCGTCACATCAATCCAACATTCGCGTAATGGAGTGGAAGTATAGTGGTGGTTAAAAAATTTCATTTTAATTTAAATTTGTCAAAAATTTTTAAATTTTTTCTTCTGAAATAGGTTTAAAATGTCAAACGTAGAAATTTTAAATTTGAGCAAAAAGGAAAGTTTCCGTCTATTCTATAATAGTGGTAAAAGAAGTTTAAGATTTAAAAATTACACATTTTTTTTAAATAGGTTTAGAATGTCATGAAACGTGAAACTTTTAAATTTGAGTAAAAAAAGTTTCCATCTATTCTAGTGTCAATTTTTTTCCAAACTGGTAACAAAATGTTGCAAATTATTTTTTTCCGAAATTGGTTTGGAATGTCATGAAACGTGGAAATTTTAAATTTGAGCAAACCAAATTTTTCGTCTATTCTATAGTAGTGATAAATAGATTAAAAATGTTTTCAAATTTTTAAATTTGTTTGAATAGTTTTAGAATGCCATGGAAACGTGGATAGTTTAAATCTGAACAAAGAAAAAAAATTCTATCTTAGTGGTAAATTTTTTTAAAAATAGTAAACAAAATTTCTAATTTTTCTTTTAAATAGATTTAGAACGCTATCAAACGTGGAAATTTTAAATTTGAAGAAATAAAAAAAAATCCATCTATTTTAGTGGTAAAAAAATTTCAAAAATGTTGGTAAAAAAAAAATTTCAAAAAATTTTCAAATTTTTTTTTTCTGAATCTGGCTTAGAATGCCATGAAACGTGGAAATTTTAAATTTGAAGAAAAAAAAAATATCATTTTGGTAGAAAAAAAATTTTCAAAAATGGTAAAAAAAAATATATATTTTTTAATAGTTTTAGAATGCCATGAAACGTAGAAATTTTAAATTTGAGCAAAAAAATATTTTTATATCTTGGTAAAAAATTTTGCAAAAATGTTGGTGAAAAAAATTTTCAAAAATTTTTTTTTCAGAAATAGGTTTAGCGTGTCATGGAACGTGGAAATTTTAAATTTGAACAAAAAAAATTTTTTTTATCTTGGTAAAAATTTTTTCAAAAATGTTGGTGATAAAAATTTTCGTAATCTACGTGTTCTGAAACGTCAGAATCCGAAAAAATCTCGGAGGGTGATTTTTTCTCGAATACAATACTTCCCTTCGGTATGCGAGGGAAGTAAAAATCAGTGAGCTCGTGAAACAACATTTTATTTCATGTTTAATTATGATCATTAACTAAATATTTCAAGTATGTTTGAAAATATTTTCAAAACTCCTCGCTTTACAAAATGAAATGTGTATACTTGACTACATAAATATAATATTTTGAAATAATGTTATTTAACTTATGTATTTTCTACTTCATGAAAACTTAGTTCGTTGTACTGCGCTGAATAAGTTCTCTCATTTTAGTTTTCAGGTATAAGTATTTCAATTTTGGATGGCTTTAGTAACTAAGTAACAAAATTCTCTGCAATATGCGCATAATGTACATTTTTTTTCTATTCTCCATAATCTCATTTTTTGAAAACCTCGTAACCAACTTCAACAACAGAAATATTAATTAAGCTTAAACTAGTTAAACTGTCAATGCAATAATGGTAAATAACTAATGACGTTTTCTTCAAAGCCGTTTCTGCAAAGTTATATATAAGTAATATGTTAAAACTTAGCTATACCATGCCTATAAAATATGAAAATATATTTATAAAACAACGTTCCACCTATTTTAGTAAACAAAACCTATTTCGTAACACACAAATACAGTTCTCTTAAACAATTTTCAGTAATCATCTGAAACTAAAATGGGTTAAAAGGATATTATTTATCAAACTTTTGTAACATTAGAAAATATAAGAGAACAGAATTTTACCCACTTTAGTGAAGATAATATTAAACATTACAGTGAATATATGTATTAACCCCTCATGAGTAATTTTTTGCAATTAGACTATGTATATATGTAGATATTCTGCAACTATGTAAATAACTACAGTTGAGATATTTCAAAATATGAAAAAAATGTTCTCACTTTAGTACTTTAACAAAACATAGTCTTTAATGATGAAATAGATTTGCGTTGAACCATTTTTAGTAGTTTATCATGACTAAATTTAACATTTTAAAATAGAATAATTTTAATGTCTGTTGAAATTAGTATTTATTTAATTTATTTAGGTGTGAAATTTTCTTACCGAATCTCCTGCGTGCTTGAATTAATTGCAGAAAATGTTTCTATTACATCAAGTTTTTAAGAGAATTACCCTGCGGGACTCGGGATAATTTTCAAAAAATTCGTGTACTAGAACAATTTCCGGTTATAATTCAAGCACTTGGGAGATTACATATAGCCATTTTTTAATTATCACAAGTGAATATTATTTGTTTAGTTATAAGCTTGAAATGTATAATAGCTAAAGAAAATAAAAACAATTAAATGGTAGATGGTTTGCTTATAGTAATGAAACATATTCTTTATAGGATTTTGCAAAATCCTATAAAGAATATGTTTCGTTACAAGTGAATATATTTAGTAATATACGTCGTTATCAGATATTTTTGAACGAATCCAATTTTAATTTAGACATTACTTTAGAAGTGTGCAACAGATTTGTTTCCTAATTAGTTAATGTATTTAGGTAGTTACAACACGAGTACAGCGTAATAGAGGATATATATTTTCATTTCACAGTAACTACTAATGTTAACGTTCTACAAATAGAACACAAAAACATTGACAAATTCAACAAGAACCACAAGAAGTAATTATTATTTTCAATTAAAATTGTTTGGTTAATTCCTCTTTGAAAACAGTTCAACATTTTCCCAAACTTTAAGGAAACTGAACTAAAACTACTATTTTGCAACGCTAACATAGTCTCGAGAGATGTGTTTACAAAGCATTATACTACATTGCATTGTAGGTCATGGCTTTATTGTTACTGAGGTTGGAGGAAGGTAGCAAGAAAGCAGCTTTAAAGAATTGGGAATAATATTATTGAATGAAGATAGGTGCATGTCGAATTGTTCTGATGTTTGTTAAATGTATCAATTTTGATAGTAGAACTTGACAAAAATATTGTTACAAATGAAACTATCAATCGTATCAACAGTCCTACGTAAATAGTAAATATCTATTGCATGTAACCACAAAACATATTTTTAACGTTGTCAATTTGACGCATAGCACACATACTCCAGTCAAATTGTGTTTCACCAGGAAAGTTGTGGGGGGTAGCCTTGGTTTCTTCCATTCTCCATATTTTTTGGGGTGCTGAATTCGAATCTGAGGTTTGCTAACAAAATTTCGTGACGCAACATTGAAAAGAATGCAAAAAACGTAAAAAATCTCATTTTTTGGCAGTTCTTTGCTTATAACTCGGAAACTATCAACTTTTCGTAAACAACTGTCCTATCCAAAATGAAATTACATAAAATTTACTACAAATTTCATTATTTAGGTTCTTTCAAGGGCAAGTTGAAAATTGGCGTATTTTGGCTGTCTCCGAAGAAAAGAAACATTTTTTCCACCCTATGACTAATTTATTATTAAAGGCTGACAGCTATTGTGTTATTTTGTGGAAAAAGGCAGGGGGACGCCCCCGCAGCCCCGACAGCCTATTTCAACTTACGCTTGAGTCCGAATGGTTCGTCGGAGAAAATATCCTAATTAATAAAATATGTAGTAAATTTTATGTACTCTCATTTTAGATAGGGAACTTCCCTATTTACGAAAAGTTGATAGTTTCCGAGTTATAAACAAAGAACTGCCAAAAAATGAGATTTTTTACTTTTTTTGCATTTTAGTCAATGTTGCGTCATGAAATTTTGTTAGCAAACCTCAGATTCGAATTCAGCACCCCAAAAAACATACAGAATGGAAGAAATCAAACCTACCCCACAACTTTCCCGCTGAGGGCCCTTTTGAGCACAAATTGATTGTATTAATAAAACAAGCACTGAGATAGAAAACAGATCCTATTTTCCAAACTTCTTCAAAAAATACTATTTTACTTCCACATTTGCTCAAAGAAATTTTCAAAATTATTCTATTTGAGCAAAAAAAATTTCTATTGGTCTATCGGTCTGTCTATGACCTATTTTAATGCGCATATTTTCTGTGGAATGGTTTAAGATATTGATTTAGAAGATGCACGTATGTATTATAACAAGATCTGAAACTAAATTATATTATGAGCTGATTCCGTTGAAGGGTTTGAGGTAGATAGGGGTAATTGGAGATAAATAAGTAAAGCAAGCTGGTAGAAGTCCAGAAACTTGAGTGTATATACCAAAAATCAATATTCAAAACATTTTTTATTACATCAGACACATCCCCCGCTACCCCCACTCCCTTATTAAAGAGGTTGATAAAATAAAATTGCGATTGAGGGCGTGTACGAGAACAAATGTTCTCAAAAGAAATTTTGGCACGAGCTACCCTCATTACCACCTTGGGTTAGATGATTTCAAATATCATATTATTGAAATTCTATGAGAAATTATTTCCACATACTAGAGTGCAATATAATATCGAGATGTTTTCATTTAATGAAACTTGGATGGGAAATCTGGATGTAGAAGTAGTGATTTTTTCGACAACGGTTTTTCTTTATCCATTTAACTATGCTTTATTTACATCATTTGATAAAAATTACAGTCTAAATGTAGAAAACAATATGTTGTAGAGGTTATTTTTTTCCAATATTTTGGATAATTGTATTATTTTGTACACTTCTTGTACATTACTTTTAGAAGAGATTACAAAATTCTAGAAAGAGAAACACAAAAATGAAGGGAGTACCATAACTGCATATTTAGATATTAGTAGGTACACTGAAAAATACCACTTGAGTACCTATATTGCATTACCAAAGATACCTACAGTCCTATAGTCCACAAAAATTCCACACAGGATCCTTGAGCAATTATGAGTATTGCGTATATTAAATACACAAATATTCCTCTCTGTACCATCATATAAACTAACGTCAGTAGTTTTTTAAGAACACATTTAAATAATAAATAATGTGTTAATGTATATTGAACTTTGTATTATAATGCGCAATACTGGACAAATTGATTACAAGACACCTCAGCACAAAAATTATCCTGAACAGCTTATATTATATAAACGGTATGCTGCAGTTTCCAGCTTTTTGGCCTTCGTCAGTATGAACTAGGCATGCAGTACTTTTGTCGCACTTACTTAATCCGCATTGACGAAGGTCAAAAAACCGAAAGCTGCTGTTGACGGATGGTATAATATACACCACAGAGGATAATTTCTTTGCTGAAGCGTATTGCCACCAATATATTTTGCAGGTAATACAATACCTAATAACTAATATAAAAATCAATAAATTACTTTTTCGTTATGCATACTGTTGATCTAGTGCTTACCACGCCATTATACCAATGGAAGCTAATCAATAACATCATTCTTAAAATTATAATATATTTTAATCTGAAAGACAACAGTGAGGAACCCCCTTCCTATGAGATTCTGTCTGTGAGACTTAGAAACTTATTGGTGTATCTGTTCCTCCCTAGAGAATATTTGATTGCGTGGCAAATCACACCACAGAAAAAACGTCTCTTTCATGTGAAAGTAAAATATTATTAGAAAATAGCATGGAAATATAAAATCTCACTTGCCCGCATATTTTAACAAATAAAATAATCCTTCAAATCGTTTCAAACAGTCTAAAAATTGTAGAAGTTGTTTTATTCTCATCTAAAATCTCCAGGGCGACATATAAGGTATTTCAAATAAAATGATTATTAGATAATTATCATTAGACAACACCAAGAGACCTCGCCCTTGCGAGGGTTTCTGTGAGTCATTTTCCCTACAACGCACAGTAATTCAAAAACTAATTTTTGTGGACAAAATTCGATCTACACCTGGGTCTTGCTTGAAATGATTTTTTTTTTAAGTATTCTCAAAACAATACTTTACATCGCATAATTGCCCAAATTGAAGCAAATTGGCTAAAAACCTTAATTTTGATTTAGTATATAAGGGATAAAATACTCGTTACTAATTATTTAAAATTGATTTTTCCAGTCTCTAAGCAAAGAAATTGATGCAATTTTCACAAAAATTACTTTAATGGCATTGTGTTAGTCCTATAGTATTCTAGACTTGTGTCGCAATATTCTCTGACAATTTGAACTGAATCGATCAAGCAGATTTTGAGTTATAATCAAAGAGATAAACATATATTGAATTTTCTATGTTAGTAAGATTAGTAAGATTATGGATTTTTTAAATTGATATTCAAAAAATAAATACTTCTTTATTTATCAATCCAAAAAGCTTAGAATACTATGATCATATTATAGTTTAATAAATTATGTAATAAATACCTCGAAACATTTTCAAAAACTCTCAAGAAATGGCCAATTTCTTAAAATTGGACCACATTTGGATAAAACGAATATCATATTCGTAACCAACGACCCAAAAATATAATGTACAACCATTAATAAAACAGAAATCTTAAATGTAGGAAGGTTCATCCTCTCCATTTCATTGTAAATATTCTATTTCACAAATAATGAGTCAAAAACAAAAAAATTAAGATTTTTAGCTAATTTGCCTCTATTTGGGTAGTTAGGCGTTGTAAAGTATTGTTTTGAGAATACTTAAAAATTCATTTTTGAATGACTGTGCAACGTTTTGAATCTAGAATATCACATTAAGCCTAGTTAAATCGAGAGGTGAATGGAAATATTAAATCCAATCGTTTTTTTTAACTGCACAGTATATTTTAATATTTTTGGCCACGTATATTAGATTGTAATCAAGTGATTACACATAAAGATCTTTAAACTACAAAATTATATAGTAAATCGTTTACTCCCTAATTCCAATTGATCCTAGAGGCAGGATTCATGATTTAATGATTTTATTATATTCTTTAGATATTCGCTGAAATTATTACTGAGTATAATTTGTTGAATTTCCTTTTCAACTTATAATAATTTGTGACTAACATTCAGTTAACCATATTTTCATCCTGGTAGTATTGGATATTAGTATATAAACATCTGTTGTCAAAATTGACGCCACTATGTACATGAATAACATTATCTATGGTCCTATATTTAGACATATGAGCAGTTAGATAAAAATAACAAAGAGATAAAATATATTTCTGAATATTTTTTAAACAATATTGTACCTTTGTTCGTTACTGATCAATTTCATTATATACTGAAATTCAAATTAGGCTCTGTGGCGCAGTACTAAGGTCCTAGCTTTGTGTATACAATGTATATAGATAAACAAAGTAAATAATGGTAAACTATTTGGCTTGCGATCACGGAGTCCCGGGTTCGAATCCTGGCCAGGGTATGGATATTTAATGGCATTTTTAATGCGTTACCGAGAAGGTAGCAGTGGGCCAGGCTGCTGTTGAGTGTCACAATATGTCTAGTCACTGTTATCTCTCTTGAGTTCGAATCTCAGCTGCAGTAGATGGCAATGGCGTAGGGAATGGTTGTTGTATTGATGTCTGTGTGTAGGTGTCCTAGTTGAGTGGCGGAATAGCAATAGCTAAACTCTATTTGGACGTTATTTATTTATTTATTTATTGCATGCACTGTTCAACAGGTAAGATACCCAATTACAGAACAGGAATAAAGGCATACAAAGCATTAATTACATAATATACAACATAGAAAGAAAGTAAAATTAAGAAAAACTTTACTTAAATGTATGAACTATGAATAACTAATGATAGGAAGAAAGAGAAAAAAATAACATGGGAAATGTTTACATATAAAAACTATATATACATATATACACATATGTGATTCAAAGCAAATTAGGAAAAACAAAGACACTCACTGATTATTTAATTTAGAACAATTTGTTTTATGTCACTAAGGCTGCAATTAAAAATATCGAAGTCGCTACATAATTTGTTAGAAGTACTGCAAATCGTATATAAAGGTTAATTATTTAGTACGTTGGTACGCGGCGTAGGTAAATAGAAAACTTGGTGATTACTAGAGGTTAATCTGGGAACGTGAAAATTAAGCTTGCTAATTATTTCGGGTGCGTCAAAATCTTTCAAGCAAGTTACTTTGCGGAAAACCAATCACTGGATAGGTACCGTCGGATTTGAACCACAGTAATTTAAGAAATCTACGTTGAACTGCCTCCAAGTTATTCTTGTGAACATCATAACTGGAACTCCAAATTAGCGGCGATGCGTACTCAAGTTTCGATCTGACGAAGGATTGATAAAGAATTTCCAGAGTATCAGTATTAGTGAACTCTCGACTAGTACGAACGATAAATCCAAGGGCTTTGGAGGCTTCAGACACAATGGTATCCATATGATCAGTGAAGGATAATTTACTATCAAAAGTTACGCCGAGGTCGCGAAATGTTGCAGGTCTTTGAAGTATGACATTATCTAACCTGTAATCAAAAATAATAGGTGATGTTTTTAAAGAAAAGGACATTACGTTACATTTACTAGGATTCATGAATAATTTATTTACTATACACCAGGTGTTTATTTTGTCAAGAGAAGTCTGACGTTGAAAACAGTCATCGATTTCATCAATTACTGTGAAAATTTTTAGATCGTCGGCATATAAAAGGCGAAGCAAATTAATTTCGTTCACTATGTCGTTAATAAATATGTTAAAAAACAAGGGCCCCAGAATAGATCCCTGGGGAACTCCAGATGTGGCAGCAAATTCGATCGATTTGAACCCATTTAATGCAACGTACTGACTCCTATTCATTAAATAGGATTTAAACAAAAGGAGCAAAGAATATGAGAAACCGATTTTTTCTAATTTTTTAAGTAACAACTGGTGATCAAGTCTATCAAACGCTTTGGAGAAATCGGTTTATATGACATCTACCTGCCCACGTCCATCTAAGGATTCAGAAATATATTGAGTTACACAGAATAAATATTCTATCACGAAGTAATATTTCTAAGACTTTACAGAAGTTACAAATTACAGAGATTGGTCTAAAGTTCTCAATATCTAGTTTGTTTCCCTTTTTGAAGATGGGACATACTTTGGAATATTTCCATAAGTCAGGAAACAGGCAGTTTTTTTAAATTAGGTTATGATAAACAAGACCATTAAATAAAACCCCATCTGCACCCTATCTAAGAGAATACTGGAATCTATTTTTCAACTGCAATAAGAATACAAGAGTAAGAGAGGCAAATAGCAAACTGCGACTTATTTAAATATTTGAATTCTGTAAATAAAATACGTAAACAATCAAGAATTTAAATCAGGTGGGAAATCAGAAGGAAATTGCGGTGAGTTGAAAATAAGCTGTTGGTGTTTACAGAGAAGCAACACAGAATTCTCTGATGTACATTAGCGAACATTTCCATATGTAACAATTGTAGAGTTCCAAAGAAATAATTCTACTATTAAATGTAACAAAACTTCGTAGTTTTACAATTCACTCAATATTTATGTATTTTATACAATACTACAGCTGTTTAGCCAACACAGTGGCTGGTTCGGATGTGGGTTTTAAACTAATATTACAATACTAAACAGGGTGTATCCTGGTTTCATAGGTACTTAAAGTTGGAAATTAATATCTTGCAAGTATCTAATGATAATGAGAGGTCGGGATATTAATAGACAGTATTAGGAGTTACATCAAATTAACTATTAGTACACGGACTTACTATTAGCATTAAAATTATTAATAAAACATTTACAGTAATGGTGTTTTTTGTATTTTCCTCTATGTATTTTACAATATAATAAAAACATATTATCATTAACCCTTTCGGTCATGACTTTTATTTTTAGTAGCAAAATTTTTCAACTTGGCTAGTAGTTTACATGATTTTTTCTAAGATTTTTGATATCGGTCACAAGTCCTACTTTGCTTAGTTTTTGAAAAATTTAATGTGTACCATAGTGTACGCTGTGACTCCGCGATTCGATTTTTGTTTAATAATTGGAATACTTGACCTCTTGAATAAATACTAGAAATATTTAAAGTAAATCGATTTACTAAGATATTGTAAGATACAATTTTGTTCTTTACATTTTATACAATGTATGTGTGTTTGTGGCAGAAGAAGTAGGTGGACGGTAGCAGGTCCTTCAACAGCGGTGTCGGATGCAACAAGCTCTTGGTCTGGTTCTACCACTTCGTCGTCTGCCACCTCCCCAGGATTTAAAGTGTAATATATGAGCTTACAATTTGTCCAAAAATTAGAAGTTCACATACTTTCTTCAGGCTGTAATTCAAAGCTCTCTCAACCATAATTGTTGTCATCACTACGTCGGATGCGCCAGTATTCATAATATGAAACAGTTTTCTTTTCCGTTAGGAGCCTCCTACTAGTTATTCTGAACTACAATTCCTATGAGAAAATGTTTATAAGTCATAGTTAAAAAAAAAGAAATTTTGTGTTTATCGTATAATGTTGTACGCCCTAAGTCACAATGGCTACTCTAGTGCACACACTTTCAAAACTAAACAATAATGTCAAGTAAAAAAATAAAGTCCTTGAGCACCATATCACACTCTAAAATATAAGACTTTATAAACATAGAAAAAAAGCAGTACGACGATTTACTAACAAAAAGTGATTATAAAATAGCATTTATTTGAGCATTGCAGGTCACTGCAATTTGAGCCTTACAGGTCGATGCAATTTTCATTTTTAAATATTGTTTCTGATGTCTATATGTTGCTGATAGGACAGTTAAGGAATGCATTATGACAGTGCTCTACATTTAAAAAGTTGAAATCCAACCTGATTTTTTTATTTTTATTTCCCGACTGTAGTGCACGCGGTGACCGAAAGAGTTAAATTCTATTACTTATAACTAAAAATATTAATTTACAAGACTATAAAATAATGAATTAGAATTGATCTCATTATAATGTAATCTAAATCGAGTACCTAGCAGTGAATTTGAAATCAAGAATCTCGCTTTGAATTGTGATCTGATAGCGTATTGCATTAAATATTAATATTTCTCGTTTAATTATATTTTGCATTCCATCGTTCCTTATTATACATTTCTAAATGTATTTCAACTGCTGAACAGGGCCATACAGCATCGTTTTCCAATGAAGTTAATTTAATAATGCAACTTCCTCAATAATCTCGTAATACAGAGTTCACTCTTCAACACAATTTATATATCTCTCTGTTATCATCACTGACTCATAAATATAGAGCTCAAAATGACAAATCGAGAACTTCATCATTTTGAAGAGAAGCTAAAATCGCCAACTAAGAAGGAATTCTGCTCGATAATGGTATGAAATATTAAATATCCTTCCTGAATATTCCAGCTACAACTATGAAATTAAGGTTGTTCCATTAGGGGGTAAAGTGCAAGGTTAATAAAATAGAACTACCAAACCTTTATAGCTTTAACCTACAATTTGGACACGTTTCTTACAAGTCTACACTAAAAGATTTCACCACCATATCTGAGTCACCAGCTAAATTGATGGAACTTTACTCCACAGTGTTAGTTTTTGTCATGTCTCCAAAATATTATAGGTTTTAAAAAATATCAAAATTCCATCTATAAGGGCACATATAAATTCATTGAATTTTTGAATAAAAATATGAAATAATATTTGGAATAATTTGATAAAAACAAAAAAAATACCCAAAAATGGAGAATATCTCGAAATGTGTCCAATTTTAGCCAAAATATTAATTGTATTCGTAATCAGCGACCCAAAATACAATTTCGTTGGATCTTGTAATAAACAATTATCTATTTGAAAAAAATCTGATAAAAATTACGAAAATTGACTAGACTGAAAGTTTTAATAGGAACTGTTCTAAGATCAGATTTGGTTTTAGTCAATTTATAGCAGTACCATGTTGTAGAGACAAGCTTCCTATGTAATTAAAAAAAAATGTTAGCTTTCGTTGCGAGTTCAGTTGTCGGGCGATTTTCCTCCAAAAAAGTCCATAATTTCCCACTGTGCGCCGCTTAATCAGAGTCTCTCAAGGCAACTTTAGCGATCCTAAATTGTCCTAATAAATACTAATTTTTAACCTTCGGCGCAAAAAGGAGGGGTTTTATAAGTTTGAAGTCCTTGTCTGTGTATGTGTGCGGCTCTGTGTGTGTATGTCGGTCTCTTTAGCTCCAAGATGGCTTAAAATCACTAAAGCGTTTTTTTTTAAAGCTGGCATTTACGAGATGGCTCTTAGCCTTGTTCGGTGGAAACTGAGTATGCTGTTTCCAAGATATTCAGTTTCCATTGTTAAACACTCAGTGTAACGGACGTTGTGTTCTAAGAAATGGCGAAGGATCCGGTGTTATTTCACATATTAAATTAATGTTTATCTGAAATGTATTTAAACAGTTTAAACAAATATCTTGCACTCGATAGGTTTAAGTTAATCTTGTAATAAAAAAAAATGAAAAATGAAAGTTAAATTAGAAAATTAAAAATTTGGAAAACTCCCGATACCACAAATAAACATTTAGAAAAGACCAATTAAAAGCTAAATTAAAAACAAACCTTTCAAAAGGAAATAATTTTTAATCACTGGCTAGAAACACTGCCTATTTCTCTTTCTGTAAATTTACTGGTGGACCGTGGATTAATACTTTTCAGTTATGTAAGTACATTATTTGTTTTACTACGGATATCATCATTATTCGAAAAGAAGTCATAAGTGCGCCGTAGAGCACTGAAATGAACAACTTACATACTAGAATATAGTATAGAAGTAATAACGCATAAAATCAAATATATTCCTATATTATGTAAAGCAAGTTTCTATCTGTGGTTATAGACAGCAGCGGTCCCCGACGCACTTATCATTTTTAACTTTTTGCTAAAGGTTCATCGTGACGGAAATGAACAGAGCGAGTGTTAGAGTTCTCGTCTTTTTGTCTTTCTGTAGGCCCAACTATCTGTCCGTCTGTGACGTCTGCTGTAATTACAATTACTGAAAACAGATGAAACCCATTGTGAAATTTGAATAATAAATTGGTATTACCTAGCAGAAATCATTCACTCTAAGAGAAACACAAAAGTTATGGAGCATTTTGAGAATAAAAATACTCATGTGATGGTTTGTATTTTCATAAAATTTTATAAATACAAGAATTCTGCATACTATACCGACGAACATTTCACCAATCAAGACAGGATTATTGAGGCATGATTAAAATTGAAAATACATCAATGAAAACTTGGAACTTACTTATTGTCATGAAAACTGAGAAAACTATACTATAGAATATTCAACAGTTACGTAATAAATTCAGTAAATCGACCAAGCGTATAATATTACCGGTCATAATTTAAAACACTTTTAGTTAATGTAACAAGGGCAGTTATGTAAGAATAGTTTATAGTTTTTTATGTATACTTTTACATTTACTCTATTCTATAGTATTCAAAATATTATAGAATATAATATTTATATATCGATACAACCTTGATAAAAATAAATTAAAATTGTGTATAAAAACAATAGCATATTGAACAATTTCGTGGTTAATTGATTCCTGGGATGACTGTTTATTAAAAAAACATTGAGGCTGTTTTAAATCCAATAACAGCCCTTTCGGTTTGCAGCTCTCGCAATCAATAATTCCTCAACCTGTATTGTAAATTGCATGCCTTGTTGAGTTAATATCGGAATACACCAATTACAGCAACTCTCATCTTTTTCATCGGAGGTTAAACCTTTTCAGTTACAATAAATATGTAACCGTGTTTATTAAATAAGTTATCGTTGTAGCGTTTTCAAATATTCGGAAATAATTTATTGATGGAGTTAGTAAGCTTACAATGCTTTTTTAAATTACCATCTAATTCTCTATTATTTTGATTCATAGATTTATTCCCAATGGATAAACACTTTACTATCATTTACGATTGTTTTGTTTCTGGACACAGTAAAACAAGTTGTGGGTGTTTTATTTATCCAACTAAGAGAAAAATTGCACATGATGGGGCTGGGAAAGACAATATTTTTGTTACTGACCTGGAAAGGGAGTTTTCAATTCAACCCGCATGATTTTTATAATTGTTCAGTCATGCTGTGTAGTGGTACGATATTAGATTCATGTATAAATAAACAAGGTGACTAAAAATCGGAAGAAAAATTCTATTCGCAAAGTTGAGGAATGTCCCAGTGAAATCTGAGGTCAGAATATCGTTAAAATTGGTAACCAGCTATTTTCAGAGTAGCTGATACTGAATCTGGTGTCAAAAGTTAATCTCTCAAATTGTCAGAATCCTGTTAGGCGGCCATAATTACAAAAGTTTTGCAGATTGCATGAAATTTAGTACGTGATCATATAAGGCATTCCTGATAATTCATCTGATGTTAAAACTTAAAATCTAAAACTGATGAATACATTTTTACTTTGTGAAAACTTCGTAAGAGGTCAGTAATAACAACAAAACATTCTTTTCTGCAGAAAGTTGAAGTTCCTCTAAGAACCCGATTACTACCAGTTATGAAAAATAATTTTACTGGTACCCAGTTAATTAAACCGTATTACTTAGTACCGGTATTACTGTAGATATAAATAATTAACAATAACAAAGACGAACGTATTTTTAACCAACCTCAAACATTTTTTCTTGAAAAATTCTTAAGTTTTATTCAGTTCAATGATTGTTTGCGCCACCCTTTAATGGTATTATTTTTATAGTTCTCTTATTTGATTTTGAAAGAGGGGAAGTAAAAAATGCAGTGCAGATGTATCTAGTCATTAGAGAATAAAACGGTGTGCAGATAAATTGATTTCATTTTTGACAAGCAAGAGTATTTTCCATATATTCCATTTCATGGTTAGATTTCATATAGTAATTACGTTTGCATTGTGAGATATTTAATCTGGGTAATGTATTGCCTTCCTCTATTTTTATATAAAATCCCCGATTTTCTTTACATCTCCCAGCAATAGTGTGGTGTTCTAGTAACAAGGAATAAATTGGTGAGATATAGATATTAGCATTTTCCATTACTCCTATATACCTACCTATGAGATCAACTTACACTATGTGCGACTACCAAGAAACGCACATTCATAAACATGTGGCCTATTTTTACGTCTATACCCACATTAAACCTGCACAGTGGCCACGTAGATCTAGATGTGCTAATCTCGTTTTGTAGGTGGACCGTTCTCAGAAATGTGTGTGTGCACTTAAAAGGTTATAGTTCAAAAACTTACCCCGTTTTTCTTTGTCAGGTCTGCTGCTTCACTAGGATTATCTAAACTTGATGACTTGACTTTTCACTAATAAGCAAGTAAGTGAAACACGCATTATTCAACAACACATAAACTATATTTTAGTTTAGAAAATCGAATAATAATAACTAATACTTAAATTAAAAGAAAAGAAAATGGAACTTAAAAGTTAAACAAATAAGAAAAATAGGCCGTACTCTCGAATTTAAGCAAAAAAAATATAGGTACTTCGTTAAAGGAGAAAATCGTTTACACTCAAATTCAAACTGATTGCCAGAAGGGCCAAAAAATACAATATCATTAATGAGAACGGAGTTAATTATTTTTGATAAATATACAACGAAAGCGAGTGACGAAACGTCAGTAACCAACTACAATTCGAGTGATTTAAAGTTTAATTTGAACTCTAACGAAAATAGCTAACTTTTAATACAAAATCTCAAAAATACGAATACCTATACCCGGTGAACTAAAATTATCACGATAAATCGAGGACGATGTCACACCGCCAGTAGCTGATTGGAAAGTGTTTTTCTTTCTTGACGAGATTATCTTAGTCAATTTTTAAGTTGGATGGGCGTTATCCACCCCAAAGAATCATAGACCAATGAATGAAAGTCCGCTCCCTTTTAGGGCCCTCAGGCCACCCCGAAGGTGGCGTCTTCTTACTGGAAATTAGGTACCAAAATAGTACTCGCCTGGCTATTGGCGCCATCTGCAGTAAATATGGCCAAAGGCTTCCCCTAAATAATATACAATATTCTTTTTATCACAACTTAAATTATCCCATATCTATGGTAGCCAATTTTCCCCAGTCGGAGAAAAAAAACTTTCTTTTTAGTCTAGATTCATTATGGATTATGGTTCTACCGGTACTCTAACTAATTTCATCATTCGTTTGTTTTATCCCGTTCTCGGTTAACTGTGTAATTAATCTCGCGATTTGGTATTTCTAATCAAAAGATTTGACAAGGACAATATTTCCGATTTTAGAAAATGTACTACAGTGTACTTTATAGTTATCGTCGAAAACTCTTTGTCATAGGCACGGAACGACTGTTAAATTATAGATTTATACAAGTTTGTTCACGGTTTTTTAAGTCCTCTAATATCACGCTGTGCCAACGGTTTTACGACCTGTTTTATTTAGGTAGGATGCCACTTTTCCAAACATCGCGTTATTTTATAAAAATAATTTTAACTTTCGTTAACCCCTTTGTTACGTTTGTTACATATCAAATAGTCACTAATCCATTATATGATCGTTGACAATCAAAAATTGCCTTTACAAGTATTAAGTTCTATACCATTTATTATTATTTTGCTTGTCAATTGTCATTTAAGTTAATAAAATACCCATATGTTATATTAGTGACATTTATGAGCTTAGTTGGTATTGAACTTAAAACTATCCCTGCCATTAACATTAGTTGAAAACGTGGAAATCATTAAAGTATGCTTATTCTAAATGCAAGAAGCCAAGAATTTTACGGGAGACATCCGCGTCATCTTCCTATATCCCACTCGAGAAATTAGGATCAAGAAACTGTGAATCAATATTAACACTAATGGATACTGGAAGAGAACTGATAGACCAAGACAATATATCGGAAAATGATACAAACAGGATCTCATTTACAAATTACCTGAAGCGCAAATATATTTGGCGGTTAGATATGGCTTCTGCAATATCTATCAGGGATTTATAATCTTGATGTCATCTACATGAGGACTAGCGAGAAACTGAAAAAAGAATAATCTGACAGAATTAATCATATAATAAACAGATGTTCTTGTACATAATATGTTCTCGCTTTGTGTAGGCGAGCAGTTCGTTGGAGATTTAAACTGCACTGTAATTAACTGAAGTCGAATGCATTTAATTAATGGAAGCTACAAGGAAAGCAATTCTACTCTAAAGATTTCCTATGGAAATGGTATTAGAAAAATTTGGGAACACTAAAGTATTTAAATATAAATAGAATGCTCGAACACTCACAGGGAAATCTGTTTACCATGTCAGGCCACACAGATACGTCAAAGATTCGGAAGTTGAAAAAAAATGGAGTCCTTGCGGTTTCATAGGTAATAAAGACCTGTATGCGTGAATTTATATGCAAAACGTTTACACATTTAATTTATTTCGAGTGCTTTTCCTCGCCACAACCTCATCATACAGCTATAACTACATTAAAAAATGTGTATAGGATTTTCCATACATTACTTTGCTTATATATGTTGCTCATATTCGTATTCAATAAAATAAATATCGTAAACATCTGATGTAAGAATGTAATATACTTCTAATGTTCTAGGGATGTATTAAAGCTTTGTGCTAAAAGTATAGATTTATTGACCTTGGGTATATAAAATCTTGTTCAAAGACAAGGGAAATGTCTATAAAAGTATTACGAGAATAACTTGCCACTTGTTTGATGTTGATGGTTTCCAATTTCCATACTTTAAGAGTTACAGACTACTCTGGCCTTTGGGAATAAAGAACTGCTTTTTGTTCCAATCTCGTGGTTATTATCTTTTATGTTCAATCCGCACAGCATTGGCGTATCAATGCTGAGAGTTGAGCAAATACTACGAGTCACCTAATAGGTTATATATAGTATTTAAATTAACGAAAACGTTAAATTACTTTCAAAATATATTCTAGAGAGTATGGCAAGAAAAACTGAATTTATTTGCGGTTGAAGTCTTAAAAAAATCAATTTTAAATCCAATTATTTTCTTTTTGAAATGGGTTAAGATAAATAGATATACAGTTATAGCAAAGAATTAGCAAGATAGAACAGCCGGCGAAAAACCTTTGATCTTTCAGCAGTGGCGTTTTTGACTTTAATATTTACATAGGAATTATAGAGCAGTTACCACAATGTGTCAATCACACATAAAAGGCAAAATTAGATAAATAGGACAATCGTGGAAAATTGACAACACTGTCCTAATACAACGACCGAACTCAGCGGTGTGTTAGCACCCAAAGTCACTAAAGAAATAGGTTGTTTCATAACATACCTCCATAAAACCTCCAATATTCCTATGCTCATATATTAGATATCTATTTATTTAAGATGGAATTATTTATTCATTGGCAGAATAATTTTGAAATTTTCTTTGTACAATTTATTTTATAAAATGAAGAAACTACAGCCACACGTGATTGTCACCGAGGGCTACACGTGACGTGACACGTGCCAACTTCAACGAGCCAACCTCTCTTTAGTATTATTGATCAAATTAACTTATGTACTCGACAAATCCCGAAACCGTTTCCGCTGGATATCGTGTCCCTTTAATTTGGAGTTAGCAACGATCTTCGTCTATTTCGTCTTCTCTGTCTGACTATCTTATCTTGTTAATTCTCTATCTTTGGTTATAGTCAACACATGATGGTATAGAATAAAACAGAGTACAGAATATTTGTTGCCTTATAAGTGCAAACCAAATACAAAAGTTACTTAAGAGCTGATATTTGAATCTAAACTTAGCAGCTTGATAATGTATGTATACGTATAAGAAAATAAGTTGAACATGTAAAATAGATTACATTGAGGTAACTAAAATTCTTAACACTATATCTAAATATTCCAGTACATAGAGTCAATAAATTTACTGAAAGAATAAGCAGTACAACTACAAACTTTTCCACAAGGAAGTGTGTCAACGATATAGCTTTTCAACACATCCAATGTCAGATGATGAGAATATTAAAAAGTTCAGATCGTTTCCGAATTGAATTGCTTTAAAGATATTTATTATATTTCCTTTAGATACTGTATGTGACATCTGAAGAAGATTAATTCGAAGTGCATTGTACACATGTGTTTCCAAACAGGGAAAGCAGAGCATAAACCAGCAGTACAGTGATATTGTACATGTTATAAACTTTTAACATGTTTGAGAGAACGCTCACGAATTTAATTGCCTTAAATTTACTATTTAAATAAACAAATAATCTGAACTGCAAATTACTACATAACGTATTAAACGCAGATACTTGGAATAGTGTACAGGTTGCCAACCTGAACCATTCAAATATATTGCTGGGTGTGTCTTGCCTATAAAAAATTAAGGATTAATGTTTGGATTAAATGAAATTTGCTTACATCAGTTATTAATTTTTGATAAGTAATAATGTATTTAGTTTATTTAGATTACTACGGACTGACAGACTATAATGTACCTGAATATTGTATGCATAACATTGCGCAGTATGTGGGTACCCTTGCAGCTCAAATGTGAATACACTGAAAAGGGGAAGCCCAAGAAATGAGCCTTGAGGTACACCAGATGTTAGGTTTCTGATTTTGATGATATATGATCAATTGGACTATTTAAGACACCGGCTTATCGACACTTTGTCAGGAATGAGACCATTCCCGCCATTAGAATGTTAGATGGTCCAAAATATGTTAATTCGCCAATCAAGACAGTAATACCGATTGAATCGATTGCTTTAAACATACCTAGTACTATTAAGGCCGTATTTTTGGGTTGATCTATAGCACCGAGAATACCATCTACGACTATTGTCAATACAGTAGTAGAACTGTGTTGATCTCAAAAGCCTGATTGATTATGCTGAAAATCTTAGTGTTCATTACATATGGTACTAATTCTTTGTAGTGCAGCTGGCGCGATCTTAAATGGCACTGATAGTAGACTTACTGGTTTTAGATCTACTAAATTATTCAGAACCCTCTTTTTTGGTATCGGTTTATTATGATAGATGTTTTCCACGAGGATGCAATACTTACTTCCTAACTATAAAAAAATGCAATTAATGTACCTACGATGTTCTTGAAGGGCCACTGCCATTCCCATAATTACTGTGTTAATTTAAATTCAAATCGTGCTTATTTTACATCAAAGAATTTACTTAGTTAAATATTATGCTATAGAAGACACTTCTTATCTAAACTACGATTGAATTGTTTCAGGAAATGTATCCTATTAATCGGCAGGGTTTAAAAAAATAATCCGAGACTTTAATATTACTGAAGATGTACGAAATTAAAAAAAGTCTTAAATTAGCTGCAATGGAGACGATGTAGCGACATTATTAGTTTTGGACTTCGTAACAGAAAATTCGGAAACATCGTTGGGGAAAAGATATGAGAAAATTAACACAAGCAAATCTGAAATGCATATAGTTTTAAAAGAAAATATGTTTGCCATGTACATAAGATTCGGATGAGTTTCGTCACACAAAGGTGGAAAACCACCAAGGGTACTTAATTAACAAATACATACTTCATGCTAACACGTGCAAAATTTATATAAAAAATTAAGGTGAACATTGACTGTTGACTAGATAGAACTTTGAGACGTAGACAGATAGAAAAGGACAAGAACAAATAGCATGAATTTTAAAACTTAAAATTAAAATATTCTACGACTACTTTTAAATTGTAGATATTAACAAAAAAATATTTAGTTGGCTCCGTTTAGAAATGATACAAATTCTTTCCGATTTTAAAAGTAGTGCTGTAATAAGATGTTCTTAAATTTAAAGTTGATGGTGAATAATGTATCCCTTAGGCCGGGTCCACACTATGCGTGTTCCACAGATGTGTAAAATACGTATGCGTATTATCGGCAAGAGAGTGTTGCGTTCACATTGTGCAGGTTTTCGGGGTCTATGTGGTCGTCAGTTCGTGTCAAACAACTTTAATGAACTCAAAAATTGATAAAATTGCAAATACACACCAACCGATCCGCGCAGTATGAACGCTCGCTCAGGAATGCACGTATTATCTATCAAATCGTACGTATTTCCGGCAGCATACTGGCATGGTTGCGTATTCAATGCATATATGTGAACGTTCCAATTTAAAACAATATGTTGTCATCTTGCCGAAAATACGCAGCCGAAATACGCATCTGCGGAATACGCATAGCGTGGACCCGGCTTTAGCTCTGTGGAAAGCATGTTGTAATGAGAAGTTCCGGCATGATAAGATGACTTTTTATGAGAGGTGTAGATAAATGTAACTATATAATAGTATATTATATACCTAAGTTGAGAAGTGAACTATTACTTACCGAGCACTTTTATATATCCGTATATATATTCATCGGCGCGTAGCGCCGTAGGATATAATGTACGAAGTCTATAATGGCCTTCTCAACAGAGGTATATATATAATTTTTTTTACTACTAACATTGATATATTACCATATTTGATTTGTTTATATTTTAATATTACTCATTTCCCATTTATTTTTAAATATTTTAATACTTCGAAATATCAAGTAGTTTGAGAGTTTAGTTGTCAAACTGACAGAATAAAACTAATGGAATGTAATTTTAAAGGTCATTTTCCAAAATAATGACGCTATTTAAAAGTTATCATACCATTTACCAGTGTTGAATTTCAGAGTTTAGTTGTTTTTCGCTTAGAATTAATTTAACAAGTTTCGATTGATTTCATTAAAAATACAGAAAATTTTAAAATTTTTACTAGGGAGAGAAATACTACTTCTGATTAGAGGAATGGAGTAAATAATTATGATTTCTCAGGTTAGTAGTAAAAAAATATTATTTTTATTTCGTGTTGAGTATGGATGACTGTCGCTAAACTTCGCTGAAATCAGCCCATTTGTCGTGGATAAAAATCATGAGTCTTAAAATGTAAGTATGATGAGGTACGGTACTGGTTTCAGTGGCGAGATCTCGATCGGCGAAGTTAAGTCACGTCGCGCGTCGGTCGAGTCCATTACTTGGATGGGTGACCGTATCTCATTTTGCCGTCCTGGTTAAGTGATGGAGTAGCATTAGCTAAACGTCGCCAGGACGTTAAAATAAATAAAGCAATTAAGTAAATAAAAATAAAAAATAAATAAATAGGTATTCCTATTAAAGTGTAACTATATTTCTCGGTGTGAAAGTGGATCTACATATTCTACATACCTAAAAAAAATCATATTCTGAAAGAAGGTGATGACGTTGTTTAGATTTTTGTTTGCATATCGGAGAAAGGATTGTGGGAAACAAACAGTTTTTAAATATATTATTTTACTTGGACGAGTCTACCATTAACACAGTAACTGTCCTTAATGAGTGTAAGACATTCCAAAGTCCACAGTAACTACAGTAGTTTAAAATTCAATAAAGTAAATTTAGGGTGTGTAATTATAAAAAGTAGAATTATTCGTTCATACTTCCTTGAGAAAAATCTGAATTAAAATTGAAACTTACAGATGTTGAATATTTACTTCTGGTCAGAATTTGAAGCAGGAAATATAGAATATAGAAACAAGATCTATTTTTAATGAGACAGATGTTCCGCGCATTCGTCACTGCAGGATCTAAATTGGATTCATAGTCATTTTCCTCAAAAATGGATAGGTACATTTGACCCCATTCTCTGGCCGACTCAGTCTCCTGGTCTAACGGCATGCGATTATTTTCTTTGGAGATTTTTAAAAGAAAAAGTTTATATAGATCATTTATAAGAAATTATAAAAACACAGGTCTACAAACAAACAAACAAAAACTTCTGTAACAGGGACTAAACCTATCATGCTTTAAGTATTTTTATGTGGTTAACAAAACTTTCAATTTAGAAACCTATCTACTGCCTAGATTTCGAGTAAATCCCAATCTTTATTGACAAAGTTCGTTCTTTTGCCGAAATTCGATGTATAATATGTTTACTATTATTTTCTCTCTCTACACAAAAACATAATATACATTACTATTTCCTATGTATTATTGGGCGATGATTACGAATTCGATCTCAAACAAGGACGGTCTGCCCTCTAAAGGGCAAAAATGACAAAAACTCAACTTTATTGAAAAGAGAAATGCGGGGTGTGTATTCCTATGTATTTTTTAATGTTGAACACGAATCCGATGTTAAAAGAAGGTGCTCTGCCCTCCAAAGGACAATGAAAGGCAAAGCTCAGTTTTAATGGGAAAAGCAGTGCGAGGTGTATTTTCCTATGTATTTTTGTGCACTAATTACGAATCCGGTATTAAAAAAAGAGCACCCTGCCATTACCAGAGCATAAATGGGTTAAAACGGGCCAATTTTTATCGTTTATTGCTCGAGAGTGTAGTTACTAGCCTAACGTGACCTAACTAGTGTAAACACAAGCGTGCAGCAAATCTTTGAAAGGGTTTCAACCATTCGTAAGTGTTCTATCAAGTTTTCAGACCTTCTGTGGTCAGCCGTAAACCTTGGTTAACACTAGTTAGGTTAAGTTAGGGTAGTCTAGAGTCTTAGAGTGTCCTTTTTTAACGTCGGATTCGTGCTCAACGTATTAAAAATTATATGTAAAACACACCTTGCACTTCTGCTTAAAATAAAATTGTTTTGCCATTTTTGCCCTTTAGTGTCATTTAGAAAGCGGAGCCCCCTTTTCTGACGACGGATTCACAATCATTGCTCAAAAATACACATGAATTTTTATTATGTTTTTGGGTAGAGACCCATCACGTAAATATTTATTAACACTTTATTATTTTATGTCGAAATTTGTCAAAAAACGTATTTAGACATTTCAGTGCACAAAAATACAAAAATATATAAGATATGGTAGGTTTAGTCCTTGGAGCAGATTTATTTTATAATTGAAACATTTAGTTTTAATTAAAATAATATTTATTTACAATTTTCTTTTAAGAAAAAAAATGTATATATAAAATTTTGAATTCTGACGAAGCAAGCAATTATAAGTAAATTCTTCAAATGGGACTTTCATTGAAAATGAAAAATGGAGGTAGATTACTCCTAGGGCAAGGCCACATTTTTATGTTCTTTGTATGAGATAAATAAATTTTCTTAATATACGTTTTATTTCTTAACAACCAAAATTTTTAATAGAATAGCTTTTAGTCAAAAAATTAAAATTTAGATCCATTTGTAATATAGGTAACCCCTTAACTGGACATTCTGTATAATAATTCATTATATTTGTTCCGTAGAAATCCAATACTTTTTCATTATCTAAAATTGTAAATATAGCGGACATATGAAAGAAACCTGAATATTACGATAAATAAATTGAAAGTCTCCAGTTGCTAAGTTTAAATATTTACGCCCCCAGTTTGTCAGTTTAAGATAAAAGGCAGAATAAATATCCTAGTAATACCAAAATTACAGTTTTGTCAGACCGAGAATAAAATAATCAGTAACTCATGACCTACATTGAGTACCAAAAAGGAGCATTGCAACGTGAGATGCTATTAGCGTTCACAGTACGGTCACCATTGATTCTCGCCATCTAAAGACGTTGATTTTAGCAGAACGAAGTGACACTCATGCAATTAAGGGTTTGGTGTTCCACTCTGCACTAAATAAGTTGATGGAAACACGACGTGTATAAATCTAACTTGCTCTTACAAATCTAAACGATTTTAGTGCGAGAACTGGGAAAACCACGAAGTACAGGGTAGACAAAGTTAACTGAAGTTGTACAATATCTAAGTAAATATTAACAATTCAGAAAATTTTATGTAATTTATGGAAAATTTTGCCTAAGAGATATAGTGTATAAAGAATAACACGAATAGACAATTATATGAAGAATGCGACCGCTGAAAATTATAGATATTGGTTAGAGATCATTAGGACTGCAATAGGGAAAAGTTAGTATTAGCTAGAGGAAGGACTCTATTGATTTAGAAAAAATGAATCAGTGGATATCCAAGATATTAAATATTTTATTGAAATAATATCCTAGAGTTTCTCACACCGATATATTTTCGGTTCTGGATGACCAACAACTGCCGTGACGATGATCCAAACACTTTCACGAAAACGAGTAGTTGGATTAGATAAATTATCACAACCTCAGGAATTAAGTGGGCAATTAAATCCTTCGAGTACCTCAAAATTGCATGGTAATGATGCCGCTTTCCCAGCACTGCTACGAAACAGACTGGAAATACAGATAATTTTACCCACCAGAGCTAGTCTGTTATCATGACATTTAGTTTAGTTTAGTAAAGTGACTTACTTATCAAATATGTGTCGGATAGGACCTGACCCTAAATTATTTAGGCTCATTGGCCTGATATCATCTCTGTTGAAAGAACTGAAAAAAATGCAGAATTGTCAGCACTCAATGATACATAAATTGCAGGAGTGAACAGTGAACCTGCAGCTACTCATGCACAGCGGCAGCTGTTTTAGGGCCACAGGACGTTACTTGAAAGCGGAGTTCTCTCTGCCTGAGGTCACTATTTGTGGATGAATTACTAGCTGTTCTTATTGCTTAAGAGGCACTTAGTGCAGTCCACATTTGGTGTGTGAAAGAGACGTTCTATGTCAACGTGTCAACGTTACAAAACCGTAATGATACCTCTCACACAAACAGGAACCTGGATAACGGAATCTCCTTCCCTATTAGGTGAATGTATTCAACTTGCAGATGACGTGAAATACCTAGATAGATACTAAACTGAAATTTCTACCTAGAGAACCCAACCACAATACAAGACTGCCCATGTGGATATTTAAAAAATCCAGCGAATGTACTACATATATTTCACGATCATAAGTATAAAAATGGTGTATTTTTCCTTTGTTTGATTATGGAAGGGGTTACCATAAATAATTAAGGTTAATATCCTAGCTTACAAAGAGAAGCATATTTGAATATTAAACGTAGATTTAAGAAAACCCTTTGAAACCTCTCAAACCTAACGAAACTCGAAATTCTTATCGATTCCCTTTGAACCACGATTTACCCTTGGTCTAAGTAAGATATTTAAAAACTTAAATATGACTTTCATACGTCAGGTATAAATAGCAACAACGGCTAGGCACCTGCTCAAAAGAATAAAATTGAATCAAACCAAAGCTTCGTAATTTACGAAATTAGTTGTAAAGATTGTAATTTGCGATATGTTGGACAAAAGAAACGTCCAATCGTAACATGATTCAAAGAACACATGGCACATCTCATATGTAGAAGAACCAAAAAGTCCAGTGTTAAGAGATCATAGAATAAATATCGGCTACTTAATTAGAAATGTGATAAATAATAAACAGCTGCAAGCCGTTTTACAATTAGAAATTGAAAAATATAAAAATAGTATGAATTCTGATAAAGCGTCGATTCCAAGTAGTCGTCTGTAGCTGTTACTAGATCAAGGTTCATTGAATCGTGACAGAGTCTTAGGTTGGGATGACAGCATTGGTTGAATCCGTTCAGCCATGATAACACAACTCCACAAAAAAGAAAAATTTTTGTACATTCAGGTAGACCCCGCTATCTCTACGTTTTTTGGCACGCTGATCACGTTCTCGGGGTCGGCTTGCCCCCATCACGTCAGGATTTTCTAATAAACCTCTGAGGAAATTCTGACATGATGGAGCAATTCTGACGATAGCATCGGATTCATCAAATCCAAAAACATAAAAATAATAGGGTCTGATCTAAGCACTGAGCATTTTTCTTTCGCGTGCCTGTTGAACCGGCTTTTTGAACAGGCATATGAAAAAAAAATCTGTGTACTTTTAATCAGACTATGTTATTCTTATGTTTTTGGATCTGCTTAATACGATACTGCCGTCAAAATTGCTCCATCACGTCAGAATTTTTCCCTAACCTCAAAAGATAGCTAAAAATCAGCGAAAATTTTAATTAGGGATGAGACTATGGTAAATCCGGACGTGATGGAGCAATTCTGACGATCTTATCAAATGTACAGAGCACTTATTTTTATTTTGTGTGCCTGTGTTATATTCTAGTATAAATACCAGTTTTTTTTAGTTTTATATTATTTTTAATCATCACCCAATGATGCCAACGTGGGTAACGAAACGCATGTTTAGTGTTGGCGTCAGCCTCCTCTATAACTATTCTAAAATAATAATTCGTTTTGCAAAAAAGTTGAAAAATATTCCTAAACATTTATCGAAAATTGGCAATAAAAAAAGTGTAGAAGGTTAAGCCAATCCCAGTGACAAAAGATGTATATATATTGTTTTATATTACAATAAAATTTTAGTCAACTTAGGTAACGCTCAACTGCAACTTTTACTCATTTATAGCTACGCTGTAACTATATCGCTTGCTATAATGTGGCGTTAATAATATTAAACCACTTAAAAACAACATAACACTAAAATTCGACATTTGTGACGAATTAAATGTGAATCAAAGGCGCAATATGTGTTTTATAGAATTCTTTGATAATAAAGTAATTTCACGAGTTAAAAGCAAATTCCACCTAGAAACTTAATCTAAAAAATTCATATAAAATGGATTAAAAGTTATAGCCCGTATACCGGGTGTTAAATTGATGCACGAGGAAAATTCTACAGATCGTAAAAATGAAACGCAGTTAACCATACGTTTCGAGTAGTAAAATTACTCACTAAAATTTAATTTTTGTTTTATGGCTTTATCCAGTAGAGGATTATGGCCATGTAAAGCAGCATATAAATATATCATGCATTTGAAATATTGTGTCATTTGTACAATAAAAACTATTAATAAAACAGTATTCTAAGCAAGGGTATAAAGAGGGATCTAGTAATATATCTTGCATCTCTTGCTACTTCAGAATTTTGTTCGAATGGCCTTTTAATGCAAAGTTGATGGTACTACATAATAGAAGGACCATATATAGGGTGGGCTAATATTATCAAAATCAGTACATGAATTTCCTAATGTGGTTTACATGGAGGAAGTATCACGAAATTTGTTTTTGTATACGATTCTCAAGTTCCATGTTCAAAACAAATTAAGAGAATGCCCATAAAGAACCAAGTTTCGGTAAGTAGAAACGGTGGATCATATCATATTCAAGTAAGAAACTTTGGTTTGCAGAAGATATATCATGGGCAATTAGGCAAATACAAATAGATCCGGAAATCATCAACACTCGAGCAGTCTCAGACCTGCAACACTTAATCAGCATTATAGTTTAACAAAATTGTCACTATTTGACCGTGATTTTCCAAATTTCAATGGACCCTGCGAAATTACTTTAACCCCTTGCGAAATTTCCTTAACCTACCTCAACACTTAACCCTTAAAACCCTTAGTCTTTAACCCTTCAACCCTTTAACCGTTTAATCCTTTAACCTTTAACCTTTAACCCTTAACCCTTAACCCTTAACTCTTAACCCTCCATGCGAAATTACCTTAACCCTCTGCGAAAGTACCTTAACCCCTAGATTCGAGGAGCTGAGCACGATGGTGATGGGCAAAATCCTGCCTAAGGGAATAATGCAAAACAACCCTTTTTAAGTCTTTTTGCGTTCTTTGCCGTTTAGGGATAGACAATAGACATGTAACCCTACCATAGTTCAAACACCCCCTTAGACACCTTAGGGGGTTGAGACATCTCTTCATTTGGGAGAAAAGTCGATATATCTTTTTTCAATTTCGGGTAGAGGAATAGGATTTGAGGATTATTTTGAGACCGATTATCACCCTACAAAGAGTTGAAACAATCTTTCCAATGAGTGAATATTGAATATTAAGTGAATATTGCAAGGTATAAAGAAAACGTATTTTTCACCCATTAGAAAGGTTGTTTCAACCCTTTGGAAGATGAAAATTACCCTTCACTTGTATAATTCATCATGAAAACTACTTCTACTCGAAATTGAAACAAAATATATCGATGTCTCACCCCCTTGGAAGGCTGTTTCAAACACCTGGAAGTGGCTCAGAGGGACTGAGGTGGGGTTACGTGGCATCATCCCTTTTGGCATAGAAAAGACCCCTCCTCCCTATCCCTGAATGGCAAAGAATGAAAGAAACCCTTGATAAGGGTTGTTAAGCATTTTAAAAGTGTTTCCCGCACCACCGGGAAAATTTTGTACAGCTATCTTTTGACTCATGATACGTTTGAAAAATTTTCGGAGTATTAGCGCCTAATCTCAATAATTTGAAAACCCTACAAGTTGAGTACAAGTGGCATCCTTAATTATAAAGTAGCAAAATAAAACTTATTAATTTTATGCAAATAGGATGATATAAATAATAGAAACATAGCTATTATATGTGCTATATCTTTGATATTTACACCTCATTATTCGTTAAAGTCACTCAAGTGAACAAACGATTTTAACAAATGGATGTTGATTATCAACAACGCAAGTAAATTTTAAAAACTTAGCTGGGCATACGACCGTTCAGTTGGTTAATGAATTTAAACGTGGAAATTTCCATTACAAACAATATTGGCATGCATTCATTATTCTAACTCGAGTTCTATACATTATTACCAGCTCTTTAGAGCACAGTACATAGTAACAAAGTTATTTGCATTACATTTGTCAAAAGTCTGTAACAATATTGACAGAGAGTTTAAGTTTATCAAAAACAAATATTTAAATATATTTGTGTGTTATACAAAATACCAGAAAATAAATAAATCACTCTTCAAGCTGGTACACAATTTTTCTTTCTTTGAACTAAAGACAATGGAAGAAGCACAAATAAAACAGTTTGTATAAAATCAGATCGGATATTTATTTTAAAGGAGAGTAAATATGAGCACGAGCCAACGGACATGAAACTTAATACCTCTTTTAATTTTGCAAAAAAAAATAGATGACGTTAGGTAAACTCCCTTAAAATGCACTCATGTTCTCAGAAAGCGTGTTATGTTAGTTAGCCTTAGCCCGTAATATTAACGCAGCCACATAGAAAACAATTGTTTCTGATCTGGGGGTTTAACCATGTTTACTGAATGTTTTTGCTGTCGCTGAATCTGAATACGATGTCCCCATCACATCATGATTTTGTCATAACCTCAAAAAACCCATATTTTAAGCGATTTTGACATCTCTTCACATGAATTCCTATAACCTTCTCTAGACAAAAATGACGCCGTATTTTTGTACTAGGTTGACTGCAATTTAAATTTTTAATTCGATGATGTGAGGCACTATATTTTTTCTGCGCCGTCTAAGTGAGATATCGGCCTACCGAAGACACCGGAAGGTGAAAATCGAATTCGCTTCCCGAGGCCATATCTCGAAAACGAAACGGGATACAGAGCGCCGTTCTATTTATCTTGCCTTCCTACATACCCCTGAATTTTTTCAGATTTTTACAGGCATTTTCATTTTGTTGCAAAATTGGTAAGGTAAAGCATCTAAAAAATTTAAGGGCCTCGGGAAGTGTTAAAAAAATCGATTTTCACCTTCCGGTGAATTCGAGCGCCATAAGTCGAAATATGAGGCGAGCACTGACCTCCGGCTCACGTCACCCGATTTCTCATGTTTTACTACGTACCCCTGAATTTTTTCATATTTTATTCTAGCTATTGTTTGGAAAAAATAGCCCTCGAAGCTGGGCTCACTTCGGGGGCCGATATCTCACTTAGAAGGCGTCGAAAAAATATCGTGCCACACATCATCGAATTGAAAATTTAATTTGCAATCGATGTAGTACAAAAAAGGCGTCATTTTTGTCTAGAAATAGTTATAGGGATTTACGTAAAGAGATGTCGAATTCCCTTAAATTATGTTTTTTTTTTAGGATATAGCAAAATACTGATGTAATTGGGTTAAATAGACCTTGGATTCAGAATTTGTGACTCCAAAAACATACATTAAACATGGTTAGACCCTCGATCAGAAACAAAACTTTTTTTGTGTAATTAGTTCTTATTAGCGACGAAAAATGGATTGATAGTGGCGTCTGTGAGTCGGAAAAAACGCGAAAATGGTTAATATTTTGAGCCGGAATGAAATTACCTCCCCCTCCCCCGTTTTTGAGGACGCTGAACACGATGGCGATGTCAGAATTTTTCTTTGGGGTTGCACAACCCCTCAAACAGGCAAAAAACCACCTCCTAGAGGGGTTGAACGCAATTTAATAGGTTTCCCTTCAGAAAATAGTATTTTCCTCCCGTTTTCAAGGATGCTGAGCACGATGGTGGTGTTAGTAATCGCCTCCGACCCGTACCGACCCCTCCACCGCTAATACTCGCCCCCGAAAAGGGTGAATGCGAAGTGTTTCTGAGTCCCAATGCCTCACCAAAGCAACTTGGTGATGTAGCAATGAAATTGGTAAGCCAGATATATTTTTTTTAAAATCCACCCGTCGATGATTCTGATTCAATTCGATATCATATATGTGCGCAAAAGCTAAGAATATTGTAATTTGCAAGCTTCCACCGACGATAGACGCAATTAGACAGCACGCATTGCGAGTATATTATCAATGTCAGTGCTGGTTATCAAGAAAGCTCAATCCTGTAGAATGGGGGTGGCGAAATCGCAATAATTGCCTGGAACCAAAATTTTGTGAAAAACCGTTGGTCCCTGAATCTTTTATACAAGAATATAGTTGCTCGTGTAAGACTGGATGTTCGACAAGATGCACCTGCGTAAAACTAGGTTTAATATGTAGTGCCATTTGTAAAAATTGCTGGGGTGAAAATTGTACAAATACAACAGTAATTGATGAAAAAACCTTCCTGAATCCGAATGTAACGAGGATGAAAATGATAATGAGGAAATATTGATAAATGTTGTACCGGAAATTCACATGAGTGAATCTGATACAGAAACTGCTGACGAGGTCTGTGATTTGGAAGATTGCGATGTTCATTTCGTAGAGTATCAACCTTGTAATTCTACTTGTAAGATGCGTAGGTTAAATTAGTCGAGATAAGGTATAATCGAAAAATATATTTTATTGCAAGCGGACTTTAGCTTTAAGTAGTATAACGTTATATTTAGCTATCAATTATTGTAATTTAAGAAAAGACACTGTAGCAATTTGATTTCATGCATCGTAATAAATGTTCACAATTATTTATATGTAAAAATAAAAGTATGTAACAATTATTCAAGAGGCCTGCTGGCGGTATTTGATGATATTTTTTCAGATGAACGGGAAACAAAGGACATTACAACCAAGAAAAGAAATAAGATTATTCTTCCCGTAAACAGCAACCTCGAAAACGGGGAGGGGAGGGAAACATATATTCCGAAAAAAAAAAAATTACCCCTTTCGGGGGCGAGTATTGGCCGGTGGAGGAGTTGGTACGGGTCGGAGTCGATTACGAACACCACTACCGTGCTCAGCATCTTTGAAAACGGGGGGGGAATATATATTTGCCGCTGATAATCCGAAAGAAACATTCCCCCCTTTCGGGGGCGAGTAATGGCCGGTGGAGGAGTTGGGAGGGGTCGGACGCGATGGGGAACACCACCACCATGCTCAGCATCCTTGAAAACGGGGGGAATATATATTTGCCGCTGATCATCCGAAAAAAAAAAATTCATCACTTTTGGGGGCGAATATTGGCCGGTGGAGGGGTTGGTAGGGGTCGGACGCAATTATGAACACGACCACCGTGCTCAGCATCCTTGAAAACGGGAGGAAAGTACTATTTTCTGAAGGGAAACCTATTCAATCGCGTTTAACCCCTCTAGGGGGTGGTTTTTTGCCTGTTTGAGGGGTTGTGCAACCCCAACGAGAAATTCTGACACCGCCATCGTGTTCAGCATCCTCGAAAACGTTGGGGGAAGGTAATTTCATTCCGGCTCAAAATATTTACCATTCGTCCGACACACACACGCCACTATGAGTGTTGTAATTAGAATCATTTAATTCATATAGCGAATTTAAATGGATCTCAATTTAATCCCTTAAATGACACAATTAAATTATTATATCAAGTTTTACTTTTTACCAACAAACTGAGAAATGTGCACAACTAAATATGCATAAAGGAAAAATTACCATAATTTATAAAGTGAAATATAGATTGTATTACTTACGTTCATTTTAATCATTTAGAAGAGATAAATAGGCCACAAAGCTAATTACAAGTTTTTTAAGTATTACATATTATTACATACATACATAATTTATACAGTTCTGTAAACGAAAGTGTAGGTATGAGATTATCATTTCTACACTTTGGTATATTAACACCAAAGTGTGTAATGATGCTAAGTATTTTTATTCTTATTGTAATTTGTGTACCGAAAGCTACTGCGATGATATATTTATTAATTAACTGCAAGAACCATTCATATAAATTACAGAAATATTTATTTTCTAAATTTGACTAATGCCATAGATCTCGGAAGATATTTCAAAATGTATTACACACTGTACGCATGCTACTTGGTAAGGAGTAATTTGTAGCTGTTTATAAACTGTAAATTTTGGCCGTACCGGTCGTTCAGGAATATATACATTTAATTGTCATATTAAGTATTTAAGCCGTTACTTAAAATCTGTTAGAGAAACATAAGTATGTCTGCTGCGGAATTCCGAAGTTATTACGTATTGGTTCGTAGTGTCCATCTAATATGTAGTATAAACAATTATTTTATGTTTTTATAGAATAGAATATGCTTTATAAACGAATTTTCTACCGTTTCAATCGTATCCCTTAATGGATACCAAATAGCTATTTAACTACTTACACATAAAGGCTTTATGTGAGTATTTAATGGTTTCTATATATTTCAAGGCATATGTGGTAAGCTTCATGAATCCTAACATTTTATGTGCATGTCGAGTGATTTGATTTTCATGCTTCTCTAATTTAAATTGAGTTGGAAGATAATTCGTAGATCGTTTTACTACGTGCATCTATCGAGTTATATTCCATGCATAATTTAACTATTGAAATTAATACTTTTTAAGGTGGTGTAGGTAAGGTAATTTTCTTAGTTAAAAATATAACTTACTTTAGGTGTTAAGAAATGAATTATTTCTAAATTGTCATGCAAAATTTGGGAATTGTTATTGTTCTTTATTTTTTTAAACATTTTAAAATAGTCAGCAAGGAGCAGAATATTAGTAGCTAAGTATCGAATGAGACTTAAAATAAAAGTGAATCAAGATTTGAAAACTAACTTCACGATTCGCCAATTTTGTCACAAGTATATGTAAGTTCATCTTATCGAATGCCTTAGCAAATATTATGTACACTACATTCGCCTTCAAGAAGAGGAAAAGTTAAGTTAAGTTTACTCCTACTGACTTCTTACAGAATTCGTGCTGTTTGGTGAAAATATAATATTTAAAATATGCACTTAGATTTTCATACAAAACGGGGAAATACAATTTAAACATCAATAAGCCGATAATTAAGGACTAGGTAATTATTGCATTTTCCATGGATATGTGTTCATTTTGCTTCGATAAACTTACTAGGAAGAGTACTTACAAACATTTTATGGAGAGGATCCAGTCGCTTCCAGTAGCTGTTCAGTTTTATACTATTCACAAGTACAACACGAAGAGTATATTGCATTTGATCCGCACATTTCTAAAACGTAATATAGCTCGTAGAGACAAATGTTTCATATCACTGTGGTGGTGAACGTATTCTGAACTTTCAAAATGGCGATCCGTCTCTCCGGTAGTCCGTCTGTCTGTCCGCCTGTGATGTTTCTTTCAAATCGTGATAACTTAAAAACGAAAAGTCCAATTGTATTTAAATCTGGACAGTAGATTGATGGTAGACCGAGAAAAGACACTACCGATCAATAAATAAAAGAAGTTATTAATTATTTGAGTTTAATGAAATGTATTGTCATTGTGTTGTGTGGAATTATACAAAAATTGTCTATGACTGATATTATTTTCAAAAAATCTGCGAAGAGTATCCCATAAAATGTGCAATAATTATAGAAAATGTCCAATAAATCAGTGAATACTGCAAAGAGAATGGCACTCCAGTTTAACTACAAATAGGAATTTCAACTTACTAAATCGAAACTTAAACATAATAAGATGAAATTTTAACTTCTTTTTTTCGTCGTGGCCTCAATACGCTCCCCTATGGTAGAAAGTGAAGTGTGGATTTACATTGAGAAATCGCAATTATTCCCATTCCTCGCACCTACAAGTAAAATAGTCGATTACTAGTCAAATATTACACTGATGTGTAATGTAACTCATTGCAATGTGATTTTCTTAGTATAGTCTTATTTTTAACAGACGATTTATACTAATGGTAGTAAGTAAAGAAAATATCAAGAATTACATAATGAAGAGGATGACGCTACAACAAATTTCAAGAGGGTATCATTAGAGTCTTTGTTCAGTTTCTCCAGAAGTTTTCGTTAAAAAATCCCTACGCATCGATTAATGACGCGTGTAAGAGCCCAGAGATAGAAATGGCTATCATGGGATGCTTATCCCTGCTTGTAACCAGACAAAATTTTCATAAAGTTCCAAGCGGCACATTCTGCTCCATTAAGTGCAATCTATTTCTGAATAATTATAACTGTCTTTACACAATTTATGCAAACAACATATGATGCTTTAATGCAGCTACACAGTTTGAATTCATTTGCTATTAAATTGAGAGACTGAAGCTGAGGGTGCTTCACTATCTTAGTGCTTTGTGAAAATATTCATTTCATATAACTGTATTCGATAGACGATAGACTGGTAATATTGTACTTTGAGAAATGAAAATGCTACAAATAAGGAAATCTTAGTACTGTCGTGAACAATAAATAATAGGTCGTCTTATAACGTATATTTCCTAGAATTTAGTTGCGTACATGTAACTTTAATATTTGTCACATTGCCATTTATTTGTCATTCATGTGTCTAAGAACCAATATGCCCCATATACTTTAGATGAATATGGTGTTATTGTCAAAGGATGGTACGGAAACTAATTTTCCTGGATCCAGTCGTACTGGTCGCCGGCGAGTAAAATAATCGGAGCTGCGCTATCATTCGGCAGCACAGAAATACTTACCTAAAGCAGAAGTATCTGGTGTAAATTTTATTAATAATGTAGTCTTTATAGATGAAAAATGGTTTCAGTCAACACAGTGATCTCATTCGTGCTTACCGACCAGTCAGTACTCAATTCGATGAGAAATGTTTGACAGATGACAAAAATGGTAGATTTTTCGTTAATATGTGGGCCTGAATACGGCACTTGGTTCTGGTGTTTTCTGGTATATTGAGCAACGAACTAAAAGGTATATTAGGATTCAAAATGTCATACTACCTTCTGCTTCACAATTGTATCCTAATAATGAGTCCATATTTCAACAAGATAATTGTTCAGTTCATACTGCTTGTCCAGTAACTAACTGGTTTCGAGACAACACTAATGTTATTAACTGGCCCAGACATAGTCTAGATCCTATCCCTGTGGAAGAAGTATGGGAACTAGTCGTATGAAATATAGAAAATCGAAATGTGAGACCACGGGGTGCCCAAGAATTACTAGAGTTAATAAATAATGCATGGGAAAATATTGCCGATGATTATTGCAAGAGTTTATTGAATTCTACGCCAAACAGACTAATAGAAGTTGTAAATAGAAATGGTGCACTAACCAAATATTAATAGTTAGCTTTTTGAATTTCCTTTTTATAATATTTTTTATATAACATGTTTTTTGTAGTAATGATATAGCAGATATCTATGAATCAAGACCGTCAATTACTCGGCAGGCAGGATTACGTGCTAGAGAGCTACTTGGTAAAATTAAAATGGAGCTACCAGAAGCCTTCCCCTTGAGTTTTAATGAACTACCTCCCTAGATAACACCTACACCAGAAATAAAATACGATATAATTTCTTACCAAAAACGTGAAACAAATGGTGCTATTTTCAAAAATAAGTTTAGAGAAACATTAGAAAAATGTAATGATGCTATGGAAATCTATTCGGATGGCTTTAAAACAAGCCATGGAGTAGGATGCGATTTTGTGACCACAACAAAGTTACATACCTTGCCTTTACCATCTGTAGCGAGTGTTTATACAGCCGAACATTATAGCATATATCAGGCCCTATGTTTCTCAGAAATTTGAACTTCTCTACCATATTAGCAACAAGCGATTCTCTTAGATCTCTTCAAACTCTAACTGATACTTCCTCAGATATTCATTGGTCCAAAGAATATTGTCACGTTTAGTGTTGCTGGCCGAACTGAATAAGAATATTATTTTTATCCGGGTGCCAAGCCATTAGCATAGTTGGAAATGAAAGGGCAGATAAAGCGGCCCGTCAAGCAGCTGATGAAGGAACAGACAGTGTTCCTATACGAGTTCTTGATTTAAAACCAATTTTGGCAGAAATTATTGAACGTGAATGTCAGCTTGAATGGAATATCACGGAGGATAAATTAAGAACAATTAAAGAGGAAGTTCATAAATGGTCTGTACCTTGTAAACTTAGTAGACGAGAATAAGTAATACTGCGTATTGGGCACACTCACAGCACATCCTTTCACCTTTTGAGAGGTGAAGAACCACCGAGTTGCTTAACTTGAGATGAAATATGATGTTAGGCACATCATATTGGATTTTCTAGCATATACACAGCAGCGACATATTTTAAACATGCCAGGGAACTCAAGAGAATGTCTGAAAAACGATAAAGGGCAAATATCAAAAGTTCTTCAGTATTTTAGACTTTTTTTACAAATTGTAAGATTATAATGAAATTTTGAATTCAGAGGGGCACTATGCACCTCTCTGTATATGTGTTTGTGTCTGTATGTGTGCCGGTGTGTGCATATATTAATAAAAGTCTAATGATCTCAACAGTCGATGCCTTAATACTAATAAAATAAATAAATAAAAAATTATGAGTTAGTTAACCTGCTCATTCTTTACTTTTTTCAAATGTTAAATACCGAATTCTTGTTAATATTATAACGCAGTGCAATTTGTCTCATTGACGGTCCATCTTCTGCTATAGCAATAACTTCAGTCCTACTGTATCCGCTTTAAAATAAAATGGGGATAAAATATGTTGTCCTATTATTTATTGTCCACTACGGTACCTTCTGGAACTCAGTAGTATTATGTACGAATTCATATGACAGGATGTCTTGGTTTGTGGCAATGCATGGGACTTTCCATCTGATTCTGCTCTGATATTTGTCCTGGCTTGTAGTACACTACAACCCAGGACAAAAAAAGACCGTTTTGCGCTGGGGCGAACCGTTTGCTTGTTAATTTTTACGTTAGCGGGGTTAAATATTATATCATGTATTATATAGTTATTACTCAACAAACATATTTTTGTTTGTTTATACATGTCATTATGTTAGTCGTAAGTAAGTGAACAGGACTCTTTTATTAATAGAATTTTCAATAAAATTTGTGCTTTGTTATATTTTAAAATATTTAATTTGTTGATTTCTCTCTGCTGTTTTTATGTTTTTTGTTTTTCTTATTTAACCCTTTATATTTTTTTGAACAACATTACAATATAATTGAATTCAGGGGGCAAATATGTAATTAAGGGGGAAGTTTGAGAGGGAACTGGAATACTGCTTTTTCGGACTGAATTCGAGTAATAGCAAAGTTATGGAGAGGGCGGTTGATAGTAAACCTAAAAATGACCGGAGTTCCGAAGATGTTGTGAAAGATTTGTTTTGAGGGAGGTTGTTGGTGAGTTTTATGAGTTTAATCTGAGCTGTTTGGATCTTTTATTAGTGTACGGAAGTTGTAATGTTGAAGCAGCAGATTGGGAATGAGTAGGTTATGATAGTCTTATATATTATTTGCAGATGAGGGCGGCAGTGTAACGTCGAGGATTAAGGAGGATGAGATATAAAATCTATATGCATTTCCAGGACTTGTTAATTAGATGCGTTACATGTTCATTAAATAATAACTTTCTACCAAGGATAACACCGAGATAGTCAATTTTATCTGATCAATTATGATATTGGTTGTTAATTCTAATTTGCGCTGTTATTTTGGTAATTTCTTTAGTAAAATATGCGAATTGAGTTCATAGAATGCAGTAGTTGCAAATGTCTATCTTTGTGGTATGTCTCTCAGACGTTGCGTTATTTTGATGTTGTAAGTATAGTAGTGTCGTCAGCGTAAGGGCGTAGTGTAGGTCGATGGTCAAGTAGCGGTAGGATTGCAAGACTTATTTTCATCTTTTTTGAAATCTCAATAATTTCTATTTGTATATTTTAGTTAGGTTAGGTTAGGTTAGTTTAGATTTCTATCCTATAAATGGTTTTGTACTGTTGGATGATGTATGATTAAATAAAATCTCTGGATTTCTTTGGAAAAGAAATTAATCCTAGTATACTCGGATACCGAGTATGTCATTTATCTCGAAATATGCTCAATCACTTCAGTTGTTCAGTTATTAATAAGTGGTATTCTCTATGGGGTTATTATGATAATTTTTTTAAAGCAATTTTGTCCTATTCACTACAATTTCTAAAATATCACATAAAACAATAGTTTTAATGATAAGAAACAACCAAATATTAAATTATAAGGTTTAGGAAAGGCTAATATAAGTCTACTTACAAAGTTATTTCAGAAGTTGTAGGTATACCTAAAGAGTTACCTAATTACATACGTAATCTATGCAACTATGCAAAAAATGCATTGAATAAATTGAACTGATATACCTTCTTCTCAATACTCGCGTACACATCATCTTCTTCTCAATACTCGCTTAAAACGTCACATAAACAAATAGCTTCAAAACAATCGAGATGTTCCACTACTGAATACCAAGTGGCATTCAACTGCTTTTACTCGCCCGCACACGAAGAGGAGTAATAACGTCTCTTAATTCTGTCCGTTCGTAGGCTTATCTGTCTGTGAGACGGTTGGTTTGTTGTCTGTCTATCTGTTGGTAATCCATTAACAGCTATTACGCCTTCGATAGCCGAACCATGGTGTAAGAAAAGCAAACTGTATTAACTGAGTGAAAAATGAATTATGTAATCGGTAAAATTAACCATACAAATAAAAACAAAATCACCTACAGTGTGTCTCTTTGTCACTTTCTGAGGGTAGTCCGGCATCTTCAGCTAGCTGCTGGGGTCAAACTCCTTCTTAAAACCTTCACTACGGTCAATTATGTTAACACCTTAGATTTAATTGATTAAAGCCTAATATCGGCACTTTAAATATAGACAAAACTGTTGAAAATCTTAATAATCCTCGGAATAGTAAAATTTTATAATTAATACAAAATAATCAGCGTATTTCTCAATAGTTAACAGTGAACTGGCAGCGAGCTATCAGAGAATACTCTATCTGATATGAGTATCGTAGTTCACACAAAAAGCTATAACTTGAAGCAGCGGCACCGAGTGAAATCTCGTTAAGTATTTAAAGAGAATAATTAATTTTAATGATACACAAAATATTTTTAATTTAACAATAATAACAATGAGATCCAAAGAATTAAATAACTCTCGCAGAAAGTTATTGTTGTAAACAATAGTACGACACATTGTTAATTGCGTAGGAATATAAAATGTTTGCTAAGTTTAATTTGTATCGCATCTGAGATGTATAGTATGCGTAACCGGTAAAAGGTCCGGCGCAAGAGATGCAAGACGAGGTAAAAGGCGCCGACAACATCGTCCGTATTTCACCTCTCACTTTATAAAGCGAGACAGAAGATCATGAGTTGTTCAAGTCGCTTGCCAAAGCGTGAAAAAAGTATTCAGGACAGTTTGGCAGCTGGCAGCAGTTAGTTCTAGATGTGTTTTAATGCGCGTGTAGATATTTTTAATTCAACAATACCGGTAATCCGGCTCTGCCTTTTACCTCGTCTTGCGACTCACCCGTCCCTTAACAGTTGGCCTATTAGCAATTACGCACACGATACTGTAACGTTATTCAAAAGTCAAGAGTGGCTTTTAAATAACGTTACATCTTTAATAACTTATTATAAGGCTCCGGAATAAAAAAAACATACATCCCAAGACTAAAAATTTGTCAGAATAAACAAAATATTTTAAATTTAATAATAATAACAATGAGATCCAAAGAACTAAATAACCCCCGCAGAAAGTTATGGTTTTAAACAATAGTACTACACATCGTTAATTGTAGAGGAATATAAAATGTATTCCTAAGTTTAATTTGTATAGCATCTGAGATAAACTGTAACGTTCTTTAAGAGTGAAAGTTATCTTTAATCGCTTATTATAAGGCTCCAGAATAAAAAAAAATATGCATCTTAAGACTCGCTATTTGTCAGAATAATTTCTACACGTATTTAGAAACGATAAAATGTATGATTTTACCTGAAAAAAACACATATCTCGAACTATGGCCAAATTGACGAGCTAGCATATGTCAGAAATCTATTTTATCGTGATTTATGTTGGATAGAATTAATTGCCTCACACAAAATTCAGGTAACGATGAGGTTTCAATACAGACGCCTACTTCCAGGACTATAAGATCTATAAAATGCTTTCACACTAAAAGTGATTCAGAGATAAACTAACAAAGGAGCTAGGTCACATTTAAAACATCGTAATATTATTTTTTTTTGGTACATATTTTGATAATTCTTCAATTACACTGGTCTACAAAGAAACAAAATTTTCTGCTTCAAGGACTGAACCTATCATTCCTTAAGTATTTTTATGTCCCGAATCCGAATTTTCAATTTAAAAAATTTTCTACCACTTAGATTTCTAGTAAATCGCGGTTTCTATTACCAAAATACGGTTTTTGACAAAAAAAAAACGCGAATTATTCGAAATCTACGCTGTCGAAGATCTTTAAATTGAAAATTCGGATTTAGCACACAAAAATACTTAGGGATTGATAGGTTTAGTCCTTGAGACTGAAAATTTTGTTTTTTTTGTAGACCAGTGTTATTGACTACATTTATGTCAGCTAATAATACTTACATTATTATGTTAGTTTGATGTATATCCTGGGGTTTCTCGGTCAGCATAAATGAAAATTATCATATTTCCTTACGTTTCGGTTTATCATCATTATCATCATCAGAGGAAACAAATTAATGGTAAAAAAAATATTTGCTTTCACTATTATAACCATTTATATTTATTTCTGTTAAATGTTTTAACTCAACTCAGTTGACGCAACTCATTTAACAGAAATAGACATAAAATGTTATAATAGTGTAAAAAATAAATACATTTTTAAATCACAATATTTTTTTCCTCTGATGATTGTTAATAAACTGAAAAGTAACGATATATGAGAATTTTCAGTTAAACTGACCGAAAAATCCCAGGATACACGTCAAGCTAATTTAATATTAACGATGGAGAAATAACAAATATTTACATATACATTATTATTTAAATATTTATTAAAGTATTCAAAACCAGTCAAAATATTTTGATTGTCCCTCGACAAGTTATTAATTTCACGTTAAACAGTCTGAATCCAGAAAACATACGTGACAGCATTCCTCATTAACTCTTTAGAGCCTGTTACAAGCTTACCGTGATCACAACAACAAACCAAGTGTTGCAAGAAATTGTAAGATTGTTGATGCGTGAGTGAAACACAATTGGGATTCACGCCCTTACAACTTGCAGTGGAAATTAGAAATTCTAACTGGGAACTTGTCAGATACGGGCAGATATTTCCTGTCATAAGAAATTTCAAATGGTGTGGATATAGAAGTTGCGACGACGGTACGCTGAACCTGAATAATATTACTTTTATACTAAATAGCTATTATTTATTTTCTAAGGATTCTGAGAGTATAATAAAATAACATGTTTGGTTTGAAATATTATTTTTAAATATACTAGAGTGAAGTTTAATACTCAATTAACTTATTTAACATTTCAAACAACTTTTTCTTAAATCGCGTTTTGGTATAAATAAAATGAGAACTTAAACTTATTCACCATCGACGCGATAATAAGCTGTCATGCGTTCAACGTGTATGTTTCCTAGTGTGGCATGTCGTACAGTAAATCGTTTGAAAGAACTAGGTAATCAAAACTCTCTTTCTGACCCTTAATTCAAAAAGTACGGTAGGAAAGTATATTGTTTGACAGTTCCTCGATCTCTGTGTAGTATTTACTCATAGGCGTATTTGCATAATTTTTCAAGGGGGTCAAGAAGTAAAAATACCGTTAATATAATAAAAACAGTGTCAAATTAATTAGAAGAAAAAATAAAACAAAAATTCTAACCTTTTGACAGTTATTTATATAATAAGCAATTCACTATAAGTACACTATAATTTTATATACGATATTTACAAGTAGTAATTATTAACAAGAAACCAACCGCTGTCATCTACCGCAGATTCTGCAGATTACTGTACAATTTAGTCCTCTTCATTGGACAGTCTGTATTAAATAATCTGACATTACCCGAGAAATTAATGTACTTTAAACCCTATGTCTTGCTTTAGTATTAGAATTTTCAAAGTTTGGGATTTCTTTTTTTTTTTTAAGTATTACCTACTTGCGTGTCAATAATGGGTGTGCCCCTGGAAGACTTTCAGGCCCTTGTGTCTTACTCCTCATTTAAATTTTAAGACGTCAGTCTTTCATTATTTATTACGAAAATATTTACCTATGTGTATGTTGAAGTTTATAGCTCGTCGAGAAATACCGGCCTAAACCGGCATTGACTCAGAATATTTTTGGATTTCCTATAACTGTTTACAGGTCCAGAAACTATCAAAAGCATTCTAATCAAGTCTTTATCTGTCGTTCACAAAGATTTTATAGTTGATGTTAGACTATTTCTGCCAACTTCGGACAAATTATTTGTCAATTTCAGACTTCAGAAACTTTTCATTATGACTATATTACCGTAAGTACGCCGCATGATTAAAAATATGTCACATAATTGAAATATACAAGGCTATCCTCTTAGATAATAAGGATGGATTTTGCAAGCCGGCCACAGACGCTGGCAAGAGTCTCAGATTTGGTAAAAAAGTTCCAAAAATTAATGAAATGATATAAAATCTATGACAAATCGTTCTTTGGGCCTCGATTAATTTGTACTTTGAATTCAAGGATTCTCCGATGCCCTAAACCGTTTTCAAGATAGAGCATCTGAAAACGTTAAAAATCTGGTGTATAACACAGGCACACAACAAAATCCCTATGTATTTCGAAGTATTGAACACGAATTCGATGTCTGTTTAGCTCCATCACCCACCAGCTTTTTGTAAATCGCAAATATAAAATAATGAAATTAGGTTTCTTAGGGTTTCCTCGCGATTTATTCATATTCATGATCAGCACGTCGCCTCGTGGGGCAATAGTGCGTCGGACCTCGATATCTCGAGTTTTAGGATAGCTCGAAATTTTGCAAAAAATTGCAAGTAAATCAGATAAAAAAGTATATAACTGCAAATTATTTTCGAACATAGAGGCGAGCCAAGACGAATTTACAGGACCAAGTGCCTTTTTTTTAATGAAATGCTATGTATATCCGTACATTTTTTGAAGCCTCTTTCTACGCTCTATTCATTCCTATATTAGCATTGAATATCCCCTAACCACTTGGATGAAATTAATTTTTTTTGTTGAAATAATGCAATCTGCAGATGGATATTAAAAAAAATACCCAAGGTCACAATTACGGGTTTTAAGAAAAACTTATGTGAATACCAATTACGAGACATCTATTGAATATTTTTGAATCATTTTCGTTTCCTGAAACTGCACAGGGTGGCCAAAAATTATTTTTCAATTAAGAACTTCTTAAATTGAATTCTCTCAATTTTTTTCAATGGAACACCCTGTATGTTTTTCAACCATGTGGTGTAAAAATAAAAAACGAACATTCTTGGTAAGTACTTCCCTATGGCTAATTGCAACCGTTTTCATTTTATAAATAAATAAGTGTCAAATTCAAGATAAAACTTACAAAAAAGGTTCCCTCAAATAATTCATTAGAAAAATGTATAATTGGTGTTCGACGTGTTGTCCATTTTGATTGACATACGTCTTTATGTAATTTTGAAATGAGGCGATTTAGTGGGACCATTTCTACCAATCCACTGAAATGAGTAAATAGTATTTAACAGATCCTTTACTGTAATGTTTCGTTGTACATTTCTTTGCCGTTTTCGTTATTCGACAAGCAATAAAAGCTTAGTTTGGTATAAATTGTCATGTACACACTTATCGGTCGTTAGTTACAATTTGTATTGAATTTAAAATATTTGGAATTTTACTCTATGAATTTTAATAAAGCGGAACTTGTAGACATGACTTTTGTTTTGGGCGAGTCAGGCGGAAATTGTTTACTTGCCAATAGAATTTATCACCAACGTTATCCTGAAAGAAGGATTCCTTATATTAGCAGCTTCCAAAACTTTTTCGATAGATTTCTGCAAACTGGAAATGTCGAATATAAAAAAAGTAAAAGAATATGACGTGTTGTAAACGAAGAAACTGAGTTTTCTGTGGTGCTGACAACGGTTGAGAATCACCGTGTTAGTCAAAGAGAAGTGAGCTCATTAGTAGGAATACGTTTTTATCAATTTCTGCCTCTGACAATTGGGCTATACTTTCTAATAGATGAAATAGAAATTGATTTCATTATGTTTGCATATCTATTGAGAATGTATCAATAAAAACTTGGATTTGTGTTACCATGACTAACGTTTAAAAATGACGAAATTGTATTATATTGTTTCTTTTTCCAGTGATAATTAGAGGAATATTATTTTACTTTCTTTTCTTTCTGGAAGATATGTTTTATTTTAAAGTTATTTTGCGACTATTTTTACACAAATAATGTTTAAGAATTATAAAATTTGAATATTTAGCTCCTTCTTGTCGACGATAAATGTCATCAGCTTATTTCTATCAATATCTTGTAGGTAACTGATAATTTTGCCTTCAGCTTGTGCTGCAGACTTTCATATTGGCGCAAAATGAGTATCATTTTGTACTTGTTGCATAATGTAGGTACTATAATAATTTTAATATTCAATGAGGATAATATATTTTCACAATTAACTGTTCATTTATATATTATTTATGAAGATATTACCAACCTGCACATAACATCTACAATAGTTCCTTGAATATATCAGTTATTTCAGTAACTTATTAATTGTTTTATGACACAAATTAGTTTGTAAGCTGTTTTAAAATGAACCGCAGCTCTACAGCTGTTTCGGTTAACAGGTAATGGTAATGATAATTTAATATTTAATATGTTCTGGGACCGCGAGAATATTTATAACGTTATACTTGAACTAATTATAGTAATATCCCTTTGTCAAATCCATTTAGGCTATAAATGGATCAGTATGCATGCAATTGCGTGAGTAGCTAGAATTCTATATTTAGAATTATATGTACTCATGATTGTGTAAAATTGATTTACTGAGTTGATATTGCAAGCCTTTCATTATTCATGTATATTGTCATAAGTTGCCTTGTTTAAAAATGCATACAGGGTAGGCAAAAAGTCATGCATAATGTCAATAAATGTTGTCGTAAAACTTGTTCAACTTTTCAAAGTGGTTGTATTCGCCGTCTCGAAAGCTTCTTTTTTCTTTGACCCCTGTAATCTTTAAACTTGTTTTACTCTATCTGTCACACATTTTTGAAAGTTTCGTTTAGAATGTTAAGAAGAAATATGGAAAATAAGAAACAAAAATCTCAGTGTATTGTTCAAATAGGTAATAAAAATGTTCAATTACCGTATCTAATATTACTAGCGCTTAGAAATGTCGGTAGAAATTTAATATTTGACAATAAACAAGCAATTTACACAAATTGTATTATTCTTTAGCAACTTAGCTTTAGGACAAATGTACCAGTGGTATTTAAGGAGAATCGAAGGGAGAATATCTCTCGAATAAGTTTATTAAATATATAAAACATATCTATAATATTAAGCTTTTGCTTTCAGATGCTTTGTTGGCACTTTATAAAATTTAAAAATACAAGTGACATTTGCGGAAAACATTTTACCAAATAAAACATATCATTATCAGTGTCTACATATTATTATTAGAGGTAGAGGTATATATGTTAGATCACAAGCGACACAACTAACTTTTTAAAAACTTTATTTAAAATTAAAGGATAGTACGTACTATCCTGATAATGAAGTGAAAGCAACAAAGTGAGTATTATAACTATGCTAAGTGAGTATGATAACTGAAGTACAATTGCTGCGTTACATATATTTATAACTTTAAAAATGCTGACTTGAAGAGTCTTAGAACAAAGGAATATTGTGAACGAGCCTGTGAATCAGGTGATGTTGAGTTAGCAAAAAGAGCAGCTGCCATATGAAATATGATACGCCTGATAAGGCTACTTTCATATGACTCTAAATATTATAAGTTACATGTTGATATTTTATATAACAACTTCCCCCTTATAGAAAAAGTTGGTGATTATACAACAACTTTTGAAATTGAAATTAAATGAAAAATATGAAAAACAAAGTAGGTACAATAAAATGTGACAAAAATGTAAAAGGTGCAAAAATGTAAAATTGTAAAAGTATAAAATGTAAAAATATAGAATATAAAATAGCAAGCGTAAAAATGCAATACAGTGCATGTATAAAAAGCATAAAAATGTATAAAAAATAAAATTGAATAAGTTTCACTGAAGAGTCTCAGTACAAAAATTTATGAAAGGCACAAAACTGTTTAATTAAGTTCTATGTCTTCGGATTCTTCGTCTTCTCTTCTTAGTGGAGGTCGTCTTCGTTGAGGGAGTAAGCTAGTAAATGTCCTGGAGAGTTTACTAGGTCTCGGAGGAGCTGGGGGTGATGTAGAGACATCGGTGGTCAAACTTCCTCTGCGTATTTTGCACTTGTAGACTACATACACAAATAATAGTCCGAAAATTAGAACAATTATGAAATAAGTGAACCAGGAAATGTGTTTATTAACGAAAGGTTCGTTTATTAAATTGTCTAAGTCTTTTGAGTACTGGTCCAGTTTATGTTTGGCGATTTCGAGGTCCTCGGTGTTTAGGTTATTTAACTTTAGAGGTTTTAATTTGGGCACTCGAATGTTTTCGGGGATTTGGCTGCAGCACTCGAATGGAATCTGGATTGGGTGATTATCGTCTTTTACACTGGTAAAGTCATTTACACTGGATTGGATTTTAGTAATGCCTACGAAAGCGTAGCAATTTGATTGTAACTTGATAACTGAGTTTTTGGTGATTATGTCAGTTTTTTGACTTGTTTTGGGACAGTTAATGGTCACATGTAAAGGTTCCGCGTTTATCACTAACCACATGTTTTCTTCTAGTCTTTGGACGTTGTAGCCTTGGCTGGTGATGAACGACGTCTGGCAGCTTTCGGGTAGTGTGTCGAGGTTCTTGAAGAGACGGGCTTCGCATATGGCATTGTCGTCAATTGGATATGCGAATAGATTTGGGCATAGCTTTGTGTTAAAACGAATCGGTTTGCAATCTTTGAGGTCTGTGATGGGTATGAACATCAAAGAATCATCATCTCTCGCGATATATTTTTGAGAAGTTGATAAAATATGAGATAGACCCGTTCTATTATCCAGAATAGGAATGGGAAATAGTTTGAAAACAGAATATGTTTGAGGGTCTATTAGTGGTATGTTTAATACAAATTTTAATTCTGAATTTACCTGAAAAGCTTTTAATTCAATAATATCTAAGTATTGTGAAACCTTTGATAATTTAATCGGTAGTGGTAAATTATTCTTTTGTAAGTTTTTTGAAATCTCTTGCAAAGAGTTTACTAAATCTTGGGGATTGATGATCGATGTATGAATTATTTTGAGTCTCGCAAAAGTGATAGAATTTAAAATATCGTTTAAATTGTCCTCGATAAATAAATAGCTTGCCATGAGTTGCTCGCAAATACTTAAGAATTTTAATTTTGTATAAGCTATTCGCGTTTCGCCTTCGATTTTTAAGATCTGTTTTTCGATTTCTTTTATATCATTATTAAATGTCTCTTCGTCAATTTGTAATTGTCGAACAGTTACATTGAAATTCTTTATGACTGATGTTGTGACTGAAATTTGGTTTTTAAGTAAGTTCTCCAATTGGTGTTCGTCATTATTAAGTTTATTAATACAGTTTAGATAATATTCGCCGTCTTCAGCATCTAGATTGCCGGTGATTGATTCAAATATTGAACCTATACCGTTCAAGAGTCCGCGTTTGTAGCGTTTCGTGTCGAACAGTATTTCATCGAATTTATTCTTTATGGACTTAGAAATTTGCGTTAATAGACTAAGGTGTGTTTTAACTTCACTTGTGAAGGTTACCATGTCTAAATATGCCGGGTCAAGAGTAATGAAGATTTTATCTAAGATTTTGTCGTTCCTGTCAATAGCTGTCTTGAGTGTGGAAATGTTCTTATGTACTAGTAACGTCCATTTCTTGTGGGAGATTACAATGTCAGTGTCTCGGTGGTAATACACTCCGATAGTGTTGTTTATTGGCGTTATTGAATATTGGGATACTGCTGATCCGAAACCGAAAACCGAAACCTGAAAATAAAGTTTAATTTTCAAAATAAGGTTTCATCCTGTCAAAGTTAACTTTAGTTGTCTGGTCTGTTTCTGGATTAGATAAAAGTGCTGAATTTTTAAAGATTTCTTTAATTTCGAATGGGCCGTTAAATTTGTTTTGTAATTGGTCTTTGATCTGAGATTCTTTTACATAGACTTTGTCTCCAATTTGGTAATCTGGTCGTTTTCCGGGGACGTGTTTGTCAAAACGAATTTTGGCTTTCGCTTTTTGGTCTTGCGTACGACTACGTGCTATTTTATAATAATGCGAGATTCTATTGTTGAGGTCTCTAACATACTTAGTTATCACTTCTTTTTGATTGTACAACGTTTCGGGTGGTCTACAAGATGTGTGTCCGAATACTAATTCGTATGGACTAAAACCATGAGTTTTGTTGACCGAATTATTGTAGCAGATTACTGCGTAGGGTAAAATAGTCAGTGGGTGCTCGTCGGGGTTTTCGGCTTTATGGACCCTAATCATTTCAGCTAAGGTAGCATGAAATCGTTCTATCGATCCGTTAGATTGAGGGTGTCCTACGCTTGAATACGTTAGTTTTATATCGTATAAGGTACAGAGATCTTTTAATAGTCTATTATCAAATTCGCCACCATAGTCACAATGGACTCTCAAAGGGGTGCCATAGTGCTGGAAATATAGTAGTAAGGTGTTTACTACGGATTTTGCAGATTTATCTTGTATAGCATGAGCTTGGGTAAATTTAGTTAACTCGTCGCGAATAGTAAGAGCATAATTTCGAGTTGGGGTTTGGAATATGTCGATGTTAATTCGTTCAAATGGCGTTCTTGGTGTTTCCGTAATTACTAAAGGGCTAGTCATGTTTTTGCGATATATTTTATTCTTTTGACAAATTTCGCAAGATTTGATAAAGTTTTCGACATCTTTAGATAATCCTTGCCAATTATATTTGTTTTTAATTCTCCGCATCGTTTCATTTATTCCACGGTGAAGATTATTTTTACCACAGTGATGCTGGTCTAAAATGATCGGGATTTGATCTTCGTCGGGGGTCTGAACGATATTTTGGCATATTACAATTTTTAGGTCCTTTTCTGCGAAAATAAACGATAGCATTTCGAGAATAGGGAGATCTAAGTTGTTTTCAACATAATATGTTTTGGAAAGATCTAAAAGTAACTTTTCTTTTATCGATTTAATATCGAATGGTATGGGAATAATAAAATGTTTCCTAAGCTTGACCGATTAGCATGAGGTTATGATGTTTTTGTGATCTTTTCGATAGCATTTCGAGAATAGGGAGATCTAAGTTGTTCTCAACGTAATACGTTTTGGAAAGGTCTAAAAGTAACTTTTCTTTTATCGATTTAATATCGAATGGTAAGGGAATAATAAAATGTTTCCTAAGCTTGACCGATTAGCATGAGGTTATGATGTTTTTGTGATCTTTGTCTAAAAGCTGTTTGTTTGAAGTTTTGCTTTTAGAATAATCTATTAAAAATTTTATTTTTATGTTAGAATTTCTGTGCGATTTATTGATCAGTTGTTTCGTCAATGTTTTAATGATCTCAGGCTTCACCATTTTTTTTATATTCAGTAAAATTATTTGTTTTTTTTTTTATTCTTCTTCTGGAAGACGTATTGTATACGTATTAATTATTGTATTGTAATCGATGCGCGATGTACTGATTTAAATAATACGTTCTAGTTTAAGTTACAATTCAATTTTGAAAATATATCGGTCTGTTTTCTTTTTGAGTGTTATTATTAAGTTTAATCTTTTTGTGTTACATGTAAAATGTATATAATGAGACATTATAAACATTACAACATAAAGCTAAGGAGTTAGGTATCGCACAATTCTTGATAATATGTTTTTATTTAAAACATGCAAGACGTGCTTCTTATAAGAAGGTTTAGATTACTGGAAATTTCTTGAATTTGGTTTAAGTATATCCTATGTCATTTTTATAATAAAATTAAATTGATTAAAATTATAATTAAACTGTTCAATATTTCTATTTCCTACAATTATTAAAACTTTATTGAAGAAAAGAAAATTATTGAATGATTTTTCGATGAAAGAGAAATAAATTGAAAGTATCTGTTTATAGAAATTGTTTTAAAATTAATTTAAGTTGGTATATAAGTTTCCTTTATAAAATTTTAAAATATTTAACTTAATTATAGGTAGTTAAAATTTGAATAGTTGACAAAAGGTAAATGAATTTAATGTAAGATGGTTACGATTAAATATAGCTAATTTGAAATATTTACTTGACTGAAATGTTTTATTTGGTCAATAAAAATAAATTCCTACGACATAATTTTTGAAATAGTTTGTTTCCAAAAATACTTTTTTTGTATATAATATTTGATTTTCTTGTTTTTGTTTCAAAGGGTCGATATACGGTTGAGACAAAACCGGGTATTATAAATTAAATTTAAATATAGATCTAAATTTTTGGATAGGTTCGAATTTCAGATTTGAAAATTCTATGATTTTAGGTATTGCTTTAATAGATGTTAAAAATAGATTTTCCTCATTTGGCCTCATAATCTTGTGTGGTTTATAAAACTTTGTTTTATTTTAATTACGAGAAATTGTGTGATTGGTTCTTAAATTATTCTTCACATCATTAAGCATTTTCCTAATTCTCGGTTTGTTAGGTATTCTGTCGATTTCAAATGTAGTTTTTGAATCGAATGTCTTTCTCTTAGGAGTGATTATTTTCGTTTGTAATTTGGAATAATTTTTCAAGGTGTTAAAATCTACAGTTGTCAAATTAGGTTTTTTGGTGGTATGCGATTTTGTATACGAAAGAGAATTATTTATTAGTTGGTTGGCATTGTCATTATTAAGATTAAAAATTGATTTAAATTTTTGTATCGGTTCCAGTTCTAAGTCTGAAAAATTGATAGATTTCGGAATGGTATTTGCGTTGATTACTGTTGTGAAAAATGCTCCGTTTTCATTTACTTTAATAAGAGCATTAGGTAAGCGAACTTTCTCTGTCTCCTGAGCTAACAGTATAGCTTCAGTGTTCCGCAAATTACATTTTAATTTAAATCTTTTTTTCATGCGTGGTTCTATGGAAATTATATTTTGGTTTTTGTTTTCGCGAGGGGTCTCTGAAATTGGGATTTGAGAATTACTAATATTTTTTATTGGTGGTTCCGGTAGATCTCGATTTACTTCAAAAAGAGGAACAGTTTTAAAGTTAGTAATTAACTTGTTGTTATTCATGTCAATAACGCATCTATAATGTTTGAAAAAGTGGGCTCCTAATAATCCGTCGAATTCGATGTCTAAATCGCAAATGTATACTTTATGCGGATCATTAGCTGTAAAAGGTATAAGAACAGATTCGGTTATCGCAATTTTTTGTTCTGTTATACCTTGTATAACAACGTTCTCGGGAGATCTGCGCTTATAATTTTCGGCAAGTTTTGGTTTAAATATTGATATGCCTGCACCGGTATCGAGTAACATTTTGAATCTATTTGTAACGTCTTTAATATAATAGAGGTTTCTTGAATTTACAGTTAGAGATGGATACGAGATTACATTAAAATTTGTTCTAGATGGTTCAGGGACGGACTGGGGTTGTCCTTTAAATTCATGGTTTGAATTTGACTCGACATTTGGTCGATTTGGGAATCCGGTTGTTGTGTTGGAGTATCTGTAGGATACTCCGGGCCTTGGTGAAAATCCGGTTGATTAAAAGAATAATCCGTATTAGGGTTTGGTGAATAATCGAAACAATTTTCATATTGATTTGGTGGGTAATCAATATGATTCTCGTATTGGTCTGGTTGATTATAAGCATGTGGATTTTGATAATCCCCATTACCAGTAAAATATTCTTGGGAATGTACCTCATCATTAAAATTAGAATTATTTTGGAAATTTTCAAAACTATCAAATTGTTGGTAGCTTTGATCACAATAAGAATTATAATTGTCATAATTTTGTGCATCATAGTAATTATCAAAATTAACATGGTGAGTTTTTTGAGGATTTTGACGGTTAAAATTTGAAGGTTGTTGATTGGGAGGTCTTTGTTGATAATTTGGATTAGGTCTTATCACAGAAGGCCTATTTTGTTGGGGAGAATTATTTTGCGAGAAATTTTGTTGCGGGGCAAAGTTGCCTGGGCTATAATAATTTGATGGACTTTGAAAATTTGGCCTAGAAAATTGTTGTAAATTGGGCCTAGGAAATTGTGTTGGAGTTCCACCAAAATTGTTTTGCCTGTAGTTGGGATTTTGCTGTGAAAATTGCCTTGCGCGACATTCATTAAAATTATGTCCATTTCGTTTGCAGTAGTTGCAAAACTGCTGTGAATTTGGACGTCTTTGCTGGGTTTGCACGGAATTTTTGTTAACTGATTTATTGGGAAATTTTTGTGATTCGAAATATGAGAGTTGAAGTTCTCGTTTAACTCTACTAATAGCATCTAACATATTTCTGGGGTTACCTGCACGAATTATTTGACCTAATTTGGGTTCAAGTCCGGTAAGTAACGTATTCAGTGTCATTGTTTCAATAAGGCGTGATTGTGCATTTTTCTCTTCTAATGTCAAGGATTGTTTTTGCACAGCGGCGTGCATTTTGGCATTATGAGTTTGAAGACGAGAAATAAAAATAAGTGCGGTTTCATTTTGCAATTGATGAACTCTTTGCAAATCCTGTATAAGCGCTGTTAGGTCGCGTGAATCGCCAAAGTGCGCCTCGAGCAAGCTTTTTATTTCTGCCCAAGTAGCAGGGTTTCGCGAATTTATGAGTTCTGACGCTTTTCCGCGAAGCTTATTTTTTATATGTAGAGTCACTAAAATTCTCTGATCGTCTACTGCCATGCCTTGAGCATGAACACACGCAGAGATAAATGTATGCAAAAATATGGGGTTCCCATCGAACTCAGGTATTATAGAAAAGATTTCACTTAACTTGTAGGGTTCGATGTTTACTGTTTCATTCATTGTAACGTTCTGATTTTCATTTTCAGTGACTTGATTGTCAGTCATTTTTAATATGTTATTATTTAACTTTTAAAGAAAAGGAAATTTTAATTAATAAAAAAAATTATGAGGTGGAAAGCAGAATGATACGGCACTGGTGTGACAAATGTTTCACAAACTTATGATTTACTGATTAGCTTGGAATGCGTTTTAATGCAAAATAAATGTTAAGTCTGAAATATTTCTGTGTTGTAAAATTTGAACTTGAAATCTGATATATTTGAATATATTAAATTTCCTGATAAGTTTAATGAGACTTTCGCTAATCTGGGTTATAGAACTGCTGTTCTTTATATTACGTTACGTAAATTGAAATAAATTGAATGAATGGTTTTGAAAAAATGTAAAATGTAAAGCACAAAATAAACGAGATGATTCTTATTTGTACTTACATCAATATTTTCATCTCCGTGGAGTCTTGTAGTTGAATGCGACTTCGTAAAGCGGGCTCCGTCTGTCTGACGTCGAAGACACCAACTTGTGTGACCAGGGATGATTTCTTACTTGCTAAAGTTTTGTTGCTTGTTGAGTGATTGCTTCTTGTGTGGTTGCTTCTTAAAATTAATTGTTGATTTGATTGTTGAAATGTTGCTTGTTGATTTGTTGCTTGTTGCTTGAAAAAAATTGTTTCTTTGAATGTTGAGTTGTTGTGTGCTGTGTCCGGGTTCTTTTTCTTCTTAAAGAATTGAAATTCACCACTCCTGCCCTAAAGTGCTCCTTGTTCTTCCAGTCTTTCCCTCCAGTTAGGCACCTTTTGCAGATGTTGTCCTTATTCTCTCGGGTAGTTTCTGGTAGTTAGGCACCGGTACAGGGTGTTTTGAAGATCCTTTTCGACTGCGCCAAATTTTGTTAGATCACAAGCGACACAACTAACTTTTTAAAAACTTTATTTAAAATTAAAGGATAGTACGTACTATCCTGATAATGAAGTGAAAGCAACAAAGTGAGTATTATAACTATGCTAAGTGAGTATGATAACTGAAGTACAATTGCTGCGTTACATATATTTATAACTTTAAAAATGCTGACTTGAAGAGTCTTAGAACAAAGGAATATTGTGAACGAGCCTGTGAATCAGGTGATGTTGAGTTAGCAAAAGGAGCAGCTGCCATATGAAATATGATACGCCTGATAAGGCTACTTTCATATGACTCTAAATATTATAAGTTACTTGTTGATATTTTATATAACATATATGTCTAAAGAGAATTGAGTCAGTGATGATAGGTATCTAGACAATGTCAAAAGTCGATTTAATTTGATTTGCTACTAATAATGACATCTGGTTGGTGCAAGAATCCCAGAAAATTGCATTTAATTGACTTTCGTGTTAATGAGTAAATAATCGTTATAAGCGATGTTCTCAACGATATAGTTCGAGCACGAGCAAAATGGTTCAAAGGCTTTCATTATATGGTCCATTTTCTATATAGTACAGGAGCCAACGTGCACCTAACACATTTTTAATAGCTAGAGACATTACCAATTATTCCGTTCCTTAGAGCTTGGCAAACAAAAATAGTGATATGAGATTTTGTGTTAGTGGTGGAAATGTTACTAGATGACTGTTGAATATTCTCATAGTTGAAGGAAGTATTTGTATAAAGCTGACATGTATCGATTACCTAACTTATCACATAGTGAGTATAGAAATATGATTGGCGTGTATATCGGTTGGTGGGTTTCCAGAGGCAGAAACATTTAACCCGCGAGATATTTCACTGTGAATGACATATTTGTAACAAGCTGTTTATTTTATCAATTAATTGCCACTTGGTAGTTACAAAAATACGATTAGCATACATATCGGTTGGTGCTTTAAATATTGCAAACAACACCGTCATTATTTGTGAAAATTAATCATTGATATCAAATCTTCATCTAACTCAGGTTTGCAAATTAAGGTTTTAGTCATACTTTTTTTGTTTCAATTGGCACACTTAGATCAAAAAAGAGAATGCAACAACTTCATGGCTTAAATAATATAAATGATTTTTAAACTTTTGTTAAGCAGTGCGAGAGATATCACCATCGATAGTTTGATGGTTACTAAATCTTGAAAGAACCCTGAAATCTTGATAAGGTGAGCCGAACAAAACCTCGATTCATATATACAGTATGTCCGCGGATGGGGTTTACAAGAGGTGTAATGGCTAAAATTTTTAACTTTTCGAGAAAATGTTATTCTTTATAAAAGTTTTTGCTTGCCTAAAAAATAGTAATGACGTTGAGAAAAATAATATTTTTTATACGGGGTGATCAAAAATTACAAAAACTTATAATTTCGTAAGAGTAAACTGGTTCTATTTTTTATTTTGAAACAAAATGTGAAATAAAAAAGTTGTTTCAAATTATATAGTCTGTCCAAATCCAAAATTTCATTTAAATGTTGCAATGTTTCCGAAATTAGTGAATTTTTAGTAAAAAATAATTGTAGGTTTTTATCAAATTTATATTTAGCTAATTGCATTCGAACAAGAAAATAAATACTAGATAAACAATTTTGAATTTATTAAACTCCATACATATTTGAAGATTCTGACTTTATTGAATATCACTATTCAAAAATTCCTCCACCAAATTGAACGCATGTTTCTAATCGTTTTCGAATGTTGTGAAAACTACTTCTAACTTCCTCAATGGAAATTGATTGCACAGCTGCCGAAATGCGCTCCTTTAGAACTTCAACGTCATTGTCTATGGGTTCTCGGTAAGTAATTTGTTTTAGACGGTCCCAGAGAAATGTATCCGCAATAGTCAAATCTGGGCTTCTTGGGGGCCACCGAACTGGACCGCTGCGTCCAATCCACCTTTGCCCAAATTTGCTATTAAGCCAATTACGTACGATGCAGGCATGATATGCCGGACATCCGTCCTGCTGAAAATACATTCTGTTACGATACTCCAAATTCTTCTAATTGATCAGAAAAGAATGTATTAAGCATGCGTAAGTAAGAATTACTATTGCACGTATTCTCAAAAAAGTATGGTATGAGATAGCGCACCAAACATTTACTTTTCTTAAATATTGCCTTCCGGTAGAAATTCTAAATTCGGGGTTGGTCTCACTCCAATACCTTACATGTTGTGAAGCTATAGTCCCATTTGTAGAAAAAGTTGACTCGTCGGAGAACATAATAAATTTATAAAAATTTGTGGTGCCACTTAAAATTTCATTTCCTACCCATAAACAGAAATCTAATCGTTTTGCTTCATCTCCTTCTTCTAAGGTATGGTTAAAATGTGGTTTGTATGGAAAAATTTTATTTTCTTTCAAAATTTTTTGAATGCAACTTTTTTTAACCACCTCCAAATGCCGGGCTCGATTTCTCAACGAAAGTTTGGGTTCTTCAGCAACAGATGCCAACACTAATAATGTGGCAGCGTCATTTTGATCATATTTTTTTTCTTTTTCTTTACGTCAAGCACCGAACCAGTTTTTTTAATTTTTTTTACCAATTTATGAACTGCCATTCTCGAAACATACAGAGTGGGAAATCTCTCACTGAATTTTTCAATAACGTAACGGTATGAACTTTTACCGTCTCCATAACACTGTACTAAAAAAATTCTCTGCTCAACAGTTAACATTTTAAAAATTAATTTTTAATGCAGATATGTCTTGATATGAGACGTAACTAGGTAACAACGCACCTAACAATTAAATGGGGCGTCTAGATGCAAACCTTTCTTTATGCATGTAATATTGTCATTTCCAGTAAAAGCCAAAAAACTTTTAAACAAATTAATGAAATTTTGGATTTGGCCAGACCATATCATTTGAAACAAGTTTTTTATCTCACATTGTTTTTTAATAATAAAAAATAGAACCAGTTTACTCTTACGAAATTTTAAATTTTTGTAATTTTTGATCACCCCGTACAAAAAATATAATTTTTCTCAACGTCATTACTATTTTTTAGGCAAGCAAAAACTTTTATAAAGAATAACATTTTCTCGAAAAGTTAAAAATTTTAGCCATTACACCTCTTGTAAACCCCATCCGCGGACATACTGTATATGCTAACAAAATACAAATATCGCAGAACACGTTTTCTTCTTCAACTGACAATTCGAATTCATACTGGAACAGTGAGTAGATAGCTTTTGCCATTCATCTCGCATGATGGACAGCTCCTGGAACATTAAGCGATATTCCCAGGCGACTTGGTGTTTCTCCGAGTAATACAGCTGTTAATTCGAGAAATTGTCTATAATTATCTCGTGGTTGCTATCCTCTAACGTAATTTTAACAACATTGATGATCGGCGATACATCATTCTGATTTAAGTGTTTCCTGGTTCTACAACTTTTGTTTCCAATGTTTTTTTTTTAAATAAGACATAATCAAATACAATTTATTTCTATATCCACATACATAGATGTACATTTTAATATTTAAGGGCAAGGGGGCACCCTTTCCCTTTACTCTATCGGGCTGAAACCTTACATTAATTATTTTTTCATCAAATGGAACTAATCTAGAGGGACCTCCCAAAATATTTACACCAAATAATTTGTACCTTTTTACCAAATTTTCAAATATTATTAAGTTGTCTAATGATCCGTTAACATTTTCCTCAAAATACATTATTTTAGAACATATTTTCGAAAAATCATGTTTACCTCATGTCACCCCGTCATTGCAATGATTTCCAGATCGGAGCGGCAACCACATTCTGGTTAACTTTTTTTTATCTTATAATATCCTTAATACTATTTGGCCTTTTACTTCGGTCGTAAAGACACGCGTTTTAAGTGAATCCCATGAAATCTCGAACAAACTCTGGTAAAAACGGCGAAAAACATGTGGGAATGTGTTGAATTAAAGTGTAACGATTCAAAATATCTATTAATTAAAATTATCAATTATTAAAACAAATAAGTGGTTTTCACGAAAGACTGATGTTGGCTACTCGTGCAGATTCTTGAACCATGGGCACTTTGAAAATAAGAACGGAACTTGAACTAAGTAGTGATGATTTCTGACACATTTACAATATTTTTTTGATAAACCAGTAACAGTGTCCAGTCATTGAATCTTCTAGGTGGACGAACATATTACCATGCGCTGTCGTCTATCACCAAGTCAACGTTCTACCCGAATTACATTTTGAAGCAGGTTAGAGACTTGCATCGTGTTTCCTTTTAATAAGCAGCTATTTAGGTGACATTTGACCAGAGTTAATTGCCTGGAAAATTTTGAGGGTGTTAATTTAAATTCGGAAATATTTGTTAGGCTATGTTTTGGTTTCTAATTTGACAAATGTCAAAATCCAATTTAGGGATTTTTATTGAATAGCCTGAGAAACAAGTTCGCGCAAAATCTAATTTTTTTTGTTCAAAATTAGCAAAAAAGGGCAGACATTTTAAATCCTGGAGGAACAGATAGTAGTTCTCCAGTTCCTGTAATTCTGAGGGAGAGTTAAGACCTAAGAACAACTAAGGTTAGTGCTTAATTACTATAATTACCGTATTTAAAAATGTTTGCATCAGTTTACCTGGAAAATTTCAATAAGTTTACTTTTTCAGGTTTTTTTTGTATCGTTGATTTTATCGATTTATGATATCAAACCATTTAGTAAGAAATATCTGCTTAAATTTGGAGTCACCCTTTGCCTGTTGAGATTGTTAATTCTGCATGTCATACCTGTGTTCAGCGTGCCGCATGCGAAGGTTTCAGATTTGGTGGCCGAGGCTAGCTGCAGGGGGATAGTTCATCCATGGTAGACTCAAATACGGTAATAATATCAGCCCCAAAGTGAGTACGCTTTTCGAATTCCCATTTAATCGCCCTCAGCGTTACAAAGAACTGTTGCCAATTAACAGCATTTAAATTTGACCTTGTCTGCACCTGGGATTAGTCCAGATTGTTACAAGCTGTGTCTCAGCTTTCTGTGATTTAGATACGAGTAGCGTTTTGTAAGAACTATTATCGCCCTTCTATAGTAACATCGAATGAGTTAGTCTGTTTTTTATTGTAACCAGCCCTCAGCATTATAATTGTTATTTCACGTTTTCGTTTAGCGATTTAAGTATAAATAATTTTCTTGTTAGTTTTCTATGCTCTAAGTTAATATACTGCAACTTTGATTTTAATCTGTAAAGATTAATGGGAGTATTGCCTTCCAAACTATGTGCTTTGTAAAGCCATGAACAGCTGTTTGCGGTGAACCCTGAAAGTAAAGTCTTTATATAATTCTCATACATTAAGTACATTTATCAATTTTTTTAGGGAAACAATGTCTATGTATTAGTACTCACCATTTTAGGTACTTGGCTTTTTCAGAGTAATTGCTGCAGTTTGTGTGTGCGTGTAACACGTTATTTGCTATTTTACCATTATATTTATTAACATTTTTACACATTTATACCTTAAATTATACATTTTCATACGTGGATTTTTCTCAGATTTTTGTTTGTGTTGTTTCTCATCTCCAAATTCTGTAATTTAATTGTGACTGGCTTATAAATTAATTATTGTTAACATCAATTTTTTTTGTAAGAAAAGGTTATTTTACAGTAACTACTGACGGATGACATAACCTTATTCACGACCCGCCGCAGACATTAATGAGCTGCCGCGTTGGCGGATTTTTTCAGTCACCGCTGCCGACCGTTAGGCCGGTCGCGAATCACCAACGTCACAAAAGTGTGGACAATCCTATATTAGTTGATATACATTAGCATAAATTTGGCTATTTCATATAGCTGACATTTGATATTTAATTATAGCATATATAGCAACTCAACAAAGGGTACAAACATCTGACAACATAAGATGTCTCTACTAAAAGAAAATAAACACGTGCAATGGGACCAGTGCCTAATAAAGTGCATCACGTCATAAACTCGTAAATTAGCCTGCAACAATAAACTATAGAAAATGTAGTGACAGATATACCTACGAAGTGAGGTATAAATAAAGAAATCAGAGGATAGACTAGCAACCAAAGACCAGGCGATTACAAAAGCTAAGCTGCATTAATTTAATTTGTTAACTTAACATAATAATTTAATTTATTAACAACCCAATTTATTAATTCAAAACATTGTATTTTCTTCTCAACCTCAAAAATAAACCTGTGCTAAATAGAAGGCAGGTAACAGAGTAGAAGAATATGTGGAATTGGAAAGCTAGTCGCTAGTGTTTATTAGTTTATTTCTTTATCAAAATTGAAAAATAAAATAAAATGTAAAATTGAAAGGGTATTATACATAGGTAATGAAATATAAAAATACCCGGAATTGGAAAGCGGCAGTTGAAACTAATTACTACAAAATATTCTTTCGGGCCTCTTTCTCATAACCCGCTGCAACAAGTTCTTCTTACCGCGAAACAGGGCTCTTCCTTGCAGACACAGCAGCAATGTTGACCTTACGCTGGCAAATCAATCAATCAGTAATATCCTTCATACTATTTGAAACCAAAAAAGTCCGATTGGTTAATTAATGAATTTTATTCTTTGGAAAATGTATGAATATTCATGTAAAACATCAAAGCCAAAGTTTTACTGACAACACTCACATTATTGTTGCAATAACTATTGGATACCATTGTATTTACATTTTCTGGTGAGAGAAATGTTTAGTGATAAATAAAATTGACAAATATTTTAATACACATTTTTACACAAATAGCTAATAAATACCCAATATTTATTCACAGTAAGTGTTGTATTTTATTGTGATAAATTTAATTTAAACTAAAGTTGCTGCATTCCTATATGCATATGCACATATTTTATTCATAGAATATTGGTATTTGAAAAATGAAATATATAACTTTATAAAATGTGGATTTTCAATTCTACCGCAAAGTTAATTAATATATGTAATATTTGTATAAATTTGTTATATTCTGATACCCCTCACTTTTCTATTTTTAGCGTTCAAAAAAATTTGTATCTATCTGTATTCTGAAATAAAACTAAAATATCAATAACCTGCATACTATGATACAAAAACAAAGGTGATCTTTCTTTCAGTTCCGTTCCCCCTGAATTCAAATTTATATTGTTTAGTAGGTCCAGCTGTAATATTTTTTAACTTATCAAATATTACATATACTCCGGATATGCATCTTTATGATTACTAATGCCAGCGTGGTGATCATTCCTTACTCAGTAGACTGTGACTTTTAATGCCATGAAAACATTGTTTGATATTGTGTATTATTATTTCATCAAAATGGATTACATAGAAGCAGAAAAGTTTGAAGTATTTTCACTTTGTGTACAAATGATAGGAATAAAAACGCGGCGAGAAGAGAATGCCATTATATCTAAATCATCCCGCTCCCAGTGAAAACATATTTTTGGAATTCTCATCGGCATGTGAGACACAATGAAAGTCTTAAAAGAAGAAACATATTAGAGTAAACGAGAATTAGGAATTTGACATTTTGATCTAGTTTGAAGATAAATTCAAAGCTTTTACTAATCACGTACTATGGACACATTAATTGTCGATTTTCATAGCAGGGATTCTCAATGGAAAATACAAACGTTCTTGGGAGAACAAGTATCGATGATAAAGGAATTGTTCAAATTCAAAACTTTGGTAAAAAATGTGTTAAACTATTATGTAGCATTTTTCAAAATAAAATTGTACGATCCATAATTGATTATTATACTTTAACAGTAAAAAGATATCTACACGCGATTCGTCCAGGGGTAGCAGAGTTTTTGGAGCAACAATGTTTCTGCTGAGGAACTTAATGATATAATTTGGCAGCAGTGCGGAGGGCCCCCACACAGTGGTCTGGATGTTGTAGAGCATTTAAATGGTCCACTTGATATGTAGATTAGTAACCGAGGCCCCATTCCACTCCATCAGCCCTTATTTGACTAAATACGTTTTTGTGAGCCTTTTAAAGGAGAAAGTTAATAATAAGTTTAATCAGTGTTCAAATGTTTACAACTAAAATTAGGGAAACAGTTTGCGAATTAAACATGACAAGGACAGAACAATGTAGCGTCGTTTGAAACTTTCTAAACAATATAGGAAAAACGTACGATTTTTGTGTTTTAAATACCGCTATAAACAATTTTTATAGTTAATGAACCTCATGCTGTAGCATTGTTATTTTAATGTTATAAATTAGGTACTATTATTCTTCTCAGTATTCTATTTTTATTTCTATAGTACTTCATACTTTTGTGTTTCAACTACAGTCCATCTGTCATTTGGTTCGGAAAAATTGCGCATACACTGAATTTTTAATATGCTATTTCTGGTGGTCAGAAAGGTAAAATCCCAAGCTGGCGTGTCCCCACCTGTTTCGGAATCGCCGCGTTATCTTGAAAAAAACTTTAGGATCGATTTATCTTGTTTCCTGTTGGCGGCAGAAAAAATGAGTAAAGAATTATAGAATACTGCAACATTTTTGTCTCAGTCCAAACTCTCCGTAGTTACTTTAAAAAATAGGTATAGGGCGCCAAAGTGTCCAAAAATTAGTGTGTATTTAGACCTTCAGAAATTGATTTAAACCGAAAATTATTTCATGAAACATGTACATCTCGAAAATCTATCAAATATGTTTATATTGTTTATAACTGTTCTCAACAGCGACTAGAAGTTCGATACGCATTATAATATCCTTTCGAAATTTGCCGTTAACCGAAATAATAAAATCCAACTTTGATACAACATGGCGTAAAAAGTAAATACATTACCTACTTCAAAAGCATGAACTTTAACTTTCGGAAACATTATGACGACCAACGAGAAACTTGTGTTGTTTGAAAAAACTGTAGTAAAAAACAGTTTAAACAATTCGTTTCGGAATGTTTTGTTATTCGCCATTTTGAAAACGCTCAATGTTATAAATTATTCAGGAAAGAACGTGCTTCAATTTTTAATCGTGAAAATATAAATAAATCGAATTTAGGAAAAATAATACACACATTTTTGTTACAATGACAAGAACTTTCGATGCATACGACTTTTTACTATTTTCTACATGAAAGATCCTGTAATAACTTTATAAATTTCACCCATTCTTTATGAGTATGGAGCTTTTAGTAGCTGTAACTCAGAGGATGGTGAGAAAAGTTATAAACACATATACGTGTGCAATAAAATAAATGCAATAATTTCAATTTCGAAACATATTCATGTACATATATGTTTCTCTCATAAATAAATATTAGCGTACAAGCTGGCATATAACCAACCCTCTTTTTAAAATGCAGATTGCAATTATTTTACTTTTAAAATATTTTTCCATGTTATTAATTTATTAACATTTTCCAAGTACCAAATGAAGTGGAATATTTTCATGTGATTTGCTTTCATAACCATACACTTAAAAAATATATTTTACAAAAACAAAGTTACAAAAGCCAAGCTTCACAAAATCGAGAAATTGTACAGTCAGATTGTTGTCGAATATGATTTTTTTTTTATTATTTGATTGAAGACGGTTCACTTCTCTCGCTTACCGATGGCAAGTATTGTAGACATGAAGAAATAACTCACCGAGACTTCTTCGGATTTTGTTATTTCTAACTAAGTAGAATGCGAAAGTTAAGGTCTTTCAATTCCGCCAGCCTGTCTGCCGGATAATCATCCTATGGAATAATTTAACTATGGTGGAAATTTGTAGAGGTGGTTGTAGTATTTACAACCTCAATTGGAACAGCACGGAACTAAAGGATTTTACGGGGTATTGTCAATATATCGCTTCACATTGAATGAGAGAGTACAGAATTTTACAGATTTATATTCACCACTTCTCGTCTACAGTCCACGTAGACTTGATCCGCCTGTCACAGAAATATAGGTGGGATTAGATGCTTAGCGAATTTGATTCGTCAACACCAACCATGTTGACAGTATTTGCATGCCATAATATATAAAACAAAAAATACGTATGAACTATTTGTATCGTACGATCTCTACGAGGCAATGCAGTGCAGCCAGGTAGCCTTATGAATTACTTAGTTCTAGTGAACTTGTGAACAAATTATTAGTTTTATCACTGTGTTTGAGTGACGATTTTGATACAGAGCCCATACAAACGGAATTTGAAAATAAAGACTTACACGTTCAAACACAAAGGGTTATTTTGAACATTTACTCGTGTTTAAAAGGCGAAAATATTGATTCCTCATATAATCAAATTGTGAAGAGGATTTGTGAATTATCCAAATTTAGCCGTACTGCAATTTATAGTGTTTATAGAGCCGGGGATGTGGTTGATCATTCTATTAAACGGAAAAGAGCTGGACAAAAACTTAAAAAACTTGATAACGCGTCCAAAGATGTCATTTGTCGATTTGTGCATGACTTTTACAATGAACTGAAGGTGCCCACATTAGAAATAATTAGAGATAAGTTATGCGACTATCTAGATTATATCTATAAATCATTAGATACTTTGCGAAACGATTTGCTCGAATGCGGTTTTAGGTACAAAACTTTGAACAAACGAATGGTAGTTGTGGAATCAGCACGCATCTTTGATCATCGGCACGAGTAGCTGCGTAAAATAAAAGAATGCCGAGATGCAAATAGAGACATAATTTATCTTGATGAAACATGGTTTGACACCCATGATGTAGTTCAATACGGTTGGATAGATAACATCAAAAAGTGTAATTTAAGTGCTCCATGTTCTAGGGGAAAAATAATTATAATTCTACATGCTGGAAGTGAAAACGATTTGATTCCAAATGCGTTGTTGTTGTCTGCAAAAAATATCAGGCAATCCTCTGCCGACTCCCACAAGGATATGACAGCCGAATTATTTGAGAAGTGGGCAAAGGGACAGCTGTTGCCAAATATCCCACCAAATTCTGTAATTGTTATGCGTCATACCTTTCGCGGCAACACACAATAATTCCGAACATCAACACAAGAAAAGAATTTATGAAAGTTAAAGGCTTGGAAATACCGGAAAAAAACACAAAAAGGACTTTATTAGAACTGGTTGGAATGCAAAATTTTAAAAGAGAATATGCTGTTGAAAATATTTTTGAAGCACACGGTCATACTATTTTACGTCTGCCTCCATATTATTGCGTTTTCAACCCCATTGAAATGGTGTGCGCTGATGTAAAAACAAGACTACGTCAATATAATGAATCCCCATAATTAAGTGAGTCTGTTTTAAAAAATATAAAGATAATAGTAGACGAAATAGGGAAAAGCGATATATGGAGGAAGTGTGTATCCCATGTGATAAAAAAGAAAATGAATACTCTGTATTACCACTTATCATTTCAATTATTATTAACGTAAATACCGATTCAAGTTCTGAAAACTCGGATAGTGACGAATGAAATATTGCTTATTTAGAGTTCATAGACAAATCTTTTTTGAAATTCGTTTATTTAACATCGACCTATTTCCGCTACTGAGACCAATTACCGATGCCAGGAGACGAGTTCCCCTTTAAAATTTTGCCGAGTCTTTCCTTTATAGAATAGTAGAAATTTTCTAGCTGCCTAACATCATGATACTGCAAAGTTCATAGTATCATGGCCTAACATGTAATAAAACCAGACGGTCGCTGCTTTACACCCCTTCGGAAGGATTATATACCATCAATCCAACTCCCGCCTAAGATTACATAACTTTGCCATTAGAAGATAGAACGAGAGGTAGGTCACTAGACAATAGACGTAGCCTCAATATGTCATTTATATGACTTATCAAATGTGATAAACATTTTTTTTTCATTAATCCCTTCTACTGAATAGAGGTATTATAGAAATTCCCATCTTTAACAATTAAAAAATAATTATTTAGTATTTAAAGCATTTTTACATTTCTACTGCCGCCGCCTATGTCCTATAAAGGAGATGCCAACATTACTCCGAGTTTTCGTTTTTATGTTGTCCCAATTGAGATCATATATACTTTACTGAAATCTTTCCCGTTTGGCACCTCATATTTATTATTTATGTTTCAATAATAATAACAATAATAACAATAATAATAATAATAATAATAATAATAATAATAATAATAATAATAATAATAATAATAATAATAATAATAATAATAATAACTTCTGTTTAGGCAGCACGTCGATAAACCCATGCACGGTGTATACTATAAGAACGTAGAAACACTGGGTTTGTCGACTAGGCTGACATTTGCCTTTTTAAGGTCAGCCGGGCTAAAGTCGGAGACCGAGGGATTTATTGTGGCCTGCCAAGATGGTGTAATTAACACGTTGGTCTACCGAAGCCGCGTAATGGGTGTAGAGGTTCCTGATATAAGCTGTAGGACCTGCCACCAGGCGCCGGAGTCGCTCATGCATTTACTTTCTGCATGTCCGATATATGCGATTTCGGCCTACATCCAACGCCATAACGCGGCATTACGGGTGCTGTACTATCATCTACGGCACTCGTACGGGATAGACCAAACACCAGTGCTGCCTTACGTCCCCGGAGATATTGAGTCCGTTGTCGAAAACGAGAGGTGCCGAATTTATTGGAACTACTCGTTTCCGACAGTCAGGCTAATTCAGGCCAACAAGCCTGACATAGTCCTCCTCGACCATCAAAACAAGGTGATGTTTGTGATCGAGTTCTCGGCACCCGCTGAGCCAAACATCGCTTTGAAAGAGGAGGAAAAACGGACCAAATACCGTGATCTCCGGTACGAGCTCCAAGTGCTGTACCCAGGCTACTCTGTCAAGATGGTCGTCCTCATAATCGGTGTACTCGGAGGTATGAAGCCTACGCTGCTCTCAGCATTGAAGACCATACCGGCCTGTCAAAAATCAGCCGAATGGTTGGCAGGCCAAATGCAAAAGGCAGTCGTCTTGGGGTCCCTGCGTCTACTTAGGGCACACGATTCTGGAATTTACAACCACTAACCCTGCGGGAGGTGGGGAGTGGTTGTAGATAATTCGCTGGCGCTTCTCCCGTGAGAATATCGGAGACACGGGAGAACTGTCCAGTATCGCTAATGCGAAAAAAAAAAAAAAAAAAAAAATAATAATAACACCAGCTCCCCTCGGTGAGGGCCGGAGCCACAGAGAAGAGTGATTGGTTTTTAACAACAAAAAAAATTATAATAAATGCAGAAGGCGGTTATCTTGGGGTCCCTTCGTCTACTTAGGGCACACGATTCAGGAATTTACCGTCAATAACCCCACAGGTCGTGGGGACTGGCTGTAATTATCGCCGGCGCGGTTACCGTGTGGTATCGGTCGGAAAGCAGGGAAGCCCTGTCCGGCAACGGGTAAACCGAAATAATAATAATAATAGTAATAATAATAATAATAATGTCTTCGTTAACCATAATAATACGAGATATATGCCAAATAAAGTAGTATGTAATATGCGTAATATAATTTCAGTTAATGCGCAATGTTCACTTCCATAGTAGAGTGCTCTTCCACTTAACCTTAAAAATAAAATAATAAAAAATATACTCAATAAAACCGTGTGTAAATATACATAAATATTTTTGAAAATAAGTTAACTGAAATACAAAGCAATATTCAAAGATTGGGAAAGAAATAGTTGATTTGAATTACAGATCTGATATTTAAAATTGCTATATAAAAAATTGCTTTTCTTCATTGCATGAAATAAATGATATAAAACATGGAGAAAGAAAAATTATATATTTAAGCACGAAAATGTATACATTAAACTTTGTATAATGAATTGGAAGCTGCGTCTAACTTTTTCTAAATACACAATTTCATTGAAGTACGTTTTAACATATTCACCTTTAATTATAGGAAGTTTATAGTTATTTATTTATTTACTTATTGCATACACTGTTCAACGGGTAAGATACCCAATTACAGAAAAGGAATAAACGCATGTAAAGAATTATTTAAGTAAAATACAAGATGTACAACAAAATAGAAAGAAAGCGAAAATTGAAAAAATTGACATGTATGTACGAACTAGTAATAACTAATGAGAAGAAGAAAGAAAAAAAATAACATGGAAAATATTTAAATAGTAACAAATATATATAGACACACATGGATACATACAAACATATACTTATATAAACACGCATATATACTTATACGATTTTAAATAAATTAATAAAAACAAAAACAATCACTAGGTGTTTAATTTAAATCATTTCGTTTTATGTCATTAAGGCTGCAATTAAAAATATCGAAGTCGCTACTTAATTTGTTAGAGATACTGCAAATCGTATATAAAGGAGAATAATTAAGTACGTTGGTACGTGCCGTAGGTAAATAGAAAACTTGGCGATTACGAGAAGTTAATCTGGAAACGTAAAAATTAAGCTTATTAATTATTTAAGGTGCGTCAAAATCATTGTGTAATAACTTAAACAACAATACTTAAGAGAAGTACGTACCCCTATCCTCAAGAGTGGTCATAGAGTAACTTTCAAGCGGAAAACAAATCACTGAATTGGTACCGTCGGATTTGAAACACAGTAATTTAAGTAATCTACGTTGAACCGCCCCCTAGTTATTCTTGTGAAGTTCATAACTAGAACACCAAGTTAGCGATGCATACTCAAGTCTCGATCTGACAAAGGATTGATAAAGAATTTTCAGAGAATCAGTATTAGTGAACTCTCCACTAGTACGACCGATTAATTCGAAGGCTTTGGAGGCTTCAGAGACAATGTTATCGATATGATTAGTGAAGGATAATTTACTATCAAAAATTCGATCGATTTGAAGCCATTTTGTGCAACGTACCGACTCCTATTCATTAAATAAGATTTAATCAAACGGAGGAAAGGATATGAGAAGCCAATTTTTTCTAATTTATTAAGTAACAACTGGTGATCAAGTGTATCAAACGCCTTGGAGAAATCGGTATATATGACATCTGTCTGCCCACGTTCAACTAAGGATTCGGAAATATATTGAGTTACACAGATTAAATTTGTTGTTGCTGAACGCCCTTTCATAAATCCATGTTGGTTAATTAGAGATTTTGGTGTTAATTGAATGATATATTCTATCATGCAGTAATATTTATAAAACTTTACAGAAGTTACAAATTACAGAGATTGGTCTAAAGTTCTCAATTTATAGATTGTTTCCATCTTTGAAGGTGGGACATAATTTGGAATATTTCTACAGGTCAGAAAATGGGCAGTTTTTAAGTTTAAGTTAAAAATTAAAGTTAGAGGATGCGCAAATATGATAGCGCAATCTTTTAATAAAAAAGCTGAACCATCAGGATCGGTAGTCATTTTGGGTTTGATTCGTTTTAGAGCCTGAATAACCTCATATTCACTGAAGGAATTTATGGTAACAATAGGTTATCTGATATTCGCATAAAAATGTCACCATTTTTTATGGTTGCCGGGTAGTCGTAACCCAAATTATTCAGTGGTCTTGTACGTTAGTAGTATATACTTACCTCAGAATTACATGATTGCTATTTCCAAAAGAATCACCCCATTTCATCTCATTTTCTACCCCTTCATTATCTTACTTTACTTCATATTCATAAACTTTATTGCGCATATGTATTTAGTTCATATACGATATTGATTCCCGGAGCAAAGTTCAAGATTTCATTAGTATATCATGAACTGTAAGCCATTAATCGCTATTTTGAGTACGCTGTTTTATTCCCCAAGACAGAAATTAAATCGTATCTATGACGGGTAGATCTTGTAGGCAAATCTCTTATAAGTGTTTTAAAATAAACTCCAACCAAGAGGGTTAGAAATACCCTTCATGCTTCATTCTTATTGCCAAAACAACCTCCCTCTCTCATAGTATAATTTTAATGATTCGGCCTCCAGAATCAGTGAATGGTGATGACTTAGAAGTTAGAGCCGATTAATAAATTTGATGTGATAGGTCAGAACTATAACATTTCGGAAAATTTAACAATTTAACATATTCCCATACGCGGTGTGCGGGTTCCTGTACAGTATGGCTGTCTTATTCCATGATATTTTTTCCTAAATGGGCCTGTCCACGATCAATAATATTGATCAATATTGTTGGTCATGTGGACACCATCATCGCGAATCGTTCTTTGTGCAATAATGAACCGTATGAAAGAATGGTTGAAAAAAGGAGAACAGTACTCTCACGTTAATTTGTTACAATTAACAATCCCAAACGAGTTTCATAATTACTGGCAGGAGTTTTGGGGACCCGTTTTTATACACGGTGCTGTTCATAATTGCAGGCTGTTCAGCGACAACCAAAAATCCCAGGCAGTGAAAAATAGATGAAGCTTTTTAGATATCTTCCGGACTTCTTCACTCGTAGGGTTCGGTTTAATCTTTTTGTATTATTTCAGGATCTTCCCAAGGGCACAATTGCGATTAGTCCTATTTACATAAATTTAATGGGATGCATACCATAATTACGGGTAACATTCATATTGTTCAATAAACTCTTTGAGTAGCTCGGCAGTTTACGGTTAATTTTCAATAATTTGATCATCCCCTTCCGCTTCTTTAGGCACGTCTACTTGGAACTGGCTTACGCCATATACACGCTGTATTAAAATAAATATTGACACGAGCATGCTCACAAGGAACATATTCTTTATAGGATTTTGCAAACAGCGGAAAGAAAAACTATCTATGTTTGCAAAATCCTATCAAGAATATGTTTCATTACTATAAGCAAACAAATAATAAATAATTCACTTTTAGACATGCTCACAAGGTTTATATTATTGTCAATATCCCCACCCCGATTCCCACCATTCTCTATTGATTTTGTATTTGAAGATTTCTAAACTTTCCCCAATACCATATTCAAAACATTAATATCCACCGTACAAGGTCAATATTATTGACAATATTGTTGAGTATTGTCAATATTATTGATCATGTACAGTAGGTACAGGCCCCTTAAGAGTTACATTGATGCAATGAGCGATCTTTGTATACATCTAGCCCGTACATGATCTAAATGTTTGTTCTCCATGCCATAGGCTCTGCCCCTAAGTAAGAATCCAGACATCAATTTGGAAACATCACACTGTAGAGAAAGTTATTTGCTACAATATTTGCACGTATTTGCTTAATTTATTTTCGGTTATATGTATATGTATATGTATATAAATTATAAAAACATTAATTTGTCAATTGTTGTTTTCATTAAATTTGTGTATGTATGCGTGAAAAATTTCATCAAGTGCGGTGGCGTATTGTAACAACAAATTAAAAGCAAATAGAGTAGGTACATGTATAAAATGCTACTTTTTAATTCCTGTGAACTTAATTACTCTCATTAGTTAAATGGGAGATAGACCTGCATTTGCGTACTTTTAATTACTCTGAAATGCGATTTAATTCTACATTTAAAATTACAGTATTTTTAAAATGTTCACTAATTTCAATTTATAATTTGCTTAAACTATTTAAGTTTCCAAAATTCATTAAAATTTATTATAAAACTTTCCTCCAATGAAAATTACCGTTCAAAAGTTAAATGCAAGCAAATTTTTGTGACTCTGTAAAACAGTAGTTATGAAAATTAATATTTACTAATTTCCAATTAATTTAGTTATAATGAAAACAACCGCTGCCTAAGGAATCATTATCTCCACGTCCAGATTTCCCATCCGACTCTTGAAATGAGAACATCTTGATATTTTAGTAGCACTTCAGCATGTGGAAATAATAAAAATTTTAATAATATACCTAGTATTTGAAATCGTCTGATACAAAAACCTATAAAACGATGTGCCTCCTCAATACCTTTTTAACTGACCTACGTTTAATTGGGATGAGAGAGACTGACCCTAAATAATTTTTTTCGGAGCTTCTGCTCTCGAACACACTAAATCACAATGTTATTTTGTTAGCCTCTTCAATAATCGAGTGATGGTGGTGGTTGGGTGGAAAGTGTCAATAAAAATTTGCGGCGGCTTCTAGTACATGCACTAAATCCCAAGTATCTCGACCCTTATAATTTTCTTCACTTATTTGTACCTATTTAACCCCCAACTTTTCAACGGAATAAGCTCAACATATAATTTAGTTCCAGACCTCGTTATAATACACACGTGTACCAAATTTCAACTCAATATCGTTATTCTGTTTTGTTAAACCATTTAATAAATGGAGTGCGAGTGGCGGTACGGATGGAAAATATCGTAAAAAAATTCTTGCTTGCTTCTTGTATATTATATACCACATCCCAAGTGTCTGGGCTCTTACTAGCTTGCTTTACTTATTTACCTCCATTTCACCCCCAATCCTTCAACGGAATCATCTTAAAATATAATATACTTCCATATGTCGTTATAATACATACTTCTACAAAATTTCAAGTGATTATCCCAATTTTACCTTATTAGTTCCTTTAATAATGAAGCGTGGGTGACGGTGGGAAGTGGCAAATGTTATACAAAATTTGAGGCCTTGGCTTTTAACAATTTTGATACCTAAATATCAAAAAAGTGCTTCACTTGCGAACGGCAGATAGTTTCTTGGTGGAGAGCTTAGGGGCGTGGGTAAGGAGGGCGGACACTCAAAGGCCGCCACCTGGCGGATACTAGATGTACTGATATAAATAATTTTGCCAGCCTGGAAGAAAATTAAGTTACCAGCAATCATGCGGAAATACTAAAATTAACTAATAATATCAAAATTTACTCTAATACTAATAATCAAACTTTAGAATGTGGTAAACATCCATTAAATATCAGGGATATTAGTACAAATAACAGAAACGTATAGACATTAAATATTTATTAAAGAAGAAAATTCTATATGTTTGCCCTAACAAAACTATTCGCATGATTTAAAATATCTTTAAGAGGTTCCCATGAATCATATATTATGGAACAAGTTATAGCTCTCATCAGCTAATTAAAAAGACATTACAACGAGTTTATTTTCTCTGGTGAAAATGGTATCGTCAAGCCTACAACTGGTTACTAAAGTAAATGGAAAAAAGTTAATAAATTACAATATTCACTGTGCAAACCCAAATGTTAATGATGTTCTAAAATAAGTATATTCCCTTAAAATATTTCATGTGCAATGTGGCCAAAGGCATACTAACCTCATATGTTACCATGCGTTGTTTTTCCAATAAGATCTTAAAGCATAATATATAAAGTATAATTTACTTTATTATCGAAATAGAAAATCACTGAACAAAAGTATAAAAAAGAGATTCTTTAATAAATAGATAACAAAATGGAGCTGAAAAACCTGCTTAGAGCCTTGGCATTCTCCGCGACTACTGCAGCGTGGCCTGTTACCGCTTCTAAGACGTACTAGGCGTTCGCTACGGCTACGAATCAGTACTGCACCAACATTCCCGCATGAATCTCCTGGAGGCTGCTGCGAACAACTTCAAACTTCTCTTAATGTCGCCCAGATCCATACAAAACCAAATATCATTATAATAGACTCCCTCTGATTACTCCCCATCTAAACACTAGGCCCCAGATAGTCAAAACTGCAGCACCAAACAGCTGGGCTTTTACATAAAGCTTGCTAAATTGCCCGATCGAAACATAGCCTGACCCAAATATATACCTGACCCAAGCACTGTAATAATTACAACAAATGAGAACTTGTGCAAGACGAAACTCAAAATAAAAGGCTTGCCTCATATAGAGAGTATTAGGTACGTAACCTCACGAAACAGGTGGCGTCAAAACTTCGGCAACCAAAAGAATTCCTACCTAAAATTTTCAAAACACTTGCGGCAAGGCTGCGAAGAAACTCTGGGAACTTCAATCAAATCCACAACTGTGTTAAAGATGTAGAACCCAAATTCTCCTACACAAAAATCAGGATCGCCGTCCGCCTGCCTCGTGTCTCTGCCGAAACGAGAACACCGGAAATCTGACCAAAATTTCCTCATTGTTGCCAACTTGAGCATCTAGAAAAAAATGTTCTGCCAATAATAGTGCTCCACCAGAGGACTTATTAATCAAAGACTGAATTTCACAAATATGTAATACCTGAACTATAGGAATATGCAATTAATCCCAATAACTTAAATTATTTTAGTGAAGACATGTTTACTTTCGGAATATTAACACTTTTGCAGATAGATCTATCAAAGTACTCGATCTAAATTAACGCAAATAAACATAAATTGTGAAGTATTATTAATGTAGCAATTTCAAATGCTACCGGCTTCTAGTATATACACCAAATACCAAGTTTCTGGACTCTTGCCAAATTTTATTATTTATTTTCCCCTATTTAACCCCCAACCCTTCACCGGAGTAAGCTAAAGATATAATTTATTTCTAATCTCGTTATATTACCTACTATATTACCTACGTATACCAGATTTCAAGTCAATACCTTAAACCATTCCAGAGAAAGCGTGTGCACAAAAGAGTTGGAGACAGACCGACTGACAGACCGACAGACAGACAGACCGACAGACCAACAGACCGACCGACAGATAGACAAGAAAATACACTACTATGTTATTTGTGCAAGATGATTAACTACCACAGAGTTACGGCTCCTATAATCAACTTCTTGAGACAAGAACATATTTTTCTCGCTCAAATTTAAAATCTCGACGTTTCATGACATTCTAAACCAATGTCAATAAAATAATTTTTTTTACGGTTACTACACTACTTTCACTCTACTATATGCATGTGGAAGAATAAAAACAGTGATTTGGAATAGTTAAATTTTGTTCGAAAACCATATTAGTGAACTTTATCGGAACATAATTGATATGATTATAACGATGGCACGTTGGTCAAGCATCCTAGATATAGAAAATAATTATTGCACATCAACAATTATTTAGATAATAGCCCCTGAAATATGAACATCTAACACTGCTCCTTGTTACATTCGTTTGTTTGAAACTATTTGTTTTAATTTTCTTTCCTAACAATGGGAGAATAATAATAAAATCGAATTATAGTTGCCACTATTACCACAGAGAAAACATAATAACTTCTTATTTAAAAAAATAAATAGAGTGGTCATCTGACACAAAAGTTAAATAATAAATAAACGGTGCCAAATATGGAAGGTTTGCGTAAATATCTTTACAAGTTTCCTAGTTAAATTACTTAGGTTAAGTTAGGATGATCACTCTGTAAATTTTTTTCATAAAATTATAATAAATTATAATTATAATAGCTGTCCTTGCCAATTGTGTTAACGAAATGCCAAATATTGTTGCCATCTGTCACATTGTTTCATTATTTATTCTCTTTAGACAATCCACCCTGTATATTTTTCAGTGAAAGCCTACCCATTTCTTCACTAGCAGTAGTGTCAACTACTTACGAAATCTGATTGCTCTCCGTCAAATAGTTTATATATATAAAAGTTCCGCCACTTAAACCTACACAGACTCGTAACTTTCTTATTTTTTCGATCATGTTCGGTACATCAAATTGTAGATATTTCTAAGGCCTTTAAATGTGCATACAGTGATTAAAAAAAGTTTTCTCTGAAAAATTATTACGAAATTAATCTTAATTTACTAGAATATTTTCTTCCCTTACCCTGCACATGAACTGTGTTTATGTTTTCTTATAAAGGTTTTAATTGGCTTCAATTTATATTATTACGTCATATTCGATATTTTCTTTCGTTTTAGAAAAAAAAATTAAAAACTCTTTTTGACTCCAAACTGAATTCTCTTAAAATAAACTTGAAAAGAATGTAAATAATAATTTTAAGCTTTATTTGTAAAAGGCATATCATATACAATATTTAAAGTAACAAAACAGCAACAACAAATAAAAGGAAGCTCATTTTTCTTTTCTCTTTTGTGATATCACTTGATGAACCCATCGCTACTAAGTGCATGTTTTCAAGTAATACACATATCTCATTAATAACATTTGGTTCCTCTTCTAGTGGTTCTAGAGATAATTAAATAAATAATTTTATATTCATGATTCAGTTTCATTAACTTCCTTACTTTTATTCATTTTATTTTATTCTCTCGACTTTTGAGTTGATCAGATTTAATAGATCAACTATAGCTTTGTTATTAGTAATATTTCACATGTTCTAAGTTGGCCATGAAAGTTTAAAAAAAAAACACTTTTAAAAAAGGTAGGTAGACTTATTTTTATTGAAAAATAAAAATATTGTGCAAAATTATAAAAAAAAAAACAAACAAAATATTTCTTAATTATAATAACAAGTGAAAAAAACTACATTTTGATATGCTTTTTGTTCAATTTGTTGGGATGATTCATTACATTTTCAGCAGAGGGTCGTAAGATGACTCAGTGCTTTGACATGTTTTGTTTTTCTTTTTTTTTGCGTTGACTAAAGTAAAAGCTAACTACATTTTGAAACACAGAAAGGGCATTCTATTTTTATTTAGTAAATGAAAATAAGGACATGAATGATGATATTTTAAATATAACATTACATTATTTTTTGCTCCTATATCGCACGAAGAATTTATCAATTGGAAATATTTTTTTAAATAATTCTATGGAATGCATTTTCGTAAATAACTCGTTTATTTTAAGTTTTTCGAAAAAACTCTATTTCAGATTTTTTGTCCAGAAAGGTCCGTGCCTTATACTGGTTATAGAGATCGATCGACGGAATAGTTAATTTTCGATTTTTATTAGGAAACTGTTCGGAATTTGTAGAATTTATCAAAATATCAAGTTTTCCAGGATTTGTAGATTCGCTTTTGTTTTCTCAAATTTCTCACAAACGTCAACTAATAGACCTAATCGAGCCCTACAATTACCATTTTTGAAAATCAAAATCGGACCTTCGGTTCGGGAGTTATTAATTTCTTTGAAAAATCATACTCGGCCCTGGAAAACATACTTGCAGTCAACGGATTCGGGCCGCCAGCAATGGGCTTGATTTGTGGCCGGGTACCTTTCATCCCACCGAGTCTCATCGAAATCGATCAATACTCTGGACAGTTATCGTGCTTCCTAGCCCGATTTCGAGAAAACCAGTTTTTTGCAAAAAAAAACAATTTTCGTTTGTTTTTCGACATAGTCTCTGGTATACTTATTTGTAGAGCTTTGCTAACGGCACTATTTCTTTTTTGAAATATTTCGATCCGACTACCCGTTATCGAGTTATTCAATTTTTCCCGAAAAACTCGAAACATCTATATCGGGTACTTCCGGTTTCCGAACGGAGCCGAGCTTCCGGCGTTAAGGTTTTCTAAAGACCTCCTATTAACCACCCAAGTTACATCGCAATCCGAAAATGGATTAGGGGGGCTGGGCGTTACCGACCGACAGACCGACAGACAGACAGACAGACAGACATACAGACAGACAGACCGACTGACCGACGTACGGAATTTTCTAAATTCGCTCACGAATCGATAGATATGACTTTCACATCGATCCGACGTTTTTTTCGGGTTTCGACGGTCCACCGGAAAAATGCTAAACGTATACTACATTTTTTTTCAAAATGTAGTAACAAGTGAAAAAAACTACATTTTGATATGCTTTTTATTCAATTTGTGGGGATGATTCAAATTTTCAGCAGAGGGTCGCAAGATGACTCAGTGCTTTGACATGTTTTATTTTTCTTTTTTTTTTGCATTGACTAAAGTAAAAGCTAACTACATTTTGAAACACGGAAAGGGCATCGGTTCTATTTTTATTTAGTAAATGAAAATAACTAAATGAATTATGATATTTTAAATATAACATTATCACTTATCAATTTGTAATATTTTTTTAAATAATTCTTTGGAATGCATTTTCGTAAATAACTCGTTTATTTTAAGTTTTTCTAAAAAACTCTGTTTTATATTTTTTGTCCAAAAAGGTCCATGCCTTGTACTGGTTATAGAGATCGATCGACGGAATAGTTAATTTTCGATTTTTATTAGGAAATTGTTCGGAATTTGTAGAATTTATAAAAAAAATCAAGTTTTCCAGGATTTGTAGATTTGCTTTTGTTTTGTCAAATTTCTCACCAACGTCAACTAATAGAACTAATCGAGCCCTACAATTGCCATTTTTGAAAATCAAAATCGGACCTTCGGTTCGGCAGTTATTAATTTCTTTGTAAAATCATACTCGGCCCTGGAAAACATACTTGCGGTCAACGGATTCGGGCCGCCAGCAATAGGCTTGATTTGTGGCCGGGTACCTTTGATCCCACCAAGTCTCATCGAAATCGATCAATATTCTGGACAGTTATCGTGCTTCCTAGCCCGATTTCGAGAAAACCAGTTTTTTGCAAAAAAAATCAATTTTCATTTGTTTTTCGACATAGCCTCTGGTATACTTATTTGTAGAGCTTCGACAGCGGCACCATTTCTTTTTTGAAACGTCTCGATCCGACTACCCATTATCGAGTTATTCAATTTCTCCCGGAAAACTCGAAACGTATATATCGGGTACTTCCGGTTTCCGGACGGAGCCGAGCTTCCGGCGTTAAGGTTTTCTAAAGACCTCCTATTAACCACCCAAGTTTCATCGCAATCCGAAAGCGGATTAAGGGGGCTGGGCGTGACGGACAGACCGACAGACAGACAGACAGACAGACCGACCGACCGACTGACCGACGGACGGAATTTTCTAAATTCGCTCTCGAATCGATAGATATGACTTTCAAATCGATCCGACGTTTTTTTCGGGTTTCGATGGTGCACCGGAAAAATGCTAAACGTATACTACATTTTTTTTCAAAATGTAGTAACAAGAATACTAAAAATAAAACAATGTTGATTTTTCAATAAAAATTAATGTTTTCTTAAAAATCTTTATCAAATAAAGAGAGAATTAAAAGTTTTCTACAAATATTGTTAAAAATTCTGGCCATTAACGTGAATGTAGTAGTTAAAACTTTTTATTAATTCACCATTCACTGTACGAAATAAAGTATTCCGTCTAATAGAATTAAATCCATTTCTTATTCTATTTTTTAAATCCTCAGTATTCTGAGGTTGGGTGTTATACACAAATCTCTTAAGACAACCCCACAGAAAGAAATCCAGCGGATTTAAATCTGGTGATCTAGCTGGCCATAGCACAGGTTCGGTATTGCCTCTCCACTGGTTTCCAAAAATCATGTTTAAATAATTAGAAACAATGCGGGCATTATGTGGTGGAGCACCATCTTGATGGAACCATATACTTCTTCTAACTTGCAGGGGAATTTCTTATAAATAATTAGGTAAGTCAGTTAGTACAAAATTTTGGTAAATTTCGCCATTTAAATTATTTTCAAAAAAAATGTGGCCGTATTCATCTACCACCAAACAACCCTATCCATACATTGACTATATTTTACCTGAAAATTTCTTTCTCGCGTCCATCTAGGATTCCTATCACTCCATTAGTGTATATTGTGCCTGTTTACACTACCGCTTTCATTGAATGTCGCCTCATCGCTCCAAAGGACGTTATGAAGAAAATTGTATCTTTCATTCAGTACGGACATTCGTGCTATAAAATGAAGTCGCGGGTCAAAATCTCCTTGGCGAAGTTGTTGTATTAAAATTATTTTATAAGCGTGATAACTTTTGTCTTTGAAGATTCTTCTGTTGAAAATTGAACCATGTCGAATTGTTAGTAGATCGACGAGCGAATTAATGTTCAAAAGGAAACAATTACTTTGATTTATTTTAATTTGACATATTAAAACATTCATGGCTAACATAGAAAATGTGAAATATTACTAATAACAAAGCTATGGTTAATTTATTAAATCTGAACAACTTAAAACTCGAAAGAATAAAATAAATTGAAAGTAAGGAAGTTCATGAAACTGAATCACGATTATAAATTTTTTTATTTAAATATCTGCAGAGCCACTAGAAGAGCAACCAAAATATAATAAGTAAGAAATGTGTTTTACATGAAAACATGTACTTATCAGCAATGGGTTCATAAAGTGATATCACAAAAGAGAAAAAAAAAATAGTTTACTTTTATTTGTTGTTGCTGTTTTGTTACTTTAAATATTGTTTGTGATACATCTTTTACAAATAAAGCTTAAAATTATTATTTACAATCTTTTCAAATTTATTTCAAGAGAATTCAGTTTGGAGTCAAATATAGTTTTTAATTTTCTTCTCTAAAACGAAAGAGAATATCGAATATAATGTAATAACATAAATTGAAGCTAATTAAAATAAGAAAACATTAACACAGTTCGTGTACAGGGCGAGGGAAAAAATTATTCAAGGAAATGAAATGAAATTTCGTAATAATGTTTTCAAATTTTTTTAAAAATCACTCTGTATTTAAAGGCCATAAAAATATCTACAATTTAATGTGGCGAACATGGTCGTAGCATACAAAGTAAGGAAGTTACGAGCCTGGGGAGTTTTAAGTGGCAGACCCTGTATATAGCGCCTACAGACACACAGACAGGCTAACGAAATTAAAAGACCTTCATAGCCTCTTTCGTAACGTCAAAATGTGAAGAAATATCGAAAGGTGCTTTTTAACGAATGCAATACTTCCCTTCAGTAAGCGAGGGAAGTAAATAGATTTTGGGGATGTACTTACTTTCAACCACAACACCTAAAAGCACATTTTACTGTATTCGAGTAAAATGTTAATAAAACAGGCATTCTCTGTCAGTCCTTCTCTACTGTAGCTTCTACTCGCCTTTATCTATTGCTATTCCGGATTAAGTATAATATAGAGAACTTTAACAATATGCAGCATGCACTTTATTGTTATTTTGGGTACGTTTGCACTATTTTACCCTTTGTAAAGTGTATGAAGTACGTGCGATTATATATAGGCAATATTTTTATTTGAAACTATTTTCTGGAATTAATTAGCAGTTTTTGTGAAAATCGTTTGTGAAAAAATTTTGCTAATGAACTAATTCTATACTTTTGGTTTCACCAACGATTTCATCATTTCCATGCCTAACTTGGCATAAACCTCTTTCCGTATACGCATGAGAGAACAAGCAGAGAGTGTCACAGGAATAGCACGTGTTGAGCGATGCGCTTGTTGAAATTTTTAATATTAAATAAAAATAATTATATTGAAGTTTCGGTAGTGAACCAAGCGATACAGTAATCCATAGTTATTGTGCTTAGTGAACCAATACAGTCCACGGGAATACAAGAAGCTAAGAAAATTGAATCCCACAATATCCATATTGCAGGTGAGTACCAGGTCTTGCTTAATTTTGATTTAAATACGTAATTTCTTTAACAGTTCATCGTCAGTTAGGTGTTATGCATTAGGTAGTTATGAAATAAATAATTAATATCACCAGAACACATTATATTTAAGGCTCTAATCGCTAACTTAAAATCTAGCTTAAAACTATAAGACCTGAATTATCCTTATTGCGCTTTTTGCTCTGTCGCTGACTGGTTTTTATCAAGCGTGTGTGTATTTTACATTTGTGAATATACTCATAATTAAATTATTTCGCATACATATACTCTTAATTTATAAAGTAATTTAATAAAGGTTGTTATTTTAACTCCTTATAAAGATGACTTGGTCTTTATTTCCCAGTATTAATTTTTTTCGTGCACTCTCTTATAGGATACAAATTAAAAAGTAATATATTTATTAGAATACATGTACGTATTTATTCGTATTGCACTGCTGTAGTCTACTTATATTATTTTTTTTTTGGCTCTATTGTAGAAATAATTACAAATTGACTATTTAGTTTTACAAACATAAATCAATTTTCATTAACTTAGATTTATACTTGTTACCTTATAGCAAATTTAATATTTATATAAATTATAACTGATAACTAAAATTAGTGCATTAATCATACATTATTATTTGATAAGTACTACGTAATTAGTTTGTATTATACTGTGCTCTCATGTATGGTTTTGCTTTTCTGGATTCTCAAACTGTGACCGGGTAAACAATACAAAATTAGCCTAAGCTCGGATTTCGCTACCTTTTTTTAATGTTGCTCTTTGTGTGCGTGATTTTATGTTCAATTATTGCCATCTAAAAGTTGGTAGTGTAGGAAAAAAAGGTTAAGGCAACATTTTTTCTCAAAATATTGTTACCCATTATTCTCCCTGGGGGCTGATAGCATGTCTCCACAACTAGATTCGTTCACTTTATAGGAACCTGTAATGTATTACCTTTTCACGCCATTTCTTAGGTACTAGTGTAGGATGATTTGTAGACTAGATTGGAAACTTGTAGAAAACGGATTGAGTCTTTGCTGGATGGTTCTAGAAACATTGGTTAACGACTTTATTACAAATGTATGGAAGATTGCTGAAAAGTTCGAGATGCATTTTGTAGAGTATATAAGGCGATGTAAACACGGGGGAAGTAATTTTTTTAAATTAATTGAGGTTAGATAAATCCGAAGTGTTACAAAGTGAACAGTAGAGTAAAAAGGTTATTTTAGTTAGTAAACCTGTGTTGTAAATAATGGGAGTATGGTGAGATTAAATTTTCAGTAAGGTATTCAATAAATAGTGTGTTAGTGTTTTTCTCGGGTTATAATTTTTGAACCGACGGATTTTAATATAAACTTTAAAACTTTCTGTAATGATTATTTTCTTGCGTTTTTCTTTCTCTAGATTTCTTCTAACAACACTCACCAGATGGGTGGTATTGCTTTTAGTTTAGACATTGTTTAATTACAAAACATAGGTAAATTCGTTTTAAAAAAAAAATTAAATAATTAATAACTTTTGTGTTTACTGATTTATTATGTTAAAATAGAATAGCCCTTTATCCTATAACTAACACTAATTTATCGTCCAAATTTCAATACAATCGGAGTCATCTTTGAAACACTTTTATTACCTAAATATTAAAATTTGTTTTACCTGTGCGAACGGCAGCCAGCTTTTTGTTGGCAAGCATAGGGCCTTGAGTTAGGAGTGTGTGGACTCTTCAAAGAGCGCCACCTGCTGTTTACTACGTACTGTGTTTTAAATAATTTTGTCAGCCAAGAACAAAATTAAGTTACTAGCAATCATGCGATGGAATTCTCAAAATATATCTATAATATGAAAACTTACACTTTACTCTATGAAATCTCAAAATTTAAACAAATATCAGGTGTACCAGTGCAAATAATAAGAACACGTAGACACTAGACATTTATTACAGCACAAGTGAGATGTACAACAATAAAAAATAAATAATTTCACTATTACTCCTTAAACATAATGTATACGCAATGGAAATTCAAAATGTGTGCATGGCCCCATTTAAAATTATTTCAGTGATTTGAGAGTATTTCATAAGAATGCAATGTACTTATGGATTTATGTAATACCAACAATGAGTTTTAGATTTACAACACCGAGTTAAAGATTTACAATGGATTAAAATTACAGCTTATCACTAAAATATTATTATCTAACAAACAAGATTCTGTGAGCCAACTTTCGCAATACTCGTTGCGTATTCTAGAGTGTTAAAGAATGATGTAAGATAAGAATGTTCTATCAAAAACGTTTCACGTGTGGCACAGTAGAAGGTAAATCAGCATTACGTGGTACTATATGTTGCCTTACTGTAATAAATCTTAAGATATTTTATCATACTAGGTGTAAACTTAGAGTTTAACTTGTAGTTGCAAAATTGTTGTGTAATTAACTATAATATTTGAACAAAGAAATCACTGAACAAAACTGTGACTATTTCTTTAAAAATATGTAATCGAAATGAAACAATGAAACCTGATTTTTAGAGCCCTGGCATTTTCTGTGACGCTGCAGCGTGACCTATTACCACTTCCTGGACGTTCTCGACATTAGCTATGACTACAACAATAATTGCGTGCCGGACACCAGACTGCCTGCATTAAATCTCTTGGAGACTGCTGCGAACAACTCCCCAAGCCAAAACTTCTCTGAATCTCAGCCGGATTCACATATGACCAAAGATCTGAGTAATAGACTTCCTCCTATTACTCCTCTAAATAACCAAAATGACTGCACCAACCAGCTTGACCCATACATTAACTACTCTTCTTAATAACCTAACCCATATATATGCCTATTCTAACATAAGCCTCTCCAAAACACTCTGTTAAAATTACAATAAATAAGAACGAAATAAAACTCCAAACCAAGTAAGATAAAAGCTCACCTCCTATAGAGAGTATTACATAACCTCACGTAACACGTGGCGACAAACTTACGGCAACCAATTCTTTCTGGAATTTACAAAATGCTTTCGGCAGGACGGTGAAGAAACACTGGGTACATCAAATCAAATCCAAAACAATGTTAGCGATGTAAAACCCAAATTCTTCAATACAAAACCGGGACCGCCGCCGTTCAGCTATCTCGTAACTGTCGAAGAAGCGAGCTAGCCAGTGTTGCCACCAGGTCAAAATGAAATTACTGGCGAAACTTGATTGCATTCCTGGCATTTCGTGGCAAAATTTCGCAATATTCTATACCCAGTTCCGTCGAGAGAAAATCGGGGCCGAGGGTAATAACATATGCGATCACCCACTCCCAGCTTTTCGGTGTAATTCTGAAGAACGGGGGGGGGGTGAAATTCCCTACAGTAGAATATTTATATTAATTATTGCAATTTCGAAGAAAAAGGAGGTGATTCCTTGCAACACATACATATCAGCTACAATTTCGGAGAGCGGGGAGATTCTTTGCAATACAAATTTTTACACATCGATTGCAATTTCGAAGAACGAGGGTCACCCCCTCGTTCTTCCTTGCGGGTACAATTTTTCAAAAGAGGTTTATTTATTAGCTCTCAAAATTCTCAAAGTCTATCAAAGTAATCTTTGTAGTTCATATGTAATGTTAATTAAACCAAAAAACAAACAAAAATAGAAATTAGTTCCAAGTCAACATCCCTGACTAGTTATTCCTGACAAATTCCTGGCATTAGGTCACTACTGGCAAATTTACTGGCAGGACTCCCTTTTCCTGGCAAATGCCAGTAATTACTGGCAAAACGGCAACACTGGAGCTAACGAAGAATTTCCTGATTTCCTTAAAATAGCGTCCATAATCCCCATCTACAAAAAAAGTTGTAAAAATTATGTTGAAAATTGCCGGCAGATTTCCCTCCTAAATTATGTATGACCGTATCATATCATTTCTTGATAAAAATTAAATACTAACCGATTTCCAACATGGATTTAGAGCAAGAAAATCAACTGAAACTGCATCTGCGAATTTTTTTAAATACATCTACAAACAGTTAGATGAGGGTAAATATGTTGTGTCGCTGTTTTTTGATTTATCGAAAGCTTTCAATTCTGTAGACAGAGATATACTGTCCAAAAAATTAGAAACCATCGGTATACGAGGATGTATTCTAAGTTGCATTAACTCCTATATGGAAAATCGGAAATTAGTAGTAACATGTAATGAGTATCAATCGAGTATCCAAGATGTAACCCTGGGGGTTCCCTAAGGCTCAATATTATGCCCTCTGTTATTTTTGATATATATTAACGACCTGCCAAATTATATTCAACATGGTGTTACCACGATGTATGCAGATGACACCACTGTTTCGGTATCAGCTTTCACACAGGAAGAACTGTATCACAAAATTTATGTTACACTTGACGATATACACTCATGGTGCCAGAGAAATAGGCTCATTTTAAATGATGAAAAAACAGTTTTTATAAATTTTAATTTTAGGAGAGCATTAACGTCTAGTGATAACATAACTTTTGCCGAATCAACAAAATTTTTAGGCACCTACATAGACAGCAGATTAACATGGGAATTGCATGTAGATCACATTTGTAAATTGCTAAATAAAGCATACTTTGCTGTTTTACAGCTAAAAGATACAATTGCTCAGGCGGGTCTCTTAAGCGTGTACTATACTTTAGCTTATTCACATCTGTCATTGAATATATTAACCTGGGGACGCTCAATTCATATACAACGAGTTTTTGTGTCCCAGAAAAGGTTACTAAGATTAATTTTCAATATAAATAATAGAGCTAGCTGTAAACCATTATTTAAAAAATACAATATACTTACAGTTCCTAGCATCTATATTTACAAATGTCTGGTATTTGCAAAAATTAACTTGTGTACATTCTCCACCTCTGCAGATAATCATCTGTATAGTACAAGACATAAAGATCTGTTGGTGATCCCAGTGCATAAAACAGCGACATTTCAAAATTCACTACACTATAATTGTATTATTTTATTTAACAGCGTTCCTAAAACTATGAGACAATTAAACTTACCTTCATTTAAAAAAGAAATTAAAAAAATTTTAATAACAAATGCATTTTATAGTGTTGATGAATTTCTAAATAGATAAAAATTTTATTTCTTTTTATTTCCTCGTCTATTTTGCTATATTTTTACATTAAAAGAGTTTTTATATGAGGTTTGTTTGTTTTATACATATTATACATATACATATTATACATCCTTTTATTATTGTAAATTTTTTTGTATTTATGTGTTTTATAAATTTGTGTTTTTATGTGCCTTATACTTATTACTTATACTTAACTTTTTAATACTGTAACCAAACATAAATTAATTATGTTTTTAATTTGTACAAATTAACTTAAGTAAATATAGTTTTATTGACGTGCCAAATGTACACATTTGTATCAAAAATTGGTAAAATAAATTCAATTCAAATTCAACCACATCGGAAATCTCTCCAGTCCGCAGTTTTGCCAACTTGAGCACCTACAGAACACTTTCTCTAGCCAATGAAAATGCGCCAACAAAGGACTTTGCAATCAAACTGCTAATACCATAATTAAGTTATTCTTAAAGAAAACACGTTTACTTTCTGGATGTTAAGGTTTTTACAGATATACTACACGCTATGTCCCTTAAAGGACGAGTGGTTGCATACCTCTATACTCAAATAAGTGAACTAGTTAGAGTCAATTTACCGCCAATCTATTGAAATTAATTATGTAGCCTTTTCAAATGCTACATCTTCTTAAGTTATCGTGCTTACAAAAAACTTAATGGACGAAGTGACAGATGAACAGACAGACGGACAGACGGGCGAATATCTTGAAATTTGTTCAGAATTCAATTTCCAACACACTGAATGAAGTTTTTTATTTACGAGCGATATTACCTGTTTTAGAAACGAGCCGATCAAATGTAATATACCCTTAATTCTTATTTGCCAAGAGCATCATCATAAGAAATGTAAAAAATAGAAATGAAAAAAATAATAAAATAAAAAATAAATAGGTAGATGAAACAAAAAATTAAAGAAACAATAAATCGAAAAAATAAAAATATGTGTTTCTTGACAGTTAATCAAGTAGTTCAAAAAATATAGTAGGTACTAAGGTTTAGAGATAAACATGTAGTTTTGTAATCACTTGTCTCCCAGCGAAGTATAAAAGTCGTTATTCACAGTGCTAGCTCCACTACTGCCTCTAGCCATTTAATCAATGGAAAATAAAAAGAAATATTTTTTTTGTTCGCCCCTCCAGAAGAGGTGAAAACCGCCCCAAATAGAAAGCAGAAATTGTCTTTTTTTAACATTAGTGTCAAAAGGACATTATAGAGGGAAGCATGGAAATCCACAAGCAGGACAAGAATTCGGAGGCAAGAACTTCATTGATTTCACTGTATGCATTTCTAACTATTGATGATAAAATATACGTTTGCTTGAATTATTTTATAACAGACATTTCTAAAATGGTTAATAACAAAATTAAATTTCGAACCTTCGCGTTAAATAATTTTATATCTTATAAATAATTCGTTGGCAGTACATACTTAAGAATTTAATTAAATGTTAGAATGTGAAAGTATTACCTTCAGATTCTTTTTCTCCTTAGTTTATGTAAAGGTTTCTAGGTTCATTATAAATACATAAAAGGATACGTCCATTCCGTCGCGTCGCGCGTCGGCTAAATTTTGGTTGCTATTACACCCCATATTTAACTATTAAATAAAAGAAACATACGCAACAGCTCTACTACAACCCTTCGTTATTTTATTATTTACCATGTTCCCAACGTTTTAGCAGCAAATTGCGTGTAAACTAATCCCTTCCAACTAATGCTCGCTAGCTGAAAAATACCCGAGAAAGAAAACTTGTCACAGGAAAACAACGCAAATACCAAGCACACTTGTCATTTTCATTATGTTTTATACTTATCTTTTTATTTTTCACTTTTCTGAGTGATAGAAGTCTTGATATTGCGTTACGTATTGCGTTTTACTGGGTAGTTTACACCACCCAGCCAGCAGGGGTGGTAAACCAGGACCGGCGCATTACTATTTTATCTTAACCGTCGGTTCCTGGCGTCAGTAGCATCTCGACGCGCTTCTTCGACGCTTTTCCGGCCACTGTGTCATTCGGTCATCGGTTGTGATTAGCGGGAATTTCGAGTTGGTGATTTACAGTGCTGTTGTTATGCCGTTTGAAGTTCCGGTGTTTTTGGATTAAAATTTATCAACAGTAAGTGTTAATAATGATTATTACATGTCGGAGTTTAGCAACGTTTTTGATAATTATGATGAAAATTTCTTATAGTGTGTGCATAGGTCCAGTGAATTAAAATAATCTTTGTTGAATTTAATGATGACCTTTCGAAAAACTTATTTTTTTATTTTCAAATACTTACTGTGAATTTGTGCATTAATTAATTTTAAACAAATTTTAGAAATTACTTTAATTATGTTCATTCAAGTAGTTATTGTTTGTCAAATTTGCGGAAGTAGATTACTAACGATATTATCGTTGTAGTTATAAAATGTTATTATAACAATACAATATAAAAGCTGTTATATACAAAAGTTAGAACTTGTTGAGAACAGACAATAGACATTAAAAGCTTACTATAATAATGAACTTTGATAAATTAGTTGTGTAGATTGAATTTGTCATATTAGTCACTATACTTTTATTGTGCATTGTCCGTTGGCAACAAATTTTAAGTTTAGTATATAATAATTTTTATTTGGCATTGTTATGACTTATTTTTATTATTTACAACTATATTATGAAAACGTCGTTCGTAACCTACTCCTGTAAATTTGACAAAGAACAACTACTTGAATGCAGGTAATTAATTCATTTAAAATTTTCAAAAAATGCACTCTATACACCCACTATAAGAAATTTAATATTCAGAAATTGAATAAAATATGACTCTTGAAATTTTTAAATTAGCTTTATTTACTTCATAATGATAAATTATAAGGCAGCGTTAGAAATGATCACATAGCTACTAAATATGTAAAACTATACTAAATGTTTAATTACTTGACAACAAATCGTACGTTGATAGTATTTATCTGTCAACACTAACTCACATAATTGGATAAATACTTTGTAATATTTTGTTATACATTACCAAGCTAATTGTTCTTAATTTCGGGATGTATGTATGATGTTTTATTTATTCAGCGTAATCCTTGACTTATAGCGGATAGTTTTAGATATTTACGAAACGAATTGAAGGGGATTATATAAATTACAATTTTTTATGTTACGTGTCTATTTAGTAAAATTGTGGCTCATTTAAAAAATAGCCAAACCGGGCGTCTACGAGATCAGGTACACCCCCACTTTTTTTATTTCTCAATACAAAAGTTTGAAATTAGGGTTCAGGATATTGGACACAAAAGTACAATTTTTGACATACTAGATTCTCTATTTCAAAAAGAATTCTACATATTTTTTTATTTCACTTTGTAATATTTTGTTATACATTACCAAGCTAATTGTTCTAAATTTCCGGATGTATGTATGATATATTATTTATTCAGCGTAATCCTTGACTTATAGTGGATAGTTTTAGATATTTACAAAATGAATTGAAGGGGATTATATAAATTACAATTTTTTATGTTACGTGTCTACTTAGCAAAATTGTGGCTCATTTAAAAAATAGTCAAACCGGGCGTCTACGAGATCAGGTAGACCCCCACTTTTTTTATTTCTCAATACAAAAGTTTAAAATTAGGGTTCAGGATATTGGACACAAAAATACAGTTTTTGACATACTAGATTCTCTATTTCAAAAAGAATTCTACATTTTTTTTTATTTCACCTGGTGGCAAGCCGAATGACCTTTACAATTGTCTTTTCAAAATCAAAATCTTATCAAAAATGACATTTTAAAATATTATGCCTTTAATTAGTTACTAAAAATTTTAAATTTTGTCTCATAGTCTCCATCTCCAACTTCAAACTGTAGTTTCACAACCATTTATGGAACGATTTTTGATTTGAAAATTGGGTTGGAAAAATAATTTAAGGCTGTACCGAGAGAACGTAAAAAACGTGCAGGGTGTCGTTTAAAAAGGGGAATTTTGTGCCCCCCCTTATTTTCTGTAAAATACACATTTAAAATTAATTAAATTGAAAAAACAGTCATTTGTTTTAGATGGAAAATTTGTGAAAATGTCTTTCGATTAAATACTGTTGGTATTTACTTAGTCTTATTATAAACTTAAACATGGTTTTCACGACCACTAAATAAATACATAAAATATAATTTTCAACGTCATTTTATTTATTTTTGATTATGAAATTGTTGTAAAGATAATTCAAATATCTATTAGATAAGATTAAGAAATACACACGACGTCTTCTACAATTAAAAAATTAGTTGTACTTTTCCTTGATTCCAATTATGCTAAAATAAATTATTCTGGTGTCATATTCTCTACCCTAATTTCAAATTTTTTATCTAGAGAAATAAAAAAAAATAGTCTTTGTGTTTCTGCAGCAAAGATCTTCTTGTTTTTTCAAAATAAGTGGTTGTACTATCTCATAGATAAACTTGTCTGTTCCGTAATATACTATTGTTGATATTTCTGAATATGAGATTCAAATTTAGCTGATCTCCAATTCTCTTGACAATAACACGAAGGGTAAATTTATTATTAATTAGTAACAACTTATACAGTGAGGTAAAAAATATTATTTAGGGTATTTGGCAGACGACTTCCATACACTTAACTTCTAATGTTTACTAAGAAAAATTATAAATTACTTATTCATACCGGCACTGTAGCTCGGTCGGCTAAACGTCTTAGTGGCGAGCGTGCTTGGTCAGACTACCTAACGTGTACTGGGTTCGATCCCCAGCACCGGCGCTCCCGATGTTGGTGGGTAATGGATGTTGTCTGCGTTTTCTCAAATGTATAACCCTCTTACGGACAGCCCATGAAAGGCTTTGGGGGTTGTCTACTAAGCGTGGTGTTTATGTTTATGTTATTATGAACACTGTAAATCTATTCTAATCACACAACTATGAAAATTATGATATTATGATGATAATTAATGATATTATTTTGAAACTGTTCTATTTCACTTGAAAATTAGAATTTATTTAAAGAAATGTAAATTAATATAAACACTTACGTTCTTGTCTTGTCAAGTAAAATGTTCATCAAAATTTCGCCCCCAACTGCCAAATAGTTGGCCTAGTCCTCTCATAATAATTGTTAATAAATTAAACCACTGCTTATAGATGAATCAATCAATATATTATAAATATACTCTACATATGTTTCGGCTTATTAGGCCTTTATCAAGAGTATTACATAGTGAATACTAGTAGTATTCACTATGTAATACTCTTGATAAAGGCCTAATAAGGCGAAACATATGTAGAGTATATTTATAATATATTGATTGATTCATCTAAAAGCAGTGTTTAATTTATTAACAATTATTCTCAAGATGTTTCACAAGGTACCTATCACAAGTTCAGTTCAGTGTAGTCCTCTCATTTTCTTTGAAGTCTTCACAGCAGTGTATATACCATTATAATTTATACACGGACCAGAAGAAAATTTTTATATGAGGAGGTGTGGAATGTGACCCAGATATAAGGGATTGTTGATATCTCATTTGATAATTTAATTGGTATGGACAGATTTAAAATAATTGGGTTACACCGTTTCGAAATTTTTCTTTAATTACTGTATGAATTTTGTCTTTAATTTAAAAAATTTGTACGAGTTTTATAAGTAGAACAACACAAAATTGTTAACGGAAATAACATAGATGAACTAAGCTAAAACCTGTATTTTTTTGCAAACAGTGAACATATTCAAAATTATTTGATTGTTACTTTACCGCTACAGTCAGTAAAATAGAAAACAAATTTCGTGACGATGGACATATAAAAAATATTCAAAAGCAGATGCAACTCCTCGATTTGATGAGGAAAAATATTAGACGTATTGGTAGAAATTCAGGAATATCCACACAAACCAATTGGACAACATTCTGCCGACAATTTGGTAAATCATCGATTCTGTGAATTTTAGAGTAAGAAGAATTCTATCGTTATAAAATTAAATCGGTTCAGGAGTTAAATGAGGATGATTTTGATAGAACCCAAGAGTTCTGTAAAATAGTGGTGAATAGAGTGCCAGCAGATTTGCAATTTATAACCAAAATTGTGTTTCTGATGAAGTCACATTTCAATTAAACGGAACAGTACCGCCAGAACTGTCTATATTGGAGAAGGGATAAACCTCATTGGATAATGGAGGCTCACACACAATTTCCTCACAAAGTAAACGATTGGGTTAGTAGATAGGATTAATAATAAAATGAAAATATTTAAATGAATTTCTCCCAAACAGGTGGATTGGAGGACGTGGAACTATTGAATAGGCGCCTCGATCTCCCGATTTGGCCCCTGTCGAATATTTCATGGATCTGTTTAAAATTAAAAGTGTGTATTAATTGAGCAGACAATATAGCCGGTTTAAAAAATTGGATAACCGACGACATTTACAAAATAGCCCCCTGAGTTTATATAAAATGTCATCCGAGAATTCAAAGATCGCCTTGATTATTATTGCCAAAAGGCGACTGGTGACCGCCTCTTGATAAGCGACCTATATGGTGAATAATTTATAATGATGAAACAATACTTAAGGCGAAAATTAAGATCAATTACATAAGACAAGATACATAATAAATTTCTTGGTACCTCAACATAAAAATGGGATTTATTAAAGATCATTTACCTATTTCGCATCTCATCTTTGGAATGAATTTCTAAATAAACCTGAACTTTATATACTAAAGACAAAATACTTCAATGTAGTCAAAAACTACAGCCTAATCGATCAGAGATTCGGCGGTCGTGTTGTGGGTGTATTTTATATATATTTTTTAGCTATAATTGTATAAGCTGTACTCATTGTACACAAAATTGAAATTTTCGAAATTAATTTCCTCAGCAACTAAAGCATGAGATGTAAAAAACTGTACTGCTGAATAGGGAATCGAAATCCCCTTCGAACGAGGTGCGCATGACTCCCTTTTTAATTTAAAATTGTGACAGAGCTAATCATAATTCCAAAAAGTTCTCAATTTCGCTTAAAGTTAAATTATTTCATATATATGGACCGATTGGACCGCACTGTATATTTGACTCGCACTTGTTTATGGAGATTATGTAATTTAATCCATTTAACCAAGTGTGTTGGCGAACCTCTATTTCCTGATTTTTAGTAATCTTTTTCGCGTAGGTTTTAGTTTTTTAAAGCGGTTTAATTTTGTTACAAACATTGTTTTGATGTGATTTTTATTCAGTGTGATACATTTTTTGTAGAGGAGAATTGTTGGAAATGTTTGTTATGCGACGTATTAGATAAAAGCGTGTACAACCTCTGTTTATGATAAAATGGTTTTATAAATACTGTCTTCACTTCTGTATTATTGTGGAAATATAGTATTCTATGCTATATAAGCAATTTTCTATGCACGAATATTCCGAGAACTTAAGTAGAGCTGGAATATATTATACGTCTGTTTTAGAGTAAAAACGTAAGGTCTTTTCTTTTTGTTATAAAAGTGCTGCTATAAATATTAAACCGTTTCAGTACTAAGCGGTTCGATAGAGTCGAGCGCTCTCAGAATGTTTATTGATGAGCTCTGTTATCTCATGGCTTTCAACCGCCATGCCATAATGATCTTCAAATAGTTGATTCTGTGCAGCAGATGCCCGGCTTATTAGAGTAATAAATGCTTCTGTAGGATACGTGAAATGTATTATTGGAAACATTTGATATTATGTTATTATACAGGTCTTCTTGTTTTATAACGATAGGTCCGAGAGAGCCTTTCAATAAACTATTTAACCTAATAATATGTGGAGAAGAAGCAACTTACTTAGCTCATATTTAAAAAAAAATGTTTAACCATCATTTAAGTCATCGAAGTAATTCCTTGAAGATTTAGGTTGTTAGGTAAAAATGAACGAATCCTTATATCATATCTATAATGTTTTACGAACCACTTCGTGGAGAATACTTTCTAATTAAGATTAATTAGCAGTAAATAAGTCACGTTTATAATATATGTTTATTTATTTATTTATTAAAAAAGAAACGCGGCCTAAGGAATTACTACTTCTACATCCAAATTTTTCCATCCAAGTGTCTTTAAAGGAAAACATCTTTTCTATAATTACACTTTAGTATGTGGAAATAATTGATTATAGAATTGACTTGACGCAGATTACATAAAAAAATTTGAGGCGTTGGTTCTTAGCATGTACGCCAAGATTTTGGAAACTTATTAGATTCCTCTACTCATTTTCTCCAGTTTAAAAAACACCTACCGACTCATTTAGCGGCATGATCTGAAACAGATCTCATTATGATACATACGTATACCAAATGTCAAGTGAATATCTCAGTTTTATTTTATTAATCCCTTTATTAGTGGAGTGTAGGTACTGGGGCGGGGGTTGAAATATATGATAAAGAAATATGAGACCCTAGCTTCTAGTATATACACCAAATCTCACGTTTTCGTACTCTTATCAGCGTGCTTTGCTCATTTTCCCCTATTTACCCCGACGGAATCCCCACCCCTTCAACGGAATCATCTCAAAATATAATCTAATTCCAGATGTTATATATATATATACATACGTGTACCAAATTTCACGTGAATATATCAATTCAATTTTATTATTGTTATTAATAAAATAAACCGACAGACTGACCGACAGACCGACCGAGAGATCGACCGATAGACCGACCGACAGATAGACATTTTTTCGCTCTAATTTAAAATTTCGAGGATTTATGACATTCTAAGCTCATTTCAAGAAAAAAATAATTTGAAATTTTTTTTACGATTACTGTACCTACTTCCAATCCACTACGTGGCAGTGGAAGTAATAAGTAAGAGTACCACATTACAAGGTTATATTTTATACATATATCAATATAACATAAATGAAATTTAACATGTCACACTAGTATATAAATATGAAACTAACAAAAATGGCACATATGTATTACAAAACAAGAAACAACAAAAAGTATTTATATGCGTTTAGTAAGTAAAACAAATACGAATGAGAAAAATCATAATTTGCAAATGCGAGATAAAATATTAATAACAAAAATAATTTTAACAGTTTTAATAAACGAAGTGACAGTTTAAATTAATCATGTACACCAAGATCTCTAAAAACTGTGCTAATATTTTTCTTTTAAAAATCAAGCTGCCTACACAACGAAAGGTTAATAGAAATCATGAAATAAAATTATACCCAGATTAGGTAAAGTTGACTTAACCGAAGACTATTTAAAATTTTACATAATGATTGTTAAAAGATGTTTTGAAGGCAATGCAACACGTTAAAAAAAGAATTACAGTAATTAAAAGCTTTTATTTGACTTTCAATGTTAGTTAGTGTGTTTGTTTAGGTCAAATCTTGCAAGCTGAATTTCGACTAGTTCTAATTAAACTAGAGATTTGAAATTTTGCACATGTATATAAGCCCGTTGACAATAATAATAAGAATTAGAATAAGAATAATAATAATTTATTTTCCAAACAAAATAAAACTGCAACTTAGTATTATCAGTCTGAAATCAATATGGCGGAAGTCCTAAGATGGCGGATCGCCGTTTTCTTCACAATCCCCCTTAACATGGGTATCAAATGAAAGAGTTTGGCAAGTAAAATATGATAAACTATGCAACGTCGTTCTAAATACAATAGGGCGGAGACCCTAACATGGCGGATTATCATTTTCTTCACAGCCTTCTTGATATGGGTATCAAATGAAAGGGCTTGAGGAGTAAAATATGATAAACGATGTAACGTGCTTCTAAGTCCAATATGGCGGATGCCCTAGAAGAGCGGATTACCCTTATCTTCACAACTTCTTTGACATGGGGATTAAATGACAGGGTTCTGTTTGTCTGTTTGTATGTAAAATAAGAAAAGACTGAGGAGTGAGAAATAAAATTATATATATATTTTTTTTAAGAAAGAGCTTTTATTTAATAAAAAATCGGTAAAGGCATTTACACACAACTTCCCTCTTTATTCATACAAGAAGGTCACTCTAAAAAATTATTAATTAAGAGATGACATATGAGAATTATAATCGCCATGTAGTTAGTCCTATTATTACAGAGAAAACCCGATAACTTTTTTCCGCCATCTATTGTACAGTGGTGGGATTTTTTTTCTTTAAAAGTTTTTTTTGAAATAGGTTAAGAATATAATGAAACGTGGAAATTTTATAATTGTAGAAAACAATTTTTTCCATCATCTGTTCTATTGTCGTGGTAAAATAATAAAAAAAATACATTTTTTTAAAAATTTTCAAAACCTTTTTTGAAATATGTTTAGAATGACATGAAACGTGAACATTTTAAATTTGAGCAAAACAAATGTTTTTCCATCACCCATTTTATAAAAAATTTTCTTAATTTGATACATTTTTTTTTCATTTTCAATAATCTTTTTTAAATAGGTTTAGAATGTCACAGAACGAGGAAATTTTAAATTTGAGCAAAAGAAATTTTTTTCCATGACCCATTTTCTAAAACATTTTCAAAATATTCAAAATTTTCAAAATTTCAAAATTCTTTCCATTTAAAAATTTTAAAAAATAATAAATTTTTGATAGGATTAGAATGCCATGAACGTGGAAATTTTAAATTTGTGCGGAAAATTTTTCTTTCCATTATCTATTCCCTTTAGATGGTCCAGCCTGTATATTTTCCAGTGAAAGTCTAACCATTTCTTCGGTGGCGGTGGCGTTAGCTACATATCAAATTTGACTGTTCTCCGCCAAGTAGTTTTTTTAGTACTTGCACCAACAGACCGACGTACAGACTTACGGAATTGAAAAAGTGGCGAGGTACGGTGCCAGTTTAAGTGGCGAGAACTCGATCGGCGAAGTTAAGCAACGCCGGGAGATTCCGTTACTTGGATGGGTGACCGTATCTCATTTCGCCGTCCTGGTTAAGTGGTGGAATAGCTTTAGCTAAACTTCGCCAGGACGTTAAAATAAACAAGACGTTAAAAAAAAAAAATAAAAAAAAAATAAATAAATAAAAAACCTATGTGTTCGTAATCTACATGATCTTGTCTAAATGTTATTTGTGGCATTATCTTAATTTTCTTTTTCCTTCTTCAATTCTTTGGGACTTCCTGCCACATGTATGTTTTCTTTTTAAGCGGTGCTAGGGGAATCTACAAAATATATCACAATTAACCAGTATGATACTGGTAAATAACCTCTACGCCTGTGACGTTTACGTCAAAGGATCAGTTAGAGGCTGTTTTTTTTTTAAATAAACAACACAAATAAGTATAAAAACTTGAAATTAAATATTTCGCCGACGTTTCGGAAATATAATCTGTTTCCTTTTTCATGATCTGAAACGTGAAAATCCGAAAAAATCTCGAAGGGTGAATACTAAAAGCTTTGGTTGCGGTCAATTGATCAACTGTTCAATAGTGCTATATGACCGTCCCCAAAGCTTTTGGTTTTCAGATGCATGAATTTTAAATAATTATTTTTTACTTCTTAGTACATATTTTTTTAATTCAAACTGTATGAATTTATGTACAGAAGATATGTTTGATACGCAACGTATTAAATATAAATACACTCCTCTGTTTATAATATGATTTTATAAATGAACTTCTAGCTAAAATAAGTTATATGCTAATTTTAAAGTAAATACTGAATGCTTTTTCTTTCTCTTATAAAAGTGCTGTTCTAAATATTAAACCAACCATTTCAACACTAAGCGGTTCGATAGAGTCGAGCGCCCTCAGAATAACATTGATGAGCTGTGTTATCTCATAGGTTTCAATCGCCATAATGATCCTCAAATATTTAATTCTGTACTGCACATTTCGAGCTTATTGTAGTCACTTATTCTTTTGTAAGATATATGAAGTATATTACAGAAAACATTTAGCACTATATTATTATACAGGTTGTCTTGTTATAGAAACTTATTTTTGAGAAAGCGTTTCGATTAATTATTATTAACATAAAAATAAGTGATGAATAAATATCTGAGTTAGCTTTAAGTAGATGCTAATTCTTCTAAAAACGGTAAGCACTCATTTACATTAAATTTAATGAATCTCCTCGATATCGCACTTTCCGCGTCTAGTCTGCAACTACTATAGAAGATAGGCGTATGATCGCATTATTTTCTCGACAACTTCACTTCTACAGTTTTATTCATATCATATCTCGTACCACTTTCGCAGCGTTTCGATTTAAAATTTAGTTAGTCCTCCTACTCCCCACCGTCACGTTCTTCTCTTCTATGTGTTAGATGCGAGCTGGATTAAGAGTTAACACCACGTAAGGCTAGTGGGTAGGGGAATAAAGCTCCAAATGAGGAGATATCTCCCTAATAATCAAATTTAAGCCAAAAATAGTCTTCAACAATCCTGTAGTATTTATTTATGTACAACTTACACTTATTACTTCCCTCGCATACCGAAGGGAAGTATTGTATTCGAGAAAAAATCACCCTCCGAGATTTTTTCGGATTCTGACGTTTCAGAACACGTAGATTACGAAAATATAGGTTTTTCAATTCCGTCTGTCTGTCTGTCTGTCTGTCTGTTGGTGCATTTACTAAAAAACTACTTGACGGAGAGCAGTCAAATTTGGCAGGTAGTTGACGCTACTGTCAGCGCAGAACTGGTAGAAATTTCACTGGAAAATATACAGGGTGGACCGTCTAAACGGAATAAATAGTGAAAAAATTTTTTTTTCGCTCAAATTTAAAATTTCCACGTTTCATGACGCGCTAATCCTATTTCGGGAAAAAAAAATTTTGAAAATTTTTTTCACCAACATTTTTGAAAAAATTTTTACCAAGATAAAAAAATAATTTTTTTGTTCAAATTTAAAATTTTCACGTTTCATGACACGCTAAACCTATTTCTGAAAAAAAAAAATTTTGAAAATTTTTTTCACGAACATTTTTGCAAAATTTTTTACCAAGATGTAAAAATTTTTTTTGCTCAAATTTAAAATTTCTACGTTTCATGGCATTCTAAAACTATAAAAAAAATAAATAAATTTTTTTTACCAACATTTTTGAAAAATTTTTTTCTACTAAAATGATAATTTTTTTTCTTCAAATTTAAAATTTCCACGTTTCATGGCATTCTAAGCCTGATTCAGAAAAAAAAATTTCAAAATTTTTTGAAATTCTTTTTTACCACTAAAATAGATGGATTTTTCTTTATTTCTTCGAATTTAAAATTTCCACGTTTGATAGCGTTCTAAATCTATTTAAAAGAAAAATTAGAAATTTTGTTTACTATTTTTTAAAAATTTTACCAAGATAGAATTTTTTTCTTTGTTCAGATTTAAACTATCCACGTTTCCATGGCATTCTAAAACTATTCAAAGAATTTTAAAAATGTTTTTGAAAAATTTTTGGAAAAATTTGAAAACATTTTTAATCTATTTATCACTACTATAGAATAGACGAAAATTTTGGTTTGCTCAAATTTAAAATTTCCACGTTTCATGACATTCCAAACCAATTTCGGAAAAAAAATTTTGCAACATATTGTTACCAGTTTGGAAAAAAAATTAACACTAGAATTGATGGAAACTTTTTTTACTCAAATTTAAAAGTTTCACGTTTCATGACATTCTAAACCTATTTAAAAAAAAGTGTAATTTTTAAATCTTAAACTTCTTTTACCACTATTATAGAATAGACGGAAACTTTCCTTTTTGCTCAAATTTAAAATTTCTACGTTTGACATTTTAAACCTATTTCAGAAGAAAAAATTTTTAAATTTTTTTAAACATTTTTGAAAAATTAAAATAAAAATGAAATTTTTTAACCACCACTATACTTCCATTCCATTACGCGAATGTTGGATTGATGTGGCGGATGGCAATAATATCTGACATATACACCTATTATACTTTTATTGAAAAATGTACAGGGTGGTCATCCCAAGAAATAATTCAGTCATGGTGGACATTTGTAAAGGTATTTGTGCAAGCCTGCCATATGTGGCACCTGTTTATTAGTATTGAGCTTTTGCTGTTGGATGAGCAAACTGTATATTTTTTTGACCAAAACTTACCAAGTTTTCTTTGTAATAATAGCAATAACTATATTCCGATTATTATTCTTAATGTTACTTCGTAATTATTAATTTTTTAGAGTGACCGCCATGCACAAATAACGAGGGAAGTTCTGTGTAAAGACCTTTACCGATTTTTTTTAGTTAAATAACATCACCCAATATGCAAAAAACAGCTTACTGTTAATCATAATTATAACAATAAGCTGTTTCTTGCAATACAGTGTGTCCAAGTTTTCAAGCAGCTCATCCGAAATCTAAAAGTACGGAAATATTGGTGGTGAATGTGTACCTATAAAGTGAGTCCTTGGACGTAACCGCGTTTGATTTTATTCAGAAGTCTTCAATTCTAGGATGAAAAAGAAGGTCGGTTAAGAAAAAACTAGTGAGATATTATTAAGCAGCATCTTTAGAAACCCTTTTATACAAGATTACATCGTAGTGGTTTCAAAGAGGTTTGAAACAGGGGCAGTCAAAAAAAAACATTTTTTTCAACTACTAAAAATATTTTTTTTCTATGAAAATGAAAATCTCACAAATGCATTCCTTATTTTTTGTTCAGAATAATCTGCAGTACTAGAGTGAATTGACTTTACAACAAAATAATTATTTATTTAATAAGGCAAAAATTCAAATTCGTTACACCTTAATTTTCTAACAAATTCTTCAATATTCAATAAAAACCTAAGTAAGCCATGAAAACAAAAGTTACCGTTACCAGTTCATATTAATTGCTAATGTAATCTACTTATTTGTCTTATCTTTCTTGTACTATTTCTGACTTGTGTAAATACTCCGTGCATAACACACCAATAAACTTATTATTATTATATGGAGAATTTCACACTCCTCTTTGGGGAGAAGATTTTACTGACCCCTTGATATTACACCAACGAATGCAGCTCTGTTGAAGCTCGTTTCAGGTCTTCGCACCTATTTACCTACGTTAATCATGTATCCTCCAACAGATTAGAGTCCACATCTCAAAAAGGGATCAGAGACTCCTATTCCTCCAGGATTCTCATTATAATTTGCGTTGTTCCTAATATTGCGATCTTCTGTAGTTATTACACACTTGGTTGACCAGACAGTTGCTGCAGATTCCAATCGTGGCCTTTCTTAATAGCTTCAAGAACCCCTACAATTACTGGAACGTCAGGGCTTTTGCATTCCACATTCTGCTTACTTCTGTTTTGATATCATTGTATTTATTATTATTATTATTATAAAGTCTAATTTTCTGAGCAACTGGATAAAATTTTTCTTGATAAATTTTATTTTCAGTTTCTGAAGCCGATTCAGTACATAAAAAAATGACATGATTTATGCTCACATGAGGATAATTGCTGACACTGTTTTTATGCGACGTATTAGATATAAGAGATTACACTGTACACACTATTCATGATAAGGTGGTATCATAAATACTTTTTTTTCGCATAGATATATTATTGCAAAAACATATTACTCTACCCTGAATGAAAAATTTTTACCGCACGAGTTTCCGCTGAACTTATTACTGTAATATGTTGTACGTCAGTTTTAAAGAAAAACTTAATGCTTTTTCTCGTCATTATAAAAGTTCGATAAAGTTGAACGTTTCCAGAATGTTTAGTGATGATATGTGTTATCTCACAGATTTCTAACGTGATACGATCCTTAAAATGTTAATTGTGCCCAACTGAGAAAGGGTTTATTAGAATTATTAATACTTTTTGCAGTATACATGTGATATGTTATCGAAAACTTACTTTTGAGAAGTAATTTAAAGAAATTGTTAAAACTGATCACGTGCGGAATGAGCATTTCAGTCCTTTTAAATAGTTGGTTTCATTTTAAAAGCGAAAGAATCTCATTTATTTTTGAGAGTCGGCTTGATCACGCCCATATATTGAATCGAAGAAGCTAGTATGGTCAGAAATTTTTATTTAAATGACAGAAAATTAGAGGTGCTTTTTATAGCATTTAAAATTACTGAAAGTAAAATAATTATCAATTTATCTGAGAGGAATCATAACTTATATTATTTTTTAGATATGTCGAAGACGGCAAGGGGAGGGGCGTTTTAGGGCGGATCTATTAGATTTAGGCCGCACATTGGTAAACACAATAAAATCACTTAAATAATAGTCGCATAAATAACATGATTTATGATTTATCGAAACAGGTAAATGTCTCAAGATTGAAAATACAAACAATACCACCAAAATACTGGAGCTAGCAGTCCACCACTGCCAGTCCCGCGATTTCAACTATTCTCTACCGAGTTTATCTTAAGACTATGTACTTATCTACGGGACTTTCAGGCATGTTGTTCCGCTCGCCGGGAAGAGGGTTCCAGGGACTCCAGACTGATGGTTCACACGACCACATATCAAGATGTTTACATTAATGCAATTGGTACTTGTTGACAACGTTCTCTTGACTTCAATAAATTATGAGTTAGCAGGCGTTCACAAGACTATCGAAAGGCGTCTACGAAAGTATCGGAAGGCGTCCGCACGGGGAACGTGAAGGGGACATTTCCGACAGATATATTGAGAAGGATGACACTTCATCCTCACTGACACTCCTTCCAGTTATAATATATACGTATACTAAATTTCAGGAGAATATCTCAATTTAATTTTATCAACCCCTTTAATAATGGAGTGAGGTGGTGGGGGATAAGAAATGTTATTAAAAAATATGAGGCCTTGACTTCTAGTATATACACCAAAACTCAAGTTTCTGTACTCTTATCCCCTAACCATTCAAAGGAATCATCTCAAAATATAATCTAGTTCCATATATCATGGTGATACATACGTGTACCAAATTTCAAGTGAATATCTCAATTTAATTTTATCGCTTACATTTCTAATAATAATAATGGTGGAGGGGTCAAAAAATGTTATAAAAAATCTGACGCCTTCGCTTCTTGTATATGCAACAAATCCCAAGTTTCTGTACTCTTACCAGCTTGCTTCACTCATTTTCCCTTATTTAGCCGTATTTGTCCCACAACCGTTCACCGGATATGTTCGAAAAACAATCCAGTTTCAAAATGAGTTGTAGTACATACGTGTACAAAATTTCGAGTCAATGTCTTAAACAGTTCCAGAGAAAACGTGCGGACAAAAGAAGTTACAGACTGACAGACAGACAGTCGAAAATTTTATTTCGCTAAAATTTAAAATCTCAACGTTTCATGACATTTTTAACAGCCGGATTTACAATCACAAGTTAACTTTCATGATAGTTGACTCTTACTTGCAGACTAACTACAACTTTAGCGAAACTTGCGTTTTTCAGTATAAAATTAAGTGATGGTTTGTAAACCAGAGGTTGTGAATAAAATTTATAATGTTCGTACTAGAAAAATTGGTAAATTCATAAAATGTATGGATTTTTGTCCATTTTTTCTCGTCACCCGCTGTCATATGTAAATATCAGAAGCGATTTATGAGTTAGTGATTTATTATTAAGTATGTAGTAGGTACTTAATGTTTGCAATTTTTTATAAATAATATATAACTTATGCTATATTCTACTATAAAATACAGAAACGTTTCTTTTGATAATAAAAATGTGTATTGTTTTTAGTATTACATCATGGATAATAAAAGGTTCCTAAATTTTTCTGCCCATTTATGGGATGGACGATTAATTCTTCTATTTCCTACAATACAGTTTCCACTGTTCTGGGCGTCATGCGACAGTCTGAATCCATTTAAGAAATTTCTTCCATAATACTCTTCAAAAAGTTTATACCTGATTACCCTGGGCCACCTTAGCTCCTCATCACTGCTAGATACATTTACTTCGTACATATATCCATTTTTAAATGAAATATCAAAAAACAATCTTGTGACAGTTATTTTATAGGTTATAAATTGCTAGTAAACTTCCAACTAGTTTATTCACACCTCATCTGCTACTATAGTACTACTAGATAACTACGACCTTGAAAATGACCAGCTATTGTAAAGCTCAATTTTTATAACCTAAAAGTTAACTCTGACTGGCAGGTAACCTGCGATTGTAAAACCGGCTGTCTATTTCAACAAAAAAAAAATCTGTTTTTTCCCGATTAGTATACTTTCAATCCACTACGAGGATGTGGGAGTATTTTATTTATTTGCGAAGAATATATTATGATCAGAGTATATAAGAATTTCAATAACCTAATTCCTCATGTCTATGATTTTTCCTCTTAGTCTTACAAAATGTAGTATTTTGAGACCCCAACTTTTTATCATATATTTCCGACTATACTTTAGATATTTGATATTCTCTTCAACTATAAGCCTTGTACACTACTTGTCTGATTAGAATAAAGCTATGTTCTTCTTAACTAATGGGATAACTTGAAGAGGTGTCCTGAAAACACGAACTTTTTGTTGTCAAAGGTAGCTAAGAATCAGGCTAATACTTATTATATAATACAGTTTACGATGAAAAACAAATTTTACATTCTTCTGATGCTGTTATACCCATCTCACGGCTAAAATGATATAAATCTGAATATTTTGATTTTTAGCTGTTACAACTTTATGGCATCTATCGAGGGGTTTTGAGCAGTTTTATTTATATTTCAATCATCTGCAGACAAATCTTTAGGTTTTCGTTAAACTTCTTTTCATATTTTTCAGTGGTGTAATTTCACTTACAACTTTTCTGAGGTTTCAACTCGAAAGTTTATTAAATGTTAAATAGCAAACATTTTTTGGAAAAGCTGTCAGAAAATCATTTTAACAATAATCATCTAATGGTCAGTTTTGATGTAGTAAGCCTATTTACAAATGTTCCTGTAGATAAAACATTAATAATAATTAAAAACAAATTGCAACAAGATGGGAATTTGGCGAATAGAACTAAGTTAAGCATTGAAACTATAATGGAATTACTTACACTTTGCATTAAAACAACATACTTTCAATTAAATAATGACTTCTATCAACAAGACTTTGGGATGGCCATGGGTTCTTCATTATCTCCAATATTAAGTAACATTTTCATGGAAAATTTCGAGGAAAGTAATATTAATAATCTAGCTTATAAACCCATTGTATGCTGGAGATATGTAGATGACATTTTTGCTATTTGGCCTTATAGTAAAGAATGTTTAAGCAATTTTTTGAATCAGATTAACGAAAAGGAACCTTCAATTAAATTTGCAATAGAAATAGAGAATAATAATGAATTACCTTTCTTAGACATTTTAATTAAAAAATTAACACATACCAAACCAGTGTGTACAGCAAACAAACACACACAAACAGATACTTAAATTTCAATTCAAATCAACATATTAGTGTTAAGAAAGGTGTTGTTAAGTGTTTGTATGACAGGGCCAAAATTATTTCTTCAAATGATATAATATTAAGGAACGAAAAACAATTTATAAAAACTGTCTTATTAAATAATCAATATCCTGAGAATTTTGTTGATAGTCAGTTATTGAACATTGGTAGTAGAGAGAATATACTATCACAACCTGAGGTATTTAGGTCAATGGCAGTAATTCCATATATACATGGTTTATCGGATAAATTACGAAAAATTGGGAATAGGTTTTCCGTACGAACGGTTTTTCAAACGAGCTCCACGCTAAGATCGGTTTTATCAAGAACCAAACCTCCAAATATTGTTCAAAACTCAAAAAATTGTATTTATAGTGTTCCGTGTGAGTGCGGAAAACATTACGTGGGTGAATCATCTAGACCTTTCAACGTAAGGCTTGGTGAACATAGAAATTACGCTAGAAGGGGAGAATTTGAAAAATCCAAAATTTGTGAACACGCGTGGGATAATAATCATAGAATTAAATGGGACTCGGCGAAGATTTTGGAAAAAGAGAGCAACGGAACTAAAAGAAAAGTTAAAGAATCCGCGATTATTTTATTAAACGAGGATAGATGCGTTTCTAATTATTCAATAGATTTTTGTACTAGTTGGTTGCCCAACCTTAGAGACGAAGTAAGTAAAAATAAGATAAATATAATTTAATGTCTCACGTGACTATGGAAATACATAAACAAAGAACTGTCATGGTTGACGGCCAAAAAAGTTTTGAGAACGGAAGTAGATTCTCTTCCGAAACGTTAACTACCTATAGCTTTGATTTTCAGTTTTTAGTTTATAACATTGTTCTAGTTTATATATTTTTAGGTGTGAGACTTTTTGAAACAGTCAAGTACTCAAGAACCAACCTCTGTCTGATCCGTTTGGCGCAGAGGTTTTTTCATTAAAATTTTTAAATATTTTTCAGTGGCAAAATACCCAATAAAAAGTAAGAGAATCGAAAGTTTATTGTTAAATAACACTATTTTTGTTACATCCGAAACGAATATATTTTATACTAATTTTTAATACTTACGTTTCCAAAAAGTATTTTAAGTTGAACTCTACAATATTATTTATCGCAGCGTAAATTAAAAATTGAGAGTCTCGTAGTGTAGTTTTAAAACAACAATCTTTACATTAGACTCATGTGGTTTGTAGATATGTACCTAAACGGGCAAAGAAATAAATATAGCTTATCTACTAAAATATGGGAGACATGATCGGGTACTACACAAAGTATGGAAACGCTTATACTGTTTAACAGCCTTCTCTAATCCTAATAAATTTAAGGTGAAAATCAAAAAGTATTTGCTTATGCATTGTTTTTATTCTGATGAGGAATATATGAAAACCTCATTTGAAATTATATCCCCTATTAATTAATTAAATATTTACATGCTGAGAAATGTTTACCCCGTTACCAAAATTTCATAAATTGATAATTGTTTGTGTTTCTGCAACTTGTTCTTGTAGCTGCCTACTTCTCCTACGTGTATTTTTTATTTTAATGTGTTGACAACTTCATATCTTCGCAGCATGCATTAGATAATTCTGTTTAGAGTTATATTGTTTTCTCTTAACTTGCCATAAATATTGTACTGTGTAATTTGGTTAAATAAAGTATCTATCTGTACCTGTAAGTAAATATTTTTAACTTACCATTGCAGCTTTAGGGTCTTGTTTATCAATTCCTATTTCCACAACGTACGACGATATCAAAACCAGGACCAAAGTAATGAAACGAGTTTTTCGTGATATATCCGCCATACTTTACAACATTTGATGACACTAGACACTTTTAAACGAAATAAAAGATTCTCCAAACACTGATCACGTCAACAATAGTTTGACTTCTTTAAAGTTACACATGGATTTTTGTTTTATGCACGGATCGTTGCGCTGCTGTTAGAATTGTTTATCGAATACCTTTAAAATCCTGTGAACATCAGGTCAGCCACCTCTTAACGAGGATTTTCAGAAAATTCGCGCACTTGATTTTTAATATTTTATGCAGTAATAAACATCACTGGTAACAATAATGCATTGACCTATTTCTCTCACTGTTTCCAAGAATTACAAATGAAACTAGTTTATGATTTTTCAAAAAGTTTCTGTATCTTAAATAGCTAAAAGCCCTAAACATAAAGTATGACTGGAAAAACTACCAACTTTTAACCAATTTGATATTTTGGTAAATATAAATAACCAGGTTTAAGTTTAGGGATAAATTACCTTAGGTAAAGTGACCCTGAAAAATAGCTGGAAAATATTTTCGAGTTTCTAAAATTGGCGCTAGGGGGCGTAACAGCTATGACCGAATAGACAATTAGGATTTTCTCTGCATTTTGCACAATTAAGTGGCATTGAAATATATGCATCCTAATTCTAAGATAATTGCGAATCTTCTCGGTTTTTCCATTTTTTTTTTGTAACTTCAAGAATAAAATGGCGGGGAGATGCCAAAAAATCATTTTTTTAAATATCGATTACTCAGATTAGCCTCAACAGAATTTAGCAAACTAGGTCTAGTAACAAAGTGCCTTTCTTAGTCTATTGAGGGCGCTTTACGTTGTTTTCATTTGATCATTACCGTCGCGGTTAAAGGGCCTTATTTTGACATGACAACAAATATCGCACCATTTCTAAGAAATTTTAAATGGAATGGTATATTTATTTCTACACGGTAGAATATAAAATTAAAAGCTTCAGATGTCAGTGGAAACCGCATCTCGATAACTTTTTTCTAACAGTAGATATTAGCAAAGTTGATATTGTGAATTATTATCCGATCTTGCCGTCGGAACTTGCAAAGTAGCTGTTGAAAAGAAGTAAGCTGCGAAAATGACACAATGAGGAAACAACATATATCAAACATATTCAGTAGAATATATATTAGATAATATAAAAATTAGTAATTAATACCAATGACAACAAATCTAATAGTAATAACAGTAAACAATGTAATAAATCAAAAAAATAACCACAAAAACACTTTACAACACATTAATAAATTTAAAATGTAACTAGTACGCCCTAGATATTCAAAATGTCTTCCATCATTTTCGATTCAAGAATTCATTCTTTGACGAGTGGATTGAATAGAAGTCTATACTTCTGCCATTGAAATACTTTGAATGGCATTTCTTATTCATTTGATCATGTTGTCTCTTGTAGTGGGTCTGGTGGTAAAAACGAAATCTTTTATTCGCTCCCACAAATAAGAATCTAAGCAAATCAAGTGTGGGAACCTGACGGGCTCTTGAAAAAGACTTCCACGTCCTATCCACCTCTCAGGATATGTCTGGTCTAAAAAATATTGAACGTTCAAAGAGAAATGCGCGGGGCACCCATCACGTTGGAAAACATATCACGACGAATTAGCAGAGCTGTGGTGTTCTAAAGGAAGTAGTAGTTCGTTTCTTAAAATACTTGGATAACGTTCTCTATTAAGAGTTTCATTGAAAATAAAAGGCCCAATTATTTGTCCACCTAGAATTCCACACCACACCTTATAAACCACCGACCCTGAGATTGGACGTCTCGCATCCAGCGCGGATTCGTGTCAATAAATGCATGTTATGACGATAATACGACGATATAATGCGTTGTAATGTGTTCTTGCGTTTACTTTCTTGGACGATTGATTTGTTAGACGGCTTATTGTTATTATCATTAGATTTGTTGTCATTGTCATTAATTACTAATTTTTATATTATATATTCTACTGAACATGTTTCTCCATTTTCACAGCTTACTTGTTTTCAACGGCTACTTTTTCAAATGCTGTCGGTAAAATCGGACAATAATTCATAATTTCAATTTTATTTGCCAATATCTACTGTTAGAAAAAAGTTATCGAGTTACGGTTTTCACTGACATCTGACGCTTTTAATTCTCTATTGTATCCTGTAAAAATAAACATACCATTTCATTTAATTTGTTTTAGAAAAAGTGAGATATTTGTTGACAACGCCGTCTAGCGGCAACGGTAATAATCTAATGAAAACAACATAATCCGCCCTCGATAGACTAAGAAAAGCACTTTGCAATGAGATCAGGTTTATTAAATTCCGTCAAGGCTAATCGGAGTAATCACCGTTTAAAAAATAATTCCTTGGCATCCCCACCGCTTTATTCTTGAAGTTGCAAAAAAATGAAGAACTTAATAGATTAGAAATTGTATTAAAATTACGGTGCACATGTTTTCAATGTCACTTAATTAAAAAAAAAATACAGAGGAAGACGTAATTTGATCTTCGGTCATGGCTGTTACGCGCCCTAGTGGCCATTTTAGAAACTTGAAAATGTGTCCCAGTGATTTTTCATGGTCACTTTACTTAAAGAAATTTCTTCCATAAACTTGTGCGTTGATTAGTTGCTGAGATATGGCCAGCCTCCATTTTTTACAGTCGCATCTTCCCTCTTCAAGAAACTGCAAATAACATCAATTTTTTCCAGAATGAACCATTTAAAAATAATTTTATCAGCGCAGCTAGGCTCTGGGAAAATTAACCGATAACACAACCCAGCAGAATATGCAATATGTCCATGTAAGTTTTAATTCGTTGCGCTTTGGAATGCCGAAACTATTTTATAATTACCGAGATTTCATTCGAGTAAGAGTTAATGCAATGTTTCGTGATTCACTGATTTTAAGTAGGTAGATTTAATTATGCGGGTGTTGTTTATGGCCCTGGGTTGGACAAGGGCACGCGAAATAAAATTGAAAAGGGTCAAAGAGCTTATGCATGGTTTGTTCTTGGATTTCGGAACTATTATTCTTTCAAACAGGATTAAGGATTTGGATTTGGATGTGCATTTGACAAACTTTTTCCATAAAATATTAGACATTGGTGAACCTATTTACTTAAATACTTTATTTATAACTCTTTCAACCATTCATTCTGTTAGTTTCATTAAAATCACCATCATACATATATTTTGATTCCTTTTCTGGAAAATCTAAATTATTCCGTGAAACTTAAATTAAATTTATTTAAAACAGATTTAACTAATTTTATGTAAGTGTAAGCTACATAAATATGCAAAGGAAATAAGTTTATCATCGTAACAATTAAAACTTATTTTCTTCAATCGTTACACGCTATACGTTACACGCTGATATACACAGTCACCATTTTTTCCTTGTGACGTTTTCCCCGAGACAATCTTACCTTCAACACTTACACTGAATTGCTAAAGTAGAGGCAGCGGCCTGCCAGCTGCAGTGAAGACGGGCCGGGTCAAAAATAAAAGTAATACTAAAATTGGGGCGCCACTTGGTTTAACGCTACCACTACTTCAATATCAAATATAACCCAGAAATACCCGGTTAAGTTTGTTTTCAATGCTATGAGGTAAGTAATTGTATCAATTAAATAAGTTAAAGGCTAAATTTTACTATAGAAATATACAGTAGTTTATTAGAAGTAATGTTTCAAATTTTACAAGAAATTCAGTTCAGTAATTCAAAGTATATTGCGAAGCTGGTGATATATTAAACTAAAATAAAAATATATCAAGATGTAATTTTAGCGCAAGCTTTACCGTACGTGTATACACGCGCAGCGTACAGTCGCAAAAAAATTGTAAAATAATGAAGATATCTAAATAAAAACTTAACTACTAAAAAAAGAATAAACACATAAATTAATAGGGAACAAAACTTTTGCTCTGATTTACTATATTTAAAGAATAAGCAAAGTCCACTGAGCTCTACTTGAAATAGCAATAATAAGAAAATGTTTAAAAAAAAATCGTCAACTATGCTGAAGACTAAATTAATTAAAATTACTTAATTAATGGTTTTCTTGTGCATGAGCAGTTAGGAGTTGAGAGTTCTTCACATTAATACGTAATCATGGACTATAAAAAAAATGTATGTATACAATTATGAGCTCTAATATACAATAAAATATTATGTTTAAACAAAAAAAATATAGGGCGAGCTGATATGCAACCAATCAATTCAATAAGTAAAACATATGATCAATAAGCATGCAAACTTAGCTGGTCCCAAGGTCAATCAGTAGGTAGCTGGTCAAAAATCCAGCAAATGGCGGCATACATGCAGCAAAGCCTGTGAAAGCAGCAAGTTCCTACAGCAAAAAAAGCAAGAGAATCCTTAACCAATAACATTCCAAACTCTATGTGTAACCAGTCTGGACCAATACGACAACTTCTCTTCCTTGCCAGAAAATAAAGGAAAAACCAAAACAACAGCGGAAAAAAAACCCTAAAATAGGATAAACAAGTATGAGTACCCCTATTCAAGGAAAAGATATAGAATTATATTTTAAACTAGGTAAGTATACGCTTAAATGATTTTTCATAAATCTATAGCACTCAAAAAAAATGATATAACAAGCTCTCATGCAATTTACTTTCAAAAGAAATTATATTTACTAACAAAAAGATGAGTACAGTTTGATTTCTATTCAAGTAAGTATATATTAATTACTTATTATTATTATTATTATTCTAATAAAATAAAGAAACCAAATCATAGAAGTTTAGCCACTAAAGCAGTAGTAACTATAACAAATAAATCGGTTACCTTAATTTTGTCGAGCAGTGTATACTCGAAAAATTATTAATAACATAATTTTCACGAGATACATATATTAATTAAATCAATTGATCACCACAAATTGTCAAATATAAAATGTGTAAATTGTATGAGCTGTTTTAACCAAAATTAAATTAAAATAAAGCATTACCTCCTAACAGCTAGAGGGTTTTCTTTAGAATTTTTCCTCCAACAGGTTTACTCCAGATGTTTTTGTGGATTCTAGTGTGAATGTGGTGTACAAAAGGCAGCAAATAATCCCGTTAAAACGGCTTGGAATTCCACAAAACTGAGCAAGTATTCAACTTTTTCACCAAAAATACTACCAATGGAACTTCCAATTTGCGTATAGTGTGGCTAATTCTCCCTTTTCAAAAAGGATGAGTGCTAATACTCATTTTATATATTAACAAACCAACACTAACATTAAAACAACCTTTTTTAAAGACACCCACGTGTACAAATCTAAAATTCGCGACACTCCTTGTCGCCTTACCACAAAAAGATCTTCCAAAAAAAAACTATTAGAAATAATATTTGATTTGTTTCGACATTTATTGACTGGAATAGCCATCTACCAACAACAATGGAGACTAACAAGAGATTATAGAGACTTCATATCAAGGAGACTACTTTAAAAAGTAATGTGTGAACTATTTTAAAATATATTGTGATTTAGTTATCAAATAAATGTAACTTATTTTACGAACTTTATGTTAATCAAATACACCACGTAACATCCTTGCTTGAATTTGAGTACCCTAAATGCAAATCTCTGAATTTGTCAGAAATTCGAAAATTGAATTGTTGGTAATACATGACAGCTATTTTAAGTCTCTATCAAACAAACTATTAAATGTGTTACAAAATTAGGTATTTTCAATGCAAATTGCGTGTGAAAACTCATGTGAGATGCATAACTCTCTATTTGTAAATTAATGTTATTTCCAAAACTGGGTATCGCCAACCATTGATAACATCATCTGGCTCGTCAGGTGACTGAGCATTTGAATTTATTTATAACATACAACAGTGTTCAGTGTTTCATCATAACTGCTATAATAACTGGCTGCTTCTGGACTATTTAAAAGTATATTAAAACAGGGGGAAAATTATGAAAATTTGCATCCCAACTAATTGAGCTATCCACTGTTATAAAGGGTAACAAATCTTTAATAGACAAATTATTGACTAAACAATTTGGAAATGCATGCAGAGAAATTGCTCATCAAGCATACTATTCTAGAATATTAGAGGTTTCTAATAATGTGGCTGACGTAGAAGACACCGATGACGAGGAATCAAATAATAAGGAAGAGGAAGAGCAACTTCTGAGAATATAACGCAATTTAATTTTGAAAAAATGTTTTCTTTTGTTTTTATTTTATTGGAATAAAATGTTTCGTCTAATAAACTAATACTCTATATTTTGATATTATGTTTTCAGCTGAAATCTTGTAGTATTATCTAGGTAGTATCTAAAGAAGTGCAAAGTAGTCAATTCGATTACTTTCAAAACTGAATGTTTTGATGCAAAACTCGACATTTACATTTTTTAAGCTTTATTTACTAATACGCATATATTACAATATGTTGGTAATGTAGAAAATATAAATATTATATCCAATCCCCATCTAACGAGAACAATTTTAATAGTGCCTGATGTAAAGAAATTATTCGTTTTTTCCACATTACTCGAAAACACGTAAGATGAATATACCGAGTTTTGCATCTAAGGGACTGATTTATTAAAAAACCGTCGAAGAAATGTTGACTATATGAGGTATTAGGTTGTAGTTAACTGATTGCTGAAACATTTTAAGTAAATACATGTATGGGCTTCCATTTAAAACAAATTAAGTGAATTGATAATTCAAAAATGCCAATCATCTTGGAGAACACCCTGTAGAAATAGGTTCAACTAGTGTTAAGTATGAAAATTAGTACATGGCTTCGACTAACATTGGAAGCGAAATAACCGCGTAATTTATGAAAGCACTTTTACACAATTTACCCTTGACAGCTGCAAATACATATTTTAACACAAAATGTGGAGTAACATGACGACGCGACGCCACAGTGTTAGTCCAAAAATGATATGCCTGGATAGAGACTTAAGAGACACATATAAAAATATTAAAAATTATCAGATGTTCTATTTAAAAGACAGCTATTGTTAACTTGCTCTGTAGATCTAAAAATAATTTTATATCAGACTCTCATCATTTTAGTGCCTTTTTGCAAAAAATCTGTTGTTTTATATACGTTTCAACAACTCATTCACTGGAGTGGACTCAGTGGTGGAGAGGGTTAATACATCCTGAATGCTCATTCATTTAACTCGATATTTTAAACAATATATTACAGAAATTGCTGCCTTGTCTCTATATAAATTCCCATTTTGCTAGTATCCTACTCTGAATAATTCATATTATTAAAATGGTACATTCATCCGCTTATATTTAATCACATTTGTGGACCAAAATTAATTAATCGATTAAATGTGACCCACAAAATATTTTTTGAAATATTAATTTCCGCCTGCCATAATTGCGATTACTGTGTTATTCAGTATGCAAATATCAATCAAGGGAGATTAATGAATAAAAGACAATATAAAACAAGGACGTCAAAACATTGACTAATTTTCAATGAATAATTAATTCGCAGTCAATAAGTAATTTAGTTTGAGCCTAAAGTGATAATGTCTTAATGAAAATAAAACAAAGAAAAGCAAGGATAAGGGTGCCTTTGAGAAATTTTTGTAAATTGAGGAAATCCAAAGTCACTTGTTATCGTTCCCTCCATTGGGCAGGGATATATATAATTTATATCCAGGAAGCGCTGAGAAATATTTCAACTCAATTTCGTTCTATAAAACGCCAGGTCTTATTACTTTCAGGATTTTTTTATCAATAAAAATCGAGGTACTTTGTAAATTGCTCTTGATTTAATATTTGCAGTATCCGCTTTAAATTTTGTTCTTGGTTATATTATTATACTACGCTAGTGGCAGTCTTTTTTGAACATTAATTTGGACTATTTGGCTTTGTCATTTTAAACATTTTAGGATGATTTCTGGTTAACGGAAAACTATTGTATTCTTTTTGTCGTCGACAATTCCTTAGTTCATATTGTTCTTTAATATTTATACAGGATGTTATTAGCTTCATGTCATTTAAAGAACTAATACTGGCGAGTGAAGAGACAAACAAAAAAGCTTATTTAACATGGGACCTAATACTCCTAGGTTTGGGGAAAAAGAAAATAAATTCTAATAAAACTGATTGAAAATTTCGGGCCAGATAATACCTATAATATTGTCTAGGTTAGTAACTGCCGTCGAATTAAATCAAGTTGAAGACCTGAATCTCCCCTTTTTAATGCTCATTGTTCCGGTAATAAGAAATAAGCCATGTAAAAAGCAGCAGATAAATGTCACCAATCACTTTGTGCCATTTAGGAAAATGTAAACTCTCATGTTTCTTTACAACTATGCACCCAGTGACCCACAGAAATCAGGGGTAACAACTATTGACCCAGGTCAATATTTTTCAAAGCACCCCTAAGGGAAACATTATACAGATTTTACGTTTGTCTAGTTGACCCATTGCCACTTATTTAATAACATGAAACACTCTGCATCAAATAGTGACAATGATATTTTACAAATACCGAGAAACTTTGTAACGATCTAAATTTTGTGTGAAATACCTCCTTATCTCTTAATGACTATTGTCATGCGAGAACTAAATATCTACTGGTTTCATATATGAGCCCATCCCATTCTTCCCATCAGTTGCTCGGCAGCATGGGTCTAACGTATGATTTTCACTCATGGTCCTAAATTGGATCACGGTGTAGGATGTGCCTTCTACACCGCTGATCGAACATATTCTTGGACTCTTCCTCACTGCGTAAGCTGTATGTTTCGTAAACACTGCAGTTCAGCAAAACGTTTCAGTAATTTGCTCTGACTCGCTTAGCTCATGGGCTCTAAGCAATCCTCATAATTCAGACACTTTAATTCAAGAGACTCTACAGCTACTAAATACTTTACAAAATAATAAGCTAGTACGTTTTATATGAACTACGAGTCATTCTGTTATTGAGGGGACCGAATTAGTAGATAAAGCTGCACGGAAAACAGCAGAGGATAATATCACAGAAAACATCCGTCCCTATTGTCAACCTGACACAAATATATTCATAAAAGAAGTTATAGTCACCCAGTGGCAACATGAGTGGTATAATACTGATACACATTTGAAAATCAATATCCCAATTGTTGAAATATGGATTCTTCCTGTAAACCTAAAAAAGGGGAAAAAGTAACGATAACAAGATTAAGAATAGGGCACACAAAACTTACGAATTCATTCATGCTGTTAAATGACAGACAACCGGTATGTGATGTCAGCCTTTAACCATGTGCTTCTATATGGTACAATAAATACTGCAAGTAGTTAGGAATCTATTGTCTAATTAAATTAGTGTATGTTTAAATAGTGAATTTGTTAACATAAGAAAACTAATTTTTCTACATGAAACGTAACTTTTAATGAAAATATAGCTCATGAGTCTTGTTCTCAGAGCTGTGACAAGTACAAGTAGTCTAAATTTTTATTTTTACTCCCAGTACTAAGTACAAGTACTTTGAAAAACTACTTGGAGTTTTAAGTACTATACTTGAAATTCAAAATTTAAGTAACCGGTACATAGTAATTACTTTACTTCGTAAAGTACTCTAAGTACTTAAAATACTTAGAGTACTTTAAAACGCTCCCAGTATTTTTTTTAGTACTTTGCTTGAAATTCAAAATTTAAGTAACAAGTACAAAGTAACTACTCTGTAAAGTACTCTAAGTACTTAAAATACTTAGCGTACTTTAAAATAATCCCAGTATTTTTTAAGTACAATGGGAGTATTTTGAATGTACTATAAGACTTTTTTAGGTACCACTAATTTTAAAATTAAGGATTAATTATGCTGAAGTACGTGCACTTTACACCCAAAATATTTAGTCGTTAGTAATAATGATGTTTTTCGATTCAATGCAATTTTCAAAAATTGGCTGCTTTGGAAACCTGCCACCTGAAATTTGCATATTGCAATACTACCTTTAAAAAAGAAAATAACTATTTTATAAAGGAGAAATAATCTGATTTTAACCAACTGTATACAGGGCACTCAAAACATTTCTTAACAGAGAAATGCTTCGTTACACAGGTAAAATTTTTCGTGAAACCTAAACCCCTAAACTCAAAAGTTATAAAGTTATATACAATAGACGCAGAAGTTCTTCGATCATAGGAAAGTTGAGCGCAATTTACACTTACCTAATCTCACTATCGTAAATATCCAATGAGGTATTCAGTGTTGGCAGATCTACTTTATTCATACATAATGACGCCAAATTTTGTAGAATGATGGAATCTAATTGATTAAAATGAAATAAAATTTACATTTTTATAATTTATATTAAACAATGAAATCACTATGTTTAGCTCATTTGCTTTTTTATCTTACCAAAACGTAACTAAGAGTTGGGTTTTAAAAAATATAAATTGTTTGCATGATAAATGAAATAATCTGGCACACACTGATGCAGTGATACCTTGAAGGCTTGTTCTCTATTGAGCATGAAAAGGATATCGAAACATCGACCGAGAGTGTTGTCACTGCCGCTGCCCATCTAGTAGATAGGCGGCGTTTAGTAATGCAGGAAAGGTAAAGTGGGATGCACGTCCCTTCGCGAAATCTAATAAATTGCGAAAACAGTTGGTTTTAAAAACATTGTAAATGGTGGTAATAGTATGGAAGAATTTTATAATTAAATAACTAAAGAAGTAGTTCTCAACACAAAAATAATTGTTAAAAATGGGTAAAACAAAGTAAAAGTATTTAAAAATGTATGGAGTCAAGGAAAACATTTATTACTTACACCTAACAAGTTTAAAGTAATAAATGCTCAAATAGACTTCCCTGCTGAGCTGAGCAATATCCCAAACGATTATAAAATCCTTGGTAAGCATTAATCAACATAACAGGGGTAACAGTTAAGCAGGCGTTTTCAATATTTAATTGAAGTTCCTGCAAATTTTAGTGAAAACCATAAATTTTTGATTTTAAGTAGCCCCACAAGAAAAAGTCACAAGGCGCAAGATCTGGTGACCTAGCTGGCCACAAGATATTAATTACCATGCCCAGAAATAAGCATGTTCGGAAATGCTTCCTCCAAATACTGCCGAACGATAACTCTATTATGGGGAGGGCAACCATCTTGTTGGAACCAAATCTCATTAAACCTAGCACCTACTAGTTCCTGAATCCTAGAGACAATTTGCTGTTGAAGCAAATCCAAATATTTTTGGTCATTTAAGATGCCATCGATATAAAATGGTAAAATAATATGTTCACCCAGTATTCCGACCCAAACATTTAGTTTTTGAGGATACTGAGTGCGAAGTTCGTAAAACTTATGTAAATTTCTCGCGACTAATATCGTGTACGAGTAGAATCATGTTTACCAATTAATGGAAAAGTTGATCCATCGGTAAAAACAATGTTTCTAAGAAAATTTTCATCCGCATTCGCCTTTTCCATTAATTGCTCACAAAATTCCATTCTTCTGATATTGTCCGTCTCAAATATTTCATGAGTTTTCCGAACCTTGTAGGATTTATACCCATTCTTTTTAAACCTTGTAGGATGTATACCCATTTTTTTTAAACCGACCTAACCGTTGATAGTGTAGAACCTACTTCAGCAGCAATTTGGGAAGTAGTAAGTACCGGGTTGTTGGTTGCCAGTGCACAAATCATAATATCTCTGTTATCTCGGGCTTCATTGGGAGGAATCGATTTTTTATGTTGTTTATAATCAACACAACCATCTGTTTAAAAATTGTGAATAATATTATGAATTGTGGATAATGGAGGTAAAGGTCGGCCGGGAAATGAACCATTAAATGCCTTGACTTTTCTTGATAGTACCACTTAACCATCTGAACTTTTTCGGCCGTTTCAAAGATTTCTAAGAATTAATTTAACGACAAGGTCACTCTTTCAGTTCCCAAATAGTACTAGCTTGAGTACAAGTTTGATGCGATGTGAGATTGCGGCGAGTCGATTACTAGTTACGCATGCGTATGCATTTATAATATACCATCCATTGGAACTTGTAAATTCGTCTGGTAGATCCTATGATCGAAGAACTTTTGCGTCTATTGTATATGAATTAATAAATTACAATACAGAACAAGTGATGATACTCACAATCCGTTTCCGACTCTATTAGGAATGGATTGTCTAATGAAAGCAGTGTGTTTAAATAATGAATCTGTTAACATAAGGAAACTAATTTTTCTACATGAAACGCAACTTTTAACGAAAATATGATATAAATGATAGCGTATTTTCGGGGACATGGCAACTTTGTTATTTCGAACGGAACACTGTATATATTTTTCACAGTTGGAAAGTCCTTTGTTTCCCCTTTCCAAAAATGCCATATTTGTCATGGAAATTATACAGAGTGATGGATTTATAAGGTTTCAAAATGAACACTGCGCTTTATCGAAATGCTATGAAAAAATAATGATTCACAAAGTGGACTATGGAAACAAAAGATAACATCACTTGTAAACGTCAAATTAGTTTATTAGTAATCGCATATTACTTCAAAATTACTAACTGAAAATTTACACATGAAATTCGATATAACAAAATGTAACAAAATATTTATTAAACAAATAAGAAATATACAAAATAATACACATTAATCACAAAAGATGTTCAAAATGCTGGCCATCAACTTGGATACATTTATTTATTCTCTTCACAAAGTTATCATAGCATCTACTTAACTGTTCAGGGGAAATATTATTAAAGATATTTCGAATGTTTTCTTTAAGTTCTTCTCAATTTTGTGGCACAGGGCTATAACACCTGTCTTTCACATAGCCCCTTATAAAAAAATCTGAAGCTGTAAGCTCTGGGGATCGCGGGGGCCATGCTGTAGGATCTCCCCTTCCTATCCAACGATTTCCAAAGGTGACACTCAGGGAATCTCTAGTTACCATATCATAATGAGGCATAGCACCGTCTTGTTGGAAATAGACAGTCCTCAACAAATTATCTTGTTCAAATTGCGGATAAAAGGAATTTTCTAACATGTCAAAATATGATGGGGCATTGGCAATTGCATTGTTAAAAGAAGGGACCGTACATTTTTTGTTTTGATACCGCACACCAAACTGTAACTTTTGGAGAGGATGTGACATACTGATGGAAATTTCTGGGATTTTCTGATACCCAAATTCTACAATTTTGCTTATTCACCTTGCTATTTAAGTGAAATGGTGCTTCGTCTGACATGATTAACTTATTAAGAATATGCCTATCTCTTCTACGTAAAACAAGAATATTTTTTACAAAACTATACTCGTTTTGGAAAATCAGTTTCCTTTAATTCTTGATGAATTTGAATTTTATAAGCATTCAATATTAGAACATTTTTAATAACAGTATGAACAGTAGTATTCGGAAATCCTGTTGCGGAAGAAGCTTTTCTCGTAGAAGAAGAAGAATCATTTTGTATCATTTCCAAAATTTCAATAGCATTATTAAGCCCATTTTCATTATTTGGAGTTCTTCTTTTACGGTAAATACAACCCGAATTCCAAAAGTCTCAATACCATTTTCTAATTGAATTTTTTGTTGAAGGTTCCTTGTTAAACTTGGTTCTGAATCTTATTTGTGTTGTTTTGTAATATTTAGTTTCAGCAAAGAAGATTACATACTTAGCTTTTTCACTTAAATTAAACATTTTTCTTACAGTAACTCAAGTACCCGAGTTGTCAATAGACTAATTTGACGTTTACAAATGATGTCTTTTGTTTCCATAGTCTACTTTGTGAATTATTATTTCTTTCATAGCATTTCGATAAAATGCCGTAAGTATTCACTTATAAAACCATCACTCTGTATAATTTCCATGACAAATATGGCATTTTCGGAAACTATTAAAATTTTTCAGCCAGTGCTTCTGCTTAAATATATTACATTTTAATAACATTATTTACTTTTTTCTTTATTATAAGTGATCTAATTGCGGGATTATAGATGGTCCAATAGATTTGTGTGCGTGTACTGTGCATAAAAATCAAGTTCTCTGTAGTTGTACTAAGCTTTTATTCAGCTATTGCTGAATCTTATTCAATTGATTCTGCAAGCAACTGTTAGATATATTGTTGTAAAAGAGTTAGAGCTATTCATCGACAAATGGCCGGATAGTCGCCTTTGTGACTTTTCTTTAACCACCACACATTAATTTTAGAGACATCAGTACAGTGTGTAAATAAAGAAACACAATTTTTACTAAGACGTATTGGTATATTGTGAATATATTAAGTATGTTTAATTCAGATTCTTGCTACAGAATCCTGTGAATTATCTCTTGTAATTCAATGATTCTGTTAGATAAAAGAGTGGTTGTTTTAATTAGTACTCTAATAATGTTTTTTAATTTACAAATGACTACGCATATTTAATGCACTTGGAAAAAACATAGAAACTGATCATAAATCGCTGTCTTTTTAGCATGAGTGATATCCCACAGATCCGTACTTGAAATTTTTGTGCACAATAACAGTAGAAATTTAGAAGTATTGTCTTCGGTAAATAGTTATTTGGTAGTAATAAATTTTAAAAAATTACTCTGTTTTGCTTGTGTCAAGATAGGTAACTTATATATTTTTGGAGCATTGACGAATTCGATATTCCATGATTCACTGACAATATTAAGTTCGACCCTGACGTGGGTAGGGTTTTTATGCCTGCTGTAAAACGCTACATCCTAACATATTTTCGGTAGGAGCTTTCGTCAAGCTTTGTTTATTGTCTCATATGTCATAAGTCACATTTCTGAATTTGTTACTTGGTTCAAAACTGTAAAAATATTCATGGCAGGATATTATGTTTTTGTTGTAATATGCCGTGCCGAGGCTGATTCTGATAAAAATTTCTCAATATTAACTACCCATACAAACATGTACTAAACGGACAAATAAATGTATGTATATATAGAACAGATTAAAATTAAACACCAATGTTTTATTTCATAAACTAAATTGTTTATGCACAAAATGAAACAATTTAATCATTGAACAACAATATAGGCTCGTTTAAACATAATAAACCAAAGATACATCTAGGTGATGTTTCTATTTATATACACACCGGCAGATTTGAAAGAACGGAAATAAATCGACATTTTTCTACATCATTTTCTTTTCTCTTAAAAAGGAAGGTCTAAACAGTCATAAAGAGTGACCGTGACATCCGACTGTTTTCGTGCGGATTGCGAGCTTGGGAAAAATCGTAAGAAGGTTTAGCAGGTCTCAAATTATTTGTCGGGTAACTATATCAAATTAATTTGAAATTATAATTTCGTTAATTTCTTATTTTAATCATACCAGAACACATTTTACATGAGAACAATGTTTTTCTATGTATTAAGTAAAGCATTATATTTATGATTTACCATTTTGTACACAAATAGAACATGGCCCGCTTTTCCATCTGGAGCTAGTGGCAAAGCATTGAGGTCTTTTAATGTGCATTAAATATATGTGAAAATATATAAACCTAACTGGTACATATCCTACTAGTCGTGTAAACACATTCCTTAACGTGGGCATGCTCCACATTGAGGCAATAATACAAAAAGTAGTTAATTACGTAATAAATAAAAATTGTGCGAAAAGGTTTCATTTGTATTAATACCTTAATAAAAATTTTCTCTACGAAAAGACTATTTGTAAAAATAATGATCACAGCACATCGTTTCTTAGAAAAATTGTACCTTATTTCAAAATTCACTGTAGAAGAAACATTAGAGAACTTTCTGAATCTTCTGAACGCCCCACCATATAAACGAAGGGAATAAAGTGAACATATACCAACAGACTTTTAATGTTCAAGTTTTTATCTCCTTTGTCGAAAAATGCGTGACTATTTCCGACTACTAAAAAAACCTTTTAATATACATGTGGTTCATAAAAGATCATGAAAGAATGATGTTTCCTGCGCGATACTTTTATCAAATGCTTGGCGTTTCTTTTCGTGGTCTTCTCCTGTAAATAAGTGAACTCTGCTGGAATAAGCTCCTCTATTTATATACGTCGTCAGGAGGCGGGGATCTGTTCTGGTTCGTTTGTCATGTAGAGCGTAATAATTTAGATATCATTGATATGATAGTTTTAGTTGTATGTTCCAGTTGTTGAAATTATTGGATCGCTTATATATTTCGATGGCTTCACTGTATATTCTTAGCTAAATTAGTCTTTGATGATAATAATTTAATGATTTCTTAAAATTTTAACGAACAGCCGAATTTTCTAAATGATGATTTCGGCAAATTTTTATTGCATTCCATGCAGCTAAGATATTTTTTAAACCTGCTGTTTACAGGTCGTTCAGTTTACCTATGTAGGTTTATCCGTACTATCGCAAAACGCTATGTATTCCTGGTGTATCTAGTGTCTCTTTAGTTTTGGGGAAATACGCTAGTAGAAGGTACCCTAGTTGAAACTTGGCTACATTAGCTCGATACAAAAAATTTTGCCTCGTACTGACATGACGGTCGCAATTATCGAGGAGGATAGAATATATTGGAAGAATGTATGGGCGAGTTATCAAAACAAGGATAGAACAGGAAATCGAGATCGGTGAAGAACAGTGCAGATTCGCGGCTGAAAGATCGTGTGTGGAAAATATATTCACTCTACGACAGCTAAGCCAAAAGCGAATAGCAAAGAGTAGAGAGTCTCATAATAATATAGTGTTTGTAGACTTAGAATAGGCTTATGACACGGTACCCTTACAGAAATTATTCATGTTGCATAACAGCTGTGTTCATTACAAATATCTTACCATCATAAGAGATCTTTTAGAAGGGCAAAAGAGTGGAATTAAAACGGGAAATCAAATCACCGATCGTATTCAAGATCTATATAGATAAGGTTTTACAAGAATGGCAGGACAAATGCAGGAATATGGACGTGCATGTAAACGACGAATACCTCTGCATTCCCCTGTCTTTGCAGACGACCAAGCGACTGTTGTATCAGATGAAGATGACATCAACTACATAATGCGAAAGTTGACAGAGACCTACGAAAAATGGGGATTAAAAATTAATTTTTACAAAACCAAATATTTGCTGATCGGGGAAGAAGGGAATTGGATGTAAATGGAAGAAAAATAAAAGTCTGTAGTCAGTACACGTACCTACGATCCATTATGTCAATGGAGGGGAATAGCCGAAGATATATAAACAACATAATAGTACAGGGCAAATAGGCTATTCAGAAGTTAAAGTCAATTCTTGTATATATAACATATAGGCACTTGGTGTATACTTATTATCTTTCTGTTGTCAGGTTGGATCTTGTTTTTGTATTTTATATATTTTTTTCTGTAGTGATGTGCTCAGAAGAAGAATTCGTCTTGAATATGATAAAATAGTCAATTCCTGCTGTACAAAATTTTTGAGGCGCGGTTGACCCCTCAGATCAAGAAAACGAAAACAATCCAAATGCAATAGGGGCTGATTGTGTGCTAACAAATAACGCTTACCTTGCAATATTTGTTGTCGATATAATCTTCGTCACAGAATTAGAGAGCAAAATCGGCAAATCGGCAAACTGGCAACTTGAGCAAACAATAACTCAATTTTCCAGGTGTGCCCTTCAAAATATTTTTATATTCGACCAATAATTGTGTTTGGGCCTCCTAAGAGTCACTCCTGGTGCATCGATGTCGCTAATATTTAATAACGTTCTACCTCATCTTATGTCTGAAATTTCAAGTTTCCACGTTCCCCACACGGGGGGCATCAGAATCGTATATTGTTATGATATCCAGTCTTCAAAAATATTGAAGTAAAAAATGACATTGATGTGTATAGTTTTGTAATAATAAAATTATGATGTCATACCTTCCGGGGTATCACCAGGGGGACATATCTTAGTTTTGGACTTACAAAACCTATAAGTAAGTGTTTGTATATAAAAAATTTTGTTCTTTGAACGGCAAGGTATTTTGGTAATAAGGTGAAAATCTCTGGTCCTTGAAGTGCGATCGGGACAAACAATAAACTAAAATTCGTCTTGGGTCATTTGAGTATGTAAATATCATAAACAATTGAATGAACTAGATAAAAAGCGTTCTTTCATTTTATCAACCAGGGACGTCAAGAGTTCAAAATGGATTTTTTATGCAAAATGTGGATCTGGGCGTCAGCTCTCCGATGATACTAAATTTCTTTTCAAGTAATTTTGGCCACTTTTTGTCATTTATTTATAAACCAAATAGCAAATTGGTTTTCTCGACCATTTTGAAAATATTTTTGAAAGATTTCTATCAGAAAAGAGAGAGAAAGTGTTGTGTGAACTCCAAGTTAAAAAAAAAGTTTAATTTTGGTTCATCTGAATTCGAGATATTTAACTTTTATCATGTTGGCCAATTGTTAATTAACTCAAAAAATATTAAAAAAAAACTAATTTTCAATTTACATTTTACTGCTGTTAATTAGCCTGAAGAGCTTTTTTTAAATTTATATATCAAGACTACTTCTCGTTTTATTGAACCATACTCAATTGTTTCCGGCTTACTTAAGTTGGTAGTTAACGTATGTATTTAGGGGAATTTGATATTCTGCTAACTTCTCTTTATAAAATTATAGCCTTATTTTTCTTGACTAATATCACATAATTGTTCTGTTTAGAGATAACTTTGTTTCTTTGTATGTGAATTTACTGCTATTTGTCTTTTTATAAGATGCTAAAAGTTACATTTTATTTTATTTATTTTTATTTTATTTTAATGCCTTATTTATATTAAAGTTCTGACAGAGTTCAGCTATTGCTGCTCTACCACTCAACCAGGACACGCAGACAGAGACATCAACACAACAACCATTGCCTACGATATTGCCATCTACCGCAACTGCGACTCGAACTCAGGAGAGATAATAGCAACTAGATATGTTGTGCCACTTAACAGCGGTCTAGCTCACTGCTACCCCCTCGGTAACACATGAAAAGACGACTAAACATCCATACCCTGACCAGGATTCGCACCCGGGACTCCGTGGTCGCAAGCCACACACCTTTAACATTGCGCCACGGAGATCAGAAATTTTCAAAAATATTCTCCAAATGGCCGAGAAAATCTATTTGTTGTCATTTGCTTTATAAATAAATACCAAGAAAGTGGCCAAGATAACTTTAAAGATTTTTTTATTGTCATCAGAAAGTTGGCGTCCAGAACTACGTTTTGGAAAGAAGATCCATTTTGGACTTCATGGCACAAAATGGCGGGAAATTCATATTTCAGATATCAAATTCATTTGTGTCCACAAGATTCAATATTTTGGTACTAAAATTTAAGGATATTTTGGTATACCAAAGGTATATTTTCTGAAAGTTTGAATCCGATAGAAACTCTTGACATCCCTGGACGATAAAATGAAAAATAACCGCTTTTTAGCCAGTTCCTTCCATTCTGTACGTTACATACGTATCAGATGACCCAAAGCCAAAACAAATTTGTTGGAATTTTAGTTGCGAAGGTTTTTGGTTTTTAGTTTGTCCCGATTGGACTTCTAGAACCAGAGATATTCACCTTTTTATCTAAAAAAATTCTATTCAAGGAAATAAAATTCTTAAAAAAAACGCAATAGGCTTTTGAAGTTCAAAACTCAATATCTCCTGGTGGTACCCCAGAAGGTATGGAATCATAATATTGCTGTTAAAAAATTGTACACATCAATGTCTTTTTTTATTCCGCTATAAATACATACGTTAACTACCAACTACGGTGCAACAAAACGGGAGGTAACCTTGATACATAAATTTTAAAAAAGCTACTCAGGCTAATTAACAACAATGAAATGTAACTGCTTGAAAATTAGTTTTAATAAGTTAAAAATGTTTATGAACGTTTCATATGAAGTAAATGTTTAAAAATGATACAGTTCAAACATTAGCCAAAAATACACATTTGTTAATTTACAATTGGCCAAAATGCTAAAATTTAGATACCTCGAGTTCAGATGGACGAAAATTAACTCTTTTTTGAAATAAAGTTCTCGCAATCCTCTTTCTTTTCAATTTTCACAAATGTTTTGAAAATGGCCGGGAAAATACATTTGTTGTCATTTGGATTATAAATAATTGGTAAAAAAGTGACTGAAAATTATTTTATATCATCGGAAGAGCTGGCATCAAGATCTACATTTTGAAAAAAAAGATCCGTTTTGAGGGCAATTCAAATTTCAGATAACAGATTCATTTCTGACCACAAGGTTCAATATTTGGGCACCAACATTTCTAGGTTTCTTGTTTTCAAGAAAATATATATTTTCTGAAAGAGAAACCAATCGCAACTCTAGACATCCCTGGGCGATAAAATAAAAAAAGGAAAGTTTTTTATCAAGTTTATTCAATTTTGTATGATATCTACGTATTAACCTGACGATTTGTTAAAATTTTAATCGTAAAGATTTTGGTTTTTCGTATGTCCCAATCTTAACTCTAGAACTGGAGATATTCACCTCTTTACATAAATAAACGCTGTCAAAAAAAAAATACAAAAGTAACGCAATAGGTTTTGGAAGTTCAAAACACTCCTGGTGATACCCCAGAAAGTGCGATGTATATCTCATCGATTTTCCGGCCTACTGCGTTAAAATTCCATTTTCATAATAAATTAGGATTTCTCCACGACACCAACACCTAGTTAGATCAGAAAGTAAAAAATTATCGGCATATGTAAGTTTGACAATAATTTGCGCATCATAGTAACCTAATAATACATGGAACAATAGAGAAAACCAACAAATATATTTTTAATTAAGCCTAAATGTCAAATTTAAAAATATCTGACAGTTACAAAGCCAATAATTCTACTTTAGTTTGAGTTGTTTGTTACAAATGCTAACTTTAATGCTGAAATAAAACGGAAAAGGAAAGCACCAGATAAGATTGGTTTTAGTACGAATGTAAATGGAGAAAATCGGAATTCTTGGGTATAGGAATGTTCCAGAAAGAATATTAGTTGCAGGAGATCATCAGCTTATTGAAGGAAGAGCCTCTTCCATAGAAATTGTTTATGATAATTATCTCCTTCCTATTGAGCCCTATTCAATAAGCTCTTCGAGGATTGCTACACCACCTAGATCATTAACATTGGACAGATACTGCTTTCCAATGGTAGAAGAAAATCGTGTTACTTGTGCTAAACCGAGTGCTCAAGTATTTTTAAGTGACTCAATCGTTCCACTTTCTAATTATTCTAGACCACCTGTTGGAGGTGGTGATGGACTTACGCTGCCTGAAGAAGTTTTTCACTTGCGCAGACAGTTAGCAAGATTGAATAGAAGAGTTATGGCGTTAGAGCTAGAAAGTTCAAAAAGAATTCGAAAACAAAAATTTGGACTTAGTTTTACAATAGTATATTTTATGTTGAAACTTGTTAATTCACTGAGCAGATAATGCACATATACCTACCGGTGTTTAGTCTTAATTCATACCTATATCATTTTTTGGTATTGTTTGAAATGCAAAATACTTTGCAGGTGAGGTTAAATAAATAATTCATAATTTCACAATTGAAAATTTTATGATGTTTCATTGATTGTAAGTGAATTAGGGATAATTCACTAGGTAATAATGTATTATTTTCAAATTTCCTGTTTTCCCAGTGAAATTAAAACTTAAAAACATTAGTTTTAAAAGATAATAATTAATATTGCCATACTTACGGCTGGTTATTCAGTTCTAGATTAAATCAAAAGAATTTCATTTTACTGAGAATTTTACGGTTCACTTTTTCATTACGTATTTAAATTTAACAGCTATTCCTGACCAACAAATTTTAATCCACGTGGTTGGGGTGGTTTGAATAAAAAATGCTGGCTTTACTAGCATCACCTCCGCTGTTAATTCGATCGTTCGCATCTTGTATGCAGTGCATGTGCTTTTCGGGCAGCCCACACTGATGCATTATTATTTGCGAACTGGTCTTTTATTTACAAACTTATTTTATTGTGAAAAACTAAACAAGAAGGGCTGTTCCAAAAATGTCTCAAATGAGGAAGTCAGTATATTAGTTATTCCAATTTATAAACAACCATATCTGGTTTTGGATCAGCTTCAGAGTGATTTGAATACTGTCTTTTGTTAGATGGAATCTTACATAAAAATCGCGGTCATCTGAGTCAGTAATTTCTCTCTTCGATTTTTCTCCCAAGTGCCCAATTAAAGATGCAATGTTCTTATGAGCATCGGAAATTGGTCGAATATAAATAATATCGCCTATTAGATCTATATTTTAAGTTGTAAAGGAACATTAGGACACTTTTATCTAACACAAGTGAACTTAACCTCAAAAAGTAGTTCTGTCAAGTCTGTCAAATCAGTTCAAATTAGCTTCATTCTAGACGTATTCTTTGTTTTAACGTAGAGTCAATCAGGTGGCAGCAGTTCCACCAATGTCGTTCTTTTATTCTTTGGCGTATCAACCAGATGTGTCAAAATTTGTTATTTTATTTAAGACGGATTTCATCTGGTGGGATTTAAAATCTTCCACACTGTGATGTACCACAGTTCGATAAATATATTTTTTTATTTTATATGTGGCTTCTTTTTAAACAATAAAACTTCTTCATCAGAAGATTCCTCACCTAATATGCTATGTACTTGCTTGCTATAGCCATTACAGCAACAACCAAATTCCTCTTTCTTCTGTTCATTTTAAATACAGATTACTTGCAGCTCAGATAAATAAACTTGGATTATGTAAACAAGTTAAATGTTAGGTTAGAATAAAACCAACAATACTATTCTTTTATTCCTAAACTCGTGCGTTCATCGCTCTATGACGTAATTCCACCATATTCCAGCAGATATTGTTTCAACCAGAAAAAATGTTGAAATTAAAAAAACGTCCATTATTGCCAACAACACATATTCTTGTATTAGTTATCCTCCTTTTCGAAACGAGGGTTAATGTCTCTTCTTAAAAACGCACGTTAAACTGTTAAATTATAATAGTAAAAAATTAATGCCTACATCTTGTTTGCAATGATTTTACCTTCAGACTTATCTGCACCTGTTGCTTTCTCATCACTACGTTTAGAAATTCTATAGTATCTTTACCACACCTTTGTCCCATTTTTGTAAAATATGAGTTGTGTTAGCCCAGCGTAAACATCGTCCACTCGTTAAAAGAGCACTCGCTTACTGGCTTCGGTACTTTGTACGAAAATGTTTTTCAACATGGCATGATTAGAGCCGTGATCACGTCTGCTAAAGAAATTTTCTTATTAAAAATAATATTTGCTCGTGAAATGACATCTAAAAGTAACTTAGAAACAGAAACTTTCTGACCTTCATAAGTTTTTCTCATATTTCTTAAAAGCTTTTTAGCTTGACAAAATAAACAAAATGATAAAATATTGTCAACATTATGATATTTGCTTTTTGCAAAGAAAATAATACTTCTATTTGTCGTAAAACAATAAAATGTGTCAGAGGGAAAACAGGAAAATGTAGGAAAATTAAATTGATATTACCGTTCAGAGAGATAATTACCTGAAAAAACTTGTGAAATAAGGTTGCAATTTTTGAAAATTATTTTGTACACAACGTAAATTGCTCAGATTTAATGATCTTAATTAATGAATTATAAAACTGGACGTGTGCAGTAATTTTACATCAGGTGAATTTAAGACTGTTTGTGAACTCACTTTTATTTGTGGGAAAATTACTAAAATTACTAAATAAATAATAAATTCTTGTTTACAAATAATGTCCATTACCACAGTCAAGGCCAGTTACCACTACCGTGTGCCGAGCAAAGAGACGACTATTGTGTACTGTACTCATCAAGTTAGGTTGTCACTGATAGTCTAAGCAAGGAGTTAGAATAGAATATTTTTATCCGACAGCAAAAAACAATATGGAAGTCTTCTCATTCGATTCGGAATGATAATCCGGAGGGTACAATAAATTAAAAAAACGGGCCCTCAAAGATTTTAAGAGTTATAAACAAAGTAAGTTAACTAAATTGATAATTCCTGTCTTTTGCCAAATTCTCGAATAACTTCATAGATAGCTAGATAGCGTCAATTTTCAAGATAAAATTTTAAAGAGCGCAATAATTCCATAAAGAAAGTCTTGACTCTTTTCTTTAACTTGTTATATCCTCCAGGGATTCTAGTTTCGAATCAAATGAGCCGCCTCCTATTTTTTTTTCGCTGTTGGATATATATCATTTATTTCAACGGCTTGCTTACACTATTAGAGACAGCCTAACTTGATAATTACTGTACACAATAGTCGTCTCTTAGCTCGGCAAATGGTAGTGGTAACTGGTCCTAACCTAAATGGAAGTATGTACAATGTTCAATGGTAAATATCCCGATCGCTCGATTACACAATGCACTGTTAGTAGAAGACAATGAAAATTTTGGGAAAATGGATACGTCCGAGATCTTCCTAAATCAGGAAGGAAAAACCAAGTTGATGAGGATAAAGAATTAGATGTTCTACCAGGCCTTTGAGTAAAATGTGTAGAGTCGGACAAACAAATCGCTGCTGAAAATAATGTAAGTAAGTAATCAGAGTTTCGAAGAAAGCGAAGAATCATCTTTTTAAAGTACATTTGGTACACGAATTAGACGAAGGTGACGGTGATCGCAGAATTGAATTCTGTGAAACTATGATGAATATGTCTCATGCAAATCCACAGTTTACAAATATATTTCCATTTTCTGAGGAAGCGACGTCTTGCTCGGTGCCATTAATAGATAAAACTGTCGCGACTGGAGTAGAGAAAATCATCAATGGATGATGGAGACTCACACTCGATATCTCAGAAAAGTAATAATTTGCCGTTTCACTCCCTTATATTTATTCAAATGAAAAGTTCCTACTGCAGTATGTTGAAGAAGCAATATCTTGTGTTTTCTAATGTTGAAAATATCATTTTAAATTAAGATATAAAGAATCATGTTTCAGTTTATATTTTCTATAAATATTTATTTATTTTACTTATTTTATTGTAATTGCCTTATTTATTTTACATTATGTTGAATATATTTTAGATCTCGCTAGGATATTAATAAAGTCAGTCCATTACACCACTTTGAAATTATAATCATATATTATTGATTTGAAAGACAACACTGAGTAATCTGCCCCTTACGATGGCCCCTCGGTGAATCTTGAACATCCCGCAACATTTCTAGACCTACCTGGAAAATGATTAATTATGTGACAAACCATATCATATACGAAACACTTGCTTCCTTTGAAAACTAAGAATTGTTAAAAAGTGAAAATGAAAATATAAAACTAGACTCACCCATGTCATATGAAATAAAACGCTTTTTCCTTGAACTGTCAAAAAATTTACAGATATCGCAATTCCTGCCACCATAGGGACATTGGAAATGATAACACCATACATAAAACATAAACTTTTTCCAGATTCGGCTTTGTCTCGTATGGAAACAGCTACGATCCAATCTCAATTGCGACACCGCTGTATTTCAAACTTAAATGGCAAATCGCAAAATAAATCATCTGCCAAGGATAACTTCGAACAAAAATAATTTAGTGTTATTGTAAGTGTTGGCCAGTTTATTAGCATTTTCTAGCTCGAGCAGTGTATATGTAGATAAGCGTACAAATATCGGATGCGCAGTGGATTCATAAAAAATAAAATCGATTACAACAAATCTCAAGAGTAAGTGAGACTACTGGTCTTTTCTCTACTGTGCCGCTACACCGCTGTCTTTTGACCTTGAACGGAAACTGATAACTCGATCCCCATATACCTACGAACATAAACATTTCCAATGTTAAAATTGTTTATATTAACTGGATCCGGTGATATCACGATAAAACCCGAAAAAGCTCATTTCCTGTTTTTTTTTCTCTAGCGGTGTTATTACGAAAAAGAAAAAATGACAAAAATCATTTGAATATTTTGTTATAAATTGACTTTGCTGCAACTGGTCGTATTTAAATTTTTATTACGACGTTTCGTCTCCCCAGGGCCACCATCAATAATATTTTTTTAAATACGGATCTGTCTTTATAAGTTAAAATATTTAAAGTATTTGAAATGCTAAATTCGTGGGTATGCCACCACACTTGACAATTTTACAACGTTTCGTCAGAAAAATAATCACCTTTCATTTTATTGGCATTGCACTTCACAAAACTGTTTTGTTTGTTAAGCAATACAAGGGGTGACTCATCATTTGAAACTTTAAAAGTTTATTTTATGAACAGTCCAAGGTATTGACTAACTTCTCTAGTCTAGTTCTGCTCAATATTATTGTGGATAATGGGCACGAAATAAAAAATCGTTATCAATTTAACAATTGTGTTTCTTTAAACAATAAATAAAGTTTATAAAAAAATAGTAACTTGGTGCGTGAACAAGTACACTCAATATTATTATTCACCTTTTTTCAGTGTGCCTTGAAAAACTAAATAATTTCATTAAATGTCATTTTATTATAGCTTAACGTATTGGTGACATTCTCCTCTAGATTATTTCTTATGGGGTTTCGTAAAAAACAGAGTCGTCATAACGTGGTCGAAGATGTCAATGAATTACGTAGGAGAATTCTTGAAGCTTTCACCCAAATTACCACTAATATGATTGCTAAAGCTACTAAACAAATGTCTAAGAGAACGCGACTTTGTATTCAGAGGAATGGAATCATTTTCAACAATTTTTGTAAAGTTACTTGTTCACACATCAAGTTATTATGTTTTATAAATTGTATTTATTGTTTAAAGAAATACAATTGTTAAGTTGATAATGATTTTTTTTTTCGTGTCCATTTTCCACAATATTGAGCAGAACTAGACTAGCAAAGTTAGTAAATACATTGGACTGTCCATAAAATAAACTTTTAAAATTTCAAATGATGAGTCACCCCTTGTATTGCTTAACAAGCAAAACAGTTTTGGGGAGATTATTTTTCTGACGAAACGTTGTAAAATTGTGAAGTGCAACATACCCACGAATTTAGCATTTCAAACGCTTTAAAAATTTTAAATAACAAAGACAGCAACGTATTTAAAAAAATATTGTTGATAGTGGCCCTGGAGAGACGAAACGTTGTAATAAAAATTTAAATACGACCAGTTGCAGTAAAGTCAATTTATAACAAAATGTTCAAATGGTTTTTTCACTTTTTGCAATTACAGCGCTAGAGACAAAATAGGAAATGAGCTATTTTTGATTTTGTCGTGATATCTCCGGAACCAGTCGGAATATTTCAAATTTTTATAGTCCATTTTAGTGACTCTCAAAATACGAAACTTTTTCCCATTGAACCAACTTTATAATTGCTGTGGTTTACGAGATAGCAATACTGTTCAATATAAAAACTAGCCACCCTGTATATGTGGATATAGAAGGACTATTATCATGGTATTTTTGAATTTTTGACAAAAAACATCAAAGTTTCAAGTTTTGAACATTTACAATAACTCTTATTAACTTTTATAGTTGCACTACCATATTAACAAGATATAACTGCATCATTTTTGCACATGAAATACGTACGTTTTCATAAACTCGTTTAAGTCCGCACTTCTTAATTATTATGAAATTGCAACCTGCGATAAGAACTTTAGAAACAAGTGACTACTATTCATTGAAAACAACTTTTATTAAACTTTTAACAGGGTTTAAGAAAACTTTCAAGCAAGAAACGTCTACTTTTACATTCCTTGTGCTAAAAATTTCATAATTACTTTTAATTTTTAATAAGTTGCTTCAATTTATTGAACGGCCACCGTCTTATAATTAAAATTTTCTAAAATGTCGAAAAGGATAAGTGCTCTTGACACTAGTAATTTGTGGTTTAAATTTGCGTTCTTTTTTTCTATTATAATTAAGACATACCCCTGTTTCCTTGAAAACAAGATTAGCACAAACAAGCTATTCAATACTCTTGAATGCTCGTAGACATAATTATTACTGAATACAACGCGTAAACTATTACTCTTACAGATTTAACTGAAATTTCTTAGCTTTATTTTATTGATCATTACTAAATTATACTTAAAAACAAGCTAACCATTATACTTTTCGCCGATTTACTGCACTTTTTATATAATGGGCTTGTTCCATGATATTCTTTTTAATGGTTTTTATACTTTTTCATATAGTACTCGATATTCTCATTATACACTTAAAATTTCGTATTATTAACTTTTTCCATTTTCGAGATATAAGGAGTTGAAATTGTTAATAGTTGCAAAAACCGAGGGCTCATATGTGACGTCACTATACGTAAGTGACGTAAGAAAAATGGCTTCTGGGACCTTTCAAATTTAATCTGAAAAGTCTGAGAACATGGAATTTTTAAACGCTGGTAACTAAATAAATACGTCGAGTGAAAGTTCGTTCTATGTTTCTAAGGAAAATAGAAGGTCGGGGATAAATTCCAAGCGTAAATTGCATGGTCAAAATCGAAAATTCGTCCCGGCAGGAGAGATAGAAAATTGTAATTATTTGACATTTCACCAAATTGTACTCCCCTACTGTCAAGAAATAAACAAACAAACAATACTTTGAAAACACTTATAGTTATAACAAGTAAGGAGCATCATGTCTATTGAGATCGCCGAGTCTATGTGTATAGTGACGTAGCGCCTGGCCACGCCCCATTTTCGCGAGATGGAGATTTGTAATAGTTTTTAACATACTAAACGTGCGAATAAGATTCTAATTTTTTGCAGATCCATTAATTTATACTTGCACTTTCGATTTATGAAATAAAAAAAAAATGCTGAACAAGCCCATTACAATATTTTCTTTAGATTGAAGATAGTTATTTAAACATTTTGAACGTTGTAAAATGTTCCTAGAAAAAACTCCCACCAACTAACCACAATGAAAAATGTTTTGAAATTTGGAAGAAAGTCAGATTCTAATTGTATATTTAATCTCAGGACTTTACACCCCTTACAGTTTCTTTCTTTTACTTCTACATTTACTTAGTGTTTTTTGCAATATAGAACCGTCTTTAAAAAGAGGGTCAGTTAAAAGAAAATTTCACTAGAATGTCTCCAAAAATCTGATTTTGAGTAAAATATGTAAAATATAATCTAAGAAAAATAAAAGCTCTTGGAATGATTTTTTGGGGAGTCCTTGCTCAGAAGCATCAATTCATTTATTTTATCACTAAACGTTTTTAGATTTCTCTAGATAGGAAGAATTTGCTTTTTTCCAGACAACACAAGGCTGCCCAAAGGATCTACAATGGCAAAGACCGTTTAGTATTTGGGCTTGCCTATGGATGTCTCAACATTTCAATATGTATATTTTTGGACACTCTTTTGGTCATTTCGATATCACAACTTGGTATCATATAAAAGTAATATGATGGTCACCCGACACTTATAACTACCTACGGACATATCAGGACACCCTGGGATATTTCGGGATGTCCTAAGAATTACGAATAGGAATCCATAATATGCCATTATTAGGTACCTACCAGTAAAACCATAGCATAAATAGATACTTTAGGATATATAAGGTATAAACTGAAATGTCCCAGGTTATTCCCAGTGTTACTCGAGCTACTGAAGCGAGTAGACGTTTCTATGGAGCAGCGCCAGCGCTGCAATGTTAGTAGCAGTGACTAGTAGTGACAACACAAGTTTTTACTAAGCAGAGGGGTTCTGTATGTCCTTGTCAAGACAATAGAACAAAAAGATAAGTAAAAGTCTCCCCCCTTGGAGACGAATTTCTTTAATTTTACATGTACTTTTTCTTCCCATAATATTCTAGGTATTCCCTTATACGAAAGAAGAATGTCATTTGCTGAGGAGGTAGCAATATAGATGACTACTCCGGAAGCTCCCGGAGCAGTGCGTCCGTCCAGGATGAAATGGGTCGTGGAATACTACGACCCTAAGGACTCAAATCCAGGACTTTACAGAGAAAATGGCCCAAATGCAATAGCAAATGGCCGACCAAGCCCGAGCAGCGTTGGAGGCTCAATTTAGAATTTTTGCTTCTTTTTCTGTTTACCTACGAAACTGAGTATTTTGAAAGAATTTCCTACAGTAAAGAATGAGTTTTTACTGCAAGTTCTAATATCAATTTCAATGCCAACTCCAAATAGGGTTGTTTTTCACCGTCTTGTCAATGTTTTCAGCCAATTGGAATAACAGATTAGTAAAAAAAGACAGTTTTCATACTTGTCCACGGATGGGCCAAAAAAGCCCCTTTTTTAACATTGTGCTTTGATACACGTATGTACTATAATGAGATCTAGAACTAGATTATATTTTCAGAAAATTCCGGGAAATGGTTTCTACAATATGATTTATTCTCACATCTACTAACACCCTGTTTTGCATTACTGCAATTTTAGTAGGTGATTTCACGACACAATTTTAAATTTAATTACACTCTTTTATGCATATTTATAATTCATAATACACGCTATAAATTTCTCCGCAGAAGAAGTTCGTTAAAGGAAGTCAAACGCTGACGATAAAAGGCAGTAATAATAAAAAATTCTTATAAAATTCCGTACCTAATTATAACGTCAAAGTAAGATTTAACTGCTCACTTCACCGTAGACCATTCTTTTGATGTGCCACAATGTGTGCAAGTCTTTTCAATATTCAATATTGTTCATTCACACAGAACTTGTGTAAAGTTGAATATTAACAACATTTTAAATAACTGAGGTGGAATTGATGGTCTTATATACAATGTTATTATTGGGGACAGTTTGGTAGAATTCTCTACAATATACGGTTTCGTAATCATGAAAATAGAATTTATGACCTACGTAATATTATGGATGAATGACCGTGGTCGCACAAACTTGTAGTTTATTTCTGCATTGATAATCTCGCACATCGTTGGGTAAATAAACGCTAATTTATTCGGTCTTTATAGCCACCACGAGAATACGGCAGATGATTGTCAAACTTTTTTCATGTTTTCATGCTTTTTTTTTTAATTGTGTGGGCCTTATATGAATAACGAGGGATTTACTAAAAATACCATTTTCCTGAGAACCATAGCGAATGCAAAATATGTAAACGGGGTGTTTTCTACTGGAAGATACCTGTGCGGTGTATCGTTACGCCTTCAGGAACTCTAAATTCGGGAAAGTTGAGTATAAAATATGAAACCTTACTACAGAACCGAAATGTTCTTTACTGAAATTTCAAATTATTTAATTGAATAACTTGATTATGAATATAACTATACTTTTTAATAATTCAGACAGTTAACGTAAAACAAAAAAATCGAACTGCTTTTAAAATGATCACCAAACATTATGAATTAGTTTCGCTTTAATTCGATTAATTAAACCTTGTTACGTAATATTGATATTTAACTCGGTTAAGAATATGTTATATTTTGTTATTTGTTCATATATACATGGTATTCCTTAATATTTCAGGGTGTGATTCCTTAGAACATTTTATGAAGACAAGTTCATACGAACATATGTCCGCAACGACTTGAATTTTTTGCTACATTTTTGTTCTTTAATCGTTATTGTTTAATATTTCAGAAAGTAGTTTAGATTTTATTTTCAATGTTGGTATGTGTTAATAGGGCATATATCCACATATTTTTATTAGAAAAGTTATTTTATCGCTCCACCAATGGCGTCCCTGTGAACATGTCCTCTGATATTTGTTACCAAGAAAGTGGTACGCCACGGACATTTTTTTCTTAGACTGGTCCATTCTACATCAATTCAATTCAGTTCAAATTACATTCATTCAATTTAGTAATAACATGGTATTATAAGTACGTACTCAGATCCAGCCAGACATGCACGGCCCAATGCGCCGTGGCAATTGAATGGTTGGATGGGTGAGTGAATATAAAACTTAAAATAATTAACAATAAAACTAACTCCCATCACTAAAATAAAAGATTTACAAAAGCTGATGTCAGAATTGAACATACAAAAGTGTATATTTAAAATAATTTGTAAATCATGTATATAAATATGGTTAAAAAGACAAGCTCAGTTGTTGGTGGTACACATATACAGGTGAGTGCTAAGGCATCTCACCTGCTCCACGAAATTCGTTCAAGACTTACATTGCTAACAGTCGGCGAAGCCGCAGAGTTTTTGGTTTAAAATAATTTATGTTTGGATAAATTGTTGAGTTAATAAAGTTCTGGTTAAAATAGAATTTTCTAAAAAGAATTTTGAGAAATAAATGAATTTAAAACAAAAATGTACAAAAAAAAGAAAAGAAAGATAGAATGATACAATTTTGTAATGCAAGAATATCTAGATACTGTGGTTAAAGTGGCCGCCGAAAGATGGGTAGCGACTGATATTGAATTTGTGTTTTATTCTAATATGTGCATTATGCTGTCTTATTCGCGTTATGTTGTTCGTTAGCGGACTATCGTTTAGTTTTAAAGAAAAAAACTTTTGTAAAATTTTAAAAACGTAGTTCGCTATTGAAGCAATGTCGTGATATAAGGCGTATAGATCCGTGAGGGGGATGTATCGCGTTGTGTTAGTAATGAGGCGCATGAACTTATATTCAAGGACTTTCAATTTATTCATTGTAGCTGGCCTCACTATAACAGTGTATATGAGTTTCTTATTATGTCTGTTAACTTTGCTATTCCTGGTCAGGAGCGGATACAGACTCCTGGACATAGAATGGACTGTCCAAACTCGTTCGTTAATGTGTTTCATAAACGTTGGTCTTTTGTCCAAGCGTACCCCTAGGTACTTCACACTTTCATCCCTGGTCGGAATTTGGGTGCCCTTGATCAAAATTGGCGTAATCATTTTGCTTTTACTAAAATTACGTGTGAAGACCATTGCCTCTGACTTTTCGGCGTTGACCTTAATCTTCCAATTGTCGTAATAAGCCGAGGCACGAGTCTTGTGTGCCTTTAGCAGCATCGTAGATGTTTGTGCATTGTGGCTGTGAGCGTACATGGCCGTGTCGTCGGCGTACTTGGCAATATTAGTATTAGGGAATTCCGGGAAATCAGAGACATACAAGTTGTATAATTTGGGAGCGAGACAGCTCCCTTGCGGAACGCCCGAGCGAATGTTCCATAATGTGGATAATTTATTATTCACCCGCATCTGGAGTTTTCTGTCGTTCAGGTACGAGTGAATTAGTTTTGTGAGGTGTAACAAGAATCCATACATGTTCATTTTATAGATAATGCCCGGATGCCAGACGGTATTGACAGCTTTCTCGATATGCATGTGTACCATTGTGGTATTCTTACCGAGGTTGTATTGAACTCTGATGTCATTAACAATCCTGACAACCGCACTTCTATCCCACTTGAAGCCGAACTCAAACTCATAGTTAATATTAAGTTCATCCTGAACAGATTCTAGTCTCGTCAGGATGATCTTGTCTATCAATTTTGAGATCGCAGCCAGTAGCCAGATTGGTCGATAACTGCCCGCGCTCTTCGGATTCTTGTACGGCTTCAAAATGGGCACCACTTCGAGCGGCTAGGCCAGTGCTGGAGTCGTAGGATTGCGTTAATGATATACATCAATTGCACAATACCTTTCCTCGGTAGATATTTGAGTAGCCTATAATCGATATCGTCTTTCCCATTGCCTTATTGTTTAGTAAAGTCCGTAAAATTTTAACGATTTCGGAGGATGTGACCATGACTTTTAGAAATTATCGTCTTGTCAGTTCAATATCATGGCCAATAATTTTGTTAATGTCCTTGTCTATGTGGTCATGTTCCGGATTATTAGGTATGTTATTATTGTGGATATTTTCGAAATTGTCAGCTAGTTGGTTTGCCTTCTGCAAGTCTGTCACTGCTGTATGTGCGTTGTTATTTACCCCAGTCAAGGCTGGAATAACTTGTCGTGTATTTCTTGGCGCTTTGGTTAACTTCCACAGCGATCTTGAGCTTCCAGCTTATCACCCCATTTCTAGTTTTTTGCGGTGTTTATGGCAGTTTCAATCTGTCCTTGCAACCTATACATTTAGATTCTGACTCCAGCATCGCGATTTTGCTGTCAAAGCCGCCTTAGTTGATTTTCTTCCCTGATGTCTTGTATGACCGCATCGTCGAGTCGGTCTCTGTAGGGGTTAATTGTTTTCGTAGTTGCAACACTCTATTTGGCGTCCTGCAGTACAGTCTCAAATACAATAACTGCATCTTCCAAGCCGGCGGTTGTATTAAGGATATTTGTGACATGCAAGTGAGTATTAATGTGGGTCTTATAGAGGCGACAGTCAGCGTCTCTATAAGAGGTGATTTCACATGTGATGTCTTCCCTCGACACATTGTTCAATCAATTCTACATGAAAGCGGTCTCTTGGATTTTTCTCGTCAGACACACAGTTCTTGATTAAAACAATTAAATTCAAATTGAAACTAATTACATACGCATACACAAAAAAAGTTATCCATTCTACGGACTAGACAAATCATTTCTGGTGTATTTTTACTTGGTAATGGGAATCCGGCCTCGGTTTTGCCCCACCACGCCGAAAATTTTTTCTATCCTCAAATAACAGTTACAAGAGTGCAAAAATGCAACATTGCAGTTACAAGGGTGCAACAATGCAAAATTGCATCCCATTTTAACAGCTTATTGAGGATAGGAAAGGGAATAAGAGACACAAGAACACACACAATTCTATACAGTGGGAAAGAAAATGGCAATAGAATTTGGGGTAACCTTTATCGTAGATAACAAAATCAGACATAATATCTTAGACTTCGAAGTAGTAAATGAGAGAATATATAAGCTAAGACTAAAATTAAAATTTTCTAACCTGTCAATTATCACTACCAATAGGCCAATGGAAGAACACGACGTGGACAGAAAAGGAGAATTCTATGAGCAACTTGAAGAAGCATATGAAAATTCACCCAGAAAAGGTATCAAAATTACAGTGGGTGATATGAACGCGCAAATAGGCAAAGAAGAGTACTTCTCAGGAATAATAGCAGACACTCTCTCTACGAAAACACTAACGAAAATGGAGAATTTATTGTCAATTTTGCCAGTAGAAAAAACATGATTATCAGCTCAACTTTCTTCGCGCACAAACACATACACAAAGCGATATGGATCATGCCTGTCGGAGCGGTAGCTAACCAAATCCATCACGTACTAGTAGATAAAAGAGCAGCAACATGAATTTTAGATGTTAAGAGTCGAAGAGGCTCATGCTTCGGATCTGAGCACCATATGCCGAATCTCAAGAAACATCGACAAACAAAAATAAACAATAGAACGTTTAGACATGGAAAAACTGAAGCGACAAGAAACCAAAGAGAATTACGAAAGATAAATAGCGCAAAAGCTGAGAAACAAAGGCAATTTAAATTGTAAAGAACACTGGAACAAACTAAAAGAGGAAATATTAGAGATGGCAACACAAATTATAGGGAACCAGAAGAAAAAGAAAAGGGCAGAATGGTACGACGAAGAGTGTTAAAAGGCCATAGAAGAAGGAAACGAAGCACACAAGAAATATATGGAAAGGAGAACTATAGAAAGAATTTTTTAATTACGCGAGGCGAAAGGCTGACAAAATATGCCACATTTGGAAAAGAAAACACGAAAATGGTAGAATACAGGAAATGGAGAATGAGTTTCAAAATAACGATCTAAGGGCAGCATAAAAACATCTACGTAATCTGAGAGAAGGATATAAACCCCGGACAACACTGTGCAGGAACGCAGGGTAGCTAACAAGTGACCAACAAGAAATAAAAACGATATGGAAATCCTTGTTAGGATCACAAGAAGACGGTCAGCCCTGGAACATGCAGCACCGGGAGAGAGGAGAGGAAGCGATAAGACCTCCAACGCACGACGAGGTCAAACAAGCAATCAGAGTACAAAAGAACAACAAGACATCAGGAATCGACAAACTACCGTCAGAATTATACAAACTACTACTAAGATATAGGAGGAGGAAAGCATTCCTAGAGAATGGAAAACAGGAATTATCTGTCCGATTTACAAAAAAGGTGACAAACTAATATGTGGAAACTATCATGGCATAACACTACTGAGCTCGGCGTACAAAATTTTCACAGACATGTTTAATAAACGCGCCCAACCCATTACCAAAGAGATTATCGGCCAGTACCAAACATGTTTCAGGCAAGGATAATCCACAATTGACCAGCTTTTTACGGTGAAACAAGTCCTGGGAACACGACATAGACGTGTACAATATTTTCGTTGACTTTAAACAAGCATACGATTCAATTAATACAGACTGACTTTACCAGATACTACGAAACTTCAACATCCCCTCCAAATAAAAGCAACAATGGACTCAACGATGGCAACAATATGCATACAAATCGAAATGACTGAAATATTCCAAATAAATAAAGGATTAGAACAGGGCGACGGACTCGCTCCGACACTGGTTAACCTGGCTTTGGAATATATCATACGACAAACGAACGCTGGGAGGTCAAATTTATTAAAAAACAAATCGGTACAACTGTCCGCCTACGCAGATGATATCAACATTATATCCCGCAGAGCGAAAGATGCGACAGAAGCAAACACGCAACTGAAAGGAGAAGCCAGAAACACCGGACTCGAAATAAATACACAAAAGACAAAAACACTAACCCAGTGAATAACAAGTGGAAACGAAAACCACCTCAGAGTAGAGGATAACGTGGAAGCTGTTCAGAACTTCACATACTTAGGTGTTGAGCTCAACACGAAAGGATCAGAGGAATGGGAGATTCGAAATCGAATAATATCGGAAAATAAAGCCTACTTCGCTTTGTCTGATATATTCCGCTCCAAAGTATATACAGAAAATCAATAATCAGAATACACAAATCCATAATCAGGCCGATATTATGCTATGGGTAGGTCATGACAGGGAACTCAAAGAATAAACTGGAGGTGTTTGAAAGAAGAATACTAAGACGGATCTTTGGGTCACTAAACGAAAATGAGATATGGAGAAGAAGGCATTATCATGAAATTTACCAACTTTTCAAGGAGACAGCTATCTCAGAATTCGTCAGCCTACAGAGGCTACGATGGGCTGGCTACGTAGCCAGAATTCCGGATAACAGACTACCAAAAACGGCTCTTAATAGTAGGATGCAGGGCACAAGACCAAAAGGGAGACCATGGGAATGGAATCTCAGGTCAGAACAGACCCATCACTCTCAGATTTCACCCCAGCACACCCTAGCATCCCCCAAATGGTCAAATTTTCTCATCATATAAAAATTCAAAATAAATATCTCATTCTACGTTTTTCGGTGTGCTAAAAACGAATCTCAGGTCAAAACTGACCCATCACCCTCAGATTTCACCCTAGCACACCCTAGCACTCCCCCAAATGGTCAAATTTTCACATCATATAAAAATTCAAAATAAATATCTTATTCTACGTTTTTCGGTGTGCTAGGAACGAATCTGAGGTCATAATTTACCCATCACCCTTAGATTTCGGCCCAGCACCCCCAGAACCCCCCCAAAGTGTGAAAATATTAGTTTATATAAAAATTCAAAATAAATATCTCATTCTACGTTTTTCGGTGTGCTATGAACGAATCTGAGGTCATAATTTACCCATCACCCGTAGATTTCGCCCCATCACCCCTCAGAATCCCCCAAAGGGTGAAAATGTTAGTTTATATAAAAATTCAAAATAAGTATCTCATTCTACGTTTTTCAATGTAATTTAACAGTTTTAATTTTGCTGTATCTCCCCACCCCCCTTCACCATATGCTTATATTTTGACTCTTGTAACGTTGTACCAGTATTAGGATATGACAATTTTTCATTTCCATGCGATGAAATCAGGCAACAGAATCATTCCTAGAAAGAAATGTTTCTATATTAAAACACATATAAATAAATTTAAAATGCTTGGAAGATATACTGTATTATCGGTGTCAATATGTGACCGTAGGTAATTACATACATAATGTAACGAGGTGAATTTTCCGTTGCCAAAATGCAAATTAAATTAATAATATACTTCATTATTTGCCCCGTTTACATTCCAACATATGTTAAAATCATTGTTATAGATTTCTCCTCACTTAACTAGTTGAAACCATGAAACAGATTTGTACGTTATATAGAAAATGTGATAAACTTGGCCGTGAGAGGACTTCCCGAGATTATTATAAAATTTGACACTGAGGCGTTGGTGAGTAAGCCAGCACAAAAGAGTTCCATTAAAGCAGATTTGAATATCACTTTTGTCCGGTCCGTTGACCGTAAGTATGTAAGTACACATTGTCTTATCACCAATCCGAGTGTAACTTAGGTTACATACCGCACCGAATCCGAAAACCGTTTTATTTATTTGATATAAATTTTACTTAGTTTTGCCAAATTCTTCGCACCTGCACTCTGACCGTTCATTTAGGCACACTAGTATTAAAAAACCGCTGCCTAAGGAATCACTACTTCCACATCCAGATTATTCGTCCAAGTCACTTTAAAGGAAACATCTTGACTATATTTGCACTCTAGTATGTGGAAATTATTGGTCATAGAATTTTAATAATATTTGGGGCAGATGTCATAGAAAAGTTTGAGGAGTTGGTTTCTACCATATACGTTAAAAATGAAGTTTCTAGTTTACCGTACTTATTTTCCACTATTTACAACCTACCACCTCAATGGAGTCATCTCAATCAGATGTCACTACAATACATACGTGTACTAACTTTCAAGTGAATATCTCAATTTGATGTTATCAATCCCATTAATAATGAAGCGGAGGTGGTAGAGTTTGAAAAATATTAGAAAGAAATCTGAGGCCTTGGTTTCTAGTATATACACCGAATCGCAAGTTTCTGTAGTCTTACCAGCTTGCTTTACTTATTTTACACTATTTGCCCCTATTTAACCCCCAACCCTTCAACGGCATCATCTCAAATTATGATCTAGTTTCAGACGTCGTTATAATACATACGTGTACCAAATTTCAAATGAATATCTCAATTTTATTTTTATAAGAAAATCTGACGCTGTGGCTTCTAGTACATACACCGAATTTCAAGTTTCTGTAGTCTTACCAACGTTTTACTTATATTCCTCTATTTACCCCAAATTAACCCCCAACCCTTCAATGGAATCATCTCAAAATATAAACTAATTCCAGACGTCGTTATAATACATACGTGTACGAAATTTCAAATGAATATCTCAACTTTATTTTGTCAACCCCATTAATGGGGTAGGGGTGGTGGGGGGTTGAAAAATATTATAAAAAAATCTGAGGCCTTAACTTCTAGTACATACACCGACTTTCAAGTTTCTGTACTCTTACAAGCTTGCTTTACTTATTTCCCCCTATTTACCCCTATTTAACCCCCAACCCTTCACCGGATTTCCTCAAAAAACAATCCAGCTCCAGATCTCGTTATAATATATACGTGTACAAAATTTCAGGTCAATATCTTAAACCGTTCCGGAGAAAGCGTGCGGACAAAAAAAGTTACAGACAGACAGACCGACAGACAGACCGACAGACCGACAGACCGACAGACCGACAGACCGACAGACCGACAGACAGACAGAATTTTTTTTTTTTTTGCTCAAATTTAAAATCTCGACGTTTCATGACATTCTAAACCTATTTCACGAATAAAAATTTTTGAAATTTTTTTTGCGATTACTATACTTCCAATCCACTACGTGGATATGGAAGTAAAATAAAAGTAACCAAGATGTAATGTTCCACTGGTTTGTTAATAGAGTGAAAGTATGTAAAAATTGGATTTTCTAAGAAAACACGAAAATCTCAAAAATCTCAAAACCGTTGTACCAAAGTATGTTTGGCTTAATGTAGCTTAAATGGTCTTTTCTGTTACCTCCGCAAGGCTTTGCATCGACCTTTCGAACGCTATTTATATATTGCTGTGTATCCACACTGTGGAATACTACCTAAGTAAGTATCGTGTTTGAAATCATAAATAAAATTCACAAATTTGTATGTATTTTAGAAAATAATCATAACAGTTTTACTTTAACGGATCATACAGAAGCAGGAGTATCTGTGGTTTATTTAATTGATTCAAGTTCACTTGTTCTCAGCGAGTAGGATGCAGAGAATGAAACTTGATATTGAATACGAACAAAATATTTAAATAAACATAAAATGAAGTTATTTTAGTTTAACAAGGTTATTCTAAATAGTATATAATAAAACATGAACTTATAGAGAATCACAATCTCATTTAAAATGATTTAGAATGAAATTGGAAAACAAAAAAGTAAATTTTATAAAATCTGACATGCATGTCAAAACTTAGGGCTGAAAATCATAAATTGTGTAGAAACACTGTAAATCTACACAAAATGAATATTGAATGAAAGACTATTAACAGTAATTGCAGTGCAGCGTAATTAATTTAGAAATAGTAAGTCCATAGAATACAAAACACTGAATGACATTTTAAGTTTTTAGATATTTTTAAATATCATTGCAGAAAGGTGTTTTGTAAATGATATTTCACATCATGCAGAAAGAAAGGACTAATAGTATGATGTTAAATGTTTGTTGGCGTATCAATTTCTTGTTTTAGTTTATAATATCAGCATTATGTCAGTATGAAAACTGCAGTACGTTTTTAACTACTAGCATTTTGTGTTTATCGTTGCTATTCATCTAAATGTATGAATTATTATTTATTTGAGATTGGAATTGTTAATTGTAGTTATAAGTAGATTTTAAGAAAGTGTATGTAATATGTCAATATATTTCGAGTAATTACAATTATTCACTTAATTCTAAAAAGTAGAATAAGAAACTTATCAGGAAAATTAAAGAATTAAAAACAGTATTCAATTAAGGTAAAGAACAAACAAAACTGAATAGTTTAAAATTTAAATTAAAATTAAATTTTGAAATATTAGATCAAAATAGAAAAAAACAATTGAAATATTGGAAATTAACCCATTGAAACGACTAAAAATAACAAATCAGTTGATCATATACCGCTGAACAGCGAGCTGCGAAAAATATTCATCCACGAATAATTAATAAATTGAAAATAAAAGAAAAGTGGTGAATAATTTGAAGGTTAGAATATTACAATCCAGATATATTGATATCAAGAAAAAATTGTAAAAGTATATTAATATAAAAGTGAGTAAACTTAGAAAGTATTCCAAAGTAGATTATCCGGAAAGCAGATTTAGAAGAGGGAAATATTTGTTAATCGAGTTAGCACATTTATATGGTGAAGAAATTTCAAGCGTCAATCAAGTGATAGAAATATTTCAAGGAAATCTTGAAAATAAATTGGAGGTTATAAACAAACGTCAATCCAGTAAAGAAGAAGAAGAAGAAGCCTTGAGAGGTTAAAAAGTCAGTCAAGTGACCTAATATTTCAAGAATTATAATAACCAGTTAGAGGTTATAATTTAACATTACTCGAGTCGAAAGAAAGACAAGGTAAAGCTTTACAATATCACAAATCCATGGTACATATTTTATTTTAAAATAAAGGCCATATTTATCAGTTTTAGTTGAGTTAGATTTTGTTATTTAAATTTGTTAATTACATTCCAAGTTCAAATTTGTTAATAAATTAATACTTTGTTCGTTCAATATTGAGTTTGATTTATTTAGATTGTTATCTTGATCGATGAGCATTTATTGAACCGACTTCGTTGGACCTTGAGTAAGAGTCATTCTATAGATTGTAGATAGTCATGCTAATGGTGTTATATAGCCTATAATATTAACAGCTTTTAAGAAACTGTTTGGCGCCCAGTAAAATCATTTAATTTACTTTCAAGAAGTAATTTTGAACGTATAAAAAAATAAAATAGAATCAGAATATAGAACAATATATATCTTTGAAAATATGAAACTTTGTATATAAGCCATGTTTACAATTCTGGACATTTACCTACTTACTATGTGTTTAAAACGTTCATATTTTTTAAATGTTCTCAGTAGGCCATGATCGATGACTCCATTTTTTTAGACAAACAAATAATCAATTCTGTTGATTGCATAACTGACATATATAAAGTTGATTTGAAAAAACTGAGAAAGGTACGAGAGTGTCAGACGAAAGGCCTAATTTTGAAGATTTAAAAATCTTTAGCCAAATTAAACATACCACCACATTATACAATATCTACAAGAAAGTGTTGTAAGTTAAGTTTTTTTCAAACGGTTATTTCAATTTTAGATTTAGTACTATCCACCTTATCCTCTTGTAGATAAGGCTTTGTTATATCTTCATTTGCATATGGAACATGTAGATGTAGGATATACCAGATAATATATTGCAAAGGCATTAGTAAGCCAACCAGTATCATCAATAGCTCCATGCGAGCAACAAAATTTATAGCATGCCACTCTCTAATTAATACTTGTAAATCGCACGTTTATTGTGCAGCTGACGACAAATATGTCTCAGTTAGCCTTCTCCACACATGAACTCCACTATCATTTTGATGTAATGCTAATTGGAACTCATCTGTAAACTTCTCTTCTGCTAATGGTAGCATTAATGGCAATTAAATTGCACTCATGAAGCCTATTTCTGCTAAATTGAGCCAAACTCGCATTCCTATGATTTCAACTAAAGATATCCAGGACAGTTACTGTTACTGTTCGACTTGATACCTAGAATCGCGAATGGCAGTCTTTATTAACAGTGGATGAGTTCTGTGAATAAAACAGAAAACATTACTATTTTAATGGTTGACGGTCTGTGGTGTAATTCTGATTGTAAAAGTTGACGGGTATAGACCTATTAAGGGTGCAAAGGAAGCAACTTCCTGGTTCTAAATATGATATTCAGTCTTTGGATTTTTCTTCATGTGTAGGTCATATAGCATCTTTTTTAGATAGTTTATTAAAATATCTTAAGTTTAAATTCGATATACAGCGTGATTCATTCAAATTGCACCAATAAAATATCTCGGAAATAAGGAATGTTTCAAACAAAAGTTATTTGGTCTCGAGGGAGAACGAAATCAACAAAATTATCTTTTCATTTATATTTTCAACAATGTCTAAATTACTATATCGGCAATTAATAAACAAGGCGCAAAAATGAATAACGATAGAATTTTACAAAATTCCGAAAATATGAAAATAAATTTAAGATTGTCCGGAAAATCATATACAGTAATAAAGAAAAAGATAACAAACTAATTAGTTTAAATATCGATATTGTTGTATATTCCGTAAGTAATATATTTTATGATTATTTTAACAACATTCCTAAACTAATAAATGATATAAACCTCCAATTTAAAGTATCATAAATAGATAAAAACAACTATTTATTTTTCGACGAATTTAAAATTTACAATATAACAGAGAGCTTAAAATTCAAGTTGCTATGTAGACGATAACATTGGTGCTAGCTAACTGAGAAATTGCATGATAATAATTTATTCAATACATGTAATTTATCCATTTCCGAGAGTACATTGCCAAATGGATATAAAAAACCGCTGCCTAAGGAATCACTACTTCCACATCCAGGTGTTTCATCCAAGTCACTTTAAAGGAAACATTTTGACTAGGTTTGCAGTCTAGTGTGTGGAAATTATTGGTCATAGAATTTCAATAATATTTGGAGCAGATGTCATAGAAAAGTTTGAGGCGTTCGTTACTACCATATACGTTAAAAATGAAGTTTTTAGTTTACCCTACTTATTTTCCCCTATTCACAATCCATTAATAATGGAGCGGAAATGAAAGTGTTTCAAAAATATTAGAAAGAAATCTGAGGCCTTGGTTTCTAGTATATACTCCAAATTCCATATTTCTGTACTCTTACCAGCTTGAGTTGTTTATTTTCCTGTAATTTACTCCTATTTAACCCTCAACCCTTCAACGGAATCATCTCAAAATATAATCTAGTTCCAGATGTCGTTTTAATACATACGTGTCCCAAATTACAAGTGAATATCTCAATTTCATTTTATCAACCCCTTTAATAATGGATTAAGGGTGGGGGGGTTGAAAAATATTACTAAAAAATCTGATTCCTTGGCTTCTAGGACGTATACTGAATTTCAAGTTTCTGTGCGCTTACCAGCTTGCTTTACTTATTTTTCCCTATTTATCACCAATTACCCTCACCCCTTCAACGCAATCATGTCAAAATATAATCCAGTTTAAGATATCGTTATACAAATTTCAAGTGAAAATCTAAATATAATTTTATCAACTCTTTTAATAAGGAAGTAGTGAGGGTGGTGGGGGATGGAAAATATTATAAAAAAACCTGAGGCCATCGCTTCTAGTATATACACCAAATCCCAAATTTCTATACACTTACTAGCCTGCTTTACTTATTTTCCCCTATCTACCACTCTCTAACCCCAACCCTTCAACGGAATCATCTCAAAATATAATCTAGTTCCAGATGTTGTTATAATACATACGTGTACCAAATTTCAAGTGAATACTTCAATTTTGGAAAATATTAAAAAAAAAATTGAGGCCTTGGCCTCTAGTACATGCACCGAATTTCAAGTTTCTGTACTCATACCAGCTTGCTTTATTTATTTTCCCCTATTTAACCCTATTTAACCCCCAACCCTTCAACGGAATCATCTCAAAATACAATCTAGTTCTAAATGTCATTATAGTACATACGTGTACCAAATTTCAAATAAATATCTCTATTTTATTTTATCAACCCCTTTAATAATGGAGTAGGCGTGGTGGGGGGTGAAAAATATTATAAAAAAATTTGAGCCTAGCTCCTAGTACATATACCGAATTTTAAGTTTCTGTACTCTTACCAACTTGCTATACTTATATTCCTCTATTTACCCCTATTTAACCCCCAAACCTTCAACGGAATCATCTCAACATATCTAGTTCCAGAAGTCGTTATAGTACATACGTGTACCAAATTTCAAAAGAATATCTCAATTTTATTTTATCAACCCCTTTAATAATGGAGGTGGGGTAGCGGGGGTTGAAAAATATTATAAAAAAAATCTAATGCTTTGGTTTCTAATATATACACCGAATTTGAAGTTACTGTATTCGTACCAGCCTGCTTTACTTATCTTCTCCTATTTACCCCTATTTAACCCCCAACCCTTCAACGGAATCATCTCAAAATACAATCCAGTTCCAGATGCCGTTATAATACATACGTGTACCAAATTTCAAATGAGTATCTCAATTTTATTTTATCAACCCCTTTAATAATGTACTAGGGGTGGTGGGGGGTTGAAAAATATTATGAAAAAATCGGAGGCCTTGGCTTGTAGTACATACATCAAATTTCAAGTTTCTGTACTCTTACCAGCTTTTTTTACATATTTTGACATATTTACCCCTATTTACGCCCCAACCCTTCACCGAATATCTTCAAAAAACAATACAGTTCCAGATCTCGTTATAATATAAACGTGTACAAAATTTCAAGTCGATATCTTAAACCGTTCCGGAGAAAGCGTGCGAACAAAACAGGTTACAGACAGACAGACCGACAGACAGACAGAAAATTTGTTTTCGCTCCAATTTAAAATCTCGACGTTTCATGACATTCTAAACCTATTTCAAGAATAAAAATTTTTGAAAATTTTTTTACGATTACTATACTTCCAATCCACTACGTGGATGTGGAAGTAATTACAGAAAGTATAGCGTTTCTTAAAGTAATGTTTAGAAATAAAATTTAAAATTATATAACTTCTATTTAGAATTCATTTTCCAAAGTATTTGAAAAATCTGCGTCTTTAATAATAATTTGTTTGTATTTAGATCAACATTCATTTTGTATTTTACCTGATGCTACATATACTTTCTTTGATATATTATGCTGTATCATATAAGTGATCTTTTGGATAAAATACATTATGTTTATTATTGTTAATAGTGAATACACTACTGAATATGATATATTATACAAGTTTTTTTAAATATGTAAGGAAATGGACAAAGTTTTTTTTCGTATTCACTAGTTTATAAATTGTAACGTTTGTTTTCTTTATTTTCAAGTAGAATGCAACTTGCTAGCTTGCATCTTCTCCTGTCGTTGTAATCATTATTTCCGTATTTACGAACCGTTGTCCATTCTTCTAAAGCTACAATTAAATTTGAAAGGGTTTGCAAATATTCACCGATTGTGAAAGAGCGTTCAGCAATATTCGTAACGAATAATAGAAAAACAAATATAAATATTTCCTTTGAAGTGTAGTTATTTGCCTTCTCTGAGCTCTTTGATATAACAAAAGCTGAATTTGCTAGTTGTTTTCTATTTGTTTCCTCTTCCTTTTGACAAATAGACTCAAACCCTTTTGTGATTTAAGTCTAATACAATTTATATTTATTAAAGGGGAAGTAATAAAACTTCCACAGAAATGAAGAACTTGAGTTTTATTTACAGACTGATTTAAAAAATATGAATTTGAATTCTTAATAAAACATAATTGTTTCCTAAACATGTATAAAGACGTGAAAGACCAGCACACTTAGCTCTTTGGAGTTCCGGTTACGATTGCCGGTCGCGGCAATGGGATTTTTTTAGAAAAGGAAATTAATTATATTACACTCGTATACTAAGTATGTGTCCTTGTCTCGAAATGTGTAGCTCTCTCCTATATAAAGCCACTTTAGGCCATCAGGGGTCATAGAGGTTGTATTATTTGTGGAGTGCTGTATGGTGTATATCTTTTTTATGTGAAATGTTATATCGTGTGTTGCATGTAGTTTTCCACCATTTGGTGCTTGCCCTGAATTGATAAGTAATATAGTTAGGGAAATAGCTAGCAAAATCGACGACGAAAAGTTACCGTCTGCCACTCAGTGATCGAAGAGATCATATAACTACGAAACTTTTTTTTCTCTGAAAATATTTGGTATGGTGTGAGAATATGGAGGGGGGGACATTTTTTTTAAACGAATGATTTATCAATATCTGTCCATATGGATAATTAGTATATATTCTTCGAATACTCCAATTAAGTTGGTAGATGAAAATTCCGCTCGATGTGCGGTAGAGGAAATTTTAAAAAGAAATTTTTTTTTGCAATATCGATAAATCATTCGTTTAAAAAAAATGTCCCCCCTCCATATTCTCCCTCCATACCAAACATTTTCAGAGAGAAAAAAGTTTTGTAGTTATATGATTTCTTCGATCAGTGAGTGGCAGACGGTAAGTTCTCGTTGTCGATTTTGCACGCCATTTCCTAGACTAATATGAAAATTGCTCTTCATAAAGTTGTCCGTGGACAGGTAGGTTATTTGTTTCCTTGTAAGTACAGGTTGAACGTTTAATGTGTATTTATTCAGGCTCTGTATAATTATACAGGGTGGTCACCAAAAAAATATTAGTTAAGAAACAATATAGAAGAATAATAGTTATCACTATTGTCACAATGGAAACCTGATAACTTTCGGTTGAAAATATATACATAGCCGTCATTCGACACAGAAAATAAACAATAAATGATATATGTAAGGTTGGCGTAGATACCGCTAGAAACGGTCTAGCCAGGATAAGCTAGGCGAAACGGCCCCAGAAAGCAATCTTTGAAATAATTTGGGTAATTAATTTATTTTTATTTTATTTTTTATTTAATCATACATCATCCAACAGTATAAAACCATTTATAGGATGGAAATCTAAACTAACTTAACCTAACTTAACTAAAAAATACAAATAGAAATTATGAAGGCGATTAGACTGCACGACAGTAGATGAAATTTCTGACTGCTAGGCAAATATGTCCAATTCATTGCAATGAGTATCATAACTAGTACAAATGTTAAACAGAGGAGAAAACTTTAATACGTTAGATCTAGGAGTGGATAAATAAAAAGTATGAGAATGACGAGAAATAATCTGTGGGACATAGAAGTTCAGTTGGCTTAATATTTCACTACAATCTATTCTATTATGTATAATTTTATCTAGAAAACGCAAAGCAAAGGACTCACGCCTTTCGGAAAGACTAGTAATATCAAATTTTTCAAGTAATTGATTTTGAGAAGCTCCAATTGGTAGATATGTACCTTCAGCTTTCCAGTTTAAAAATTTCAGGAAGCGGCGCTGAATGTTTTTCAATTTATAATTATGAGTATTATACCCAGATTGCCAGACAAGTGAAGCATACTCCAATTTAGACAGAGAGAAAGCAAAATAAAGCATCTTTAAAGTTTTCGCATCATTAAAATTATGGCTGTTATGCAAAATGAAGCCTAACATTCTGTACGCATGCGAAATTACAGCATTTAGGTGAAGATCATTTTCATCGCACCAAGCCGATAACTTAGTTAAGTTGTTTAGAAGTTTTTTGCAATCATTAAAATCATTAATCCTATGCAACATCTTGACGTCATCGGCATAGATTAAGAAATATACGTCTAAGTGATCACTGATGTTGTTAATAAAAATATTAAAGAAAAGGGGTCCAAGTATTGATCCCTGGGGTACTCCTGACGTGGCTTGGTATTCAACAGATTTAGATCCATTATAAGATACGAATTAAACTCTGTCAAGTAACTCTCAAGAAATTGAAGTAAACCGTCAGATAATCCGAATTTGTCAAGTTTAGAGAGAAGTTTCCTATGGTTCAGTCTGTCAAACGCCTTAGAAAAGTCAGTATAGACTGAGTCTACCTGTATTTGAGAATCAATTGATTCAGCTATGTACTGAGTAACGCAGATTAAGTTCGTTACGGTGGAGCGACATTTCATAAAACCGTGTTGTTGCGTAGATATTTTCAGTTGAACATGTGCATAAATGTTATCATGTAGTAGGATTTCGAAAGCTTTACCAAAGTTACATATGATTGTTATCGGTCTATAATTGGTAACATCATTTCTTTCACCTTGTTTATACACAGGGCACACTTTGGAGTATTTCCAAATATCAGGAAAATAGCATTTCTTAAGACATAAATTAAAAATTATGCAGAGAGGATATGCAAAAATGCTGGCACAGCCTTTCAGTAGAAATGCTGGAATTCCATCTGGGCCCGCAGTAAGTTTAGGTTTAATTGTTTTTAACGCCATGCAAACTTCAGCCTCGGAAAAGCGTTTAATGTCCAAACAGTCAAACGAAAGATTATTAGACAGGGGCGTCCGAGATGTTAAGGAAGTAAGATTGCTCGAAAAAGTTAGCAAATGCATCAACGATATCATTAGGGGTCTCTAGATGCTCATTGTTATAAGTCATGTATTTAGGTATGCTAGTTTCCCTTTTTTCCATTGACGTAAGCCCAGAATTTATTGGGTTCAGATGTGATATTATTTTCGATTCGATTTGTATAAATTTGAAATGAAATTTTAATATCCGACTTGATTTGTGATCTAAGTCTACGAAATTCAGTTAGCGATTCATTATTACCATGGCGTTTAAATAATATCTATTTTTTATGCTTTAGCTTTATGTTTTTTATTATTTCACCGTTAAACCAAGGGGGAAACTGTCTTTTATTTTTTGGCGTTTTGAACTTGGGTATGTTCCCATTAAAAACGTCAATTAATTTCTTATAAAATAAGTCAACACAGATTTTAACATCATCATAGTCATTTAGAAACGACCAGTTAATGTGCAGTAGTTGTTCATACAGAAGAGGAAAATTTGCCTTTCGAAAGTTAAAAGAATTAGTAGATTTCATTGGAAATTTGATATTCGGATTTACAAACTGAGTTTAGAAGTTGACAATAAGAGCAGGATGATGCATATCTTCTGAAACCAATAATTCAATTGATTTTTCCACAACGCAATGTGCCTTACATATAACCAAGTCTAAAAGTCTATTGTTATTATTAAAAACAGAGTTGTATTGACGCAAGTTCTGAAGGTCAAGAAAATTGATAAGTGTTACTTTAGGACATTTAACACTATTCGCGACGTGAAGAGAGTACAGACGCAAATTAAAATCACCTAATATAAGCGTATTACTGTCTTGGACATAATCCAATGAAGAAATTGATTCAAATAGAGTTTCATAAACATTAATACTTGACTCAGGAGGAATATACAGTACAAAAATATAAAATGATTTTCGATTAATTGTGAGTTTGGCAGGTACTATATCAATGTTCTGAATGGAAATGAAATCACCAAAACGTAAATTTAACTTTTCTGCATGTAAGTTAGAATCAATCGCGAGTGAAACCCCTCCACCTCTGGACTTATTGACAGCAGTAAAATTTCTATCCTCCCGAAAAATACTGTAAGTGTGATTGAATAACTCATTGTCAAACACTGAGGAATCAAGCCATGTTTCGGTTAATGCAATGATAGGGAATGTACAGGCGGCTACCGAGTTGAAAAATTCAAAAGTTTTGTTCTTGATGCTTCTAACGTTTTGATAATAAATGTCCATGTTATAACGAGAATGACAGTGAGTAGAATTAGTGATAAGATTATGAGTAGCAGTTAAGGTAGTGATGGCTGGAATGCTTGGAGATGTAGATGATTGCTATTTAATACCTATTAAGTCAGATCTCAACTTATCCCTAGCTTGAATATACGAGGTACAATTGTTGATGTCCCAAGCCACATGGCTTGTAGATATATCTAGTTTTTCGGCGTTGTTAAGAGAGACACAATTTGTACATTTTAATACTTTGGATTTACACTGTTTGACCGAATGACTTATAATATTGGCACGTTATAAGAACACGATTGGCGAACTTTCAGCCCCTGACCTCCACTAGTCCTTGAGATAATTGGCAAAACATGCGCCGGCACTGTTTTTAAACTTGTCTTTCTCGAAAACTGTTTTAGCTAGATGAATGAAACAAAAAAGTTCTATTAGACCTTTAGTTCTTGTATATGATATATTTATTTGAGATTTTTTAAATAATTTTAATTACTTGAAATATGAAAATAAATTTTTTTGAATGAATTTTTTTACGGTTGGAGCCGAGGTACACTCGTCAAAAAAATACATAATATGAGTAATTGCACTTGATATTACTACAAATTGTTTCATTAAATAGATGGGTACACCACTTCCAAAAAAAAAAAAATCTTTTATGATCGGTTTTATGGGCCTCTTATTTAATGCAATTATGTCGTATACACATGCATAATAATATACAATTATATACAAAGTTACATTAGAAATTCACCGCTCTGAGCTCACTACGTCAGTGCTGCTCATGAAACCGTTTTTTTGTGGTTTGTGTACCTAAGAAAAATGTCTGTTTATTTACCTAAATAGAGTCTATATTTTTTGAAACATGTGTTATTTAGTGTTTGTTATATTAAAATAAAAATAGAGAAAACAATACAATTAATACATTGTTGAGAGTGCCTACCTTGATCATACATTTTGTACCCCTTCTTTGTAGCTTTATTTCATTACAACCAAGTGAGTGCTATTATAATCAGAAATTAATATCAGGGCAGGAAAATAGAATATATATTATTTTGCTGTTATTAACAGCCACAAAACTCACACATTTGGTATATGTCGATATAATAATTATTACATACAAAATCATTTATATTACTAGATGAGAAAGTTTACTTTTAGTTATGAGGTGATTTTTGGAATGGTTGAGGTGAACTCGAGACTATTTAAAAACCTCCGACCACTTGATAGGTCAGCGCATCGTGTACACTATTAACTTTTTCTACTACCAAGACAAATTATAGGATATGAAGCTAACGCATTTGTCAAATAACTTAACACATTTTTAATAAATTTTATAGTTTGAGAGGCTGTCTCACCTGATTTTTTTTCTCCAGGGCAACATAACAATTACATATCTTGAAACATATTTTTTATTGGATTTTGCAAACAGCAGAAAAAACGTTTCAAAGGCTAAGCATTTCCAAAAAACTAAATGATAGATTTCGTGAAAATGTAATCCATTTGAACGAAAAGTTTTCCAAAAGATGAGGTATGTAAATAAATTCATTTTAAGTCTTTGATCTCATTTTAAATGAATCTTCATAGCCGTAGGGGACTGTGTAGAAACTAGTGTTAGAATGAGAATTATCCAATAAGAAAGACGAATTTATTTTATGATTTTAATTGCTGGCATAACCAGAATTCAGGTTATTGAAATAATGCAAAGATTGTAAATAAATAATTTTACAAATAGTTCTAATTTTAGTTCTCATAGACAGTTTTTTCTGCTGTTTGCAAAATCCTATAAAGAGTATGTTTCATTACAAGTATAAGCACACAAAAAATAATAAACTTTTAAAAATTACATATATTCTGTTAGATATTTTTAATTTGTGGTTTCAAACTACAATAAATATAAAATATATTAGGTAAGAATAAAAATGATATATAAGAAGCAGTTAGTGTTTCCTTGTGGTTCTTTCTCTTTATCCTTATCAGTAGAAATCCATAGCATTTAGTTTTAATTTTTTGTCCCAACATGGTTTTAAAAAATGTAAATGAATATATTGACGTATCAACGAATCTAGAGATCATAATAGACATACACTTTAGGTGGTTATAAGGTAGGTTATAAGCAAACATTATTTCATTGTCTCGGTCCTAAATTTCTTATGGTGTTTTATCCTGAAGGAAGAAGACAAATGATAACATATTTAGAAAATCTAAATATAATGTTATCTAAACCACAGCCGTCATTTTTACACTGAAAAGAACATTCAGAGGTCTCAAATTCCTAATGATCAATGATTGGAAATTACATTTGCCAGTGAGGTAAAATACGTAGGAGTCATCTCTGATCAAAAGCTGACACGGAACGCCCCCATCCAAAAAACAAACAGAAAGCAGCAATTACCTTAGGAAGATGTAGGTAGATGTATGGGAAAAGAGGAGACTAAGTCCCAAGATTACCCCGCGATTATACATCAGGATAGTAAGACCCACGATAATGAATCAGTGGCATGGTAGATTAAGACTCTGTAATTGGGAGCAATTGGGCTATTAGGTGATGTGCAAGGGCTTGCTTGTCTGTGCATCACAGGAGCTATAAAATCTGCATCTACAGCTGCACAAGAAGCCTACTACTTAACGCCAATAAAGTAGCAGCAAGGAAAAGAGCACCTAGAAGCTATACACAGAACTCTAACTAGATCCCATTCTAGAAATGCTCACGCAGATTGTAGTTCCCAAGTATAGCTTAGATAAAAACTTTCAAATTAAAATACCTAACAAGGAAGACTTGAGTGACGATCCCTCAATACCATCACGAATAATCTGGTATATAGTCGGTGGAGGTAAGGTCAAAAGTGAAATCTAGCGAAATGCGACTATTTTAGGCTAAAGTCGCGATGAGTGGAAATATTAAGGCAATGAACTGTTAATCAGTCGATTGCCACTTCTTACGATAACCAAGTGGCGCAAAAGGTACTGATGATGGTTGATTTGAGACTAGTCTGGGACACTTAATACACTCATGGGCCTAGAAAGTAAAGTAGGTTCAACGGCGCAAGGAACACAAAAAAAATAAAAAAGTCGATGAACTGGCCAGAGAAGGCGTCTCCAAGGCACTTTTTATCGTTTGAAAGCCAACACATGTATTTGATCCATCAAAAAAGAGTAACAAATCAAACCTCTGAAATAGTGGAAGAGTATCCTGTGACCTAGCTAGGCCAAAGAGTTTATAAAAGAACGATTAACCGAGTTCACGGAAATATCCAATAATATCTAAGCTAAAATAGAAATGTGGATGATATTCTAACCGAACACTATCGTCTCAAAGAAGTATGAGCCTAATGGGTCTGGCGGAGGACACAGTGCGTTATGCCAAGAGGATGAAGAAACTTCAGTCCGTGTGTTACGCCATTGTGAGGCCTTAGCTAGATTGAGATTTCAGCTGTGTGTAGAGATAAAACCAAAAGCGGACAGTTAGACTATGGGAACCTTAAAGATAATAGGTATCAGTGAGCTCCTCCCTTCTTAATCTTAATCCCAACAGGTGGTCATAGATTTCATTTGCTAGTGTAGCTAGTATAATTATGATTTTGGTCATATTTATTACGTTATATATAATATGAGCGTGTTCTACAATGATACAGAATTCATTTTTTTGAATTTATTTGATTTCGAATATGTATTACCTTTATAATATGGTTTTAAAAATTGGTAATGAATTACTAAAGCTATCTAAACAATTTTATAAGTATCGTCTTAAAGGAAATATATTTTTATTATAATATTATTTTTATTCGAATAAGAAACACAAAAAGGTATTTAACTTTCTTGTGTTCCTTATTCTCAGATTACTGAAGACGCGTATTTTTAAAAGCTATTACATGGCTCACTAAACGTCAAATTTTCTGAATCCTCTTTGCATATATTTTGGTATAGCTTCTCTAGGTCTCGGAAAATTGAATATTAAAATTGAGCAGGGAACGTATGTATTCTAAAATAATTTTTGTTCAAAATCATACGTAGTGTTTTCATTTATTTGTAAACAAAATATTTATTTTGTATAACATATTGTTAAAATCTGAATTTAAGTCATATCCATAATACAACCTGCTTTTCATGGCATTGTACATTTCAAATCATGAATGTTGTCGTTCACGTCATCATCTCTTAATTTCTGAATCAAATCTTTTCAAGGCCACACAAAATGGCACGCATGCGCGTACCATTTGAAAGGAGTTTTCTGTAAAATAGCAATTATTATATCATACAATTTTAACATCATAATTTAGCACTACTTCAGCGGTCGGATAGACACAGACTACAAAATCAACTACGTCCCAGTGTAACGCCCCTAAGGACATTCCACTCTGCTAGGCGGCAGCTCTCGTGTCGGAGGCAAGGGGTGTGGGTAAGGAATCTGTTGTTCCTTCAAATTATTATTATTATATAATAAATGGTGGTAGTAAGGGCGCCACTTAACCTTGGTGAAGCTAAGGTCAAGAAAAAATGCCAGCCCTAGCTTCTGTGGGGTGGTTATAGACCTACTATAAATAAAAAATTTAAGTCGGGCTCTCAAAGTTATTTACTCACTTTTATAACTATCATTACAACGTTGCATAAGGGTGAATAGACTAGAAGAAAATAGATAATGGTACAAAAATATCAACCCCCATAAATAGTACTATTTTAGGTTCACAGTTTGTTAAGTTGTAAGATGTATGTATATATGTTATATATATATATATATATGTTCACTTAAGAAATTTAATCAGTAAAATAACGTATTATATATGATGTATGAATTTAACAGTTTTATGTGAATATTAATTGACGGGACTTTACAAAAATGGTTCACTCTGACCTTTCTTATGTTAGGACCTGAGAGACAGGGAGCCAGGACATCCTCAACCAGCCAGCATTACATAATCGGGGCTGCGTCCCTCGACGGCGGTATATTTCGACGGCTGTGAATGCGGGTGACTAGCAGGTACAGCTCGTGCGGTTCAACGACGGGCAATTACTTTTCTAACGACGGCAGCAAATACTATGTTGTTTAAAATTATTCCTTACAGGACAATACGTAGTGGATTTACGCTATATACTTCCAGGGTACGCATATTGTCGCATATGGGGCACATGCACGTGGTTAGCTACTGAGGTGTTCGTTTAGGCGGTTACTAATAGGCCGGTAAATCTAAAAATATAAAATTTCTTTTCAGGACTCAACACACACATTTACTATAAATGACCGCCCACATGACAAGAAAACCCAACATACCTTTCGCTAAGAAATAGCCTTTTTCTTAAACAAATTACGAACACTCTCAACTCTTTTGATACTGGGATGCTATCAGCTACCACACGCGTGTTTTGTCAATCATTCAAATGGCCGCTAAACCCCATTGATTCCCTAGTCCTTCCAAATCGAATCCACTTTGCTTAAAAATCTATATTAAAAAAGACGACTTAATGAAGACTCGTAAATCGCGCAGTGACGTACGCCTGACGTACTTAACATGCTCGCCCGCTGTTATTATCCATAGGTGACCCACAATACCGCTAAAGTTTTAAGACCAACATAAACAGATGCCTAACACAATGTGTTCCAGTGTGCATAATCAATTAATCACTCAAACACACACAGTTCAATCTTATATAAATGAATACGCTTTTAATATCTGTTTTGTGTGCCTACTGTTTGCATCATTTTCCAAAATGAGCCACATAGAGGGAGAGTCCAATAAAGTACAAAATATGCGTTACACAATCACCCCTTTCCAACGGTAGAAAAATAGGGATTGTAAATCACTATTTTTCATGAGAACCCTTCTGTATATCTTAAGCCTAGTTAGTTTTGTTAGTATCCTAATCCTACCAAATAGTACAGCCCTATGAACTATAACCTATCTAACCTAAAACCAACGTATCTAAAATTAACGAGCTTAAAACTACTGTTCCTAATCCTAAAAATCATAATTCTTAACACTATAATCCCTAATGCTATATCTGCGCAGATTTAAACCTAATTTAAAATCTAGGCGTGGTACTTTCCATACCTTACCACCCATACAAAGACTACGAAAGACGCTTACAACAGAACATTGTAACTAAAACGGCGCCACTAAATGTATATAAACAATACTATGTGCTTGGCCCATTTTTAACATGACGAGAAAATGACAAACGTACATGTAAGAGAATACACCATACCGAAGGTAATTTAACGTACTCACAAAATATTCACGACATGACTGGTAAAATGCATTTTTTTTTTAACATAACTTGACGCAAACGCACCGTAGTCCAACCGTAACATAACATAATTCAACCAAGATTACAACATTTCACGGTAGTGAACGTAAGAACAAACTTACAACTCTTCCTCAGAATCAGACTGTTCTAGATCCGAACCCGAATAAAAATAGGGCTTCAGGTCTTTTATGTGCCAGTTTCCTGCATTTGAGCCATCCTCGTACTCTAGAGTATAGACCAACTTAGACAGTTTTTTTCGGATTATACAAAGCACATAACGGGGCGCTAACTTCTTTGAAAAATTCTGGGCTGCGTCTGATAGGACCTTATTCTTTTTCCACACCTTATCCCCAACAAAAAATTCTACATCGCGTTTTCTCAGGTTGTACGACTTCACATTACGCTTGTAGGCGGCATTTAACTTAGTCTGGATAACTTTGTAAATTTCTTGTAATTTACCTAAATCGCGCGCATAGTGAGTAGGATTCCCTGGTTGCAACTCATCGAAATTTTGATTGCCATAGTAGTCTCCAGTCACGGGAACTACTCTTCCAAAATTTAGGAATGAAGGACTATATCCCGTAACCTCATGGTTAGCGGTACGCAACGCAAAACCTATTTTTGCAATATTCTTATCCCAATGTTTATGGTCATCTTGTATGTAACTTCGAATGGCTGCGCCGATAGTGCGGTTAGACCTCTCGACAAAATTGGCCTGCGCATGATATTTTGCAGTATACCAAATTCTAGACTTATATTCCTTAACCAGATTTTTGAACTCTTTACTTATAAGCTGTGGCCCGTTGTCACAAATAATGTATTGTGGTATACCATATACCAAAAATACCTCGTCCTCTATGAAACGTACTATACTCGGCGCGGTGGCTTTTCGCAAGGGTTTTAAGAGTGTATATTTTGTGAACCAATCGCTCACTACTAAAAGATATGAGTGACCCCTGCCACTTCGCGGTAACGGACCCATTAAATCAACCGAGATTACCTGCCAAGGGAAGCGTACTCGTTTTTCAGCTCCCATCAAACCAAACCTAGTGGTAGTCGAAACTTTTTGAGCGTTACATACCTTACAAGATCTGACGTAACGATATATGTCGCGACGCATTTTCGGCCAATAATATGTCAAAGAAACGCGAGCGGTAGTTTTTGAGACACCTAAGTGTGCGGCTTTCTCATCATCATGACATGATCGCAAGATAGCATGACGTTGTGTCTTGGGAACTAGAAGTTTCCACTCTGAAATATTAGTACTGACCGGTGTTCTTGACGGTATCAATTTATAAACATACTTATTCTTGACAGTCCATTGAGGAAAATCATCAGGTCTACTTAAAACTTTCTCGCGCATCTTCTCATAAAACGAATCCACCTTAGATAAGTCGATATCTAGCGTGATGCAATCGTCTACATCAACGGCGGCGGCTTCTAAACACTCCGACTCAACGGGAGGAGAGTCTACCGGACCACGAGATAGCGCGTCGGGCACAACATTAAATTTACCCTTCCTATGAACAATATCAAAGTTAAATTGACTTAACCTAACACTCCAACGGGCAAGTTTCCCGGTGGGATCGCGCATTTTGTGCAACCACTTTAAGGACGCGTGATCGGTAATAACGGTAAACCGAACTCCTTCAACATAAGGTCTAAACTTTTCACAAGCGAATAGGACGGCCAAGCATTCTCTCATAGTACAGCTATACTTTCTTTCACTTTTAGAGAGGCTTCTACTGGCAAAAGCAATTACCTTTTCCTCGCCATGACTTTCCTGTGTAAGGACACAGCCAAGTCCCGTATCACTAGCATCACATTGTATTGAGAAAGGTAAGTCAAAATTTGGACTAGTCAGTATAGGTGCCGAAACAAGGGCTTGCTTGACATCGACAAATGCTTTGTCAGCAGCCTCTGTCCAAACTATTTTGTGCCCCTTTTCTCTACCTGTGAGTAAGTCATTGATAGGGGACATAAGAGTAGAGAAATGTGGTATGAAGCGCCGGTACCAGCTACACATACCGGTAAACCTTTTGACTTCAGTTGTCGTTCTTGGTTGTGGAAAATTGACCATTGCCGACACTTTTTCTGGGTTAGTCCTCAGACCAGCGCTATCGACAATGAACCCAAGATATTTTAAAGAAGGACGAAAAAATTCGCACTTTTCGATATTTACCGTAAGGTTCGCATCGGTTAAACGCCGAGCTACCTCACTTAACAACTCTATGTGCTTTTCAAACGTGGAAGACACAATTATAACATCATCCAGGTAAACAAAGATATTTGGTTCTAGTTCTGGACCGCAGATGGCGTCCATTAACCGTTGTTGGCATTGCGCCGCATTTGACAAACCAAAAGGCAACACATTAAAATGAAAGAGTCCTCTGCCGGGTATGGCAAAGGCGGTCTTTTCTTTGGACTCTTGGTCCAATGGTATCTGCCAAAATGCACTGCGTAGATCTACAGACGAGATATAACGCGCATCTCTTAGCATATTCAAAATCCTATCTACAAAAGGTAATGGGTAAGAGTCTCTTTTTGTCACGGCGTTTAGTTTTCGCCCATCGAAACAGAATCGGTATTCACCATTCGATTTCTTAACTAGCAACACCGGGGAAGACCACTCACTCATCGAGGGTTCAACGACTCCCAACTCTAACATCTTATCTAGTTCCGTATTTAAGTGACTTAACATATACGGTGATAACTGAAATTGTCGCTGTTTAAAAGGTTTAGTATCACCTGTATCAATATGGTGGGTCAGTTTGTTGGTACGCCCCAATTTCCCGTCTCTGTTTAGTATTTTGAATTTCGATATTACGCTATTAACCTGAGAGAGTTCCTCCTCAGAGAAATTTTTTGTGGTGAGAACCTGACAACTCGGTAAATAATTTCCGGTTTCTAGAGTAGATATGTCAACGCCTCTATCATCGCGCACGTGCCAAGAGTTATCACCAAAATCCATTTTAATCTTAAACTTCCTACAAAAATCACTGCCTAAAATAAAATCATGCATAAGCGACGGTACGACAAGAACAGATAATATTTTACAGTCGCCGTTTACGCACAGCGGTAAATCAGCGGTACCTTGAACGTCTTGGCGAGCTCCATCGGCTGTGGTAACAAACTTGTGAGGGGATTTCTTTATTTTTATGTTAAATATTTTTAAGATATTTAAACCACCAGTACCGACTACAGAATTATTTTTATCAAATAAAGTCACCGTTATGTAAGGCCTATTGTCGCAGTTTTTATTTACAAAGACGGGAGACATGTTCTCCACTTCTGATCTACGAAAGTTGTCATAAAAAAATGTCTTTACCTGTTCCAAAATTGTAATTTGTTCCTTAGTGCGCCCTTTGCTATCTACTATGGTATCGGCCTGAATATTGGAAGATAGGACGTGACCGAAACGTCTTATCCCCTGTCGGCGTTTCCCGAACAATTAGTACAAGTTGAAACAGTTACATTCTTTTTCCCACACTTGAAACAAAACTTATTACGCCTCCGCGTACAACTCCCAAACGTATGATTAGGTTGGTCACAATTCCAACAAACAATCCGCGATACACTATTACTACTTCTATTTGACGACGTATTAACATTCGCATTCGGATTTACTGTATTTACTCTCGGACTATTTCTGTTGCTATTTCTACCGCTTCTATTTACCTGTGAACTACTTGACGCGTTAGCTCCCCCAGAAGATCTACAATCACACGTACAGTGACTACGCACAGAATTGTTAAAATTATTTTCAGTTGTACCATTGCTTGCTTGACTAAAATCACTAGATGCAGAACAACCTGCGACAAATGCTGAATTCGAACCTTGCGTATGCATCGACAAAACTTCTTCCCATCTTTTACATGCCCTTGCAAGCTCACTGACTGACCCAAACTCTGTTAAGGCTAACCGTTCGTAATATTTGAATAACAAGTTTTCGCGAATTTTATTTACCTTTGTGACCTCTGCCGGCTCATTACTAAGACGTCTAAAATATGATTCCATTTCAGCGATAAAAATAGTTACTGACTCGTTATTACGCTGTTTACGGTTCTTAATTACTTTCCATAACTGTTCATCATTATCTTTTGGCAAAAAATCATCCCTCAGTCTTTTCACTAAAGAATCCCAATCGGACAGTGTCGGTTTGACATAACGCCACCACTCAAGGCCCTTTCCGATAAATAAATCTACAGCAGAAGCAAAAAGATCTTTTTTTGCAACACCTCTCGCGTCAGCTAGCTCCTCAACGCGTTCTATAAATGCTTCTACGCCTAAACGTTGTGAAACCCCATCAAACTTAACTCCCCATTTGTAAATTTGCAACGGTTTTGACAAGTGCGCAGGTGGTTGTACAACGACAGCCGTCTGCGCATGGTGTTGAACAACGGGTATATCTGACGTTACACTTTCGTAAAGTTCCGCTTCTAATTGCAAACATGTAGCATAGGTCTCATTCTTGAACAATTTACGCTCCGCGTCAGCGCCATCTACGATTTCCATTCGTTTAACCCTTTCAGAAACATGCATTAACCTAGAGCGCAAGCGTATGAATGAACTATCTGTAGCTGGACCCTCAAAATCACGAACTAAACTTTTAATGCTATCTATCGATGACGTAATAGCTTCCTTTTCCGTATCAAAATTAAAATCGGGATCCCTAATATCGAGATTTCTGCCCCTCTCTTTATTTAAAAGCCGACCTAAAATTTTTCTCTTTTCACTAATATCACGCCCGGTTACTACTCCCCGAATTCTAAGTTCATAATTAATTTCACTAGCAAGTAAATGGTTAGGTTTCATATTTATAACATCCTCCATTTTGTCTTTGAACAATACCACAGACTAGACTTCAAATTTAACAAACATTTGCATTAATAATATGTGTTACCTCATTTTACAATTCTTAATAATTGGATACGTCCTTTCACGTTTTCCATTAAGTTCCTGTTAACATCTGATAATATCGAGGATAGGACCATTTTGCGAAATTGTAAATTCATTACGAGCATTTAACGAAATTCCAGTAAACGCCCCGCTGCAAATCTTCCATCAACGCTATTTCCTTCGTTAGAGGTTTACTGTGGGAATCTTTCACCTGCCCTCCATAGTCTCTCACGCTCACTCAGAGCTGTTAATCAGAATCTAGATTCGAAAGCATCGTCAAGATTAATGCCGTTCTAGTCAATGGGAGTATTTTGGCCGTCTATCACTAAGCCCTAGCTATTGAGGCTTCTATTACAGCTCTCTCAGTACCTGCGTTGTTCACCCTGCAGTTTTCCGGCGATATATTAGTATTTGCAAGCAAGCAAAATTATTGTCAAGTTCTTCAGTTTTTTGGGCCGATCAGTTTCAGCTGATTTGATAAAAATTCCTATATATTATCTTCTACTAAACCCATTATTGGTACGTGTTTTATAATTGTTTGAGGAGGGATATGACAATATTAAAGCAGCTGGATAAGGAATCACTAGTTCCACATACATATTTCCCACCCAAGTATGTGGAGATAATTTCTCGTAGAATTTTCAAATATATTAATATTTGAAATCATCTGCTCTGAGATGGCAATAGATGTAGCTAATACCAAACCATTTTTTTTAGAAGTTTGATCTCTTACACACACTAACTCTCAATTTTATTTTGTCGTTTCCTCTAAAAATAATGTTGGGTTGTTGGAGGTGGTGGTGATGGTAGTAGTCATAAAGAAATTGGCTTCTAATATATACACCAAATCCTAGGTTTCTGGACCTTTACTGGCTTGCCTTACTTATTTTCCTCTATTTACTTTCAACTCTTCAACGGTGTAAGCTAAAAATATAGTCCTGTTTTATATCTCATTATGATACCTGAGTGTACCAAATTTCAAATCAATATTTTGAACCGTTCCACAATTTTCATGCGCATAAAATAAGGTATAGACCTACCAACAGATACAGTGACAGATATTTTTTCCGCTCAAATTCAAAGTATCATGACATTCTAAGTTTATTTTAACAAAGAAAGATATATTTTTTACTATTACTACATCTCCACTCCACTATTACAAATACGTAGCAATAATTGTTAACGTTATTTGATGTTAACAATGTTTTTTTACCTCTTTTATGCTCTTTACAAATACAAAGCGAAGAGTATATTGCAATCGAAAAGCCTGGTTGTATTAAATCTTGGACAGAAACTTAGTACTGGCTAGAGAAAGAACTCTATCTTGAACAAAATCGATTGATAAATAAAAAAGTTATCAATTTTCTAAATTTGAAAAAAAAAAATGTTTGTAATTAAACAAAAAATGTCTAAAGCTAATATAATTCACAAAAAGAATTATTTACGAAAAGAAGAAGTATAAGAGTATCCTATAGAATGTGTAACAATTTTATAAAAAGTGCAGTAAGTTCTCGAAGAGTATAATGTTTACCCTAGTTTGTATTACTTCTACAACAGAATAAAGATTGAATAAAGTGATTTTTGATTAAAGTTCCTTTAAGAATAGAGGAAATATAGTGTTCCTAAAAAATATCTACATCTACATCTACACGGAGACAGGGAAACGAAACAAAATACATAATATTGAGAAATTATGCCACTAGCATATGATGTTCATACTGATTAGAATAAATCTTCGGAATAACTCATGCTGTCGAACGGGAACCTTGTTAAAAGTTGGCCTGTAAATGCAAAGAATAATGAAAATTTATCAAATATTATAAACATTCTGAAAGATCAATTATGACAAAATTTTTAGGCTGGTTGTTTTTTTTCTTTAAGTGAGTGTGTCTGCAAGATGCATCGCAATTCAAGGATAGTTTTCTAAATGTGACTAATATACCACTGCTCAGATATTCGTAGACCAATTTGTACAGTTAGTGATTATTATCAAATAGGTACCGTTTAATCCATTGAAAGCATTATAATTTAATCTAAAATCAGATGTGTTTATTATAAGGGTATCATTTCAAAATGACATATTCAGCTGAATAATTACTAAAGGTTGGGAGACCATACAGAAACTAGTAATCCAGTAATAAATATTACTTTGATTGAGGATATAGCAATCCTATTAGAAGTAATTCTCGAAGTCGAAATGACAGGATACTGCATAAATACGACAAGTCATTACAAAGCGAGTAAACAAAATCGCTCCATTCAGACTGCTTCAAAATACATTTATTGCTTTTTTGTCATATAAGAGGTTTTCGAAATTTTTTGTTAAAGTTGTGATGTAGACAAATCTTTGGCAGCTCCGATTTTCCATAATACCATTTGAAATAGCAAATATGTTCGGACCAAGGATGACTCTGTTGATAATATTTTTATAGAGAAAAATTGCTTTGGATTTTTAAGTATTTCTAAATTCAACGCAATAATTTATAAAACTTTATAAGATAAATATAATGCAAAATTTTGTTTCTAATTTACATGGGTCACATCAATTTTTCTTTATATAAAATCTATAAAACATCTTTATTTTTCTTTTTATTTTATGTACTAATTATTTTTTTGTTAGATGGCCACATTTTTATCTTAAAGTATATCATATTTTATTCCTGGTAGCATTGAACACTACGTTCCAAGTATTACCTTCCATAGTCTATTCTTAATTATTTACTTTATCTGCAGTTACTTCACTGTGTATTTTTCACTAAATGTGTATTAGATCTCCATCTCGGTAATAGTGTAAATACATTGTGGGTTTAGTGCAGTTATTTTTCATTTCTTTACTAGACACTTGCACCTCTCGATTTTGTTTAGGGAAACAAAGGACTAAGTACTTCCGATAGGTATATTGTGGTATTGTTACAAAGTTATCCGACATACATTCTACATAGAATATTTCCCACTACAGTTTCTTAAAAACCAATTAATGAGGAAAATGCGACGTAGGATAACAATATCCGACAATTGTCGAGGAACTAATCTACTACATATTTAATGAAAAATTATCAGGGTGGCCACTCCAAAAAATAATGAATTTAACAGCGATGTTGAAGAATAATACTTGGATTAAGTATAGTTGATACTATACCAAGTGAGAAATCTGCAGCATAGTTTTAAAAAAATAGTCAGTTAACGATGCGCCACGGAGGAATATAATAATTGAAACATAGCTTCACTACTGTCTGAAGGTAAATCTAATGTAATTCTATTTACAAAAATATACAGCGTACTCATCTAACAAAAAATACAGTTAATAAATAGAAGGTATCAAACGAGAAGGGAGTTCTTTGTAAATAAATTTACAGATTTTTTTTAACGACGACCCTGTACATTCATCAGTAAAAGTACAACAGGTTGCTTCATTGATACTTAGCTACATGCCAAATATTATTATTGTCCGTAGCATTTTTTTCGTTAGTTATTGTTTTACAAGTGTCCATCCTATCTATTATGTACTAGAAGTATATCTCATTTTTCGTAAACAATAGCTACTTATCAAATAAAAATTTTCTGCGTCAAATACTTTTTAAATCTAGCGCCAACCGATACACAGATAGACATCAGGACAATAGACGGACAAACAGACTTAACGGAATTGAAAGAACTTAGCTTTCGTAATTTACACAGTACGAAACATAAAAATCCGAAGCAATATCGAAGAGTGATTTTTCTCGATTACAATAATTTTATTTGATAACAGAAGAAAGCAAAAATCATGAAAAGTAATTTGAATTAAGTTGCTATCTCCTCTCCTTGATATTGGAGACAGATTTCAGCAACGGGACAGGATAATATAATCCATTACTTGTTAAGTTTAGCTTCTACATATATAACTATTTCTCACGATGTTCTGTAATTTGACAGAAAATTTAATAAATATTTTATTTTAAGATATCAAATTTGATGTTTTTCCTCATAACTAGGTATGACTATTACATCGTTTAGGGAAATAAAATTTTTGATAATCATTCTGAAAATGGTTGCAAATTAACAATAATAGTAAAAGGTTACTTCTTTTTAAACTAAATCCTAGATATGTTTGTCGAAATATCGAATTTTAATTTTCTTTGTCTCCATAACGTACGTACCATCTCTTATATTTATAATATTTTATAATCCATCAGACTCTACTTGTTTATTTTTCTTGGATTAAATTAAACAGTAATATAGTAATCAAATGAGATTAGTAGCACTTTCAGATTAATTAGGACAGAATGAAAGCGTAAATAGAGACAAAAGTGTGTAAAGAATTTATTGTAATTCTACTAGGGGGAATTAGGTACTATTGGATACCAATAGTATTAAAAACTTGAAACTGTCGTCATTTACCCTGGAGATAATTTTCCTTTGCCTTCCTCTATTAGAGTACGCTTATTTTACAGAACCGGCAATCATTTGAATTGAATATAGATCGTATTGAACAATATCCCTTTAGACATTCAGCATTGTGTCGTCCAAATACAAAAGTATCGAAAACAGAAAACAAGGCGATAGGAAGCATGAGGGGGTATGGGGTTTAAAAATAGGAAATTTTGATTGCAAAATTTGACCTAAACAATGCATACATACTAAATTAACTAACCAATATACAAACAGGCGAAGCTAAATAAAAGCTTTTAAAAATAACTGCAGTAACTAAAACGATTGAGAGTTTTGTTATTTTCAGAGATAATAACTAGAATAAAGCTACAAGCTTATTTATTTTATATTAATTTGATAAATCTGAATAGAAAGAGTTTCCGAAAAATTAGCCTGTTTTTGCGTACGTCATAACTTTGCACCGAGAAAAGACAATTGAACGCTGAAGAACTTAAATTAAAGCTAATAACCCCTCTGAATGGAGGTTGAATTAAGTACCTATAAATATTTTTCACGGAATTATTGTCTCATGGTGGTTTTTAATACAATTAATTACTTCAAAAGAGTTAAACTATCCTTACATTAAAGAAATTCTAATGTATTTTATAACATTTTACATATATTCTTAGAATTTTTTTAATGTAGGGGTAGTTTTAACCCTCTTTCTGGGGAAGTTTTTGATGTGGAGTTTTTGCAATTAATTACTTTGAAAAATAATTTAATTTTAACTATTTGTAGTAAAAATCGCCTTAAAAAATAGATATATATGTATGCCCATAATAACCCTTTTAACCCCCGGTAGCAACTCCTATATTGAAAAACGAGAAGATACCGTTATCTACATTTTTAGTAAGCTTTAATTTAAGACCTTTGGTGTGCAATTATTTTATTTCGTCTCAACGTTTTGACGCATGCAAAGACATGCTAAATTTTAAGGAGTTTTGAGGTCACTCTTTCACCGAAACCTCATGAAGCAAATGAGGATTGATTGCAATTTTAACAATTTTCAAGTTGTGCCAATTTGTCCTCAAATATCTTGACACCCCTAATCGATAATGCCCTAATACATTCTATCAGTGGAAAGTTTTCCGATACCCTTTAGTTCCATAACATACAGGGTAATCCGTTTGAAATGAGAAAAAGTAGAACAGGTGTTCTCTGACATATAGGATATAAAATGGTCGATTTTATCTGATCTAATAACAGTGGGGTAAACTAGAGACAGGAATCTTGACAATGTTTGACAAAAATTAGATTTCAAGATGCTGTACCATTATGTTATAAAATTGATTTATTATTGGAACAAACTCACCCGCATTATAAAACCAACCCATCACAGATCCATCAAATAGCAAATAGCAGGCATCTTTAGAAGGAGCATTTAAAAATGTATTGATATACCGAGTTCATATAAGAAAACATAGGGTTATGATATCACGCTAAACTGATCACACTGTATATGTTAAAATATTTTCATTAAACTATACCCCGTCTACCAGTTCTACATTACCAACTCTCTAAAACTTTCGAAATATTTTTTAAGAGAGCCAAATCATTTGCAGGATGCAAGGCTGCGATACGCCGTGCATCAATAAATGGAATAGTCTAGAAAATGGCGTGCAAAATCCACGACGAAAGGTTACTGTCTCCCACTCGGTGATCGAAGAGAACATATCACTACGAATTATTTCTCTCTCTGAAAAGTTTTGGTATGGTGGGAAAATATGGAAGGGGGAGACATTTTTTTTAAACGAATGGTTATCGATATCTGTCCCCATAGGTCGTTAGTATATGTACTTGACATACACCAATGACAATGGCAGACGAAAATTCTGCTTGGTGCTGGGTAGAGGGAAATTAAAAAAAATATATATTCTTAAAATTCCTTCTACCGCGCACAGAGCGAAATTTCCGTCTGCCAATGTAACTGGGGTATGTCAAGTACATATACTAACGACCTATGAGGACAGATATCGATAACCATTTGTTTAAAAATAATGTCCCCCACCGCCCTTCATATTCTCCCTACATACCAAGAATTTTCTGCGATAAAAAAAATTCGTTAGTTATATATTCTCTTTGATCATTTCTCTAACTAGAAATGTTTCCGTCTTACAACTTCGGTCCAGCCTGCAAGATTTTATAAACAAATTAACTAATGTGGTCATTTAATATAATTTCATATTCTATTCTTTAGTACATATATAGGGTGTTTCGTGAGTGACTGGCCATACGTTAGTGAGGGGTACAGAACCCTAAGATGATTTAAGAATGACCTTTATTAGATCTCTAATGCCTCTCGTTTCTGATATACAGCGTGTTTTCTATTTTTTGCCAAAATTTAGATCGGCAGCATATTTTTAATGGCTCTAGCAAATTGTACCAAATTTAATAGATTTGATTTACTAATAGAGGTTTACATGATTCAGTATTGAAAACAAAACAAAAGGTCAGGGCCTGAGCCAATTTCTTTAAGTTTTTATGTTACTAAAAACATCATCCTGTATATGGATTTTGGCAATGCACAATACAGATTTTCAAAATAGTCTAATAGTGTGCCTGAAGCATGTAGTTAGTTTTTTTGGCACATTCTTAACGCATCGAGAATTAACAGCTGAGTTTCACAATAAATCCATTTAAAAAATATTTGGTTGACTTTCACGGAAACATCAGTAACTACATGGACGACATTAATTTTGTGCGGAAATATTTAATTTTACTGTCTGTTAGAATTTGCTACAATGATAAAAAAACGTAAAAATATGTAAATGTTAACAAAAGTAAAAAAAAAAAAATTAAATATGTAAAAATTTGAAATAGCAAAATTTTTATTTATTAGAACAAAAACAGAAAGTAAACATTATATGGAAGTAAAATAACTGTGACCATAAAGCTCCTAAATAGTTAGTACAATTAGTTAAAAAGAATTTGATCCAATACGATTACACGAAATTAAAATAACACACCTAAAATATACCGAACAAGAAATAATAATAAAAAAAAAGACTGCGACAAATTTTCAAAATGTCTGCCTCCAACCTCAACATAATATTATAATAATTTAATTGAACTATTTAGTCAGTTTTTACACAGTTTTAATGATTCGAGAATTAACAACAATATAAATCCATTTAAAAATCTCGTGAGCCTTATATACATTTGCCACATACAGTACTCAAAGTACCTGTCAAAAAATTTGTTCTTGTTTGTTTGAAGCAGCACTTAAACTACTTTTTAAATTTAAAATGTCTTATTCTAATGAAGAGTACGTTAACATTAGTTACATTTACGGTTTTTGTAATGGGATCTCCAGGGCCGTCATTAGAGAATATCGTTTACGGTTTCCCAATCGACGAATATCCAATAAATCAACATTTTCTTCTGTACACAATTATGCAAAGCAACACAGGAAATGTCCTTCGGCTCGTTTGCGACGTGATTCGATAAGATGTAAATGAAGAAAATGAAATTCTGGGGATAATGCAGCAAAATCCTTCAATTAGTGGAAGAAGAGTAGGTGCAGCCTTAGGAGTCCGTCATGTAAGAGTTTGGAAAACTTTAAAAAACAACCATTTGCATCCTTTCCACTTACAAATTGTTCAAAGACTTGAAGAAAGAGATGACATTTCCCGAAGAACGTTTTGTCGTTGGGTATTGAATCATAGAGGAACAATTTCAAGACTTTTATTTACTGACGAGTCTCAGTTTACCAGAGGAGGTATTTATAACAGTATAAATATGCACTTATGGGCAGAAGAAAATCCTCACGGCATATCTCAAAAGAATTCCCAACACAAATTTTCAATAAATGCTTGGTGTGGACTATTAGATAATAATTTAATGGGACCCCATTTCTTCGAGGCTACTTTGAATGGTGAAATGTATTTAAGTTTTTTGCGAGATACATTACCAGAAGTATTACAAGGTACAAATATTAGAGGACTTCATTACCAACATGATGGTTCAGGTCCTCATTATTTACGAGAGGTGAGGCAACATTTAGATGGTGGATCGGTAACAATGGTCCAGTTTCCTGGCCTGGAAGGTCCCCAGACGTAACTCCTGTGGATTATTTCTTATAGGGCCATTTAAAGCAAAAAGTGTATGCTACCGAAGTTACCACTAGACAGGAATTAACAGAGCGCATAGAACTGGAATGCAATGAAATAAAAAATAACCCTCAGATGATTTGAAATGCTATAAATAATTTACAGTTACGCGCAAGAAAGTGTATTGAGGTTGGAGGCAGACATTTTGAAAATTTGTTGCAGTAATGTTTTTTTAATTATTTTTTGTTCGTTACATTTTAGGTGTGTTATCTTAATTTCGTGTAATTGTATTGGATCAAATTCTTTTTAACTAATTGTACTAACTATTAAGGAGCTTCATTGTCTGTTATTTCACTTTCATGTAATTTTTACTCTTTTGTATTTATTCTAATATATCAAATCAATTTTGTTTGTTCACATTTTTACATACTTAATTTTTTTTTTATTTTTGTTGACATTTACATATTTTTACATGTTTTTATCGTTGTAGCAAGTTCTAACAAACAGAGAGTAAAATTAACTTTCCCCACAAAATTAATGTCGTCCGTGTAGTTACTGATGTTTCTGTGACCGAAAGTCACCCAAATATTTTTTAAATGAATTTATTGTGAAACTCAGCTGTTAATTCTCGAGGTGTTAAAAGTGTGCTAAAAAAACTAACTACATAGTTTGGGCACACTATTAGACTATCTTGAAAATCTACATTGTACATTGTCAAAATCCATATACAGGATGATTGTTTTTAGATATGATCCGAAATTAAAAAAATTGGCTCAGGCCCTGACTTCTTTTTGTTTTCGATACTGAGTTATGTAGACCTCTATTAGTAAAACATATCTATTAAATTTGGTACAATTTGCTATAGCCATTAAAAAAATAAGGCCGATCTAAAGTTTGGCAAAAAATGGAAAACACGCTGTATATCAGAAACGAGAGGCATTAGAAATATAATAAAGGTTATTCTTAAATCGTATTAGGGTTCTGTACCCCTCACTAGCGTTTGGCCAGTAACTCACGAAACACCCTGTATACGAAGTAATCACTGAAAATTCGAGATCAATTGGATAAGTAGTTCCAGAAATATACTGCTTTAATCATGAACCTAGGTGCTGGAAACTCTGACGTCATTTAGTCCCAAAATTTATCTCGAAGATGCGTTTAATATGCGAATCCGGTTATACAAAAGCAGATTCATTTATCAATAAAAATATCTGATTAAGAATGACAAGTAATGTCAATGTTGTATAATGAATAAGGTGTAAGAAAACATTTATTTAAAAAAATACTAGCACATAGAGAATAAAAGTAAATTTCATAAGAAAAGAAGATTGTAACATTAATAAATCATATGTATAGCAATTAATATTATTTACACAATTCGTGTTACTTGACATTTCATTCATATCAGCTATTAGCAGAAGCATATTTTGAGATATATTGAATACCATAAGAGGAAATGACGTCACTCAGCTGTTAATATAAGAGGTTCATGGTTAATTTTAAAGTATATAGAGAGTACAAAATTCTTCTTTTTTGCACTTTTCTCTAAAATCAAGAGATCTTTCAGATAATATAATAGTAAAATATCCATTGTAGTGAAGCATTTTACAGTATCACAATTCTTCTGAAGTTTATGATGAAATGTACAGTAGAGTTATTATCGTTCCATTATTGTTAGTGTCAGTAAAACAGCTGGTCCATTTTGTGTAATTGGAAGAGCTTCGTATTCAAATAACCATTCAAAATAAGAACTCCAAACAACTAGTTTCTCAAAAGGTAAAATTATAGTTCTACAGATTACAATGTAAGTTTTTAAGCTGGGTAGATTCATTTTAATGGATTAATTTTATTACTACTGTTCTGCTGTATCAAATGCTCTTAGTTCGACTTTGCTAAGATAACTGTACGAGATTCCTACGTGCTCAAAAATTTCATATGTAATCTGAAATATGTTTCAGAAATCCTCGACATAATATTGTAGCGAGTCAATATTTCGAAAGAGTGTACCAAAGTTTACTTAGGAGAATTTATGCAGTCTTAACGACAAGGAGCTTAATCTCCGGTACTTTAAGCCTTTTGAATATGTACAGCATAACTTACTAGACGGCACGCCGTGAATAAGTCGCACTCCTAAACAAGTTAGAGGAGATCTACTAACTTGTGAAATTAAAACATGCAGTTTTAACCCAGGTCATTATAAGCTTTAAGAGATACTTTTCTGCAGACATAATTTTTACACAGTTCGTTTCATAATATTTCGTATACAGAAATAAAACTTTTATATATTAAACCGAGTACGGTGGCACAGTTAGCTAGAGGGTTTATATGTCCCAAGTCAGCATTGGGTCAGGTGGGAGGACATAGCTCAGGGGAAATGATATGCAGTCTATAATTTCGACTTAGCCAGTTAACTTCACTATTTAAAGTAAAGTGGCTATAATATTTTATTGTAGTTGCATGTATCTTTTATTTGTAAAATTGTACGCGTATATGTATTTTGTATTTTTAAAACGTCTTTCACAGGAATTTTATAATTTTGACATAGCGACTTAACCCCACTATTTAAAGTGAAGTATTTATAATATCTTATTGTAGTTTTACGTATTTTTTAGTTTGTAAAATCGTATGTTTGTATGTATTCTAAATTTTTTAAATGTTTTCTTAAGTATTTAGTGTTCATATTCTGTAAGATGACTTACATGAATAAATACATTATTATTGTTATTATCCAAATTAAATTTCCACTAATGGTGGGTACACAAACAAGTATCGGCCGTAGTAAGATACTTGTGATTATGGCGTTGAATTAAGAAATTAACGGACGATTTAGGTAGTCGACAGGATTACGGCTTTCTGGACGGCTGCAATCTTATCGGCAATTCAGAGCTTTGTTAGATTGGCAACAAGTGGGGACTACTCCGGTCGTCGAGATTATCAAAGGGGTAATCCCTTTGATACGCCACACTCTCTTGATGCCACATTTGTTGAATCTCTTGCCCAAGTCGCTGATATTTGCCTTCTTTTTCAGCAAAGTAATTTTGGATGTTGTGATCATTAGGGATCCCTACATCTATCAGGCAAGCTTCCTTTTTGAGTTTCTCCAACAGGATGATATTCGGTCTGTTGTGGACAATTGCTTGTGGGTATTATTCTCCATCACTGGACTTGGAGTGTACTAGTAGTAAAGCACCTCATCATTCAGTAAGCCGTGTCGCCGTGCTAAGCCTTGATGAACAATTTTAGCAACTTGATTATGCCGCGTGAGGTATTCGGTGACAGCTAGCATTTGGCAGACAGCCGTGATATGTTGTATGGTTTCAGGCTGCTGACGGCATCTCCTGCACAGTTCGTCTTCAACATGGGCCCTAATGATGTACTTCATATAATTTTTGGTGGCAACAACCTGATCCTCGATGGCGACCATTATTATTATTATCATTATTTTTGCAAGTTGTTAGGATAGTTATTGACGTCAACAAGTAGTAAAAACTGGGAAAGGAAACCGTTGTGACACCCTAAAAAAAAGAAAGAATATGAGTACGGAGATTGACGTATTTATTACAAGGCTATAGTTTTGCTGACCGCATAATGAGCCATCCATTCGTGGAATGGTATTGGTCGTTAATTAAAAAGTATTATGACTGGGGAGTATACACACTGAGGTTTGATAAGAGTAGGTTCTTAAAAGGACATTATTTTACCTATAAATATTGAGAACTCTTAGTAATAAATGGAATGATGGCTCAGTAGTAAATACGTTTAGCTTGCAAACTGGCATACCCAGCGAGGCAAGCACGAGCCCTGCTTGCTTCGAAATAATTTTCATAATAAAAATGTCTCCAACAATTGGTTTGGACTCCACTGTAAACTGTAGGCTTTCGATTCTCTTTACCTATTACAAACTTCTGAATTTTGAAGCAGTTGATAGGCGGTTAAGTAATGCTTAAAAAAAGATAAGTTGGCTACCTATAAACAATAAGGATATAGTAAAAGCTTTATCAACTCAGTTAAAACAGTGGGTAATTCGCAGAGCTATGACCTCATTTGGTCGACATCACAAGTCATCGGTGGATACTGTTAAACTTGTAATAACTGGGGTTACATTTCTTTCATTACATGATTACTTCACAAAAACAATCTGCCAACATTTCGTATCTTATACCGGACCAAAGTTCTATAACAAACTACCAGCAAGTATAAGATTCACAACTAATTTAAAGAAATTTGTGGCACTGGCCAGAGAGTATATTCGGAGCAATCTTTAAATATTTATAATGATAGGTTAAATACCAATAGTCTGCCATTTTTCTATCAACAATTTACATACACAATTTCAGCATTTTTTACTTTTCCTTCTTTTCCAATCAACGCCAATTTTACTTATAGTAACACAATTAGATACACTTTTCAAATAATTTAGGCATAATATTTTTTCTTTTTATGTTTTCTCTCAGTCGTCTACATTTTTTTCATAAATTTTTATATCTCGTATAGTTTATTGTAAAACAGGGCACAAGACAAATTACCCAATTTAGGTGCCCATCTCTTTGTAACATGATACATCTTAACTCATGAATAAATTAATTTGAATTTGAATTTGAAAAAAAATGAAACAAAAAACATAAACATTTAGCAATGAATTAAATTATTAAGCAATAATTACGCAATACAAGAAAATGAAGTGGTCCTGAGCAATATCAAATCTTGAGGTGAATCTTGGAGAGAATACTCTTATGTTAATTACGTCACATGAATTTACCTTATAAGTGACAAAATACCGAACGATTTATAAAAACTCTAAAACTAAAAAGGGTTCGCGACACCAGTATTTATTATTTCCCTGTAGATATTGACCGAAGTGCCAATTTCACCTTTTCGAAATAAGATCTATTAAATGTGCGTGGTATATTCTGATAGCTTTACCAATCAAATTGTACCCTACGCTAAACCGTACTCAGTTTGAAGTTGTCTAACGGACCATGGATTTTGCGAAAAACTTTACGAGCATCATGATTCCGTGAATAATCCCTAATATTTTATTATATCCTAATTTGCCCTATATACTGTTTATACCAGTAAGGTAGATGAAAAAATCTCATTGCCAATTACAGGTTTTATACGGGGAAAAAGCTACCTTACCGACCTATCTAGTTTTACTACTAAAATGATTACACATATTTTCTAAAATACTGTGTGAATCAGTCCTGAAAATCTACCTTGGTCCTATGAGGCAACGCGCCGTAGTATTTTGTAATATCAACCGGGCTTTGAAAATATTTCTCTAAATATTCTGGGTTCCTAGAAGGACTTGTAGCAAACCAAATTGTTCAGACATAAAATAATTTTGACAGTTATTTATTCCTTCCTTGGTACTTTTTTAAAGTGTCGACCCTCAATAAACTAACCAAGTAAAACGGATATATTTCCGGATATCTAACAAAGCCAAACGAAATTAGACAACATAATTTAGATATTAATTTACGACTAGTATGTACTTCAATGGACTAAAGTATCGACCCTTGAAAGAATACCGAGACTTGAAATGCCAAAATAACGGTTATTTTATATATGACAGGCCGTGCTTGACTACCCCTAATTCGAATTTTGTTACAAACTTCGCAGACGATCCACATAATTTACATTATACGATTTTTTTCATAAGAGAACTAGAACATACGTTTAATGAATCAAAATATACGTCTTATGGTCTGGATGATAGACTATTTCAAATTCTTATAAAACTTAGTACCACCTCAAATAATGCTTCTGAACCATGAACTGTGAAAGGTGTTCAATATTGTTTAGTTTGCAAAACAAGCTAATATTCGTAATTTTCAAGCAATTACCACCCGATCAGGATAATGTGTTGCCTAAGCAAAATCCTCGAAAATATGATTAATAAATGTGTCTCATGTAACAAACAGATTGATAGTACAATGTCTGAAAAAAACACTCGGTAACTGTCTTCTTTTACTTGGAACGTGCCTTCGACGTGAGATGGAGATACGATATGTTGAAAAATTTGTTTAGATGAAGCTTTTGGAAAAATCTCCCCAAATCAGTTCAGAGTTGTTTAAATAACCAACATATGCTATAGCCCCATGATCTATGAAAACCTTGACGAAGTTCCATTAGGCATCACCCTCAGAGTACTTTTCGCCATAATCGACGATATTGTAAGTAACATTCTAGTCTTAGTAAACGAATATTTGATGATTTAGTTGTCTATATCTCAGATACAAGTGGTAGCCTTTCTTATCAAATATTTGATGAAGTAATAGAAAATTCTGAAGAATGTGGCTTTAAATTTACCCATCTTAAACTATTTACATACACTTTTTCGACTTGATCATTCCCATTGCTGACCACAAATAGTACTAATAATTGTAATAAAATATATCTAAAGCACAACATAGGGTAAAGACCGAGAAATATTGATTAGGCTCTATAAGTCACGGAAACTGTCAAAGATAGATTATTATTTATGAATAATTTACTATTGCTAGAGGATCAACCTGAAAACAACTGGAAGCAATCTATCATTTAGAAATAAGCATTCCATAATAATCCAGTGTCTAGCTGTTATTGTGAATCTGATATTCCACATCTAAGATTAAGATTCGGTTAGTTAGTTACCAGTTATTACTAAATTATACTTCTTGTTTCAAGCAAAATGCAAAACCAACACTTTAATTACAAGATTCTGTTCAGTACTAGATAATATCAGGCCATAAATTAAAATCAGATTAGATCTTTCAGATAGTCGAAAACACATAGCCTTCTGTATTACCCATAAAATGCAATATATATGATAGTAGTACATAATGATAGTAGAGGGGATTTAGGCACATTGACGGGCGTTTTTAAGTAAATTATGAAACACGGATGTAACAGATCTAGTTTGAAAAATTATTACTCGCCAATGCGTACATTAATGTAAATATGTAATTTTGTTATACATTACAGTTTATCTGAGAAATAAAATTCGTTATTATAAGAAAATGGAATTTGTAAAAAAACATCTCGTATGCACATTAATACAAGACGGGGTGTACTGATACTTCATGTACTACACATAAAGGTAGGGATTAAAACGTATATATAGAATATAAAAGTTACGATTAGTGTCTACTTACCAATACTGGGTTCGAGCCCCACATTCGCCAATAACAGAGGAACATTGTTGTATATATCCTGGCCACTTCCTATAGATCTCGTTTCGAATCTTGGAGTTATCTAGTCGTATATTTTTGAAGTAAAATCATTCAGGTTGGTTAATAAATATATATTATTGCTTATCTTGTCACTGAAAACTAGGGATAGAAGCCTAGTGCCCTTCGTTTCTGATATACAACGTGTTTTCTATTTTTTACCAAAATTTCGATCAGGCATATTTTTTATTGGCTTCACCAAATCGAACAAAATTTACTAGGGATGTTTCACTAATGGAGGCCTTCGCAACTCTGTACCGCAAATGAACAAAATATCAGGAACGGGTTCAATATTTTTTTTGACGTTTGCTTAAAACTATCACCCTGTATATGGAGATTGGCAATTTTTAATACCGAATTTAAAAATACTCTAATAAAGTATTTAAACCAAGTAATTCGTTTTTTTGGCACACTTTTAATGCTTCGAGAATTAACGACCACAATAAATCCATTTAAAAAATATTTGGGAGTCCGGCTACAAAAACATCACTAATTACATAGATGACTTTCAATTTTACTTTGTATTAGAATTTGTCACTCTGATACTATATCGTTTGCCAAAATAGTAAGGAGGTAAACATATCAACAAACATTAAAAAAGTTCAATTTATTAGAACAAATACAAAAGAGTAACAATTATACAAAAGTGAAGTAACTGAGAAAATAACGCAGCAAATAATTAGTTTAATTAATTAAAAATAATGTTATCAAACAGAATTACACAAAATTAAGATAACAAAATGGACAAGAATAATGATAAAAAACTAACTATAACAAATTTTCAAAATTTCTCCCTCCAATTTCAACCACTTTCTTGCATGTGTCTGTAAATTATTTATAGCATTTTTAATCGTATGCAGCATATTTTATATTTCAGTGCATTCCTGTTCTATGTGTTCTCTTAATTCCTCTCTGATTGCAACTTTGGTAGCAATGTATAACATTTATTCATTAAAATTTTTAATATTTTTCATTGGTAAATGACCCAAAAAAGAGAAAATTTGAATATGTCATACATACAAATTATAGATAATATATTTTATATTAACTATTTTAGTAACAACTTTATTATGTTGTACATAATCAAGGATTCTTGCTGTTTTATTCAAAACTATTGTTAATAATAACTTTCGCAATAATAAATTTATCGAGGCAGAATTTTTATTGTTATATTACTTCACAAAGGCAACACGACTATGTATAAAAGTATTGAATCGTTCGGTAAAATTTAGAATAAGTTATAATAAGTTTGCTTGAGTTTTAACGCTAGTATTTGTTATTTCAAACAAATCTACATATTCAAGCAAAAGAAATAATAAAACTACAACGTCATCCAATATTATATAAAAGCATAGCAGGAAAAATTTACTGTTGAATGAACTGTAAAATGTAACATTATTTCTTTCAAAATGGTTACACATGTTGAAATATACTTTTATGGCATGTGCTTTGGTATAAAGAGATACAAGATGTTGTATAAAATGTATTCACACCGACCTTCGTATTCCTAGAGGTGAATGTGTTTCGTTGTTTTAAATTTAAAATACAACATTTTTAATACCTGGAAAAACTAGACGAAAATTAAATTAAAGCAGTAAAGCAAAAAATGAGTAAAGGTTTAAATGGCATTACTTGAAGTAATAAAGTCGAGATTAATTTTATTCATGGTTTTTATACACATAGGATTAAAGTTCCAGACTTAACATACATATAAAACTCTTTTAGATTTACAACACATCACAGAACTCAAAATTTACTATTTTCATGTTTATATTAAATATTCTGCATTCATATTGTTAGAGAAGTTCTGTTTAAATACGGTCGAGTTTTAACTGCAAACTTTTTGATATATTTAATTAAATTCATGTCACTATTTCTGAGGTATTCAGACAAAACACATTTATAATAATATTTATTTATTAATTTATTTATTTCTCAAACAGATAAATCTAATTAAAAATTATTATACATTATAATTTTTTTTTGCTTTGAAACATAATAACTGTGCACAGAATATTCATATTTTAATCTACTTACTTCACAATTTATATTTTTAAATTTTGGGGGAGAAGGAGCTATGACTTAAGCTGAAAAGTAATACATCTAAAACAGAAATAAAGCGATATGATTCAGTCTAGGTTTGAAATGAAACAGTGTAATAATTTGTAATAATTTTTGGAGGGCAGAGCAAAATCTAACTCGAACAACATAAATATATTATTAGTGATTCTTAAAAATGGTGATCAAAGGCGATGAAGTGTTTGTAGTAAGTGGAGGTGTCCAAAAAAACTGTGCTAGTCTGGTGTGTTTATTGGGTATTCTTATTTTTATATGACTTAAAATTGGAGTACAGTTTAAGAAATTGTTAAATATATTGTAGTAAATAATTAACATGTATTTTCTTCTTCGAGATTCAAGACTAATGATGACAAATTCTTTCCGCAGAGCTGTTGTGCGTTTAAAGTTATAATTAGGATATATCCATATTACTCAAACACATTCTTTATAGGATTTTGCAAACAGAGGAAAGAAAAACTATCTATGAGAACTAAAGGAAAAACTATATATTCACCAGAATGAAAAAAAATTTAAAGACTTTTTTTTACGTAAATAAATTAATTTCAGAGCTTTGTTCTCATTTTTAACTGAATTTACATATCGTAGGGGATCATGTAGATACTAGTTTAGCCTGCCTAGCCCTATGGGACTATGTTAGATGCTAGTGTCAAAATGAGAATGGCAAATAAGAATTTTTACTTGGATGCATAACCAGAAGTCAGGTTATCGAAAGAATGCAAATATTTCATTAATATTTTTATATACAGTTTTTCCTTTAGTTCTCATAGTTTTTATTTCCGCTGTTTGTAAAATCCTATAAGAATATATTTCATTACTATAAGCAAACAAATAATAAATAATTCAAACAAACAAACAAGGCGATTAAATAAAAAAATAAAATAGAAACCATTCAGAGTGGTCACAATAAAACACTAATTAAGTATCGATTGAGGACAGTAATATATTTTGAACGTAGCTCTCGGTACTGTCAAAGAGATGTACTTTTACTAGAAGCATATAGGTTGGTTACTCTAAGATGTAATTAATTACGAAACGACAGAGAATAGTAATATTCGAAATATAGTTGATATTATTGCCACAAAAAAAATTAACAACTTTAGTTAAAAAAATATACAGGGCGGACATCCAACAGAAAAGAATATAATAAATCAAAAGTGAAAATAGAGAGCCTTGCCTAAATATCTTTACAGATTTCTACCATAGGTCAATGATTTCTTAGGATGACCGCTCTATATATTTTTCTGTGTATTTATATCGAAAATATTACCACCTGTCACTTCTTTTCATTATTTTTTAGGGGAGCCGCTGTGTATATTTTCCAGTGAAAATATACCCAATTCCTCGTTGGCAGTAGCGTAGAATTATAAATCTAGTAGGAAGTTGTACCTACTATATTTATTATTCTGGCCATTTTTGGGAATAGAATCTTAGTTTTAATCATGCTGAAACCTGTCGGTGCTACTCATATTTCTTAGATCACGCATATACAGGGTGATGGAGTATTAGAAGTATATGGAGAACGGGTAAACATATCCTTTTTAAAATTTTGGGAGTTACTAAAGTCAATGTGGTCAATCGAACCAAAGCAATTACAAGCACGAGGTACTTCCGGTTACATCGGAAGTCGATACCAACTTTCTTATTTTAAATAGAATAGCCTATATATTATCGACTTTTCGGAATGACCGTAAAACTCTGACTCCATTCATGTGGCAGACCCTATATGTAAATCCAGCAGTTTCGGAGATATTTGACATTTTATAAAAACTTGTCAGGTGCAATGGTTTGCAATAACCGTCATAACATTCTTGATGCAGGAGACCATTTGCCCTTTGGCACGTAGAAATAAATAAATTTCATGTTAGTATACCAAGTGTTCCATTTTTCACGTTACATTTTGTCAATCAAACCTAATTTTTTTTAATTCAAATGGAACACTCTGTATTTTTTACACCATGTTGTTTAGAATTAAATTCCCTTTTTTCTAGTGTATACATTGTAGGGGTTAAAATTACAACTTTTTGAAATATTGGCGAATATCTTAAATGTTCAGTAATTTTTAGTAAAAATTGCTATCAACTTAAGCCTTGATTTGAAACAATCATTAACGTCGGTCATTCTCTTATGTTAAAAAATACCAACACGTTTAAATTGCATCCACGTTATAGATTTGTTCATTATTTATGGAGAATGCGATAAAGTAATATCAAGAACATGTAACGCATTTGCTACTGGATACCCACAATAACAGAAACCATCACCATATACTGCAAAATGCATATTGGATAATTTTAGAATAGTCAGCAATTATACGGAGGAGGCCTTAGACATTGTAACGTTCGGAATACACAAAAGCATCCTTCGTTACATTTTCTAACATTTATTAGAAAAATTTTAATAATCAAACATTTTATTATCCTATGCTCTGGTACTATAACGAACATTCCTATACAGATGAGAAGTTGGTAGTAGCTTATGCTTACGCATCGGTGTGTTGAACAGCGCACGCTCGATGATATTCAAATTAAATTAAATAAATAAATCAAACTAACTGAAAAATGAAGTCGAGTCGAGTATTTATAATAAAGTCGGATAGTCACATGAAACGTAGAACTATCAGTAACAATAAAGATCCTTCAGCTAATTAAATATTTCATTAAAATAAAAGAACTACTTTTTGGGGCGGAGCCACGTTACTGTCGGTCCGGGACATATGTCACAATACGCCGCGTTAGACTAAATTCCTTCTCTTTCACTTGAGCCGTCCTGCGAGGTGGACGTAATAGAAATTTTGTAAGACCCTAATGGGGATATTGAAATAGGAAGGAACCTTATAGACGTATAAGGTAATAGTTAAATAATTATATATCGTTAAATACCATCTAACGTATAAAAATATTGTTTTAGGTTCTTTTTCTTTTTCTATACAATTACAAATTTCATTTTAACTTCGAAGTGATCTAGATGTTACACCTTGCTTCGTGAACAATTACCTGTATTCAGCTTTTCTTAATAATCAGTAAATGAATTCTACAATGCTACGTTTCTCTTTATTATGGAATTTCTCGACATTTTTAAGATTTTACTACTAAGTAAATCATTCCAAGTCAGCAAAATGGAGGTACCCAACATCAGCCTACATAAATCCGTATTCATCCCAGAACAGGAGCGCACTTAGGAATTTCTTTCCCCAGGACTTTTAAAACAAAAGATAAGTACTTTTGATTATTGTCTCATATAAAAGGGATTATTTTCACTTATAGTAGTTCTCGCTTCATGAAAGCAATGTACTTAGATTTGGTTCAGAAAGCCAAGTATCTTAAGTTTAAATCGTAGAATCAAGCGTCTTTTGTAAGATTTTGTTTTGTGAATTCGTTGTAATATATTTTAATTCACAGTTACCTTTATCTTGATTCATTGTTGAAATTTTCCATCATAGTATTGTATATGCACATTTGTTTGGTTATCTATGGTTATAGTCATGGTGCATTTTGTGTAACGAGTATATATAGTGTTGATGTGGTAAAGCCATGGGGCATTTCGTTGTAATATATGTTTTGTGAGTATTGAGAAACCGTTACGAGACATATTTTTTGTAATATAGTTATTTTGTCTCTCTTAATATTCTCAAGTAGCCCCCAGGCCTTACTTTGTAATAATTTTGTGTTGCACTTTAGTATATCTAGTGCTGTAAATAGTTTGTTTTTTGGATTATTTGCGAGATACCTTTGTATTATAGTTCGGTTTAAATCTCGTAAATGTTCATATCTTGTTGTATTATATGATTTTTAGTATTGAGGTAACGTTGCGAGACGTATCTTTTGTAATATATTTTTGTCTCGTAAACGCCTCAAGTTTATCTTGCTGTCGAGCACTTGTAATATAGAGTATCTTGTAGTATAGTTTACCTTGTACATATTTCGGTTTAATATTTTGCTATACAGTATCGCTGATGCTGTGATAGCTCATATTTTTTGTAATATAATATTTTGTAATATAGTTATATTGTACATATGTAACATGTGTCTTTTGTTTATCTTTATCTTCTATTTTCCTTGATTACACTCAGTAATCAATGGCGCCCAAGCCTTGAACTCCATGCCCTTTAGCTCTCCGCATCTTTACTGTGCTAGCCAGGTTACACCAGTGACGCTAACCACGTCGCTCGTAGGGTGGCCTACTTAGAACAACTTGGGCAAACTAAAACCTCTTTTTCAACGCCACAACATATTAGATGAAGAAGAAAACTTTATAACTTAAACTATTTATATTTTCCTCAAAATGTTGTAATGTCACCACTTCCCATGGCACAGTAAATATTAAACTGCTAATGTTCTGGATTATTTCGCTCGCTGAAATACATTAGTATTCAAATTATTTCAGTGATTGGAATTGTGTCGATTATAAAGTCAATTCTTGGTAAATTTAGCATCATCTCTCCATATATTTCCCAAAAAATAATTATCACCTCCATGTCGTATTAAAATAAATTCACAGAAATTTTCTCTCGTCAGGAAATCTGTTTCTTTTAATTGTTGAACTAAATGGAACAAGAATGGACTTATGTTTTAACAACATTCTCTGATTTGAATTCTTGGATAATCCTGATTCCAGAGCAGCTTGTCCTAATGACATAATTAAAAATGCCCGAAAATGCCCCAAAATTGTTATTTCTATCTCCAATGAGCTTCCTTCTCAGAAGTCCTGCCTTGACAGAGCCAAATGTTCTAAAATTATCCAATATGCGTTTACAGTGTATGGTGATGATGTCTGTTCTTGTGCGTATCGAGTAGCAAATGCGTTACATGTTCTTGATATTATTTTATCACATTCTCCATAAATAAGAAACAAATATAAAAAGTCTTCGTGGGTGTAATTTAAACGTGCTGGTATTTTTTGACATAAGAGAATGACCGACGTTAATGGTTGTTTCTAACCATGGTTAAGTTGATGGCAATTTTTACTAAAAATTATTGAACATTTAAGAAACTCGTCAATATTTCAAACAGTTGTAATTTTAACCCCTACAATATATATACTAGAAAAAAATCGGTAAAGGTATTTACACAGAACTTTCCTCGTTTTTTGTGCATGGCGGCACTCTAAAAAATTATTAATTACGAAATGACATTGAGAATAATAATCGGAATACAGTTATCACTATTATTACAAAGAAAACCTTATAGCTTTTGATCAAAAAAATATACAGAGTGCTCATCCAACAGCAAAAGTTCAATACTAAATAACACGTGCCAAATATGGAGGGCTTGCACAAATACCTTTAGAAATGACCACCATGAATGAATTATTTCTTGGAATGACCACCCTGTACATTTTTCAATAAAAGTATATTAGGTGCATATGCCAAATATTGTTGCCATCTGTCACATTTTCAATCCCACATTCACGTAATGAAGTGGAAGTATAGTGGTGGTTATTATTTTTTTTTTTATTTTTCAAAAATGTTGGTTAAAAAAATTTTCAAATCTTTTTTCTTCTGAAATAGGTTTAGAATGTCATGAATCGTAGAAATTTTAAATTTGAGCAAAAAGGAAAGTTTTTTTCTATTTTATAATAGTGGTAAAAAAATTTACAAATTTAAAAATTATATTTTTTTTAAAGAATGTCATGAAACGCGAAAAATTTTAAATTTGAGCAAATAAAAAAAATCTATTTTAGTGGTAAAAAATTTTTCAAAATTTTTGGTGAAGAAAATTTTCAAATTTTTTTTTTCTGAAATAGCTTTAGAATGTGATGAAACGTGAAAATTTTAAATTTGAGCAAAATGGTAAAAAAATGTTGCAATTTTTTTTTCCGAAATAGGTTTGGAATGTCATGAAACGTGGGAATTTTAAATTTGAGCAAAAAAAAAAAATTTCAACTATTCTATAGTAGGTATAGATTAGAAATGTTAAAAAATGTTTTTAAATTTTTCAAAACATTTTAAAATTTGTTTGAACAGTTTTAGAATGCCATGGAAACGTGTAAATTTTAATCTGAACAATGAAAAAAAAAATTCCATCTATTTTAGTGGTAAAATTTTTTCAAAAATGGTAAATAAATTTTCTAATTCTTTTTTTAAATAGATTTCGAACGCTATGAAACGTGGAAATTTTAAATATGAAGAAGAAAAAATCCTATCTATTTTATTGGTACAAAATGTTTCAAAAATGTTGGTAAAAAAAATTTTCAAGCAAGAATTTTTTTTAGAAATAGGTTTAGAATGCCATGAAACGTGGAAATATAAACAAAGAAACATTTTTTTCATCTGTTCTAGAGGTAAAAATTTTTCAAAAATGTTGGTGAAAAAAATTTTCAATTTTTTTTTTCTAAAATATGTTTAGCGTGCCATGAAACGTTGAGATTCTAAATTTGAGCAAACAAAAATTTTTTCACTATTTATTCCGTTTAGACGGTCCATCCTGTATATTTTCCAGTGTAAGTTGAACCATGTCTTCGCTGACAGTAGTGTCAACTACCTACCAAATTTAACCGCTCTCCGTCAAGTAGTTTTTTGGTTAATGCGAGGGAAGTAAAAGGGAAAATATGGGGTATTCTAATTGAAATAAAAAAAATTTGTGGTTTGAATTTTACATAATGTAGCGTGAAAAATGGAACACTTGGTATGCCATTATGGAATTAATTTTAAATATAAAATGTATCTCGTCTTGTGTTTTTTCTATGTGCTAAATGGAAAATGAGGATCTCCTGCACCAAGAAAGTTATAACGGTTCTTGCAAACCGTTGCACCTGTCAAATTGTCTATAAAATAATTTGACATTTTATAGACAAAAAAAATTGCTGGGTTTATATATAGGGTGTGCTACATGCCTGGACTCAGAATTTTATAGTCATTGCGAAAAGTCGATAATATATATGGTGTTCCATTGAAAAAAAGCAAGGTGATATCTATTTTCGGTATAACCGGAAGTACCACGTGTCTGTAATTATTTTGGTTCGATTGGCCACACTGACTTTAGTAACTCCCAAAATTTTCAAAAGGATATGTTTACCCATTCTCTATATACTTCTAATACTCCATCCATTATGAATCACCCTGTCTGTACACTGGGTAAGCTATTTGATTAACATTTAGCTCCAGCAGTAAATGACTAAGTTTGATCCAGCAACATTTAATATAAATATTTTTATCGACAATTTTTACTACATAAATTAAATTCTTTTTCTACCACTGTTTCAATAACCCATATATTCTTTCAATTTTCCATTACTTTTGTTTCAATACCTAAATATAATATTTGGCCCTTGTGACTTGATTTTCTTTACCCCACTTTCTTGACTTTCATTAACGCCATTGCTTACTAAAGGGTTAAACAAATGTTATTTTAAGCATAATAACCTACCTACCCAACAACAATTTAACAATTCTTCTTATGCCTCGTCTATACATAGCACCAAGGGCACTTCAGCCTCCTATGCTCATTGTGCTTTTCCTGTTCTGATTCACACTACCAATTATGCCTGGATACTGAGCAACATATAACTATGCAGTTATATTTATGACTATCAATAGTACTAAAACAATCAATTAATAATTTCCAAGAAACAGAACACTCTTATCAACACACGTTTCCAAATTGACAAACAATAAACGTAAGTAATTCTCCATCCGTCGTTAATTTATAAAAAAAAAAACCAAATATTTACCAACGCTTTGTTTCTGAATTCAACTTTTCACAAGCAATATTTTGGTGCATATTGGTAGAGATGAGGTTATTGGCACGAAATATTTGTTGTTTCCAGAAAGATGGGTAGGTAACTCTTCGAACATAAAGTAGTAAAACTATTACAATGTATAATGACGATTGATCGGGAAAGGTAGTAGATATTTTGAAAAATGCTTTGTTACTATTTTTGAATAGTTTAAAAAATATACTAAAGAACACATTTCAAAATTTAAAAATTAAACTTGGACAGTTACTGGAATGCTGATCTCCATCACATATAGGTATATATTTTCTAAACAGTTGCCTCTTACCATAAACTCCTTAGGCCTTACTGAAATATTCAATTTATGCTTAACACTTAATAGTTTACGAGAAATCGTTTCAGATAGGGGATTGTCGTTATATGCAAATTTTACCTAAAGATAGATATTTTGTCTTTACAATTTACAGATAATTTCTATGTAAATTGTTCAATATTTATTTTCCAAGCTGTAAATGTATAATAACATACTATCACACATTAAGTAGTGATATTTTATAGTTAGTGTTTGTATCTTCTGTTAATAATTCATTGTCATATTTACTTAACTTAAGTGACTAACCATTTAAAACAAATTATGGCTACTTTATTATTAATTAAATATTATATTTCATCTTATTTTCAGGACTTGGTATTTCTCATGGTATTTTCTTATTTGCCTCGTGTCCTACATTATGCAGTAATTTATTTTCCATTATTACTTAAATATGTAAATTATGATAAAGCTTAATTTATTTTTTCGGCAATACCCTTCAATTTTCGACAATGTGTCTATCACCTATTGAAGTTGTATATATCATACTGTACCAATATGTGTAAAACAAATATCGTTATGATATTCTTTAATAATTTCAACAGCAGTTTGGCTTTCACATGGTTAAACATATAATCAGGTCAGATAATTCCGAGTATTCGTTCATCTTAGACTTATCCTATGCCGAGGTGTACACAGTTTAATAATGACAAATGGAGCCAAATGCATTTCTGTTCCATTGCTGTGGAAACTTGATAAAACAATACACGTGGATGATATGACTTAGAAAATTAATATGATGATATCGATAATTTTCTTGTCTATACTGGAACATTTATGATGCATCTGTAAGTTATGAAGTGTAAAGATATAAGTAGTGCATACTGTTGATTAATCTCCACGTAAATACTTATATTTTCCATGATCACATTACTCAGATACTTAAAAAAAAAAAAGTGCTGAAGCACAATTACCACCATTTACCACCTACAGTGTATGATAATATAACTCTTTCAAGAGTGTGATAAGGCTAAAAAGACCCCACGGTATTATACGAGTCAGCTAAATATAGTCCAGTTAGATTTCGATGAATTTAATTCTGAATACTCAAATGATCACAGTGTTGCATGTTAAACTCCTTTTTGTAGTTTACTCTCTACTAACATTCATATTATATCAGAATATATAGATGTTTTAAGTGTGGAGAATTTAATCATAGGGCAGAAGATTGCAAAATTGAGTTACGTTTGAAATATGGGTCAAGTGATCATAATAAGGAAAACTGTGTAAACGAGACAATAAAATGTGCTAATTGTATTGACGCAAAAAGAAGTTGAACTTAGATCTTGATATGACTCATTCAATTTATGATGTAAGTGTACCGGTTTGCAGAAAAAAATTAATAATTAAAAACACAAAATTAGATACAATCCTAAATAGCAATCAAATCAAACAAATAATAATAATCATATAAATGTTTGTCATCAGAATATTCAGTGCTTGAGAAATAAAGTAGCTTCGGCTAGACTTCGCCCTTGGTATTATATACTGTAATACTGAATAAAGACAATTTATTATTATTATTGTTATTATATAATAGAGTCTTTTTTAGAAATAAATAAAATTGACATATTATTACTGAGCACTGGTTAACTGTTGATCAAGCCAATTCAGTTATCATTGAGGGGTATAATTTAATGGGTAAATTCTGCAGAAATAAATATAAAAATTATGGTTTTGCAATATTTTATAAATGCTCTTTAATTAAGCATATTAGGGAATTAGAAATAGAAAACCTGTCTAAAGAACAACTATTAGTAAAAAAAATTGTCCAAAAATTCGTTTCATAACAGGCTGAACTCAAATATCGTTTGTGTGTACATATGTTGCGTACGAATCTCTATCGGTGTTGTAAACTTGATAATTCTCTTATACCATCCGATCGACGCCAATATCTTTTCAGAGCATATATGGTACCAATGTTAGCCTCATATCAATGTACCACGTACTAATCGTATGTAAAAGTGGATGCCCTTCATATTGGCCGAAATTTTGATATAATATATATAATTGCGTGCTGCCGACTTCTTTGTAATTAGATGCGCTAAATACGAATCTGGTGTCCACCAATTTTTGTTGAAAAATTCAAATATTTAGGTTATTATCGCGATTCACGGGGGTGATGAAACTAAACGGACACGGGATTCGTTTTCAGCGCATCGAAATACATGACTGTTACTCAATGGAGTCCGAGATGTAGTCACAGAAAGTGACCACTTCTTTTACACAGACACACACAGAGAAGAGTGGTTTGTTTCTCGGACTTCAATGGGTAACCTCTAGGTGTCCTGAAGCCCTAAATCGTTCGCTCCATCACCAACCAATGTTTAGTAAATCGAGAATACAACCTATAAGACCTGAATTTTTAGATTATATTCACAATTTACTAAGTATTGGCGGGAGGTTCGGCTAAACGGACACCAGATTAATGTGCAACGCATCAATATACATAGGGTTTACCTAATGTAGTCCCATAAACAGTCCTTTTTTTGTGTGTCTGTATTATTTAATATTTCATGAATAATATTATTGTAATAATTGTTAATTAAATTATAACACTTATTCAATATCTTGGTACTTAAGTACGTCAGAATATATTACCAAAAATTTGACTACTTTAAAGCTATTAAACAAAATGTTTACGTTTATGCTACGACGATAATCAAGCATCCTGAACAATCCAATCATTCGTCATGTACTCGTCGCTGATCCTGAATGTAATATCTCGAGTATAGTATGATGATTGATAGCACATTTTTGTAAAATAATTATTTAATTAGTAATTAATCTTCACTCTTAGCGCTACTCAGATTAATCGATGTGGACAATACATTACGAATGATTGGTTTATTTAGGGTGCTGAATTATTTCGGGACCCCTTGGCTTTCATATGGACGTAGACATTTTTTTAAATAGTATTTAAGTTTTTGGAAATATACTCTGACGTACTTTAATTACCAAAATATTCAACACGTGTTATAATTTAAGAAATAATTATTAAAATGTTATTATTAGTTATTAATTTAAGAACAATAATCATTTATTAAATATAGTTTGTAGTGTTCTTATTTTCATTATTAATAACATTAGTATAATATTATTAGTATTATTAATACATTTTTATAAAAGTCTGTCATTCCGAATAGGTATTTTAAATAGACTTCTTCTGGTGGCTTTACTATTATTCATTATTTATTTATTCCTAACTGATTATTATTATAATTCGCTGTTTCGAATATGGTCTTGTTATCTTAATATTATATTTATAAACAACGTTTAGGTAATTGTTTGAGCACCAACTATTTTGTTGATTTTCCTAAAAGTCTCGAGTAGTGCAATAATTTGATCTTAGAATAACTACTTGTACTGATGAAATTAGCCATAGCAGAGGTTTGTAAACATTGGCATATTTGATCAACGCCATGTAAACTACAATAGTGCAATATTTAGCCGATTTGACGGGTATGCACTTTTTCATAAGATTAGTTCGTGATCATTTTATGAAAATCGATTCGCTAGTTTTGACGCTATCATGTTTACACGTGCAGATGAATACATACAAAGACTTTTAAAATCCAGTTTTCCGTTTTGCTAGATCCTCGAAACATAAAGATCTGATTGTATCTCAGTTCTTTATTTTGAACAAATTGCAATAACGTCTCCATTTTTATGGATGAGGAAGTTAATAATACGAAGATGTACAAAATATTGAAACTGCAATATATCGCGTGTCTCTTAGATCTGAACGATACGGATGTAGATAAAGTGATATGTATTTCAATTCCATTCTTAAATATTTGTATTTGTTAGGGCTATTACTATACAACGATACAGTCTTGCGTTGCCGACAGGGAATGCCTATTTCTATAATAAAAACACCATTGACTATATAGTCAATTTACAATATTTGTGAGTGGCATTTCCTGACATCTGTCAATGTTAAGAAAGTGTCACTAACAGCCTACGGGTAAAATAGGACAAAATTTACTTTTTTGCCATAAAGCAAACTAATAAGGAAGTTAAATAATAATGAAATTAATGAAATTAAATGATATCCATTTTTAAATCAAAAATAACTCAAATTGAATTGCTGTTTAAACACACAGATCGTTAAAAAAAGTAAGCAAGAAGAACTGTTTCAGTCACAATGAGTTTTTTTAGAGGAGTTTTTTTAAAGGAACACCAGTTTTTGAACTTGATATAAAAAAATATATCATTCTTTCAATTTATCTGGCACCAACGAAGCATTTTTTGATGTATCCTAAATGTATGCTTTCATCATACTCCATATTTTTGTTGCAAATATCAGGTAAATAACTTGATCGACAGAAAATATCATGAAGTTATGAATTTAGCATCAAACTTATTGACAACTTTATTTTAAATTAAATAACAAGAACATTTTCTTCACCAAGCATACGCATCGGAGCAGACAAACATTAATGGTGCAACCCATATTGGAAATTGAATGGCTGGTAGTGGAGTAAAAAAAGGATATTGAGTGTATATCATTAGCATTTGTAACAGCAATATTATGATTTCATACCTTCTGGGTTTCTGAGTTTTGAAGTTCCAAAGCCTACTGCGTTGTCTTTATGAACAATTTTGTTTTTTGAAAAGCGTTCTTTTAGGTAAGAAGGTGAGTATCTCTGCTTCTAGAGGTCCGATCAGGACAAACTAAACAAAGAACCTTCGCAATTAAAATTTCAAGTCATTTGAGTACGTCTATAACGTACAAAATGGAATAAACTTCCTAAAATGAGTTTTCATTTCCATTTTAACACCCAGGGACGTCAAGAGTTCCGATCGGCTTGTGGACACAAAATAATTTGTTATCTGTAATTTGAATTGCCCGCCATTTTGTGTCATTGAGTCCAAAATGAATCGATATTTTTTCCAAATGTTCTGGACGCCAGCTTTCCAATGACATTAAAAAGAAATTCTTTTATGGTAATTTTGGCCACTTTCTCGGTATTTATTTATAAACTAAATGACAACAAATAGATTTTGTCGACCAGTTTGAAAACATTTTTGTAAAATTTTTGTCAGAAAAGAAAGACAATTGCGAGAACTTTAATTTTAAAAAAGGTGAATTTTCGTCCATCTGAACTCGAGATATTTAACTTTTACGTCTTGTAAAAAGATAAATAGCAGTAAATACACACACACACAAAGAAACAGAGTTGTCTCTGAAGAGAACTAACTAATTTACATTAGTCAAGAAAAATAAGGTTATAATTTCATAAAGAGAAGTTGGCAGAATATCAAATTCCCTTAAATAAGTAAGTTAACTAGCAACTTAAGTAAGCCGGAAACAAAGAAGTGCAGTGCAACAAAACAGGAGGTAATCTTGACACATAAATTTAAAAAAGAGTTATTCAGGGTTTTACATTTTACAACTTTATTTGTTATTTTTAAAATGTATAATTTACAAAATATTCAGTTTAAAATGCACACCTAAGCTACAGAAAGCCTATCTATGTGCCTACATATTATTTTCATATTATAAATGATTTTTATGTGTATATTTATTGCTATGAATATGCAAAGGTCAATAAAAACAGAAGTTATATGTTTATTCTATATAGAGCATATTTAAGAAAGGTAAGTCATTACCTATCAAATAACTGTTTATATATTTTTTAAATAATTTAACATTATTACTCATTTTTATATAAATCGGTAGAAAACTATAAAACTTAGGACTCTAATATAAAATAAATCTTTGACTGGTCGTTCTACTTAAAGAGGGAACTTTATATGATTTTCTTTGCATCGTGTGTTGTAATTATGCTCGATGGGGTTATTCTGAAACAAATTATGTTTATAAAAAAACGGAAGTACAGATTTTACATACATGAGATCTAGACTAAAAACTTTAAATTTTTAAATAATTGGTTTAAGGGGTACGGAATGTTTTTAAATAGAATAACTTTTATTAAATATTTCTGAGTGATTTTAAGTATTTCTAAATTTGAAGGATATGCTCCACCCCAGATTGAAATTCCATATCTCAGTACCGATTTGGCCAAGGCATAGTACACTGTTTATAATATGGGTGCAGATAAAATATTTCGCAGCTCATAGAATTTTCAAATAATTTTTACGAATTTTTATATTTATAATTTTTATATGTTCAGTCCATTTCAAATTCTAATCTATACTAATACCTAGGTATTTCATATTATCTGTGGATTTTAGTACTTGGGTACAGTGATAATTTAAATAATCATTTGAAATACAAAGGAATGTGTGTAAATTTATTGTTTAAATATTTGGTAAAAATTTGTTATATATACTAAAACACATAAATTTGGTTTTATCTAGATTCAATGTAAGTAAATTTTCAGTCAACCACTGTTGGTTTTTGGAAAATTCTATGACTAACGATTTTTTCACCTGCTCCCAGTTATCTCCTTCCACTAATAGGACAGTGCCGTCAGCGTAAGATATGATTTTGCACTGTTTCAAAAAGTAGTTCATTAATATAAATTGAGAAAAATGTTGGTCCTAGCACTGTGCCTTGTGGGATTCCATATTGCAGTTGATTTTTGTAATCGCCCATAAATTGTCCTGTTTTTATACACTGTTGTCTGGCTAACTAATAACAATGAAATGTAAATGCTTGAAAATGAGTTTGATAAGTTAAAAATATTTTTTGGGGATTTCGTATGAAATAAATATGTTTAAAAATAATACAGTTCAAATATTAGCCAAGAATAATCATTTGTTAATTAAAAATTGACCAAAATGCTAAAAGTTAAATATCTCTAGTTCAGATGGACGAAAATTAACTTTCTTTTTTTTAATTAAAGTTCTCAAAATTCTCTTTCATTTCTGATGAAAATATTTGAAAAATGTTTTGAAAATGGCCGAGAAAATCTATTTGTTTTCATTTTATCTATGAATAAATGCCAAGAAAGTGGCCAAAATTACTTTAAAAGTATTTTTTTGTCATCGGAAAGCTGGCGTCTAGAACTACATTTTGATGATTTATTTTGAACTCAATGACACAGAATGGTGGGTAGTTGAAATTTCAGAAAACAAATTTCAATATTTGTGCACCAAAATTTCAAGGTGTCTTGTTCTTAATAAAAGGTATATTTTCTGAAAGTGTGAAGCCGGTCGGAACTATAGACGTTTCTGGGCGTTAAAATTAAAGGAATTTCCCATTTTATCCAGTTCATTCCATTTTGTACTTTATATACGTACTTAGTTGATCCAATAACTATCGCAGATTTGTTGGAATTTTAATTGCGAAGGTTTTTGTCTTTAGCTTGTCCCGATCGGATCTCTAGAACCGGAGATATTCACCTTTTTACCTAAAAAAACGCTTTTCAAAATTATGAGTATGAGTTGATCAGTAAAGTTGCCGAAAAATAGGTAACGCTTGATATGATAATTTGTGTTCTATCCTAAATGGTGCATTATGTTCTCTAATGCACGTGATGTTGTCTGTTAACGGAATTTTTTCTAATAATTGTAATATTGCTAGTAGTACAGAAAATGCCACATGCACCTGGGGTTGTATCGTGTACTTATAGGTCATGAAAAGTTGCAAACCTCAGTTTCACGGGTATCAGCTTGCAAGCTACGTTCTCGACCTGTAAAATACACTTAGAGGCCTTGATTATAAATAACTATTAACCTTAGTGCCATTATGTAGAAGTTATTTGCCTCGTAGTTTTGCAAAATATTACAAGTATTTGCAGTCGAGCACGGTCGACAACTATAATTATGTCTATATTAAATTTATCTACTTAAATAGTTGCTTAAAATATAAAAAAACACTGTACTCAAATAATTAATTTTTAAATGGAATGCCGTTATATATTTAATTGACTTTTATTTGAGGTAGAAATAATTAAAAAGGAAAACTAAACAGAACTCTTTTATTTACTGGAATATTGACTGACATTGCAATCATTTAACTAATAGGATATGTCAACTTTAAATGGTGCATCGGTGGTCCGCAATTCAACACATATCTGTAAATAAATGAGCTGTAGAACCCGACATGAAAATTTAATATATTATTGAGCTACAACAAAGATTTATATTCAGATTTAAAACATCGACGTTCGTGGTAACGTACCTTTGCGGAACACAATTTTAAGATGGATAGGTCAATTTCGAATGACAGGGTATATTGACAAACCCATACATTTCTGGTGGCCCACGAACAATTCAGATAACCAAATACTGAAAGGTCACTTATCAATAGCCCAATTCATTTTACTCTTCGCCTTACCCTAACAAAGAACGTCCGTAAGAGAAATAGTTCCAGGATGTTTTACGAGGATCCTCTATTGTCATCATCTGCTCAAATGTACTCTAGCAAAAACTATATGAGAAGTATTATAAGAATTGCTTTCATACAAGAATACTTTTATACGAGGATGTATAAATGAGTAACTTATTAACCTATCTGATAAATTACAGATATATACGTAATATACAAGGCGTTAAAATGTGGGAACCTTCGACCGAAAACTTATTCCTAAATACATAATGTGTGTTAATTTTTTTGTGGCTGAGACAATCACAGTCTGAGGAACTTCAAATGTCAATATCACATAAGTTCCCGATTGGCTAGTCCATCTATTCACGGCTTTTATTTGAAAACAACTGCAACGTTTCGGACACGATCGGTTCAGTTCCCAATTTTATGTATCCGCCATTAACGCCAACCGCTGTTTCTAGTATTTAACAATGATTTTGTTCTCAAAAAGTGTGGTTTTCTATATTTTATTAACAATAATAATAATAATAATAATAATAATAATAACAATAATAATAATAATAATGAAGAATGAATTTCGGTCTCGAGAAATGTGCCACCGTACATGTAGTAAAAGGTTCCCTTCAGCAACGGTTAGGGGATATTCTAGAAATCGGTGTACTACACCCAGAAGACACTTACAAGTACTTGGGAATACAGCAAAACCTAGGCATCTCTCATACATCAATAAAGGAAGAATTTAAGAAAAAATACAGATATAGACTCACCAAACTGCTCAATACGAAATTAAATGCAAGAAATCTTATCTCTGCCATCAACACCTGGGCAACGCCTACGCTTACTTACTCATTTGGAATCGTTAAATGGAGCGGAGTGGATCTAGATGAACTCGACAGAATGACCAGGCGTTTACTAAATAAATTCAGATACTTACATCGAAACTCAGCAGTCGAACGTCTATATCTATCCAGAAAAGATGGAGGCAGAGGTTTGCTAAACCTAAAAGGTTTGTGCAGGTCCCAAGAGAGTAAAATCAGAAAATATATGAAGGAACATCAACATCCTAAAATCAAAAAAATAGTCAGCTTGGACGACGCATTTACTCCGCTTAAGCTCTCCTCTCCCGATCCCGATGCCCCGCTAGAAGATAGGAAATCAAGGCTCACCTCATGGCGTGAGAAGTCTCTCCATGGAAGATATCCAGCCCAGATATCGGCCGAATATATCGATAGAAAGTCGTCTCTATCCCACCTAAAGAAAGGATACCTCCATCCAGAGACTGAAGGTTTCATTACAGCTATACAGGATAAAGTAATCAAAACAAAAAATTATGAGAAAAATATCCTAAAACTGAACGTCATCGACTAGTGCAGAAGGTGTAACCAACCAGGGGAGACTATAGAGCACATTACAAGTGGCTGCCCAGCATTATCAGATACAGAATACCTAGGTAGACACAATCAGGTAGCCAAAATCATCCATTCCCACCTTGCTTCAAAATATGGCTTAATCCAGAATGTACAGCCATATTACAAGTACACACCAGCCCCGGTTCTTGAGTCCAATGATATAATTCTATATTGGGACAGGCAGATAATAACTGACAAAACAGTGGATTTCAATCGCCCAGACATGCTACTAATCGACAAACAAAATAAGAAAGCATGGATAATCGACGTAGCAGTTCCGCTCACACACAACTTACAAAAAACAGAACAACATAAAGCACAAAAATACATAAATGTCGCTATCGAAATTAAAAGACTCTGGAAGCTTAATGAAGCCACAATAGTTCCTCTCGTGATATTAGTAGATGGAGTCCTCACTAAAAATCTGCAGCCAAAACTTACCATCCTAGAACTACCCACTTATTTAGTCTCCATCATGCAAGAAGCCGTCATATTACAGACATGTCAAATAGTACGAAAATTTTTATCGTACTAGTCGCAGCTGGCCGAAGTGAATTCTTCTCCAACTGGGATAATGTTTATTTGTATAAAAGTCCGGTATAAACTGAGAAATAAAAGACAAAAATATAATAATAATAATACTTTATTAACCATTCAAGATACAAATAGTACATATGGCAAGTCAAAGTGTACATGAATGTATGTATAGAGTACAATTCATGAAATTTAGCAATAAAATTAGTAAACTAAACAAATCAACAAAAAACACATGAATCGACGGTAAAGAATACAGTTCATATAAAGTTATTTAACAAATTTCCTGAACTAAGAATACTAAGATGTAGTCAAAGCTTAGTCTGTTAATATATAAAACAAAATTAACAACAAATATAAGACAAAGTACGTGTGCATACATAATATGTGATCTACTAAGTAGAACAGATAACATAATTTACCTTCAATAAAATCGGATATTGTGTAATAGCCCTTATTCAATAGATATTCTTTTAGTTTTATTTTAAATTTTAATTTGCTTGGAATATCACGAAGATTTTTTGGGAGAGCATTGTATAGGGTGATACGGTTATATATAGATGATCGTTTAAATAAGTTTTTATGGTGATTCGGTACACATAAGAGATCGCCATCTCTCGTTGGATAGTTGTGATAATCAGACCTTTTTTTAAAGAGAGCTATGTTATTTTTGCAAAGGTTAGGCATTTTAGAATGTAGATGGAGGGTGTTGTAAGAATACGTTTTTCTATAAATATTTTTCAACAGCTTTCATTTATTTTTAGGTCAAAGATAAGCCTAATAATTCTTTTTTGACAGATAAACACTCTTTCACACTCAGAAGCTTTGCCCCATGCAATGATATTAAATGAAATCTGGCTATACGCCATAGCATAATATATGCTGATTAAGCCTTCCTTGCCTAGAGTGGATTTTAACTGCAACATTGCAAAATATGCCTTATTCAGTTTATTACATACATGATCTATATGTCTACACCAGGAGTGCTTGGAATCAAGTAAGGTGCCGAGTGATTTGACAGAATCTGATAGCACAATATCATGGACCATGAAGTTTTCTGGTACGGTCTTTTGAATGTGAAAGTTTAGGCAAACTGTCTTTTTTTCATTTAAAATCAACTTGTTTCTTTGACACCACGCACTTAATGATTCTATAATATTGTTGACCTTAATGTGAAGCTCTTCGGATGTAGCAGCTGACACGGTGATTGTTGTGTCATCCGCAAACATTGTTACATGACCATGCTCCATGTAGCTGGGTAAATCATTTACATAGAGCATGAATAGTAATGGGCCTAACATTGAGCCCTGAGGGACCCCAAGTGCAACACTAAATGTGTCCGACTCCTGATCATTTAACCTCACCCTGAGAGATCTATTTTCCATATAGGAAGTCAACCACAGCAGAATGTTACCCCTAATGCCGAGACTATATAATTTACTATTCAGTATTTCTTTATTAACAGTGTCAAATGCTTTGGAGAGGTCAAAAAATAATGACACCACATACCTACCCTCATCCAAACATTAGTAAACATACTCAGAAATTCTGTTGTACATTACTCTTTCAGGTATTTTTGAGAGAACACTTAGAGGGAAATTTGTCGATAGTTATCCAAAACGGTGGGGTCACCTTTTTTTAGTAGTGGAATGACAGTTGCTAATTTCAGGCTGTCAGGAAAGATTCCAGCTTCTATTGACTTATTTAACAAGTATACAAATGGTTCTAATATGTTATTTTCAATATTTTTTACAATTTTTGCCGTGAGTCCATCATAGCCAGCTGACTTTTTATTTTTTAATTGGATAATAGTATTGTGCACCTCTTCTATAGTGATAGGATTAAAGTACAGTGATATTATAAAATGGTGAGGTGTTGTGCGGCAGATGCAGCATTGTCGTTATCTTAATAAAACGTAGCCATAACGAAAATCGAGTAAAACACTACTATGTTTTTTACCACTATATTTGCATAAAGCGCGACTGCAGTTTCAACCCTTTAGGTCATTTTCAAACAATGATTCAACTAAGAATGAAATACAAAAGATTTGGTCCCTATTTAAATATGTTTCTAGAATTAAACAGATTAGAGAATTATGAAAGTACACAGGTAGTTTATGATATCCTAACTATCTAAGGGTGGGGTTTCTCAGAAATATTCATTACGTTTTGGTAGCAGTAAAAAGAGGCGGACACAATATCTAATTGATCATTTAACTGCTACCAAATTGTAATTAATATTTCTGAGAAACCCCACCCGTAGATAGTTAGGATATCATAAACTACCTGTGTACTTTCATAATTCTCTAATCTGTTTAATTTTAGAAACATATTTAAATAGGGACCAAATCTTTTGTATTTCATTCTTAGTTGAATCATCGTTTGAAAATGACCTAAAGGGTTGAAACTGCAGTCACCTTTTGTGCAAATATAGTAGTAAAAAACATAGTAGTGTTTTACTAGATTTTCTTTATAATTATGGATTACCACAGAGTAACGGTTTCGTCAATCAATTTCTAAAAACGCACCCATTCATTTTCTTAGATAATGGAAATTACACAAAAATAAAAATGTGTTTTACACATATTATTTAATTATTTATTTATTTATTTAACAATACACTGCCCAGCAGAGCATTCCAATTACAGGGCAGGAGATTATAAATTCATACAGATATATTAAAAAATATTAAAAGTATATAAACAGAAATGTGGTAACATGTTTTAATTTAAACAGTTAATCTATTATCTCAGCTACATTGCAATGAAATATATTAAGCTCGTCTTAAAGATTATTATAGTTCTCATACATTTTGTACAATGGCGACTATTTCTGTAAGTTAGTTCTGGGGGTCGGCAGATGGAATAAAGAGTTTTGTCTGGAACCTGGTCTAGGTGTTCAAAAATTTAGCAAACTTAAGATAGCACTACAATATCTTATATTATGTATTACTTTACAAAGAAATATTTGTTGTGAAATAGTTCGGTGACTCTCCAATCTCGAAAGCGAAAATCTATTTAAAAGTGCAATCTGAGGAAAACCAATAGCAGGATAGACAGCGTCCTCCTTTTAACTGAAAGTCTTTGAGAAACGTCTCTGAATTCTCTCTATATTTTGTATATGTATGTTGTAATGAGGAGACCAAATAATTGACGAGTATTCTAATTTTGATCGAATAAAAGACTGATATAGTAGTTTCAGCGTGTTACTGTCGTTAAAATCATGAGAACATCGTGCTATAAATCCCAGTGTTCTAAAACTTTCAGTGGTTATGGTGCTCATATAACAATTAAAGGTTAGTTTACAATCAAATATTACACCGGGATCGCGGAAGATTGATGGACGTGTAAGCGTAAGCACTGAATCTTCTAAACAGTAATTAAATTCGACCAGCTGATGTTTATTGGTAAAAGTTAGAACATCGCACTTCCTTACGTTCAACTGTAGTTTATTCAGTATATGAATTTGACTGATATTCTTTAAATCTTGAACTGAAGACCGATAATTTATATTTTTGGTGTGATAATGTATAAACAGAACACAATAATAATAATAAAATTATGTTACCTAATATTCCTAACATTTAGACAATATTAGCTTGATAAAACTCAACTTAATATCAACAGTACTTCGTATATTCCCAAGGGATGCTAGTATGAGAAAAACATGGTGTCCTATTTTGTGAAAAAAAAAATTGTAACTTTTTTGTATTAATGTCTTACTTATATTCCCTGCAAATTGGTTCTTGGAGCGATCAGATATCCTAAAAATTAAGGAAGTTAAGTTTATTGCTAATTTCATTGCATATTTTCTCCGAAAGAGCGAGATAACCATTTTATTTTCATCATAACTCCATAAGTTTTTACGCTAATGAATTTTATTAAAGCCTATTTTAAAGGTCTTTTCTAGTAGATTAAAAAGGTCTGACAAGTTTTCCTCCAAAAACAATTTGTCGTTCTTCCATTATTTAACGTTGAAAACTTCGAATTGAGATTTCAGCGAACAAACAGTCACCTTCAACGAGCCATGGCTCTGTTCGTATTGCATCTACAGTAATAAAAGGAAAACCATTTGGTATTTCATAAGCTTCATTTTTGCTCCTGATGATTTTTATTGATAAAACGTAGGGTGTTTAAATGAAAAATCAACACTTCCAATCGCGAATGACTTGAAAAATATTGATTTATTGAGAACACTTCATGGAATATTTTTTGCTTATAATTCATCGCTCGATCGATTTCTGTGGTTATTTCCAGTTTACTAATTTCCACCCACGAAAAGGGGTGACATCCACCACCAAGTTAAAAGCACACCTTCAGACCGCGCAGACTTTGCAATACTATCTATTGCCGTTTATTTCATCAAAATCGATCTTTCCTAACCGAAGTTCGAGATTTTCCACTTGTTTGTCCTTACTGACTGGACTAATAAACCCTTTTTGGGGGGTTGGGGATACTTATGCATGTGCAATTATGTATCAAAAATGTCTTGTTTTATCCAGAGACATAGTTTTTGTATAGGTCCATAGTTAATATTTTTTAGTATTAGGTACTTACCGACCTTATAGACATCCTCTCTTTAACACCGGTGTTGTGCGAATGGCTTTGCAACCACAGATATATTGTACCAATATAGATCGATAGACAGATTCAAGAGCCTTCAAAGATGTGTAGCATAATTATACATCTCCTGATAGTTTCAATTGCACACAATATATCTATGTTAGTAGTAAACAAGGCATGCACTAAAGAGATGGTTGTTGCGTATCTAGTGTTGAGTTCTTTGACCGGAGGTGAGAATATAAGAATGCAGGATACTATTGATTTTAACCCCTTTTAAAAATTATTTAAAAAGATGGGATTCTTATTTCGACCACACTTATGTGTATATCTTTTTCATGTCTATTCGGCGATTTCTCTAGAAATGGCTTGAGCGATTTCTACAAACTTTAGAGTATAATTCGGCGGTTTCCTATTTTATTTTTCGTCAAACTACATCTAGTATAAGGGAGTAAAAATCGGAAAGAAGTTTGAGTATGATTAGGAAGTATTACGGGATATTTAAAGTTATGGCGAAGGTGCCGGTTATACTACGTCTCTTCATTATAGAATATTCGAAGTAACTGCGTGGCGGTGCGGCGAAGCGGTTGTGGGTAAATAGTCACGTATTTTCGGAATGAACGATTTAAAATGGCCAAAATTGTGAAACTGAAATGGTGAAAAATAAATTTTCGGAAATAATTGAACCGCCTTTAAAAAAACGGTCACTATAAATTATGAAATAAAATTTCACATTCGCGTCGTACGGATAATTGAACCGTATTATCTGTCAGTGTAAAAATGAACAAAGAACAAAATCGTATGAACTTATACTGGATATTGGGTAATACGAACGATGATGGTGAAATTTTATTTGAAACTTTTCAGTGGCCGTTTTTTTAAAGGCGGTACAACAGTCTTTTTCACACAAAATGAGGTGATAAGCTCATATTATTCTCTATTCTGTTATAAAGAGTCTACCACGATTGCCAAGTGATTTGCCCAAGAAATCAAATCCAACGATGTGTATGTTGTTGTGTAGCTTAGTGAAGGAGTAAATAAAATATGTAGGTACTTTCTTGAGATCTTTACATTTCGCCGAGTTATCGTAAAAATACCTAAAAATGAAGCATTTCTTCAGAATTTTTTTCTCGTGAACTATAATAGATACGGACACCAAATCAATTGGATATCTTTGGAATGTTTAGTACTTCATTACATATTTTTCCCATTTTAAATTAAGAGTAAACACTATTTTTAAAATACAAAACAAATATTCATTCGCTATTTTCAGATAGTTATATAAGAGTGACCACGTTCGGATTACTCTCAAAAAAGAACTAGTGAATACTTCTTTTATTTCTCAAAAACAGTTTTCAACCAAACTGGTGGAACATACTGAAAAGAAAACATACGTTTTGTGGTACCCATATTTTATTTTTAACATTACAACTATAAATAATTATTATTTGAGTTTACTTGTATGGTAAATATAATACTATTTATTATCTGTAACGCTGGCATGCTACAGGTTCTGACATGTTCGCCGCGTGACGATCTGATGATTTAAATCATGAGTTTTGTGCGTGTTAAAACCCGTTCTCGGTTAGGAGCCACGAGACGTATCGGTGTGAGCATGGAGAGAAGGACCCAATTGAATCGTGTTTACTCAAAATATGTGTGAGATTAGAGAGTAGGAAAGGGTTAGTTTGTTACTTTTGTTGTTTTTACGCTAAAAATGTCGAACTGTAAAAATTCTAAGAGGGTCCTGAAGAAATTGAGTGGCCATGAAAACGTTCTTTTAATTGAATAAGCTAAAATAGTGGTGTTTCATAAATGGGTTCACCATATCCACAAATAAATCATCTCTTATGTTTTTTACTCGTAAACGGATTAGCCTTCAGGATTCTATTATATTAAGCGGAACGTCATTTCCTGTGTTCAAAGTATTTAAATATCTGGGAATTCTACTAGATTCCAAACTCCTATGAAAAAATCAAATAGAATATGTCGCTAATCGATGTGAAGAGGGTATTAATATTTTCAAGTAAGTATGTAGCCTCTGTTGAGATGCAAACCAGGAAATAGCTTTACTTCCCTTAACTATAGATCTTTTATTAGATCTATAATAGACTATGGTAGTATCCTATACGATTCTGCCTGTAATACTCATTTAAAAAAGTTGATATAGTTCAGCTTAAGTCTATTAGAATATGCCTAGGGGTTATGAGATCATACCCTAGTCAAGCTGTTTTAGTGAAAGCATTGGAACCTCCTCTATGATGCCGAAGGAAATTGTTAGCATCGAAATATATTTAAAAAAATAAATCTACTGAATTGTTTCTGAAAAAATTGCACAATATTTTTGTTCAAAATTTAAGTGATTCCTATTTATAGGGCGAAAAAAAATCCCCGCCGTTATGTGCTGCATATGAGAATTGTAATGAGCTTAACCTTTTATCACATAATTATGCGAATGAAAAAACTATTTTCGAAATTGAATATAATACCCTCTTCCTAAAACCAAACGTTCTTACACCAGCTTATCCAAAAGACGACAAGTTATCTGTCTATAACACTTACTGTGAAAATATGGCAAAAATCTCTGGTAATATTATTAGAACTTATGCTGATGGCTCTAAAACATGTGACAAACTAAACGGAGCATTTTATGTCCCGTCCAAACAATATGAGTACACTTTTAATTTAAATCCTATACTTAGCATTTTTTCGGCAGAGATCGCAGCTATTTTACGTGCTATAAAATGGGCAATTTCTGAACAGTTCACCCGAGTTGTTATATGCCCAGATTCGCAACAGTTTTTAAAAAATTATGCAATTTTCCTGGTCTTAACTGTTTTCGTCCCAACTCGTTCATAGTAAAAATCATGGAACAGTTATCTATTACTTCCCTAGGGAATATAAACTTTCATTTTATTTAGGTAAAAGCTCATGCCAATATAGCAGGAAATATTAAAGTTGAAACGATATCAAGGAACACTAATATAGGTTCTGCTGAATTGGACTTTACTAGAGTCACCGCCGATTATTATCCTATTATCAAAAATTACCTCTGGCATAATGGAGTCAATTTTGGCAAGAATATGGTGTACAAACTATTATTACAACATTCACCCACATATTCCTACGTCACAATGGTATCATAATTGTCAGATCAGAAGAAAAACCATATCTACCATAAATAGAATTAAACTTAATCAGGGTAAATTTCCCACTCACCTATATAAAATTGGAGTACGTGAAGATCCATACTTCCTCTGTAGCGCAATCGGTGATATTAATCATATTATATTTAATTGTCCATTAACAGAACTTGAATCAAAACATTTTCTGGTAGAATTATTTGACAAACTATATCCATACTTTTTAAAGGATGTGGACTTTGGAATTGTAGTCACGTATAGAGAAACGTGAGGAAATTTTACTCTATGCAATTTCCTAATCGCCATGTTTCCGATTCTAAACTTTTACTACAACTTTTACATCTAGGATGCAATCTAGACGATCGTGTATATTTCAAGCTAGTAATACAGGAAAACGCACGTACTCGAAGCTAGATATACAATTTTAAATAGTATATATTGTGAAGGAATATTCTGTGCTAAATTCTCGAACCTTGTTCATCAAATTGGAGCACAGGTCATTCAATGCATTGATGAAGAATGCATAAGAATTGACTACCGCTTTTAATATCATTATATTATCAAAATCAATATGAGAACTTATAATACCGCTATATGTATAAGAGAAATTATAACCATAATCACTTAAAGCTTTAGGTATATTAATCATAAAATGCATTGCGAAAGTTTAATCTAAGAAGCCGAACCACATCATAGTTAAAGGCTTCTAAATCCTAATCAATGTAGCTTTGAACACAAATTAACAACGACCTCAGTGCCTGATACTCCAACATCTATTTAAGAATTAACAACTGCCCAATCTGGTTATCAATAAATGCCCGATTTGAAGAGGGAAAATATATTTGTTCCCTATTCATAAACGTAACTAATGTATTCGACTACGTCCTCATAACATAGTCCTAATTAAACACATTAAACATATTACGAAATTCCGGATGATAGAAAATCTCTTCTGTTCTCCCTCCTAATAAATAGACTGCGGTCTGTTACATGTAATGCAAATAGATCAAACCAGAGAAGTAAACCATCGTTCAGTTCTGGGATCCACACTCACCCTAATTTAAATAAATAATTTTAGTCAACGAAAATCTTTTAGCCATAATGACTTGACCATATCCAATATAACGCGGAGGAATTGTTAAATGAAATCTCTTAAACTGATTCCATTACTATAGCCTGGTTTGCAAAATATGCTTATTATTTTACCTACTATAGTATTTTATCTACGCAGCTGGAGAACATAACATGGTTGCCATCACTTTTTATATTTTACCGCACAGTTATCAAGAAGTACGTGATTCGTTATTAATTTTCAGTGAATTCTGTCTCACACTTAGTTACAAATCTGATTAATCACGGGAAACCCTTTATTGAACACTGCCATCAGTTTTGCAGGACTTTTGTAATTTATCACTCAAAATGGTTAAACAATTTGTTAATTAAAGGTTTTCACAACATGTTCTATGCCTCGAAAATGACTGCAAAATAAGATCTACTACTTTACTTACTTAAAATGATTGTAATGTAATGTACGAATCCCGTTTAATACCGTTAAATAGTCGCGTAATTTAATTTTTCTTTTCACCAAACAAGATCGTAGAAGCTGAAATTTATATGAGTAATGTAAATATATATCTGTATGTTCTCTAACTTATATTATGTTATATATTATATTCATTACATTCACTTTAATTTCTACTAAAACATATTGTGTATGCAAGTTGTCCCAGGTGTACGGGGCGATACTTCCGTAACAAAAGTTAGGTTGCCAGCTTTAGGGCGTAAAATGATCATAATGAAGTTGGCTCGAGGCAATATTAGAAAGTTTTTGAAAACACGGTAACGGGGTGCTGTTACACTTCTGGAACATACAGTTTGGCTCAGTATGACACCAAAAGTACTAATAATTTTTTCTATATTGTCCCCCTGTGGAACAATTTACCCTCAATGATTAAATCTCCAGGAAAAATTTTTACTGATAGCGTAAAAACTGTTCTGCCAGTTGTAATATTTGGAGAGTACACATAGTACGTAAGTATCTGGAGAATATGGCACCTCGTATCATGTCAAGATAGCATGGGGTGAAACACCCAGAATACCTCTTGTCCCTAAATTTCTACATACATTAATTATGGAACTTAAGATAACATTATTTTTAAACTTTTTAAACAATTTTCTAAAAAAGATTTCGTTTAACATCAATAAAGCGGGTTTTAGAGAGAAATTGATTTCACTGATAAGGGAAGAAGGAATGTTAGTAATGAATGTAGACGAAATAAAACCGCGTGAAATCTGTGAGAAATAAATTAAATCAAAGTAAAAGTAAAATTTGAAATAATTGAATTTTACTTGTCAGTAAAATGAATATAACTTTTTCAGAAGGTAATGATTAGGAAATTAGTTGGATTTTTGGGAACACTTTTCTAATAGAGTTATTGCAAATGGGAAAATATCAGTCTTTATCCCTTGACAGAAAAATAGTTTTTGTTGGGAACATGTCGCTTTACAAATTTATGCGCCTTATTTCTGGCTCGGACAGGTACACCTCCCTCAGAGATTTGTATGATCGTTGCAAAGATATAACGCCATTAGCGGACTTCGTTCGGGAAACATCTAAAAAATTATACGTTTCTCGACTTGGCGAAAGTCCACTTACGAGCAACATAACCCAAATTAGAATGTATAATGCCCCATTCCAAATTAAACACTCCTTAGCATACCAGGCGTTGTCTATCTTTCAGCAACATCTATATCCAAACTCTTCTACAAAACTTCTATCTATGATACACTTTTTATCACCATATATTTTATTCTGTACCTATCCTCTTTCTCTCTCATTGTTTGTGATCTGTTTGTCTTTTTGTACTTTTTGTCACTTTGTCCTTTTTACTTCCCTCGTATACCGAAGGGAAGTATTGTATTCGAAAAAAAAATCACCCTCCTTCTTTGGCTTCCTAGACAAGATACGCCATATTCCTATAACAATGATACTTACTCGCTATTTATAATGTCCAATTTTTATTACATTCAACACAACAGTTGGAAGCTACCAGCAAAAGAACCTTCTTAAAAATGTAACGTTTGAAGGTAAATAGCTCCGAAGGGGCTAATTCTAGAAAAAATATTACACGCACTCTTAATGTCATTTTGACCAATATTATATGCTTCCTAAATATTGAACCATATTCCTAGGATACCTTGCATATCTTGTACGAATACAACTTCTTTGTATGCATATATACAATACAATCCTTTTAATTTTTCTTATTTTTTCAAATTTTGCTTTGCCCATTCATCTACAAATCATCCCTACCACCTCTAACTTTATTGCCTTGTGTAAGTATCTCTTGCATAATGCATCAATGATACTCACCCTGTATTGTAAATACTGCTCAGATCATTCCGAGAACATATAATTATCAAAACTGAAATTTTATTTCTTTGCCTCAATTAGACAACCCAATAAATGTTGCAAGAATGCCCTGTATATATTAGGTATTGCGATTCTATCTCGGATTTTATCATACATTTATTGACATACTCTCTATGTATTATTTTATCTCACTTGATAGCAACTCAGTTAATTAACACATTTAGTGTAATGTATGTTGTTACCAGTTAATTAAAATGAAAAATAAACGATGTATTATTTACCTTCAACTACGTATATTCCAAGTTCTAAAGAACTGCTGTTTCTTTGGTTGCCAGGTGTAGTTGAAAGAAAATTTAGAATACAACCTGCATTAACTAAAATACACTTATCGTGGTGGTTCTTGCACGCTAATGGTTGTTGCAACGCTTCGAGGAAATGACCTTTTTTCCAAGCAACAAAAATGCAATGCATTGGGGTGATTTAGTACATAAACTAGAGGTGTTGTAAGGAAGCGGAGGAAGCGTTTACATTAGTATCGTTCGGTTAATGCTTAGCGGTCTAAAAAGGTTGAATAATATCCAGAGATCGGAAGGCAAAGATAAATTCCAAAGACGCATTTAACTTATAAGTAGTAATATAATGTGAACATACAGCGATGTCCATATGTAAGGAACGAATTAATTTTAAGCATAATTATGGACTTTTAGGAAAGTTACTGACACAGGTAGAATTTTAATTTGAAATTACCATTTTTAGCATAAAAAATTATATAAAAAATATGTTTAAAATCTTTTATTTAAAAAAAATATACTAACAAGTAAAAAATTTTTTTTTTAAATTCATGCATCTGGAAATCATAAGCTTTGGGGACCGACATATAGCACTATTGAACAGCTCATCAATTGACCTCTCCCAAAGCTTTTGGATTCAAGATGCATGCATTTGAAAATAAAATTTTTCACATTTTGGTAGGTACATTTTTTAAATAAAAGAGTTTTCTTTAAAATATTTTTTTATATTATTTTATTTTTCACTTTTTAGTTTTTACTTATTTCACAGACAAACAGACAGACAAAACCGTATCATTGGATACCCATGTCAAGGGGGCTGTGAAGAAAAAGGTAATCCGCCATCTTAGGGCGTCCGCCATATTCATTTGATACCTTGATACGCATCAAGGGGGTTGTGAAGAAAAGATATTCCGCCATCTTGGGGCGTCCCCCATATTGAATTTATAATGACGTGACACAGTTTATCGTATTTTACTCGTCAAGCCCTTTTATATGATAAACATATCAAGGGGGTTGTGCAGATAAAGATACTTCGCCATCCTGGGGCGTCTGCAGTATTAAATTTAGAATGACGTCACATAGTTTATCGTATTTTACTCACCAAACCCTTTTATTCGATACCCATGTCAAGGGGGTTGTGAAGAGCGATCCGCCATCTTGGGACGTCCGCCATATTGGATTCAGACCGATAATGGCTATACTCTGTTGCATTGTCACCGGATTTATACACGTGTGCAAAATTTCAAAGCTCTAGCTTAATTAGAACTAGTAGAAATTTAGCTTGCAAGATTTGACCTAAACAAACACACCGACATTCCAAGTTAAATAAAATCTTTTAAAAATGATACCTATTCTGAATTAGGAATACCCGCTACCCTCCTGAAAGTCTTTTGGCACTTCGTTCGGAAGGCATTTTGATCCTCTATTTAGCAGTTTCTTAAATTTGGTGTATTATTTGTCGAGAAAATTAATTTTGAAAATGTAAAATTTTGTTAATGTCTTGTAAACTCAAATGGTTTTGGTTTTGAAGCTTTTAATACGAAATTGTACCAACTCAAAACTTTGCATAAAATGAAGTGTAGAGTCATATTAAGAATGCATTTCCGTTTCCAATTTATTTGAAATCGGAATATAGAATGCATTTTCAGTTTATTTGCGTATATTTCTAATTTGTTTCATAACTAAATTAAACGTACAAAATGACCACCTCTTGGTAATAAGCTAGACAATCCTTGAATAATTGGATGACATTTTGTTTGACCTCAAAGTTTAGTTTAGTTTTAATATACATATTAAAAACTTTATCAAAAATCAGATAGTCTTCACTGTCAACTGTGCATTGAAAAAAATAAGGACTAATAATTTAATCAATAATCTTAGCCGCACAAAAAAAATCTGACCTATAATTTAAGCTATTTCGATATCTATTTATATAAATCGCTGTAACTTTTCCAGACAAAAATTATTCCATTCTTTTTTGTACTAAATCGATTGAAAATTAAATTTAGAATTCGATGATGGGTGGCGCGATATTTTTCTGGAGCTTTTTAAGTTAGTTATCGGCCGCCAAGTTGAGAGGTTCGAGGATTACGCTTCACGAGCGACATGGCCCAGCTTCGAGGGTCATTTCTGCCAAACGAAAGCTACCAAAAATCTGCAAAAATCCAGGAGTACGTAAAGAGACGTGAGAAATCGTTTGGTGTAAATTGAAGGTGGGTGCGCGTCTTGGTTTTCGAGATATGACCGCTTGTAGTCACCGGAAGGTGAAAACTGAATTTCTTTACCACTTTACGAGGCTATATCTCGAAAATGAAGCGAGATACAGAGGTGTGGTTTGTGCTATGTGATTTCTTTCGCCTTCCTACATCCCTCTGAACTTTTTCAGTTTTTGTCGGCACTTTAATTTTTTTGCACAATCTCTAAGGTAAGGCATTTAAGAAATTCAGGGGTATGTAAGAGGGCGAGAGAAATCGAATAGAGTAAACCGCAGCTCTGTATCTCGTTTCGTTTTCGAGATATATTATTTATGATTTTCAAAATAATTTATTACTCTCTCATTATCAACAATTCTGTTTACGAAACAAGATTTACTTGGAACTCTTATCTCGAGATAATTCTGATGATACGTTGATATTCATGTTTAATTTCCAAAGCCAACTTGGTGCATACACTTCATAGAGTAGTAAAAATGCAAGGAATGCTTCAACACCAATGGCTATGGGCTGTGAGCTACTACTATCTCTTGTAATTTAGTTGTTAATAAAATGTAGGAAGTATATCAAATATAGTATCGTTGAAATCAGAAAAACCTAAATGTGATCTTTTAAAAATTATCCAGGGTTGTTCAAGAAATACAAAATAAATTGCGATTTTGCGACCCATTGGAACTCAAATATCGAATTTGAATACTTATTATCATTGATAACATCACATATCATTTCCAGTAGTAATATACAAGGGGTTTTTTCTTCTTAACATATACTTCGCGAATATTTTCACCATTTGACCTCAGATTCGGAATGCCAGGAAAAAATACTATATTTTCATCATTCAAAATTTTTCCTACTACAACCATAAAGCCGTTATGTCAACGTTTCTGCTTAAATGGACCACCCTAAACTTTACAAATTTTTGTAATATCAGTTTCCTCTGCTTATATTTAACGTTCATTAAAATGTAGATGTCCTTCTTAAAAAGTAGGACATTTTTCAACGTTTAATTAGCAGAATTTTAAAACTGTCTGATGTAAACTGTTCAAATTTCAGCGAATAATTTACAATCGACGAGTAATGAACACATATTTTTTTAAATATTTTCCGCTCCTCCGTTCTTGAAATATTCGCCGTTAAAATGAGGGCTCAATATATTTGAATCGTATATTAGGTGTATCTATAATTATGTTTTGATCATTACAACTCTGTGTATTATTATCAGAAAGGTTGCCTTTGTTTTTTGAACTGTTGATAAAGCATTATAAGAATAGCATTTTAATTGCATAGCATCCTTTTGGAATAAATCTCGAGACTTGTTTGTCTAAAATAAAACTGGGGCCCTAATTATATTCCTACAAATTAGACGTAATTTATTCCATTAATTTTCTGAACTTCACAAACAACTTGCCAATAAATGCGACAGCTTCTAATATAATAATTTAATTTTCAGGCGACTCCCGAATTGATATGGTGAAGGTCCTCGGGAGAAAATGAATTTACAGAACCATTAGAAGACCCTTTGGCCTCTTATCGAGCAATTAAGATCTTACTTTATTGTTTAAAACACAGTGGACGTGGATTCGTGTTTAAATGTGTTACAATGAACAGTTCCCGAGTGCTATAATCTGATCGCGTCGGGTTGTGGATATAAAAATGTGAATGTATCCATTGTAGGACAGTTAATTGCTTTAAGAACGATGTTTGTCTATTTCTGGGTACAGTGTGTGTTTTGTTGGACAGTAATCATTGAATGCGCGAAAACTGCCCCAGCTCAGACTCCAGAGAAGTTACAAGGTAGGAGAACTGAAAATTTTTAATCTAAAATACAAGATATGGTCCAAAATATCCTGTAAGAGAGTTCAACTGTTCCCTTATTTATTATTTAGTTTAAATTTACGATATCACACTTCCACGAAAAAATTATGTGACATTATCTGCCTATAAATAAACTGCTACGACACTTGAAACTTATTATGTACATTCCTAGGGACATTTTCAAGTAGAATGTTTTCAAAATTCCACGGCATATTAAGATGCGGTGTTCGAGTTTTTCTTGCAAATTCTATCTGCAATAAACTGACTTACCCATGATTTCGAACTATGGCAGAAGACGTTGTATACATGATGTACATTTACTGCACTGCAATTGACGAAACTACTTGCATTAATTTTCCGTTACTCCAAAAAATTATGCCTTCACAGACAGAGAATTTGATATTTTCAAAAATTTCAGTGAATTTTCATCATATTTGTTATCGTTCGCGCATGTTAACGGTGAAATGTCAAGAAACGCCATCCTTGAAATTTAAATACTTAAAATTTTTTTAACAAATTGGGAGGCACTAGGAGTACTAAAAAGTGCTATCTATACCCATCGAGATGAATCGATTTAAGCCAAAAATAATTTTTTTTCGAGTGCCAGAAAATTATACCAAGCAAGTACATTGGTGACCGTCTACCCCTACAATTTTGTAAAATTTCATTGACTCCGAAAATGCAAAAAAACATTTGCAGGTTTTTATCTGTTATTTTGGAATGATCTGGCAGGGCGAATGAGATTTTGAATCTGAAATCATTTTAAACAATTTTTTACTTAAAAATTGATACAAAATTCATAAATAACCCTTGAACAAAATAGAAAGCAGGACCCTGTTTTTTTTTGAAGTTCTTCTTAAATATCTTGTGAAATAAGCCTCTAATCGTTTCTAGGTATACTTATTCCTAAGGAAATTTCATACAAGGATAGGCTATTGCGAAAATTCGCAAAACTTTTTTACTTTTCCAAATTTAACAACAAATGTGAAAGAAATGAAAGATTTTCAAATTTCAGTAACTAAAGTAATTGTCATCGAAACTCGATGAACTTTTGGAAAAAGGTAGCCCTTGGGATATCTAAACAGTGCGCGCAACCCCGACCCTCGAATCCAAGATGACGGCCTATCTCACATCTCCTAAGGTGAAAATTGAAAGTGCTGGTTTCGACCAAAAATATCGGATCGACATGAAACCAATTGAAATCGGTTGAATGTACTTCTCGTAATGTACCAAAATTCATATTCTTTTATTAACAAATAAATTTCTATTTACAAAAAGCTAAAAAATTACCATTGCTGGGGATCGCATCTCTGCGAATTTTCAGTTTAAAAATTTGCAACTGAGTGCATTGAATTGCGCTTAAAAAACGCGAGTTTAACAAAAAAAGTTGTTTCTACGACCAATGGAAGCCAAGATATTCCACTATTTTTTTTTATCGAATTAATATTTTCACGTGAAAGTTGGCGTGATGCAACTAGAATGCTTTATTTTAGGCACATTTTTTTTATCCATTAATCACGCAAAAGCGTACCATGTAAAAGACGACGGAGAGAATAACGCCAAAAGTATCCTTTAGGTAAAGGATGCTTTATGCTTGAAGTCAATTTTTAGCATAAAGTATCCTTCTCTAAAAGGATACTATTGGCGTTGTTTATGGTACTGGCTGTTAGTTGCAAATTAGATTACTTGGCTGAGAAAACACCTACAAAAATGATTATTTTTTTAAACAACGTGATGTTTTCTGAACTTTCCGATAGTGTAAACGAAATTTCGACCCATAGTCGCTACCGGATTAAATAATTAGCAATATTATGATTAATTTTCTACGAAGGCCGACCGTGTCTGCAGCGATAGCGCGCCAGGACGTCACAGCGATCTTCTCTCTCGGTCGTCTTTCGCACCGTACGCTTTTGCGCGCTCATTAATCGATACTTTCACAATGAGGAATTGATCGAAACGGATCGAAAGAAATTGTGCTTATAAATAAAGCAATCTAGTTGCATCATACCAACTTTCAAGTAAAAATATTGATTAGAACGGTTGTTATCGATAAATAGGTAAAAGTGGCGTATCTCGGCTTCTATTGAACCTAGAAAAAACTTTTTTTTTTAAATTCATTTTTTTCTAAGCAGAGTTCAATGCACTTGGTTCCAAATCTTTAAATCTATAAACTCCAGAGTTATTATTTATGAATTTTTTATTTATGAATTTTTTACCTATTTTTATGAAAAAAATTGTAATGTTTAAAGGGATTTTAGATTCGAGAATTTTTAAGTCTAATTAATTAGATCCAAAAATTCTACAATAAAGGAGCTAGGTATGTATTCAGAATTGGAATTTAATTTTATATCTCAGGAACCCCTTAAGGTACAGTGACGAACTTTTAAATGCAATTGATATCAATAGAAATCATTGTTTGATGTTATTTCCTAAATAAAATTCAATAAATGGCGCTAAAAATAGAAAGGGGCACTTCCTTCTCCCTTCCTCATCGGAATACGATTTGATGGAGAACAACTCCAAAATTTTGCAAATAGGGCGTTATAATAACATAATCGTTTTCAAAAATTGTGAAGAAACATATGACACCTCTCGTAAACTTGCTTCGTACGTAAGCAGAATCTTTTGAATTCATTCAGCACTTCCTCTCCATATTCGCAAATGCCATTAGTAGAAGATAACGTTTCTGTATATGCTTGCAAAATATACACACGAAACCCTCATATTGAGGATAACGTTTCACTTGAAAACTGATCAACCTATAAACTTGACTTTTTATAAGTTAAAAAGGTAAAATTACTACTGCTTTAGTTTTCAAAATCAATAAACTTGATATAATTAAAATACTTCAGATAAAAGTTGCGCATTTTCTTCCATTGAAGGCGATGGTGCAACAAAAATTATAGGTTTTTGTTTCAAGAATTGAAGTTGACCTTGAAAATAATATGTTGTTTCCCTACGAACCCAAGTAACTTCTGTCTGAAACATTTCTTTCGAAAATGCTGAGTTTCCGAGCCATATTGCTGTCAGTTTAAATGGACGACCCTGTTTATGAACTTATTCAGCAAATAGATATTATAATTATATCTATTTGCTAAAATTCATATGCATTGTAGCATTTCAACAGGACCCCTCACCATTAGCTTTGGAAGAATTATTTTGGTAGAATTTTTTTCAAACTTTGGAAATAAGTAGTTCAAGGGCTTTCGAACAAAAAATATTATATTAAAAAATGTATTTAATGCCTTCCTTGTATGATTACAGTGACTGAAAACTAAAATCTTTGATAATTTAACGGTTTTTAACTTCCAGTCACTAATTCTGCAGGGAAGATAATAAATAAATTTTTGCATATGATATTTCTTGCACAAAAGCCCTTGAAACACTTATTCCCAAAGTTTGAAAAAATTTCCACCGAAAACATTTTTCAAACATTTTTAAATTCCAGTCACTGTAGGGAAGGCATTAAATTATTTTTTTCATATGACATTTTCTGTTCGGAAGTTCGAAGAAAATCCCACAGAAATGATTTTTCCAATGCAAATTCTATTCGATTTTTCAAGGGAGTATATGTTTATTTTACAACGTAGATCGCGTCTATCTTATCCTTTCGAAAACCGGATCTGCAAGGACTGTGTTTGAGACCTCATTCGCAATTTCAATAGATCCTATTGTACATTTTTATCTAGGTGCCTGTACCAACTATAAAATTTTTCTGACTTCTGAAATTATAATATATTGTTTTGGAGCTATATGGTGTGTAGTAAGTCAGTTACCAAATTATTCCTTAGTTATTTTGAGCTTGGTTTTAAACAATAATTTAAAACAAATATTACCAATAAGAAAAATTAGACTAAAATTATGAATTTGTAAAAAGAATTATGTGTTGTTGAATTTCTAACATGGGAAGACAAGTTTAAAAATTGTTACATAAAGGACAATTAATTAAACATCCTTTTACAAACACAGGAAACAACAGGGAGGATTAGAATGTTGGAACCTAATATCCACGTGCCTTTAACAAGGGTTAGCATTAGAGATCTGCTGATAGCTTTGCCAACATTTTATAGCTATCTTAATAGTTTCTACACTACTACAGCTTTTGTGATGATATACAAACCACAAATTGACTGACTGTTGAAATAATTAATCTAACGAAACTTGAAAGGTTTTAAGCCTCTAATTAATAATATCTTAAGAAAATTATACCTGTAAATTTAATAAAAAAATTAAACAAACAAACTACAAATAACTCTATTTATTAAATGGGCATGAGACTTCAGGGGTGAGTGAATAACAAAACACTTTCGTTATATAATATACAAAAACAATATAGCATAAGCAATAAATACAAATACAAAAAATTAGTAGATGGCGATGCAAAATACAAACTCAAACAATCGCGTCTTGCCAGTTCCGCGTAAAATAAATGTTTTACTTTTATAGAAACAAAAGTTAAATAATAACAATTTTTTCAACAATATCAAAATCTATAAATCAGTTACAAAAGGAAACCCACAAGTTAGTATTCGATATATCAGTTGTCGAACTAACATAGATTTTCGCACACCATGAAAGAGATTTACTTGAGGACATGCCCAGGTTTAAATTCGAACACTCACGACGTTTTCACTAATCAGTTTTCAGGGAAACCACCGATGAACACTAAACAGGATGCAATGTCCGGAAATTATAATTCTGGCTACCTAACATACAGGGACTACAGGATCATGACTAACTAAATACGTTAGCAAAAGTTGTTTATGGCGTTGACCATTTAAAGACAACGAAGAAGGTAGAAAGTTGTTAACGTACTTACAGTTTTAATTCGGCTGTAATTTGAAATTACACTACTTCACTATATAATTTGGTAAATATTTATAACATTAATTCGTATCAATTTACTAAAGCAGGTAGACTGAATAACCAATAATATAGACTTTTTAAAGTGTCACGACAGTTCTCGTGCACAACCTCCCCGGTCAGGGGTCCGGCCTCGACCCCTATTTCCTACGCGATTACACCGCACTAACGCCAAAAATGGCGGGATAGTTTTTGATTGGTTATTTATTTTATAAAATAAAGCGCAATGGATAAAATGCAATGGATCTTTTTATTCATGCGTATGGATTTCTGACGTACTAGCAGGGTAGGCTTAAGGTATTTTTAGAACAAAATATTAAATAAAAGCAGCATTTTAGGTAAATTACTCTTTTTATCGAATGGATAAAAAGTAACCCGTTGCACTAATTCTATATAATACAAATTATTAGAGGCTACATATTTCTTAAAATATCCTAAAAATCGTTCTGGTTTTTGTAAATAGACGAACAAGGATCACTTTTATATTCTTTATTAAGTATGTCAAGTGCATCAAGATACATGATAACCATATGAAATTTGTTTTCTGTAGATACAGAATACATACATATATTTACAACGCTTACGAATAAATATTTTTACAATAATGGGCGTTTTCTTTATTTCAACGTTGAGTCCATCAGGTGGCACCAGTTCCACCAATGTTGTTCCTTTATTGTCTGGTGGATCAACCAGATGGTTAAAATTTGTTCTTTTATTTATGATGGATATGATCTGGTGGCATCACCTCAGAATAAATTGCATCACTGTGCAACCTTAAATTTGTGATGGTGGACTGATGAATGTTGTTTGGTGGATGTGAATCTAACCTCAGAAGTTAGTTATAGACAATAACATTGTATAAAATTAAGGAATTCTTAGATCGGATAACTATAAAAACAACATATAATGACATTGAGTACACGGTTGATCCAACAGCAGTATGATGTGCCACAGTTTGTAAAATATATTTTTTTATTTTTACATATGTGGCTCCCTTTTAATTAATAAAGTTTCTTCTACTATTCATTAATCATTTTCTGCATAGATTACTTTCAACTCAGATAAAGAGAATAAACGCTGCTCTCGTTCAGCAGAGTGATTCGTAATCATAATAAACAGGATTTCAATGAACAGTAATCAAAAGCTGCTTTCGTTTGCAGTGAACATAATAAACAGTATTGCAATGAACAATGATCATACAATCATACAAAATTGCATGGTAGGGGCAGACAACACATGAGACATGTACCTTAAAGCCACTTTACATTAATGCAATATTGCACGTTGCATGCAAATTTTTATTGCGCGCATGCGTACATTGAGCTATTTCCATCAGCTGATGGCAATATTTTTCATTAGATTGAATTAGCGCGTGTTCTAATTTGAGTGCATCGCAGATGCAATATAGTTACTTTATTTGGGAATATTTGGATTGCCAACCAAGCCTTAAAGGAACTGAAGCAACAAACATAACTTATTCTGTAATTCTTTTGGGTAATCAGTATTATCACTTGATTCTGTCTTTCTGTTCATAGTGACTCACCGATTGTAAAGTAAATAAATAAACAATAAATATAATCATAAAAGTTTTTCTTTTCGTTTGGTTGGTAGTCCCAAAGGATTTCACAAAATATTGCAGTAGTGTAAAATGTGTTTGACATGCAAAAATTTTCATGCAAAGTTTTGCATGCCATCCATTTCATTGCATTGCATAAATGTAAAGCCGCTTTTATGATTACGAATCGCTCTGCGGAACGAAAGCAGAAGCAGAGAGTAAACAAGCTTAATGTTAGGTTAGGATAAAACCAACAAAACTATTCTTTTATTGCCAAACTGGTGTGTTCATCAGTTGATGACGTCATTCCACCATATTCCATCACAGATGGTTTCCACCAGAAAAAAATGTTGAAATAAAGAAAACGCCCAATGTTTGTGCATAATAACAAAATCACAGCTTTCGCATGCTGAATTAATAATTGGCTTATGTGACGTATAAAACGATTTATCGTCAAATATTATGTGCAGATCTGGTATGGTCGAAACTCTTTTCAAGTTATGTATTCTAATATTCCAATTGAATTAAAATAAATTAGTTTTAGTGTTGTATGCCGATTTGCAAAGACGATACACTTATGGAAACTCTGTCACAGGTATTTTTCTCAGATACTGATGCAGAAAGTTGCCGAAACGTTGGCGAAATAATTTATTCTTATATTTTATTCTTATTAGTGACATTTGTCAAAAATACACCCCATTGCTGATTCTTTTACGTAAGAGGCATAGATGTAGAAGTTATTTCTCAGTAATATAGTGGATTATTTTATTATTTTGTAGTTATTATTATTAAAAGTAAAAACATATGTGGCAGGAAGTCCTAAAACGAAAAGTAAAATAATTTTAATTAGACAAATAAAGAAAACAGTAATTAAATTATAAAATGTGTAGATTGATAGAGGCTTGCAATTTTTACTTGGAGTTTGTTTTCATAATTAAGTAATTTTCAAAATCATCAAAATCCAAATATTAGGCAATATTTTTCAAGATAATGTCTTGAACATAGTTTTACTTTTTGATTAATTTATAGAATTTAAATCAGAACGTTAGTGAGTGTATGCTTAGAAATACTTTGTTTCAATGATTTTCTGTTTAAGTTAAAACTTTAGCATCAGATGCTAGTGACAAACCCTTAGATGTGTCATATTTCAAACATTCAACTACTCCCAATACATCATCAATTCTCGGACCATATAACATACATAACTAGGTAGTTTCTAGTTGGGAACTAATTGATTACTGTAACTCTACCTTTAACTGTCCTACGACTATCGTGCGCCTATAAACATGGTTCTTCAGAAAATACATTATTCATACGACCCAGTTAAACACATTATTCATTCCAATAAATCACTGCACTAATCAACACAAATTCTCGGTGTCTAGACTTGAGACGTAAAATTAATCTTTCATGATAGAGTCGCATGCACAAAGAGCAAATTCTTCGATAAATAGTTCTTATCGACAAGCTTTCTTACTACATATATTTTATTTCAAGTGATTGGTGATTTCGCAAAATGATTTTTGCCAATCTCAGTAAGTCGTTCTCTTACAAATTCAACAAACATGCAATGCTTTCAGTATCTCCTAGCTGGAGACGTTATTTATAGATAACTGCTCAGTGTTTTAATAAAAGATAGAGAAAGCACTAATATAAATAAATACTTTACAAGATATTTCCACATAATAAAAAGAAGTTAATAACAAATAATCTTTAAGGATACAAATATTGCTATTTCAGTTGCAAACTACAGCGACTAAATTTTTTGCTAGGTTATATTAAGATGACGCACCATACTCTTAATGTCTCTTAAGTGTTTATCTGTGTCGTTTGTTTCTACGAGTAGAAGTTGCAGCTAGCCGTGGCTGTCTGCCAATAACTATTTAATTCATGTATTAACGTTGTGTCAGTCAAACTGAGTATCCAGCTAATATTTTTTAATGTTTTATTCTTCATAAAGGTGTTCGAAGTTAGCAGCTTCTCAATGCCTAACCGCAGCAGATCGCGTATTGCTGCCAAACGTGGGATACAGCAAATAGGGACCACAAATTATTTGTCAAGGTTATGAATAAATAACCTTATTTTTACTAATTCTTTGGGACTTCTTGCCACGTGTATTTTTTTCTTTTTAACCAGTGCTCGGTGAATCTACAAAATATCACAATTAACCAGTATGTTACTGGGAAATAACCTCTACGCCTGTGACTTTTACGTCAATGGATCAGTTAGATGTTTCTTGTATTAAATAACACAAATAAGTATAAAAACTTGAAATAAAATATTTCGCCAACGTTTCGGAAATCTAATCTGTTTCCCTTATCAAGGCTTTTTTGAATTTTTTTTTGCTGTTTATGATAAATACACAGCTCTAAGAAGGTTTGTTATATTCAAAATCCATAGATACTTACTATTTACATAGAACTGTTGATATAGTTACAGTTTTTTAAATTTTTATACAATGTTAAGTTTATGCAGTTCTTTTTTAACATTGGCAACCAGGTTGTACAGACATCTACGGAACAATTCGACACGATTTTGTCTTCATTCAATAATATTATCGCTGATTCTTTAATTTTTCTTTTTTTGACATCCGCCTCTTTTGTTAAAATATTTGCCGAGTCCCAGTTTATTCTATGTCCGTTTTCCCAAGCGTGTTCGTAGATCTTGGAAATCTGAATTTCATTTTTTCTGATGTAATTTTTGTGTTTGCCCAATCTTGCACTAAACATTCTGGATGACTCACCTACGTAATTTTTGTTGCACTCACACGGAATAGTCTAAATGCAGTTTTTTGAATTTTGCTCGTGGTTCTTCGATTTTGTCTTTGTCAGAATAGAACTTAAAGTGTTGCTTGTTTGAAATACCGTCCTAACACCTATCCTAAGAGGTGGATAGCAAAAAAAGAAATATTAAAGAATCAACGATACTGTTATTGAATGAGGACAGGTGCGTGTCGAATTGTTCCGTAGATGTCTGTACAACCTGGTTGCCAATGTTAAAAGAAGAACTTCACAAACTTAACATTGTAAACAAACTTAAAAAACTGTTAACTATATCAACAGTTCTATGTAAATAGTAAGTATCTATCTGGATATTGAATATAACAAACATTCTTAGAGCTGTGTATTTATCGAACACAGCAAAAAAAAAAGATTTTTCAAAAAGGGACTTGAAAAGGAAACGAGATTTCCGAAAAGTAGGCGAAATACTTAATTTCATGTTTTTTACTTATATGTGTTATTTGTTTAAAAAAAGCAACCTCTAACTGATCCTTTGACGTAGAACTCACAGGCGTAGAGGTTATTTCCCAGTAACATACTGGTTAATTGTGATATTTTGTAGACTTCCCGAGCACCAAAAAGAAAAAAATACATGTGGCAGGAAGTCCCAAAGAATTAGCAAAAATTAAGATAATGTTACGAATAACATTTGGACAAAATAACCTTACATTTAAAGCCTCTAATCTAATCGGGGGAGTGACAGACAGTGATGTGTATATTGTGTATGTTCTAAAAGGGGAGTGTGGGTTTAACTTCTTTTGATCCACATCGTGGTTCTACTGTTCAGTAATTTAGGCGCAATTATTTAGTTTACTAAATAATGGTTTTATTCGAGAATATTCCGGAGGCATCAAATAATTGAATAAAAAATCAAAGGGAAGGGTATTTTGTCAAGTAAAATAGAAGGAAAGTTGTACATTATACATTTAAAAAATCGGTAAAGGTATTTACACAAAACTTTCCCCTTTATTTAATCCAGGCGGTCACTCTAAAAAATTATTAATTACGAAACCACATATATGAGAATAATAATCGGAAGGTATTATTACAAAGAAAACCTGATAACTTTTGGTCAAAAAACTATATAGAGTGACCATTCGATAGCAAAAATTCAATATTAAAGAAAAGATGTCAAATATGGAAGGCTTGCGTAAATACCTTTACAAATTTCCAACATGGTTGAATTGTTTTTTAGGTGACCACCCTGTATATTTTTCAATAAAACTATAATAGGTGTATTCCTTGCCAAATGCGTTAACTATGCGTCAAATATTATTGCCATCTGTCATTTTTTCAGTTCCATATCCACGCAGTGGAGTGGACGTATGTAAACTAGTTGTGGTAAAAAAAATTCACTTTTTCTTTGTTTTTTTTTTTTTAAATAGTCTTAGAATGTCATGAAACGTGGAAATTTGAAATTTGAGCGAAAAAAATGTTCTTTCCATCATCTGTTCTATAGAAGTGGTCAAAAATTTTTTGAACATTTTCAAAACATTTTTTCTTAAATAGGTTTAGAATGTCATGAAACGTGGAAACCTTAAATTTGAGCAAAAAAAAATCGATTATACATTCTATACTTGTAAAAATTTTTTTTTTAATTTTATTTTAACAAAATTTTTTCTTTTTGAATTTTTTTTTTTTTAATAGATTTAGGATGTGATGAAACGTGGAAATTTTAAAATTGAGCAAAAAGAAATTTCACATCTTTTTACTGATAAAAAATTTTCAAAAAGTTTTCAAAACTCATTTTTTTTTTCTGAAATAGGTTTAGAAAGCCATGAAACGTGAAAATTTTAGATTTGAGCAAAACGAAATTTTCCACCTTTTACTCTAGGTAATAACAAAAATTTGAAAGAATTTTTCCGTTTGAATATTTTTTTCTGAAATAGGTTTAGAATGTGATGAAACGTAGAAATTTAAACTTTGAGCAAAAAAAAATTTCCCTCACATATTCTATAGTAAAAAAATTTTAGAAACATTTTTCTTTGACAAAATTTTTCTTTTCTGAAATAGGTTTAGAGTGTCATGAAACGTAGAAATTTTAAATTTGAGCAAACAAATTTTTTGCACCTTTTCTTCTAAGTATTAGTAATAAGAAATAATTTCAAAAAATATTTCCTTTTGAATTTTTTTTTCTGAAATAGGTTTAGAATGTGATGAAACCTGGAAATTTTAAATTTTAGCAGGAAAAAAAATTTCCACCATATATATATATATATTATATTCTATGGTAAAGAAATTTTAGAAAATTCTTTAACAAAATTTTCAATTTTAATTTTTTTTTTTATGAAATGGATTTAGAATGCCATGAATGACGAAAATTTTAAATTTGAGCAAAACAAATTTTTCCAACTTTTATTCTAGGCAGTAGTAACAAAAAATTTCAAAAAATGTTTCCATTTGAAATTTTTTTCTGAAATAGGTTTGCAATGTGATAAAACGTGGAAATTTAAAATTTCATTAGAAAAAAAATGTTTCTTTAAATTTTTCTTTTTGAATTTTTTTTTATGAAATGGATTTGGAATGTCATGAAACGTTAAAATTTTAAATTTGAGCAAAAAAATTTCCCATCTTTCTAGTGATAAAAAAATTTTCAAAATGTTTTGAAATATTTTTTTCTGAAATAGGTTTAGAATGTCATGAAACGCGGAAATTTTAAATTTAAAAAAAAATATTTCCATTATTTATTCGATTTAGACGGTCCACCCTGTATATTTTCCAGTGAAAGTTTAACCATTTCCTCGCTGACAGTAGCATCAGCTACCTTCCAAATTTTACTGCTCTCCGTCAAGTAGTTTTTATTTAATGCACCAACAGACAGACAGACAAACATACAGACAGACTGACTGACGGAATTGAAATACCTATATTTTCGTAATCTACGTGATCTGAAAGGTGAAAATTCGAAACAATCTCAGAGGGTGATTTTTTCTCGAATACAATGCTTCCCATCGGTATGCGAGGGAAGTGCCATCCATCCATCCAAGCCTATTTACATAAATACATCAATGCCATATTTACACTCCAATGTGTAGAAATAATTGTTCGTAGAATTTTAGTAATTTAATATTTTAAATCGCCTACCCGGAGGCGGTAATGGAGATGGTTGATGCTAAAACATTTTCTGAGAACCTTTGGTCTCGTACATGCACTAAATAACAATTTCATTAGGTGAAAACTTTAATATTGGAGTGGAGACGGTGGTGGGGATGGCAGATGTCATTAAAAAATCTGCGAACTTGGCTTCTAGTGTATACGTCACAAGTTTACCTACTCTTACTAGCTTGCTTTATTTATTATTTACCAATATTTACTCCTCAACCAATCAAAGAATAAGCTCAAAATATAAAATACTTTCAGATTTTGTTATAATTCGCACGTGTACCAAACTTCAAGTCAATGTCTTCAACCGCCCCAGAGTAATGGTGTGCACAAAAGAAAGTCCCAGACCTGATACACCAATGGATAGAAATGTTTTTCGTTTCGCTCAAAAAAATGTCTACGTTTCATGAGATTCTAAACCTATCTCAACAAAAAAAAAATGGAAATTTCCAGCACTTGAATTACTTAAAATAATTATAGTTAGTAGTCATTATAACAACTGAATATTACTAATTTAGATTTTGAAATATAAAGTAAATTCTTATATTTATAGTATTTTATCCGAACAAAATAGTATATAAACCATTTCTGCATGCGATGCTTAATATTAAACTCTCATAAAATGACCATCATAATGAACACATTATGAAAGTGATTTAAAAGCCTTTGTAATAAATGATGTTCATTAATGAAACAACTAACACGGAAATCAAAAGCTTTTATCCCTGAGTCTCATAATTAATAGGACGAGAACTACTACATAATTAATACGATGAAAACTATTATTGTGTACAGAGCACAGGACGACCATGCAAATAATTAATTTTGGGTGCATTGAAAGTGTGGAAAATATTCCCATGATTAATGTACTAGATATTTAAAGAGGTGATCGAAATTGACAAGCACCTTCGTACTCGGAATAAACGCCGGATATTACTTAGAGACTTTCGACGTCATGAAAATCGAACTAGTTGTCGAATTAAACCATTTGAGAAGAAGTATTAGTGTTTACATGTTGGAGTAACTAATTCAAAATACATCAAGGGGGTATCGTAACAGCAAAGTCAAATTTTACCAGCAATATCACACGTAGTTAGACGCTTGGTTGAAACCAAACCTGGGCAGACTACCGCACTAAATTACTCACGAGTACCTTTAAAAACCACTCGTGAAAAATTGAGTACGAGTACTTGTTTTTGAAGTACCTACTCTAAAAATTGAGTACTTTTGCAAAATTCGGAGGGTAATTCTCTAAAGATGAGTACGAGTACTTCGAAAGATACCAAACAGAAATAGGTAGTTCCTGCAAAGTGTCTGACACGGTATAATAATATAGAACCATTTTTGAAAATTCACCCCCTTTAAACACAACAGTACACAGGTGACTGAATTTTGTTTTATTGTTTCTTATTACCTTGGGAAACTTTTGATATAATAATGGCTGAAATGTTTTTTTGTCCCTTTTCTTTATGACGACTTTTCAATGTCAGTAACACGATAAGATCATATCAAAGTTTCCGTCACCAGTTCCCCAGCTATAACGTAATATATGAATCTCCAAAAAAAATTATTTTATTATCAGTTGTTTTAATAATCCACATTCATCATTACAAATCTGAAATACTACGAAAGTTAACAACTTCTCACACCGCCTGACTGACACTGACTGCCCTGCACACTTGTATGGAAAAAGACAAGCTGAGACTTGCCTGTGTTGCACGTCAGTACTCGTACTTGTTACTTGTCAGTTGTGGCCGCCAAAAGTAATCGAGTACTCAATAATGTAAAGTACTTGAAAATTTCGACTACAGAGTGCCATCCAAATAAAAGTACTCGCGAGTAGTTATTACTAAGTACTTTGGGTACTCAGAATAATTACGAGTCTAATTTACTCGAGTACCGCCAAGCTCTGGTAAGAAAATGAATTAAAATTTAATAACGACAAATTGCCTTTGCTATAACGTTAGTATGTTTTGTGATAACTGTATAGACAAAATTAATTTCAGTTCATTTGTGTAGAATTCGCTATTCTTTGAATATGTTTCAACTTCAATATGAACAGCTAGCCACCAGGTAACATTTAAACTAAATTTTCATGTATTAATTGGTAATTAAGTTCATTGCTTCAAATTATCTTAAAACTATGTGTGTGCTACTTCACTAGACCTAGTCGACCAGCTCGTATTAATTAGTTAGTAATAAGCAAAATGTAAAGAGCCACCAGCTTTAATATTTCAAGGCTTAGTAGCTGTTTAGATTGTACTCATTACTACAAAGGGTAATAGTTTCCCGCTAGTAGATTAACATAACGACAACGCTTAAGTTGTCAATAGTAAATGAAGGAGAACCATGATTTGAATTGTGAAATGTAGTTATACATTGTTGACTTTAGCAGAGTAAACATGCATAGCAGTGATTATTATAAAGTAAAGGCAAACAACGTTTATCGATTTTTACTGCCACGTCTGCCCAAGAGCTCCAAGGTATAGTAAATGAAATCATGAAATATTTTTTTGATTGGTGCAAAAGTAACAGATTAATATTAAACACAAACAGAACTAGCTATTTGCAATTTTACAAAAGACGCGTTCCCACCCTCCCCCCAATTAACTTAACCATAGGAGGTAGTAACATAAATAAATCCACCAGCTACAAATTTTTAGGTTTACAATTTGATGAAAATCTTACGTGGGAAAATCTCATAGATAGCGTATGCAATAAACAGAATTCAGCATTCTTCGCATTGCGAAATTTAAAAAATATTGTATCGAAAACAGAACTAATAAATATCTACTATGGCATTGTCTACCCACAACTAAAATACATGGTTTTATTGTGGGGCCCAGGCACATCCTCTCAAAGGATATTCATACTTCAAAAGAGAATCATAAGACTAATGTTCTCACTAGGGCCACTAGAATCCTACAGAGGAACATTTAGACAATTCAAAATATTGACCTTAACCTCGAGATTCATATATGAAGCAGCTTTATTCGCTCACAAACACTGAAGCAAATTCAATCGCAACCACACCGTTCACAGTCATAACACTCGAAATTCAAATGATATCCTGATAAACAATTAAAATCTGTCAAGCTCCCAAATAGTCCCTGTTACTGCGCTACAAATATTTACAACAAGTTTCCCAAAGTATTAAAAATAATAACCTACATAAGTTCAAAACAGTATTAAAAGAATTCCTAAATGAAAAATGTTTGTACTCACTACAAGAATTTTCTAGTCTGGAGTAATATCGACCTCAATAAGAAGCTCTGTTCATATTAATGTAATGTAAGTCTCCTACAACTGAATACGCGTGCATACATATGTGTGTGTTTATATTGTGTGTGTATGCAAGTCGGTATACGCGTGCATACAAGCATAAGTATATAAATAATGTGAAATTGTATGTTTGTCAAGTAATTGTGTTAGTAATGTTATTGTATTTGTACCATATTTAATGTACTTTTATTAAAATACGATATATATTTTTTGTGCATACCTATGACGCTTCATATCTGTTTTGTACAGCTTCCTTGAATAAAATGTATTTTGATTTTTTTTTATTTTGCTTTTTACTAAAGTATTGAAAAGTTGGGCCTTTGGGGATATCATGTATGGAGTACACAAGCTAGCAACCAGTATAGTATAAGAGCTTGTTAACAAAATCAGGTTTATGAGTATTGCGTCGGATAGTTTGGCGTCACATTCTCATATCCACCGAATGCTAGTCATAATTAAACTGTCAATGAAACATTACAACATTAAGGACTAGGCTAGGCTTATACTTATTCACAACATCTTCACAGACATTTTATGGTCAATGCTATTCTAATTGGCCTTCCTGTGATTTATAGCACGTTTAACAACATCGCGCTATCAGTTGCAGTTGCCTGTTGGCGGACAGCCTAATCGATGTTCATTCCCACCTTCCTTATGGTAATATCATCAGCCCAAAGTTTTGAACCGCGTCCTTGCTCTTTCGTTGTACGTATTTATGCGCACTATGTCTGCCATAGATGTCACCTAATAGAGTGTCAATTAGGGAGGCAAAGGTTGATCAATTTAAAATTTTCTTTTATAGTTTTATTACTTATTTATATACTTCTTTAGTGCTTCCTTCCCACTCTCAGGGTACTTTGGAACAACTCTTGGAAGATAGTTAGATCCTCATCCTGGAAACGACGAGAGAGTAAATTTCCACTTTCCTTAAAGTTCCTACGTTGCTAGTCTCCGTTGTGTAAAATAAGGTAACGTCGTAATTTTCACACTGTAACCGGAACTTAAAAAACCGTAAACAAACTTGTATAAATTTATAATTTAGAAATCATTTCGTGCCTATGACAAAGCCTTTTCGACCATTACTATAAAGGTCACTGTCGTATATTGTCTAAAATTGGAAATATTTTATTACCGTTATTACCATAAACTCATAAACTCCAAAGCCATGAGAAAGTTCGACTGGGTCAACGCCTTTGTCAAATCATTTTATTGGAAATGCCAAATTGCGAGATTAATTACACAATTAACTGAGAACAGGATGAAACAAACGAATGATCAAAGTTAGGGTACCGATAGAATCATAAATGCGATGATAGGTCCGAACTTTCCCCAAAACTTGCTGTACACTAGATTGGATGTGCCAGTCGGTTTTTTCCTTAATTGACAAAAATAGGAATGAATCTAGATGAAAGAAAAAGGGTTTTTTCACCAACTAGGGCAAATTAGCTAGCTTATATATAGAACTGCACATGGCGGCAATTGCCAGGCGAGTACTATTTTGGTACCGAATTTCTACTAGAAGGACGCCACCTTCCAGATAGCCTGAGGGCTCTAAAATGGGACGGACTTTCATTGATTGGTCTATGTTTCTTTGGGGTAGATAACGCCCACTCAACTTAAAAATTGAGCAGGATAATCTCATCAGGAAAGAAAAACACTTTTCCGGACAGCTACTGCTGGTGTGACAACGTCCTATTTTTATTGTGATAATTTTAGTTTACCGGGTCTAGGTATTCCTGTTTTTGAGATTTTGTATTAAAAGTTCAAATTAAACTTTACCTCAGACGAACTGTCGCTGGCAACTGGCGTTTCGTCACTCGTTTTCGTAGTATATTTACCAGAAATAATTGTTTATTTCTTTTGTAAAATATCGTTTAGGTGTTGTTAAAAAATGCGTGTTTCATTTACGTGCTTAGTGAAAATTCCAGTCATCAAGGTTAGATAATTTTAGTGAAGCAGCAGACCTGATAAAGAAAAATGGGGTAAGATTTTAAACTATATATTTTTTTATTTTTTTTTGTTCTTTTTTAATTTTATTTTTTTTTTTTTCACATAAATATCTTTTCTTTTGTTTTCTTGTTGTTTTCTTTTGTATTTCTATTTTTTTCTATCTTTTTTGTTCTTCGTTTTTTTTTTAATTTTATTATTTTTTTTAAATTTATTTTTCTACTGTTTTTTTTGTCTGAGAATTAGAAGTGACTGGGATACTGAACGACTAGGGGTTCATCTAGTCTCAAGCACATACTGACTGAACCTCGGAAAGAATGGTTAAATACACTGGGAAAAAACATTAGGACAACTTACAAACTAGTAACATAATTATTAATTCTTATATTTTTACATCAGTTGTATTTTTATATTTAAATTTTTTATGACTGTCAATTAATTTACATATTTCTAAATTGTTTGATTATAAAAGTCGCTCGTTAAATTCATAATCTTCTCTAAAACTCGAAACTAAAAAAAAACTTGTCTCTATAATGTTTTTTACCTAAATAAGTTTTGTAAATACTGACAGATTTTCAGTCGGTGGCTATATTTCCTTTGTATTAAGATAACTTTCTATACATTATACATTTTATAAAGAAATAGCTGTGTCAGTTTATTATACATAGTTTAAATTCAAGTAAATTACGATATTGTCAGAATTCAAGTCAACTTGCGCTGTTCCTAAGAATTTCAATTTACTATTTCCAAGAAGACGAATAAGTCTATTCTCGTAACTAGTTTTTTAACAAATTGCTTGTCGCCGAATAAGTACGTAACTTACAAACGTTTTTCTGCAAAAGTTCGTCCCAGTTAATCTTGTTCCATCCAAAGTTTTCCGGGAGCACCTACACCTTCAGCACTATTAAATGTAACATGTGCAGTAGGTTAGTTCGAAGTAACTAAATAGTTAGTAAAAGACGAAACATGTCTATTACAATAATTATACGGAACGTTAGCCGTCCTTATTTAAATCCCAATTAAAATTAGTCTGTAGGTTCAAGTAACTTGCTTTACTTAAACCTTTATACAAACTTATTATATTCACTCTTTCCTAATTTGCAGTTTAAAGCGCATATAACTTTAAACTATTACTGAAACATTTAAAATTCAACTACGTAAAGTTCTATTTTAGTATAAGTACAGTGAGCGGATAAAATGTTGCTTTATACCCGCTTAAGGTGAAGCGAGGTAAATGTTTCAGTATTTAAAGATAAAGTTTTGATTTTACTAAAAACACAATAACAAAGATTAAATAGTGTAAATTAAACGAGTGCTTTGATTAATGAATGCATATAGTATCTAATTCAACATATTATTGGATATAGCATACTCATATGCGCAAAAATAGAACTAATTATTATCTACTACTTAGAAATCGTAATGAAAGGAAGCTGACACAAAGAAGTAATGGACATTTTTGCGCAAAGAAAAAGCATTTTAAGCTTACAAAGGAAACAACAGTGGTGAAACTGCAACTGCACATATGCAATGTATTCAGCAGCAGTAGAAGCTTTATCCAATATTATACTGTGGCTTGTGTGCTGTATATTTGGGATTTTCTACCGCGGCTTGTAATATTTTCTGTATACTGTTTATTTCATCATAATATCAATTATTCAAATGGGTATCTAAAAATTACAGAGAGTAGTATATTTTACATTTATATTTTTACCACACTACGGTGAAATAAAAAAGGCTATGTGTTTTACGTGCCTGTGTATGTATATGTGGCTATGTAAACGGATGTAAATGTTTTTCGGTTTTCGAAATTTTTTTTTAAATTTTTCCTGAAAGATATAGCTAAAAGTTCGTTCTATATATTAAACATATTAATTAACTACAACATTAAATAATATGTTACTTATTAACTAGTCTTTCCTTCAGTAAAAATATACGTTTATAAGCATCTTTGCTCCATCTAGTGAATGGTAATTATAAGGGAATATGGTTATTATAACAATAATATTGGACTAAAGTAGGTCACTTTGATCACGTATGTCAAAATAATATTATGTTAGTTAAATACTTAAGATTTTGTCCCATATTAGGTTAATTATTCAAACACAGTATATAGCACAAAATGTGTTCACTACTATTAGACTAGGTCATGTACATCAATATGATGCGGAAGCTCTTACTAATTTAGAATCGCCAATGATTAACCTCCACTGAGTCATAGGCATTACAATTTATGAATTAAGTGAATAACATTCAAAGTGGAATTCTTGTTAGGCAATAATAATAATTTTATGCTGCTGTTCTTACAGTCTGTATAAACAAAATTTTTGCACTGAAGAGCAACATTCTACAGCAGTTGTGTTGTTTATTTCATTAGAAATCATTTTTTTTTATTGTTACATTTGGAATGGGCTTACCAAAAAAAAAGACTTTTCTTGAAGAAGGGTTAGAAAAGAAATAATTATCTTCTAAAGGGCGATATAAGTTTGTATCATAAAATATGAAATTATTAATTTTTCGTCATAGAGTAAACTGCACGCGATAATGTTCTATTGACTTTTATTTTCGTCTTGAAATAACTGTTTTCGTGGCTATCATGGATGTTACTAAAAAGAAACAACGCTCTATGTATTTAGAAATCTTGTCGAAAATTAACATTTTCTTAGTTATTTGCATTAAATGAATTTTATTAATGTCAGCATTCTTTTAAATACCTTCTCATATCGAAATATGTCTCCAATACTCCTCGTATTCATAAAAATATTCAACAGACTTGTACATATATGTTTATTATACATACATATTTCATTAGTGTCAGTATTCACAAAAGTGGACTCGGGGTTGTAAACCCAGGTTTACTGTGCTTTTTGTTTATTATTTTATGTTGAATAGTGATTCTCTAACTAACTTGGCATCATAAAATTGAAAATGTTTAAAACTTATTTTATTTACAAAAATTTAACAAGAGAATGGGCAACAATTATATAATAAGTTCAATGAATAAACGAAGAGTGTAATGTTCACTCTGGTTCTCAATACATATGAAAGTTCTATCATAAGAGACTTCAGGGTATTGGTTGTTTATAAGAAGCTTCTTGATGAAAAATGTCTTAATGTTTAATAATTTTATGTTTATATGGTGAATTTACCAGAATCAGTAATAATATTATTGAATGAGGACAGAAGTGTATCGTATAGGTGCCCTGCGAGCGTCACCTCTGGCGGCTCTTAGAAGCTTCTTAGAATTCAAATTCTATACAAATTTTCGTCCGAAGTTTTATACTTACTTATTGAATGTCTCTGCTACTACAAAAAGTTTCACTTTAAACAACTGAGACAACTGAAATTTATCATTTGTTCGCTGTAGACAGCAATTGGAAAAAAATGTGAGTATTCAGTACTGAGAATATATTAAGAAAAAATCTCCGATTTTAAGATACACACACGGATTCTATTACACATTTCTGTTGAATCTAAACATTATAATGAAAAAATGAATATGGCTTATTGAAAATAGATAGCTTTAATTTGCAATTTTATTCATATGTCCAAGCTAATTCTGGGTCATATGCGAGAAATTTGAAATCAAATTTTTATGAATTATAAAATAAAGGAAGCCAACCAGATCTGTTACATTAACGAGTATATTTCAAGATAGACAATATAATAAAGTATATTCCAACGGAGAAAAATAATTGCCTTTGTTTTTCAATATATGAAACAATTGTTATGATTAAAATATATAGTATTATACAGTAATGACAGCTGCATCTTTGCTATGCAAAATATGTTTTCTTCATTACGATCCGATTATATCTTCAAAAGTTATCAATGCTTTTGTATCTAAATGTGAGGAAAAAATCATTCGTACTTGTGCTCATAACACCATTTTGATTCTTATTTTATGCTAGGGGCGTCCTATGTACGAAATTTGAGAAGGCATTTTCTTGTAGAATTTTATGCTCTAATTTTTCATCTCCATGATAGTTTTTGTATTTTTCGTATTTTAAAAGTTATATAAAAAAAATGTTTCTTAGGTATGACTCCACTTTGTTTCCTGTTCCACTCACAGCGGCCTTGACAACTCTTTAGTATAATTCTCTACTAATAAATTCGTACCAAAAAAATTTAAGTTATCATAAGGATTATTTTCCCGAGCTTTTGCAACTACTTTCTTCCTGAAAATTGGGCTACAACAGTTCTATATAACTAGAAAGTGTCTACGAATATTAAATACAGGGTATTCCTTAATGACGTGTTAATTCTTGAGGGTGTGATTCCTTATGACTTTTTATGAAGAAAAGTTCATTTGAAAATATGTCCGCAACGGCTTCAATTCTTTGGTACAGGGTGTTGAATTTTTTTTTTTTAATCGTTATTTTTTAATATCTCAGAAAGCATTTTAGATAATATTTTCAATCTCGGTATGTGTTAATAGGATATAGAACCACATATTTTAATTAGAAAAATTATTTTATCGCTTCACCAGTATGGGAGCATGTCGTCTGATATTTTTTACCAAAAATGTGGTACGTCACTAATGTACCGACAGAAAAACGCAAGAGACCGTTTTCATGTAGAATTGATCAGGCTAATCAGGAAAAATATCAACATGGAAAAATGTCAGTGGCGTACCACTTTTTTGGTAAAAAAACATCAGGGGACATGCTCGCAGGGACGCCACTAGTGGAGCGATAAAATAATTTTTCTAATTGAAATATGTGGTTCTATATCCTATTAACATAACAAAATTGAGAATAATATCTAAAATACTTTCTGAGATATTAAAAAACAACTATTAGAAAAAACAATTTCAACACCCTGTAGCAAAAATTTAAGCCGTTGCGGACATAAGTTCATATGAACTTTTCTTTATAAAATGACCTAAGGAATCACACTGAAATATTAGCACGTCATTAAGGAACACCCCGTATAATAAACATATTTGTGGAGCTGTGTATGTAACATACTAACAACACAAAAGATTTTCCAAAAAAGCACTTTAAGATAAGAAAATAATAGGTTTCCGAGAGGTCTGCGAAATACTTCATTTCAGTGTTCTTATTATTATTCGATTCATTTGCCAAAAAACGTCCTCTAACTGTTCCTCTGACGTAAAATTTATAGGAGCCAAATTATACCTAAGTAATTGATTCTTCGAACGTTATTTGGAAGTAATGAAATTTGGAGCAGGAAGTCCCAAATAGAGAAGTAGAAAAATGTGTTCAGAAACATATGCTTTGTTCTATGAATGTATAATAGTTGAGAAATTCTTAAAGCATTTAAGTGAAGTTACGAAAGAACATTCATTTTAGCCATCTATACCTCATCTTATAGAAATAGTCAAAAATAATAGTACCTATATTATTTAACGAGCGGTAATGTGGTAATGACCCATGCAGATAAAGTTTGCAGCGCGAGCTATAGGCGAGTGCTGTAAATCAACAAGTGTGTTATTACCGTTATCGCAAGGTGAATAATATGCCTTATATATGATTATAACAATTAATATTAGCATAAGAGTTCATATTCAACCTAATTTATCATATTTGGCAGTCATTGACTTGACAACGTCCAAAATATTCAAATATATCAAATCATCTTCCTCACTTCAATAATAATGGATCATATTTTATTTTGCACGTTACATCAATTAGACAGGCTAGGCATGGAGCTAAAGGTGATTAACTGTATGCAGTGAGTTATAATAAAACAAACTGTGTCCGTCTAATTAAAATTTGTATACATAAATAACATAAAATTTTGATGATTGAACTAGTATGCAAAACACGCTATAATTGGCTGTGACGTGACCGGTTTTATTAATGATTTAAATTGCGTTTAAATAGTGGTAAATACATAATATTACTCGCTTTATTTACGTTTGTGACTAAATAAGTAATATCTAATCCAAGATTTGTAAAACCCACTACTGGAAATTTATCTGATCTAAAAGTGTTTTGTTACTGTCACTAAAACTAAAATCACCACTTAGATTTCATTATAAAATGGTAAGACTCTGCAAAATAATACGTGGATATAATACACAGTGACGTTATTTACTGACAATGCAACTGATGACGTCATTATTAAGCTGTGATATGATGTAGTGTCTTTAGAGGTAAAATTTCAATTCAAAATTAAAATGGCTTATTTTATGGTATTACTCGACTGATTGTCAAAATTCAAGCGTATCAAACCATTGTATTTTGTTCACACTTAGAGAATTTAATGTTTGTGATAACACCTAATTGCTCTTATTTTTAGAACATCTGGAACGACAAGAATCATGATATTTTTGGATAATAATATCATAGTTTCTATAAATTGTATCTAAACAATTTTGAAATACAAGAGAATACGCTAATTACTTGCTGAAAATAAAAATAATTTTTGTCTATAATTTGGAAGGAAACCTCATAGATACTATAATTAAATTTCCATTTGCTCAAATGCGTTCTTTCCTTGGGTTAAGAATGTAATTTAAAACAAAAGGTAACTATTAAGTGAAAGGAAACGATCCTTTCACAAATTGAAAATATGGGAAACCCATTCATTATCTTGATTTCCAAATCTGGGCTAGCTAGGGTTATTAACCAGCCTCGTGATGACTGATAATATTATAGGCCTAACAAAAGACTAATGCAGTGGCAGAAACATCTGAAACAAGAGGGAATTAATCTCGAGCTTTCTGTGGCATGTAATTTTGTAGACAATCTGTCTCAAAAGACGGGCCCATATTTGCGGACAGAATCGGTAATTTATTTCTAGAGTCAATTGAAAGAGGAAAGTTTAGTTTTAGATTATCTAAAATTCAAGTAGTTGTGATAACCGCACTACTCCAGCGTTGCCAACCAAGAGTAAATATTTGACTTGTATTGTCCGATGATTAAATCGACTTAGATTAGTGTATTTAGTATTATTTTGATTGCTTAAAAGTACAGTCTTATCCATAAATTGAGTTTCTGTTGTATTAATTTACCTGTTCCAATATATTTACGTATTGAGATCTATTTTACTTCCACATCCAAAAGTTGAAAGCATTAAATTTATTTTTTGTTGAAATGGATTTAAATGTCATGAACACGTCGCGGGGTGAGGTACGGTGCCGGTTTCAGTGGTGAGATCTAAATCGGCGAAGTTAAGGCAAGTCGGGTGAGTCCGTCACTTGGATGGGTGACCGTATCTCATTTCGCCGTCCTGGTTAAGTGGAAGAGTAACATTAGCCGAACTACGCCAGAATGTCAAAATAAATAAGACAATTAAAAAAAATATCGAGATTTTAAGTTTTAACGAAAACATTTCTGTCTGTCTCTCTCTCTCTCTATCTCTCTGTCTGAGCTATTGGCCTATAGTTTGGTGCACTTGTGTATTATAACGAGATCTGGAACTAGATTATATTTTAAGCTTACTCCGACGAAGAGTTGGAGAGGGGAAATAAAGTAATGGAAGATGGTGGAAGTTCAGAAACTTGGGATATAGTGTACATACTAGAAAAAAAGGCCTCAAATTTTATCGTAGCATTTTCCACCCGCCAACTACTACCCCCGCTCCATGAATAAAATTGATACATTGACTTGAAATTTGGTACAATCATAACGATATATGGAATTAGATTATATTCTGAGATGATTCCGTTGAAAGGCTGGAGTTGAAATTGGGGTAAATAAATAAAGCAATCTAGTAAGAGTCCAAAAACTTGGAAGTTGGTGTATATACTAGAAGCAAAGATCTCAAATTTTCCTATTACATCTGCCGCCCGCACCAACACCCTCACTCTATTATGTTAAAGGTGTTATTGTGTACGTGGGCAAGAATTGTGGATGTGGAAGTAGTGATTCTTTAGGCAGCGGCCTTTTAAATTTTATTACTTCTGAAAAATGGAATAAAGAAATAACTGGTCCTGAGAATGCCGATAAAGTTTGGCGATACATCGACTATTTAAAACAGTCGTTTTCTTTGTATCTACTTTCCTACATCAGTCCAATCTTTGCCATCAGAATTACAACACAAACCGTCAATCCCTAACTGCACTTAAAAGTCTATATGTATCATTTTAAAATATATTTTTGTCATACTCAATCACTGTTAAATTAATGTCATAAAACTGTTGAGGCACTGAGAACTTTTATCGAACAATATAGGGGAAACTGGAACTCACATTTTTTTGTTATTTCGGCTACGAATTGCATAACCCGTAGGATGTGCACATTGTGGACTCTATACTCAATCAGCGTAACAGCCATCAGTCTCGCTAATAAAAGTCATTTAGTCGGCGCGAAACATTGTAGGTTCCCGTGGAGGCCTATCCGATGCAACCGAGCACGATTTTTTCGGATCGGCGGTTTCCGAGATAACCCGCTTCCTTCTATCCCTACCACTAACGAGTAGCACGAGTTGGGATTGAGGCGCGTGTAAATTGTGGCTGGGTGACAAGTGATTGGGGAAGCTAGGGGTTACTCCATATTCATATCCTGTACTCCAAACTACAAGGACTTCAATATTTTCACGATTTATTGGCATTTATGTACTTTATTATATACAGAGTGTTCCCAAACTCCCGGAACGGTCACTTATATCGCAAACTGCTAATCTTTTCGGGACTCACACAAAAACGCATTTAAAGATTTTAAAAAACCTATCCAATAACACCAAAGTTGACTCCCCCCTACCCCCTCTGCAAAGGAGGAGGGGGAAATTTTGTGAACGAGAACCCCCATTTTTATTAAAGAAACGGATTGTAAGACTGAAATTACGTAAGATTCGTCTGAAACATTTTTTTGAATTCGCTACAGGTGGCGCTGTAATCGCAAAAAATTAACTTAAGGGCGTAAGTTCGAAATAATGGGTATACACCGGAAACAAAAAACACGTGTTTAATAATTTAAAAAAAACCTATCCAATGACACCAAAGGTGACCCCCATCCCCCTGTTCAGAGGGGGGAGGGGGCAACTTTGAAAAGTTAAATGGAAACTTTCGGTTAGGACTTTGCCAAGAAAAAGGTGGTTATCAATTTGAGCAGGAAGAAAATTAAAGCTGGTTTGAGACAACGTAACTCATGGTATATGAGCTAGCTAAAATAAGCACCACGTTGTTAGAAAAAATGGGGGTTTCCATTTAATTTTTCAAAGTTGCCCTCTCCCCCTGCACAGGGGATGGGGGTCAACTTTGGTGTGATTGGATTGGTTTTTTTAAATATTGAACACATGTTTTTTGTTTCCGGTGTAAACCGATTATTTAAAACTTACGCCTTTAAGTTAATTTTTTGCGATTATAGCGCCATCTGTAGCGAATTCAAAAAGATGTTCCAGACGAACCTTACGTAATTTCAGCCGTAAAATCCGTTTCTTCAATAAAAAAATGGGGGTTCCCGCTTGATTTTTCAAAGTTGCCCCCCTACCACCCTGCAGAGGGAGGTGTGGGAGTCAACTTTTGTGTCATTGCATAGTTTTTTTTTAATATTGAACACGTGTTTTTTTGTTTTCCGAAAAGATTAGCAGTTTGCGATATATTTGACCGTTCCTGGAGTCTTGGGACACGCTGCATATGGGGGTAGTCTCCACTCCATTGTGGGGGTCTTTTTGGATAAGAAGTGAAAGAGGTAGCACGGGGTAACTCTAGATTCATATCATGTACTCCAGACTACAAGAACTTCTACATTTTTCACGATTTACTATACTTCATTTTTGTGTGGGGGCTGCTTTCATCCCGTTATGAGGGGAAGTTTTGAGTCATTATTTAGAAGCTTGGCTTCTAAATACAAAACATATACTTTTATCACAATTTATTTGCATTCATTCATTGTATCCTGACGTATTTGGTGGTTTTACTCTATTTTTGAGGTTATTTTAGGCTGTAGCTCAAAAGTTTGGGAGTATTCGACCTTTTTTAATACCAGATTCGTGATCACCGCATCGATTTTTATAAGAATACATAGGTTTGATTTAATACTCAGAGACTGTCGTTTTTGTGGACCTGTGTAATCTATCTCTTGTAGTAAAAATAAAAATGATATAGACAGACTGCATACTTCATCTCAGTGGTGCCACTTAGGTGTGAATTATGCTGGGTTCGAGGAAAATCATAATCAGATAGGTATTCGTCGGTGGTTGGGGTCAACTTCTAATAGTACAAATATTTTATGTCTCCACACAATATTATGCACGTAAAATCATAACAGCGTGGTATTTCTCGGACTTGTCTCAAGAAGGGCCAATGCTATCACAATATGCGGGCTTCCGGCTTCAAAGGATACAGGTTTACCCCCGGGAAGAGGTTGGGTCGAGATCCGAGAATGTAGAATGTAGTATAATGACATTATGTAGATATATTACATCTTTTTTACCGACCTCAAAAACAAGGTTTTCAATTCGGTTGTTGTTCCTATGTCCTCGCGTCGTATGCATTCTAATAAATTCAAGACTACTGTACGATTTGAATACAGTTTTCTCTAATGCGCTGAAGAATACAAACCAATTTATCATGATCAGAAAATACAAAGGTAGACAAGAAATAGAAATAAAAATTTTAAAAGGTTTCTAAACCCGGATCCTCCGCCATTTTATAGAATTAATATACAAACCCTAATAGTTGCTATTTTTCATCAACACACTTTACAAATATTAATTTTCTTGAAACTTTTGATAACTTAAAAGAATTTGAGCATTTCTGTTGCTCCGCTGCGGATGCCAGAGAAACCTACTTTACACTGATTTAACATAAATCACTTTTGAATTGAATTGTTATTGTATTTCGCACTGAATGTCATAAGTATTGCTATGAAGCTTTCAAACATTCTCTCCTCATCTACACGTATGCTGTGGGTGGTTGTACGTTTCTTGGCATATGCTGCATGCGTACATGCGCATATAGCGACCCTAATCTATTACTTCCACATCCACGTAGTGGATTGGAAGTATAGTAATGTAATGAAGCATTTTTATAGTGTGGAAATTGCACCCGACACCGCCGTCTATTTCTCTATTTAGGATATAAGTATTTTCTAATACCGGTATTGGGCGTAATTTCTAGTGTGGAAATTACACCCAAACCCACCGTCTATTTTTGTATTTTAAATATTAATATTTTATACTGTCCAGACAGAGCATAAATAAGTAATATACTTTCATTTAGCAAGTAGACATACACGCCGCTAGATGGAGCACTGTCTCCATCACTGACACTATTGGCTTCACCGTTAACGAATGCTTGGCCCAGCCAGCCAAATAATTAATTATTAGCCCGGGTCCATTCATTTGGACCGTTACCAGGCTAATTGGAAACCGCCGTCTCATAGGAGAGAGAGAGTAAGTAAAACCGACCGTAAATAAGCAGCTTGGCTGGGACTAAGTGCCATCCGTGTACTAATCCCGGTTTGCTCCGCCGTGTGTCTGGGAAGATACATTGGTTGGCAACAAGTCTCGTGTTTGCCCTCTGGCCTGGTTGCGTCGTCTGGAGGACAAGCGAGCACTTGGGAAGCTTGGGGCTTTCTGGTCTGGGTGCGTCGACTGGAAAGTCACAAAGCCTTCTAGCACACCGAAGTATCATCCCCGACCAAATACCGCCTACCGGAGTGAGCCAGTGTGCAAGTTGGGAAACTTTCCGCTGGTAACAGGTCTCGTGTTTGCCCTCTGGTCTGGTTGCGTCGTCTGGAGGACAAGCGAGCACTTGGGAAGCTTGGGGCTTTCTGGTCTGGGTGCGTCGACTGGAAAGTCACAAGGACATCCACCAGCGCAAAGTAGCGCCCGTGAACCTCGTTGGTTTAATCTCTCCTTTGGGGTGATTACACCGACAAGGAACCGTGACCGGAAGTGTGTACTAACCTTAGGCTCTGCGCCTTAGCCAAGTTGCCCGAGTATTTGTTTACTATTGTTTATTGTGTTTTTGCTTTCCTCCGCCTGGTATCTGCTCTGTCCGTTTTATACCGATAGTCGTTACTCCGACTTACCGTTCCGTTTCTCTAAGTTCGTATCCTGCTTGTAACCGCCCTCTTGCTTCGCCACCGTCACCGTTAACCGTAGTAGTTATAGGTTAGGTATATTTGTAGATATTAGGATTTTTATTATAATAAATATGTATATTATTTAAACTGTGCCTTTTACTGTGTGTGTGTGAAGCCTGACATCCCTAGACCCCTGGACATACCGTGTCTCCTCTGACGCTATCCCAGCCCTACCGAAACAGGCTGTGTTAAGAGGCTAGCGTGGGTCCTTTACACCACGAGAAAAATTGTAAAGGTGGCGCCCGAGCTTACCGTAACCGCACCGAGCTCGAGTGCCAAAGTGACGCCCCTTCACTCAACCGACGAGTGAACGTAACGTCACATACTTTGGCGCCCGAACAGGGACCGTAAATAGGGAAAGTAGTTTAGACTTCACATTCGGCAGTCACCGAAAGCAACCGAATTCTCCAAATAGACACCCATAGGCGTGTGAGGTGTCATTTTCGACTAAACCGAGCACGAGGAACCGATTCCGACTACTGCCGAACCGCTCCGACCGCTCCCGAGGGCGTTATTAACCATTTAATAACCCCTTTGGGAATTTTTCCGCACCAGAGGCAGTTTCTGTGGAGTTGACACACGAGGAGGCTGCACTTTTAGCAAAAACCCGAACTCCGACCGAACACTTCCGAAGTCCGCCGAAGGTACCCGAACACACAAACTATCGTGTGGGGTATCGTTTTCAGGGTAATCAGACCCAAGGAATCGATTGGTGACGTTTGCAACCGGATCCGACCGTCCGTTCCGCGGAAAAGTGTGCTACAGCCAAGTTACGGGTCTGAATTGAGTAGGGCCCATACTAGGTGATAAACAGCACCCCGACACACCTTCTGCACCGACTTTTACCGACCGCCCGGATTCTGTCCGGAATACCTGACCACTCCGGAGACTGGAGTTACTAGGCAAGTGACCCCTCATTTAGCAGTAACTCAAGGACGCTGAATCGATTGCCGCTGGTTTCGTCACGATCCGACCGTCCGTTCCGGAAAAAAGTGTACCCTGGAGAAGGGGAAAGCCGAAACCAGTTAAAACCGATAGGAATCAGTTGTCCGCACCACCAGACACCGTCTAAATCGACCCTCACCGGATTTTGCCCGGAGTTCTAGAAACTCCGGTGACAGTGGAGATATAGCTTGTGACCCCTCTTGGAATAGTAAATCGAGTGCGTAGAATCCAACGGAACTACTCTCGACTCGATACATCAAGCCGTTTAGGAGTTAGCAGAGGACACTTGGTCCTGGGCCACCGTAGTGAACAGACCACTCTGGGATACCGCTCAGACTGTTCACTGACAGCCTTTGGCTATTGTTACCGTTCCGCACACTTCATAGTGAGCTACCGTTACGATAGGATCTCTCTGAGACATCGCTCAGACCGCCCATTGTTACCTGTTACTTCTTACCGACCGTTACCGTTTACTACCACCCCGTGGTAGAAGAAACCACGAAAGATGTCCACCGAAGAAGATCAAAAAGACGTGAACATAGAACCGACCGAGGATACCGCAACCACCGAAGGAATAGAAAACCGCCTCAGCTGGATATATAAGCTGAGAAAAGAACAGCTGGACGTCGAATTAGGGAAATTCCGTCTAGACCTTTCAGGCACTGTGGATGACAAGAAGCGCCGCCTAGTAAAATTCATCAAAGACGGCTGTACCTCGCCATTGCCACAAGTCACCAGACCGGTCTTTCCGCTACCAGCACCACCGCCACTAACTCTAACCATACCGACTACTGTACCGTCTTCATCCGCTCAAACAGTGAACAGGACATTAGAACCGCTGAACATCCGTAAATGGGGTATCCAGTTCAACGGGAAAGGAGACCCCGCTGCCTTTCTGGAAAGAATAGAGGAAGTGTGCTCATATACTGAAATTCATCCGGCACAACTGTTACCTGTACTAGCAGAATTATTACAGGGACCCGCCTTGCTTTGGTACCGAAACAACCGCTCGCACTGGAGAACCTGGGAAGATTTTACCACCGAATTCCGCATCTTTTACTTCCCTGTGAACTATCAGGAGGAGATAGAAGCGCAAATCAGCCGCCGCCTACAGCGACCAGATGAACCTGCAGGTACATATCTGACCGATCTCCAAACACTCATCCGCCGACATGGAGATCTTACTCCGCAGCAGGAACTCCGGTGGCTTTACCGAAACTTACTTCCCGATTATAGGCAGTACATCCCGAGGTCCGGACTAACCAATGTAGCCGCTTTGATCGCCGCAGTCAAAGAATTTGAGTCGCTGCGTCAGGAAGTACAACAAGTCTACCGTCCTAATAATGCCCCGCCACGCTTGACCGTCACACCACCAGCAGCACATCCTAAACCGTCACCGCCAAAACCGGAAAAACCACAGTCGCCACCACCGCAATTGGAGCATCATATGACCGGAAATAACCACCAGAATACAAGAAGGTCAAGGGACCCAGCTCCACCTGTGAACCGAGAGACAAACCGCGTAGACAGGCCATCAACCTCCGCTGGCACTGCTCCCATAAACGGAGGCACTATCTGTTGGAGATGTGGAAGAACCGGACATTTCCGCAGCCAATGCCGTTTCCCACCGAAGTTATTTTGTTCCCGTTGTGGGCGACCTGGCACCATGACAAGAGATTGCTCATGTCCCAGGTCGGAAAACTAGTCAGGAGTTGTACCGTTCCGAAGCCGGTGCAGCTCCGTAATACTGCCACCTCGCCAGAAACCGTCCCCAAAGATGACCGACCGCACATCCAGGTGACTATGTATGGCCACATCTTTTCCGCATTATTCGACACTGGAGCCGTCCGATCCTACGTAGGAAACCGTGTGAAGGAGTTGAGCCACCAACTAAAAATACCGTCCGTCCGCTTAACCGCCCCGTCTGCCCAGCTAGCCGATGGAAAATTGGTAACAATCGACGAGTCCTACGACTTAGAGTTTGTAATAGCCGAAACTCCATTTTGTGGACGACTGTCCTATTTTCCGAATTTGTCATCAGACATTGTACTAGGAATGGATATCCTACGTACGCAGGACTTTACGATCCACCTACCTACGACAACCGTTTACCTGAATAACCGCCCCGTTTCATCTTCACTTCCGAACAGTCCGTTGGGAGGGATAGCTCTCGCTCTATCACAGAGTGAGGAGGCAAAACTTCAAGAGTTCTTAGATACCGAACTGCCCAGTTTTCAGGACATATCTGGAACCACGAAATTAACCCAACACCATATCCGGCTCTCACAACCGGAGCCGATTAAGCAACGATACCGTCCGCAGAACCCAAGGATGCAGGAAGTCATCAACAAGGAAGTAGACGAAATGCTGGCCAACGGCATTATAGAACCGTCTAATAGTCCGTGGAGTTCACCAGTAGTTATCGTCCGTAAAAAGGATGGGAAACCCAGGTTGTGCATAGATTTCCGGAAGGTGAATGAAGTCACCGAGAAGGATGCTTATCCGTTGCCGTACATCAACGCCATCCTAGACAAACTCCGCAAGGCTCGGTACATCTCAAGTATCGATCTGAAACAAGGATACTGGCAGATACCGCTGTCTGAAGAAAGCAAGCCGATTACCGCGTTTACCGTACCGGGAAGGGGTCTGTTCCACTTCCGAGTGATGCCGTTCGGACTCCATTCCGCCCCTGCCACCTTCCAACGCCTACTGGACCGCATAATCGGGCCCGACATGGAACCCTATGCATTCGCCTACCTCGACGATATTATTGTTCTAGGTGAAACTTTCGAGGGCCATCTGCAGAATCTACGAGAAGTTTTCCGACGGTTAAGGATTGCAAACTTGCAACTTAACCCCGAAAAGTGCCAGTTCTGTAGGAAGACACTAAAGTACTTAGGTCATGTAGTAACCTCAGAAGGAATACAGACCGACCCGGACAAAGTGGAGGCAATTGAGAAATTCCCCACCCCCCGGAACGTCCGAGACATCCGCCGATTCCTTGGTGTTGCCTCCTGGTACCGACGCTTTGTACCAACCTTCTCCGAAATTGTGACGCCGCTGACCCGATTGTTAAAGAAAAACCACCGTTTCAAGTGGACCGACGAACAAGAACAGGCTTTCAAGAGATTAAAGACTTGTCTCACCGAAGCCCCCGTACTGACTTGTCCTGACTTCGAGAAACCGTTTACTCTCCAGACCGATGCATCCGACCAAGGCCTTGGCGTAGCTCTGACCCAGGAAATTGAGGGTCATGACAGGGTAATAGCTTACGCCAGCCGCACACTGTCCTCAGCCGAGAAAAACTACTCCGTAACGGAACGAGAATGCTTGGCCATTGTCTGGGGAATAGAGAAGATGAGACCGTATCTGGAAGGATACCGCTTCACCGTACTGACCGATCACCAATCTCTGCGATGGTTACACTCTATCAAGAGTCCGACCGGCCGTTTAGCTAGATGGAGCGTATTCCTACAGCAATACGACTTCGAAATTAAGTACCGTAAGGGAGCCCTAAACCGGGTAGCCGATGCACTGTCCCGCCAACCGCTAGACCGACCTCTTCCCGAGTCTGAAACCAACGAACTATGTGCCCTGGATGAGGCACCAAACTGTTCATGGTATCAACGGAAGAAAACTGAAGTCGAACGGAACCCAGAAGCATTTCCGGATTACTGTGTACGTAATAACCGGCTGTACCGTCACTTCTGGGATTCCAGTGATCTACGTGAACCAGATTTGTCTGATCCGTGGAAACTATGTGTTCCTACAACGCTCCGCCGCACCGTTCTACAGGAGAACCATGATGCTCCGTCCGCCGGACACATGGGGATCGCTAAAACCATTGCCCGAATAGCTCAGAAGTACTATTGGCCAGGGATGTTCCGTGACATCGCCAGATATGTACGTAGCTGCATGCAATGTCAGCGATACAAAGTCTCCCAGCAGCAGACACCAGGAACCATGCAACCGTCCGTCAGTCAACAACCGTGGGAAACCGTCAGCACCGACCTAGTAGGACCGCTGCCCCGATCTAGTAAAGGGAATAACTACCTAGTAGTTTTTCAAGATCGCTTTACGAAATGGATTCAGTGCCGCCCCCTACGAAGTGCTACTGCCCGTACCGTCAGTCAGGCACTCTACGACGAAGTCATCACTCGCTTTGGTTGCCCCCGTATTGTCATTACCGACAATGATAGCCAATATGACAGTCGAGTATTCCGATCCTTACTGGAAGAGTTTGGAATCCAGCACCGTCTGACACCACCGTACACCCCACAAGCAAACCCAGTCGAACGAGCCAACCGTACCATCAAAACCATGATAGCCCAGTACTGTGAGCTGGACCACCGAAAATGGGATCAGCAATGGAACGATCTCCAACTGGCTATCAACAGCTCGAAACACGAGTCGACAGGATTCTCGCCAGCGTTTTTGAACTTTGGCTGTGAGATGTCTTTGCCGAAAACAATTTTCCAAACCGAGACTGGGAATACCGCCGAACCGTCCGAGGAGAACAATATACCGCCAACACATACCGACCGCCTGAAAAAATTACAAGAAGTGTTTGAGCTGGTCCGTAACAAGTTAGCACAAGCCCGCGCCACACAAGGCCGGTATTACAATCTACGCCGTCGAAAAGTCCGTTTACAAAGGAGAGGTGCCGCCATCTCGCCTACCGACAGCACCGAGGAGAGAACCCGGGGAACCACCTCGAGGAACACTGGTACCACCAGTCCGCCCCGTATCCGCCGCCGCCCATCCCAGGGCAGACAACCCGTGCTACGTACACTTACTTAACTGTCCGGCTTCCACACCAACCCGACCGACGAGGACGAGCTCTTCACCTCGTCCACGGACCGTTGCCCCTAAAACCCAGGGGGTGTAGTGTTACATGTTCCCTCCAGCCCGTCAAATCGACACCATGTCCCGGGGGATACAATGTGACCTGTTACTCTAATGGGGTTCAAAAGACGCCCACCGCTGTTCACCGGGATGCACCGTACCCAGGATTTTGCTTTTCTTTTCAGTGTACCTGGTTTACCTTAAGAAAACAGATGACCTACCGGATTCATTATGTTTTTTTTTGTAACATTATTGTAGTATTATATTGTTTTCTTTCTCCAGTTTAGTTTTTAGGATTGGTAAAAGACGTACTTACCCCCTAATAAAGTTTAAGCAACCATTGTGGGGTAAGCGCCTTAATTCCGATAGGGACCGTTATTTTTCTAAGGAATGATTTCCTTGTTTTGTTTTATTAGCTCCTTGTTTTCAGTTTCTTTTTTTTTAGCAACCAAGGAAGACACGGAAAAAAAAAAAATAATAACCATTTCATTTTTATTATTTTTTTAGCGAAGTAAGAGGGGGATGTAATGAAGCATTTTTATAGTGTGGAAATTGCACCCGACACCGCCGTCTATTTCTCTATTTAGGATATAAGTATTTTCTAATACCGGTATTGGGCGTAATTTCTAGTGTGGAAATTACACCCAAACCCACCGTCTATTTTTGTATTTTAAATATTAATATTTTATACTGTCCAGACAGAGCATAAATAAGTAATATACTTTCATTTAGCAAGTAGACATACACGCCGCTAGATGGAGCACTGTCTCCATCACTGACACTATTGGCTTCACCGTTAACGAATGCTTGGCCCAGCCAGCCAAATAATTAATTATTAGCCCGGGTCCATTCATTTGGACCGTTACCAGGCTAATTGGAAACCGCCGTCTCATAGGAGAGAGAGAGTAAGTAAAACCGACCGTAAATAAGCAGCTTGGCTGGGACTAAGTGCCATCCGTGTACTAATCCCGGTTTGCTCCGCCGTGTGTCTGGGAAGATACATTGGTTGGCAACAAGTCTCGTGTTTGCCCTCTGGCCTGGTTGCGTCGTCTGGAGGACAAGCGAGCACTTGGGAAGCTTGGGGCTTTCTGGTCTGGGTGCGTCGACTGGAAAGTCACAAAGCCTTCTAGCACACCGAAGTATCATCCCCGACCAAATACCGCCTACCGGAGTGAGCCAGTGTGCAAGTTGGGAAACTTTCCGCTGGTAACAGGTCTCGTGTTTGCCCTCTGGTCTGGTTGCGTCGTCTGGAGGACAAGCGAGCACTTGGGAAGCTTGGGGCTTTCTGGTCTGGGTGCGTCGACTGGAAAGTCACAAGGACATCCACCAGCGCAAAGTAGCGCCCGTGAACCTCGTTGGTTTAATCTCTCCTTTGGAGTGATTACACCGACAAGGAACCGTGACCGGAAGTGTGTACTAACCTTAGGCTCTGCGCCTTAGCCAAGTTGCCCGAGTATTTGTTTACTATTGTTTATTGTGTTTTTGCTTTCCTCCGCCTGGTATCTGCTCTGTCCGTTTTATACCGATAGTCGTTACTCCGACTTACCGTTCCGTTTCTCTAAGTTCGTATCCTGCTTGTAACCGCCCTCTTGCTTCGCCACCGTCACCGTTAACCGTAGTAGTTATAGGTTAGGTATATTTGTAGATATTAGGATTTTTATTATAATAAATATGTATATTATTTAAACTGTGCCTTTTACTGTGTGTGTGTGAAGCCTGACATCCCTAGACCCCTGGACATACCGTGTCTCCTCTGACGCTATCCCAGCCCTGCCGAAACAGGCTGTGTTAAGAGGCTAGCGTGGGTCCTTTACACCACGAGAAAAATTGTAAAGGTGGCGCCCGAGCTTACCGTAACCGCACCGAGCTCGAGTGCCAAAGTGACGCCCCTTCACTCAACCGACGAGTGAACGTAACGTCACAGTAATCGTAAAAAAAATGTTATTTTATAGAGTTTTCTATTGTTCTGTTTTATCTACATATATATTGGTTTACATTAAATGTTTTCTTAAATGTTTTCTTAATCGCTTCTCAAGTCACCGAGATAATTCCTTGAAAATCCAGAATGATTTTGTGTCAGGTAAAGACAAACGAGGCCCTACAGTTTAAAGTGGAGTCCGAACCACATATTGGGGATAACTTTATAATTAAAATTATTTCGCGGTGAGCAGGGATTGAACCTGTTTCGCTAGGTATGCCAGTATGCAAGTACTAGTTTACATGAGAAAATATTCATACTATATAAATATCTATTTTTTTTTAATTTCAAAGATCACCTAAATGTATTTTAATTTAGGCAGCTAACAAAACATGAAAGTTGAGCTATTCACCGGTAGATGAGGCATTCAAACTGAAAGATAATAATAGAATTTAAATTTAACATGATGAAGCAAAATTTCCTTCTAATATATGAATACAAGATGTGAAAATAGCCAGTAGCCTTGACCAGGAAAGAATTGTTCAAGCAGCCCAGGAGATCACACTGTTAAAGTCCCGTGCAGCTGCTCAGTATGTCGTCCTTAGGTAAAGCTTTGTATTGAAAATAATGGTCATTCCAAGCAGTTCTTGTGATTTTTAAAACTTCACAGTTTTGTAATACATGCCATGAAACGAGACGCATGGCGGTCCAAACGTTATAAAAAAATCACACTGACGATCTTCGTTTTTGTAAATATTGTAGTTCTCTGACGATATTTAATTAACCAAAACGAAGAAGGCGTAAAAGCTTTCGTTTAGAACGACAGAGAAATCCCAAGTTAATTTAATATGAGCAGCCCCTTGGCTGCCACATCTTTATATAAAAACGTCTTTACGTAAAATATAACTATCGGTCGTTAAACTAATGCCTTTGAATAACCAACCGGCTCATTCGATTGGTAAAAAGTGCAAACTCAAACTGTATATAAATCAATTTGCCTCTCTTCAAAGGCACACCCAAACAAAAAACTAAAGTATTTATATACCACTCTGGCGGAAGCACAAAACACTGTTATTTTTACACAAAAAGCCAAACCAATCCTTCTTCCGCAGTATCCAAAACCCACCCGTATTTCATTTGGCGTAAAATACTGATTTATTGTAGAATATTTCACAGCAGAAAGGCACACTTTGCAAGGCTAAGCTGATGCGTTGTACGAAAACTTGGCATCTCTCGAATTATGTAATATGTTTAAGAACCACATTTTTACATTCATAATTCACGTTTTTGTTTAGAGCTCTCGTAAGGCCAAGTTAAAACAGAAATATGATTTATCTGTTCTGTTCTCTTTGCATTTGTTTTTCATTTAATTTGACTAGTTTGTACAATTAGAGTTTAATGAATGAATCAGTTTTTTTTCCACAAGGGGAGATTTAAATAAATCATGGATTATGTATTTTGAAAGAAAATACGAATTGAAAGTTTAATTATAAGCAACACGTCTTTCTGGTATTTCAGTGGTAGAATTTAAATAGCAGCAAATGAAAAAGCAATATTTTGTTTTCTGTTTATGTAAGGAATGATTCGATATCCTACTAGCATCAATTCTGTAATGCAAAAAGGCTCAAAATTGTTAACACATTAACAAAAGACATTGTTTCGTGACAAAATTCATAAAAGTCTTCCACTAAAAAAGGTATTCAAAAAAATAGGACCGCCTTTAAAAATATTATTTAAAAATTACACAGGCACACAAAAAAAAATGTTGTTTCTAATCTTTTGACCAGACCACTCTACCCTTATGGATGCATAAAATTACGCCGCTGAATCCAAATCTGGTATCAGAATTGTGTCTAAATCCACCAGTTTTTTTATGGCTAAAGAATAGCTCAAAAAGGTGTCAAAAATGTTTCTAAGAATTTGTCAAAGTACAGAGAAAAAATTGTTCAGCAACCAGGTAACTGTAAATAAACTTTTTACACTCAATATCCATATTATAGTAAAACAACCCTTTACATTAAAAAATCTTAAATTATTTTTTTAAGAGGATTTCTTTGGACTTCTAATTTGTTCACAATCAATCCCTGGAGTACTGTAAAACTACCCCCAGAAAAAATAAGTCATATGGAAATAAGTAAAAATAAAGTCCTGCGATTCTCAGCACATACTATATATTACTAAAGTACATTTTAAGACACTTGATTACAAAAAGACATAAAAAAATTAAGAAGAGATATAACATATTCAATTAAAATATATCCATTACGTATTAAAGACTAAAGTAATTTTTTTATTAATTTTCTTTTATTAAGTTTGCGTATCGATGGTATGAAATATTTACTTTTAACTTATTCAAAAACAACCCTTGATTTTTCTAGAAAATCAAAAGTAAAAAAGTCATTTATTTATTTCGGAATATTTTTTTTTTTTTGTTTCTTCTACTATAACGAAATCTTTTATTTTTGAAGGACCTACGTAGTAGATGCGTTTGGTTTTTTTTGCTGTTTCCAAATCTCTTTTGGTCTATTAGACCAGTGCCAAACCGGTTTTCAGAGGCCAAAAATCTGAAAAATTCTTAGCAGTAATGGGTGGCGGGAATATTTAGGATCAGTGGTACATAAATGAGGAAAAATCGATTGGACCGCAACAGATAACCGGAAGTGGGGAGGGGATGCGAAAAGCTATGTTTTTAGGGGTAAACGTGTTTTCTTACGATTTCTGGCAAAAGTAGACCTTCTATCGAAAAAAGATTAATATATAAGTTTTAGATAATTAAGAGGTCTACAACTTCAATTTGAATCATTTTGTTACATAACCTCAAAATATTGAGAAAAACGCCAAAAATCAATTTTTAGGTTATTTATTTTTATCTTCCACAGAAATAATTCGATTTTGATGAACATCGGTGAAAATGTACACTTTTATGCCTCAAAAGTGCTGTAATTTTTTGAAGCGTAATATTAATTTTCGTACTTCTTGCGAATTTAATTTGAAGAAAAGGGCCTAATTTTCTATAAAAAAAAGTTGATTAACAAAGTTTTGATTTTTGAAAATTTCAGGACGGCGTTTTTTTCGTTGAAACCTCTACTTTAAGATGGTGTAAAAAAATCATACTGTTACTGTCAAAAATGGAGTAAATTAAAAAAACACTATTTTCAAGATCGATTTTTCCGTGAATGTCACTAATTCTTCACTGTTCATTTAAATGAAAAATCATAAAAATAATACGATTAAACAGTTACGTTGTATTTGATGGTTATCCCGAAGCTGATGTGACTACTACAAAGACAGCATCAACATTAACCGCTTCAACAGCAAGTTCAATGAGTACGAAGAAAGGCGAACGTTCACGCAGTAGCACTAGAGGGAGTATCCCCCTACATTTGAGTTTCATAGTCATACAAAAATTCCATTTACTCCATAGGATTTTTTGTCTAATGAACAAAATAAGAAAAAATTGATAGAAACAGTATCAGAAAAGTTTAAAACGGAATGAATTTTATGTAAACAAGCAGAAAAAGATGCTGATGCCCTAAATATTAATACAGCCATTGAATTAGCTGAAGATCCTATAAAAGTCGTCCTAATTGTGGGTCAGGGTAATGATCTTCTAGTTCTGTTAAACCAATTAAATTCAAATAATTCCCATATATATTTTCACAAACCAGGTTCAGGGAATAAAAGATATAGATTTTACACCTCAAACAGCTTCAGACAGGAATCAATAATGAACATTGTTGCGTTCCTCCACTCTTTTTCTGGATGTGACGCGACTTCCAGTTTCGCCGGAGAAGGAAAAAAAAACAATTGCAAAATCATTACTGGCTAACCAAAATATATCAAAGCTAACAGAATTATTTATCGGAGAAATGCAGACAATAGCCGAAAATGGATTGAAGCTAATAGCGTCTATTTATAAATACAAGAAAAAGGATATGTCACTGAACGAATTGAAGTTTGAAATGTATCAAACCGCTTCGGTAAGGACTTCATTTAATTTAGAAAAACTACCACCAACTGAGCTAGCAGCTGAGCAAAACTGCTACAAATATGTATTTTCAAATTAAAACTTGGATTGGTAACAAACTTACAGGATTGGGAATGGAAACACCATCTAACCGGAATAATGCCTAAATTGACAGAAACAGTAATTTTGTAAACTGGTGATGATAGTAAAGGATGCGGCTGTCGAAAGCATGGAGTAAAATGATCCATTCTGTGCTCGAATTGTTACGGAGCCGGAAACTGTTCTAACTCTGAAATACAACTATTAGAAGAAATCAGCGATTCAGAGAAGATTTATGACGAAGCACCAACAAATGTTCAAAATAATATTGAAAATATAGATCTTGATGAACTTGACGAAGTCGTAGATCTTATCGAAAATCCTGAACAAACCGGACAATGTGTTGAGTCTGATAATATAGAGCAGCTTCCCAAAATAATTAGATTATTACAAATTTTGATTATTTATTTCTACTTTGTAAATTGATATAATGCAAAATATGTAATAAACTGAGTTGTGAGAGTGCCCATAAAGCATAAAAAAATTGTGTCTTGCCTAAAAATAGTAATGTTTTGTTATTTCTTAGGTAAAATTATTGTTAAAACATTTTTTCCAGCAGTTCGAACCTTAAATGGTTAATTAAAGTTTCCCTATTACATATTACATTGAAATTACCGTTTTGCTCCACTTTTAACACTTCATTTAAATGAAGCATTAGTAACATTTACGCAAAAATCGATCTTGAAAAAAGTGTTTTTTGGGTTTTTCCATTTTTGACAATGTTTTCCCACAGTAACAGTATGATTATTTTACACCATTATAAAGTAGAGTTTTCAATGAAAGAAATGCCGCCCTGAAGTTTTCAAAAATCGAAACTTTGTTACACCATTTTTGAGGCATAAAATAGTATATTTGCACTGAATTTCATCAAAATCGAATTATTTTTGTTGAAGATAAAAATAAGTAACTAAGAAATTGGTTTTTGGCGTTTTTCTTAATATTTTTGAGGTTATGCACAAAAATTATTTAAATAAAACTTCTAGACCTCTCAATTACCTACCACTTTTATATGAAACTTTTTTAGATAGGAGGTCAACTTTTGCCAGAAAACGTAAAAAACCACGTTTCACCCCTAAGAACACACATTTTCGCACCCCCAACCCACTTCCGGCTATCTGTTGCAGTCCAATCGATTTTTCCCCTTTTACATACCATTAATCCTAAATCTTTCTACCACCCATATACTGCTAAGAATTTTTTTTTTCCAAAAATTATTAGCACTGGTGGTTATGAAGAAAATGAAGTTTCAAATTCATATTGCACCTCAATTTACCAAAGTTACTGACCATCCTTTTCACCACCTCCTTATAATTTTCACTTTTATGATTCCGAAGAAAACTCTCAACTACTTTTTTGGAAATTTCAATGAAGAACAAGGAGAAAGATTTCACGAAGATCTATGAGTTATGGAGTTATAAGTTATCAGGGAAACTGGAGCATTAATATGACGGCCGACCATGTTTGGATGTTAAAGAGAGATTTACCGGAAACAGCAAAAATACGAAGACTGCCACTACTCGAAAATAAAAGATTTCCTTACAGTAGAAGCAAATAAAAAAAAATTCTCAAATAAACACTGTTTGACTTTTTATTTTCTGGAAAATTCAAAGGTTGTTTTTGAATCAGTTGAAAATAAATCTTTTCATACCATCGGCACGTAAACTCAATATTAAAGTAAATTAATAAAAAATACCTTACTCTTTTAAAACGAGATGGATATAAGTCTTTAAGGGGGGGGGGGTAGTTATATCCCTCCTTAAGAGTGGTTCATTGTTTTGATGTCTTCTTTCTAATCAAATCTTTTAAAATTGAGTTAAGTATATTGTCTAAATGTTATTTATTTTGTGGCATTATCTTGATTTTTTCTTTTCAATTCTTTGGGACTTTCTGCCACATGTATTTTTTCCTTTTAAGCGGTGCTGGAGGAATCTACAAAATATCACAATATGTTACTAATAAATAACCTTTACGCCTGTAACTTTTACGTCGAAGGATCACTGAGAGGTTGCTTTTTTAAATAAATAACACAAATAAGTATAAAAACTTGAAATAAAATATTTCGCCGACGTTTCGGAAATCTAATATGTTTCCTTTTTCAAGGCTTTTTTGAAAAATCTTTTTTGCTGTGTATGATAAATACACAGCTCTAAGAATGTTTGTTATATTCAATATCCATAGATACTTACTATTTACATAGAACTGTTGATATAGTTAACAGTGTTTTTTTTTAAATTTACAGTATTAAGTTTGTGAACTAGTTCTTCTAACATTGGATAGTTAAGTATTATACAGAATATGACGAGAATCACAGGACTTTATTTTTACTTATTTCCATATCACCTTTTTTGGGAGTAGTTTTCGCACCCAAGGGGTAGATTGTGATCAAATTAAAAGTTCAAAGAATTCCACTCAACAGAAAATATTTCAGATTTCTTAACGTGAGACATTGGATTTCTTCTCTATTTGATCCTATTTTTGAAACATAAAAAAACTGGGTATAGGACCAATTCTCATGCCAGATTTGAATTCAGCGGCTAAAAATACATAAGATAGAGTAGTACGGTCAAAAGATAGATATAATTTTTTTTTTGTGTGTGCCTGTGTTGTTATCACTGTCATTCGGTTAATTAAACCTTATTACCTAATACTGATATTAAGGTCATAAAAATGAACGAGCAACCAAATCGAACGTATTTTTAACCTACATCAATATCGATATTAGGTGATAAAGTTCCATTAAATAAACGATTATGAAATTTTAGTTCATAGCTTTTAGAGATCATATTTTAATTTTATTGAAAAAATTTCCGGAAATTTTCATCCTCCAGGGTAACCTAAACGAAATTAGTAAGTGGAAACTTTTCTGTCAAATTATTGGCATATGATTATATTTGACATTTGCTATTACATACAAATGGAATTTTAATTTTCATATTAAACGAGATCTATTCTAAAAAAAATTCATTGAGTTTTGTGAAACAACATTTCATTTCATGTTTAATACCTAATTATGATTGTGAATAACTCCTCATTTTGGTTTTCCTCCATATTATACTTCTCATCAGGTATGGTAAGTATTTCAATTTTGGATGGCTTTTTTAACTTCATAGTTCTTCGCACTATGCGCATATTGTATATTATGTTCTTTTTCCATACTCTATAATCTTATTCTTTAAAAACATCGAAAATAACTTCAACAATAAGAAATATTGGGTTTAAGTAGGTTGAGGCGTTATACGAAAATAATGAAAAATATCCGAAACAAGTTTTTTTAATAGATTTTTATATGACACAATTTTCTGTAAAAATTCCTAAGTCAACAGGAAATTCATAAAGTTAAAAATTTTAAAAAACTTTTACATGTAGTCTTATGGAAAATATGTCAACCCAACATGCAAACGGTACATTTTAACACAAATAACGTAATAACACACACTACTATGTTTTCTACCACTATGTGTGTCTTATTTAGTTATTTATGCAAAACAGAGTAACGGCTCCTTCAATACATTTTTCGGTACCTTTTAATTTATAGCAAATAACCAAATAATGTCAGCAGTTCCGAAAACTAACTATGGTAAAGCATTGATGTTTTACGCATATTTTAATACTGTTTCCAATTTAATTAGGAGACTTTTAATAAATAAAAAGAATTATTAAACATTGGAAACTGTCAAATTATTCTTTTCGTTAATGATTTGTTACTGATTTTTCAATTATTTAATTATTTAATTTTAATCTTTACTGCTTCTCAACTTTTTTAAAAATAATTACTGAAACAAATTTGTAAAATACACAGATATTTACATAATTTTTTTTTTTTTTCAAAAAGTTTGGACAAAACATCCAAAAGTTAGTCCATTAAGTAGAATAATTAAATCTACTTAAATAATTAAGTAATCATAAGAAAATATTTATTTATGCCTTTATGACAATATTTAGTGGTATCATCTACTTATAACCTTTTGAAATAATTTATTATGGAAAAGTTCCGATTTAGAATTCGACTTACTTTTGGTTGGTACTGTAACGCCCCAACCTCCTTAAACTGGTTAAACTGTCAATGAAATAATGATAAATAACTAATAACGTCTTGTTTCAAAGCCACTCTGCCAAGCTATACTGTGCTGAAACTGTGTTGTGCTGTGTGTATAAAACAAGAAAATATATAAAGAAAACAATGTTCCACCTATTTTACCGAATAAAACTTATTCCATAACACAAATAGAGTTGTTCTAAACAATTTTCAGTAATTCTTTGAAACTATAATGGGTGGAGAAGATATTATTTATCTGTTATACGTATATAGGCATTCCACTTTCAAAAAACTCTTTTAATTTTAACTTTTGACTTAACAATACTACTTACTATTTCCGATGCGTTTCTGTCACTTTGTCAACAAGACCCATTCATGGCCTACTAATCTGATACCTTGTTATGTCTTAGAATAAACTTAATGACAGTTGCAATTAGAATTTATTTAATTTATTTTCTTGTGAAATTTTCTTACCGAATCCCCCACGAATTAATTGCAGGGAATTTTTCAAGTACTTGGGAGATTACAAGTGAGCAAGTTAGCTAATCAGAAGTTTGTACTTGGTTTCGTTACCATAGCAACCCAAAATATTTCCGGAAATTTTTATCCTCCCTGAGCGAGATTAATAAGTGAAAATTTTTCTGTCAAATTTGAGATATAAAAATACATATTTAGGTGTGAAATTTTCTTACCGAATATCCCGCGAGCTTAAATTAATGTCCGGAAATTTCTCCTCGTTAATGAATATTTTAATAAAATATTCATGACCTGACAAAAATTTCCGAAAATAATTTAAGCACTAGGGATATAATTCTTTGTAATTCTTTGAGACTTTCTGTGATTTAAAAAAAGTTCTTATAAATAACCAACACCCTGAGAGTTTTATCGGTAAAACCTTCATAAATATTGAAAATAACAATCAGGTACGACAAAAACCTGAAAAATGTTACACAGTGTTAATTCCTTATGTATGTGGAATATCCGAAAAGTTGCACTGTATCGGTGATAGATTTGATATTAGGACGGTATTTCAAACATACAATACTTTACGATCTCTTCTGACAAAGATAAAACCGAAAAACCATGAGCAAAATTGAAAAAACTGCATTTATAGTATTCCATGTGAGTGCAACGGACATTACGTGGGTGAGTCATCCAAACCGTTTAGTGTAGGATTGGGTGAACACAAAAAATGTATCAGAAAAAATGAGATTCAGAGGTCCAAGGTCTGCGAACACGCCTGGAGGAAAGGATATGGAATAAACTAGGACTCGGCAAAAATTTGGACAAAAGAGGCGGATAGCAAAAAAGAAAAAATAAAGAATCAGCGATAATATTATTGAATGAGGATAGATGCGTGTCAAATTGATCCTTAGATGTCTGTACAACCTAGTTACCGATGTTAAAAGAAGAAATTCACAAACTTAACAATGAATAAAAATTTAAAAAAACTGTTAACTATATCAACAGTTCTATGTAAATAGTAAGTATCTATGGATATTGAGTATAACAAACATTCTTTGATCTGTGTATTTATTATACACAGCAAAAATATTTTCAAAAAAGCCCTGAAAAAGGAATCATATCAGATTTTCTTTCAAGTTTTTATACTTATTGGTGTTATTTTTTTTAAAGCAACCTCTAACTGATCCTTTGACGTAAGAGTCACAGGCGTAGAGGTTATTTCCCAGTAATTGTGATATATTGTAGATTCCCAGAGCACCACCGGTTAAAGAGAAAAAAATGCATGTGGCAGGAAGTCCCAAAGAATTAGAAAAAAATAAGATAATGCCACAAATAACTTTTAGACAATATAGGGATATTCTAACTAAAAAATTTTTAAGTGAAACTTAAATAATTCATTATAGCGAGGGTAGACCTGTTTGACAGCGTCACAAAATCTGTATCATGTGTATCGTAGAGTGATGTTTATGTCTGTGCGTGATGTCATGGGAGCAATAACGTTTGATGTTAGTATAGTGCTATGGTATCTCTTGATAGTTTTTGTTTACGAACAAGTGTTTAAAAATAATGAACTCAAAATCATAAAAATGCTCATTGACAATTTATAAAAACTTTTGGGCACAACCGTTTGGTATCGAGTGTTTTATTTGTTATAGACTTTAGTTTCAAAACGATTTGAAATATTCTAGTGCTGTTTTATTCATTTTCATAATACCTATTATATAATTTTCACTTCCATCTCGTACAATTAATTTTTTTTGTAGTAAAATAAGTCCACTTCGAGAATCTATAATGAGAATTAGATACTAAATGAACCAGCAATAACTCCTTTAGATCATTTTCTTCAAAAATGATTTACTTATATCTAATTGGAAAGAAGACATTTTGATGCAAAATTACCCTCGTTTTTAAAAATTAAGTCATAACCTTAGATTGTTAACGAGTAAAGATCTGTAAGAATAAAATTATCTGTTTCTCGTGTCTCCTCTTCGGATGAAACTAATTTTACTTAGTTATTTAAAAGAGTAAGTCTCAATAATGCAAAGTTGTGAAACAAGCTCTCCCAAAGTGTTTTTTAATCAGCAAAAACCACTATTTAGGTGCTATTCTCAGAGGATCGCAGCTCCCTTAGGACTCATTTCCGGCCACCCTTTTATAAGAACTTTTCTTATGATTATACGTGTAGAATTAGTTCTGAAACCGATAAAACTTATTTCTTTGCCAAACACTTTGCCTGTAAGGCAAGTAAGGTGAGAAGAAATCAGTTCCGAAATCGATAAAACTTATTTCTTTTAGTTTCTGTATTATTGTTGTATAAGCTAATAATTTTCATCTGGTAAACGGAAAATTATTGATGGATATAAAGTTTGATTTATTAAAACCTCGGTTTAACCGATACTTGATAAAATATAAAATAATATTTATTAAAGAGAAATCCTGTAGGCTGCTTAAAAGAAATATTACTCTTTTTTTTAATACGGTTAACAGCTATTTAATCTGATATTGCAATATTTTGGAGCTGTTATTCGACCGTAGAAGAGAACTACAGTGATATCAAGTTCTGTGATACAAAGCAGTAGCGACAAGTTTTTTTATTTCGCTTAAATTATTACTAAATTACCTCTAAAAATATCGAGTATTTCCTACATTTATTGCTACAAAAATTATTTTACCTGTAATATTTCTGATTCTCTGTATGCTTAAATGCTAGGTTTTATACTAAATAACTTATTTAGCTTTTTTCGTAAAGTCTTTGTGCTTATTTACGTCATAGGAGATATTTTGTAATATTTCATTATTTGGGTTCTCCTTGCCTCGTGATATATTCGACAGCAGTTATTAGCCCGATCTTTTCTCTTCTACGTGTCTTATCTGATATTTCCGGAACTTACCTTTTCTTCTTCTCAGTTGATGTACCCAAAAAGATACGATGCGAGATAACATGATGCCGGAGAGTTCTTTTGAAGGGCATATTTCCTAGATAATCGAATTGCTAAAGCCATTTGCCGCTCATAAAAATTAAAATGAACGCCTTTGAACCTACATCACGAAAACATCAATATACCCATAACTCTGAGTCGTTAGGAACGTAGGGAAAACTAGTGAGTAAATAAACATAATGTTTGTTCGTTTCGTGATATCTCAGTCACGTCAAATTTTACCCAGAGAAGTTGCATATTTTACTATTTTATTCTGTGTTGAATATGTTTCGTGCTTATTGTCTGAAGATTATTACGCAGGTGCACGTGTTCACTCTCACAGCCTCACTGCAATTTTAAAATCTTGAATGTACATGTAGCTACTTGCCTGGCAATTTTGGAGCGTGATAATAATGTATGACTGCGTAGTCGAGAGGCAAGAATACTTCGCTCTCGCCCTAGAGTCCCGGGTTCGATTTCCATCCGTAAAACTGGAATTTTATAGGAGGAGAAATTAATCTCAATATACCGGAATGTTGGATGTGTTCCCTATCTCGAAATATATAAGCTCCTTCCATTCAGTGTCACTTCGGACCTTCAGAAGTAGAGGAGATTTTATTACCATTGCAGTTGTGTGTTATTATTATAAAGAATGCTACTAAACTAAAGTAGCCAAAAACAATTCCCGCTCCATTTTATATTATGCTACAAAGATTTCTCCAGTCATCAGATTTTCCATATCTTTTGGTATTTCTTTATTATTCACAACTCATTAATATATTATTTGTGATTAATGAATTATTCTATCTGTCTTCCAACAGTTTAGTTTTCGAGAGCTGCTCTATCAACTTGATTATAAGCTTATAAGCAGATATTTCACCTCGGTTTAAATGAACTATTCCGGGACATTGAGCAGTTCAGGTTCTTGCTAGTCCCCTACATACAATACACAACAAGAATAATCATCTAAAATCCATCTGAAAGGAGCAGTATACGAAATAGTGATTTTTTTTTCAAACCGGACTTTTTTATGAACCCAAATATTCAGAAAGTTATATTTTATACTCGGTTACACATTTTCACTTAAGGAAATCTCACTCTGGAGAGACGGAATTCTATTTTGTAGTTTTTGTAATATTATTATTTATTGCCAATTTAAAACAAGTTCGCTCAATGTATTTCAACAAAATTGTAATAAAACTTTGCAAATTTCACATGATAATTAATTTTAATTTACAATACTTTTTGTAGAAAATGTACATCTCTATCTTTCTCTTCCTATCCCTCCTTCTACGGCATATTCTTGGAACCTGCACTAAAGAAATATTATGTTTACCGAAATTATATAGGGATTTGTTTAAATCGTCAGGTTAAAATATCAGTCCACACAGAGCTCTATGTGCCGACTGTGATTGAAGCTCAACGTTTTGCACAACTAGGCACGAAGGAATGAACAGAGTTTGTGTACATTATATCCGACATATTTTCATTTTTTCCCTGGCCTATATTGTACCGATGAGGAACAGTAAGTCCGAAACTCGTGTTACAGTTACTGCTTGGTTGTTTCTTCTTTAGGATCTGTGTAATTTCTTTTGTTACTTATTATTTGATACGATCTCCTGTCTACTTATCTAACCCGATAGGTTGAAGTGAATAATCCACAGAACTCCACGTACTCACTGTTCTGATCGAGGTTCAAAACTGGACCCAGCTAGATACCTAGTTACACAGGAAGTACTGATTACTGCACTGTAGATCGATTTTAATTGTTGTTCCTAGTCTATCCTTTCCAGATATTTTTCTTTAATTTACACCAGCTGACGAGGAAAAGTAATTCCGAATCATGTGTTTGTAGCTGCTTTGTTGTTCACTCCTTAGTGTTTGGCCCGATTGTTTATTTATTATTTACAAAAAATCGTGTCAGTATTGGTGCATTCGTTTTAGAGTTGCGAGGGAGCATCGTTAAAAAACAGTGTACCTTTATGAAAGTATGTGGCTCTCCAGTATCCGCTGGTTGCTCAATAGGATGATCAGCACTTCAGAACTTTGAAGAATTATATAAAGTTTACTAAAATTTATCACTTTTGCATTCGGTTTCATGTTATGAGGAAGCTGAAAAAATAATAAACAAACAAGTCATCACACCAAAAATAAAGATTATTTCTCTTAATCAATTCAATTTGTAAAATACTTTTATTTATAAATAAATATGTATATTTCCATGTCAAATATCCTGTTGCCAATTTCCGATATCTCCACTTTGATCAAATTGATTTGTGTTACATAAAATTAGGAAATTCAGTAACTGCACCTGTTACGGACAACTGTTAAATACTTTCAGACTAGTTTTCCAGTATATTAAAATAGATCTAGGTTTCCAAGTCTCATACATAAGTTTCATATCGTACTCATACCAAAATTCGCTCGATAGAACGAGGCGACGTTACTAAATTTACCATAATTGAAAATTCCTAGAACAAGAGATCCTTAATATTTAAGTGCGCGTTTAATAACGACCCTCCTTGAATTATTCATTAAGAGCAAACACAATTTCTGTTGCATTTAGATCTCTTCATTTCATTTATAAATCCAATTATACTGGAAACGAAGAACGAAGACAAAAATTTATCAAATCAGTGTGTTTTTGTCCGTTAAAAATTCAGACAGTTTTGTTTTGTTTATTACTTAACAAGGAATTGTAATCTGTCCGAGCGAAACAAAATGAATTTCAAATTAAGCAATGGATTAGAAAAAAACGTAAAAAACTGTCATCGATTTAAAATGTATAGCATACCGACTGAAATTTTGGTACTAAATTAATTTTTAAAAATTTTAGACTAAGGAATCACTACTTCCACATCAAAATTTCCTATCCTCTGTAAACGAAAACTTCTTGATACTACATTTTTAATCTAGTAAGTGGAGATAATTTTAATAATTTTTGTTTAAGCGTTACCGAGCCTCGATCAGTAAATCGTTTCTTTAAATTGTATTACTAGTTTTGTTAGTAGTAGCTGTTCATGATACGAGTGTGAAAAATGCATGTTTAAGACAGCGTATGAAAGTTATGTAATTCATACAACTGCATAAAATGCATCTTCACACGAGTATCGTACATGATTTTTTCGCTACGAACGTACAAATATTAAAAACAAGTTATTGAAAAATGTTAAATATCTTGACGTTCAAAATGATTGAATTTGCATCTTGACGTTTCTTTGAATAATTAATTCTATCAAATTTCACAGTACGATATTTTGAATTAGTAATCACACCAACTAAAAATCACCGTACTACCGCTTCTAAGGTAGTAAAAGTTTGTTTTTATTAATTATTGTTCACAAGAGATGCTCAAATCTCGCAAAGTTTAAACAATCTTTATTTATTGTGATTTTGTTATTACCATTAAGAGGGAACACCACGTAAGGCTAGTGGGGAGGGAATAAAGCACCAAATTAGGAGATATATCCCTTACAATCAAATTTTATCCCAAAATAGTCTTCAACAATCCTGTAGTATTTATTTATGTACAACTTACACATATTTTCAGTTAAATAACATCACCCAATTTGCAAAAAACAGCTTATTGGTAATCATTAAAATTATGATTTAAGTAAGCTGTTTTCTGCACATTGGGTGTTATTTAACTGAAAATATGTGTAAATTGTACGTAAATAAATACTACAGTATTGTTGAAGACTGTTTTTGGATTAAATTTGATTATAAGGGAGATATCTTCTAATTTGGTGCATTATCCCCTTCCCACTAGCCTGACGTGGTGTTCCCTCTTAAGCAACTATGAGTGATTTAGATACCGAGAATAGTGACAGTGTTGCGTCCGACGTAGAGAAGTCTGCAAGAATGGAAATTGATGCACTATTACCTGCTAAGTCCAAATCTCAATATGAGACGGCGTATATAAACTGAAAAAATGGTGCAATAAGAGAACAAGGCACCCCACGAAAACAGTATTATTAGCATATTTCCTGTAAAAATTAAAAATACAAAAGCCATCGTCACTTTGGAGCCATTACTCAATGTTGAGGACGATGATGTGTAAAAACAAAATTGTTGCCATAAATAGATATAATAACCTAATACCATTTTTTAAAATGCAATCTGAGGGCTATAAATCGAAGAAATCCAAAGTATTGAGTAAAGAAAATATCCAAAATTTTTTAACGAGAGCTGGTGATCAAGATTTTTTGATGCCTAATCTTAGAATAAATATAGTTTATTTGTAAAGTGATTTCTTTTAAGGTTAGTTAATTATTGGAATCGCAGTGGGATGCAGGAGAGACGAGCTAAGCTGCAAGCAAGTTGAAGACATTGAAGATCAAGGAGATGTTTACCAATTTATCACCCCTAGTACTAAGACGAAATGTTCTCGAGAATTACATAATTACTTGTGGGAATATTCAAGGGATGAACTTAGTTAAAATGATCCGCAAATATTATGCACATTTGCGTCTTTCACAAACTCCCCATGCTCGATTTTTCATTGGATACAGAAATGGTAAATGTATAAAGCAACCCATTGGGATTAACACGTTTGGTGCTATGCCCGAGAAGAAAGCTTTATTTCTAGGATTACCTGATTCTTCAGGACATACAGGACACTGTTTCAGAAGATCTTCTGCATCACTGTTAGCAGATTCCGGAGCCGATATTTTAACACTCAAACGTCACGGAGCTTGGAAATCGTCCAAAGTTGCAGAAGGATATATAGAAAACTCTGCGGAAAATAAACGGAGGACAGCTGTTAAAATATTGGGAGGAAAAGAAATAAGTGGTCTCCAAGTTCGAGATAATATAACCGAACAGCCATCAGAATAGGTTTAGAATGCTATGGAAACGTGGAAATTTTAAATTTGAACAAAGAGAAAAAATTTCCATCTATTTTAGTGTGAATTTTTTTCAAAAATGGTAGAAAAAAATTACAACTTTTTTTTTAATTGACTTAGAACTCTATGAAACGTGGAAATTTAAAATTTGACCAAGGAAAAAATGTTTTCCATCTAATTTAGTGATAAAAATTTTTTCAATGTTTGTAAAAGAAATTTTCATTTTTTTTTAAATTGGTTTAAAATGCCATGAAACGTGGAAAATTGAAATTTGAACAAAGAAAAAAAAATTTTTCATCTATTTTAGTGGTAAGAAATGTTTCAAAAATGTTGGTGAAAAAAATTTTCAAATTTTTTTTTTCTGAAATAGGTTTAGCGGGTCATGCAACGGGGAAATTTTAAGTTTGAGCAAAACAGAATTTCTTTCATTATTTATTCCCGTTAGACAGTCCACCCTATATATTTTCCAGTGAAAGTTTAACCATTTCTTCGCTGACAGTAGCGTCAACTACCTACCAAATTTGACTGCTCTCCGTCAAGTAGTTCTTTAGTTAATGCACCAATAGAGAGACAGACGGACAGACATACTGACGGAATTGAAAAACCTATATTTTCATAATCTACGTGATCTGAAACGTCAAAATTCGAAAAAATCTCGGAGGGTGATTTTTTCTCGAATACAATACTTCCCTTCGGTATGCGAGGGAAGTAAAAATAAGAAGCAGAGGTTAAAGAAATTAGAGGCCTTGGCTTCTAGTACACAATATTACTGGTAATTCGATAAATTCCTTTAAACCTGTGACTGTAGAGGAAATTTAGTATATTGTAAGCCCAAATATTTATGATCGAAAAGTCATTAGCTTAGTATAAGTGATATTACATTGTTTTTGTCTTTTCAGAAGTTAGGCTCTTGCCGCGGTCATATTATCTAGAATAAAAAAATCATCTTTTATATTTCAATCGTGTACTTTAAAGAGCATTTACCTTGATTATATCAAAATAATAACAATAAACTTAGTATTAAATGATTATCAGAAGAAAACAGTGGCGTAATTCTTAGATTCAAATACAACTTAATTTCATAATAGTTTAATGGCTACGGAAATTAAAAATGATAAGATGCAGTGAAAACTTTTATATAAAAACTCTCCTTACTAGCTAAAAAGTACATAGCTCTGCAGCCGGAATTCCAACCGGGGGAGGGAAGCGTGGACGGGCAGTCAAACGCGTTAATTTTTAATCAAAATAAAATCTTTGAGTGAAGCTCTGAAATTTTGTATAGTTGTAGTTTTTAATTGTAGAAATTGCGTAAAATTATTGCCAGAAGTCTAAGTCGGGAATTAAACGTTGCCAGAAGTCGGTGAACTTGTAAGAAAATTGTTCAAATTATTAAAATTGACATTGGTCAGGGTGCAGTTCTGGCGATTTTGTTTTAATATATAAAATCTTCCTATTCTTCTGGGTTCTCCGGTTATTAATGTACCAGTGACATTAAGGGAACAAAAGAAATCAAATTCGCAAAATGACAATAAATGCTATTTGTCGTTCACTTCTGCCTGCTCCAATTTTCGATTTCACCAATGCAATTAACGATACCGTAAAAATACCATTTTAGATCTTTCGATATCAACATTAGGAAGCCTTTCTGCTGATGTATTTATTTAGTTATGAGCATTTAAAAATCCCATGATTAGCTTTTTCTGACGAGACTAATTGAAATGTCAAGTCCACCCCAACCGTAGCACATCGCGTTAAGCGACGACTTTCACAGCGACATTCTCGGTTAGAATCATGTACGGTACAGGTGTACTTTTTTTAATTGTTTTGAACTTTTTGGCTGATATTTCTTATTCTAAAATTACATTGCGTTTATTTATTTATTTCTACAGCTAAAAACTATAAGTACAGAAAATTTCAGAACTGCACTCAAAGATTTTATTTTAATTAGAAATTAACATGTTTGACCGCCCGCCCACGCTTCCATACCCGGGATGGACTTATGGCTGCAGACTTACAGTTCGTATCAAACTTATAGCATTCTAAGTCGTAAAACAGAGAAGCGCTCGATCTAATAAAGACATGACGTTCGTCTGCTCAACGAAAACTTGAAGATAGGTATTAGAATTTTGCTTTTACACCAAAGCTACAGATATTCTCTCCCTGATTAAATTAGATTAGCTGAAGTACTATTGATTACTTCCTGTTAGTTAAATCTTATGGAACAACAGGCATGTACACTTGCTTGCAAACAAAATAGCATATTATTATTTATTATGTACATTGCCGGCTACTGTGTAAAGAAAAAACACGAGTAAAATTGGACGCCCGAACTTTTAACTCGAAACGCTGCCAATACCGTCAGAGTTATGAAAAAATGGACACAGACAATTTCATGAAGAATTAAATTTTTTATAAAAAAGTTAGGGTAGCATATATCTAACTTCAGGTGTGAGAGTGGTTAAATTTAAATACAACATTTACAGTTGTCCAGTGCACAACTTTCAATCATCTTCTCGCCAAAAGCATTTAAGATAGACGTATGCTACCATTGACTTTTTATGGAAAATTTAATTTTCTGTAAAATTGTTTCCGTCCATTTTTCTCGTAACTAAAGGTTTTTGCAGGGTTTCGAGTCAAACGCGCTGGCGTCCAATTTATCGGAGATGCTCACTCATTGAAAAACAGTCACTGAAAAAACCGTGGTGGAAAATTTCCCGCATGCCGATAGTGTAAAAGAAAGAGATTCACTTGTTGACGGCATTCCGTAGCTCGGCTGGACACAGCTTAGAATGCTATAAGTTTCATATACTCTCTCTGTACTTTTCAGCTAGTAAGGAGGGTTTGTACATAAAAATTTTCACTGCACCTTATAATTTTTAATTTCCGTAGCCAGCTCACCATCTATAACGGTCTGTATCCAAAATTTAACGATACAATTATTTTTAGACCTTTTCTAATTTATTAACTTTTCAGTCAGGCATAGAACATTTAAAGAAAATCTGTACGATTCCTTAAGGACCATGCTTGAGCTTAAAGAGTGTCTATTTGTCGATACTTTGAATTTTTAGTAATCAATATTTGCAGTTGCTTGCTCAAATGTTGTGCGGCCATTTGAATGTATCCAACCAATTGCTAGCTGGAGGTTATTTGTACGGCATAAATTATTTCTTTCATGTACTCTCAGACATAAAGATCTAGGGGTGTGAGATCTGGACATCTAGCGAGTCAAGGTATAGGTCCTTCTTTTCCAATCCAGCGGTTGATTATTTGCTGATAAACCATTCCCTATTATCCCTGTTCCACTAAAGAGATTTCGTCGAATAAATTATAGACATGCTGATTAAAAGATTCTACATATGTAGCACCATTTAACCACACAACAGCTGCGACAGAACACATCGGCAAGGTTACAAGCACGGAAATGCGACAGAGAGCTCATGTTTATATTCGACATAGGGGTGAACACTTTGAGCATCACCTGCAAATGTTGAATACTAAAAATAAAAAAATAGTTCAATTGACTGTGGTGTTTAACTTTGGAAATTATAATTTTACTTACTCGAAAAATAGACATGCTCTAAGCTCAAGCATGATTATGATTCTTAAGGAATTGTACAGACTTTTTTTAAATATTGTGTACCGCAGAGAAGAACTAATGAATCAGATAAGTTTTCAAAATAATTTATCCATGAAATGTATCGTTAAATTTTGGAAACAGACCATAATGAATTATTTGTATGTTGCTTGTTAATTTTTGAATTGTTCTGGTAATAATCATTTAATACTAAGTTTATTCACATTCTAAACCTATTTTAACAAAAAAATATATACATTTTTTACTGAATGCTATACTTACACTCCGCTGATATAGACTGAATTAGAACAAATTATAGTGGCCGAGAGACAGTTAATTTTAATTAAATAATTGTATGGACAAGAAACAGAAGAATCACGAAATACTTACATTTCTATTATTTCACTTGGAAATAACTTTCCATTATTACAATAGGTATTTACTGTGCAATATCGTAAAACTGCAATACTATGACGTAAACATAGATTCTTGATTATTGTAGAATAAGTGTTTATTTTATATGTGAAAATGTTTCTCAAACAATATGATCTCCCAGGGCCAACAAAAATATGGGATAAATATAAATTTTGCAATATTTTAAAATCAATATTTGTTGTAAATGTAGCTGAAATAATATGATTTCATATTGAGTTAGCTAATATGTAGTAAATATGAATTTTTATATATTTTAAAACCAGTGTGTTATTATGAATCGATATCGGATGTGCAATACTGAAAATTGGTATTAATCCAACATAACATAAGTATAGATAATTTCAATTATAATACCCATTTTTATAGATGAATTTTCATTATGCACTCTAGTTTTAGAAACAGCCAAAATAATAATGTTAAGATAATATATTTCCAACGGTCCAATAATTTGTTACCATTTTAGTATACCTATCAACTAGTAATTAAATAAGATTCCAATTAATAATATGTTCCAATTGGGATATGAGAAGCAATAATTATTTCAATCATGTTAAAGGTCGTAGTTGCGTAAGCACATGTTTGCTTTTGCAACGGTTTGGTTAAGCTTTTTTCAGAGGTCACTTTCTAAGTAACATTAAATATCGTCAGCTATTAGCTTCAAAATATTCATCATAGAATAGACAAATATTTTGGAATTTGGGAAAAACGTTCCTCAAAAACCGTTGCTGCGAATTATGGTATTGAACTATATTATAGAGATACCGACTAACTATTTTTGTGATTTTCATACTGCAGAAAATGTAGTTCAAGATAAAATTTTGATTTTTAAAATTCATTCCTCAATTTTTCACAATTCCTGTAAAGTGAAAACGAATAGAAAATTATCACCTATAATTCTTTAGTAGCTGTATAATGAAGTGACAACGATCCCAGAAAAAAAAAATATTCAAAATTTATCTCCAAGAAAATTTGAATATTTCAAAACTATTTAGTGAAAGAGCATAGCCGGATAAATATGGGGTAGCTGCCCCGGCTTGGATGTGGTTCATATTTGGTAAGCAGGGTGATAAATTCCTACCATTACGAGAATGATTTACCCCGGATGCCAGCTTGAAAAACTTTTTTTTTACAAAAGCTATGAAAGAATTTTGAGAAATTAAAAAAATTTATTTTCTCAAATGTGAATCAGCCGAACTCGGTCACTAAAATATATGTGATCCGGGGCATTATGTCGATTGTGAAAAAAATTAACGCTCAATAAATTAAGCGAATAGGGGAAAAAATTAATTTTGCAACAGTTTTATCTTTATGAAGTATTTGATGGAACACCACTATTTGTTTTCTGTGATATACTCATATCCTAAGTGACAACACATATTTTTTAGAATAAGATTGGAGGATTACTTCAGGGTGTAAAGAAATAAAAAATATATTTTGGCACCCTAATATTTATGTAATTCCTTGGGAATCAGGAACCAACATTAATTTTCAGCTTTTGACTCAATAAAATGACTATTATTTCAACAATATGCCCTTCTCTAATATGAAAGACCTTTAATTTTACTTCCACATCCACGTAGTGGATTGGAAGTATAGTAATCCTAAAAAAAATATTTTTTTTCCTTGTAATAGATTTAGAATGTCATGGAACGTCGAAATTTTAAATTTGAGAAAAAAAAATATCTATCTGTCTGTCGGTTTGTCTGTCTAACTAAGATGTTGACTTGAAATTTTGTATACATATATATTATAACGAGATCTAGAACTGGATTTTTTCTTGAACTTATCCGGTGAAGGGTTGGGGGGTAAATAGGCGTAAATAGGGAGAACTAAGTAAAGCAAGCTGGTAAGAATACAGAAACTTGAAATTAGGTGTATGTACTAGAAGCCAAGGGAAAGTAGAGAAAAAATTTGGTACACAAATTATGTATTATAACGATATCTGAAACTAGATTATATTGACATGATTCCGTTGAAGGAGTGGGGGGAAAGTAGAGGTAAATAGGTGAAAATAAGTAAAGCAAGTTGGTAAGAGAGCAGAAGCTTGGGATTTGGTGTATATACTAGAAACTAAGGCCTCAGATTTCTTTCTAATATTTGAGTATCATTTTTTTTATAATTGATATAACGCCCCGGACCATATATGTCTTAGCTCCAGAATTCCACACATTCACATTTGAGAAAACCAAATTTTTTAATTTTTCAAAATTCTTTCATAACTTTTGTAAAAAAAAATCAAGCTGGAATCTGGTGTAAATCACTCTCGTAATAGTAGGAACATAATTCCAAAATATGAACCAAATCCAAACTGTGGCAGGTAGCCCATGCCCATACGGCTATGCTCTTTAATGTTACTTAGAAAGTGACCTATGAAAAAAAAAATTAATTGAGGCAGAGGTACATTATTCTTGCTTAATACTGGACCTTTGAAACTCTCTGGTCTAATATGAAAATATTATTAAATATTCTCATGCTGCGCCAGTTTGCAATTAGAGCAGGCACTTCCTTTTCATTACACATATGTAATAAAAAAAACTTATCATTGTCCGTGTAATTAAAACGAAAAACGAATAAGAATAATATTTTTAATTATAACAGTACATAGAATTTATATCTGTGTTTGTGCCATCAATGTTATCAAGTGTACGTACAAAGCATACAGAGCATCTATTCCTTCATAAAGGCCTTTGATATTAATTCCGCTTTTTAAATATAACATCAAAAATGTTGAGTTAAAATTCCATTTATTTGTCCAACACGAGCAAAAGTATCAAAAGTATTTAAAAAAACAGCTTGCCGCCGCTTATAAAATATTCCGGCATAATATAAATATCTCAGACGCTGCAAATTCTTCTACACAACGTTGGAATTAGTAGATATAATAACGAAATTAGTCCAATGTTTTATAAGTTATCATCTCGAGTGAGGCGATTATTGGTAAAATCGGTTTAAATGGATATTGTGAATATAAGATGCTATGTTTAATTATGTGTCGATAGTGTAGTAAAAACAGTGTTTGAACTACATAACAATTAGTCAGTTTATAAAAATTTGGTTATAACTCCTATGCTCAGAAAATTGGAGGGGTGGAAATGTGGTTTTTGGGGGGAGGCAGGAGTGAGAAATTTTTGAAAATGGTCTTTTTTGAAAGTAGAAGCCTGGGGAGTCATTTTTTATGTTATTTTGCATACTGAATCGAATAGGAAAATCAAGTCGATAGCATCAACCATTAACGAATAAAAATGGTTCTAATAATAAAAATACGATAAAATGCAAGAGATTTTATTGAAAAAGAAAAAGAAATGTAGAGTATTAATGTAGTACTTCTAGTATGCAGTACTTGGTAATAAGATTTTATTCATCGGACATGTTATACTCTTCGCTAGTGATGTCATCAAAGTCCGAATCTTCATCAAAGGCCTCTGTTGATATGGGTAACACGTCTGACGAAACTTCAATTTCTGTGCAACTGTTCATGCAGGTCCCTCCCTCACAAATTTTGCACAAAATTGAGCATTCCACACCACTTTTTACACAGAAGCACTGCGAAGTGGAGCAATATCCCTTGCAGACACAGAAAATTAACTCAAGGATGGCCTCTGGAGCAACGTTAAGGGTTGTCCTGATTGTGAGCAAATCATTGCCCCGAAGAACCCAACTCCACTGTTTTGGATCCAGCTTATTCGAGTTCGGGCCACAACTGTACTTAATAGAATGTACGATATGAATGTTATGAATGTTGGGCAGCACTTGCTGATGTAGAAGGAAGTGATTCCAGCTTTGCTACATTTTTAGTGAGTGATCTCTACGTATCGTAGTTCCTCTAACGTGTGTTTCCTATCTTTTTAGCCATAAATATACAAAAAAAGTCTCAACGGATATATTCGGGTTCCCAAGGCTACCTTTGTGGCACTTATATGATATGCCTCGGGCAAGGTTAAGGCGCTTGAAATTATATTTAATGGTTTTGATTGATTTTGGTTGCTGTAGTTTTCAGTTACAGTTCGAATAGATCAGTTCCAAATAAAAAAAAAACATTTTTTATTAGCAATGCTTATATACAGAGCGTTTGATAAATGGAAAAATTCAAAGAGTGCTTTTTTGGATGATTTTATGATGATAATAATTTAATTGCCTATCTCCCTTTATCTCATTTTCCCACTATTAGCACCATTTATATTCGTTAAGGGTAGATCCTATCGACTTTATTTTGGTCTCATTCTATTAAGCATGCAAAAAACATAGAACGTGACTCCCAACACCTCTACTTTAGAAATAGTACCTACATATTAAAAATTTCATCACAACACTCGACGCCTGTCTCGCTGACCACCTTAATATCATCAGGAGTTGACTAAAATTGAGAATAAATATGTTACAGTTTAATTAGGTTCAGGTCAGTGCCAAGAATGCACTGGCGATATCTGTGTATCTAACTACTGCAGCCTCTCTTTTTTTTTTATCGGCCGTCTGTCATGCTGACTCCGAGGGCACTGCAGCTATATAGGCTTATTATACCACTCTCCAGTCTTATCTATGTTCGTGCCGGTCATTCCCTATAGACCTACGAGTGTTAAATATAGTTATATGACCGGCCCGTGCGAGTCTGTAGTGAATTTACTTGCATTCAGGCTAACAACCGTTTCGGCATAAGGTGCATCTCGATGTTCCGCTCACCCATTGAAACGGTATCCGCCGTTGCTTAACTTCAGCGAATCTGTCTAGGTCGGACTGAATACCGATCTGGCTGCTCGCTTCTCAGAAAAATTCATTTGTATTTTTTTCCGTTTTTAGTCAAAGAAATAGCCACTGTTCCTATCAGATCAAATGTATTTAAAAAACACGGGGTTATGCAGAATCCATAGAATATTATTTCTAGACTGATCCGGTGATTCCTAGTCTACTAGGTTAGCTACAAAAAATCAGAAACGAGTGAAAATGGGGTAATATTTGTATTGTTGATAAAATCTTTAAAATACAAAGAATTTCATTAACGAAAACGTCGTTCTTAACACGTTAAACCGGCCTGACAATTTTCAGTTACCAGAATGCAACAAAAATGCACTTCCTCTGAAATTTCAAAGCTTTGTCAGACAACCTAATTAAATTAGATAATTTTCTTAAAAGTTTTGTAATGAAATTAAAAAAATCAATAACTGCATTTTTGACTATTTTTCATGAATGCATTTTTGTAATCTGTATTAGATGTCAACCAGTCACAAAATTCCTATATTTTAAAGATGGGGAACTACACATTCATTGACTTCAGACACATACGTAATATATTAGTATCCTATACTATACTAATTTCCTCTTCAGAAGAAATCCCAGTTCCACGACAAGCAATTGATTTAAGAAGTCTAAGTGAGCTTTGACTATGTTTCTATTAATTGATCCTTTCGGCCCAGGTAACAAGGTTGCTTTATAAATTTAAAATGATAGTACAATTTTATTTTATTACTGTTGCATTACTGCTCTGCAGACAATATTTTGTTTTATTAAAACTGCTAAAGTGATTATTTAGTCTTCATGACTAAATAGTCATATAACTAAGTGCTAAGAATGCTCTTACAGCTAAATTATAAAACATTTTGTAGAATTTGTTTTTCGCTGTTTTATAAATGTTTATGCAGCAATTATTATAGGATATTTTAGCTCACGAAGCAAAATTGATTTATAATAGATTTATAGTAATGATCTCTGTCAATTTTCATCAATTTGCACACACCTACAAAACTATTATTTAAGAGTTTAACTAAGCATTAATAAAACTATTTTATCAGGATTCTTCTTATCACAACATTATTGCTGGGAGCATATTGTATTTGATCGTAGCTGCTAAGCAATTGTTATATAAACAAAGCACACTTTGCTCTCATAAAACACTTATAAAGCAATTAAAAAACTAACAATTTTCTTTATAGGCTGTAATATGTTTATGCGCCATATTTTTTCTCATTTACAGCAAATTCTTTTACAGGACCGCTCCCAAAGCTCTTAATTTCCAGATGTATGAATTGAAAAATATGTATTTTATCTTTTTAGTACATTTTAAATTTTCCCTTTTTCAGTTTTTTCGAATAAAAGCTTGTTTTAATATTAAAAAAAAAAATTATTTAATACTTTTTAGCCTTTAGTTCTGGATTTTGTGCAAATGTTGTGTTGCACATATCGTATTCTACTCGTCAAACCCTTTCATTCGATACCCATGTCAAGGGGGTGTTCAAGAAAAAGGTAATCCGGAATCTTAGAGCGTCCGCCATATTGGATTTAGAATGACGTCACATAGTTTATCGTATTCTACATGTGTGCAATATTTCAACATTGTTACAAATGAAGCTATAAATAAAAGCTTTTAAAATAGTAACATATATGAAAGTATAGAGAAAAATATTATTTAATTAATACTTGTATTTTATTTACTTGTTACTGACCGTTGTTTTTTGAGGGGCACTCCTCGTACCTAGTTGATAAAAACGCAATATCGGCAAAATTATTCGGAGCAAAATATTAATGGAATATTCGTTATGTTTAGAGGGCTCAAAAATTTAATTTTACATGTACCACATATTTCACTGAAAAATTTCTTTCTCAACGCAAAATCGCGTTGCTGTTGGCGAGACGATGTTTTAATGAGTTAACATTTATCTCGTATTACACTAATCATCTTGTTGGTTATGCCGCCATGTCACATAGGATCTATATATTTTGGAATATTTTAAAACCATTTTGAGAATTACTATTGTCTGCAGAAACATTTAAAAAATAAATAACTTATATTGTTGTTGCTGTACATAACAAAAAAGTATCAATGGAAATAACAACAAAATGCTTATGCAAATGTTTTGTCGTGTCTTGAATAATTTTAAAATTATCGTCTACTAATTCTTTTAATCTTATGTAAACGTGTATACAATTATTTTATAACACCTGCGAGATCCATTATAAAATAAATTAAAGAACTACTTTGTTTTATAAACTGTGCCCATTTTGCGTCTATAAGCATTTTATAAATGTTTTGAAAATGTTTATATCAACAATCTTGTTTTTTAACAAATGTTCTGTAAACATTCTTTCCGTTTCTACAAAACATCAAATAACTAGTTGGGGGGCTTTAACAAGTTTATGTAATTATCCGTATATTTTTCATCGGCTAAGGTAAATACCTTCACAGTGGCCATTTTTTAAAAGTAGGAATGGTAAGCTACTGCACTTCATATAAATATATTCCAAATAATTAATTCATGTTTAACTTATTAGTTACATAAAATTAGGTAAAATAAACATTACCCATTTCGGTAGCTTTCTGTTTGATCTCAATAAATTCTGTTTATCGATTTTTACTTGTCATTACTAAAAATATTTAATAACGTATTTACGTTGTCCTACTTCCTTTAGTCAGGTTAGGTTAGGTTACGATACAAGACAGTAAAGACAATATCTTTTGTGTGAGCAGAAGGCATTTTCAAATTACTTCATTATCAGTTTGCGACAAGGAGTAATTTCCTGCATAAAGGCTGCGAAGACATTAATATTAATTAATATTCTTCGAGTAGTCTGCTCATTATATTCTCAGGACGATCGATCCGAAATTCTTTAGAATATTATAGACCTATCTTGAAGTTTTATTGAAATATTTGAATATTTCTTAATGAATGAATTGTCGAATATCTAGAAAAAATAGATAGGGGAGTTACTGAATTGAATGTCAACTTGTTAGGCGACCTTGAAATTGTTTAAAAAGTGGGGAATATCAGTTTGACCGTGTTTCTTTTGTGTTTGTTCAATCATCATTCTGGATTGGTTTATGCAATTTTTTTTAAACATTGCAGTTTCTTTATCTAGCTACGATCAGTGTATAATGGGCCGAATTATAACAAACTAGGAAAAATAGGCATGGCAAATCCCATAAGGCTACCATAGTTTGTGGACATGAGGATACCAGGATAATCTGACAACGAGTCTAATATTAACGCTTAAAAAGTAAAAAATTGCGGATACATTCTTGTTATCTACACAGTATGTCTCACTTTTCGCGATTCCCGTATCACAGTTCCCTTACTAACAACGCGATCTTTAAAAAAATTGGGTCTAAGGGAGATTGCGCCGCGGTAAAATATTACAAAATGCACCGTGGCGTTAGTTAACATGAAGAAAAATTAACCTAATTTTTCAAAAAGAAGATATTAGGCAACGTTTTAACTGTAAAACAATCTTGTAATCTTATTCGTTGTTATCAGAAGCTCACTAATAACGAATTTTAATAAAATGAGAAAGTAAAATTTTCCATTTTGAAGTACAAATTATTAGTCATATCTTTATTTTCGGCCGTAATTAAGCTGAAGGAAGATAACTGTTCCATTTAGATTTAATCATGTGATGTATTGAGCATGTAGTATTTGAAAAAGCTACATTAATTAATGTATTGTTGAATACAGTAAATTAACCCATTAGTTCATTTGCTCGAGCAGAGCAGTAGGCAACCACCCATACTTTAAGGGGGTATTGCAGGTCGCATATCTGCAAGTCCTATTATCCAGTAAGTAAACGTGTTTTCTTTCAAGTATAATTTTGACTTAGAGGTGGTACTCACATAGTATTGTAGTGGAAATATTACATAATCGTGTAATTCAGTCCTTTAATTGCAAAGTCCTTTGTTGGCGCATTTCTATTGGCTAGAGAAAGAGTTCCCTAGATGCTCAAGTTGGCAACACGGAGAACTGTTAAGGAGATTTCCGTCTGGCGGTTTCGTTTTTCGACAGCGACGAGATAGCTGAAAGGCGGCGGTCCTGGTTTTGTAGTGAAGAATTTGGGTTTACATCGCTTGCACTGAAAATGGATTTGATTTGATGTACCCAGTGTTTCTTTACCGTCCTGCCAAGAGCATTTTGTAAATTCCAGGAAGGAATTCTGTTGCTTATCGTAATCTGATCGCCACGTGTCTAGTGAGGTTATGTAATACTCTCTATATTAGGTGAGCTTTTATTTTACTTAGTTTGGTGTCTTATTTAGTACTTATTTATTGTAATTATTACAGAGTGTTTTGGAGAGGCTTGTACTTGGTATAAGCATATGTTTTGGCGGGACTGGACTTTTGGAAATTAGTCATATTTTGAAGAGGTTTATGTTCGGAATGAATGGTGCTGCCATTCTTGGTTATGTAAGGGGGCCCAGTATTTAGAGGAGTAATAGCAGGAAGTCTATTACTCAGACATTTGATTTTATGTGAGTCCTGCTGACATCTAGAGAAGTTTTGGTTAGAGAGTTGTTCGCAGCAGTCTCCAAGAGATTTGGGCAGAGTTTGGGGAGTGACACCGATTCGTAGTCGTAAGCATCGTCGAGAACATCTAGAAAAGTGGAGAAAAAGTCCCGTTGCAGTCGTCACAGAAAATGCCCAAAGCTTAACCAGGTTTTTTGTTCATTTTAGTCAAATGTTTTAAAGAAAATATTATAGTTTAATTCAGTGGTTTTTGTTCATATGTTGAAGTAAATTATACCACAACTATCTTGCAACTATAAATCAAGCTCTAAGTTTATGTGTAGAATGATGATACATTTAAGAGTTTTACTGTAAAACACCCTTGGTACCGTGAGATGTTAATTTACCTACTATTACGTCACACACATAAAAATTTAATTCATGGTAAATCTTTAATTCGTGGTTGTAAGTTATAACTCATAGTTGCATATTGGCTAACTCGTAGTTGCAAGAAAATCTCAGTCTGAGATCTAAGTTTGAATTCAAATCAGTTTTTTTGATCAACTGTATAGAATTTCTTTAATACGCATGAACCACGATTAGGTAAAGTTTGAAGTTTTTTATTTATTCTTTTTACTGTTGTACATCTCACGTGTGTTGTAATAAATGTCTAATGTATACATGTTCTTATTATTTGCACTGGTACGCCTGATATTTGTTTAAATTTTTTAAATTTCATAGAGTAAAGTGTAAGCTCTGATATTATAGACACATTTTGAGAATTCCATCGCATGGTTGCTAGTAATCTAATTTTGTTCCTGGCTGGCAGAATTATTTAAATCACATTACGTAACATACAGCCGGTGGCGCCCTTTTGAGTGTCCACACAATCCTAACCCACGGCCCTATGCTCTCCAACAAAAATCGGCTGCCGTTCGCACCGGAATAACATGATTTAATATTTAAGTATTAAAATAGGTTACAAGCAAACTGTGATTTAGTTACCTATGTAAATTTTATTATTTATTGAATTGTTCGTGAATGAAAATTAAACTTATTTTTATTTCCAAGTCAATTATTTTTCATTTTGACTGTTAAGTAAACTAGCTGACGCAACGTGATTGATTCCAAATGGTAACCCTGTGTTCCTCCGGCTTAACTAACTCTTAATTACGTCCGAAAATAAAATTATGACTGTAATAACTGGTACTTTAAAAAGGACAAGTTATATTTTCCTATTACGTGAACACCTAGTACACTATCTTATTATAGTTTGGTTTTAGTGAGTTTATAGCAACAACGAATAAGATTATGAGATTGTTTTACAGTTAAAACTTTACCTAATATCTTTCTGTGGAAAACAAGGTACATTTTTCTTCATAATGAGGGAAGCCACTGGTGGCTATTAAAATATTTTACCGTGACACAATCTCCTGATCGATAAGTACATTCCACTCAAATTTTTAGAAAATCATATTGTTAATAAGTAGACCTGTGATATAGGAGTCATGAAAAGGAAATCATACTGTATAGAAGCTATATTAGAGGCCACTATAAAGGATGATAAAAATTGAACCGCCAGCAAAAGAATGACCATAAAAACATTAAAATAAAATTTCCTCGTTGCGTCGCCTACTCATTACTCAATTGATCCTTATTACCTAATACCAATATTGAAAAAATTTAAGCAACACAAACTGTTTGCCTATTAATTGTTAGGTAAGTAAAAAATCCCTACTATTTTAACAAGAAGAAGTTCGACGAAATTTCCAGGTTGGGGGTAGCTCATTTTCTGGCGTTGGTGATTGGCCTTAATAGCGATAGTAGATGAATATTAAATAAATACTTAATAATATGGACTATGAAATAGTTTAGCCTCCTTTTAGTTCCACTTAGTCTTATTATTATCTATCATCAATTTGAAGTTATCTGCTAAATAATATTTCCAATTATATTAACTGAGATATATACAATATTAAGACCACAGTTTTTTTAATGCTCTAAATCAGGTATTGTCTACAATTATTTACACGTGGCATATTCAGATTTTCTAACTTTTTGTTGGGCATTTTGCCACTGAAAAATATTTAGATCAGGCTCACAAAATTTGATAAGTTTCATCCTCTAAAAAATGCTCCAAATAAAGTATTCCTTTACCCGTTCAAAGAAGAAGATGTGAGAAAATTGTGGTATAAAATGGTAAAAGTATGAAAGAAGGTACCTAAGGCCGGGAACACCTCCTATGAAGACCGAGAATCACCTCATCACTAGTCAACTTTTTTAATCAATTCAGCCAACATAGGTAACTTAAGTGTACTGTGTAGTCAAAGTGACGGTAACGTCATCGACAAGCGTACGTTTGAAATGCGTTCTCTAAATAAATACTTTTTTTTCTATAATTAAACAATTTTTTTTACAAAACCTCATGGCTTAAAATTCGAATGAATATGCTTATTTAAGAGACCAATTATACAAAATTCCCAAATTGTATTATATCTGAAAATATCCTTAGTAATACTAAAATAAACGTCTATTGATAATACTCTCTCAAGAAAGGAATTTGGATTCCCTCTCGAACGTATCTGGGCCTCCTCTCACATCTAGCTGGAATAAAATCAGTAAAATTTCAATTTCAGTTTAGTACGTCATTACAAATTTCGTTGATAGCATGAATTCTGTAATAACTGTATATTTGAAATTATTACGGTTAGGAAACTGATATTCGGTGAAGGTTCTCTCCGTTATGAGAACTTCAATATATTTTTATAAGAATTATCAAGTTCCACTAAATGAGAAGACCTTGTTGTTTATAGCCATTTCCTGGACGTACTTTAGATACAAATTAAAATTTATCGATAATGTTTAAACGTTTATTTATAATAAAGTAACTTTTACTAAATAGTTTTTGCATACTTTTTTCAGATTATCCTTCCCTGCTCCAGCCAGATAGGGAAATGAGAGGGAAAAATTTGATGAAGTATTGAAACCTAACAAGGGATACTCAATATGTTATACATACTAAAAGTCGTCATCTCTATTTATCGCGCTCAAGTCGCTATCTTAAAATAATGGTGCTAAAATTAGTTTGGTATATCTTCGTAGAGAACTGATAACAGGTAACAAAATACAATCCATAGAATAAAATCATTATCTCGCTAATAAATTTTCAGTTTCAATGTCAATTAGTTAATACATAAATCCAGCCCAAGCTTAATAAATTTCCAAATATCCCAAATTACATGGCAATTAAATCTATCTTACCTAAGTACAACCATAACAAAACTATCACTATTAATTTTCACTCAATAATTTCAGTGGTTTGCAAAATAGCTGGATTTAAATCTACGAAATAGAAAAATTAACATAATTTCTAATTTAAATCTAGCTATTTTGCAAACCACTGAAATTATTGAGTGAAAATTCATAGTAATAGTCTTGTTAAGGTTCTATTTAGGTACTCTTATAGTTTTTTTAAATATACGTACTATGAAAAAAAAGTTATGGCCAAAACTAATAAATATTTCCCTATCGGATGTCTCTTTCTAGGGCATGGCCACCTTAACCAGATTTGCACTCTAGTATGTGGAAATTATTGGTCATAGAATTTTAATAATATTTAGGGCAGATGTCATAGAAAAGGTTGAGGCGTTGTTTAAAAAATATTAGAGAGAAATCCGAGGCCTTGGTTTCTAGTATATACACCAAATCCCAAATTTCTCTACTCTTACCAGCTTGATTTACTTATTTTCCCCTATATACTCCCATGTAACCCTCAACACTTCAACAGAATCATCTCAAAATATAATCTAGTTTCAGATGTCCTTATAATACATAAGTGTACCAAATTTCAAGTGAATATCTCAATTTTATTTTACCAATCCCTTTAATCATGGATCAGGGGTGGTGGGCGGGTTGAAAAATATTATAGATAATCTGAGATCTTGGCTTCTTGTACATACACCGAATTTCAAGTTTCTATACTCTTACCAACTTGCTTTACTTATTTTCCCCTATTTACCCCTATTTAATTCCCAACCCTTCAACGGAATCATCTCAAAATGTAATCTAGTTCCAGATTTCGTTATAATACATACGTGTGTCAAATTTCAAATGAATATCTCAATTTTATTTTATCAACCCCTTTAATAATGGAGTAGAGGTGGTGGCGTGGGTTGAAAAATTATAATTTTTTCTACATTTAAAAAAAATAAATATTTTTTTTTTCTTTTTGATTTAAATATACAGGAAATTATGCTTTTTAATGTTTCAAAAAGTTTTATTAAAACTCTACACGTGTTTCGGCTTATTAGGCCTTTATTAGAAGAACAAGATATTACTAAATTTAAAATGTGTTCCTTACTTATTGATGGAAAGGTATAAATTATGCAAAGCGTTGAATCTATTTATTATATGCAAAATAGCTATATAACTCCTATTCTATGTAAATATACTACAAATAGGTTCTTAATGTTAAATTATTTTTTCTAGAATATTATTACGCAGAAATAATGTTTGATCATTAGTTACATTTTTATGCTTCTTGACAGCTTTCATGATCTCAAAGCTGTCAAAAAGCATAAAAATGTAACTAATGATCAAACATTATTTATGGGTCATAATATTCTAGAGAAAATAATTTAACATTAAGAACCTATTTGTAGTATATTTACATAGGATAGGAGTTATATAGCTATTTTGCATATAATAAATAGATTAAAAGATTTGCATAATTTATACCTTTCCATTAGGTATAAATAAATAAGGAATACATTTTAAATTTAGTAATATCTTGTACTCTTGATAAAGGACTAACAAGCCGAAACACGTGTAGAGTTTTAATAAAACTTTTTGAAATATTAAAAAGCATAATTTCCTGTATATTTAAATTATTGAAGAATGTTGCACAAGGAACCAACCGTAGAATCAACCCAATGTATGAAAAACATTATTAAAAAATCTGAGGCTTTGGCTTTTAGTACATACACCGAATTTCAATTCATTTCATTCATTTTTTTATGGAAAATATAATAAAAAATTTTGAGGCCTTGGCTTGTAGTAGACACATCAAATTTCAAGTTTATGTACTCTTGCCAGCTTGCTTTACATATTTCCCCTTATTTACCCCTATTTACCCCCCAACCCTTCACCGAATATCTTCAAAAAACAATCCAGTTCCAGATCTCGTTATAATATATACGTGTACAGAATTTCAAGTCAATATCTTAAACCATTCCGGAGGAAATGTGCAGACAAAAAAGTTGCAGACAGACAGATAGATAGACAGACGGGCAGAATTTTTTTTTCGCTGAAAATTAAAATCTCGACGTTTCATGACATTCTAAACCTATTTCAAGTAAAAAAAAAATATTTTTTTTACGACTACTATACTTCCAGTCCACTACGTGAATGTGGAAGTAAAATTATTAGTTGAAAGCTAACCTCAAAATCTAGCACGTATTTAAGTTGAAAGAAAATTATAACTTACCCCGATTTTTCTGGACAATAATTTGTTATTTAAATCCGACACAAAATCTATTACAGTCAAACATGTGGAACTACAGTCTTAATCCGATAATTCAAAATCGATTCTGCCCAACGAGGCTATATGACTAAAACAAATTATTAGTATTTCCCGTCAAACGTATGAACTACATTTAAAATTTAATTGGTAGTGGAACTTGCGTTACCAACTTTCAAGTTTGTAAACGAAACAATCTTTCTTATCGACATTTAGATTTATGTAAAACTAGGCATATGGAATAAAGTGTTTAGTACAATTTTATTTAACACTAAATAACTTTTCTATTAGTTTTTCATTGAAAAAAAGAGAAATATTCACTTATTAGAACTTTGCCAAAATAATTCATTGTTACTAGTCTCGCCATCTGTTGACAGATAGAGTAAACGTCATTGACTAGTAGCTCCAAGTCAAACTATGTCAAGATTTATCATATATGGAGGCGTGGCCTGAGAGTTTATATATACCGGATGTCCCTCAAAATAAAATCTTTGTAGCCCCTAATCATTAAATAACAAACGGAGTGTAACAATATAACGAAAATAGAAGGATGTATTACATTATGTGCGACAAACTGTGCGTCCCGCTGGATACAAAGTAAATTATTAGAAGCATATTGTACTGGAGTATATTTGAAATAATTACGGCATTAAAAATTACTCTGGCCGTCCTGTAATTTGTAATTCATGTTGTCGATTTACAACCACAGTTTCCAGTGAGAAACAAGAACACATGTAGTTTTTATTACTTAATTTCTGGATGAGAACGAGGGGATGGTAAACCGACACCAACACTATCGCTGTTTGAATAGGCAATGAGGTTTGTGTACGTCCGAGGCTTAAATTAAACTAACAGTGCTTCAATCTTTTCAACTGAAATACACAAATTAATGAATCAAAAAGTATATGTCAAGTAAATACCTCAATTTAAAAACACATGTGGGTAATATTTTTATAACAGAACAATACCTCAAAATTAAAAGGTAAATACGAACATTCGTTTATCGTCTACAACTCATAATTTTTTAACATCTTGCCATCTAAAGCATTATATAGAGACGCTTATTAATATATTAATAATTATTATATATTAAAATTGTCTAATGGTTAAAAAATTATTATTATTTTCATTTACTGGTATCACAAAAATCGTTATTTTGGAAATGATTGGAAACCTATAATATTTTATTTAGAATAATTTCTACAATAAATTGGCCATAAAAATTTCAAACATTTGCGACTTATTTCGAAGTTCAGCGAGCTAAACACGTTAGTGTCAAGCACGCTTGGTCATTCCCAGCTCCGACATTAGCAATGTCGGTGGGTAGTGGAAGTAGTCTGCGTTTTTTCGAGTGTGTAATGTCCTTCAGAGCAGCTCAGGCTTTTCGCTATGTTTGAAGTGTTTATATTATAATAAATCGTATTTTCATTAAGCATTTTAATTTCTGAAAGCAAGCTGATCAAACAGTTTCTCAGTTACCAAATTCGAGTGTTGTATTCAAGAGTTTGGTGTGGAAACTACATCTTCAGTGGCGCTAATTTCAGTGAACAAAATCAACAAATATGTAGAATAGATAATCGGAGGGTACATTCTATAAAAAAGTACAAACTATAGTTTACACTTTATTCTATTAATATTATTAAATTAATATAATTACACCAGACTGTTCAAGAAGTTCATTATGATACGCTCGGCGCCCTTTGGAGAGATAATCACTGTTATTTAACGACTGTGATAAATTTGTTGAGTTGATACAACCGCTAAACAATCCCAATTAATACTGAGTACTTAGTCTTATCTACCTTACTCCTTTGACATGATTCCATACGACTACTTTCAATAAAGTAAGCTCACATATCAGAGAAACTTATAAAGAGAATAAACTATCATTTGGAAAATACCGACGAAAATATGCCAGGCACTGCTACAAAGTATTTTGTTACCTGCTACTATCATGTTATTGAGGCAGCAGTTTAAGCACATTAATCAAATCTAAGGATCATCTGCGGACATTAGTTTTCACAAGACACTGGAGGAAGAATGGAACTGTTTTAGAATTCCATAGCCATTGTGTGGTGTATATCGACCTTTTATTGGGTTAAAAAATTATTAAAAATAATGGCAATAAAATATGTAAGTTCTTTCGCTATTGCTGAAATAAATAATAGATTCAAGCGAAATCCTTTATCTTCTATTAGTTTATGATTTTATTATTTCGTCGTTGTACATTATTTCGTTATTGTTTCGTTGCATTACGTGTGATTTTGTTTGGTGATATGTATTATACTCCATCGTGAATTTTATTATAATATTTCATGTAAAGCATATGCCAAATAAGTGTAAATTTTTACCCTATTTAAGTGTTGTATAATGTTTATGAATTTCTACAATGTAGAGAGTATTGAGGTAATTTACGAGATATCCCTTTTCTAACATACTTTGATTTAACTCTTGTGAAAGTTTCAAGCTTACCTTGAAATTGGATAACTGTAATATAATATTTATCGTAGGTACTTATATTTGATAGATAGTGGGCTTTGCTGTACAGTGTAGCTTATGCTGTGATATTTCATTTTGCTCTGTTAATAAATTTTATTGTAATATATTAATACTACACTATAATATCTCTTTTGATTAACCTCTAGCATTCCTTTCCTTGATAGCACTAGTTAATCATGGTGCCCAAGCCTTGAACTCACTGCTCCTTTTGATCTCTGTGTCTTTACTGTGCTAGTAAGGTTAAACCAGTGACGCTAAGCACGCCACTCGTAGGGTGGGCTACATGCGGAAATAACTTGGGCATAAAAAGCAAAGTAACAACACACATTTCAACGCCGCACAGAGGTGGTGCACAACGTCAATATATTTAAAACTGAGGGATATATGGCAGAAAACTCAATAAAACTTTTTGGCACGGCATGTAATATTTCTAAAATAATTAGATAATATGATATCTTTTTTTTCCGCAGAATAAAGGCTGATATTTTTACTTAAGCGCGAAATCATGATATACTGTAGCTAAAGCAAGAAATTATCGTTTTATTAAAAATACAGTTTTGTATTATTGCGTGTGGTATATGTCCAATACATACACTTTTAATTTACATCGAGTACGTTTTATATCTTACTTAAGTGTTAATGAGTTAACTATTAAAAGTGATAAACTAGTATTTTAGTTATACTCCGTCAGCAGTCATATATAATTCACAATAGAGCACAAGACATCACGGTGCAGGTTATTATCCTTGGCATCTTGGCATGATATTTGCTATCACTTACATTAGTAAATACTCACTAAAATAATATGCCTGAAAAGATAAATGTAAGGCACTAAAAAGCTCAACAAAAGAAGATAGTTGGACACCACGTTATTTTGCGTAAGGGAAAACAACTAATATAGATGTTGCTGATCACTTCAAGCTATAGACAGGCCCGGCACAATAAGGAAACACCGAGCTATCATAATCTATTAACCGTTCTAGGTTACATGGACCAGTGAAATACACGTCGCAAATGGTACAACAGAGATAGATAAAAACAGAAGCATGCATCGCACGGCCTGAGATCAATGACCTTGAATCCGAAAACTTATAACTAACTAGCTTAAATTACTGAAAACTTTACAAGAATTGGTAGGTTAACATGGATTAAACCATTTAACTAAACAACATCAATCTATATTTCGAACAGTTACTTGCTATTACACCTACTGAGGCCAACATTTATGCCTATCGGGACATATAAATTGTCGACAAATCAAGTCAACGCGGCAAATGTCTGCGAACAACATGGAAGCGGTCAGGCTGTTCACCTATCTCACTCGCGCTAATTAGGATAAAAGTCCATTACGAGACAGGTTCATTAACAGCACTAGAGCACACTGTCCCCCAAAACGCGTAAACTTAGCCACTACAACATAGTACATAAAATAAACAACTTACAGTTCAATTCCTTTGCACATAAATGCTAATTGATGGATAGCACTCCGAAAGCTGAATGTATAAAACAGCCAACCAAAGCAGAGATACTGGAAACCGCAAACAATCTTTGATCTCAACAAAGGTAACAATCCTGACTAACCAGGCAATTTGTTGCTATTAAATCCACAGTCACTGTCATTTAATTTACTTGCTAATATGTTCACGTTACTGATGAACCAATATTACAATTACAGATTAACATAAAACGTAGTTACGTTACTAGAACACGAAGTCACGACCATAAAATAGCATCAAATTTGCCAAATCATCATTTAGGCAAATTTAAACAATAAACCGCGACCGCTTTACTACACGGCCACAGCTCGAATCAATTACCATGCTGAATTAATGAAGGAGGTTAAATTCACCTGTTCCCTCTACGTGGTGTCTCGACTAGAAGCCAAAACTCAACTCCTCGTTCGAAGCCGGCCACAGCTACTTGACCTTCACATATCAGGTACTATCCTGTACCATTTCTACCTGCATCGTGAACGACGTCAACAGTTTTTTCTTGGTGAATCGGCATATTTCGAGCTTAGGATTCAATTCTACAAGCACATACGATTTTAAATATTTTAATTTATTTTGTTGTATAGTGCGTTCTTTAAGGATTGGTCCGTTATAAGTGCTTCCGCGATCTAGCCCACTGCTACCGCCTCGGTAACACGTTAAATAGGTGACTAAACATTCACACCCTAGCCGAGATCCGAACCTGGAAATCTGTAGCTGCAAGTTCGTAAGCTCTGAGCCACTGAGCCAGTAATGTCAGAGGAATCTTAACGAAAACAAATATAAGTGAAACTAATAAGTTATACGCCATTTCCCAATTTAATTCTCACAAGTCAACTTTACTAATCAATCAAATTGAATCGAAATAAGCTAAAATAGAATTTAGAACGAAATTTGCTCACAGGATTCAATGCATGGAATATTAGTTTCGTGCTTACGTCAATTTTTATAACAAAGAAAATTGTATGAGTTCCAGCTGACTGTAAATATTTATTAAAACACCAAAGAAATAATTTAACCCGAAAAATAAGAAAACTTTGACATTGGTGAGTGAGACAATGGACGTCAATAAGATAAGACTACCGGAATTAGCTACTAATGACTTGGATTCTCACAGAAACCGCTGTAGAAGGACTAAAAAGGAATTATAAGAACTAGAAAAATGTCACTAATGATACAGAAAGAATATGCTGCAATGGAAGATATTATTCTTGTGAGATTAAAATTACAAGCAGTTCTCGTCTCAATATAATGGACCTTTATTTTGACGCTTCAGGCTACATTCAATTTCATTGAATAAAACCCGTTGATTAGTCGAAGTTGCTCTATTGACACAGTTCTTTTTCTAAGCTTACCTTCGTAGCTATATAATCCAGGGGAAGATTAAGGAAATCCATAAATTTTGTCAATATCAGTAGCCTATGCTATCTCTTCAACGGTATTATTTTGAAAATAATTCAACTACTTCTTTCATCCTACACTTAAAAAGTAAATTCCCTACAATAGATTCCTCTGCGTGTTCTGTCTAAGACCAATACATTTCGCACGGGTTATTTCACGGTTGAGCGAACAAGCTAGTCGCTGCTAGCTCTCCTGAATTTGAACCTCATCTGCTGCAGACGGAACTGCCCCTTTAAGTAGTTGTTGTGTAGTTGTGCGTTTTGTAGTTGTTTGTTGCGAGTGGTGAATTAGTTAAGGCTACACTCCGCTAGGACGTTAAAATAGTAAGATGCATGACTCATAATTTTCCTCTGGCACCATTAGGGCAAACCCTTTGTTTACGGGTGTATCTGATATTGAAGATTGTAAAATATCTTTCAATTATCGAATTTCTTTCAACCAATAATGAAACAATACTATGAGATTTGCAAAATTGTTAAAATTTTAAACGCGTTAATACAAGGATAAATTTCCTTTAGATAATTATACCACTTTAAATTAGATTTCCAATACGTCGGCGAAATATTTAATTTCAAGTTTTTATACTTATTTGTGTTATTTATTTAAAAAAAGCAACCTCTAACTGATCCTTTGACGTAAAAGTCACAGGTGTAGAGGTTATTTACCAGTAACATACCTACTGGTTAATTATGATATTTTGTAGATTCCCCGAGCTCCGCTTAAAAAGAAAAAATGCATGTGGCAGGAAGTCCCAAAGAACTGAAGAAGAAAATAATTTAAGATAATGCCACAAATAACATTTAGACAATAATTATCACTGTCCATTGACTCAACAGCTCAATAATATGGAGTTTCTGGTTCTCAGGGTACTGTCAGTATCGCCAACAAAACTCTAATGAACTAATTATTTGCTGATGTCTGAAAAATAGTAAGTTTAACATTGCAAACAGGAGTTTTAAGGGGGGACATACGTATACTCGTAGAAAATTAGGTTAATTTTAAGAATTTTTATTTTGTGAAATAATAATCCGACTTGACTTTTTTTTTAAATTTTTTTAGTACACCCTAAAGAATATGCATGCATATTTTGGAGTGAATTTATTATTATAAGAAATACAAAGATTGTTCTAGATATGTCGGTAAAATGCATGTAGCCAAATGGTGTGGTGTGTACAGCCTACAGAGGTTACCTAAAACCCAAAAACGATCCGGCGTTTGAAAGATAATTGCAATCATAAGGGATCATAGTGGCGGGATTTATTTTTATGCAAATTGTTTATTTAGTTAACAATAGTGAAACGTTATATTTTTTATAAATTTTGCAAAAGACGATATTCCGAATTCCGTCACTACGATCGTCGGGGAATAGTTAAAGGAATATTAATAATAATAATAATAATAATATTCTTTATTTAAGTAGACATGCATTACATGTATATAAGAAAACGTCACAGTAATATAGTATAAAGCTAATGGTTTTCAATAACTAGATGAAAACCTAGTCAAAACGTATGGAGAGCTACCAACAACAATATGATTGATAATCTAGTCAACATAAAATCCTTGTAAACGTAATAATCATAAAATTGTAAGATACTTTTTTTAAAGAAGACTAAGAAAAGGACGACATACGAAAAGAAACAATATAAAACAGTAATACAATATTTGTTACCTGTGTTAAAGGGTAATACTAAAAAATTCCTGCAGACTGTACATTGCTTTTTGTAATAGTATTTTTCTTAATTTTAATGTAAACAATTTAAAACCAGCTATTTCCTTCAAATAATTAGGGAGATGGTCGTATATCTTAATAGGCATAACTGCCATACCATTGCTAGCAGTAGAGAAATTGTGTTTAGGTAGTAAAATGTCATTCGTGTGTCTTAAGCTGTATTGTATATTTCGATCGGAAAACTGGATAAACTGATTAATATTAGACTTAACAAACAAACAGCATGATAAAATATATAAAGCTGGTAACGTAAGTATTCCAACTAAAACAAACAAATCTCTACATGAATGGGTAGAACCTTTGAACAACATAGTCTTTTTTTGTATAATGAATACATGATTAACTCTACTGGAGTTGCCCCAGCAGAATATGCCATAATTTAATAATGACTGCACCTGTGCAAAATAATAGGTTTTAAGTATTTCTAAACTCACGTAAGAACGAAGTTGCCAGATGACATAGCTTCTAACTGAATTTTTTTTAAGTCTTCAATGTGTTGAAACCAGTTTAAATTACTATCAATAGTTATGCCTAACAGTTTTACAGAATTGCTGTTTTCTATAGCTAAATTATTTATTTTTGCTAATAAGCTATAATCGGGACTGTTATTGGCAAACATCAACATTTGAATTTTTGTCCCATTAAGTTTTAGTCCAAATTTATCGCAATAACTATTCATAAGTGAGGTTCAGATGTTTGCATTACTCGACAACTCATGTACGTTGTCAGGTGTTGATGCAACTGCCACGTCATCAGCAAATTGAGTAACATGGAAGGCACTCGTTACTTTTAAGTGGCTTTGCAGATCATTTATAAAAATAAGGAAGAGAAGAGGTCCTAAGGTGCTACCTTGAGGAACCCCCGTTAGTACCAGCTTATCATCTGATTGATACGACATACTGCTGAGTTTCAATATGACTTTCTGGGTACGTTGACTTAGGTAGGACCTAATTGAGGAGTTAGGTACTCCTCTTATACCATAAGCGCACATTTCATTAAGTAGCAATTCGTGATTTATTGTATCAAATGCTCTCGAGATATCAAAGAATAGAAATTCACACTTCTTTTTTGGTCAATATTTTGGAGTATAAATGCGTATAAGGAAATAACTGAATCCTGAGTGGAGTGTCCCTCCCTAAAGCCATATTGACTAGAAGATAGTACCTATATTATTTTTATTAAAGTAAATTTTTAACTGACCAGCATACGCAAGTTCAAAAAGCTTAGAAAATACAGACAGTAAAGAAATCGCTCTGTAATTTGATATTAGTTCCTTTTCATTTTTCTTATGAATGGGTACCAGCGCTGCTTTTTTTAAAGAAGTGGGAAAAGTTCCTTCAACAAAAGAAAGATTTATTAGTTTACAAAGTGTATGGGCAATGTAGTCTATGATGTGTGGAAGCAATGAACATGGAATATTGTCTAAATGTTATTTGTGGCATTATCTTAATTTTTTTCCTTCTTCAATTCTTTGGGACTTCCTGCCACATGTATGTTTTCTTTCTAAGCGGTGCTAGGGGAATCAACAAAATATATCACAATTAACCAGTATGTTATGGAATATTGTCAGAACCCGCAGAATGCTATTTTGTTATTTTTTTCAACAAAATACTTATATCAGAGGCCACAGTGAGTGCCAGAAGCATATTACTCGAACAATGTGTATCTAGATGTATCTTTGTATCAATATTCATATTGTCCGTAAGTTGTTGAATAGACTCTAGAAAGTAGAGGTTAAATTCATATGCTGCTTCATTATAAGAATCGATAGTAGAGCCATTTTCGTTAACAAATTCGTTGACTTTGAAACATTTGCTTTCAGCAGTATTCTTGTTGTCATTTATGATTTGCCATGCTGTACTATTTTCATTAGACGAAGCTTCCATCATTGTGCTATAATACGTTTTTTTTTAATTACATGTTTTTCTTTTATGGCTGTTTTCTAGATGGATATAATAATCTTTTATTTGTGGGTATTTTAAAGTTGACTTGTACATTTCTCTAATAAACTTACCTTCATTGATTATGTCCCTACTTATCCATTTTTTGTTTTTTTGCTTTTTAGAGTGTGTAATTTTATATTTATATAAAGGAAAAGCAATATTTATTATCTCATGAAACCTGCTTGAAAAATTTTCAAAAGCTAGTTCTACATTTGCGTAGAAATCAATGTTATCCCACCATTCGAAAACGTTTTCATCGCAAAACACGTGTTTTAAGTTTGGGCTCGGGCTTTTAATGGCTGTAACTTTGTTAATAACTGGAATTTCTTCAGGAATCTTTGTAGAAATATCCCTCAAATATTGTGCATTGGACTTTTCTTAAAAAGAAATACAAAAGATTTTTTTCAAATTACAGATGTCCTCTCTCGACATATTCCATGTTACCACTCAACTTCGGTCTAACGGTCTAACTGTGAATAAGTTTTAATCATGTCGTGTAGTAATGATTTTAAATAGAAAAAAAAATCCAGCTCTAGAATGTAGTAGCTATTCACAGTATAAAAGCAGTAATTGTATATCTACCAAGATTCAAGTGAATTTATTCTCGAGAAATTTTGTTCAAAGATATTTAAATCTATCCATTAATAATATTATTTACTGACGCAAGGTTAATATATTGAGTTTCAAATTTGATCTACCAGTACAGCATTATTATAAAAAAATGTACATTTTTTATGTTTCATCAATGTAACATGGTAAGTTCATCAATATAAGATTATCATCTCAAGTACGAAGTTTTTTTAATATTCATTTGCCAATATCTTTGGCTTTGAGCACGCCCTCGGATACCAGGGAGTGAGTATATTCAATCACTCTATCTCTACTACTAAACATTAAGCAACTTAAAAATCATAATTTTCTGTACGAACAGTCGACCAGTGTGGTTGCACTGATAACAGACCGAGCAAAAGTAATCATCCATAATGGTCCAAGCTCCAAGGTCACAAAAGTCTATTGCACAACAATACTAAAATTTTATTAGTAAATTTAACATAAAATGTGATAACGAACATCAGGTTGATGGCAGTCGATTACTTTTAAATTATTATTAATTAAATTAATTAGTAGGAGAATGCCAGTTTGTCTTATACAAATCAACTCTACTGGATGATTTATACATATTGAATAATATAAGGAGTAAAACGTATAACATATTTAATCTGAAGACCAGTGAAAGTGTGTACATGACACCAGTGTTACTAATAGTCAACAAATTATATTTAGTAGAAATAATGGGCGGGTGTAATAAACAGTGGACAAACCTAAACAGTCCTCTTTAGGCATGTTTTGGAAAATTGTATCAATGGTCTAAACAAATGCATTCAAGAGTCAGTAAAATGAACATTGAGAAAAACTATTAGGTTCTGACGTGTGATAGTGTTAAGGAGAAAATATCTCTACATCAAATAGTACATTTGGCTTTGTGAGAATGAAACTAATGCTTGTGGTACGAAGGGAGTAAATGCAATAGTCAATGGAATGGAGAAGGATTATTCAACGTATGGACACTTGATTGCGTTTAAAGTACTAATTCAAGAGCTGTAACTAATTTAGTGGAATCAAGTTTGAAACGCTTAACTAAATTTCAAATATAACTACTTTGTTCTGTATAAGAAACGTGGATGAATATGCTAAGACAGCTAAAGTAAATGAAAAAAATAAATACAACAAACTATAAACATTATTACAAATCAACCCTGCCGTTTTCATTTTAGAACGTGGTGGACCTCATAAATAACAAGAACTAGGTTTTTTCATACCAGATACAATGTGATACTTTAAAAAGATTACTCATTATTCAAGTATGCACTAGTTACATCGGTATATGTTGAACGGGCCTCTTTTATAATATAAGTGGATATGTAGTGAATGGTACGAGAATTTAACTCGGGATCATTGAAACCGACCATATATAATATATTATTATTCTAACGATTCGCAACAAGCATATAAAAGTATTTGTGCTAATGTTACATCCACCAATAAGTACATCCACAATATAGGTTAATTAGAACCATTTAATAGCAATTTAACTTTGAATGTTATGAAATTCATTAAATTGGATTACAAAGTAAGACATTGATTATATTGTCTATATCGCCTAGGACTGAGTCTCATTTTTTCCAATTCCATTGTAAGGCAACAAAAGAAATATAAATTACGAAAAGCTAAATAGGCATTTGACTCTATATTTTACGTAGAACGTACTGTTTCATATTTGTAAATATTCCATTCCGATCAATTTTTATTAGACAAATAATATTTTAAACGCTTTATGAGCTTTAAGAATCTCCAAAAAAATTTTTGCACTAACAGTATTTTAAGCTTTACGAAAAAGAACCCTTGGTTCATGTTATCTCACGTTAAACATATAAATTCACAAATGATTGCTTGTGACAACGATATCGTTAAGATATGTCTGAACTAATTCAGTAACCAATTCTGTTCACTTAAATATTAGATATGTGTGGAATAATATCTAAATGATTGCATTGCTGCAGAAAATAGAATTATCGGAATATAAGCAATAATATTTTAGAGTTTCACATATAAAATGTATGATATTCCATGCAATCTGAGTGTAAGGAAAGACTGCTGATTTTTAGGATATAATCAATATTGGCTCCATGATATTTCTCTATGCGCTGTCAAGTACTATAGTGTATCGGTCTGCGTGCCTGACACCCAATTTTCTAGAAGTTCAGGGAGTGTATGATCAGAATGACTAAATGCAGCATTCTTCACTGTATGCTATAATTTTCATTGCTTTCTCAGTTGCACCACTTGTAAACTAATAATATAATAAACATTTCTCTCTCTGCAGAAAATATTTAACTTTCCTTATTCGGTTGAATTTCCTGAAATTTCTTAATAGTCAATCAGTAACTGTTCATTAAAATTATGACAAACCAGTTTGCAATTAATTTTAAAATTTACTATAATGATAAAAGTAAAGAGAAAATTTATCTCAACTCAAAAGCGGCTAGTAATATTAACAGGGTTAATTTATCAGTAACTAGTGGAAATCTTATTTGTTATTCTTGTTAATCCAGTTATTGTTTGTAAATGACCAGTCGAAATAACTCACTTGTTATTAGAAGCATGCAGACTGAGCCTATTAACTCCATACATATACACTTTTTAACTCGCTAACCACTGGAATCATTCATAAAATAAATCCAGTACAGCTAACTAGCGCTAAATGAAAATTCTCTTACCAATCCTGAAGTACTAGAAAAAATTGTTTATATCAACATCTTATTTTAAAAATTATTAATGATCGGCACATAATTCAGTGGAGTAAGTATTACAGCAAACATGGTTTCAATTGTAAATTATATCTAAAATTCCATGAAAATGGGAGATGAGGTACATGAAATATATATAGAGTTTGGTAATGCTTTTACCAAAGTACGCAATGAATTGTGAATCTAAAAGACTAGCAAGGGTGTTAGTAATATTTTTCTGGAGTGGCTATCCTCATACTTAGTAAATGTAATATATCTCCAGGTGTGAATGCATGACCACTTATCAAACGTTTTTATACCGACCTATGGTGTACCTTATGGTTCTCACCTGGGACTATTATTTTACAGTATATCTATTATCCATATTTGTGAATGATTTGCGATTGATGTATGAACACATATTTTGTTCGTTGTGTTTTCGTAAGCAAATGATTAAATTAGTTTTCTGTTTTTGTTTACTGTCGTCACCATAATTTTGAAAGAGCCATAATAGATGACTTAGCATCGACTGATATTGATGTTTGGTAAATCAAAATCGACTATCAGTCATAATGTTGCACGTTTGAGGCAAACTGGAGAGTATCTGAGGCAGAAGGCAGAAGACGCTTAACTACTGCTGTGGATGATCGGTATATAAGTTTGCACACACTCCATCGAACGATAGTAAACTAGTAAACTATTAGTGCCTTATTTAAAAATAAGGCACTAATTGGAAGAAGTTCGTGGAATCAGCGTAAGTGAACGAACAGTGATAAAAAGACTCAATGAAGTTGATTTAAAGTCATATAGGTCAAGAAAGCACGAAAATTTCAGAAACGTCATCGAATAGTGCGACTAGCCTTTGCTCGAAATCGTCCAAAATTATAATGATGATCAGTGTGTTGTCAAGTTTTGTTTACGGATGAGATCCGTCTCTGCGTTAATTCGGTTGATAGTAAGGAAAAAGCGTATCGACATCCAGGAGAATAAAACGAACCATTCAATTTTACTCGTACTGTCGCGTGAAGGCTTAATTATGGTGTGGGAGCATATGCTTAGGGGTGCGCACAGATTTGGCGGTAATTGGTGGTGGCACTTTAACTGCAGATAAGTACGTAAGGGATGTTCTGTAATATCATGTTGGCCTCATATATTGGAGATATTAGTAATTCAATGCTCACCCGCACACCGCTTGTTGCGTACCTTACTTTTCAAACTGACTGACAGTAACGACAATGAGATAACCTGCATGTTCCCCGGATTTGGATACAATTAAACAAAACGAAAATCGAGTAAAACACTACTATGTTTTTTACCACTATATTTGTACAAACGCGACTGCAGTTTCAACCCTTTAGGTCAGTTTCAAACGATGATTCAACTAAGAATGAAGCACAAAAGATTTGGTCCCTATTTAAATATGTTTCTAGAATTAAATAGATTAGAGAATTATGAAAGTACACAGGTAGTTTATTTGAAAATTTTAGTCTATTTTTAATTATAACTTTTTCATTCTCAATTTTGCGGTAAGTAGACCAAGATTGTAGAGAATTCAATTCTCTACAATAGAAATATTTAAAAAAAATTGTGATGCGAGATGGCTGCCAAATGGGGGGGGGGGCTTTCAACCCCGAAAATCGAGTTTTAAGTTAGAAATCGCATTTTATAGTCGTAGGTCATCTATTTTATAATATATACATGTCAAATTATTTTTTAACGTTATGGAATGTTAATATGTTTAGCTGTAGGAAAAATTACATAGTTACCTATTTCATTATATACCTATTATATTACCTATTTAATTATATGTGTAAGAGTATATCGTACGTATATGTAATGTACTGCTTGTATAAAAGTATAGTTATATTATAAGTACATGTATTTAAATATAAATGTATTTTACAATATTTCAGTAATGTAAAAAATTATTGGTAATTCAACCGCGGACAGCCCTGGCTTTGCGGTTTACCTTAGTTTATTTGCTTGTTGATTGAATTTGTTGTGTACTATTCTGTTCTCTGTACAAATACTTAGTAGCTAATAAACAATTATTATTATTATATTATTATTATTATAATACCCTAACTATCTATGGGTGGGGTTTCTCAGAAATATCAATTATATTTTGGTAGCAGTAAAAAGAGGCGAATACATAATATCTAATTGATCATTTAACAAAATTAAATCATCCTTATTACTGTATTTGTATATTTCCAATGCTTCTAAGAAGTTAAGTTTCAAACCTTTGCTAGCATAGTGTAGGATTTCCATATTATTAATCTGGGAAGTTATGTCCACTCTGTAACATGTGACTAGAAAAAGCAGAATATGTTTTTTGAAGTCTGAAGGACCTATTATGATCGAGGTATCTGGTTCTAAAATTACGTCCGGTCTGTCCTTTATATATGCTATTACACTCTCAGAAATTTAACCTATAAACTATAGATTTTTCGTATCTATTTATTTTATCCTTGGCGTTGTAAATTAAATTTGATAATTTTTGTTGGGGTTTAAGTGCTATCTTGATATTATGTGTTTTGAGAATATTTGATATTTTTTTTGTTAGTGTATCATAGTATGTGATGGTAGCGTAAGGTGTTTGTTTTTCTTCTGTAACTATGGGATAAATTGCTTTAAAAGTATACTGGTTTTGTTTTTTGTTTATTAATTTGGCGATAGTTTCTGAGGGGAAACCATTGTTCTTGGCTATTCTTTGAATCATTGAGAGCTCTGTTTTTATTTGTGTTTATGACAAACAAAAACAGAGCTCTCAATGATTCAAAAAATAACCAAGAACAACGATTTCCCCACAGAAACTATCGCCAAATTAATAAACAAAAACAAAACCAGTATACTTTTAAAGCAATTTGTCCCATAGTTAGAGAAGAAAAACAAACATCTTACGTTACCATGTTATATTTTGTACATTCCCCGAGCACCGCTTAAAAAGAAAACATACATGTGGCAAGAAGTCCCAAAGAATTGAAGAAGGAAAAAAGTTAGAGAAAAAATGTTTAGATGACCTCAATGCATACGTCTGAATTCAAACTTTCACTTTTCAAATTTTTAAATTACTTATTTTTAAAATTAAAAAATGGGGTAGTTTTTTCGGAAAAACTCGATGAAAACGCACTTGTCGGAAAAGTTGTCCATAAGGAAAAGTCTTTTATTTCGATGATACATTCACCTGAATTTATTAAGATTTTTTTTAAACTTTTACATTTCCCTTCCCACACTTTTAGGAATTTTCGAATGGCCGTATCTCGAAAAATAAGCATTTCTCGAAAAAATTCTGAACACTGCAGCATAGAATATACATAGTAAATACATCTTATTTTGGGCCAAAAGAGGTAAACATATTGCTTTTTTATTTTTGACCTAATTCTAGACGTTACGGAACCCGTGATAAAAGGGGTGTTTTCTACACCTTCTTCAACTTTTATATTAACGTCATTACAAACACATTGCACTAAGTTTCATCAAAATCCATTCACTAGTACTCAAATTAGCGGCGAACCCCCCTCCCATCCCGTTGACTGCACTATTGTGGCCATCTACAAGCAAGCTAAGAGATATTTTTAAAATTTGTTTTTATTTATACCACCACAAGGAACATAAAAGCAACAATATGATCTGAAATACAAATTTTTGAAGTACGACTTGATGCACCTAAACAATCGAAGATTCAATTTTTGAATTTGCAACTGTTTTTCAGGAGATATTGTAAACATATTAAGTTGAAACTTGGCTTGATGGTTTAATTCCACAAGAGGTATATTCTCCTAAAGTTTCCTTAGAATATGTGCATTATTGTTTCGGACACATTCAGTTTTCTCCGTAATTTCATTGTGTGTCTCTTTATTGTATTACGGGCTATACAACCAGAGATATTTAAGAAAAACTGCGAAAAAGCAGGATTCTGAACATTCTTTTGTTTAAACAAAGGTTTTCACCACACAGATTTAATCCAAAACTTTTTTCTACACTTCTTGATATGTTTTCAACAATTTCCAGCAAAAAAATTGCTACACTACAACAATTTCTTTTTAGGTAATTTAGACCCTTACATTTACTCCATTAATATATTAATGAATTGCTTTAAAATATGAGATTCTCCATACCATTTTATTCATCATAATTTAATTCATTTTGCGTACGTCAACTAAAGTATTTTACTTAAAAATTCCATTCTTTGTTCAAGAAGATTTTCATAATCCACTTTCTATAGAAACTAGAAAAGCGAACCAAGATTAATTATTCTAATTTAGTCCATCACAAACAAATAAAAGAGTAGTGAAAACTTATTAAATTCAAACGAAAACTTTGTTACGCTCCTCAAAAAATTTCTCTTCTCCTTTTAGATAGATTTCATGCATTTCAAGATCAAATTGAAATTTCAAATCCGTGAGCTTAATTATAAAAGATAGGAGAACGATAACTTTGAACATTATTTAATAAAAACTTTTCAGATTATTCGAATTTGCAATTTCTACTTCTTATATAGACTAAATTTTGCTTGTTTGTGAAATATGTTAAAAGATAAGGATACAAAGTTTTGATTAATATTACTTTTTCTTTCCTTCCTTTTACCTTTATATTCTAGCTATACATCATACAGGTATAAGAAAAAATAAACCTGAAATTTAATATCCAATAAAACTTGACAAAAATGATTCGAATAACTTAGCAGTTAGGGAATATTTTACCATATTTTGATATGCCAGAGTGGAGTATACAAAGAAAAAGCATTAGGTATATTCTTTTGCAGAATTTACGTTAAACTGCATTTGCTCTATAGTGACATAATTTAACATACGTCGTCAACTATAGTCTAACGTCTCATATTTAAATTGGCTATTGTGCTATACTGCAGGAGCCCACGTGCGATTATATGACACATTTGCAACCGCTACAGACATTATTAATCCTGTTCGTGAGAGCATAGCAGATGAGGAAAGTGATACGAAAACTTGTCTTAATCGTGGAAACTTCACTAAATAACTTAAAATGTCTTTTACAATTATCGCGCGTATTTTATCACGCAAATTCGCTGTACGTTAAAAAAATAATGTAACCTTTCTTGTGAGAAATTTGATTATCTTTTATTTTTGTAATTACTTTAATTGACCCCCCCAGCTATGGGAAGCGATATACTTGCAAAAGAACGATTATATAGCCCTCTCATCTACTAGCGCTACGGCGTGGCGTTATCTCAATATCAATTTTTAATATATTGTTCAAAATGATATAATAAAGCGATTACAATTTCAAAACTAGATATATAACTGTTGCACATTCTATAGGATACTCTTCGCAGTTTTTTGTAAATAATGTTAGTTTAAACATTTCTAGTTTAATAACTTTTTTATTCAAGAAAAAAATCGGTAAAGGTATTTACACAGAACTTCCCTCTTTATTTGTGCATGGCGGTCACACTAAAAAATTAATAATTACGAAGTGACATTGAAAATAATAATCGGAATATAGTTATCACTATTATTACAAAGAACACCTGATAAGTATTGGTCAAAAAAATATACAAAGTGCTCATCCAACAGCAAAAGTTCAATATTAAATAACAGGTGCCAAATATGGAAGGCTTGGGCAAATACCTTTATAAATGTCCACCATGACTGAATTATTTCTTGGGATGACTACCCTGTGCATTTTTCAATAATAGTATAATAGGTGCATATGCCTAATATTATTGCCATCTGTCACATTTTCAATTCCACATAGGTACATTTTCTTCAAACAAATTCTTAATCAAAATTATTTTTAAATTTGTTTCAATAGGTTTAGAATGCCATGAAATCGTGAAAATTTTAATTTTGTACAAAGAAAAAAACTCAGTCTGTATTAGTGGTAAAATTTTTTCAAAAATAGTAAGAACATTTTCAATTTTTTTTTTATAGGTTTAGAACGCTATGAAACGTGGAAATTTTAAATTTGAACAAAGAAAAAAATGTTTCATCTATTTTAGTGCTAAAAAATATTTCAAAAATGTTAGTAAAGAAAATTTCAATAAAAAATTATTTTTGAAATAGGTTAAAAATACCATTAAACGTGGAAATATTAAATTTGAATAAGGGCAAAAAAACTTTTTAGTGTTAAAAAATTTTCTTGTTAAAAAATTTTTCAAAAATGTTGGTGAAAAAAGTTTTCAAACATTTTTTTTTCTGAAATAGGTTTGGCGTGTCATGAAACGTGGAAATTTTAAATTTGGGCAAAAAATTTTTTTTTTTCATTATTTATTCCCGTTAGACGATCCACCCTGTATATTTTCCAGTGAAAGTTCTATCATTTCTTCGCTGACAGTAGGGTCAACTACCTAGCAAATTTGACTGGTCTCCGTCAAGTAGTTATTTTAGTAAATGCACCAACAGACAGACAGACAGACAGACAGACTGACTGACGGAATTGAAAAACCTATATTTTCGTAATCTCCGTGATCTGAAACGTCAGAATCCGAAAAAAAACTACTTTTCGTTCTTAAGTTAACGTGCTTACAAGAAACGTGACGGACGGACACACGGACAGACGTGAAAGTTTTCAACACAGTAATATGAAATTTTTTCTCTACCAGCAATATTACCGGTATTAGAAATGTGCCCATCGAATGCAGTATACTATTCGATTTGTATTTACGAAGAATATACAAAGTTTGAATTAATATGCATCCTGAAAGATTAAGCCCAATAATTACTTAACTATGCCACGACCCAGTTTCGTAGATCTGATTGAATCAGACTTCCTGGTAAGTCGAGGATTGGCTAAGGGGCAGGAAAAGGACTGCTAATTCATTATCGTCCACACCCATATGAGTTTGAGTTAGTTGTGTTCACACAGCTTAGATAAACATTTCAATTGTTCAGCACCATCTTAGAAGACAATTTGTTTGATAAAAGAGCCCTCAAAGCCGGCTGGCTGTCGCCTCTCGAAATTTTTACTTGCGCACAGTAACAAGTACGTAGCTATATTTAACATATACTAGGATAATTGCCTAGTGGCGCCGTTATACCATCTCGTGACTCCATGAGTGCACACACCTATTACCTCATAAGTCCATGGTCCATCTAAGTATAATTCCAAATTACCAAGACCCAAAATAGGACGATTCTCGTGTTCCCAATCAACTTGACTTGGGGTACACTGCTGCATATGATTTTAATGTCAAATCGCTCGAGAGATCAACAAAATGTGAAAACGAGAAACAACGATGGGAGAACGGGAAAGATTAGGATGCTAGAATGATTGGCGTGAACAATTATTGGCAACTACATATAGACAGATAGCTGGCTACGAAAATTTAAAATGATACGGTGCAGTGAATATTTTAATGTAAAAATCCTCCTTACTAGCTGAAAAGTACACCCGGGGTGGGAAGCGTGGGCGGGCGGTCAAACGCGTTAATTTTTAATCAAAATAAAATCTTTGAGTGTTGCTCTGAAATTTTGTGTACTTACAGTTTTTAAATGTAGAAATTGCGTAAAACATAAGATAATTTTAGAATAAGAAATATCAGCCAAAAAGTTGGAAACAAATGAAATAAATACACCCGTACAGGATACGATCCTAGAGATCCGCTGTGAAAGTCGTTGTTTAACACGATTTGATATGGTCGGAGTGGACTTGAAATTTCAATTAGTCTCGTCGGAAAGAGCAAAACATGAAATTTCTAAATGTTCATAACTAAATGCATACATCAGCAGGAAGGCTTCCTAATGTAGATATCGAAAGATCGAAATTGGCATTTTCACGGTATCGTTAATTACATGCGCGAAATCTAAAATTGGAGCAGACAGAAGTAAACGAAAAATAGCGTTTTTTGACCCTTTACGAATTCAATTTGTCACGTCATGTCACTGGTACGTTTTAACCGGAAAGCCCGAAAGAATAGGGAGACTTTAAATATAAAAACAAAATGGCCAGAACTGCACCTTGGCATTAAAATTTAAACAATTTTTTTGCAACTTTACCGACTTCTGGCAACGTTTAATCCCCGACCTAGACTTCTGACAATAATTTTATGCAATTTCTACAGTTAAAAAGTACAACTACCCAAAATTTCAGAGCTGCACTAAAAGATTTTATTTTGATTAAAAATTAATGCGTTTGAGCGACCGCCCACGCCTCCCACCCCGGAAGAGGCTTCTGGCCGCAGCTTACATAAATAATTTCACTGCACCTTATCATTTTTAATTTTCGTAGCCAGCTCTTAGCAATACATCTATTGACAAGAATAGACGTCGAAATAAACAAGGGGAAACCATGGAGTACTTATCCGCCGTGGAGCTATGGTTAAGGATGGTAATGATTATATGGAAAATTTGAACTTTAATAAATGTTATCATATCGGCCTATATATATATTTTGATAACCATGAGACTTTTACGTTTCTTGTTGGAATGTTGGTATTTTTAGTTTTTTTTGCTCTTTAAAACATGTTATTGATAATTATAACACTGTAAAGAATGTGTAAGAAACAGCAATAGTAGTTATTACATTTCAGTCTCTGAAAAAGTAAGATACATGTACATAATATGATTTTGAGATGTTGATGCACAAACTTATTTGTATTATTTTTAGATTAATAACAGACTTTATTCAGTTAATGCATGGTGAATACAAAACAATCAATTTAAAAATATGATAATATATTGAAATGTATTTTTTTTTAAATTTTAGCACAAAATAAATTAATGTCCTTTAATTTAAAAAATGTAGAGCGTCTTTTTAACAAATATTGTATAATAAAAATATACTATATAAAAATGCATATAATAATATGAAATATAAACTGGCCAAGACTTACTTTTTAAAATAACGCTTTGTTTTAAGTGCCTTCGGTAGAGACGCAATAAGAAAAAATAATTCAAGAATTAATTAAATAGTCGAAATGACAATTTGCTTTGACTGAAAAATGTTTGAAAATAACCTTCGGATAATGAATCTTGGATATTTATTAAATATTTTAAACTCAGATATGATTTTACCATTGAGTCACAATTCCATTTTTCATGATAATTTCTGACTTCATTTTAATTTTGAAAAAATCACTTTAAATGTAATTCAACCCTCTATCAGATGAGATTATAAAATATGAGTGATTCTGTTGAAAACAAAAACGTTAATAGTGCTGTTAGGTTACCAGAAGTGTATTTTGGGCCTGATTGGGCCAAAGTATGTATTTAGATGTCAATTATTCTTTACCCTAATTTTAAATTTTTGTCTTGAAGGACAACGAAAAAGCTAAGGGTGTACTTAGTGAACTGGGCACCCAGTATATCAATAACGATATGTTCATTTTTATGTTTAAGTTGTTTAGGATTAAATCGTCTGGAACCTAGATACATCTTTACTGAATTATAAATAAAGGGACTTAGAAACATAACAATATAGTGATGTGGCATAGAAAAGTTTCTGTCTAATATTTATAGCATATACATATAGTTGGAAGTGTTAGTTTACCTTTTGAAGCCACTGAGGAGTTGCTATGAATTAAAGATATTACAAAATTACCCAGATGATGAATTCTACGCTTCTCCATAACCAACCAATTTAACTCACTTAATTTGTGTGAAACATGGTTAAATTTTAACTGATGGCAAGCATATCTTTTCAATTTTTCCCAATTACAATTATATAGGCAAAATCTATCAAGAAAATCATAGTCATTATAATTAGATACACATCAGAAAGATTGCAATAAATGAATTGATAATTTTAAAGACAACAATAATTATTGCAATATCCTACAAGCTTAATAAATCTAAAATCATTGCCCAAAATTACATCTATTTTTTATAGAATGTACAATCGTTACAAGACTGTTACAATATTATAATTCCATGTCTTAATGATAGAGTCAATATAATTTTTATCCCCAAACAACCTGAGACAATAATTGAAGTTTCAATTAGCAATCATATTCGATTAAAAGGTTACTGATTAATTTTAAATCATTATTGATGAGGGTAGCAGTGTGGTGATAGTTTTGTGATTTAAATATAAATAAATTTGTGTGTCATCAATATAAACTTGGATTATGCAAGTTTATAAAATATGTTCTAGTATGTCCAAGGCGTAAATAGTTAATATCCTAAAACTATGCCCTGTGGGTCGCTTGAGTAAATTTTAGTGTTTAAGGAAAATATAGTATAGCAAACAAATGTGCTGATATAAATCAATATGAAACAATTAGTCTGACATATGAAATGTCAAAACCAAGAAATTTTAATTTAGTATTGTATTATATTTGCTAATTATCAATAATATCAACCGCCTTAAAGGAGTCCATATTGTGGATAATGTCGATAGATGGGTTTTTTCGGTAACAAGATTCCTTCCTTCACCTCTCTCTAAGATCATTTATTAGTACATTTGAAGCTATATGATTTAAAACTAAACAAACTTATGAGCTTATTGAAGACCATCTCAATCTCTTACTAAAGTTACTAGGTATAAAATGACATAATTAATATACATTTCGGAATTTAAATTGCATGTGCATTTTATTCATGCTTGCGGTATAATACTCTGATTTGTCTTTGTTTCAAAGGATTCACTTAATTTTTATCACAGTAGCGTCGCCTAATATCAGAGTAGGCGTATATTGATAATAAACATTAAAGCAGACTGAATATTTTAACAGTTGAAAACGTTAAATGCCATTGTTGCTAACAGAATTGTCCCTTGAGAACTTATGACCGCCTCCTGGACTGCAGCTAAAGATGCGAAGATGTAAAATACCATTGTACAATGTACGTGTCATATAAAATAATTTTGTACAAGCGGTATCTGTTAAGCAGTACCCGCGCGCTTTAATTTGACGTTATGATCGTTTTAACCGCTGAAAAATTATTTTATTACATATAAATTCGTGAAAATGATTCGTCTACAGAAGTATCTGAAACTCTTTGCTACAGTGATAAAGTCGAAAAAATGTTCTTCTTTTATTTGAGAGAAGACTTATGTAAAAAATCTGTAAATCCTTTCAAAGTTTAGATTAAATGCTAATTCTGTTTCTATATTTTAAACGTTTCCATCAATTTTGAAATAAAATACCATTTGCGAAATAGTATTGTACAAGGGCTATATATATACCAAAAAATAAAATACCGCCTTTTTACTTCACTAACTCTAACAGTGCGATTTAGGATCGTATACACTAATAGTAGCTAGGGACTTAACGGTCAAATCCAACAGAGCCCCGCATCCTGTAGTAAAGCTAATTTCTCTCTGATGTTGCCTGGTATCAGAGAGTAATTGCTTGGGACAACATATATTTAGTAAAGCTGCTGCCATGTAATGACATCATTCCTTCAATGCCTCTCAGTCTGAGATCGGTGGGTTTCGTAATTTGGCTATTACCCTCGACTCACCTGATGAGGGTGACCCCACCAGTAGCAAAATTACCGCCATATCGGCATAGCCCTTAGTTCATAGAAACAATGAACCCTTTAACAGGCCAAGCGAAAAATCGTTAGAGAGATAAAAATAATCATAATTACTACTAAAAAATGTTTATTAAAAATTATTAAAGTAATATCCAGAACGTCTTGAGGACTAATAAATCTTATCATTATAAAATAATACATATAAATTGTACACATAATTAAAATAAAATCAATTATGTTAGCTGAAATATCAAATTTTTAGTCGCTATTTTTAACGTTGAAATAACAGTTATTTGTCATTGTTTTTAAGGAATCTAGACAAGCCAATCTTCGAAGAAACAATTTTTGTTAATTACAAATAATTATGTTATAATGTTTAACTTAAATAAACTTCTAACTTCCCCAATAGCACTAGTTTATTAGCCCAGTATTTATAGTAAATAATGGAGCAATATCAGATTTCTTTTTATTCTCCCTAAAGGTTATCTGAATATTGGTAAAATATTTGTCCTCTTTATTGGAGAAATATTGTATAGAATACACAACCACCAAAACTTTTGAACATAACACTGGAATGCCAATACTCGGCGTGCGCTTCGACAACCATGTTGGCATCATCGGGAGATAATTCATATCAGTCTGAATCATATTTCGATAATACCAACGTGGTTGGCGAAAAGCGTGTCGAGTGTTGGTATTGGAGTGTTGTGGTCAAGAGTCTTGATGTTTGTGGAAACGACGTCTTCTGAGCCTTTGCCTCATCGAAGGTTCAACTCCTGTTCAAAAAATGTTGTGTCCAATATTGTTTGTAATTATTTACTTTATAGTGGAATTTGGCACTGATATAGGGCATGTATTTTAAAACTTGGACGTGCATACACGAAGATCACTCAGATATTATCATATGTAGCATATAGCATTCGAACCCAGAAAATATAGACAAAGACTACTCACGTTCTGTTACAGAATGCATTCTTACCAATAGTTATCTTGTTCGATTTTAGTATGAGCTGAAATATTATAAACATACTGTTGTTAATAATATAAGTAATTAATTTTCAATTTCAATAATGAACTTAATTCAGTTATTAGGATGAAGGTATTCGCAAATTAAAACTACAAAAATACAAAATGCTCAAGCCACACTCTACAGCACTCGTATTCATTTTCAAATTATCTTCTTACGATATGTTATTTATTTATCGAAACAAATTAAATTGAATCATAATTTGCACCACAATATCTTTATAAGAGGTTGTAGTATGATATCCAATTTTAATATTATATAAGTTCAGTACTCCATTTAGCGTTTTAAAGTTGAAGTAGCGGGATACGAAAGGATAAGTAGATTTATTTCAGCATCTTTTCTTATTTGCGAGATGGATGAATGTGGATGAAAATATATCAAATAAACAGACTGTGTGATACCACCAAATTGCATGGAAAGTAAATAGAACTTTACAAAATTAAAGATGCATATTTTAAATCTTCTCTCAGAAACAAGTTTGCGAACTTTATTTTGCTTAAAGAAAAATATCCTCTTACGATATATCAAAATGTTTCAAGGGTATTCCAGTTGTTTTATAATTCATATTATTTGGTTCTTGTTATCGTTGACATGCCTGTGACAGAATGGTAGACATGTCCACAATGAAAAAACATATATTATGTAAATAATTTCAGTTTCGTATGTCCTTGATAAAAAAACTTCAACAATTTTTTGAGAATTAACTTCTTTAATTTTCTCATCACTGATATGTTGAAGTGGAGTGAAATTCGTCGATAAGCCAACAACGCTCCACTGAAACTTTCATTCGTCTTACAATAGTCTCGTTAAAAACAACTTAACAATATTTTAAGTCACCTAATTTACAAGTTAATTGAATGTGATAGAAATCATGCCCCTTGTAGTTTCGCTATCTTATATATCTTGGTATTTATTCTTGTATACTTAATAAACAACTTTAGTAACATATTGCTCCAAAATTGTGAAAAAACATAATTTACACTAAACAATGAAAGTTGCCTTCCTCTGGCGATCACCGTATGTGACGAATATGGCCCAATTCCGATAGGTAGAATTCCACCGAGCTACTCATATACTCTTTAGATGCTCGTATATGTTTTTTAATTTGTTTCAATAAGTTCCCTTTTTTATTGAATATTCTATTCAGTTCATTAATCTCTTATATCTTTTCTTGTTCCAAACTTAAATATTTAACACTTATTTTTGTTTCAGGTAATACAACATACAGCTATACACTTCCGTAAGCATATTTTTTGATTTCTATGAACCAAACGCCAGACAATAAATAGATTCTGTATTTCGTTCAACTACATTCAATACTTATTGGCAATTAGTTAATTTCGTATAATTTTATTTTATTGATTAAAAACAGAAGTAACATAATTTGAAGGTAAACAATATCAAGAACATTATTTACAATATAACATATACTTAACAACACTGTGTTATAACATTTCTGGCTTTCAGTTTATAAAATGGCAGAGAGGCGTCTCTGTGGCAGGATAATTAACCTAAGTTTTAATTTTCTACCAGTTTGAATACTCAATAATACTCATGTACTTCTAATGTTTATTTACTCTTATTTTCAAATGAGTTGCTGGTCAATTTAAATGGGTCAAGTGTATTTTTAGATTGAATTTATACTCTGTATTTTTTTGGAACTAGAATAGAAATTAATATGCGGTTTTCAGAATATAAGAGATACTTAATTTATTTACGAAAATGCCAATTTGGTTCAATTCTTTAGTTTCAAACACTTTACCTTCCACAGGGTGTGACAGAAAAGCTAGTGTGTCCCACTTCTCACGGTGACAGCTACGTAGCTCAGTTATTCACAAATCGATTTATTTTAAACTTGTTTCAGTTATACACCTCTTGAAGGTAACTAAAAGCGCATATATCTATTTAATTTATTCCATAGACGTGCGGAATAAGGGGATGGAAATGGGGTAAATTTTCAGGTAAATTGTATTAGGGATTTTTTTAAAGACTACCACTATCTCAGAGGGCATCCTTTGAAACCCCTTTGTGCCAAATTTTGTTAAAATATCTCTAGTAGTTTTAGAGGTATAAACAGGTACATATGACGTTTAGTCAAGAATTAATGGGATTTAATTCGGAACGAGGTCCATTTAGGAACAAAGTTATTACACATTTTTTGCTACAAATTTGAAGTAATAATCAAAAATATCTTCATACTCGCCAAGAACGTGACTAGATTTAAAACAAGTAAACTGTATAGGACCCGTACAAATGGGCAGAATTCTTAGCGGTTTTGGCGAGTACGAAGATATTTTTGATTATTACTTCGAATTGTAGCAAAAAATGTGAAATAGTTTTGTTTCTAAATTAACCTCGTTCCGAGTTAGAGGCCGTTAATTCTTCGTCATATGTATCTCTTTATACCTCTAAAACTGCTAGAGATATTTTAACAAAATTTGGCACAAAGGGGTTTTAAAGGATTCGTATGAGACGGTGGCAATCTTTTTTGTTTAAATCCCTAATACAATTTACCTGAGAACTTACTCCATTTTCGCCCCCTTAGTCCGCACATCTATGGAACAAATTGAATAGGTATATGAGCTTTTAGTTACCTTCAAGAGGTGTATAACTTAACCAAGTTTAAAAAAAATCGATTTATTAATAACTGAGCTACGTAGGTGTTACCGTGAAAAGTAGAACACACTGTATAACAATTTTTCTTTAAATACATTTTCAGTTGTGAAAAAAGTTAATTTTTTAAATGGCTGCTAAAAGTTTGTCTGTGTTCAGATTGACTTAAAATATTGACTGTAGGTAAATTATCCCCCAAAGATCCTAAAATCAAATTTGGTGCACGTTTGAGCTCTTTGTTGCAGTCCGACAGCCTTTTGAAGTAAAGTGTGAGAATATTTATAGTATATTATCATACATTCCACAGGGTTCTCAGATCACAACAAAGGGCTCAAACGTGCGCCAAGTTTGGTTTCAAGATCTTTAGGGAGTACATACAGGAAATATTTCAAGTCAATCTGACCACAAATGAACTTTTGGCAGCCCTTTGAAAATTACCTCTCTTCATAACATAAAAAATTCTTTTTTACAATTTCTTCGAGAAATATCCGTTCTTTTTTTTGCATCCTCCTTTGTGCGCCGAAGAAAATATCAGTACATAAAGTACATGACGAATGTATTTTCACACCTTTTAGGCCTCGCGTTTTTTTTTACTTTTCCGACGCCCACTGAATTATCTTACCATATGCTTAATATTTATTCAACTTTCGCTTGACTTTAGGTAAAGTAATCAAGCATAACTAAAACTCGATGTTTGATAAATTACGTTTTGTGTTTTTGATAACATGGTTGGTAAATTGAACTATATTTTGTAGACCATGTTATATCTACTTGTCAAGAGAATAAATTTCCTGAAATAAGTCATTAGTTGATGTGTCTCGTGAAGAAATAAAAATAATTCAGAACATTCTCAGTGCATCCATTATGTTTAATATAGATTTAGATATTATTTTGTATCAAGGAAAAGAATTAGTCGAGTGCATTTCACAGAGATAAAACAAAGTGACATGTCATTATTTTCGGGCAAAATGAAAATATAATTTTTAGTTATAAGCGCTTGTTATTAAATATTGTGGGATACGGTCAAAGTTTGACTTCAGTTTCATTAACTTTTTTATTTTGAATTTCAGTCACAATTGTATATCATAGTTATATAATATAGTACGTAGAAAAATGGAAATAATATATTTCTTTTTGATACTTCGCTGACGATTAATAAAATTATTCTCTATTGTTACGTTAAATCATTATTATATGTATACAGGGTGATTCACGTAGGCCATTCATTAGAAGTTTTTCAACTTGCAGTTGGATTAGAAACTTGAAATTTGGTATGCAACCATAATCGATCATGCCCGTTCTATCTAAAATATTTTCAGTCCTCCAACTATACAGGGTGTGCCAAAAATTGGTACCAACTTTCTTATTTTAAATGGAAACCTATATTTTTATTTACATGGTTCGATTGGTCTTCTAATTCTGAGTTTAGAGAACCTAAGTTATGTTAACTTATCTATTACAATTTTTGACATATGTCCAATTTTTTGAAAAAAATTGCCGCTGTAGTAGTTTACGAACAAATTTGTATCTCGCAAACCTTTCAAAATTATGAAACCAAATTTGTGAAGCAGTTAGCTGGAAGTCCAGGCTAACTTTTGATGTCCCATCGGTGGTCCCATTTTGTACCATATGGGCGCAGTCGATTTTCAAATGTCGCAATCAAAAATTGTCAAAAAGTCAATTTTTTCAAATGGCACCTACTATTTTTTTTTACACCATTCGAAAGAAAACTGAATTTTAGGGTGAGTTACTTAAGCATTCCCTATACCTAACTTCACCCCATATCGAGTTATTCAATAAAAATCATGAAATGCCTTATCTTGCCGAGAGATTCCTTCATCAAGTATGCCATGGAAACAAAAGACAGTTGTAATAATTTTTAAAGAAAAATATGGATTCTTATTTAATTACACACAACACCAACAAATTATTATTAACGAACAAGAACAATATTGACGAAATTCTGTCAGTGAAAACGGTGCACACATTGAGCATTTGTATTGAAATAATTATTTTGTTAATCTGTTTATTTGTTGTTATTTTGTTGTTATTATTTATTATTGCAATACGATTTTTGAATAAAAATTAAAATGAAATTATTGTTTCCAAAGCTTACTACTACCCTTGAGAAAAAAAAACAATATTTTTTTCAAAAAATGCCAATAACTAAAAAACGACTGTAGATAGACATACACAATGTTAATAAAAGTGGGCCTAAAATTCAATTTTGCATTGATATCTGGCGTCAGAAATGGTAGCTAGGTGCAAAGATGTGCTACGCAATCTGTTGAAAGTAGAATAATAGAATATTTGAACAAAAATATGGTGGTCACATTGAACATTTACGTCAGAATTTCGTCAACATTGTTCTTGTTTGTTAATAATAATTTGTTGGTGTTGTGTGTAATTAAATAAAAATCCATATTTTTCTTTAAAAATTATTACAACTGTCTTTTGTTTCCATGGCATACTTGATGAAGTAAGGAATCTCTCGGCAAGATAATTTATTTCTTGATTTTTATTGAATAACTCGATATGGGGTGAAGTTAGGTATAGGGAATGCTTAAGTAACTCACACTAAAATTCAATTTTCTTTCGAATGGTGTGAAAAAAAATATTAGGTGCCATTTGAAAAAATTGACTTTTTGACAATTTTTGATTGCGACATTTGAAAATCGACTGCGCCCATATGGTACAAAATGGGACCACCGATGGGACATCAAAAGTTAGCCTGGACTTCCAGCTAACTGCTTCACAAATTTGGTTTCATAATTTTGAAAAGTTTGCGAGATACAAATTTGTTCGTAAACTACTACAGCGGCAATTTTTTTCAAAAAATTGGACATATGTCAAAAATTGTAGTAGATAAGTTAACATAACTTAGGTTCTCTAAACTCAGAATTAGAAGACCAATCGAACCATGTAAAGAAAAATATAGGTTTCCATTTAAAATAAGAAAGTTGGTACCAATTTTTGGCACACCCTGTATAGTTGGAGGACTGAAAATATTTTAGATAGAACGGGCATGATCGATTATGGCTGCATACCAAATTTCAAGTTTCTAATCCAACTGCAAGTTGAAAAACTTCTAATGAATGGCCTACGTGAATCACCCTGTATATATTATATTTTTATTATTCTTTCAATTTCTGCCGAAGGCGCCGGTTATAGTATGGTTGGATTCTAACGATACTTTTAGTGGCAAATCATCAACAGTGCTATGAAAAAGACGAGACCAGGGTACCCGCCGTTTCCGAGGGTGCTGAATATGATGGTGATATTTTTGAGCCTACCACGCCTTGGAAACTACCCCTAAACACCCTTTTCGCGTTTTTTTTCATTTTAGGCATGTGCGGACTGGCCGAATCACATTTTTCGGGTAGGCCGTATGCATTCTGATCATCCAACATATTATCAACCCTCGGGGTTGAACCTACCCTCTCCCCTGATATTTTAATCTGCAAAAAAGTTTCAAAATTGATAAAAATGCATTCTGTTACATTTCTGGCTGCAGGGCACGTAAGGAATCCTTAGATCGAGGTTTTCGATAAGATTTTGATATTGTAAAGCAAGTTAAGTGCCGAGACATTCAGTCCTCCCTCGGGGTTAAAAACTACCCCATCCCTTAATACTAAAATCATCCCAAAAATTCAAACATTGTGAAAACCGTTTTCGAGGGTGTTCAATACGATGGCAACATAATTTTCTTCCCCTTCTTCACCGAACCATCCTCAAATTCCCAAAACCACCACCTCGTAATATCTCTTGCTACTGGGTATGTGGGGACTTGTTGGATCGGGGCTTTATGGAAAATGTAAAAAGGGGATAATTTTTCACGTTTCATAGCGTTCTAAACCTATTTAAAAATACCTTTAGACAATTTTTGGACCATTTTTGAAAAAATTTTGGCACTAAAATAGATGGAAATTTTGTTTTTTCCTTGTTCAAACAAATTTAAAATTTCTTCTTAGAAAATTAAAATTGAAAAAATTTTTAATCAATTTATCACTACTTCTGTAGAATAGACGAAAAACATTTTTTTTGCTCAAAAAAATTTTCCCACTAGAATAACTGGAAAAAATTTTGTTTTGCTCAAATTTAAAATTCTCATGACCTTCTAAACCTACTTCAGAAAAAAAAAAATTTGAAATATTTTTCACCAACATTTTTGAAAAATTTCAAAAAAAATGAAATTTTTTGACCACCTCTATACTTCCACTCCACTATGTGAATGTGGAATTGAAAATGTGACAGATGGCAATATTATTTGGCATATGCACCTATTACACTTTTATTGAAAAATGTACAGGGTGGTCATCCCAAGAAATAAGTCAGTCATGGTGGACATTTTTAAAGGTATTTGCGCAAGTCTTCCATATTTGGCACCTGTTATTCAGTATTGAACTTTTGCTTTTGGATGAGCACTCTGTATATTTTCTTGAACAAAACTTATCAGGTATTCTTTGTAATAATAGTGATAACTATATTCCGATTATTATTTTCAATGTTATTTAGCAATTATTAATTTTTTAGAGTGACCGCCATGCACAAATAACGAGGGAAATTCTGTGTAAATACCCTTACCGATTTTTTTCTAAGGAACGCGTCTGCCGGTTTTCAGAATTCTTTAGACAAACATAATTTCTGCCAAGAATTTCCCTAGATTTTCATTTTCTTCAGAAAAGTCCCGAAAAATTGTGTTTTTCGGTTGAATATAAGCAACTTTAGCCTCTTGAATCTTTCCTTCAAAGTGACTCATTACCCCGCAAGAAAATACTAAAGAAATTGGAATTCAATTCTATAATTTTTTTTCCGGGAGAACGAAGCAAAATGTGCATACATTTTTTCAGATTTTTTGGTCAACAATTAAGCGGCCCTTGGCTTCTTGTATCTCTCTTTCTCGAACTGAGCGAGGTCACGTGAACTGCCGTTGGGGGAAAATGGTATCTACAGATGCCTACAACATCTCCACCAGGTGGCGGCAACCGCGGTGCCAGAAGCCACTTTTGTCGATGGACTTCTGTACTATTATATCCTATTGTCACGAAATATACAGCCGCCCAAAGGTTGCAATAGTACGAGACTTTAAATAGCGAACCCTTACAAAACTTTATAAAAACAATTTTTAATGTGTGGTGGGCATGCTCGATTATACGATTTATGATCTACTGGTGATTGATCTCCAGCTCTGACATGACAATGTCGGTGGGTAATAGTTATTGTCTGTATTTTTTCAAATATATAATCTCTTCCGGAGAGCCTAGGCTTTGGATTTGAGGGTTGTCGAATATGTATGTTGTGCTATATTACTGATTAAACATAAGGGGAATCTGTCTTAATTCCGCAAATATTACTTACTTTATGTGATTGCTCTTACGAAATTGAACACTTGAAAGTTCTTCTCAAATTGCATTATTTTCTGACGATAAATCTCATGGGCCGCCTGTAAAGGAAGTTGGAATTGACCTAAGGGAAGACTGTTTTTCGTATGGACAATTTTATGCGGAATTTTCAATTGTCAGTACACCATCCTCATTGATTATGTTGACTCTAGAGAACGAAGCAACCAATGCGGTCTACAGAGAAGTACAAGCTCTGTAATTTGTGTAAACTTGTACCTAGTACTCGAAGTTGGTTTCATATGTTTCAAATATTATTATCATTAATCCAGGATGAATTTGTTAGTTTAATTTTCTGCAATTATATTAATTTTATTAAAATAAATACTGTTTCTACTATTTGCGAATTCTTTTTACCAAACTTAGGTACTCGGTAGTCTCAGAATTACGATTGATAATTATAATATACTTTATAAGATCATGAGGAATTTGTGTAGTATACGTCAAAGAAAATTTTTTTCCATTTTCACTGATGCCAAATGATATATAATATTAAATTTAATATCTCTGACTTACTTACAAACATGAGAAATTGTAAACCTTTATATGTTGTGTAATGTATCCATTAAACTGAATATATCTTCACAAAGGACAACTTTATTTGTAACTCCATTGTGTAAGTGTCGTATATGTTTATTATTAGTTCACAGTATTATATTTTTACTACATTCAAGGAAAATATGAGTACAAATTCCCATACAAGTATGAATATTTATAACTAATATAAACCAATTTTATAGGAAACATAAAAGAAGTTTAAAGTATTTGCTTTTATATACTTTTGCATATAAAACGTTAGATTGTGAATGCATTTGAAAATAATAACCATAAAATGTTATCAAATTCAAATATAACTCTAAACCTGACTTCATTAGGCACAGCATAATGCTCAAAAATAAACACAAAGTAAGAAAAATCTATAATACTCAAACGTTTTTATTGAAGTAGTGTCTAAATGTAAGTTGTGGTAACTATTCTCCTAATTCTTCTGTATTTCTTTTTGGAACTTCCTGCCACTGCTAGATAACACCTGAGTTTGAAGTAATTTCTATGTGTGTGAGTGCGTCAAAGAATTAGTTAGAGGGTGTTTCTTAACAAATGACGCGAAGAACAAAAATGTTTTAAAATGAGAATGGCAAATAAGAATTTTTACTTGTTAGCATAACCGGAAGTCAGGTTATCGAAAGAATGCAAATATTTCATTCACATTTTTATATATAGTTTTTCCTTTAGTTCTCATATATAGTTTTTCTTTCCGCTGTTTGCAAAGTCCTATAAAAAAAATGTTTCATTACTATAAGCAAACAAATAATAAATAATTCACTTTTAAAAATGTTTTGTCAGAAATCTCTTCTATTTTCTTTCTAAAAGCGTTTCATGGGAAATATTTTGTGCTGTGTGTGTTAAATACACAGCTCAGTTAGATCAGTTAGATCATTTAACGTGAATGTCAATGGCGTAGATATGATTAAGAACCACGTAAGGTGACTACTCCAATCACTCGTTCCATTTTAGCTGATGTCTGTTACTTCGGGGAAACCATACTATTTAAAAATGTGATCATGTACTTAACTACAAACATCGATCCACTAAATAGACAGAACATGTATTTAAGGTGGCGGTCTCCATCACTCGCTCCATACAAACGAACATTTCTGCTCGTCGAAACTGTATTTCAATCGTAGTGATTCTTTTGGATATAAAGTTTCATTAGTCGAACAATGCCATCAGCGTGTCTGTTTAATTAAAGTTTTTCAAGAGGTAATCATATATTTAAACTTTTATATACACAACATTATTCTTATTATTATACTTTTCGCAAATACATAACGAAGAATATATTGCATTTGATCGGCACATTTCTAAAACCGGTTATATCGTTCGTAAACAAAAAATGTTCACATCATTTAGTTGGTGATCGATTTCTGAACAATTTTCAGAATGGCCATCCCTCTGACCGTCACGTTTTTTGTAAGCGCGATAACTGAGGAAGATAGAAAACTACGAAAACTACGATTGTAAGAACTACTATTGAACAAGATCGATCAGTAAATGCAAAAGTTAGTAATTATTTAAATATTAAAAAAATCTAATTTTTTATGTTTTGTAATTAAGAAAAAAATGTATAAAGCTAACTATAAAATTCCGAAGAGTATCCATAGAATGTGCTACAATTATACAAGAAGTTCAATAAATCAGCGAAGAGTACAAAGTTTACTCTAAATTTTAGCATAACTAGTACAGCACTACAGTAACAAAATTGCGACATTCGTAGTTTGTATCGTTTCTATCGATTTTTAGTATGAAAATTGAAATGTTTGTAATTTTTATTTTCAAAATTAATAAAATTAACTCAATATTAACAAAACCATCTTAATAAGTAATGACAGAGTTTAATGTTCTATTCTCCGTATCACTGGTAATTTACTACTAGTAGGCCAATCAAATTGTCGAAAATACCTCGTTTTTTTGCAAACTGTGCCACCCGCAAGGTAAAATATGGAAAAGATAGGGAATATTCCGTAGAATTTGATGAACTAGATTTGGACTTGCGGTCCATTGCAGAAGTCACTCAAAATGGGGTGAAAAGAGGCACAAACACAGTGTTTCGCGTTAAAACAAAATTAGACTTTGTACAAAAAAAGTTTTGTACAAAGTTTGTAGACCTTTTCAATAGACATAAGATAAACCCACTTTGATATCAGTGAATTTACAAATAAATTATTTACTAAAAGAAAACGGAAAAAAATCGTATTTTTTTCAATTGCTTATATCTAAAAAAAGAAAAAAAGATTATTTAGTGAAAGTCACTGGACGTATAGTTCTTGGCGAGTATAATAAGAGTGAGTTTAAAAAATATTAATAAATTGATCAGTTTGTGAAATAATCGATTTTTTCGAACGAAAGACGATTTTGTATAATCCAATTTACTCAGCTTAGTGAAGACTTACCGAAACGTTTTGGAGCTTAAGATTTTCTTGAAGAGTTGTACTAACATGTGAATTTAGTGCGCGTATTGTCAAATAATTGCAAATATGCGAAAAAAAGACCGAAATATGAAACAAAAACTTTAACCCCAAAAACTTCGATTAACATTTTAGTGTGAAATTGTATCGCAATGCGATTAGCACCAATCGATAGCTGCTAATTCTCTACAAGTTTGAAGAAAAAAATATCATTTTATGACCTTCTGGAGCTGAGATAATTTTTTTTTCGAAAAACCGGTACTTCTTTAATTACCGATTTTAAGGGCTGAAATTTACACACATATTAGATGAAGACTTACAATTTAATATAAAAAATATTTTGTAATCACCGACAGCACATTATTTACTCTAAGCCAAACTATGTTGGACTCCGTAAGATCATGTTCCGTTCGACGCAGCAGTGCGCGTGAGAGATTTCGAATCAGCGTCCTCGGTAACTGAACTCTGCAGGCGAGCTGATTTTTGGCGAAGGCACAGACCTCTTAGTATTATTGACCCTGCTGGTACTATCAAATAAACATATATGCTTCTCTAAATCGGGAAAGTTCTAGAGAACGAAAAAGTATATAACTGTGACAGTATCAAGTATCCAGCATTGCAGAAATATGTTGGATGGTTTTACATAATAACAGGACGTGAATTAAGGTTAAGAAAGGTAAAAATGGCATTGTAAAAATATTCAACACACATAAAAATACGTTAGTTGGATATTCTGTACGACAAAAAGCTCAGCATAAACATATCGTGAAAGTCGGATGTGACATTATTGCAATCCTGTATTCGACAAAAAACTGATCAACCGAATGAACTGAGATTTTTACAATTTCGGAAGTCAACACGAGGTGAACTTTTCAGTTAGGGAGTTTTCCATCAACTGAAAGTTCTGCACCTCAACAGTGCTAAAAATTGAAGAGAAAACGGTTGTTATCTGCGAAGTCGACGATAATATAGACGAGCCGTATGTCGCAAGGCTGAAAGATAAGAAATAGAAGCAGACAACGAAACAATCGATGATGAGAAAGTTGCAGAAAGCGCCTCAAATGATGTAAGTAGTGAAGAAGAATAATCACAAAAGGACGGAACATACATTAATTTGTGTATGTAGCACAATTCCTCGTACAAAAATTTTACATATCGTATAACAACATTTTTTTTTACTTGTGTAATTATACATATATACATGTAGTGCTATTTGTGTTATTTGTAATATTTTTTGTATTTGTAATAACATGTACCTTAACATAAGAGTAAACTTCAATAAAACATAAAAAAAGTTAAAATATATAATATAACTATTAATATGTTTTATTTAATTTTTGATGATTATTAAATTATGATTGACAATTCATGTAATAATTATTAAGTTTTTAAGTCTATTGGACAAGCAAAATGAAAGGAGAAGGGTATGCAGAGTCTATTAGTAAGGCCACTGAGTCGAAGTCTCTCGCCCACTACGCGCACAGCTGCGTCAAACGAAACATGATTTTTTGGAACCCAACATAGTTTGGCTTACAGTGCAGTCAACGATTGCAAAATGTTTTTTATCTTAAAATGAGTCTTCAACTAATATGTGTGCAAATTTCAGCCCTTAAAATCGGTAATTAAAGGAGTACCGATTTTCCGGAAAGAAAAAATTATCTCAGCTTCAAAAGATCGCAGAATATTTTTTCTCTAAACTTGTAGAAAATTAGGAGCTATCGATTGGCGCTGGTTGAATTCCGATACAATTTCATATTAAAAAGATAATCGAAGTTTTTGGGGTTAAATTTTTATTTCGATAGTTCGTTCAGTTTCTCGCATATTTGTAATTACATAATATATTAATACGCGCACTAAATGCACATGTTAGTACAATTCTTCAAGAAAACTTTAAGCCCGAAAAAATTTTTTTCTGTTAAAATTTAAAATTTCCACGTTTCATGACACGCTAAACCTATTTCAGAAAAAAAAAAATTGAAAATTTTTTTCACCAACATTTTTGAAAAATTTTTTACCACTAAAATAGATGAAAACATTTTTTCGCTGTTCAAATTTAAAATTTACACATTTCATGGCATTCTAAACCTATTTAAAAAAAAATAAAATTTTTATAACCAACTTATTTAAAAAAAAATTTACCTCTAAATTAGATGGAAACATGTTTTTTCTTTTTTCAAACTTGAAATGTTCACATTTCATAACATTCTAAACTTATTTAAAAAAAAATATCTTTACCATTTTTGAAAAAATTTTACTATTAAAATAGACGGATTTTTTTTTCTTTGTTCAAATTTAAAATTTCCAAGTTTCCAGGGCATTATAAACCTATTCAAAAATTTTTTTAAAACATTTTTAATCTATACTTACTATAGAATAAATGAAAAAATTGTTTACTCAAATTTAAAATTTTCACGCGTCATGACATTCCAAACCTATTTCGGGAAAAAAAAATTCAACATCTTTTTACCATTTTGGAAAAGAATTTACCACTAGAATAGATGAAAATAATTTTTTTTTGCTCAAATTTAAAATTTTCACGTGTTATGACATTCTAAACATATTTCAGAAAAAATAAATTTAGAATATTATATTCACCAACATTTTTACCAAAAATTTTTTACCACTAAAATAGAAGAATTTTTTTTCTTTGTTCAAATTTTAAATTTACACGTTCCATGACATTCTAAACCTATTTAAAAAAAAATAAAATTTGAAATTTTTTTTTACCATTTTTTAAAAAAAATTTACTACTAAAATAGATGGATTTTTTTTTTCTTTGTTCAAATTTAAAATTTCCACGTTTCCATGGAATTCTAAACGTATTCAATTTTTTTTGAAAAATTTTTAATCTATACTTACCATAGAATAAATGAAAAAAATTTTTGCTCAAATTTAAAATTTTAACGTTTCATGACGTTCCAAACCCATTTCGGAAAAAAATTTCAACATTTTTTTACCATTTTGGAAAAAATGTACCACTAGAATAGATGGAGAATTTTGTTTTTACTCTTTAATTACAACATTTTTTCGCCATTTTGAAAAAAGAATTACCACTAGAATAGATGGAAAAATTTATTTCTTTGCTCAAATTTAAAATTTTCTCGTTTCTGCTCAAATTTAGAATGTCCACGTTTCATGGCATTCTAAACCTATTTGAGAAGAAAAAATATTGAAAATTTTTTTACCAACATTTTTCAAAAATTTAAAAAAAAATTAAATTTAACCACCACTATACTTCCACTTCACCAGGTGAATGTGGAATTGAAAATGTGATAGATGACAATATTATTTGGCCTATTATACTTCTATTAAAAAATGTACTGGGTGGTGATCTCAAGAAATAATTCAGTCATGGTGTGGACATTTACAAAAGTATTTGCGCAAGCCTTCCATATTTGGCACCTGTTATTTAGAATTGAACTTTTGCTGTTGGATGAGCACTCTGTATATTGTTTTGACCAGAATTTATCAGGTTTTCTTTGTAATAATAGTGATAACTATATTCCGAATATTATTTTCAATGTCATTTCGTAATTATTAATTTTTCAGTGTGACCGTCATGCACAAATAAAGAGGGAAGTTCTGCGTAAATACCACTACCGATTTTTTTAGATATACTTAAGCAATTGAAAAAATACGATTTTTCGTGTTTTTTTTTCTTAACAAATCGTTTATTTGTCAATTTATTGATATCAAACTGGGCTTATTTTATAGCTATTAAGAAGTTCTACTAATTTTGTATAAAACTTTTTTTTGTACAAACTTTAGATTTTTTTTTAAAACGCGAAAAAATGTTTTTGACCCCACTTTGAATGACTTCTGCAATGGACTGCTGGTACAAAACTAATTCACAAATTTCTACGGAATTTTTCCTACCTCTTCCGTATTTTATCTTGCGAGTGGCTTGGTTGGAACGAAAAAATCTAATTTGATTGGACTATGGGTTACTCTATGCACTTTGGTATAGGATTCCAAAAGGGTATAACAATTACAGTTATGACAAAAATTGATTTATTTTGATTGTTTTATAAAATTGTCATAAAAAAGTTGATTTGGCATTCATAACTGTGAAAGAGAAATTTAGAAAATTACAAAGTAATAACAGTAATATGGTTGCAATATTACTAACATTGAATTTCACTAAAAATAGGCAAGCGACGTGCGCTGCATAGACACCACTATTCATAAAAATGGGAGAATAATATTACATATTCACATATTACGCTTTTGTCAAAAATTCTTGTTTTATGCGATAAGAATAAGAGAGAGATTGATAATTACATTTATTTTATCGTTAGAAGGTAAATTGGTATTAAAATAAAGAATATTATCTTGTAGGATGGATATTCCTTTGTAAATTAACAGTTGAGGAGATAATGAAACAATTAAAAGTTTTAATGAATTATACTGTGAGGCTGATAAATTGTGATAACACCTTTGAAGTAATACAATACCCGCCAAACTAGGGTAAAGCAGAAAACAGAATAATGATATTCCCAGTCAGGAAAAAGCTCCATCGAATTTATGTAGATATGTGTTTGCAAATCAAATATGGTAAAATATAGGCTAAAAGTAAAGTTTGAACAATATAGGAAAAATTGAAATGCTTTCTTATATTGTTTAGCAAGCAGCAGGAAAAATAATTTATGAGATATAAGAAATTAAAATGTCGGTTAAACATTATTTTCTTGACAATGTAAATCAGCTTATGGTAAAAAACAAAGGGTTCTAAGATGAATGTGTTAATGGAAAACTATCTAGATATTTTTTGGATTACAATAAATCACTCAAATTGAAATTAAGATTTTATTATATCTCTTCTAATTCGTATGAACAATTTGAATGGGTGGTGTTCTTAAGTTCAGGCAACTTCTATAAAAATAATTTAATTCTCTGTTCTATGTTTACTTACATTGAATTTAAATGAACACACAGATAACATTTATTGGTATAAGTCGAACCACTTTAATTACAATTACATTTACTCAGTTAAATTTTTATTGTATTTTAAACACAGAATACTTATTATAAAATTTAACCACAGTTGTTGATATTCAAATAGTACAGCAATGAATTGATACTAAATTAATTGTAATCAGAAGCAGGTTATTAAAAATAATCAACAATTATAAACAGTTCCAGGTTAATTGGGCCTTAATATCTGATTTGATGTTAAAGACAGTTTAAAAAAAAATGAAAATATGCGAACGAATTTATATTTAAACAACGTCAATATAAACTAGTAGAAGTTGGAACCGGTACACTTCTACTACAAAAAATTGCGGTTTATGAATGAATTATCACGAACTCAAAGCCAGACAAATGGGAAAAAACTTTCTATCTGGCGTTAATTTTCCCCCAATTTAAATCACAATTCCTTGTAAACAAGTATGATCGATTTTCTCAAATCACTTAAAAGTTTGTACTTATGGAATGTTACAAAGAGCTTAATAATATTTTTTAATACAATGCCAATTTTTATTTTAAAATAATGTCTACCCCTTGTCGTAACTTTGTTAGCTCATGATTTTTTTGGTTTCTTATCATCGTTAATTATCTATTTCATTAGAACGGCGATACACTGTACACGTGTAGATACACATACAAATTATTGTTAGCTGTTAGAACCATAAAAATTAGTTTAGTAGCTGAAATGCTTAATTTTGGAAAATTTCCAAAAGTAACAAAAATATCTTGAAAGCTGTTACTCTTTTTATAGAGGTCATTTAGGGCTAAAGATGTTCTAAGTGACCTCACCTATATAGCCTTTCGTTTGATACACCATCGGTCAAACACCCTGTATATTGGCGATCGAATTTCATCATTTATAATAACAATAATAAACGTCTTTATTATATCCCACAAAATATTACACAGAAAACAAAACAATATTACTACTTAGTTATGTGTTATATAGAAGGCGAAGTTTGATGTGTCACAACCATTTGGTACACAGACTAACATGATCATCAGTCTTACACTTACACTTAACCTTAAAATTGTTTGCTTAATTCAGTACATGATATTGAAATGAAATGGTTATAGTACAGTGAAGTTGACAAAAATAAGGGACATAAATCCAGAAAATTGTCTCTTTTCTGACCCGACGCAGACATGGGTGGGTATCAATATTCTATAGTCTCCCCAAATTTCATTAGAATCTGGCACCCTTAGAAGCTACCCGGAACGTGAACGTTTGCGGTTTTTTGTATTTTACCGCAGAACGATCACGATTTCGCAACTTTAGCCTCTACACGAAAATTAAGGTTATAAAGTTCTGCACATAGGTATTTACCACTTTTATATACAGTAGTTCTCAAACTACAAGCGTTCCAATATAGGGGTAGTTCCTTCTTGCCAATTTAAACCAACTATCGCAGTAATAAGTTCGTGAGTTCCCAAAAAGAGTTGGAGAAATGTTTTAGTTGAATTATTAATATAACATTCTAATTTTTAGTAAAATTAAATGCAAATATTGAAATATTAACAATACTATATGTTGACATCGAAATAACCTTGTATAAAGGAACCTGCAAATGGCGCTTACTGGCATGTTATGACTTTATTAATAGTAATAATAATACTGAGATAACAAAAATTATATTCAATGTTCATTTTTAACATGAACTGAAAAACTTGTGTAATGTGTAGATCACCTCTCTAGAATCGGATCTCCGCCTTTCTCCCCGTTTGTTCGTCATCACGTTACGTTTCTTCTGAGCACGATAATTACAGAGGAATTTCGGATTATATTGAAATTTGGGTTGTAAGTATTAGCTAGGGGTAGAATCCTAATGTTCCTTAACAAAATCAACCATGAAAAAAAATTATTTAAATAAAAAAAAATATATTATTCCTGTATCCAACCGACGGATTATAATTTTCAACTAGAGTCTTATATAAATCATTAGAGCATCTTTAGCTAGAGCACAGTGGTCTAGGGGCTGAGTTTTAGATTGACAATATAAGTAACATGGATTCTAAACGGAGACTGTGTATTTTTTTAAATTTATTTTATATTGCAGAGTATTTCAAAAGCTACGTTATGAAATAAAAATGTCTAAAGTTAACATTATTTACCAAAAACTGCGAAGACTATACCATAGAATGTGCAACAGTTATATAAATAGTGCAATATATCAGCACATAGCATAGTTAGCCTAGTTATTATTTGCGACGATTAGACCCTGTTTTAACCTGCTTAAAGAAAAAATTTAAAATAGGGTTTTCTTAATGACAGATTTAACATCTCAGTACCCACAATTAGCTGCAGCAATTTGTATGAAATTCTATGCAAACAGCTTGTCGGTGAATCCGTTGTAGCTTAATCAAACCCACTATATTGTAAGGTGTACAATATTAAAAGCAGCACCAAAAAGGAAGAATTTGTATATTACAAAATAATTGACAGCTTGTCAATTTTTTAGCCAACTTCTTAACATATTGTTTTATTTGCAAATAATATTAAATAAGATAGTAGTAGTAAACTTTATACTACAATATCATATCGACCTTAAAGTCACTTTGAATCAGAGCTGGGTATGAATACTGAAAAAGTATTTAAATACAGAATACTGAATACTTATAGATAAATACTGCAGTATTCAGAATACTTTAGACTAAAAGTACTTGAATACCAGTATTTACGGTATTCATAATGACATGAATACCATGAATACTTAATGAAGCAGTAAAATTCCTAGTTAAAATATTAAACAATAAAAAGAATCAGATATTTTTAATTTGTCTATTTATTAACATTAATAGTACCTAAGGACTAATACTATAACACAAACGTGTAATCACCAAACACCTCTACTTCAATTTTAAATTATTGGCTTTTAATAAAACAAGCATTTCGAAAAGTTCATCAGTCATAGCATATCGACGGGGAGAGTTGATAATTATTGCGAAAGAGAACATTTTTTCAACTGGAGCGGATGACGTCAAAATTGAATTGGTTCGTTTAAACACATCCATTATAATGGGATAATTTTGCAACATATTGACTGTCATATTTTTATCTTTTAAATACTGCAGTAATTCAAAAAAAAAATGTTTCTAATTACTTCATTACCCTCTTGTAACCTAGGTGCTGGTGTTGAATGTGAGTGCGGTAATTGCGTTGACTCATGCTCACGTTGACCAGGTTGAACTAAATAAGAATAATCATGGTCATTAAATTTAAATAAACTGTTTATTTTTACGTTTGCTTTGGCTTCAGATCTAGATCCTTGTTCAGGTAGTCCATAGCCACTTTCTATTGCAATGTCAACGCCGGCTTTGACGACTAGTTCGTGTTTGTCAGCAACATCTAGCGTTGTATATTCAGATGAAGATTTCAACCACGTTAATTTAACGTCAGGGCAAGTAACTGCGGCAACAGTAGCTTTCTCTGATACTGATATACCATCACCATCAACATTTGGTGACATTTTAAAACATCATCGAAATATGTCCCTTTAATTTCTCTTTATTTCTTTCCAACTAAGCTAGTAATAGATGGCACAAGGTACCCAAAGCAAGTATTGTCTTGTCCCTGTAGAAAATCAAGTGTCTAGGCAATTGGTTTCAATGTACTACAATATTCTTGCAGATAAATTAGTTCCCATTACTTAAATATTAATCTTTCTTTCATATCAAACCGAATCTCCAAATTTCGAAGTACATCTCTCTTAATATGTATAATTTGATTTAATGAATCATAAAGAGAATTCCAGCATGTAACTACTGGGTAGCTTAATGTATGTCCAAGTGATAAAACTATTTTATGATTGCTGCTTGGTCCTAGAATTTATCAATACCACCTGTTAATAAAAAAAATATGCAGATATTTATGAGCAGAATAATATTACAAATAATTATGAATACTTAGTATTCTTGAATACTGCTGATATTCATAAATATCGCATTTAAGTATTGAATAATGAATAATATTCATTTTGAGGAATACTGAATACTTAGGCAGTGAAAAACACAGAGTGTTCAATACTAAATATCGAATACCAAAATAGTATTTTAAATAGCATTCTGAATACTCAGTAATTGATTACTACCCAGCTATGCTTTGAAGTATGATTTCTCTCAAATCCTGATCAATCGTTACTTTATTAGTTATAATTATCACTTCAACAAAAATCATTTCTGTACATGTTTTTATTAACTATATTGTTGTCTGGAAAAGAAGTATCATCTCCAAATGATGAATACATAGGTGGCAAAGCCTATGTCGCATATGATATTAGAGTATAATATTCAAGTGTTTCGAAGTTTATACAAATTACTTCGTAGACGGTGTGACACCAAAAATTCCAACCCGTCTCTAGAACTCCCTGCATGTAGTGTTGTTTTACTATTTTTACTTCTGGTATTAATAGAAAACTCTGGGTTTAACTTTACCTGGAATTTTGTTGGAAAAGAATAATTTGTTCTATTTTTCCGCTGGCCTTAATTTAAAAAGTTTAAAAGCGATTTATAATTTTATGTTGACGCCTGGTGAAAACACCGCCTTGCATCTGCTGCTTAAGCTTGAAAATTGTCCGATACTTTCAATGTACCTACTTAACAAAGTTTATAAACCTGTCAAAAACATGATAATTAAAATATTCTACAAAAAGGACTAAAAATATGCCCAACACATATTGTTAATATCTAAATAATATACAATTTGTAAATAATACGGGAATTTTGCTACTTTTCTCAAAGGCTCACAGTATTGCTATTTTTGCTATGTTTAATTTTAAATAAATTATCCTTAGAATCCCTGCCTTTACAAAGCGAAATATTCTTAAATTATACGATATGCGTTTTACAGTGTATGGTGATGATTTCTGTTCTTTTGGATATCGAGTAGTAAATGTGTTACATGTTCCTGATATTTCCTTATGACATTCTCCATAAATAATAAACAAATCTAAAAAGTCTTCGAAGGTGTAATTTAAACGAGTTGACATCTTTTGGCAATGAGAATGACATTAATGATTGTTTCTAATCATGGCTATGTTGATAGCAATTTTTATAAAAAAATTCATGAACATTTAAGAACATTGCCAATGTTTCGAAAAGTTGTAGTTTTTACTAAAAGGATGCCCATACATAATTTGATGTAAAAAAATACAGGGTGGTCCATTTTAAATAAAATAGTTCTTGTGGTTTGAATTTGACAAAATGTAACGTGAAGAACGGAATACTTGGAATACTATTACGGAATTTATTTTTATTGTGGAGACTAGCTCACCTTGTGTTCTTTCTACGTGTCAAAGAGCAAATGAGGATCTCCTTCACGGAGAAAGTTATAACGGTCATTGCAAACCATTGCACCTGCAAATATTTTTATAAAATGTCTAGTATGTTCGAACCTGCTGGGTTTAGGTGTAGGGCAAGCTACATATTTGATTCCAGAATTTTATGGTCATTTCGAAAAGTCGATAATATATAGGGTGCTCAGTTTAAAATAAGGTTGGTATCGATTTCCGTTATAACCGGAAGAACAACATGTTTGTAATAATTTTGGTTGAATTGGTCACATTGACTTTAGTAGCTCTTAGAATTTTTTAAATTAATTGTTATATACTTTTCCCTCCATCGATCGATTGAGTACCCGGTGGGACACCCTGTACATTCGCACCCTCATACTGTATTTTAGTACTATTACTCGATTTATTTTTTGTCAACTTTGTTGGCATCATCTGAAGACGATCAGAACTCATTAGTTGTAACCAAATGATGTCAACATGGTTGACGAAATCAGCATTGAGTGTTTATATTCAAATGTTTTGGTATTTGTGCAAATTAATACAGAGTAAAACATTTCGTAGTAGCAATTAAACGTGTTTGCTACAGATAATTTACAATTTAGCCAGCATGAAGTGAAGCTCATAAATTGTGTTATAACTGTCTTCAGAATTAATTGAAAAAACGTATAGTGTTGTTTTTGTGCCCAGGACAAACTACTTAGTGCCATTTTTAGTATTTTCGCACGTTCTTTGACCTGTCGTTTATATTTCTAGACGTGGCCTAATCACCACAATAAAATACGAACAATCGGTTTCTGTCACGAAAAAACTATAAACAACCCATAATGTGCAATAATAAAAGCGTTTTAGTGCTTCTAGATATCCGATATTTGTCACGCTTTTACTGGGAGCAAAATACATCACAGGACGAACAATCCAAGAACACAGCTGATACGAGTTTTGGTGTAATAGAGGACGTGTAATATATCATAATTTAAGGTGACCTTTACTTTTCTGAGACCAGTTAACGAGAACGAACAGTATAAGTTAAGTTAATGGTCTTGTATAAAAACAATTTCGGTTTCTTAATACATCTTAATACCCTGCTCAAGAAGATCTTATCAAATTTGTGTAATTCAATTAGAAACCAGTCTATTTATTTTCCGTGGCCTGACGCTAGATTTCAACATTTTTTAGTTAATGGTTATTGCAGGAAATCATCCTAAATCAGATCTAAATTAAACTTTTACTGAATGAATTATTCAATTATTGTTGATATAAATGACCACAAATAACATGTAAAAGGAGTTTAAAAGAATCATCATATTATTTGGTGAACAAAAATTGGGCTGTACAAGAAAAGCAAAACAGATACTTATCTATAAACCTCTGGAAGCGTAGTTTCCACAAAAACAAAGCTCTTAAATATTACACTCCAATATCAAGACTGGACGCGTTTTTCGCCACTCTAGCATCATCGGTAGATGATTAAAAGTAAAGTACGACTAACAATGTTGACTAAACGAAATATTTGTTCGAAAATTATAATAAAATATAGTTTACGTAGAACATGGCTGGTTACGCGCCTGTGGCGATCATGACGCTTATGACGCCAAATTTGAACAAGAATTTTAGGCTTAACAGAAATTATCGTATTTAATACGTATTTTCATTCGACAATTCCCGATTACAACTTAATTTCGTTTAGTAGTAAGGGATATTCAATTTACTATAATGCTACTTTAGATTAGATTTAGGAAGGCTGACCTTAAACACCGCGACTCCCATGCGCCTGTTTGTTTTCCTTAAAACTTCTTATCTAGTTTTGTCTTCTGTATCAGACCCCCCTCTTATATAACATATATGTCAGACATTCCTACCTATCCCAACTCCAACCCATTTTTCTACGTATATGATGCCATACTATACGGACAATCGTTCTACGCCTAAACTGCAATACAGAAAGTGTGGTATCATGTGGCAAACCCCCTCAAATTTTTCCACAAGTGGAAAATTAAAATCAACAGTAACAAAAACACAGACTATAACATTTAACCGCAAATTTATGAAGATAAAAACCATTACCAAACTACAAATAGACAGACAGACAGTTGAGCACCTCAATTGTCAAATATCTATGGGTAATCCAGGATAGAAAGATGCTTTTCGCCCCTTACATAACAAAAACACTTAAAGAAGGGTACGATGCACTAAACAGACAGCACTCTCTTGCAAATAGGTTGAGCAAAGTATCTATCAACAATAAGTTAATATTATATAGGGTGGTATTCCGATCCCCTATCACATATGCTTGTCTCGCTTGGAACAGCATCCCCATCATACAGTGCAAGTGGTTACAAACCACACAGAATAAACTTATATGCCTACTAACCGACGCAGAAAGATACACGGCGATAGTTGAATTACTTCGGGTTACGAATGTCTAGATTGTTGGGGACTACATAGACGAAACCGCCCGAAAATTATTGGGCAATACAATTCAACTATCGGCAATAACTGCTGACCAACATCAGAGCGCACCATGACCCCATATACACACACTGACTGATTCACCAGAGACTACCCGTCTTTTACGAAAGACGGTAACATTAACTCACGCCCGCACAAGACACTAAAATCGACAACACACATAACCCAAAAACCCCTTCATCTATCCCTTGTCTAGCCCCCTGAAACTTAAAAAAATACATCAATCAAATTATATAACATCCAATGACCCATCTGAGTTAAACAAATTTTTTAGACATTATTTTCCTGCATATTTTCAAAGATTATTATCCGCCCCTATACGACCTTACGAAAACACCATAAAACATAACAAACATGGATAGGAAATAAATGGTTGATTGCAGCACATATACTTGCCCCTAGCCATATCAATGGCCCTCGTCGTATTTGTCTTTATTTATAATGAATTAAATACAATAAGTTATACATATATTTGTAAATACCGCGATAAACCTTCGCTATAAGTATAAAATGTACATAGTTAAACAAAATAAAAATATTAAATGGTAAAAATTGTGTGTTATACAGTTCCACATTATATTTTAACATATTCGTTCTTTTGTGTCCTTAACCACGAACCTTAATAACATATTGCTCTAATATTAAAATATTACTGTTTATATAAAATAATTTACAAAACAATTTACTCGGTTCTGGCAGCCTCCCTTTATGCCATTTAAATTTAAACACAAATTATTCGTGAATTTTTGTTATTGGACGGAAACCACACCCCTGCCTGAGGAGTGGAACACAACCATACAAATACCGTTCCCTAAAACCAAATCACCACAAAACGTGGACGATTACAAGAACAACACTCTGCAGTGTAGGGTACAAATACTACGCACAATTCCTCCTCAGAGAAGTGGAAAAATACATCGGCGAACTACCAGATTATCAAACGGCATTTATCAAGGACATATCAACAGACGACCATATGTACAGCACCAGACGGATCCTGGAAGAAAAGCGGAAAGAAGGAACAAAACTATATATAATCTCAATTGACCTCCAAAAGGCATTTGATACCATAAGGCATGAGGCTATAATCAACACTTTGCTCAACAGAGGAGTACCGCACTACTTAGTAAACAGGATAATAAAAGCATGCCTACACGAAAACAATACAATGGTTTGGACAGACGACGGAATCAAAAATGAAGAATATAGGAGTCAAACAAGGATGTCCCCTATCCCCTCGATTATTCACCACAGTCCTGGATCAAATGATAGAAAGCACAATAAAGGAGAATCAGAATTTCATTGGAAACGATGGAACGATAAAACCCCCCATCGTATTTGCATACGCCGACGATATACTGTCATCACCGAGGAAGAACAAGACATCGTTAAATTTCTAAGAAACATGACACCACATCTGGATTCCTCTGGAATGAAAATAAACTTCAAGAAGAGCCTAATAATGGTCCGAGACCCATTGACAAAAACAAGTCCAACAAATGGGGAAGAATACAAAATAGGACACTACACCCTGAGAACCACGAATAGAATGAAATACTTAGGAACATACCTAACGAATCAACTAAAAAGGAGGAAAACAGTAAGGGAAATAATCAAAACAGCCTACAGAGTCACAAGAGCTCTACAACCCTTCATTGAGGACAATAAACCACCATGATGCCTAACCAAAAAGATATACACGACCATCATAATGCCTACGATAACATGTGGAGTCAAAAACGCAGCAACGACAAAGGCCAACAGAAGAAGCCTGAGAAGAGCTGAAAGGGACATTATCCAACTGCTAGCAAAACCAGGAAAACCACAAACACGACAGAAAACGTCAACATTACTAGAGGGAAGAACAATAATCAATAGAATAGAATCATACGCAATGAAATACTGGGGACATGTCCAAAGACGAGACACGACACACCTACTAAAGAAAGCGCTACGACTGAACAGCAACAAACTGAAAATAGGGAGGCAATGCTACACGTGGATAACAACAATCGAGAAGATTATGAATGAACTAGGAAAGGATTATACACATTGGGACAAATCGGCACAACGAAAAAAAGAATACAATAAAGAAATATCAAGGATATACACAGTGCTAGACTCAGAAACAGAAGAAACAGAGAACTCTGAAGTAGAATAGGAGAAAAGATGATCACAGACAGAAACTAAAAAGAAGCATCTCACGAAAACCTGAAACTAAGAAGAAGCACGAAAACCTAAAAGAAACATCTCATGAACGCATACACTTTCCATCCGATGAAGACAGAAGAAAAACAAGAAGAAACATCTCACAAACACCTACACGCTCCATCTTGTACTCCTACCCCATGCATTATGCGGCTCTCGCTGTTGACAACAAGTATATCCAATGTCCAATCCAGCGTATGCAGCCGGTCCGGCGGTATATAAAAGCATCGGGGGTTTGTTCCGGCACACGGTCGGATGGTCCGTTGGTCGGTTGGGTGGAGCCGCGTGAATATGTAATAGACGACTGGGCGACTGCGGATGAACGTTCGGCAGGCGATCGGGCTGCGTGGTGGAACAAATATCCATGCCCCGGAATCGGCGGCAATGCCCACCTTACGCTGGCAAATCTGCCAATCAATCAATCAATGAATCATAAGAAAGACACAACACAAATTACCGTATGTGTATTTCCATGGACTTGTATACTGTCTATGCAAAGAACATGATTAAATGTGTTTTTACCTATGTAAACATGATATATTTTTGCAACGTGAAGATAAACTTAATTATTAATTTGAATTTGAATATCAAACAGTTCAACAAATAAATAAATAATTAGACATATTGTTATTTCTGAAAACAGTTATAGAAAAATCCTTATATATTTTCTATTGCCATTTTAATAACATGTAATTCTCCATTACAAGCTATCAGATCCTTAAACAGGTTTCTTTTATTATATGTGAGATTACAGTATGAGATTTCATTGCTATCATTGCTAAAGTTAAAAGGAAAATAGAAGTAAAACGTTTCTTTCTTTCCCACATTTTCCATATTATAAAATGACCTCTTAGGATCTGGTAGACGGGGTTAAAGTGAACGCGCTCATCTCAGCAGTCAGCTTACTCTGCCACGATCTATTATAACTGGCTTGTTGGCCGATTACCGGCCTGGAACGCGTCCTTTACGGTATTTCTCTTCCGGAACAAGTAAAACTGAAGACGTAAGAATATAATTCTATTATATATGGTTTCTAGGGTGGTGAAATTTACGTTGTCGTTATCTTTCCTGTACAGAGAAACATCCTTAATTCAGTTTATGTGGCACATTTGTGTCGTTTATAGCATGTATAAAATCTAACTCGAGAAATTCTGATATGCACAGGTGACTCGGACATTTAAATTGTATGTGTACTACTTCTCCAACTAAATATGTATAAGTGGCATGCTACACTTCAAACTGTTTACTTACCATGTTAATGTGTCGTCTACACAATTCACAATTTATTAATATGAATTTAAAATACCATTATACTTTAGTAAAATAAGAAAGTGCGGCAATATTCTTGACTAAAGATGACGGTCTCGGATGATTAGGGGTCGAGCCTGAGCTCTTTTCCCCAATCATCGCTGTAGACCTGGACCGGCCTCGTAAGGGGTGGGCACACGAAAAAAAAAAGTACACAGCCCGCAAGTTATTATTCAATAACTGCTGTGTACAACATTAGATGATCGGTCAGAACAATATTATTATTATTATTATAAAAAACCCAAGGAATCACCACATTCAATTTTCCAATAAATCTCTATTTAAAGGAAAAACATCTTGACTATATTTTCACTCCAGTATGTGGAAATAATTGGCCATAGAATTTTAATAATATTTGAGGCAGATGTCATAAAACAATTTGAGGCATTGGCTTCTAGCATATACGCCAAAAATGAAGTATAACTCTTATGTTGAAGAATATTATAAAAGAATCTTGGCTTCTAGTATATACAAAATTCTAGCATATACGGCAAAAATGAAGTTTAACTCTTATGTTGAAGAATAGTATAAAAAAATCTGAGGCCTTGTCTTCTAGTATATACAAAATCACAAAGTTACTGTACTCTTACCAGCTTGCTTTACTTATTTTCCACTACTTATTCATATGAAACCCCCAACCCTTCACCAGAATTGTCGCAAAATAAAATTTATTTCCAGATATTGTTATAATACAGACGCGTACTAAATTTCAAGTGAATGTCTCAATTTTATGAAACCCTTTAAAAAGAGGTTGGTGGGGGGATTGAAAATATTATTCAAAAGTCGGTAAAGGTATTTACATAAAACTTCCGTCTTTATTTGTGCCTCGCGGTCACTTTAAAAAATTATTAATTACGAAATGACATTGAAAATAATAATGGGAATATAGTTATCACTATTATTCACAAAGAAAACCTGTTAAGTTTTGGTCAAAAAAATATACAGAGTGGTCATACGACAGTAAAAATTCTATACTAAACAACAGGTGCCAAATATGGAAGGATTACGCAAATACCTTTACAAATGTTCACCATGGTTGAATTATTTCTTGGGGTGGCCACCCTGTACATTTTTCAACAAAACTGTAATAGGTGCATATGCCAAATATTATTGCCATTTGTCACATTTTCACTTCCACATTCACGTAGTAGTGTGGAAGTATAGTAGTGGTTAAAAAAATTATTTTTTATTGAAATGAATGAACCGTGGAAATTTCAAATTTGAGCAAACAAAATTTTTATTCATGTATTCTAGTGGTAAGAAAATTCTTCATCTCTTCTACAGCAGTGGTAAAAATATTTTACAATTTTCTTTTAATTAATTTATTTTTTAATTTTTTTTAAATAGGTTTAGAATGTCATGAAACGTGGAAATTTTAAATTTGAGCAAAAACAAATTGTTTCCGTCATCTATTTTGTATTTTGTAGTGGGCAAAAATTTGAAAATTTTTTATTTTTGATTATTTTCAAAAGTTTTTGAAATGATAATGTCATGAAATGTGGAAATTTTAAATTTGAGCAAAAACAATACTTTTTTCCATCTATTCTAGTGGTAAAAATCTTTCAAAATTTGTTTCTGCTGAAATAGGCTTAGAGTGTCATGAAACGTGAAAATTTTAAATTTGTGCAACAAATAATTTTCCATATATTCTATAATGGTGGTAAAAAAGATTTAAAAAAAAAAAAATTAAAATTTTTCTTTGAAATATGTTTAGAATGAAACGTGGAAATTTTAAATTTGGGCAAAGACAATTGTTTTTTCTGAAATCGATCATGAATGCCTACTTTCTCGGCGCAATTTCAAACCACAAAATATCTTATTCTAGTATTTTAGTTCGTTGCTAAGCAACCACCAGAAAATAGTCCAGGAAAGTTTTTTTTGGTCCGTTCCTAAACAACCATCAAAAAACAGTACGGGAAAATTTTCTCGTCCAGGCCGGGAAAGTAGGTAACTTTCCCGTACTGGTTTAATGTTATACATTTATAAAAATTTCTTAATTTATAATGATATTGATTGCAATTTCAGAAAAAATAATATGTGTACCTCGTAGTAAAAGCACATTCCCGGACTTCGATGCTTGTTGGCCTCTGCTGACGCTACGGCCAACAATTTACATCATCGTCCTGGAATGTATTACTTTTACTACTAGATACACAATATACTATTTCCTTCTATTCTAGCAGTAATAAACTTTTCTAAAATTTTGGTAACAAAATGTTCAAATTTTTGTTTCTGAATTAGGTTTAGAATGTCATAAAACGTTTTAAAATTTTAGATTTCAGCAATAAAAAAATTTATTATCTATTCTATAGTAGTGGTAAAAATATATATATTTTTTAAAATGTGCATTTTTTTAATAGATTTAGAACGCCATGAACCGTAAAAACTTCATCAAAATTTTTTTCCGTCTATTATAGTGGTACAAAATTTTTCAAAAATGTTGGTAAAAAAAATTTTTTTCTTTCTGAAATATATGTAGAATGTCATGAAACGCGGAAATTTTAAACATGAGCAAAAAAAACATTTTTTTTTCACTATTTATTCCCTTTAGAAATTGTATATTTTCCAGTGAAAGTTTAACCATTTCTTCGCTAAGAACAGCGGCAGCTACCTACCGAATTTGACTGTTCTCCGTCAAGTAGTTTTTTAGTGAATGAACCAATAGACAGACTGGTGGAATTGAGAAACCCATATTTTCGTAATCTACTTGATCTGAAACGTGAAAATCTGAAAAAATCTCGGAGGTTGATTTTTCCTCGAATTCATAACTTTCCTTCGGTATGCAACGGAAGTAAAAATAAGAGGTCTTGGCTTCTGATATATACACCAAATCCCAAGTTCCTGTACTATCACTAGCTTGCTTCATTTATTTTCCCCTATTTACCCCTATTTAGCCCCCCGCCCTTCATCGGAACTGGCGCAAAATATAATCTAGTTCCAGACCTCGTCATTGTACCATTTACCAAATTTTAAGTCAATATCCTAAACGGCTACCGTCGGTTGCCAAGAAAACATGCGCACGAAAAAAAAGTAATATACCGACAGACAGACAGACAGAGAGATAGGCAGAATTTTGTTCCTCAAATTTAAAATCTCGACGTTTCATAACATTTTCGCCTAGTTAAAAAAAATTAAAATTTCTTTACGATTACTATACTTCAACTCCACTACATGGGTGCGGAAGTAATTACAAAATATTTTAAAAAATGATGCAGTTTCGACAGCAAATTATTAACATTAGATAATAAAGTAATAATTATTCAAAAAAAATAACAAACATCACCTACTGAATCATAATATCATTATATGATTAGAGAGCTATTATCTATAAGTTGCCTTCAACGTCGCGTTCTGATGTCACAGTCGAGTACAAATTTATGTTCGGTGCCTACTAACTTTTCACCATTCTTTGCATCAGATCATCGACAAGGACGTTTCGTACTTTCACATGTGATATTTTCGAAGAAAAAGTTTTAAATAAAATAGTTGCATCCATCTTTTATCTTTTATCTTCTTTTCTTTTCAAATATCTAATTGAAAGAAAAAAAGTTTGCCGTATGCTGTACTTATTCCTGTAAATTCTTAAATTTTATCAACACAGTCTTTGAAGAAAATTGTATTTTCTACATTTATTATAATGCGAACCTAACACTAACACATTAACACATTTTGTTGACAAATATGTAGCAATAACTCTGTAACAATTTGACACCAATTAAATGTTTTGACAATAAAAACCGCGAATTACTCGAAATCTACGAGGTACAAAATTTTTTAAATTGAAAATTCGAATTCAGCACACAAAATACTTAAAAAATGATAGGTTTAGTCCTTGGAGAAGAAAATTTGTTTTCTTTTGCAGACCAGTGTATTCATAACGATCCGCCGCGCGCCGTCACAGAATTTTTTTTTTTTTTTTTTTAATGCCTTATTTATATTAACGTCCTGGCGGAGTTCAGCTAATTGCTGCTCTACTACTCAACCAGGACACGTACACATAGACATCGACACAACAACCATTCCCTGCGATATTGCCATCTACCGCAGCTGAGACTCGAACTCAGGAGAGATAACAGCGACTAGACATGTTGTGCCACCCAACAGCGGTCTAGGTCACTGCTACCGTCTCGGTAACACATGAAAAAACGCCACCAACATCCATACCCTGGCCAGGATTCGAACCCGGGACTCCGTGGTCGCAAGCCAAACACCTTCAGCATTGCGCCACCGAGCTGGCGCAATGCTGAATTTGAACAATCATTTTTAACGGAGAATGCCCGAAAAGACTAGAGTGTGGTATATCGTAATAAGAAAATGTATGAATCAAGAAGGCCCTAATCGCCACCAGATCTGCACCACAACTTTTTCAGCTTACTTACGATACTAGTATCATCCTTGTACTAAATTCCACCTCCATACATACATTTTTGGGAACCACACTTTTTCGTGCTTCTTGGACCTCAAAACATAAATATCTGGTCTTGTCTCATTTTATTTTTTACAAATTGCAGTAATCTCCCCAATTTGATGACTGGGGAGGTGAATAAAAGCCTCATTTACGTGCAGTTGCTTACTTTTCCCTAGCGCTATGCCGGGCCAAATATAGCGATTTAGTACATTTTTTATTTAGCAAAAATGCTTATACAGCAAAGTATTGCAAGAAAGAATTTTTTTTGCTGTCAAATTCAGCGATTAAAACACGAGCGCTGTGAATCAGAGCATGGCTTTCAGTGACTTCACGACAGCCATTGTAGATAAGTGCACCATACTAGTCTTTAGTGTGTATACCATTTGAATTCACAACCTCAAAAACATAAAGTTAGGTATTTCTCAATAATCAAAATATGCGTTATAAAGTTGTTATAAAACTATTCAAACTAGTAACTTATGATGGAGCTATGGAGATTTGGTGATACAGAGGAGCCAAAATACTAAAGTGGTGCATCGTGGCCAAGGAAATTCTTGTTCAGGATTAAAAAAGGTACAACATACATAAAATTCAGACGATTCCGCCGAAACCAAATTTCCGTAAGATTAGTGTGGCGTCCTTTATAGCAATTTAAGTGTCGGTATTTTGAAATTTGGTGTGCATGAGAAGGTACTGCATTTATAAATGAAAAATTAAATATAACGTTTATGAAATTGTGTATTTACTGTGTTTTGTTTGTAGACTTATTGACCTGTATTATTGCATTGAATTTTATATTCAATTAGCATTTGTTTTTAATGTTTAATGAAAATTTAACTATATTTTATGTGTTTAGGCAGTTGTATTTTACCATATGTGAATGCATTACTATTGAATAGCAATAACAAGTAAATAAAAATATTGTGAATAAATAAAATAATATCACAGGGAAATACAAATTTGTTATGTTTAATTTTAATGTCTCTTTCTCGTTATGTAACATAAAAATCATCCTACAATCCAGGATGATTTTATGTTAGATAACGAGGAGGAGAAATTAAAATTAAACATAATAAATTTATATTATCACTTGATCATTTTTTATTTATTCACAATATTTTTATTTACTTGTTATTGCTATTCGATAGTAATGCATTCACATAATGGTAAAATATTCATACACCTACATAAAAACATACAATACACACTACCTAACTTTCAGTTGGTGGCTGAATGAAAAGGTGAGGGAGACTGTAGCAACCAGGTTATTAGCTCCACGGTTTAGTGCATTCTGTGAGTCGGATTGAACCTCGAAAACCACAAATATTTTCTAGCTTAACGAGACTATGTCCTCCTCCTTCCATTATCGAGGATGCTGAACACGATGACAATAGTTAAATCTTTCTCCGAGGTCACCCCATCCCCTAAACGGCCAAAAACTACCCCCGAAAGTGGTAAGCCGCGTATCCGCCGTCTCCTACCAACCAAACCTGTCTTACCTCCATTTTCGAGGATGCTGAGCATGATGGTGTTATCGAGATTCCTTTTCGACCCCCGCCAACCCCTAAATGACCAAGAACCGCCCCCAAGAGTGAGTAAACTGCGGATAGGCCATCTCCTACCAGCCAAACTTGTGTTACCCTCCGTTTTCGAGGATGCTGAGATCGATGGTGATGTTGGATCTTCTCCACGAGATCAGTCGTGTAGGCATTAACAGTAACTCAATTCTTGTTTTCATGCCAGTGGACGCAGAGAAGGTATCTTGCACGTGGGCCAGCTATAGTAAAAGTGTCGACGCGGAGATGCTGTAAGAGTGTAATTATATTTTTGTCCGTTTGGTGAGTCAGGAGAGGTCGCGATATTTTTTTCATGCTCAGCATCCTCGAAAACGGGGGATAACACAGGTTTAACCGAGAAAAGACGACCTATCCGCGTTTCACCCCATTCGGGGGTGGTTTTTGACCGTTTGGGGGGTTGGAGAGGCTCTAGGATGGGTCTGAACATCACGATCGTGCTGAACATCCTCGAAAACAGGGGCTAACATGGGAATAGCAGAGAGAAGGCGACCTATCCGCGTTTCACCCCTTTCGGGGGTGATATTTGGCCGTTTTTGGGAGGTTGAAGGGGATCGAAGAGGGGTCGTGACATCACATCATGTTTGGCTGGTAGGAGACGGCGGATACGCAGTTTACCCCTTTCGGGAATGGTTTTTGGCCGTTTGACAAGTGGGGTGACCTCGAAGAGAGATTTAACCACCGCCATAGTGTTCAGCATCCTCCAAAGGGGGGGGGGGGACATAGTCTCGTTGGGCTAGAAAAAATTAGTATTCCAGTCCGACTTACAGAATGCACTAGTTGGGCTGAGGTTCGAACTTAATAATTTTATTTTTAGTTCTATTTATTTGATTGCCAAAAAAAACAAATGTTGGAGCGACAGCGTATTGAAGAAGAAATAGTCCTCAAACCAAACAAATAACTGACATTCTTGTAACCTGTTAAGGTGGAAACAATCAAATTCAACTTAAAAACAAACAGTATATTAAGCAACAAGCATTAAATTTACAAAATTTTTACTGGTAATATATTAAGTGAAATGATTATGAAAATATTTGATTTAGTAATAATTTAGTGATTAAAATTGACTAGGAAAAACATTGAAATTTATTAATAGAATGAAAATATCAACTGGTTTAAAAATAATCTTCTTACCAATGTTGCTGCTGCACAGTGGTAGTTGACTTACGTAACTTGGTGGTAGATGGCGTGGAATTCCATCGTAGTTGGGCTTCTGGAGTTGGCCATGGGTACCCTAGAATTGAGGACAATATACTCGCCCTTGTCTACGAGGAAGTACCAGGTTGACAACGCATATCGGAAGATGTCCTGCCAATTGTGGTTTATCTCCCCAGCCAATAGCAAGTTCTATCACGTGCTTTGATCCAAGTGGTGGTTGATGCAGTTATTTACATGAAAAACTGGTAGATGTGAGGAACCAGATCATAAGAGAAAAATTGAGAACAAAAAAAAAAATTTACGAGCCATTTAAAGTTAAGTGACTACAATAATATCACATGTATCTAAAATTTATTAGAAAAATTGAATGAAAACTATGGCACCTTTGGCATGGCCAAGGTCACAATTACTGTAAACTTTACGTACTGAAATATTACAAAGATATAATGCTATTATTAAAACATACTCAAAAAACTCTACTAGAGATAACCTTGGAATTTGAATGAAAACTTTAGCCTTGAGGACTTTAATCAAAACTACTATTACCGGTTTATGAAAAATAATTTAACCTTATTCAAGATTGTAATAAAATTTTAACAAAATAACCTGTTAACAAAATAGAGAAAAAAATTATTTAATTACTCAAACGATACTTAAATAAATTTCTGACAAACATTTTCTGGAATATCGCCAAAAACTCAGAACACTGACGGTGTTGTGCAGAAACAAATGGCGGCTTCTCATAAATAATATTTAAAAAAATCTTGCTTAAGCTGAAACTACATAGAGAAAGCGGAAACGGTAGTTGATTAAGTATACTGATTAATAAATTGGACAAAATTGGATGAAGTCAAATTTGGGTTTCGATATCTTAAAAATTCAATAAGCCAGACAAAGTATGAATGACAATTTCCTTTTATGGTGAGCGATCATCTGTGATACAATAATAAATTCTAGGTTATGAAATTATTAACTCACAGACACAATTATTACCATTTATTCCCTTAACTTAGGGCATTGCATATTAACTCGGAAGTCTCCTCTAAGAGCTGTGAGCAAAACTGAACTTTACCCTCAAGATGAGTGAACAAACATACAAATTTAACAATAATTTAATCCAATTAAAGAAAAAAGTTCACTCATTTCAGGTAGATTTCTCCAGAAAAGTAGCTCCAGTGGCTGCTTACACCAGGTGGTCCTGCCTCAAATTCTATAACCTTGACAACAGACTCATATCGCATGAACACAATGTCCCAATAACACAAAATCACACACAATGGTGCCTCTAAAATTCGCAAAATACATTAAATGCTATTTAATTAACCAAAAATAAATGCTTTGTAACCATAATCCCATAATAATCAACGACTTAATATCGATATTTAAACAAATCATTAGATAATTACTCAGATAGTATCCAGATTTCCTAATTATACGCACAGCGACTCACCCATTTCGATCGTGAAAACCAAAGTCTTTGCTCGCCTTCGCCAGAAGGACAAGTGCCGCCTTCTTTCTCGCTGCGCCCATGTCTATCCGCGTGCAACAACATGTGATCCTTTAACTTGGATATGGGTCGAATGCGTAATAGTCCAGGTGCCGTAGTGACAGTTTATGCAACGGGAGAAAAGTTTCGTTGCGGGATTTTCAGTAAGTTACATCGGTGACTTGAGAAGCGGTTAAGAGAACGACAATTAAGTGTAAAGGTGCGATTTCGATAGTTAAATAAACTCTTAAAATTTGAAACTCTACTATTTTAATATTTGACATGATTTATGAAAATAATAAACAAACGAAAAAGTACTCAACAAAATAAATATAATTTTTCGAGAAACATTACTTAAATGATTCAGTGTCAAAGTTTAACTTTGTCCTGAAACCCATAAAAAAGAGTTTAAAATTCTGGTAGATGCTGGAATTTTCCGTGTTAAGCTGCCAATGAACAATTTTCCATAAATACCCAATCACTTGAACACTATATTTGAATATCATGACTCACTTGACGCGTGTTTCGCCCACAACGTTGGCATCATGTTTGACGAAAGTTGGCATCATCTGAGATGGTTGAAATTCATATTAATCAATCGCGTCGGGGAAAATATTTCAATGTAGTGTTCAAGCGTCTTGATATCTGTGAAAACTACTTCAGAGTCAATTTATTAAATGCTTAAAAAATACGCAGGAAAGATTCACATAATATTTCTAAATTTCTCTTATTTTATTTCTCCGTCCTTTCCATTTCCACCTATTTGATATAGGAAAATGGAATTTGACCACTAGGTGCTGAGATACAACTTAGTGCAAGATGTAAAAGCCGCGGTTATCTTTCGTGGTAGCCATTCTCTTCTCGTTCATAGATTATCAAGTAATTGCCTATCTCATAACGTCTGTTCTAATCTCATATATGACGAAGAACGTAGCGCACCAATATTTTTGGTTAAAGATGACGGTATCGGATGATTAGGGGTCAGCTTGAGCTCTGCCCCAATAATCGCTGTAGACCTGGACCGGCCTCGTAAGGGGTGGGCCTGCTTTCTCGCCTACGCCACCTGCAAATGCGGATGGTGTAGGCGATGTTAGAAGACCTCCGCTGGTCCTGGCTGTTGACTCCTGTCAGCTGGGTCGTTTCTTCTGACACTCTTCTGTCTTGGTCTTCTTTCATCACTGGCATGTCGGCTCCCGGGAGCGTTTTTGTCTGTAGTGAGAAGGAACGGCTATTGCAAGCCCTCTCGGAGTTAGGGGAGGTTGAGTAGTGTTGACTAGTCAGAAGCCCAGGGTGCCAGTTAGCATCATGTGCTCCGATTTTGTCGAAAGGAAGTGTGAATTGTGTAGCTCATGGATTATGTTCGGCTAAAGATAAGTAAGTGGCATATTCCAATTAAAAAATATAATTATCTTAATTACGCATCAGATGTACAAATAATTATGGTGAAATTGACAGCTTGCTCTAGAACACTACTGCATTGTGTGTAAATTAAATAACAAGTAAATAGAGGGTGTATAAATATCGAATTTTTTTAGTGTACAATGTATATGCCAAGAATTGCAGATAGCATTTCATGGCATAATAGCTATAAAATACATAATATAAATAAATTAATAGCTAAAAAGGTTTATGATTGCATAGTTAAATGCATCATAAGAGGTATTAATGGAACATTAAAATAGTGCCCTAGTGACATTTTCGCGCACACAATAGTCTCCTGAATTATGTCGACATAAGGAATATTATCAAAGGGCTCATTTTAGCTTTATCTAAGGTCACAAATAAGAAGCCCATATTGTTCAGTACAACCTTTCCCCTTTGTGGATAAATTTCCCAAGTATATGAAAACAATTCTAAGAGAGAAACGAACCGTTGAATTCAATACTAATTAAACAGAACTTGTAGTTTTAGTTCCAGTTTCAGTTAATTGAAGGTTGAAAATGTGTGACAATAAGTGAGATGTTCGATATAATTTGCTAACTAGGATTAAAGATCAAATTGGTGATATTTGTGTAAAAAACCGCTGCCTAAGGAATCACTACTTCCACATCCAGATTTTTCATCCAAGTCACTTTAAAGGAAACTTCTTGACTATATTTTCACTCTAGTATGTGGAAATTATTGATCGTAGAATTTTAATAATATTTGAGGCAGATGTCAGAAAAATTTGAGGCGTTAGTTTTTACCATATACCTTAAAAATTAAGTTTCTAGCCTGCTCTACTTATTTTCCCCTATTCACAACCTATCGCCTCCTACCGCTTCAACTGAATCATTTCAATCAGATGTCATTACAATACATACATGTACTAACTTTTAAGTGAATATCTCAGTTTTGTGTTATCAACCACATTAATAATGGAGTGGAGGTGGTGGGGCGGGGGAGTTGAAAAATATTAGAAACAAATCTGAGGCCTTGGTTTCTAGTTTATACACCAAATCCCAAGTTTCTGTACTCTTACGAGCTTGCTTAACTTATTTTTCCCTATTTACCTCTATTTAGCCCCCACTCCTACAACGGAATCATGTCAAAATATAACCTAGTTTCAGATCTCGTTATAATACATACGTGTATAGAATTTCAAGTGAAAATCTCAACTTAATTTTATCAACCCTTTTAGTGGTGGGGGGATGGATGGGAGGGTGGAGATGGAAAATATTATAAAAAAACTGATGCCTTCGCTTCTAGCATATACACCAAATCCCAAATATCTGTACTATTACCAGCTTGCTTTACTTATTTTCACCTATTACCTCTATTTAACCTCCAACCCGTCAACTGAAACATCTCAAAATATAATCTAGTTCCAGATACCGTTATAAAACACATCATTCTCTTTTTTGGAAATGCTTAGCCTTTGAAACGTTTTCGCCCTTATTCTGGAGCTTATCAGAAAGACATAAAGCCACTCATAAAGATGTTTCAGCAAAACCAAGACAATTTCTATGGATAAGTATGTAATAATTATATTTTACATTGACTGACAAAAACAACAGATCTTCACCTATGTATTAGCTAGTCTTGGAGCCTATATACTCTATGCACATTTAAAAGTAAATTATTATTTGTTTGCTTATAATTGTCTTGAAACATATTCTTTATAGGATTTTGCAAACAGCATACAAAAATTACTATCTATGAGAACTAAAAGAAAATCTATGTGTTAAAATATTAATGAAATCCTTGCATTTTTTCGGTAACCTGAATTCTGGTTATGCTAGCAAATTGAAATCCTAAAATGAATTTGTCTAATTTCCTATTTGAAAATTCTTATTCTAACACTATAAATAAGAAATTAGACAAATTCGTTTTAGGATTTTAATTTGCTAGCATAACCAGAAGTCAGGTTATCGAAAGAAAGTTAAGATTTCATTAATATTTTTGCACAGTTTTTTTTAGTTCTCATGGATAGTTATTTTTTTCTGCTGTTTTCAAGATCCTATCAAGAATATGTTTCAATGCAATTATAAGCAAACAAATAATAATTTTCTATAATTTTTCACGTAATGAACAGAATTTTTTTTTAATATCAGCCATCTGAAAGTGAAGAATACTTTCAACTGAACAGTGATTATGGTGACGATGAAGATTAATTATCAAAATCAACACAGAAGTATATATATATCACCTGATATTGTAACTTAGATGAATATATCTTTAGTTCTATTTATAAAATACGTTACTTGATAATCACAGGCCAACAAAAAAAAGTGGTTTGTAGCCGGGACCCAATATAGTGATCCCTATGTATTTCGATGTGCTGAACACGAATCCGATGTCCGTTTAGGTCCATCTCCCACCAGTTTTTGGTAAATCGCGGAAACAACAGAAAACCTGAATTTCTTAGGTTATTTTTGCGATTTACTAAAAATTGGTGGGTGATGGAACTATACGGACATCGGACTCATATTCGGCACGTTGAAGTATATGGGGATTACCATGTCGGGTCTAGCATACAGATCTATTTTTTTTGGGCCTGTGTAGTCATATATCCAAGTGAATTATAAAATCAAAATTATAAACAACAATTATACTCAGTCGATGTATATGTAAACTTATTATATTAGGAATAAAAGTTAAAAAACAAATAGTTTTTCTACAAGCACTATTAAAAATTATCTTTCTAACCTTTGTTGTCAGTGTTAAAGATACATCAGTGATTTATTTTCAGCACCAATCTTAAAACTGAATTATTGAAAGTCAACAAGAGCCTCCAACATAATTTAGTTTTAAGGATTATTCTTACACCTAATTGATATTGCCAGTTAATCAACAATTGAAGCAATTAGAAATATTTATAGTAATTCCGCCGGCAATCCTAGTCAGAGTAGCTCTCTTTAGTGACATCAACGTTTGTAATGGATGTAGTTATAATGAAAACAATGTTATTAACCGAATTTGTAGAGATGGTTTTGGCATACAATTCTTTTTCAAAGAGTACTTCGGCTGTCCCAAGTAGAAACACAGTAATTGTAGTCGAGCTAAATATCGGGAAAATAGATTTTTAATGAATTATGAATTAGCCTCACAACATTTGAAGAGATATTGTCATATATTTTTACAGAAGTTTCGTAAATAACTTGATTTGTCATTCTCCATTATCAGAGTAAAAATATATTTAAGAATGTTTGATTAGCAGCATATACTTTGTTTTTAAGTAGCTTCGCAATCTGTACATACATACTTATTTATATGCAAAACACAGTAACTGCATTTACTATATTTGTAACTGGTAGATACTAAAAAATTAAACATTAGATATACAGTAAGTGTGTTTGGGTGTAGGAAATTGACAATTGAGACACACGTAGGTATTTAAATAGAAATGAAGGTCTCTTATACAACTGAATCGGATGGTACCCATCATTGCACTTGACACAGTAAGTGGTGGTAATTATGGAAGGGATAATCTAACCACCATTTTCAAAACAAAGTAACTACTCAGACCATGCAAAAACACAGTAATCTCAAAGTACTTACTGTGTTTTCCAATGGTATTTGGCTAATATTGTGTTTTGTTCCGGTACAGCTACTCATTCAGTGTCACTTGCTGTGTTTTGTGCACATCGTAACTCTTAAATGTTCAGTATTTAATCAATTATAAGTGTTTCACAAAACGCGTTGGCACACAGTAAGTCCAATACTTTAGAAAACTCAATTTTTATAAATTTATCAATTACTGTGTTTCTGCTTGGGGCAGCCGACTTTATATACCGTACCACACTCGTATGTATCATATTTCTTTATTATATTAAGATCAGAATTAGCGTTTACCAATAAGCTAGACGAAGAACGATTAATGCAGAGTCCAGTATAAAATCGAAAATCTGGAAAATTCTTCACAAATATAATATCTCTGGGCTCCCAATACCGCTAGACATACATATTTTTTTAAATGCCTGCTCTTTTGCGCACTTTCTATCTTAAGCTTGATGAAATTTTTTTTAAATAAATCAATTTCTTTGCTACGAAATATAAACAAATACAAATAAAATATATTGACTAAAGAAATCATTACGGATGTCACATTAAGGTGTGCATAAAAACATAAAGACAGATTTTATGACTGGATAAACTTAGAGGAGTGAACGATTGAATTTTATGTTTTATTATAACTTATTAACCTTTTAAATTAATGTTCGAAATTAAAATTGGCATTATGGTATCTAAAATTGCTGTTAGGAATTCTTGTAATCGTTGGAAGAGAAATATTATTTTAATTATTAAAACATTACTCAAAAAATAGATTAACTCCATTATGAACAGTAACTAGTTTCTCACCTAGTCATTCTTTAAATGTTTGACAAACTGAAATATATTATCAACTTAATAAAAAGGTTACTTGTGATTGACGTCTTCTATAATTCGTTACCTACTAATATAAGTCATAGTACTGACACCTTATCATAATCACTGTACAATGTTGCAAATTAACATATCATATGTAACAGGTAAATTACCAGCAACATATGACAATAAATTTGAATATCTGTTTTAAAGTGTTAAAACATACACTCTCGCAAATATCCCAAATATATTTTTATATTTTTATGGATAATACCTATTGAAATAATAAATTTGACGAAAATCATATTGATTTGTTATGCTTTAGACACGCAACTATTATAATAATTTTCATATATTGAAATAAATTTCATATTAATTCGTCAACATAACTTTGATTTTATAAATTAATATTAATATACAATTAAATTTATTACACAATTAATAAAATCCATGATCCATTGTCCGGTATTCAGGATATATTTAATTACATATTCACATTTTAGTTAAAATTTAAATTTTCACTGCTGAATGTTACATTCTATCATACTACAGAGCACATATAATTCAGAATCAACGTGCGTTATGTTGGAGGCTTGTCAAACACCTCTATCTCAGTGCGTGGGGATTCGTGCTTTACAGTTTTTACACATAAAACTCCAGCCAAGTAATCTTACAAAAAATTACCATCTGAGATAAACCGTAAATAAATAAATTTATTTATCTTAATATTAGCCGGGATCAGCACAGTATATACCCCTTTAATCTGGATAGATGTCTTTGCAGAATGGAATATTAAAGAGTAGAACATGTTACCAGCTAATTAGCGGTAGTAACTGTATAAGTAAACTAACAGAAAGCCAGAATTTGTCTTGAAATAAAATATTTTATTAATTTGTGTCAGAATTTTTTTCCTTTAGTGTTTATACCTAATTAAGCAGGATGTATTATAATATACTCTTAATTGACTATATACAGTAATAAAGACTGTTTACTTTACTGAAAAATATTATCTGATTTACATTGCGGTACCGTAACTTTTTTATAATATTGGGTAATACAGTAGTTATTCCTTTGAAAGGAATTAGTTTCTTGGTTGCTTATAGTTATAATAAGAATATTTTCTATGTTATTTTGAAATCAGTAGAAAATTAATCTACGGAAACTCACAAAAGGAAACTATCAATGAAAACATTAATTTATAATTGTTGCATTTTTTTGATAAACTATGTTATGGTTGTACTAGAAAATGAAATCTCTAAATTGAATATGTTTACACCCATCTATTCAATCAAAAATTAAAATCTAATTAAAATATCAAGTTTCAACCTTTGTAACTTTCTGATAATCCACATCTGGTTGTATCTCAAAATTTCACATTCAAAGGGATTCAATCTTGATCTTTATGTATGAAGGTGGACAGACAAAAAAGTTAGTTAATTTTTTTTGATTCGCTATACCGCGGAAAAGTTGCTCATCGGCCAGATAAGCAAAATAAAACGAATAAATGAAAAATCGGTTGAGATCTTCCGTACGCGCATCGTCTTCAAGATTTGTAAAAATCAGTGAAAATCAACTAATCTTCGTGTTTTTTTAAATGTGTCAGACTGACTTAGGCCTCACTCCTATAGAAAACATGCCCCTCGGACAGATAAGTAAATTAAAACAAAGAAAAGAAGAATTGGTTGAGATATCTAATATCTTCCGATCGGACATTTTGCGACCCAAGGACGAACTTGGCTAACCCTTCTAATCTCGCTTGTCTTACGTACATCTGTTCGCAATAATCAGTGTTTCTTTTAATCTGTGCTTGTTATGAATTATTAATGACATTACTGTGATGGAAACTTCCAAGAAAGTTAGTTACTCGACAGGCGTTTGAATGCCCTTTATTTGGCCATCCAAGAGACTTAGTTGCGAATAAACTTCCAACTCATCAGGACGTCCTCAAATGTTGTTTTCAGGATTGTTACAACTTGACTCTGGAGAGTAACAAGAAGTGTGTCAGTTTTTCTAAAGTGTCAGTGACAGTGGCGCAGAAAGTAAAATGAGTGTTTGACAAGGCATCGATACCAACTGTTTCGGAATAAAGAATAGTGCAATTAATTAATAAAACTAAAATTGTTAAAACTAAAAATTTTACTTTGAAATCTTCAATGCTTGCTTTGAATGTTGCCTTATCCTTGTCACAGTGGTACGATTTTCTGAGTTTATAGTAACTACCATAGTAGGCATTAATTAATTGCACAATACAATACACTTACTGAAATAGCAGTCATATCAAACTTTAAAACATTTAATACCCATGTTTCGACATCTGCCTTGTCAGTGTCGCTTCTCCTAAAACTTAGAATAAACTGAGGAAAACAATTTGTCAGTTCAGTGGCTATCAAGACAAATCGCATTGGACACTAAAGTGACCACGACATATGTTACGATCAGGTGAGTAAGTTCAACTGATTGTTAGTTTGTCATTTGGAGTGGACATTCCTAGCAGCGAATAGCTAAAGTAACATTTATTGGAGTGTATTGTGTGTATTTGTTTACATAAGTTTACGTTAAATATTAATATACTTATATAATCATTAACCTATAAGACGTATCAGGATAAGCATGGTGTGGAGTAAGAAAATATTAGCATTTCGTTCCGTTCCTACTCCGTGAACTCATCATGATCAACAACATATTTATTTTTTGTTTTATACAGTTAATGCTTCCCCGGATCATGACCCGGAGCCAACCGTACAACCACGTCACGCAGCGCCGTGGTGTTAGTGCGGTTGGGCGGGTCGTGACCGGTTTAGCTCGATAAAATGGTTAAAATAAGATAATACTCCTGCCGCCTGTGGCGGATTAAAATTATCAATAAATTTGGACATATTAAAACTTAATTCTAAACAATGGGTAAAATCCTTAATCTATTTTATGGGAAGAACGCTTTTTTAAAGTTTGGTTGTTGAGATGGAGACGAACTCAATTTAAAAAGCTCCATTTAAACAAATTACCCCAACAGTCTGCTCGCCGTTAGGAATTTTTGGTTTTTAGGAAAGGAAAATTGAGTTTAAAATAGTTAAAATTTTTACAAAGTTTATCGGTCTAAATTGAATTTTTCAACAAAAAGGTACAGAATAACAAAAATTACAAAAATACAAACATATGACAAACAAGAAGAAGGAAAGAGATAGATATAGAATAAAAGATATGGTGGTGAAAAGTGTATGATAGTTGGAAGTTTTGAGTAAGGAGTAGCCACTGCCTTATACACTTCTCCAACGAACCCAACATGGCCGCTCGTATATATACTTAGTGGGCCAAATAATGTGGCGGTGAAATGTAAGGTAAACGTCACACGCCACACCTGGCCTGCTACCCCCGAAATTTTGGGGGCTTTATTGTACGTATAAAATACAATTTTAGACTTCGTTAATTAGTTTTTGATAAAAAATATGTTTGTTAAATTTAGAAAATTTGTTTTTTGTTAATCGATTGAACCGATTGAACCACCAATTAAAAGTAATTTAAAAAAAAGCTTCAGCTATTTGCAGCAACGAGTTCATCTGAAAAAGATTATTTTTATCATGATATTTTTTAATAAAGATATTGTGCGAGCACAACTACGAAACTTTTCCTGTATCATCTTTAGCAGCAACTAATTTTTTTTGTCAAATTGATTAAAGAACTACACCGTGGTAAAAAAATAAAATATATTTTTGTTATTTCTTCTTCCAATTTTACAACTGATAATTGGAATTACTCATAAAGAGTAATTAAAAATTAAGGATATTGTAAAAGTGCACTTGAATACGTCCCGACATTTTTCCTCCATTGTATTCTATTTCACAGTTTTTAAATCTCCAGAGCAAAGAAGTTGTAACCGCACTCTTGTGTTTTCTTATTTTCGAATAGACGCAAGCAATTCTCATTTTTAAATTATGGCGAAGGCGCTGGTTTCAAATCCAACATCATTTTGAATCTCTAACTTGATATCATTCTTCTAATTGTAGCAGTAGTGATTTAAATTCCCTACACTTGTATCATAATTACTCAGTTGTTGGGACAAGCTTAGATGCATCTTGACTATACTCGTATATCGAAAAGAAAAGTTACCCAATGCCAATTGCTGTTAGTACTTAGACTAGTGGAGATACAGCAACTTCTAATGGCTTGTATGGCACCGCCTACGTAGACACTACGCAATATTAAGCAGGTATTGTGTTAGGCATCCTGCAGAGTTGGTGTCAGTGATTGACCTTAGTAGCAGAAATATTCCTACATCAAGTAAGGGAATAAAGAAAAATGCTCATTTCGAGGGAGAAACTTTGATTTTAAGTATCTGGCAGACGATGAGATGTTTGGAACTTTTATGGGTTTTAATTATGTAAGGTCTAATTCAGTGTTCCAAATTGATGTAATTTATTTACAAACGACGAAATCATAGACACGTTGAGCGTGTTTATATTTTGCAATTATAATTCTGTGAAACGCATGATATATAAAGAAATTTATATCCTGAGAAAAGACAGCCAAATCCACGCGTTCCCAAGACAAAAAATAAAAGAAGTCACAAAATGATAAAAACTCTACATAATAGAGACAATGAAATGCAATTTATATTTTGTAACTGGCTGATCAATAATGACAATGCAACATCTGTAACAATCTAGAGCGAGGAATCGAATTCCACAATTTATCACATGACGCTCCTGAAATAAATACAGATGAAAAAGATAGAAACATCGTTAGCCTACATAATTGAGCTAAATGTAATATTACATTATTAGTATAGTTTTGCATACACATTGTAGGAACCTCTTTCACATCTTTTGTCATTTCCAGCTTTCTAATTATAAGACAGAACTAAAACGAATAATTCAATAACAACAAAGTCTGTTGTAATTTTAACTCTACAATTATTATTAGATTATGCCTATGTCGTACTGTCATAAAATAGAGGATGATTCAGTTCTGTTAGAAGCTTTTCCGTTTAGAATAACATTTATTCAACCTTAATTTAATTAACAACTTAATGAGAATATTAAAGTGGTTACCTCGGGTGTAACGAAATCTTAGGGGCACAAGACACTTGACATGTCTACTTTTACTGTGATGAGAAAACAATAAATAATATAATTCAACAAATAATATCAGTAATAAAATTGTAGAAACTGTTCGGTTGAAATTTATGGGGATGAGATATCGACCCTCTCGTCCAAAGGTTTATCTAAATTGAAAATATTTGAAGAAAAATGTGATTAGGAAGATGTAAGAGCCAGATCACGATGGCGCTTTAATATAAACACTAGAAATGAATGAACCACTATTCATATACTTTAATTCGTAGGGCAGATATAGTAAGAAACATTAATACTCGAAGAAGAGCGTGGTTGAATCTGAAACGCATGGAAGAGAACCGGAGACAGAAAAATCTTAAATTGGATAACCAAAAATCGAAGAAATGGTGAGAAGAATCTTAGGACTATGGTAACTGGGAATTAGGGTGAGAAGACGTCTGAAAAGACGAAGTGGGAAAACATTTCAAACTAAACCATGATATACAAGGGGAGACAGAGACAGTTATTATTAAATTTCAATTTATTGAGGTAAACATAAACACATCACACATAGTAAACAACTCCCGAATCCCAAGCCTAAGCTATCCGGAGGAGGTTACAGATTCTAAAAAACGCAGACAACATCCATTACCCTTCCCCATTGCCAGTGTCGGAGCTGGGGATCTGACCTTGTGCACTTGCCACAAAGACGCTTAGCTGGCTGATATACCATGCCGGTATCTTCATAGATAGGTCTCTTCAGTTTTTCAGTTACTAAATAGTTTCATGTTCTATCATGAGCAAGAAAATCATCTCGGCAGGTGCGCTTGGTCTATACCGTGCTGATGAGAGCTACAAGACCATATTCCTATGATTCAATATAAATCCTTCATTAGTAATCATGGCAAACAATTTTCTTAGAGTCTCTAGCAAGAGTTATTGTTAGTCAGAACGCAATGTTTTACAGCTCTATTTTAGGAAGCAACGTGAAATGTTTTATTCTCAAATTAACGTTTTGCTATTTTTCTTTGCTATGAATGAACATTTATGAATTCACTAAAATAGTAATCAATATTTGTAACAAGTCTTTATTTAACAATAAAATTATATATATAATAACTGGATGCTGCAAACCCGGAATAAGTAACACGTAAGCTCTGCATTTTTTCAATATTTATTCAATTGTGTTTCTCACATTTAACAAAATTCCTAAATTTAAAAATATTTTATTAAAATAAGTTTTTTCACCTCCCGGAAAACTTGAAGACCTGTTTTTTTAAAATATTTTTCCTTCAATGTTAAATGTTTGCGGGTCACTACTACACAATAGTATGTTTAGGTTTATTATAGCAACATCAAGGATAAATTGTTTTTTCTACAATAACTACTATAAGTAGTAAATATTGAACAACTTACAAACTCAGTACTTGCGATTACGTTTAGTCGTGAGTTTACAAATGCTATGTTTTATAATTAAGGGAACGTACAAGTATTCAATGATATCTTTCTAATGAGAAATTGTAATTGGCAGACCGCACAAACTTGAAACAATGAGTAAAAAGTCTTGCATAAAACATTAAATCAATTTCATCAAATATATACAATTTGTTATTTTTCGTACATTTCTGTCGGATCAAATATCCGGTTTATCTCACTAGTCTTCTAACGAGCTTAAAAAGCCTCTTTTCGTTCTTCCGATGTCGGCGAAAAGCGTTGCATGCGTTGTCCGGAAGGGGGTTCCATATTAGAAAAAACACAGTAATATCTATTACCCACCAACATTGCCAGTGTCGGAGCTGGGGATTGATCCCAGTACCATAATCAGTCTGACCAAGCGAGCTTGCCATTAAGATGCTTAGCCGGCTGATTTGCCGTGCCGGCACTTGTAGAAATCAAAACTACCACTAACAATTTGTTACCTACAAAATCCTGCAGAATATACTAAATTGTTTATATGATATTTATCGATTGGAGGCTCATAAATAGCATAAATTCATATTAGGAAGAGTCAACAAAATTACTATCGGCGCGGCGCATTCGCCATATATTCGATTAGAATAAACTTTTTATACGGGACCAATGCCAACTTAATAGAAATCGAATAAGTTAAATATATTTAAGGTCGACTAAATATGGCACCTTTTCAAAGAATCAAAAATGATTCTGTGAGAAATATAGATTTAATTTTCAAACTCCGAACATTATCAATTTTAAAGTACGAAACTAGAGAGCGAAGATTTTCGTAGTAATCCTTACTGGGAATATTTTTATTTCAGTTTTATTTAACTTTTTCACAAAAATATTTCTGTCTTAAATACGTGGAGTGAAATAAATAAATAGAATGAAAGGAGAATTTAATAAAAACAATAATTTAATTAATAGAAAACATCATCAAATTTTGTGACTAACTCAAAGATCTGTTATGAAATATTCCTACATTTTTTAATACCTAAGAACCATTTTATTTAGCTTTACCCTTCTTCTATGTTTACAAATGAGAAAGCTGATATTTAAACCAAGTTGTCAAGTAGATCTATTATGTATATACTTTCTGTATATAAATTCACCAAACTGTCACTTTAACCTTCCTTTCTCAGGACATTAAATAACCCCATAACCCTTTTGGTGCTCTTTCTTTCGACACCCAGCCAGACAATCCAGCATTCTCTGACAAAACTACTTTCTCTATAAATGAAACAACATTAAATACGATTTGTTTACTTACGCATGATTTATATTATATTTATGTTATAAAGTATACTTCTATATTACATTGCATTTATGTTATAAAATAAACTGTATTTATTGATTAGAAAATGGCTTAGGTAGGCATGTAATTATATAATGTCACATTTTTAATTAAGACAGCCAGTATATTTTTGATATATTTGGAAGATGCCTGTCAGCAAACAGTCAATAACATCATATTCGATAGGTTGGTTTTTCACGTGAAATTATGGAAAAGTCGAAATAGAAATAGAAATTATACACTATATTTTTATAACATAGAATTTCGCCTTCAATCATTCAATAATATGGTCCTGGCTCTATCACAGACTTTCCTTACTATGTTCATGCTACATACTTGTTTTAGGATATTACTTCAAGTCAGTACGAATTTTCAATTTACCACTAATGAAAGTTGTGGCGGTTTATAACATTACTGTTATATAATATACACATTCATAATATAGTACTCATGAACATCCCTGGACAGTTGCTCTACTAAGTTTTAGTTACAAGCTAACCGTTGAGTACACCGATTTACTGCACTTTTTGTATAATTGTTTCACATTCTACAGAATACTCTTTTTTTGCAAATAATATTAGTTTCAGACATTTTTTGTTTAATTACAAAACCTACAATTTCTTTTTCTTTATTTAAATAATTAACTTTTATTTATTGATCGATATTGTTCAAAAACAATACGTTTCTTGCTCTAGCTAACACTAACTTGCTGCCCAAATTGCAATACAATCGGACTTTTCGTACCTGCAAGAAACGTGACGAACGGACAGACAGACAGACGGACAGACGAACAGACGGATGGACGTACGGACGGATGATTTTGAAAGTTGTTCAGAATTCAATCACCAACACAGTGAGATGAAATTTTTTTCTCTACGAGCAATATTACCGGTTCTAGAAATGTGCCGATTGAATGCAATACAAAAAGAAGAGTATTTTTTTGTATTTGCGAAGAGTATAATGAAGGATGCAATTATGATTTACAACAGTCATACTATCAGAATAATGTTCTATCTACAAATTCTCTATTATATTATCTTAAATAAATATCGGAATATTTCCATACGAGAAAACGAATTTTTGTAACAATAAGTTATCGTGATTGCATGGTGTTTGCGATGTCAGAATAGCTAATATAACCCACACCGTGGTGTTTGCTCACTTGTTCAGCGTTGAAACCTTGAAATCATATCGTAAAATCGGAGTACAAAAGACAGTAACTTCATTAGTTTCAATTCATTTTACGCGAATTAACTAGAAGGGTAACATTCCCTGGATAACGTCATTAATAATAAAAGAAAAATAGTAAGAGTATTAAACAACTAAACTAATCCAACCTCTAACACATTTGTAAACACAATGTATGAATATTGCATACAACTCCAAAGACGATGCAGCTCTCAAATTATTTTCAAATTAGAATCATCGTATTTACTTTTAATTTATAGGAATATTTCAGGCAGGTATGGAAATGTTATTTTGATCTCAATATATAAAAAATTACTTAATTCTAAAAATACAGTTAACCCTTGATTGCAACACAGCCACATAAAAAAATTCTTTGTGGTCTGGGGATCTGACCATGCTCACTATACGTTTTTGGGGTCGCTGAATCCGAATCCGGGGTCTATTTAACCCCATCACATCAGAATTTTGCCATAACCTCAAAAAACCCATAATTTAAGCGATTTCGACATCTCCTCACATAAATCTCTGTAACTTTTTCTAAACAAAAATGACCTGTCTTATGTTGTACTAGATCGATTGCAAATTAAATTTCCAATCCGATGATGTGAAGCACGATATTCTTCCGGCGTTTTGTAAGTGAAATAGCGGCCGCCAAAGTGAGAGGTCCGAGAATATCGCTTCTCGAGCGATAGAGCCCAGCTTCCAGGGCCGTTTCTGCCAAACGGAAGTTAACAGAAATCTGAAAAAAATCAGGGTTACGTAGAAAGATGTAATGACTCGTTTGAGGTCGATACAGCGCTGCAGTTTACTCTATTCAAGTTCTCTAGCCTTCCTACGTACCTCTGAATTTTCTAGATGCTTTAACTTAGAAACTTTGCAAAAAAAAATTAAAGTGCAAGCAAACATCTGATAAAATTCAGAGGTACGTAGGAATTCGAGGGAAATCGAATGGCGTAAACCGCAGCTCTGTATCTCGTTTCGTATTCGAGATGTAGCCTCGGGAAGGGATAAAAAAATTCAATTTTCGCCTTTCGGTGACTTCGAGCGGCCAAATCTCGAAAACCAAGGTGTGCACCAAATTTTTGGCAATGATTTAAGGAATTGCCAACGAATTATGGAATTGCCAACAGACAACTCGTTACAGAGACTAGTTTATATGGTATCAATTAAACTCTCTCTTCTGTTTAAGTTATTGTTTATTTATTCTCATTGTAAACACATTGTTTTAGGGAGTGATTGTCAGTATCTTCCTCATAACTTTTTAATTAATTTCATGTTTCTACAAATTATTGTAAAAACTGATTTTCAGATCATTACAGATAAAACAGATATTCCTGTTGCATTTCGATTAACCAAACCTTTCTTGAGTTTTGTTTAAATAACAACGTGCACTTACAACGTTTTATTAATGAATTCTTTTACACCTAAAGTATGCTTTGAAATATTATTAAACCTAAAGTACGCTTTGAAATATTATTAAACGTCGACAATAGCTAATTATCAATTACAGAAATAGATCGAAATGTCCTCCATTTTCCTCTATGCATAATTTAAGTCTTTTTTTAAGGAGCGTTGAACACCTTGTAAAATTCCTTCATTCTGTAACATTGTAAACTCTTTTGTGTCAAATTTGAGTATTATAGACTCGTGATTTTAGTTAACTCCAAATAGTGAAATCAAGATGAGCTTAGGTCAGGAGACTAAGCAGGCCACTTAATCGGTGCATCTGCACGCCCGTCAATCCATCCATTAGGATAGTGGCTGTGTAATTATAGTTTGCATGTTTTCGTATAATGCGGCATTGCGGCGTCATGTATAAAAAATATATTTCTTCTCTATCGTTTGTTCCTAATATTTCAGTTTTAGATGTGTCAACTTTCAAACGAGACAACTGGTATATACTTAAGAAAATTCGAGAAAAACCTGAGTCTTAACGTGCGTTTCGTGTTGAGAGCGATATCATTTACAAACGTATTTTTGTCATCTAAAATTAGGAACTTGTCAAACTGCGAGACACTTTGGAATTTTCAAAACCCTTTCTCGTATTTCAGAGCTTTATTATTGGCCCGGTATTCGTAGAGATGTGTACCTCTATATTAAAAAATGTTAGGTTTGTGCCACTGGTACAAGCCCAGATTTATCTACAGTTGGTTTAAAGGGTATGTCGAAATAAAAATTTTCCGTTTCAACTTGTTCCCGCATATTTATTAAGTGCATACCCCTGTTCGAAAACTGGAATCGTTACTTGTTAGTAGTAACCAACTGGTTTACGAGACCTTAACGGTTCTATCATCTTTCGTTTTTTTTATTATGATATTTTTTTCCGGCTGTAAAACAACAGTTACTCAAGGGTTGAAGGGGGCCACTTTTTTGCTGATTGTATACCTCTCAGATGTTTGCAGGCCACTTTTTGTTGGTTGCGTGCGTCTTGGGTGTCTATAATCAAGCAACTGATTTGAACTATGCGGTTGAAAATTCACTAAGTTTTTCTTTTCTTGTTTTGTCTTAATGAAAATGATACCAGTGACTTCCGAATAGTAATTTTTGTGAAAAATATTGGACAAACGATTCAATACCGTCTTTTATCGGTTCATTTTTGAATTTTTTGGGAATCTGCTGTCGTATAATGCATTCATAATTTTTTCTAGTTAGTTATTAGACAAACGACTCACTCTCGGTTCGTATTGAGTTTATTGTGGTTTATCGGAGTCCCCTGTCATAATACAGGTTCGTCTATTATAGTTAGTAGACATTTTTGGTGAATTTTCTTGCGCATGATGTCAAAAGTATGACACAACAACGTCATTCCTCTTTGTGATTGTCTCTTTCTTTTCTATTTTTCTATATTTCTCCACGATCACTATCTTGGGTTTTTATTTTTTTGCCTAGTTGACTACTGTAGTCGTTTGTACTATAAGTAGCTTTTTGACAATTTCGCTAAAGTATGTACTCCTCAACTAACGATTAGAATTTTGTGAAAGGTCCTTGGTCTTTGATTTTAAGGAAAAACTTCTACCTGTTGATGTTGATTATGTTTATGATATGTTATTTAACAGTTGTACCTTTTGAATTTGTGTTCTGGTAAGCATATTGTTTAGCTTGTGGGTTAAGTCCTACGTATATTGATTTGTGGGTGAAGTCCACGTATTTTGGCAGGAAAATTGTTCATGGGAACATTTCATGCAAGGTGTTTTCCAAAAAATCATAATACCTATCGCCATTTAAATTTCCAGGAAATATATGGTATCCAACAAACTCATTCCCTAGAGTTACTGCCTATGCATTTATTTTGAAAGTATGTTGAAAATGCATGTGGCATTAGGAGTTTCCTCAGCACAGAGATACATATTCCGAAAATTAAACATGCCTTGCCACGTGAATGTAGCCTCGTCAGTAAAAAGTATTTTACTTAAAAAAATTGGAGCATTAATCTTTTAGTAATTATCGTAGGATGTTCCAATATGTAATTTTCCTCTTCAACGTCAACTGTTCTTGCGTTTCTTGGACGGCCACGTCTATGTTTTTCATTTGAAGACTTCCTGTTTCTCTAAGTCGACGTCCTGTACTTAAAAAAAATTTGGCATCATGAATATTTCTGTCCGAGAATTCATCTTAATAACAATTTACAGCTGCAGTAGCATTAGGAAAACATTCTCCCAAAATCAAAACTACGTTTTTTAAATCAGAGAATGTGTAATCATCCATGTTTAAATAATATCAACAATTAAACTAAAATTACGTCAAACAAGTATCAATGTCCAATAAATAACAAAAATATCAAAGTAATGTTTCAAAGCATTCGTTGTGTGTAAAAGAACTTGTTAACAAAATGTTGTAAATGCAGGGCTGGTTTCACTGAAATGCAATTAGACTCCTTTTTTCAATTCTAACAAACATTAGTCTTGGATGTAAATTAGGTACCATGTAGCTTATGATTTTTCTAAAAAATTGTTATGTCTAGATCATTTCTTCATGTATGTTTTGTCACAGTCAAGGTTCTGCCTGAACTTTAGTGACTATTTCTTCATGCTTACTTGCATCTAACTTACTTTGTTTACTCACATATTTTTATAAACAATTTTTTAGTTGGCTAATAAATATATTATTTATTTATTTATTTATTTATTTATTAGTTTATTAGAATAATTTTTAAAAATATTTGAAAACTTAGAAAGTTATGAGGAAGACACTGACAATCACTCCCTAAAACTACATCTTATACCGAACAGAGGGTTTGACTGATACCATGTAGACTTAGTGTCCAGACAGTACATGACTAAGTTTAAATTATGAATTTGACATTTTAAGGGAGTTGGAAGATATTGCGGAAAAACTGAAATTTATTATCCCCCTTTTAATGGGATATGTCACTTATTATTCATTTTTGGAAATAAGTTTATAATATAAAATACTACCATTACTTTTGGATGTATAGTTTACTACAGACTTATTGTTGGTACAAAATGTGTCGGGGTCACTGATCTTTAAGGCACCGTCAAAGACGCCGACACTTTTTATACTGACCAGATTGATGAGAAGAAGTATGCTACAGCCACAGAAATATCGGGAGATAATTTTGGACCACCGCGTCTCTTGATTTTATGCATGAGTCTTTTTTTATCGCTAAAGAGACAATTTATTATTGTTTCCCTGGATATTCCCTTATTTAGTTAATTCGCTTAGACTATTCATAGAAAATATTGTTTATAATATCTTAGTAAGTATAAGCTGTACAGTATTTTTTTAAAACTGACATGTTCTCTGCTACAATAGCCTTCTGAAGCCACTGATGGGCAAGGAGTAGTCAGTGCCTAAGTTCAACGGTTGACTAGTGGCGATGTGAAGTATATACATGCCAATAGAAGTACAAGAAAAAGTAGCTTGATGCCCAGTCAATCTCTTGTTACAGTTTGCAAAAGATTCCATAGAAATCGTAACCCAATTCAGATTGATGATTGAAGAAAATAAAAAAAACATTCAGATTCAATTAAGAACCCCCTCCTTTTTAAAAATGTTTAAAGTCTGTTAAAAATCAAACAATGTACAAAAAGTTTCACATGAACCAGTTCATGCGTACAATTGTGACGTTATAAGCTCTTATTCTCTCTAATAAATAAACTATTCTATAAGCTCGGTTATGCAGCAACCTGATCTCCATAAATTTGGATTTCCTTTGTTTTCTTAAAAATAAAAAGGAACAACCTTGTTAATTTGTGAACTGCCGTTGTGCTGTAAATCTTAAACTCGTGAATATAGTGCTATAAAATTCGAGTAATAAATTTTGTAGAATAGCTTTACAAAACATAAATGACCACATTTTTAAAATCAGCAGTCATGATAAATTGCCATACAATACCGACTACAGTATAAAATTTCATTTTTAATTATTGGCTGTCTGAGCGCTTCGCTGTCAGCGGGCGAAATTCATTGCTAGATTATTTATTATTTCTAGTTATTTGCATTTCATATTTCATACAATGACAATTTATTTCAATATTTTTTTCTTATATCTTTTGTACCTTACTCAACACTGAAATATTTATGTTTGTAAACGTACTTCTTGTAAAAAATTCATATATGCATTGTACTCTATTTCAACTCTTTTCAATCTCCAAGAAAATTTCATAAACCTATATCTTTTCATTTTGTTAGTGAATAGACTGTTAATATTTAAAATTTATAATTATGAAATGTGTTTAGTTATTTATATATAATAATGTCCATAATATAAATATGTATACGTCCATATTCATAAAAAGAACAACAATTGCAAACTACCGAAAAAAAATTGTGCTTATTTCTGACCTTTTAAATTAAATATAGTAATAAGTTCGCTATAGTTTTCTTTCAATTTTCTCATCAAATAAAGATTCTTGCAGGATTTTCAGCCTAATAACTTCGGAATTGAAAGGAGAGCAGTAAAAATAAATATGATTAATAACTGTGTTAATAAATATGAGAAAACGCTGCCTAAGGAATCCCTTCCACATCCAGATTTCCCATCTCTTTTTAAACGAAAACATCTTGATACTATATTTGTACTCCAGTATATGGAAATAATTCCTCATAGAATTTTAATCTAATATTTGATATTGTTTGCCCAAAAACCCCATAAAACGATATACCATTATATTATCTTTTCGACTGGCCGACCTAACGGCGTTTAAGGGGTGGGGCTGGCAATTGTAGTGGCCAAACATTTTTTAAGAAGTTTTTTCTCTTGCATACACAAAACCTCAATTTGATTTTATTAACCCGTTTAAGAATGGAGTAGGGGTGGTGGTGGGGATGAAATATGTCATAGAAAAATTTTAGACATACACACGTATATCAATTTAAACTAATTTACTTTTATTCTATTGACCCCTGTAATAATAGAATGATTTCACATGTCATAGGAACCTTTGGGACATTGATTTCTAATATAAATACTAAATTCCAAATTTCTCGACTCTTACTAGCTGGCTTTACCTCTATTTAACCGCCAGCACTTTGTCGGAAATAGCTCAAAATATAATCTGTTTCCTTATTTCGTTATAATACATATAAGTGTACCAAATTTCAAGTCAATGCCTTAAGCCATTCCAGAGTAATTGTACGTACAAAAAAGTTAAATTTCCACGTTTTGTGAGACATTCAAAACTTTGTTCAGAACCGATTTCTACAAGAAAGAAATTGAAACTATGTGAATGTGGAAGTAGAATAAATGATAAATATTTACAAAATACTTACATTTAGACTTTTTAATCGATACCCTACTTGCCCGGAGGCAAGTTTCACATTTTAAATAGCGAGAGGGCGTCAGAAACATTTTGGTACATCGAATAGAGCAGTAGCAGCTGACGTCACAACATGGTCGCCAAAGTTGCCTGTGTGGTAATGACCTAGTTTTGCATTTGTGTGCTTTCTGATTAATTCGAGTTTTTAAAGAATTTGTAGTGCTTTTTTAAACGTTTTTTTCGTGTCACATCAATTTTGGGTATTTTTCGTCTATTATTCATTTCGCGATTTATTGATCTGACTTTAATTTAGTGTTTTATTTGTGTTTTTCAACCGGCGTGTTATCTTGCGTACCTGTCAAAAGTTATTAATTTTCGATATGGTAAGTGAATTTCAGTGAATTTATTATAATTTTATTTATATTCTACATTTTAGGAGTCCCCTCATTACATTTCTAAGCTGAAATGTATTAATGGAGCCAACCTATATGATTTAAAAGTGAGAGATTGAAATTATATCGATGGATAATTTTTCAAAAATATAATATAACATTGAATTAATGAACCATTGTGACCCTTCTTGTAAATAAAATTTATATCTAAACTATAAGACCATTATTATTCATACTTACCCTTATAATTATGTATAATATGTATAATTTGAAACATTCAATGATGGTATGCGATGCTGTTAAAAGTGTGTTATTTTTTAAATTCTGTTGTGTTTTAGCTCACTTATCTTCACTGGTATTTTATTTGTGTACATTATCAATATTTTGAACCTTTGTAATTATAATTGTAAGAATCAGAACAGATACCAAACTAGGTATATAGCTATATAAAGTATTCGGAGCGTATTATGTTGCACATTTGCTCGCAATTTAAATTAAATGGAAACTGAAATGATCTCACAGTCCTATCTTTTTATTAGATTTACTATTACTCCTGAATTTCATAATACAAACCTCTGATTGTTGTTAGTAATGTGATAAACACTTACACTCGTTACAAACTTTTGAGCCTAACAAAAGTAAGATATAAATCAATAAAAAGTTGAAGGGAAATATTTTAAATCGTCAAAAAACGTAGATTTTACAATAGGTTTATAAAACCATTAATATATGATTGATATATTGGCATAAATCAATGAGTATTTTGATAACTTTTAACCTAGTGTAATAATACTACCTAACCTATGTCACTGCCTAGCTGTAACTGAGCGTATATTAATTAAACATTTACTAAAATATGTCTTGATATTATATATATGTACAAAAAATGTAAAAAATCCAATATAGCCTTTATTTTCACTAATTCATGGGTTCACAAAGATGTCAACGTTGTTGACACCAAACTTTACACTGGTAAAAACAACACTAATAAAGTATATATAAAATTTTCTCTCACAGTAGATTTAAAAAATATATATTTATAAACATCACTACATCTATCTGATGTTAAGAAATCCTCCACTTTAATTTATATTGAACGAAAATTGACCCCAACTCAAATGTCAAATTTCTGAATTTACCACCCAGGCAACTGACAGTTGGCAATACTGTGACGTCACTGCTACTGCTCTATTGTGGCTGCCTGTGAAATGTCAGACTCTAACTGTATGTAAAATTTCACGTTTCTAGAAATAATAATTTTGGAGATATACCGCTGTGATAGACAGATGGCGGACAACCGAGTCGTTCTATAAGAATTCCGTTTCTAACTTTGGAGAACAGAATCATAAAAGACGCATTTTAGATATAATCGGATTGGAAGGGAATTTACTTTTACTCCAGTTACTGAGGAAAGATAAACATTTCAGTACAAGCAATTAATTCTGATACCGTAGTTCTGATTTAATCAATATTAAAAGCTTACCCCTTGTATTTCTTTAAATGAATGTATATTATATACAAATACGATTGAGCATAGAATCAACAGTTCTATTTATGTAAAGGTGCCTTCTTGATGGTTGGAAAAGCATACGTGCTGTGCATGTTCATAAAAATTCAATGTGTTTTTTCTTAAGGATTATACTCTTCGCAAATATAAAACGAAGAGTATTATTGCATTCGATCGGTATATTTCTAAAACCGGTATATTGTTCGTAGAGAAGAAAATTTCTCATTACTGTGTTGGTGATCGAATTCTGAATAATTTTCAAAGCGTCCTTCCATTCGTCTTTCCGTCCATCTGTCTGTCTATCACGATAACTTAAGAACGAAAAGTCTGATTGTATTGAAACTTGGACAGTAAGTTAGTGTTAGATAGAGGAATAACCCTATTTTTTTTTAAGAAAATAGACCAATTAATAAAAAGTTACAAATTTTTTAAATTTGAAAAGAAATTATTTTTTATGTTTTGTAGTAAAACAAAAAATATCTAAAACTTATATTATTTACAAAAAAAAACTAGGAAGAATATCGTATAGAATGTGCAACAATTACATATCTAGTTTATTTTAATGTCCTGACGGACACACACTGCAACAAAACAGCACTGCTCCATACAAATCATCAATCAACTTATAGATGGTAAAATTAAAGCTTCTAAGATGCTTTTTTAATGTTCGTTAGGAAATTTTCTATCAATCCCTCCAGCCGGATTTCGATTTTCGTTCTAGACACTTTATACTTTTCATCTACTGCAACCGCAACTTCTCAGCGGGGTGCTGAAGAAGCTATGAAAGCGTAGCAACCGGTTAACTCAGGTATGGTCGAGGGTCACTCTGTGGCGAGAAGAGTTATTTACGTATCTATTTTTTTTTTTTTAATAAATAATTTGAGTGTTATTAAACAAACCAAACAAAGAAAAAGGGCGCCAGCGTATTCATGCAACTGATATTCCTGAAACTGTTTAAGGATGAAACAATCAAAAGCAAAATTTAAACAAAATAACAATATATTAACAATAATGTTTAAAATTTACAAAGACTTTACAATTATAAATGTGAGAATTAATGAAAATTTCAAAATTTACTACAATAAAAAAATATATATATAAGGTTTATAGTGATGACATTTTGTTAAGAGAAAAACAAATTAATTTGAAAAGATAAATTGAAAATATCAACTGGTTTACAATTATATTTAGTAGTTATCTTCTGACCAAGAAAAGCTACAATGATAGTTAATTGCTTACGTAACTTTGGGTGGCGAATGCGGAGTTCCAGTGTGTCAATTCCTGGAGATGGCCACAGGTACCTGGGTTTAAGGACTTATATTGTTTGTCCGGGTCTACGAGGAGGTTCCAGGATGACACGAAGTTGGAAATATTCTGCGAATTATAGTTCTCGTCCAGCCACTAGCAAAACTACCATGTGCTTGATCCAGAGTTGGTCGATCCAGTTATTACATGAAAAACAATGATAATTCAGGAACCAGTTGATACAAATTTAGTTAAATCACACAAAGAAAAAAACTATCGGTTAAAATTTAAAATGGCTAAATAAATTATTAATTAACTTTAAAACTTACTGAAAAGAATGATCTAGCAGAATACAAAATGGAATACCATTGGTTAAGCCAAGGTCACAAATTTTAGAGAAATTACACAAAAAATAGGTATTAGAATTTGTAAAATTTAAGCAATGAATCGAAAAAAAAAACAAAAAAACTAAACCAATAAAAAAACTCTACTACTAGATTATCACAAAATTTTGGCCCTGAGGCTGTGAATCAACAAAATTATTCTAAATTATGATGAAATGTTTAAAGCAGCATAAAAGAAATCGATGACATTAAGAAAAAATTAAATAAGAAAATTTAAAATTTTGGAGATAGTCTCCGTACTATTATAAAAATTAATTTAAACAAATTGACTTTACGTCTCGTACTTTAATAAATTCAATAATTAGTATACTAGTCGTGAAATGAGATTATCTAATAAAAAGTTTTAGAGCGACCCTAAATACCAAAAAAAAAAAATATATATATATATATATATATATAGATATGTAAGTATATAAGATATTATAAACTACTGGCAAACATTATAGATATAATACATAAACATAAAATATCCAGCAGGAACTATCCCAAAATGACAAAGAGATAACCTACTGCTGGGGCAGTTCACTAACAAGTGGTTTTTTTATTAACCACAAGGTTAACCTCAAATACAATATTAATAATTTAACTAAATGCCAGCTTAAAATTTGATATCAATTAAAAATAACTAGGTTATTATTTTAATGAATTATAATACAATAATAAAAGCAAAAATTTCAACAGGGTATTATAGGATGGCTCTAAACTTCAAATCTTTTAAGAAAAAAAAATAGAACAATCTCACCTCAACGACGTCAAGACGGAAAGTGCCGGTTTTCAATTCCTGTAAGTTCTATCCCTCTCTAATATTCCGCCCGCACATGCTCAGTTGCTTCTAACTTGGTTTTTATTTCGGTTATTGTAGCACGGTCGCTAAACATGAGTTTTTGGCAACAAATTGAATTTATTAGTACGGGTGCTGAATGGAAAATATTTGGCAACTAATTAAATAATTAACAAGTTGCGGAAAAAACTTGTTACACTACAAACGTATTATTACTAAAAAATATGGGACATGCCAATGAAAATCAGTATCAAGGCCACAAAATTATAAATATTTTCGATTTCTTATTTTCAATTTTTTTTTTACAAATGAGCAAATGATCTGTCAAATTATATTTTTCATTTTCTTTTTTATTGTTGTTAGCTGCCAAATTAACTATCAAATATAATAATAATAATTTTAAAGTGTATCTTCTGTTATACACTGGGTGGTCCCTGGGAACGGGAAGTTTTGAAAACATCATAGCTTTAAAAGTAACTTTACTTATTTAAAATAAGATTTAACAATTGCTAGGTAATTATATGCATTTTTTATTTCTTAAAAATGATACTGGGTAAATATCTTTCCCTTATCTCTACGCACCCTTCAATAAAATTGGTGAAATTTTCTATTGCACGATGCAACGGAATATTGGCAATTTCTTCATGGATTTTTATTTTCAACTCCTGAATGTTTCTTAGTTTGTCAACAAAAACCCTATGCTTCAAGTAGCCCCACAAGAAATAATCGCATGCCGTAAGGTCTGACGACCTTGGGGGCTATTCAATGTTTCCACACCTGGAGATAATGTGACCAGGAAATAATCTCTGCAAGGCCTTTATTGACTCTCTTGGTAACTTTATATGATGAGCTGAAGGAATTTTCCAGTGACGAGGTATCGTAAAGTGTAGTCCAAATTGCCGCTGGACAGCAACTACACTGTCGTTGTTTTTATAATACGATTTTATTGCAAAAGCACACTGCTCACTGGACCACTATTCCATGATTAGCAAATGGCATATAATAATCCATAATACAAACAGAATTGGCGGGAATAACCATAGCCGCAAAATAAATTTCCCGTAGACAAATAACGGGAAATAGAATCAGAATCTACACTGATACTAGACAATCACTACTGGCCCTACAGAGACACAAAATAACAACAGGGTCGGTATGAGAATGCCGTCATGCACTTGTGGACGCCTCCAGCATGAACAGTGTCATTATATGCAGAGTCAAAGGGCACGCACAGTGCAGCGGCAACAGGAAAGCTGACAGTGGCCCTTCTAACATACTGTCTAACATACTGCCGACCTCAGCAATAAAGCTAATGGTTAAAGAAAACACCCACAGAAAATTAAAAAAACTGTGGGACGAAACTCATTGTTGTCAGTTGGCCAGGGATCTGCTTAGATACCCCGACAAGGATACAACGATGAGCTACCTGGAAATGTCCAGGAAGAACCTGCGCTTCGCGACAGGAATTCTTACTGGTCATTGCGAGCTGAGAAAGCACCTTTATAACATGAAGTTAAACGCCACATCCCTATGCAGATGCTGTGAACAAGAAGACGAGACTGTCCAACACGTACTCTGTGAGTGCCCGGCTGTCTCCTCTAGCAGAGAATCTATTTTGGGAGAACGTTGGCCTACTTTGGCCGATTTGAGGGATATTCCCCTAGGCAGCATCGCCACCCTCTTCACAAGATTAGGATGGTTGGAGGCCTAGGTGGAATCTTGTATTCCTCGGGAGGATCTACAAGGGGTCCAATGGGGCCTAGGTGCTGCGGTCACTCTTTGTGACTGCCCTCCCACAAACTCCAAACTGCAAACATATAATGACAAACAATATAACAAAAAAATCCGTGGCCAGCTATACATGTCACAAAATAACAACATTTTCAAAATTTCCCGTTCCCAGGGACCCCCGTTAGAAGGTGATACAAGAAATTGCATATAAGATTTTAAGACTTCCTAGTTACTTAATTGATAATAATCTTTAAAATTGACAGCAATTAATTAATGATAATAATAATAGATGGCCTTTATTAGAAAAAAGAAATACAATTTCTTAATCTAAAGGGCAGAGTTAAGCTCAACAGTTAGTCCACCACTTGTACCCTTAAAAACATGAGAACAAGATACTTGCACTAGGTAGATACTTATATAAAACTAGCAGAATTAGTTCGAGTTACAAACAAAATAATAATTACAAACTGTGACTAAGAATAATTACTTGACGCAGAATTACATACACGAAACAAATTATCAAATAAGCAACTGAAAATAAATACGTATACTACAGTCTTACACATATTACGTATACTGTTGATTAAATAACATTTATTAATAATTGGGAAGAAAACTATATTAGTTTTTGATTTTCACTTTATTTCTTGTCAACATGACAATTGTTTCGCCACACAGCGGCTTCTTCAGATATTGAGTACTGGAATACGAATTTTACAATGCACAAACTATATGGTTTTATACAATTTTGATGTAATCCTAATCTTAATTGCTAAGCGGAAAAGTACAATATAATTTTAATTACTAAATGGAAAGGTACATATATTTCTAGGAAATTTATTGAATCTAATTTTAATAGTCTAAGTAAATAAATTTAGTAAGGGAGATGAGTTTGTTTCAATTTGGTCATTTAATAAAATATCAGACGACTTTAGTTTATTTATTTCTAGAGATTCTAGTAAATCGAGTTTTAACCCTTTTTTCTCGGTGTGTAAAATTTTAAACTCTTCGTTGAACACGTGACCTACTTCTATTAGGTGGTTAGCATAAGTTGAGTCTGTTTTATTACTGATGTAACTTCTTTTATGTTCTGACAACCGTTTACCAAAATGTCTTCCTGTTTGTCCAATATATACCTTGGGACAAGCACCACAAGTCAACTTATAGACGCCTGATTTATTTTCTGATGAAATTTTGTCTTTTGCATTTTTTAAATGTTTTCCTATTGTGTTATTAGTTTTGAAAGCTACATTAATATTACGTTTTTTTAAAAAAGATTAAGTTTTTTCTGTTGGGTAGCCAATGTAAGTGAGAACTTTGAAACTATTATTTTGATCTTTCATTGTTGGGTATACTTCTTTAATGGCTTTATTGAAAGATTTTTTCATAATGATATTGTCTATTACTTCTGGGTTGCAACCATTGTTGAATGCAATTTGTTTTATTATTTGTAGTTCTTTGATATAATTTTCCTCTGATAAGGGGACAGTCAAAAGCCTGTGTATCATGCTGTTGTATGCTGCTATTTTGTGTTGGCGAGGATGTGCTGAGGTGTTGTGTATTGTTATGTCAGTGTGGGATGGTTTATGAAAAATTGAGAAATCATGTTTTTTATTGAGTCTTGTAGTAGTCAAATCTAGAAAGTTAATAGCGTTTTCGGTTTCAGTTTCGAGAGTAAATTTAATTTTAGGGTGGAGTGAGTTTATGAAATTTAGGAAATTGTTGAGTTGTCGTTTAGTTCCCGTGAAACAAGTTAAAATATCATCTACATATCTATACCAATAAAGAAATTTATTGCTTTCTGGGTTTTTATGTATTTGGTTTTCTAAAAAGTCCATAAATATTTCGGATAAAAGTGGGCTGAGAGGATTACCCATAATTAGACCCTCGTCACTCGTATAAATCTTATTATTAAATTGAAAATAATTTTGTTCTAGGCAAATGGTTAAAAGATTTATAATCTCCTGTTTTTTAACAACTTTTGTATTATTTTTATCTAAAAGATTTTCTACTAAGGGTATTGTCTCTTTTGGTGGTATACTAGGGAATAAGTTCTGTACGTCAAAGGAAATTAATTTTGCATTGTCCGGTAGTGTCATATTCTTTAGTTTGTCTATTAAGTCGTAAGAATTTTTGATACTATATTTTGGGATGAATTTAGTGTTTTCTTTCAATATTTAACATTTTTTTAATTTTACACTTAAATGTATTTATGGAAAAATGTTTCAAATAATTTTCAAGCAGATAATAATTTCATAAAGCGTTGTAGGAGAAAGAGCGCAGGAAATGGCAGTACTATGTTGTGGCATGGTCAAAATATCAGTAGATCTTATATTAATATTATGGATACTTCTTAGACTTACAAGTTTTTATTTAAGATGCTCCGGCACTGAAGTAGTAAGAACTCTATGAACAAACATCAGCAGGTGATATTTGTAGATATTTTCAAGATTAAGCCAGCCAAGTTGTCCGCGTTTCTATGAATCATGTTAAAATTTCTTTAATCCAAAAATATAGCGAATGCAGGTAATTGTGCTCTTGTCGAGACATGAAAAATATACAGTAATACCTTAATTAAAAATAGATAAAACTAAAGATTCACACAATTTTTTCCTTAGTTTATTATTAATTATATGTATATTGGCATAAAGAAGTTTCAGCACAACGTATGTTTTTTGAACCAATTTGTTAACATGTGTTATAAATCTGAGTTTTTGTTCAAAAATGATACCTACATTTTTTGAGTTTTCTGCTGTAGGGAGTCTACTAGTATCTAATAAAATATTTGTATTTTGACATAGCATTTGGTAATACATATTTTGACTAAGAACCATTACTGTCGATTTGTTTGGGTTAATTTTTAAATTATGTTTTGTAGCAAAGTTATAAATTTATTAAGTTTATAGCTGCGCGGTAATTGCTAGGATCGAATGAGAAATAAGTTGTGTATCATCGGCATATGCTTGCACAGATCAGTGCTGTTTATTTACAAATAGTATATAATTTTAATAAAAGCGACTACGAAACTAATTAATTTTAAATCATTGTTTTGGCATTGATAGGGATATTCATAACGAACATTTAAAAAGCGGCATCTTAAAATTTCTAATTTTCTGATATACAAGTTGACTTGGGTGGAACATTATAGTATTGTCCCATTGTGGGACGTCTTAAGTTAACTGTATCACATAGTTATGTGATTTATATTTTCAGATAATTTTGTGTATTACCATTGGCATCATTGGAGTTTAATTAGATAATACAATAACTTGGCATCAGCAAGAGTAGTTTAAAGTTTTAGGTAGTGTTAGGTACCTACTTCTCAGTTAATTGTCATAAGGGTACAAATTGTAAATATATAGCGTAGGCAAACAAGCAAGTCCAATTACTATAACGTATACATACAGTTCATTAAAAAATACCTTTTATATAGCTTTCCTACACCTCTAACATTTAAACTATAAAAAATAAATGTCGACTTTCGTAATGTTTTTATAAAGAATTTAATTAGCTATAACTTTGTGTGTACGTATTTTCCTGCTCACTCGACGTTCCGCTTGAGAGCTTGTGGTCCATGTTTTAGTTTTTATTTATTTTTTCGCGAGCGTCGAGTAGGTTTCATGGAAACTTATTTAAGTAGTTTTAACTTCACCATGCAATGATTTAGTTTGCATCTATTTGAGAATTATTCAAATTTCACACAAATGGAAATTTCGGTAATTTGACAGGCCCAAATAGGTGCCAATGAATCTACCGCTATCTGTCGCTGTTTCGAACATACATTTTTTAAATTACTATAAATAAGATATTTGAATCAGTAAAATTGCGAACTTAGTTAAATAGGACATATAGAGGATATTAATATGAAAATTCCATGCAGCGGAGTAGTCGAATTATTCTGGTTTTTAATACACAGACATAAATTAATGACATAAATTCAGGATTAATTCTGGTTGTTAAAAGCTTGCACCAAACACAGAATATGCCTATGTAGTGTTTTACAGCAAATAAATGAAGAGGCATTAAAAAATACTCTTTCACATTGGACAAAAATAAAACCCAGAGATAAAAAATGGAAACATATAGTAGTTGCAGATTTATTATGCATTTCATGTAGAGCCCACGTACCTATACATAGAGAATACGAGAAAAGCAAATAAAATCAGTCAAATTTTGAAGCATACTATTTCAAATTGTGTATTGTGCATGGTGTATTGTGTTATCGTATTTAGACAAATATGTTCAATTTGTTTCAGATATCCCAAAACTACAATAAACCATTTTTGGGAGAAAATAGTTATGAATAATATTTTAATATTTAAATAACTAGAGTAATCATTATACTATACAAGAGTTTTTTAAACTTAATTGTTCTATAAGATACTCTTCGTAGTTCTTTGTAAAGAAGGTTAATTTTTAGACTTTCTTAATTTTATGACACCAACTTAGTTAATAAAATACTCATCGGGATAAAATAAAATAAAGTAAATCCTACCTTCTTGAGTCTCGAAACTTATTTGATTACTTTATTATAAGAAATAAATTGAACAACGGTAATATCAAATCTGCATACTAAAATTTTATTAATCGCTCCGCCTCTGGTAATAAGCGAGGGGACACTAAGAAGACATAATTGAATTAAAAATGTGGTTACAATTTTAAGAAGTGGCTTGAAAGTATCAAGCTACTTCTTAAAATCATAACTACTGAACCATTATTCAATTCTCAAACGTGTGTTAATGTTTATAATATAATATGTTTGCGTAAAACCATATTTTGACGGTTGGATATTATAAAATGTATGTTAGAAAAATATATAAAGAAACAATAAGAAATAACAGACCATAAAACATCGTTTTATATTAGGTTAGCTTCATATTTCTTAATTGTCTCTCCCATTGTGGTATATACCCCCTTTCCTTGGTCTACCTGTGTAATATTGTATCAAGAAATGTCCTGACATACCCCTGAACGAGAAGAGAGTGTCCTTGTGAACTACCATCCTATGTATATTATATGGTTGGGCTGTTGTGTTAGGTTAGTTATTAACGAATGAAGAAAGCAATACATACTTAGTATGTAACTGTCTAATGAAGAAATCCAATGTCAAAAAAAACAGACCATAAGATCCATATTCAATTACAAAACATAAAAATGTTAAAATAATAGGGTTCTTCCCTTGGCTAGCCCTAACATATCGTCCAAATTTTAATACCTACTGCCATTTTTAAGTTATCATAATTACAAAAAACGTGACGGACGGACGAACAGGCGAACGAACTGAGCAACGGATGGACTGATTTACAGACTGACAGACTGACACATGGTCGATCGCCAAGAACGATTTTTTTCTCTGGGGGAGCGATATTTACCGTTCTAGAAATGTACCCATCAAATACAATATACTCTATATTCTCGTATTTCTCAAGAACATAGTGATATGAAATAGTGAATACATACTAGAATTTAAAATATACAGGAAAATACTAGCATCCTAACGTACATGCATAACGATTTTCATGGCAATACTACAATTGTGACTTCCTTATTTTTTAAAATTTTTGGGTTTGGAACCTCGAAAAGAAGCACTCACCAGAGTGGTTCAGATTGATTTTTATGGAATACGCGAACTTTTCTTAGCTTAAATATTAATAATATCAGCAAGTTCGCTGTAGTTTTCCTTAAACTTTCTCACTGTCTCTGGAGCTTCCAACTTTTTCCAAAACTGTCAGCCTTACACTTTTGGAAATAGAGAGAAGGACATGAGAAAAATGAAAAGTTTTAAAAAATGTGTTAAGAATTTTAGTTGTGCAAATGTTTTTGTAATTCGTAAACGGGACAAAAGAAAAATTTTATGGAAAGCTTTAAAGAATGCTTTTAGATATCTAACTTAAAGTCATACATATGTTTTTGAAATTCTTAAGATAATTTGAAAAAGAAATTAATGTTCTATAATCGGATCTATGAGCGAACCATCAAACTCTAAGTACATGTGAAATTTCATGTTACTGGCTATAGTAGATTCGCTGTAACGGCCAGAGAAAGAGAATAGACACGATAGTAATTCCATAAGGCTCCACTTTTCACTTTAGAGCACGGAAACAAAAAAGGTTATAATAGTTGACAAGGAAGAACTAAAAGAAGTATTGTTAATATCTGTTTTTCTCCAACTAACGACACAGCCACACGCAAAACGAAGTTCTCTACCAGAGATATGAGTACATAGATTTTGTGTATTATTTTATGCTGAATCTGAATTTCACATTGATTGGCTCAGACTGGCTCAGAATTGAAAAACACTTTCTAATAATTGCAATTATTAAGAAGTTTTTTCAATTTAAAAAAAAATGAGCCAATCTGAGTAATCCAGTGTTAAATTTGGATTCAGCATAACAAAATTCACAAAGTCTATGTACTTATGTCTCTGGTACAAAACTTTCTTTGCGTGGCTCTGCCATTATTACATTATATTACATTACACTAAAGTTACATATAGCATTTGATAGACAGAAAAATTTATAATATTTTTATGAAGTTAAGTTTATTTGGCCTAGTTAAAAATTGGTAATGGTTTTGGTTTGAACCTATTGCAGGAACAATTACTATTTTCAGATTTTGAACTATGTAGGCAGATTTGTAAGAATGAAATGAAACAGTCTTTATAATAATAATAGTAAAAATTATTAATTAAAGAAAAACGAGATATAACAATTTGTTTTATGCAATATATTTTAAATATTGGTTATTATCAACCATTGGAATCTAGACGTGTCGTTTTTTTAAGTTAATAATTCATAATGATGCAGTTTTTAAATTGATGTATAGTTATGAAACATATTCTTTATGGGATTTTGCAAACAGCGGAAAAAAATTAACTATGAGAACTAAAAGAAAAACCATATGTAAAAAATGTTAATGAAATCTTTGCATTCTTTGGATAACCTTACTTCTGGTTATGCTAGCAAATCAAAATCCTAAAACAGATTTGTGCAGTTTCTTATTTGACATTCTCATTATAACACTAACATCCAACATAGTTACCTACAGGTAAGCAGATTAAACTAGTATCTACATGACCCCCTACGGTATGAAGATTCAGTTAAAAATGAGAACAAAGGTCTAAAATGAATTTATTTACCTACTTTGTCTTAAAAAAAATTTCATTCTAATGGATTACATCTTCATAAAATCTCTCATTCAGTTTCTTGGAAATGCTTAGCCTTTGAAACGTTTTCCGTAGGGGGTCATGTATATACTAGTATAATCTGCTTAGCCGTAGGTGACTATGTTGGATGCTAGTGTTATAATGTGTTCAATAACTGTGTCTCGATATTCTCTATACATATTTTTTTTTATCGCTTAAAACGCTCATTTTCGCTCGTCTCGCTAAAAGTGTGTGAATTACATCACGTTCAGTTGTTCGACTTGGGTGATCCAACTACAGTCCGCTACCCCCCGCCGAATCAACCTACCAGAGCTCAGAGGGAAGATAACTAGGCCCACAACATCGGCCAATAAAGGTAGGAAATGCGACCGAGTTCGAACAATTTGTTAATTTTCTCAGTTCATATTTTTAATCAATCCAACACATAATGAGAATATCAAATAAAAAACTGGACAAATTTATTTTAGGATTTTGATTTGCTAGCGTAACGAGAAGTCAGGTTATCGAAAAAATGCAAAGATTTCATTAATATTCTTTCCATGTAGTTTTTCTTTTAGTTCTCATACATAGTTTTTTTCTGCTGTTTGCAAAATCATATAAAGAATATGTTTCATTACTATAGGCAAAGAAATAATAAATAATTCACTTTTAAACTAATGTATAGTTTTTACAAACAAAGATGATATTTTTCAACAGGTCACTGATCTGCTTGCTGACATTTTTATTGTAAGACATGTCCAGTTAATTTTGGTTTACATTTCATGAAATAGGTATTCATAAGAAAACCTGTAACTATTTTGTAAAAAAGAGTAATATCTTCACACGTTTGTCCAAATTACAATTCCTCATAAAAGCCATGTTTTATGTTTTGTTTTATGCATTTTTCCATTATATCAATAAGAAACTGATTAATATTTCTACGATAAATAAGAATGTATTCCTATGCAGCAATTTTGACCGCTCTTCTCGGCTCAACTGTTCAAGACAACTCAGAAACTTTTTTGTGGAAAATTTTATTCTCTACACATACATTTATGTCCACTTTTTTGAAAGCTTTCAGCGTCCTCGCTACGTTTCTTATTGAAGGCAGCGACGCGCAATTTATCACAGATATTAATTTTAATTTTTATTTATTTATTTATTTAATTGCCTTATTTATTTCAACCATGAATGCTTCATTATTTTATTTATTCCTCTTCACTCTACATAATGTGTAATCTAGTTAGCTGAAATCTAAATAGATGTGAAAATTATATTCGATTGGCCTTTATGGTGTTAATATTCTTTCTGTTGTGTATACGGCGTCGAGATATATCTGAATTTAAAGGATTTTCACTATTAGCGTAATATTAAAATAATTCATCATATATTTTTTAATTACTTGCATGTCATATAGGGATTTAAGACAATAAGAACAATGTATTAGGACACAAACTAGTAGTTAATTGATATTGAAAACTAGACAAGTTGCTAACTCATTTGTAAATTTTTCATATACTTAATTGATTATGCATATTGTATAAATGGAACATTGATATGATATCCAGTTATATTATTATAGTTAGCTAGTTGTGATTTTGTTATAATTGTACCTAACCGATATCACCAATCGATGCAAAACAAATGAAAATGTACAAATTAAAACCAAAGAGTGAGTGGCTGCTTCAATTAAGCTTCATCAGATTACACAAATATTTACAAAATGTTTCAGCTGGCGAGTCAACACTCGTGTAAATTAATAGTTAAATAACTCAAGTATGAAATAAACCGTGACGGCTACAAATTATTTATTTATTTGTATTTTATTTTTTAAACTGTTCTCATATCATGTGTTGTGTTCATGAATTTTGATGTCTATGGTAACAACGTCTCACAAGCAGCTTCACACCGCAGGTTTCAGCCCCTTGACGGATTATAGTTATTTTTGCATTAAGAGCGAAGTTGCCTCATTGTCACTGAATAGGTAAATTGTCGAATTAAACATCTTGACTATATTTGCACTCTAGCATTTGGAAATAATTTTAATACATTTTATGCAGATGTTAATAAAGAAATCTGAGGCGTTGGCTGTTAACACATACGCCTAAAATTAAGTTTGTGGACTCTCATTAGCCTGCTTTACTTGCTGTTCCCTATTTACTCCCCCCCCCCCCCTCCTCCCACCTTTTCAACGGATGTCATTACAATACATACGTGTACCAAACTTCAAGTGAATATCTCAATTTTATTTTATCAATTCCTTTAATAAAGGACTGGTAGGAGGGGGGGGGGGGGTGCGATGGTGGTTGAAAAATTTTGTAAATAAATCTGAGGCCTTGACTTCTAATATGTACACCTCATCCCCAGTTTCTGTACTCTTACCAGGTTGCTTTTTTTATTTTCCCTATTTATCTGTTGTAACAAAAGTCAAATTAAGGGAAGCCAAATCCGACCCTGTCGCTTAGAATCACCGTATTTAGGACAATAACATAAGATACTGGCCATAGAAACATCTGTTTTATCTTGCAAACTTTAGAGTCCGGGAAACGTGCTTTGTTAACTTTACTCTTTATTAGGTAGTCGACGTTAGCCACTTGTAAACAATAAATAAGCATCCAAATTATTTTATGTCCAATTTGCTTTGCCCGTTTGAAGTTAAAGGCACTTGTTGAAATATCCACGGGGGGTATAGTTAAATTTTCTAGACTAAGGCAGTTGAAATATGATTCCAGGAACATATGTAATAGACTAAGATAGATAGACCAAAGAAGGCAGATTTTTTCCCCTATACAAAGGCAAACAAGGAACAAAAGGGGTTTTTTTTCCATCTGCTGGACTTGTATTATAAAATGTTAAAGACAGGCCATATGATAAATAACATGGTCCGTGAGGTAATTTCAAATAGGGGGTACCGTTTAAACTACAGAAGGTTTTAATTGGTCGAGCTTTTAAAGTTTACTGCCCACTTTTGAAACGTCTTTTTTCTATTAAGATAACATCTTACTCTTGGTTTAACTTCGGTTCGGTCATCATCTATCTACGGGGTATAGTGAATTCTCATTTTGCGAACCTTTTTCAATTGTAAAGTTTAAGTACATTTGTTTCGTATTTTGCCGGTTTTAAAAGTAGAAAATTAATGTGTTGTAATCGAACTAAGGTTTAGCGAAAGATTTGAAATTGCCGCGGACCATTTCATTTCTTAATATTGTGTAATTACTGTTTGTTAATTTATTTAATCCTGTTTAAGTGTTTGTGATTGTCATTCTCATTTGATTTCATTTTTTTCTGTAAATATAGTGGTTTAAGTGTTTTGAGAAATCACGTGTTTTATTTGCTTGTCATGAAATTAAGTTCATTTTACATTCAGTAAAGTTGTTGGTGAAGTAACCGGGTTGATGGACACCAAAAAGGATAAAATCACCTAGAAAGCAAAGGGTAAGCACAGTTTTGTTTTCGATGGATATACTATAATATCGACGGAGTTTGCAAAGTGATTGGGCCACTCCGTACTCTGCCAATGGTAATGTCTAATTAAATCATGTAATTAGGGGAATAAAACCCCAGTTATTACAGTGGCGCAGTCTAAAAAGGATGTTTTTAAGGAAAAAATTTGCATAGCCAATTAATATTCAAGTTAATTAATCGAGTCACGGCATTTTTTAGAATTTTCAAAATTCGTCTTTTAAAATGAACCTACGTATTAACATATGTCATTTTTTTGTTGTTGATCTTGTATTAAAATTACTTAAGAGTGTTTAAATTAGTGATTTCAAAAAGTAAAAGTTTTTTTTAACTCGTAAAATTATACCAATACGTTGAAAATTTCATAGAATTAATTTATTTTGCTAGAGTAATGATTTGTGAATGTGTCAAGTAAAGTAAATTAAAAGTAGAGGTGAAAAATAGGATATTATCATTGGTGGGGCATATTGTAGTATATGTAAGAACGGCTTGTGTTTAATTCCTAAATAGCAAAGTAAAAAATACCCTGAAACTTAACTACAATAGGCAATTCATAAGGTTATATGTGTATAAAAGAATTAAGGTTGTGTCAAAGCAATAAACAAAGTATATGTAGAAATTAGTGCTCCTATTTACCGAGTGTTGAGAAAAGAAGGGAATTTTACTGATCTGTTGTGAAGTAGGGCATTTAGAGAAACGATATTTATTGTCGAGTAAAATTCAAAAATACGGATCTAGCGTTAAATTATTGCAGTAGACGAGGTTATTGCACCCTCGTTCGGATACAGCCCTATTTATAAACTTAGGTACCTGTAGGAAATGGTCATCACAAAGAGTAAATACCGAGCAAATTGCAGCATAATAAATAGTAACTACATTAACCAAGGAAAGTGGCACGAGATAAACAAGGTTTGATTTAAAAAGTAAAAGTCCAATTAGTCCAGGGATTATTACAATAAATGGGTACAAATGTTGTATAGCTAAGCATGACACGGGAACCACGTTATAAAATTATTTATGCACACAAACAATTAGCACTGTCGCACAGGTAGCGAAGAAAAACAAGACATTGTAATTCGAAATAGGAACTTTTAGCGGGAATATTCATTTTAGATAGATAGAGTATATAGGTCACTCAATGAAATAAATTACGGTTGTTTTCCAAATGTATGATATACCGAAAACCTAAGTTACGTAAGCGAAAACCGTGTTTTTCAAGGTGTTTATGTTATTTTGTTGTAAATTGAAATATGTGCATTCCCAAATTAAATTACTATGTTAGAATAAATTACTATAACTTCACGTCAACAGCAAGTACACGAAAGAAAGTACAGAGAATTTAAGTAGTTAGGTCATTCAGGCAGAAAGCAAGAGCTATCTATATATTTTGATTATTGCTGGTTTGCTTTCCCATTTTAAAGTAGTAGTAATTCAATTTTTTCGTAAAATTCCAAGTAAGGAATAAAATGTTAAAATGCTAGCCAGAAAGTAACCTAGAGTACTTATTTCATTTCAGAAAGACAGCTTACCGCGGAAATTGTAATAGTCCATTTTGTGCAAGGTACACTAAAACGAAACCAAAACTCACAATTAGATTATCGAATAAAGTGAAATTTAGAAATATAAGCTATGTTAATGTACATAAATTGGCGCCACGTTCAGGCCAAGATATAGTTTTCCAATAGTTCGTTTGCTTGTTTCAGAGTTGTGAAATTGTTTAAGTAATTGATTAATGATTTATCGATAAATAATAAGAACTTAAAAATATTTTTTTTTATGCCATTTTGGTTACAGTATCCCCTTATTATTATTTTTTTTGTTGCAACATCACATGCACAATTGGTTACAGGTAAAGTAGTTTGTTTTTTTGTATTTGGGTTAATAGAATGGGTTAGTTTAGAGAAAATTTGCCCTTTCACTTTCAAAGTAACAGACGTGTTTTTTTTGTTGTTGGAAAATTTCTCCTATTAATCTAGATTAACGATCTGAAATGGTACGAATTAAAATTTTTTTTAAAAAGATTAATTGGTTTTACGAAATCGAGTGATTCGATGTACATTTATATATTTTGATCAAAACTGCACAGAGAATTTAGCTAATTCTCGACTGGTTAGGTCTTTTTTAGGGATAGGACGAGTTCTAGAATATATCTCATGAGTAATTAAGCTGCATTATTTGTTAAATATAAAGAACTAGAGATAAAAATCGCAAATTTTAATATTGCCTGGAAGGTCAAAGTAATAGAGGGCACGTACAAAATTTACCGCTACAATTTGCATAATAACTACAGGTAGAAAGTTACCGATAGGGTTGAGCCTCTCAATTTGGAGAAATTAATTTTCGATTCATGAATTAAGCCAGGTGCAATCACCTGTTTCTTTTCGGAATGCAGGAAACAAGGAAATTACCTAGGGTTTTGTTGTTTCTGAACCATTTACGGGGGAGACAGTGCTCGTACTGCTTATTGATGGGCGAGTCTGTATGTGTATATGGGCATATGTGTACGTATATGAGTGTGTACATGTCGAGTATATAGATATGTGAAAATGTATGAATTTTGACGTAGGTAGATGAGGATGTATATCTATAGGTAAATAGGCATGGAGGCGTACTAATGTATGTGTGAGTATACATATATAGATGAGCAGATATATAATTTTTCTTTATTGGACGAGTAGAATAAACAGAAATTAATTAGTATCCAAATTTAGAGACTCAGAAATCGCGACAGAAGAGAAATAAAAGTATACATTGCAGTTCAGGGCATATAAACCCAGCGTTATAGAATAGAAATGCATTATATGGGTCCAGTCAATAATTTGCGCGAGGTATTCTCAAAGTGAACAGAATTGGCGCGTCATTGTTATCAGACAAATTAATTAAAATTAATTAAATAAATAGTACACCTATGGTTAGAGTGCAGGGGCCATGGTGATATAAGAAAAAGCAGAGATACGCAGATAAAGTTAAGGTTTTACCGGAAGGGCACTTCTGAGATAGCTTTGTGAATTGAATATTGTTAGTGAATCAAAAGATAGATGATGATCGTAGAGGAGAGTTATGCTGAGAGTCCAACAGGGATTTAGAAATATTTCTTTGTTGTTAAACATGGCAGACAAAATTCAAGACAAAAACGGGGTAAGAAGTTGCTGGTAAGAAATTTGCAGTCTCAGGTGTTCCACCTCTAGAAAATTTAGAGTTTAGTTAATATGAATAAAGGCAATCTTAAGTACAATAAGCTTTACAGGTGTAATAAACGTATTACAGGGACGTGCCAATACAGGCAATTTGGTCACAGAAAGCTTGGATAAAATGTCGTACGTAACCCCAATTATTATAGACAGTAATAAATCATAGCCAATACATTAAAATAGTACCTACATGAGAGTAAATGAAATTTTCTAAATTAGTTAATGCAGAGTACATTTTTGGAAATAAAACAATACAGAGAGCCCATCATTTTCGAACTATACAATTAGAATATTTACGTTTTGAAGAAAATATCAGAGACGATAGAAAGATAAGAAAAGAAAAATTTTATTTAATTTTTTTGATTTCATTTTGATTTTTGTTTTCTTTTGTGGCAAAATCATGCTATTGTTAAAGAGGCTGAGCTCATTCAGGAGCATATGGTAAACATTAGGTAGAAAAAAATAAGGATAGCTTTTACATTATCATTTTGTGTTAGATAGGAGGCATATAGTTGCATAATTTCAGTTTCTCTTGTGTGGCCTAAGTGTTTTATTCAAGTCAAAAAGAGTTACGGATATTCTCTGATTATTATAAGATTAAATGTAGATATATCAAATTTATACAGCCCTAGGAGACGTTAGGACATTAAGAAGGAAAATAGTTTTTTCTTTCTTAAGACAAAATTATGAGTGGACTGTGGCATTGAGCTTTGAATGGTGGAAAAAAAAATTATTTTTTTCCAGAGGGTAACAGTTTTAGCTAGGGTGATTTTTATGAATTTTATTTTTATAAAAAATTAGAGGCTTTAGTAATATGTACGAAAACCTGGAGGAGAACACCGGCCGTGAGACTGTGAATTTTCTTTTGGGGTCCAACAAATGAGTAGGGGGGAGAGGAACAAATGGAAGAGAGGAGAGAAATACCGAGGATAGGGACAAACGGAAAGAGAAGGTTTGGTATAGACTAATACAGAGTTTCACTTTTCTTTTCAGGTCCAGGGAAATATAATGTTTTTTTTTTGTCATATTTTACATTTAGGGTTATTTTTTTTTATTTTGCTTTCCTTCTCCCCTACCTATGGAGACGCATAGGAATTCCGGATCGCCGTAAGTCGGGTAAATTGAGACGAGCACAGATTGAGATAAAATATAGTTAATGAGTCGATATGCAAGGTGTTCGCTAGTTGCGTGCCGAAACAAGTAATGGATAAAGAAATAAGTATACGGGAAACGTTGATGTTGGTAGGAATATCCCTTTCTTTCAACTATAACCAGGTAATACATCCGAGAGATATATTTGGCATAGTAAGCACATTTTACCCCCTCCCCAAAGTTATGACAACAGGTTAGCGGAGCAGAACCGAAATTCTGAAGTAGGTTTCGTAATTGCTCGAAAGGAAATGGAAAGTAAATCTTTGTTTTTACAATATGGTCCTAGATTTGGACAGGGGTGTAATGAACTTACGCGGTTATAGTTGGCCTTAACAGGTACCCCAGTTATTACACTGTATTTACCTCCCCACCCCTTCAGCGGAATCACCTCAAAATATAATAAAAAAATCTGAGGCCCTGGCTTCTAGTATAGTTAATTAATCTTCTAGACAAACCTTGCCACCTAAAATAAATGCGTTAATTATTATTATTATTATTATTATTATTATTATATGCACTAAATCCCAAATATTTGTTCTCTTAGCAGCTTACTTTACTTATTTTCCCTTATTCACTCCTATTCAGCTCCCAACCCTTCACCGGAAATAGCGCAAAATATGGTCTAGTTCCAGATCTCGTCATATGATACATACATGTATCAAGTTTCAAGTCAATATCTTCGTTCCTGGGAAAACGTGCGAACAAAAAAGAAGTTACAGACCGACCGACAGACCGAATTTGTTTTGTCAAATTTAAGATCTCGACGTTCTATGACATTCTATGCCTATTTCAACAAAAAAAAAAGATTCTTTTGTATGATTACTATACTTCCACTCCACTATGTGGACGTGGAAGCAAAATTACGTATTTATAATAATATATCCATCCTATTACCTGCATACAAAAATTGAAAACTCAAGACGAGAAGCCATGTTTTCGAGAAAAATTTACTTTAACAATTTTATTTGTTTAAAAATATATATTAAATAAACTTTCCTAATTAAATAAGAAATAATCTGAAGAAATCAGTTAATATTTAGCCACATCGCCTTAAAGGTAAATTCCGAACAATAGGAAATCGTGTAATGAGAATATTCTAGTATTATCGATTTGATTATTAAAAGCACGGTAAAACCGACCTACAAAGTACCTTTTTTGAATAAAAAAGAAATCATTGCTTATCAAAACCTTCACTTAAGTCATCGTTAACTAATTTTAAAATTCCATGCTCATGTAATTATGGTGTTATCTATCTTCATTAACAGACACTTTTTCATAGTACTTAAGCGTTTCTAAACACGTCTCCGAATGGTTGAGGAAGACTAATTGAGAATAACTCTAACTTTGCCATGAACTGCTCGACATTCAGACGTCGATCTCATTAATGGTATTATACTCTTCAAAGAACGGATCTGGTGTTAAATAATCGATCAGACTAGTTACGGAGTCTTAACACAAAATAGCTCCAAACAAATTTGTATGCGTAATCCTATTAAAACGGCAATCAATTCCCTCACTTTCAATGATTCAATCTATGTGCGTCGTACATTATTGATGTATTCAGTAAGAGAGCCCATAAAAGAGAATTTAAGAAGTTTGCTCGATTTGAATTAAATATCTTTATGGAATTAACATTAACTTGTTGTTTTGAACGTTGAAATACTTTTAATGTTATTTTTAGCACACGTGTTTCTGCTCTAGAAAATATACGATGAAAGAAACGACCAAAATAAATATTTCAAAAGTATATTGTACGGCTTCACTTCTCCGTACGTACACTAAGCGATATATCACGTAATATTTTCAAGAGTATCAATCCGTTTCTTCCAAAAACCTCTTACACTCAGTATAGTAGTTTCCATGGATAATTCAGCCATACAGAAAACTTGCAAAAAAGTTTAAAGGGGACTGGTCGCTATTTTTTTTCAATTTATGTACAAAGAAGGCGTTCGGCTTCTTTTATCATCATCACAAAAAATTGCCATGAATATTTCCTAACGAGTTAAGAACGCGGACCAATCACACTGAATATAATTGGTTGAAATTTGTTCTACCAAATAGATGATTTGATGAAATAAGCGATCTAGTCAACGTGAACTTCCAAAGGTGGAGTAACTGTTTCTTTGTCATAAAAGTTAAAGAATAAATTTATTACATTTTTCACACTATTGTCCGGTGGTATACTAATCAGAAGAGGTCGGTCTCCTTTAGGCTCTTTTGCGAGCTTTTTTGTATCGCTGAATTATCTATGGAAACTACTATAATTGCAAAATTGCTCACCTTACTAACAAAGCTGAGGGTGTAAGTGTGCCATTGCTAAATGTGATTGTGATTTTCAATTTTTACCAAAACACGTTTAAGGCTCCTATTCATTACTAGATTGGTCCGCTGGATCGGTTCATCCTGAATTGGTCGCGGACCAATTCATAAATGACTGGTCACCAACCTATGAAATTTGTGTAGTGTATGCCCTCGTCAAAATTGATCGTACGACAAAATTTCATGATAAAAATAAAATAAATGTGCAATTATCAGCTGTCAAATATCTCTTGAGGACAATAAAACTATTTGGGAATAATTTATAACTTATAATCATGAAAGCTCATTTCTATGGGATATTAAAAGTAAGGAATATCGGAATAAGCAGCAACGAAATGCTACCTAGGATAGTATAATTCAATAATGTAAGGAATTATTCCCTTGTGTTAATAGAGAAATTTAAAAAAAAGCGTCCTTGCGTGCATCTTTTCGTCGTCAAATAAGGTGAGTTCTGGAATGGCCCATATTCCACACGAGCGAACAGTTTGTAGTTCCAGCAGAAAGCGTTTTGTAGACTACACTTTCTCTAACAAAATTTTAGAAATTATACAAATAAACTTTAAAACTTTTCAAAACGTCAAATGTGACGTTAGAGATAAATACCTTTTGTTCGACGTAACCATAGCAACCAAACCACTAAATGTAGTTTAACGACCTCTGATTTGTCGATATTATCCCAACACACTGTCTTGGAATGATACTTATTCCGACACAGTTTTTGGTTGTGAAATTTGTAGTTTCTGAAATAGTGTTAGATAAGCGACATTGTGGTTTATTGTGTTTTCTCCTGGACCAAGAAGAGTCTCGTGCAAAAGAGTTTTCTTTATAAGAAAATAATTCACCGTGTGGAGGGCTCGCCAAGTTTGGTATACGAATGAGCTGTTGGAAATAAAATAATATAAATTCGTGTAAAGACGGATATGTCGGGAGTAGGATCTAAGTTCGCCTTATGAATCGGGTCTTTAAGTTAAGTACTTTATTTTGTTATAACACATAGCACCTATTCTTTGAAGTCGCTGCTTCTATTTCTATTTTTGAAGGTGACTTTTATGACATATTTTTGAAATTTGTGAGACATGTAAAATGCTCCAGAGATCCTCACTGACCATTATGATTTAAAATGGCCTAAGTTTCTTAGTATACAATTAAGTGCCTATGAGTTAATAGTGGGCTAAAGGTGTTTGAGATAGGGGCCGTAAAAAACAATTTTTCTCAACTAATAATAATTTGTATCTGTAAAACGGATTCTAAAATGTGGCTTATTTTTCACGTACCATAATATTCCTTAGTAACTGGAATGATTTGCCTGCTTGGGAATTACATGGTCAATGTGCTTTTATCATCAGGTGAGGAAGGAGGTATCAAATTTCAAGTCAACATCTTCAATATTTTATTTCATAAGACATATATAATTTAACAAGTTGCATTTTTCCGCCCCAGATATAACATGTATATGATACGTGGCCAAAGAATAAGTTTCAAAGACAAAAAGCGAGAAAAAAATTTCCCTTCCCATTAACTTCTATCATTTTGCTTTCATACTTTTCATTTCTGCACAGATTTCATTGAGAAAAATACATTATTTGTATTTTATAAACAACAACTTTCAAATGTTAGAAGTTCATAAATAATTAAATGTGATATAAATTCTATGCAGTTCAGTAAAATTATGCTTTACTGGCTAAGACGTTGGTGAGTCTACCTACTGTTATAGCTTCATTTTTAATTTTCTAATACAATTTTGAAAGAAAACACATGTTTTGTTTGCAATATGATTTACCACATAATCAACTGTTCTTGAGGTATAATAAACCTTAAGGCATGCTCAAGATTCACAGGGGATACGCCGTAAGGGACAGGCCTCTCAGTGTTGCCTGTCAGATAAATTTTTATTATCATAATTTCAAAACGATGCCATAGTTTGACTTTATTAGTATGCTAACATTGTTAGAATTATATCAACATTGTACATAATAAATATGTAATTCATTATTTCTCACACCGAATATTGAATGGACTGTATGAAAGTTTTCTGAAAACTTATGAAATTATGTTTCCCTCAAAGAGTACTACATTATTGCAGAATTTCATAGAATCGATGAAACTTAAATTTCATTTCATTTCATTTCAACTTTGGGTAAGTAGTGTTAGTAGGAGGACAAACTAACAGTTTTTAACGAAATCAATAAAAATAAAACTTATATGCGATGCTAATATCCCTACCTCTCTGTATATTACTAATTCTTGAATAAATATTATTTATTTAAGTTTTTTTTATTATGTGCCGTCTGTCATGCTGACTCCGAGGGCACTGCAGCCATATAGGCTTATTGTACCGCTTCCCAGTCTTATCTATTTCGTGCCGGTCATTCCCTATAGACCTACTCATGGTAGAAATATATACAAGGTATGCTCGTCCGAGCTACCAGAATTTGACTTTTCTGCGCATTGAACCAACGGGAACCATATTGGAATGATATATCACAGTGTATTGACAGAGAATCCTAATATTCTGTGATATTACACATATTTCAAGTTTTTATAAATATTATCCCTCAACATTATACCCCTGCAAACAGGTGTAAAAGTAGCCGTGTTGGGGTGCGTAACTGCGTAATATCATTTTTGTGTTTGATTTCTTTATGGTGTGATATTTGTGCGGTTAAAAAAGAAACGATTATTTATAATAAACTTGAGACATGGTTGAGTGCAGTATAAACAGTTGCAAAAATAGGAGTGGAACTTCAACTGAACGAAATGTAATATTCTTTCGGTTTCCAAAAAATGAAGAATATCGACAAAATGGTTAGAAATTTGTCCAGTAAAACCTGATCATTTCAAAAACGGTAATTATAAAAACAGCTCGCATTTGTTCAGTGCATTTTAAGAGGTTAGATTTTAAAGCGACTCCAGAGTAGGTATCTCAAAAATGTTGAAAACTATTCTCCGTGTCCTTCTGCCTCATGCAGTACCTATAGAACATTTGGCAAGAATCATTTTCCAAGATATAACGTACAAAGCAACAAGTAAGAATAAGTAAACATATGCATGCGTATCGTTTAATTTCAAAGAAAAGTTAGTATGCAATATGATGCATAAATCTAGGATATCTAAAACTGTAGGAGCATTTAGATTGTATTCTGTAAATTTGATAAATGACGCTTACGTCTCTTGTCAAAATACTCTATAATATACTCTATATGTTGTATAAAAAGTATCAGTATAATACTTATTTTGTTTATTAAGTATAGTGTGTTTATTTTGTTATAGAATAAAAGTATAAAATAAAACGAGTGTATGATTTCTTGTGTGACTGTCCGGTATATTATTATATACCCTCACAAAGGTGTCTGCTTGAATGCAATTAGAAGTTATCTTGCATATAAATAACTACACCGGTAGTAAAAAGAAAACACTAAAATTACAATGAAAATTTGCTACATCAATGATTAAGAGAAGAACGAACTGGGAACAGATCCGAGCAATTTTGCAAAGGAACATTGCACACGTTCCCAGAATCGATAGTGAGGAAGAATTAGAAGAGGCTATCATCTCTCTGGAAAACCACATCCAGGCAGCGCTAACGGAAAGCACGACGGAAACTGTAACGAGAAGAGTTGCAATGCCGATGGGAGAACTCCCTGAAGATTCCATGCAGCTCATTCGAGACAGAAGGCGGGTTAAGAAACTGGTGCATAGGACAAGACTCCATGAACACCGAAGGGAATGCAACCAACTAACTCGAAGAATTAAAGAAGCCCTGCAAGAACACAGGCAGAACAGATGGCAACGTCACCTAGAGTCGCTAGACCCTCAGGACAGAAGCATATGATTGGTTACTGCAAAAGCTGCGCAACAGCATACCTTATATTATTTGTACCATGAGACCTACTGTTAAGCAATAAGTTCTATGACCGGCCGGTGCGAGTCTTTAGTGAATTTTCTCGCATTCAGTCCAACAACAGTTTCGGCACGCGGTGTATCTCGATGGTCCGCTCACCCATCGAAATGGTATCCGCTCCGGCCGTTGCTTAACTTCAGCGAGTCTGTCTGGGTCGGACTTAATACTGATCTGACTCCTCGCCTATGATTTATTTAAGTTAATAACGAAACATAAAAAATTGCGTAACCCTCCACTGACCATATTTAACTTATTACTGGGTATAGTATATTAGTATATACTCATATAGGTACTTCTATTGTTAATTATCCTTTTTAGTAACCAACTCTCGTGAAATAGAGACTGTTACAAACACCAATAAGGTAACTCTGAGCAGTAAACTTTTAACCTTTCAAGTCGATAATTAAATGGCTCTTCTGGAACTCTGCAAAAAAGAAAGCAATTTGATGAATAACCTAATTATTCTATAATTATATCTTAGATTGCCGTTTTGTATAAGTAGCCAATGAACATCGAAATTTTTTGTTTATTAATAATTAAGTTCGAAAGATTACTCAAACAATAATAATTGTATAATATTGCGATATATAAGGACCGACTCCACAAGTCATTATTAATTTGTTTTTAATAGGCTGTATGGTGAAATAGCAAATTCTGAGGTAAAAGTGGTGATGAATGACAAAGTAAATTCCAATATTAACAACGGACGTGTAAAGTTGAAAATGTTAATATTTATTTATAATATGACATGTTTTATGCTGATTTTATTCCATCCCCTAAAAGGGTATTGGAGGTGAGGGACAGTTTCAGAAAAGTTTTAAGCACCTTGTTATCTGTGTTACCTGATCCGAGACAAGTTGCATATTTTACCGGTACGTATATGTATCTACATCTCTACACTGGTTTTCAAAGCTGGATCAATCGTACATTTTAGTTACGTGACTTTCTTGAACTCGCGAAAGATTCACCTGCCATTTTTGCAGTAAATCACATTCTTGTTTATCGGTGCATGTTCGAGAAGCTGATCCATTAACATTGTCTAAATAAAAATGTAACATCTTTTCAAATTCAAACATTAAGGCAATGCAATGTACTGACACTAACTAAATATAAATACTTTAGTTAAGCCAGTTTCATCAATAACTATCAGTGATGGACTTAAATTATTAATAACTTTTTCAATACTGACAGATTTTGTTCAAGAACAATAGGGTGTAACGAGGTGAATTTTCCGTTGCCAAAATTGCAACTTAAATTAAGAATATACTTCGTTATTTGCCCGGTTTGCGTTCGAACCTATGTTAAAATTATTGTTATCGATATCTCCTCATTTAACTAGTTGAAATCGTGAAACGGATTTCTACTTTATATATAAAATGTGATAAACCTGGCCGTAAGAGGACTACCCGAGATTATTATAAAATTTAACACTGAGGGCGTTGGTAAGTAAGCCAGCACAAATGAGTTTCATTAAAGCAGATTTGAATATCACTTTTGTCCGGTGCGTTGAATAATCAAGTTGACTATTATATCCCGATTTTCACTGCATGTAAGTACACATTGTCTTATCACCGCCACTGGTTCTTGTCGACATTTTTATATTAACACAGATAAAGCTATTCCACAAAAATGTGTGTATTAAAGCAATAATTTTAAAACAATTTCCGATAAAATGTGTCAATATAATTAATATTTTCCGAAGTAAATTTCAATTTAAAGTTAATTTATTACTAAAGTAGGTGTGTCCGGTTTAGGAGCTGTTAAATTCTCGCGATCTTATTCAAATAGCTATGATTTCAAATAATTTCCCGAGGGAAATAGGACATAGATGACATATCGAAAGAAAACCAGAATACCGTTTACCGTTTATATTATTTTAACTTTTGACTGTTTGTCATTGCATTGAGTTAAAATAATATCTGTTATTCTACCAAGTGGGTAGAAATTGTAATTACCATATATTTTATCTTAACTATTTCGTACTTATACGAATGAAAATAAAATTTGTTTTTCCAAAATAATTTTTGTGTAATTTTTTATAGTTCTGTTGTTCTACCAAGTAGGTAGAAATTGCAATGTACCGTTCATTTTGTTTCCTATATTTCGCTCTGGTACGAATTGAAACAAAATTCATTACTTTGGAATAATTATTTACAATTTTATTATAGTCCAGGAATTGAGTATAAAATCTAGGCTACCGTAAATAAATTAACTATCTTTATAGTCTGATACATTTAAATTTTCCGCATCAACTCCGGCAAGATACCACGTGGCCGAACCGCTAATTTACTTAATAAAAATACACTTACACTCTGACCGTTCATTTAGGCATGATGATTGCTGTAGATAATCTCTTGCTTTTGCTTGGTACTTTCATACTGCCTGTTTTTTTCTTACTGTGGTGTTGTTTTTTTCCAGATACCGTTTTTTCATCTTCTACTTTTCTACTACCGATTTTATTTTTTTTACCGCTCTCACCGTTTGCTTGCTTACTACCGCTTGCTTCTGAATTAATATGAGTAGTAGCTTCTTCCCGCCTGGTTCCTCGTACTCTTAACTTTATATGTCATAAATATTAGCTTAAAATAAAATGACGTATCTTAAGTTTTTAATATTATTTATAATGAATTTCGTAATTTTGGCGCCTGACCGCTTTTATTATTTTTGTAAATTTTATTATGTTTAATAAACTTTGTCATTTACCGACATGTGCCTTTTCCTGTGGAATGGGAGTGAAAGTCTAATCTGCCGTCCTGGCGCCCTGGACATACCCGTTTCTCCACTATAGCCAGCCCTACTGCAACAGGCAGCGTTAGGAGGCTAATGTGGAACCTTTGCTCCACATAAAAATTGCAAAGGTCGCGCTCGAGAATAACAGAAATTAAGCTCAGAGCTAAAGTGACGCTTCCACTTGCCTATGCGCTAGGCAAATGAAAGAAAACACGTCACAAGGGTTCTTCCTCTAGCTAATGCTAATTATCTGTCTATATTTCAAGACAGTCATACTTTTCTTTCTTAAGATATAGTGCTAACAAAAAAAAAAACGAGAAAGGCAGACATACATACAGACAGACAGACAAAGAGATGGGCAGACAGAGGATATTTTGAAATTTTTTCAGAATTCCATCACCAGAGATATGCAATTTTTTCTCTACGGGCAATATTACTGGTTTTAAAAATGTGCCGAGCAAAAGGGACACACTTCACATTTTGCGAAGAGTGTAATTATGCCCATAGGTTATATGATATGTATTATGACGAAAAATTAGATTTTTATATAAATTTCATAGAAACCAGAAATCGGCCATATCAGATTTCGTATAATTGGAAACTTTACCAAATTTTAAAATAACCCATTGGTTCATTCAAAAGTCATAAGAGCTTACCTGTGAGCTGGTTACCCGTTATAGCAATTTTATATTAAATGGTAATACCCGAAAATGTTATGCGAATATTTTGCATCACCATAAAGTGGGGGTCGCAATGAGGGTGCAAAATGTCATAAATAGAATCTGAGGCCTTTGTTTTTAGTATATACACCAAGTCACAAGTTTCTGGATTTACTAGCTTGCTTTACTTATTTACTTATATTTCCCTATTTCACCTCCAACCCTTCAACGGGATCATGTCATAATTTAATCCACTTCTTAATCTTGTTATAATACATATGTGTATAAAATTTTAAATCAATGTCTTAAACCGATCCAGAGGTGCCCACAAGGAAAGTTAGACAAACCGACCGACCCACAGACAGAACATTTTTCTCGTTAAAATATAAAATCACGGTTTCATGGCATTCTAAACCTATTTCAATAAAAAAACCAAACTAATTTTTTTACGATTACTTTACTAACTGAATCTAGAAGTAAAACTATAATACGTTGAATTATCTGCAATTGGAGAAAGTATGACCTTCTAAAGTATGGCTCTTCTAAATTTAATAAACTCAGTTTTCTTAAACTGGAAAATACATTTAATTACTACATATTCGTTTTATACGTCGTATTATGTTGACTTCTACCGCTTCCTAACTCAAAAAAGAAAACGATTGTTTACAGAAACCAAATCCAAAATCGTAACATAAAATCGACATTTACCTTAGGCATGCCTGAATAATCTCCTGCGGTATTCTAATTTCAGTGCAATCTGTTCTTGTAATAATATTGATAATACGCTTGTGTCTTAATACAGGGTGTCTGTTGCATACGCACAAATATTTTGGGCCAAGAGAAGTAAAAAAAAAATCCCTTATCTAACTGAAACAACTATCAACAGAAGACGAACGAGACAAGGAAATTGCGCTCACTTGTCCTGACATTGATGCGGGTTTTGCAATGTTGCCACCGCCTCATTTAAAAATAATAAATCAGGTTTACTTTTACCTTGTTTAGTCAGTTTTAAATTGAAAACACTAACTGAAACTTATGTTTAATTTACATTTTACATAAACATCACTTGAAGAAAACGGTTCCATCATTTTTAATTTCTAATTACTCAAGAATCTCCCCAGAACTGTAATCTACGAAGCAATGGTTTCCGCTGCAGTGCGTCAATATGGACAAGTTTCTGTCTAACTGCAAAACATTTATTTTCATTTTGAGAGTAAACTTGACTAATTTTTCATTATCATGTAAATTTGTTTCGCCGCTGTCGGTAATTAAATTAACAGCTGTGAATTTAATTTCAATAATACTTAATTCACCATCTCATTCATCGCACCCAGTTGTGCTAGTTTTCATTGCAAATTTACCTATTTGCAACGAAAACTAGTCAAACCAAATACATTGAGAACACTGAATGATTAATAAGGAATAGTATTTATATAATAACGTATGGCCGAAAAAAGTCATGAAAAGATTTTTTTGAGTTACCGACGCCGACAAAAGCGGAATTTTTATGTAAAGCAGTTAGCAGCATTCATAGAGGTCGGGTGGCCCTTACCTGTTTTTGAAGTTTTTTATTTCCTATAGATGTAATAAACATAATAAAGTCGGAGATCTAGGTCGCAGAACACTGTGAACCTGGTCTAATGTGGCCAGTGTGATTGACTTAGTATTATAAGTATTGCTACCTGAATATATCGTATTTTTGTAAAATATTTAATTTAAGGTAGTTATATCGCAATTCAGGTAATTCTAGAAAGTCATGAAACTTACTGCAAATTTAATTGGCATATCAACAAACATTGTGTTATAATTTGAACTACATTTACCGTTCCGTTTCCAAGATTCATTCGCTCAAAGCTCGCAGTTTCTATCGACATTTAACATTGCATTTATGGACGCCATGCCAAATAAATTGATGTCCTGACACTATTTTTCCTCTTATGACTGATCGGTATTCGAGAATGATCTCAAAAATGAGGCAAGTTGAAATTAATTTGTTCAAAGTTCGCAGTTTGTATTAACAATTAACGTTGCATTTATGGACGTCATGCGAAATAAAAGGATGTCGTGACACTATTTTCCTTTCTACGACTGATCTTTATTTAAGAATGATCTCAAAAACGAGGCAAATTTAAATTAATTCCTGACGAAGCTCGTGTATAAATATCGAGATGATTCACGGTAAAATAACATAATGGCAGCTACCTGAAAGTTATTGAAATTATTGAATGATGAGCATGAGTAGTAGACGTGGCAACGTCGCATTATTTCTAATACTTGGCGCGGATATTCGAAAACACTGCGTTTATTGTAAATGCAGTATCATAAAAGAAAGACTTACATACTTTCATTCCGATTTTTTTTGTTGTATGTATAATAATACATTTTTCCATTAATTTATTAAAAGAGGTAAAAATGTATTGACATTAGTGACGAGTTGATCAGCTAGCGTCAGAAATTATATGCGGCGTTGCAAAATCTCTCCCAACTCTCTTTCTCTGTCTCTCGCATCTCAAGTTTATCGAATCTCTAACAGATGTCACACCTCTCGCGATATATCTACTTTTTTGAAAATTATTCGTAGGTATATCTACACCAATACACCCTGTATATACTACTTTAAGAAACACATGAATATGACTTGGATATGTACATTAAATAAATCTTTAAATTTTTTTGGCTGGCGGGTCATTCGTGTAAATAAAGTTAATTTCACGCATGCATAAAAAGGCAAAAATTTACGATTTTTATGAATACATTTTTTATATCAAGTAATTTTTTTTTCCATAAGAGTCATGAGGGCTGGTAATAGAATGCGTCTTATTAAATAACCGAATTTTCAATATCAAGTTAAATTAATATGCACTACATTTGCTTCGGAACGGCACTGTAAAAACGTTGCCTCCTAAAAAGGGAAAGTGGTTTACATATTATATATCACTTTGAAATTTAAATCATTTCACAGACTACCGTGGCATATATCGAACACACACCACAATTCAAATTTAAATTCAAATAGTAATATTATACAAATCACACTACTGCTGTGTTGTGCAATACAGAAGATCACTTTACACCTTCATATTTTATTGACGAGACCCATAAACGTGACACTTTATGTCACATCTTTATTCCCTGTCAGCCCCTTTAAAATCAATGATACATTATTTATATTTTACGACTCTGATAAATTTAAAAAATAATAAACTTATTATGGAGTATTTATTAAAATAATAATAATAAAAAAATAACTTTTCTTTCAACTAATTTCTGTCAAACCTCTAACCATAATAAAAATCTAATAGTACAGGAGCCAGCGTGTAACTACCTAACATTTGTGTAAGTTAGAGATATAATCAATCCTTTGCCTTACAGAATGCCACACAAGAAAAAAGTGACATTCGGCTAAGTGGAGCAATGCTAAGGTGGGCGAATTTCAGACTCGAGTCCTGGCCAGAATTATTATATCCACATTCGCGTAGTCGATTAGAAGTACAGCAATCGCAAAAAAAAAATCAAATTTTTATTTCTTGAAATAGGTTTGGAATATCATGGAAGGTCGAAATCTTAAATTTGAGCGAAAACTAAGGCCTCAGATTTCTTTATAATATTTTCAAACTACCCACCACCCCTACTCCATTATTAAAGGGGTTGATAAAATAAAATTGAGATATTCACTTGAAATTTGGTATCTGTATGTATTATAATGACATCTGAAACTAAATTCTCTTTTGAGATGATTCAGTTGAAGGGTTGGGGTTAAATAGGCGAAAATAAGAAAGGTAAGCTAGTAAGACAACAGAAATGTGGGATTTGGTGTATACGCTCCAAGGCCACAGATTTATTTCTAATATTTTTCAACCCCTCCACGAAAAAACGAATTTATTTGTTTTCTGTGAAATAATTAATAGTAATAGTAAGTGTAATTTGTCATATTTTCTTGGTGATTGTGTACTTCTGCTTTAACCGAAGTGAACCCAAATAAAATTATTATTTTCATTATCAAAGGGTAAAATTCGTTTTTAATCTAAAATAATATGTACAGAGTTCTTCAGGTATTCGGTCATTATTTTCTAGGGATGATTCTACATCAAATCATTTGAAAAAGTTCATAATAACCTGGATCAGGAAATTCCTCCTAAGGGCGCTGCGGGCTGAAGGGGCAACCAAAATTGACATTTTATTTAGTACCTCAGGAACCCTTTGATCTACAGTTACTAGTTCTTGCACGTGATTCGATATTAAAAAGTCATTATCTGATGTTATCCACCAAGGGTGCACAGAATTAGAAAGGGGGGGATTTACATCTCTTTCCATATTTTTTAATATGAATTTTCTGCCATTGTCTCATGGGAATATGATTCCTTGGCTATGAATATACAAGAAAGGTTATCTTGTTACCGATTTCGAGAAATATGAACTTTGTGGAATTTTTCCAGTCTTCTTGCGTAAAGAATTTAAATGGCGCCCATTTTTAACATCTAATTTAATTTGTCCCAAAACCTGTTAAGTCCTTTAATTTGGTAATAATTTGTTATTTTTTCTTATTTTATTCAAGAGAGTAATAAATGCAATTTCGCTAATTTTGGGTGCCCCCTTCAGAGATCCGCAGCGAGGGATTTCCGGACACTTTTTCATATTTTTTATGTAGAATCACACCTATAAATTATTGGCAGGATACCTGAAACACCCTGTATAATTTAGTTCAACTAATGATTCAGCAGATTCTTTAGAATTCATTAGTCTAGCTAAAACAGTTTTCGAGAAAAACTAGTTTAGAAAATAGTCTAGACAGCGCATGTTTTGTCAATTATCTCTCAAGGCCCAACGGAGGTCAGAGGTTGAAACTTTGCCAATCGCGTTCTTATGACTTGCCAATATTATACGTAAATTATTTCAAAGATAGCTTTCACTACTTCCACATCCAGTTTTATCTTTCAAGTCTCTTTAAAGGCAAACTTCTTGACCATATTTGCGTCTTAGTATGCGAAAATAATTGGTCATAGAATTTTAATAATATTCGGGGTAGATGTCATAAACAAAAATTACAGAAGTTGCAATTCAGCAAGCTTAGTTAAGACATTGAAAATGAACTTGGCTAACTTTCAAGCCTGACATGATATTTACAAAATGTGCAAAATGTACAGGGGATAGAAATAAAAAAAAGTTTCAAGAATTTTCGAACTTATTGAGCTGCGGATGAGAAATTTAAATAGTTACATGACTCGGAATAATTATAATAAGGCTTAACATTAATATGTCACAAGAAAATGGGTTCTGTAAAAATGCGAGAATAGGAATCTAGATATAAAAATGTATCAAATATACAAATTTTACAAAAACAATGCTAGTCGTCGGTCGTCAAGAATATGAACTTAGGTATTAACTACAAAATCGACGCTGGGCGCCGGTCGGCGTCGAGATGTAAAAATGCTAGAACGTGAATTGAGGTATCAAAATTGATCAAATACACAAGTTTTATAAAATCGAGGCTAGGCGTCGAGACGAACAATATAGAAGAATATGTATCTAGGTATCAAGGTTTATCAAATTCGGAAGTTTTAAAAAACTACGATAGGCGTAGAGATGTAAAAATGTGAGAACGTGAATTTATATATCCAAATTCATCTATTACACAAGTTTTACAAAAACGACGTTAGGCGTCGATCGGCGCCGAGACGTAAAACCGCAAGAATATGAATCCAGGTATCAAAATTTATCGAATATACTAATTTTACAAAAACGACGCCAGGCGCCCGTCGGCGTCGGTCGGCGTCGACACGTACAAATGTAATTAAATGAATTTAGATATCTAAATTAATCAAATACAAGTTTTGCAGAAACGTCGCAAGGCGTCGCTCGGAGTCGAGACGTAAAAATGCAAGAATATGAATCTAGGAATAAAAATTTATCAAATACACGAGTTTTACAAAATCGACGCTAGGCGAATTCAAAATCAAATTTGAATCTTTCAAAGCCTATGCAATGTAACAGCATCGAACACTATCGTGTCCAAGAAAACAGCCGAATTTCCAAGCGTTACAGTTCTTCGATCTGTTAAACGTTTTCAATGTTAAATATTTACCCCTATTTAATCCCCAATCCTCCAACGAAACAATCCCAAGATATGATCTAGTTCCTGATGTCATTATAATATATGCGTTATACAAAATTTCAAGTGAATGTCTCAATTTTATTTTATCAACCCTTTAAAAATGGAGCGGGGGGGTGATGGGAGGATGAAAAATTCAAAAAAATTTTAAGGCCTTCTAGTTGATACACCAAATTTCAAGTTTCTGTACTCTTACCAGATTGCTTTATTTATTTTCCCCTATTTACTCCTCTTTACCCCCCAACCCTTTACCGGATATGTTAAGAAAATCCAGTTCCAGATCTCGTTATAATATATACGTGTACAAAATTTTAACTCAATATCTTAAACCGTTCCGGAGAAAACATGTAGACAAAAGAAAGTTACAGACAGGCCATCAGAACGACAGATAGAAAATTTTGGTTCGGCTTAAATTTAAAATCTCAACGTTTCACGACATTCTAAAGCTATTTCAAGAAAAATAGTTTTTCATTTTTTTTTACGATTACTATACTTGCAATCCACTACGTAGATGTGGAGGTAATTGTGTTGTAACAAAGACTATTGTTTCAAAATCTGTATATCTTGTAAAACTTAATTGCTCTCAGTGGTCTTGTTCTCGTAATTTAGTGGCTTACCAAAGTTGAAAACTCGATTTCAAGTAAAACCTACTGTGTAAATAAACTTGATTCCATTGTTTCTAAGCAGTAGTTTGAAGGAAAAAAACAACCAAACTTTTCAGTGGTAAAGTTTATTCTCAATCCGCTTTACGAAATAAACTTTACGCCATATCGGAGTGTCAACACTGAAATAGCAAAAATCATTAGTAAGTTACCACCAAGTCATATATTATTTAAATATAAACAATAAAAGTGTCATACGTTTTTAAAATTAATCATAATATATTATTTATGTAGGACGTATATAATAATATGTTAATTCTTGTAGATAGATATAATCATATCTCATTTTTTAAAATTGGTGAAGCCGTTTAGGCTTTACATACCCAAATATAATACAGTTCGTGTTACGTAGGTTTTCATAAGAAGTTACATTATTTCACCATTATTGGTTTCAACAGTTATGCACTCGGGGCACTTCTATTGGATTCGCCATTTTCAATATATAATTTCAATCATATTCAGTATCAGCTACACGCAAAATATCTGTATATCAATTTTAACACAATTTTATGCATGGCACCGGCATCTTTGTTATATTATTTAATAGTCTCGAATAAGAAAAGACGTTATCCAATTTTTGCTTACCTTATACTAATCTATTGCTGAGTAATACTCAGCAGATTTTAGTACATTTCCATAGGAATCGCTTATCCTAGGAAAATCAACACACAAATATGAAAACAATATACAGATCAAATTGAGAAGCACCTTTTAAAAAAATTGAAGTAGAATATGATTTAAGTATTTCTAACAAGAGCTTGAAAATCAATTGAATATAAACATTGTAGAAGTGTGCTGAAAGTGATATTACTCTGTTTATATGGGATTCATACAGTTTTACTTCTACATTCATGTAGTGGATTGGAAGTATCGTAATCGTAATAATTTTTTTTTTAATGAAATTGGTTTAGAATGCCATGAAACGTCGAGATTTTAAATTTGGGGGAAAATTATCTCTGTCTGTCGGTCGGTCGCTTGGTCTGTCTGTCGGTCTATAACTGTTTTGTGCACACGTTCTCTGTAACAGTATAGATGTTGACATGTAATTTTGTACACGTATGGTATTATGACGAAATCTGGAACCTTGAAATAGTTGACTATGCAAAGAACTTAGGTGTTATTATGGACAGTGGTCTCCGATTTGAAAAACAGGTAAATAAACTTACGCAAAAAGCATATAATTCTATTAAACTAATCTATGGGAATAGGCACTATTTATCTCAAAAAGTCAAAGAGATGTTATTTGAAAGCCTTGTTTTGTTTTTGTTAGATTTTGCTGACTGCCTGTATGATCCTAATTTAATAGACCAAGAGCTAGCGACACTCAAACCGTGCTGATTCCATTGTGAACAAAAAAATTATAGAATGTAGTACTAACATTGTATAATATGAAATCGCATGCCTGCCTGCTCGGATCGGTTGCGTTTATTAAAAAAAAAAAATTGTTGCGTTTTCAAAACGTATTAATGGTCTCATCGCAATGTGGATAAAATTTTTGGTACAGCTGCTAAACACACTACTAAATACGAATTCATGTGCCTGCCAGCCGGAATCGGTTGCGAAATCCCGCCTGCCAATTAATAGCCACTCCCAAAAACTGCATAATTTGCCTCATCGCAATGTGCACGAAAAAATTTCACGAGATAGTTTAAAGCATTCAAAATTCATTTTCGAGTGCCTGTCTTGTCGATCATGTTGTTTTAAGTGCCTGCCAGCCCATGGAAAGTCGCGCGCTCAGTGTCGTTGAAAGTTGATCGGGGTCATTTCAATGTGCACCAAAATTTAAGAAAAGCTAGAAATTAATTTAGATGCGATTTAAAGCGTTTGCCTCTCCGAATATAATGCACAATGTCGCCTTCCAGCTCTCCAAGGCCGCACGATCTCGCTCAGCCCCGGTGACATATTCTTCAATGTTATATTATTTTGTTAATATTTTAAATGTATAATACATGTTGAAATGAAAAATAGGGTATTTTGCAAGGGAAAAAAAGAACTTCTCTTATGGCGTACTTCAGTGCATAAAAAGTAATGGGTGCTTTTACCCTTAAAAAAATATTATTTACAAACTTGCATCTTCATCAATTTTTGAGATACTACAAGAGAAAATACGTTTCCATTTTACAAGTGTTTATTTCTACAAGAAAAATTTATTAAAAATTCATTTGCTCAAGTATTCCTCATCAGATTCTCGCTACAATCAGTTTCTACCCCATCGCTGTCATTCTCATTTTCTTCAATGCTTGCAACGTTTTCCGGCTGATCCGTTTCTTCTGTAAAATGAATGGTTTATTAATATTACTTAACAGTAGCGAATGCGGAAAATTCAATCAAAGCCTTTTTAAAATGTATGCTCTTCAAATCTTTTGCAAAATCGGTGTAGTGCTTTTGCTCAGAACCTGAGATTCGGAATTAGCGATCTTCTGTATTATCTCGAAGCAAATGCTCATTGTCTTTGATGGACGGACTGAAGTAAGAGTCGAACATTACCGCTATTTCTTTCGCATTGTGATTCAGAAAAACATTTAGGCATTTGCTGGCGATTTTCCAATACTGAACAGGAATTTCCTTGATTGCATGGAGAGCAAAAACAATCATCAAAGACCACGAGATGGACATTACTTGGCTCACAACTTTCAATTTGTAATTCCAATGACTTTATAAGCGCAGACTTGTTGGCTTTATGTATTTCTTTCAAAGTTGAAAATGAACTAAACAGTCACTTACCAGGTAAACCATAAATAATTATTGCATAAATACGTATTATCTGGTAAGTGACTGTTTAGTTCATTTTCAACTTTGAAAGAAGTAGCACTGAAGAAGTATCCTTGTGTAGGATACAGAAACACGTGTCTGTGAAAGTTTTTAAAGTTTTTGGTAAGTGTTTTTGTCTTTGGTTGTTTTTGGTTTTGTTGAACAGGATAATTTAAAATTAAAACTAACATTATTGTGACAGTTATCTGTACGTAATGTGCATATTTCTTTCTTATAATTCAATGTTGTTCGTGGCATGTAGCCAGCAAAGTATTTTGTTTAGAAGGATATATGTTTTTGTACTTATCTATGATGAGTCTTTAGTAAGAGTTTGAAATAATTACGAGTATTTTTGCTAGTAATATATTCATTTCCTCAATTCTATTTTAGATTACTCTTACATTGTAGGGAATTTGCATTTGCACAAATATAGCCTATATGGTTTCCTGTAAAGAAACTGGGATGGAAAATTTGGATGTGGAATTAGCGATTCCGTAGGCAGTGGTTCTTGAATTATATTCAATTTACGTTTACAAAAGTAAGTACAGCGTCTCCACGTAAAAAAATACATTTTTCCTTAAATTATAAAATAGTCACATATTAAATGGGAGAAGTGCCATTGCCAAACTAAATAATGTTTATAATTAACATAGTTTGGAATGAAAATGGTTAGAACATTTTCAATTTTATCTTTATATAGCTATATGTCGATGATAATGATGAGGACACCCATCACTAACGTTTAATATTTTATTATTTGATCTTATTTTTTAACACAACATACAAGGTGCCCCAATATTTCCTCATTTCTCTAGTAATTTTACATGCGAGAATACCAATAAAACTTCCTATAACCATGTGTCCAGAAATGCTTTCAAGTGAGCTAGAGCTCTCTGAGGATGGTCCCTACATAGAGGTTTTAACTAATTATCTCAGAAAGAATTTGTCGCTACTTTTTGAACCTTGATTCCCAATTTTATGATGTTATGGATTATTTTGGTATGGTGCAAACTAAAACTAAATATCCATGCGGAGAAACGAGAATAATATAAAATTGCGAACTAAGTTTCAAAATGTTGTGTCAAATTATTTTTCAGATAATCAGTTACAACCACGGTTACACCTATAGAGAAATGCAAGTATATTGGTACATCCTATTCAAATACAGTAAAATCCAAGTTTTTATTATTGTTTATCATGAACTTTAAAAAATGTATTAAAATACATGATTTTAAAAATTACTCATGAAACAAAAGAATGAAAGGATTGTGTGGCCTTAAGTGAGCCTCCCCTTAAGGCCACATATTGTGGCACATGAGGCACGATAGTACAAAAAGAGTACTGGATGCTGTACCATCCTATCTTTGTTTGTCTTGTATTTCATATAGCAACAAAAACATTATTTATGCCACACTACGCTAATGGGGAACAATGACTCCGAAACACATATCCATAGCTCGATTCTTGCTTCTTACTGGGGGTATAGTGCTATTTTTTTGCTATTAACAAGAAATGCCATTTGATCCATATTGTCTTATGCGTTTTTAAATCGAAGCCTTTACCCTTGAATACTTTCCGTTTTCCCTATATACTAGCAAAAAACAAAACATTATCTTCTAAGCTAATTAATACAAGTTTTGGTAAATTTATAATTTATAAGACGTACTAAATATTTTATAGATCGGTTACTAAATGGAAACAAGTTTAAAATATGTACGAATAAAAAAATAGGAAACTAACTTAATTTAGTTAGAAACACAAATTCTTTCGTAAAACTTTGCTAATAAATTGACATTTTGCATTAAAAATACATGGACAGGCAAGTAAAATTACTTAACGAATAGAAGTATACCAATTAATGCAGAAAAAACTAATTATAGTAAGATTATTTAAATGTATTTAATAGTTTAAGTACTATGAGATTTTAAATTCTTATTTAGAAAAATGAAAAGTCTTCAATATTATTGGAAAATTATACAAATATATATTTTCTGCTGATATAGCATTATAATATATTAGCCTAATATTAGGAACATAATAAGTTCAATTTCTATACCTTATACTATTCACATAAACTTTTATGCTAACAATAAAATTCAGAGACCTATTTAATACCCTCATTTTATTAGGACAAAATATTAAATTTTCCAGCGTCATGTATTCAGAGCTATTCTGCTGCATCTGAAACCTCTTCCTGAAGTGATATATCACCAATTTACATAAATTTCTTGAAATATTTTAGTAACGTAAAGCGTCAGGGAAGGTTATTGCTGCAAATTTTATCACGTGTAAATTCAAATTTTATTATAGTTATTTGATTAATTTAAGTAGATATCAACCTCTTGAAGGATCTACTATAAAACTACTTTACCATTCTTCTATGCAGTGCAATAAAATTAGCATTTGACTATAATAAATTTAATAACAAGCTTAATTATTGTGTGGCCCTTTATATCTATATTTTAAACCGAACCTCGAAGTCCCCTTTGATAGCACCCCGCAAACTTTTTTATAGGGGTAAGGGTAAAATGGGGTAACATATAGTTTGTCGCCATTATCTTGGAAATTATAAACTATTATAGAAAAAAATTATTATCAAAATTGTAACTCGTAAAATGCCATAAACTTTTTTTCGTTGACTCGACCGTTTCAAAGATATAGGCTGAAACACGTCTGATGAAGAATGTATACTTCACTGTAGTATTATATGTGTAAAAACGTTGCACTATAAATAATCCTACTGTCCAAACATGTTTTAAAAGTATTTAATATTGTGTTTGGTGTTATACTACTTTTTGTGGTCTGCTGACGTACGACCCTGACAATTAACTACACGCAACACACAGAAACGGTCGTGTGTTATGTGTCTGTATCGTTTTAGATGATTTGAGTAGTAGAACGAGAACTGAAACTGAGCTATACTCATCCAAGTGTTGACCTGCCCTATTTTAGACTGGAAAAGCGAGGTAGTTAAGTTGCTACATAATCGCAAGGACTTATACTTGAAGGAATTAGTAAAAAAAAATACTAAAAGTGATGTAATCAGCAAGTTTAATTTTTTAGTTTTCTATTATTTTATAAATGCAAGTTAGTCAAAAACCGGAAAAATTAGCAAAACCGAACTATTGGGGTATAGCTACAATGAAAGTACATCAAATTTTTTTACTAATAATTCAATACGTGAAGACCTTTACAAGTATTGATGCTGTAAATAGATATTCAATTTCCAAACGAAACTTTTCATTTTTACGGCTACAATTGGCCATTTCTTAAATAAATTAAAACTTTTGTAATTTAATGACAAATGGTAGTAACGTAAACTTGTTTCTAAGGTGTAGGTTGTTTTATGTATTTTTCTAAAAACCCCTATCAGAACAGTGAGCTTTATCACAACTCTATAGATTATGAAATTCTAAGATATTTCATACAACACAAGTTCTGAAAACTATACTGGCGGTTGGCAAACGACTTTCCATCGTTTTACATTGGCCGCAGTCTAATGCAGTCGCATTTATGCTGGATTAACAACCAACACCATAGCAACCATTCCATGATCTTCCCCATTATAATTATTGCAAATATAAAAACTAATATGTCAAGTCAACGTCAAATTTAAAAAAATATCTTTGAAATTAAATATTTGTTATTTGTTATTTCGGTCTTTGTAACTCGGCGTATCGGTCAAAAGGGCACTTTTCAATATTTCTCCATCATATAGTTACTTCCCTCGGCAAGAAGACAAAAGGAACTGCCTCGCTGCAAATATCGAGATGATCGGTTTTTAAAATGTTCAAACCTCGATTTGAACCCTCTAGGACAGGTAAAAATTTCCGTCGCCCTGAATTTTTCTTCTGAACTCTCCCAGAACTGATGCGAAATGCTGGAATTATCTTCGCTAAAGTAACTCGCAAATATTGGTAGCGGGCTGTCATACTATTATCCCAGAAGAAATTAAACTTCACTTTTTCATAAATACCGTGTTTGATTCTTTTCCTCTCAAGTTCCTATATTTCTGTTTCCATTTTAAATTGAAAACCAAAGCTACCTTTTATTTATTTATAAGCATTTATTTATTTATTTATTTCGAATTTGCATTACATAGGTCTACAATTTTTTTTTCTGATTGGGGATCTAACCTATGATATCCTATGTATTTTGATGCGCTGAATTCGATAAGAACAACAAAGAACAATCTGACGACACGTTCTAGTTCTACAACCTCTCAGTGGTCTCTCTGAGGGATGGGAGGAGAGAGAAATATTCGAATACAAGCACTGTCACCAGAAAATATGTGTGGGGGTTTTTGAGGCCCCTGAATACGAATTTGGGGTTAGAGCTTATTGATGACAACTTGACTGCTATCAAAATTCTGTCAAAATTCTCAAAATTATTGAAAATCCGATAAATCTTCGGGTACGTCGAGCATGAATCAGGATGGCATTGGATTATTGCATCATGACAGCTGCCAATTAGCTGCCAATACCCGTGACAGCCTTCGGAACCCAGGGCAAAGTACAGATCCTCTAGTATTCGAGAAAGCTGAGCACAAATCCCAGGTCCCAAGTGAATTCAAGATCTCTGAACACTAACCAGGCTTTAGGATTACGTAGTGACGCGATGTCAGCTGTCAAAAGCTGTGGAAGCATCGAGTCAGCAAGATACGGTCCCAACTTACATTTCGCCTTCGTGGAATACGATTCCGTAACTGATCCCGACATTATGATACCTATCAATTGGAAAAGAGGAGCTCTGAAGCCCTTGGGCGCTGTTGTGATGAACGGGATGCTTTGTTCTGGTCCCGGATCTCAACCTTTAAGACTGTACTCAGAAAGGCTACGATAACAATCTAATGCACGCTGTTACCCGAACTATCTCTAAGAAACCTGATTTCCTTAGGTTATTTTCTCGATTTACCAAAAATTGGTAGGTGATGGAGCTAATCGGACATCGGATTCTTGTTCAGCACGTCGAAATACATAGGAATTACTATGTTGGGTCCCCACTTTCTTTGAAATCTGAAAGCTTTCTGGTCTCTTGTACTGTTCCTCTAAAGCTGATGTAGACCAGAGTAAGACATTTTGGAATATCCAAAATGATGAAAATTGCTTAGTTTTGATAAGCCATATCTCAAAAACTATTTATTATTTAAGGTCTTGACCACTGAGATTTTTATGTGTGAGATTAAAATCTACAGCATGATAAAGATATAGAAAATTCCACCGAAACCCAATTTTTTGCTTTACTTTTTCCAGGATCAGATTGTCCATTAAATAGGAAACATGTATAGTTCCCTTATTTTGTGAAAACTACATAGTTTTACATTTTTTAATATTAAAAGGTAAACGGTTATTTATAGAAAAATTAAATATGTTGTTAATATCATGTTGCATTAACATAGAATCATAGTTTTTTACTTCATCTGCAAAAAGTGAAAATTCGCAATTTTCTATCGAAGTACCAATGTCATCTATAAACAATAAAAATAATAGGGGACCCAAATGAGTCTCTTGAGAGATACCAGAGCTTGCAAAATTATTATTTAATTCACAATTATTGACTGAAGCTTTTTGGTCTTATCGGATTCAGCGTATCAACATACATGGGATAACATAGGTCAGATCCCCAGATCAAACATTTTTTTTTTGTAGACCTGTGTTATTTTTCAGATTGCTGCATTTCTGTTTTTTTGGCTAAAAGTGAAATTTTATTTATTGGTGCCTTTATCAAAGTAAAGTTGTTTTTGTATTTAAAAAAAAATTATATAATGTTTTCTTTTCAGATTGCTACGTTTCTGTTTTTTATTCACAGATACTGAAATACTTTTCTTTAGACGTTTGAAAACTAAAGGTAATATCTATTTGTTATTTAAAGGACATACATATGTACTTTGTATTTTATATGTACAGTGAAGAATAGTAAACATAAATGAAAATCTGGCACAAAAGATACCGTATATATGAAAAAATATGAAAAAAGTGAAACTAATTTCTTTTCTATTAAGAAAATGACATTTTAACTTGATAAACAAATTCTGGCATGAGTTCACACGAAAGTACGTAAAAAATATATCCTACGATCTTTTGTCAGTAAATAGCAAGCGTTTTAGTTTTTTTCGAAAATATTCAATTGTGGCCGTAGAAATGAAAATATTTTTTGAAAATTTAATCACGTATTAATAATATAAAAATACATAGTCTCTCCAATTCTTATAAAGGCCTGATGATTTTTATCCCACTTATTGCATGATTAGTAAAAGAAAATTAATTCGAGAGATTGAATTTTTTGAGGTTAGAATGTACTTTTAATATAATTGTACCACAGCAGTTCGATAGCCGATTCATTTACAAGTATTTCAGTTTTTATTTATTTTCCTACGACCAATAGAGCCGGAGATATTTAAAACATAGCGTAGGGATGCACTCGAAATGCATCAAATATTCACTTTTACGCGCTTTCTCGCGAAGCCGCAGCCCGATTTTGCATTTTTTTCCCCTCCACTATTAGAGAATTGTGCTGAGATTTTTTAAATGCCACAAGTTCACGAGAAACAACTACTGAAAATTCTTTCTGGCCTGATAATATTAATCTATAAAAACGACCAGAATAAATAAGGCAATACAGTTATCAAATCTATCGCCCCCAGTTCATGCATCACGACACAACATTTATTTAGAGTTTATTTGCAAGTCTAAAAATGGTGGATAATAACCTAAAACCAAGATACTGGGTGTGAAAGATTATGAACACCAATATGGGGCCGATTCATAGACCTTTGCCACCTGTTCCTGATTTAATACTCAATATAATTGTTTGCAACTGTACTAAAGGCTGCAGTGTGAACTTTAGTTGCAGAAAAATAGGTTTTCATTGCTCTGGGGTATGCGGGTACTCTCATGGATAATTTTGTCCAAATGTAAAACTTGGAGCGGCCGAAATCAATTTTAATGCTTATGGTGGTATAGATTCCATAGCTTTCTTAGTACAACAAATAGAAGAATCCTAAATAGAAGGAGGCAGCATTGAGGAGAACTTTGAAAAATTGATGAAACTGTAGCGAAAGTAGTGGAGCCTTCACAAGTTGAGGTTTTCAAAATCCTTTTAATATTAGCATTAACAACAATAGCACAAATATACTATTTAACTTGGATTAGATCTACTGGCGACATCTCATAAGAAAACCGTGCTTAGTACTCTACCTCTGAGGTGGTGTGGAAAGAAACACAGTTTTCCTCCGAACTACACACACTGCAATTCTGACACATTTTCCTCGAAAATGATTAGTTATACGGAAAAGGTCTGAGGACTTTTTTGAAGCAACTTTTACGACCTAGAATTTTGATAATATAAAATCATTTTCATTTTCGGATTCATCTAAGTGCGAGATTGGTTATGTCAGAATTCATCTCCGTCATGTATTGCACATCTCTGTGCAAGGTATGCTGATGTACCTTTAACAAAGTGGACTACATCTTTGTTCTTCACATATGAACATTCCATCAGTTATATGGGGAAATATGTAATTTGTGGTATTTTAGCTCTTTTACTGGCTTCGAGCTAGATTCTTGTCTCCCATATTTTTTGGCATATTCTGTGAGAGATTCTTACTCCATATTTACCAACTAACTGAAGCGCTTAAGACGCGATATTGTGGGCCCCATCTGTCTTGCCAGTTTTTAGTTTTTGTATGTCTGCGTTGGCTTCTAATTTCAATACTGAGAATCCTCGCGTAGTTCTGCTGCCAGTCATCTACCTCAAACTTTCGAAGAATTTTTCACAATATTGGCGCCACACACTTACGAAACACCCTCTGTCAACACACTCCTTTTATATAAAAGAAATATAAACCTCCCATAGCGGCGAAAACTTTAATTTTAGTTTCAAAAATATATTTCGGTTGCGATGGTGCATACAAAGAGCCAGTTTGTCACGTTTATCACATACTCGTATTTGCTGTATTTAGGAGCAATATATCACTGCGGCAATCGAAGCGTTGGTATTGTTGCATTATAGAAGCTCGCAGTAAATATTCCCAAGCATTTCAGCAATCCGATAGTAACCGTTATGCAACTCTACGTGCTATGCGACTGCAGATTAAGTGAAATCGGTCCAGGCATTTGTGGTCAAAATAAATTTAATCTTATATGCATACCAATATGAATTTTGCTTTAATTATTGTGTGAACAATGACTGCTAGAATCTTGAAACTGTAACGGAATATAGATCGAATTAGACAATTTATTTTTTCGTATAATTATTTAAATATATACATAGCTAAAAGGAGCCAGAATTCTTCAAGTATCAGAAGTAAAAACTCTTTTCATCGGATGGAGAAGGGGATAAGGTTGTAACGTTTCAGCATCCATAAGGAGTAACAAAACTTACATACTAAGAGGGCGTATACTGTAGGCAAAATTAGATACAACAAAATTAACTAAATGATGATAAAGAAGTAAAAAAATAAATGAAGCAAGGATGGGGAAGAAACAAAATCATGAATATTTTCGTTGACAGGGGTTAGATAAATGCGTGTTGCGAGGATTGCCTGAAAATAGGCAGAACGTTGATTGATTTTATAATCTAAATTTAAGATGGAAAACAGAAAATTATAAAACCAAGGCATGCCACTGTGCCCCTCTTACAAACAGCTTGCCTATAATAAATGGTATAATTTTCTGTATTAATGCATCTTTCAATATAAGTTTTATACTACACAGTTATCTTGTAGTTTTTACGTACCTGCTATATTTTTACAGCTACCGATAGAGAAAAGTACGTGAATTGGCCGCCATATTGAATTTCTTTGGGTTATTTTAAACATTTCAGATGGGCAACAGGCTGGAGGCAGTGATGTCAAATTAGCCAAGAAACTATTTGTTTGCCGAAACATCTCCAGATTTTTTGCCAAACGTCGCATATAATGTCGCTTCCCAGACAAGTGAATTTCTAGAATTATATTTCAGAGGATAGTTTGAACTTATTAAACTAAAATCTTTGAAACCTAAATTTCTTACTTTCATGCGGATTCTTTTAAGCTTATTTTTTATTTACATACTGCTACTGATTATCGTATACAATCGAAGGTATTGACATCTACATTACAATATTTTACCGACATTCCCTAGAATTTAATATGTAACTGATTTTTTATCATTTCTGCCGCTATTCATTGTTTTAGAGCTTCATGCTTTAAATTTTTCATGAAAAGGACGCACTGTTTTATTAGCTAGATGAGCTTGAACCGTCTATTGCAGAGAATTTATAACACTTAGTAAAATGTTTTGCTTACTTAGCAAATGCACATTCTAAATTAATTAATTGCAAGTCACTAACAGACTCAGTAATTTTATTATTTTCATTTTATAATGAAACTGACAAGTATAATCTGGGATTAATCGTGTATGAAATTTTATAAAATTTCCGTAGAGATTTGGTTTCTATTTAGTTACATTCTATCGACGACAGAAATCCAACTAGTGATAAATAAAAAATAGTGCACGACGAAGAAGTAAAGGAAAATGTCGTTCTCTAATATGTTAGTATACGTATCGAGTAATAGGTAAGTTAATTATTTTCCTGTTCAGTAAATATATAGCGACCGCTGTTGTCAACTTCCTAAATATAATAGCTGAAAATTAAAACAACACTGTCGGGCATAGTCACGAACTACAAGATCTAAAATCGATAATTGGGTAACAATCAATCGTTACTTGATAACAAAAATAATTTGGCAAAAATTGCTTTAAAATATCCAACTCTTGGTCATATTGTATATATTTACATACTGTCATATAACTGAGAATGGATAATGTTGAATATTATGCACCTGCTTCTCTTTTGCGACTACCAAGAAAAGAAAATAGCAAAAGACCATTCAAGTTCATTCAAATATTGATTGTTTGATTTGCCAGCGTAAGGTGGGCATTGCTGCCGATTTCTGGCACCCAGTCTGGCTGGAGGTTCGTTCCAACACACAGCCCGGTTGCCCAGCCAGTTATAACTATATCCTTCACTCGCTGTAACATATTCATGCCAAGACTGGGCGGCCCCACCCGACCACCCGACGGACGACCAAACCGCGTGCCGGAACTAAACCTTGGATGTTTTATATGCCACCGGATTGGCTTCATACGCTGGATTGACAAAGAACATGCTTGTTGTCAGCAGTGAGAGCCACATGACACATGGAGTAGGAATATAGGATGGGAAGTGTAGGTGTTTGTGAGATGCTTCTTTTAAGTTTCCATGCTTCTTTTTACTTTCCATCTGTCATCCTCGGATGGGAAGTGTATCCGCTTGCGAGATGCTTCTTTTAAGATTTCATCTGTCATCATCTCCTTATTTATTATTCTTCCAAGTTTCCTGTTTCTTCTGTTTCTGGATCTGGTACCGCCTTCTGCCAGCTTGCGTCCATAGGTATATGGTTCCATGTTTTTCAGAAATCTGCGTTTCAGCTCACCGCTTGTTTATATTAACCATTCCACAGGTAACCATCCACGGTGGAAGTGCAGAGAAGGGTTCTGTCTCGCAGTAAAAAGAGCTCTCTTCAGCGGGTTATGAAAAAGAGTCCCGAGAGAATATTTTATACACCCTGTATACCGGCTCGTTCCTGAAGTAATCACTTTCAGTTTTAATTTCTGTTTTCCAAATTCCGCATATTTTTCTAATTCATTACCTATGTTTAATACCTTTTCAATTTAAATAAAGAAATAAACTACACTCATAAACTAAAAAACTTACCTGTTTCATCCATAACTGCTAGCTTATCCCCCCTTCTTGGATTTGATTTCTTGCTCTTTACTTCATATGTCTGTCAGTTTGTTGTCACAGGAGTAATTTTTGAGTTTATGACATGACCCTCTTTGGTATCTAGCACGGGGTTCGGTTGGTCCGATTGCACGTGTGTACATTCTTTTAGAGTTATATTACCAGATATTGACACATATTCTTTATAGGATTTTGCAAACAGCAGGAAAAATAACTATCTATAACTAAAAAAAAACTCTGCGTAAAAATATTAATGAAATCTTTGCATTCCTTCGATAACCTGAATTCTGGTTATGCTAGCAAATTAAAATCCTAAAATGAATTTGTCTAATTTCTTCTTTGACAATTCTCATTCTGGCATCCACACAGTCTCCTACGGCCATGCTGATTAAACCAGTATCTACATTACCTCCTACGATCATCAAGATTTATTTAAAAATGAGAATGAAGGCCTAAAATGAATTTATTTATCGACCTTGTCTTAAAATTTTTTCTCTATCATTATGTTTTTTGGAAATGCTTAGCCTTTGAAACGTTTTTCGTCCTTACTCTGGAGCTCATCAGAATAACATAAAGCCACTCATAAAGATGTTTTATGCAAATCCAAGATAATAACTATGAATAAGTGAGAAATAATTATATTTGACATTAAGTGATAAAAAAACAACTTCACCTATTTATTAGCTAACTAGTATTGGAGCCTGTATACCCTATGCATGTTTAAAAATGAATTATTATTTGTTTGCTTATAATTGTATTGAAACATATTCTTTATAGGATTTTGCAAACCTGAATTCTGGTTATGCTAGCAAATTGAAATACTAAAATGAATTTGTCTAATTTCTTATTTGGCAATTTTCATTCTAACACTAGCATCCACACAGTCCCCTACGGTCATGCAGATTAAACTAGTATCTACATAACCCCCTACGATCATGAAGAGTCAGTTGAAAATGAGGACAAAAGCCTAAAATGAATCTATTCATCTAAATTTTTCACTATAATGGGTTACATTTTTATTAACTCTATCACTCTGTTTCTTGGAAATGCTTAGCCTTTGAAACGTTTTTCGTCCTTTTTTTTGAGCTCATCAGAAATACATAAAGCCACTCATAAAGATGTTTCATGCAAAACCAAGAAAATCTCTATGAACAAGTGTGAAATAATTATATTTCAAAGTCATTTTAGGATTTTAATTTGCTAGCATAACCAGAATTCAGGTTATCGCAAGAATGCAAAGATTTCATTAATATTTTTACACAAAGTTTTTCTTTTAGTTATAGATAGTTATGTTTCCTGCTGTTTGCAAAATCCTATAAAGAATATGTTTCAGTACAATTATAAGAAAACAAATAATAATTCATTTTTAAAAATATTACCAGATGCTTTATCCTTTTTTCAAATTCTTTATATACAATTTTAGTAACACTATAATCAAATTTCAAATATAAGCTATTTGAAGTAGCCGTACTTAATTTATATCAATTAATATATAATTGTCCTGAACTCGACCCACTTTGAACCAGATACGAACTCTGATTTTCTCGATTATTAATTCCTGAGCAGCTTCACAAATACTAATAGAGAAAGGTTTCAGTTCACAAATCAAGAAAGTATTCTGAACATAGAATACAAAACGTCGTATGAGAATAAGGATATTAAAATAATTAATGCGAAACACAATATCAAAATGACTTAATAAATGGTCAGTAACCAAGCCCAGCCGAAGCTGGAAATATATATCACTAAATTTAAGGTATTTAAACGACTTTAAAATATTGTTCAATAAGAGGAAGTTCTTAACTAAACCCGTACGTATGTCTTCATGTTCATTCATTAATAATTCTGAATTGTCTACCGTTTCTATGAAATCTTTTGGAAATTGCGGCGTATGGCGACGGTGCCAGGTTAGTTTGATCAAGCCCTATGTATTATAAAGTGACTAAAAATAATTTCCTTTTCTATTCGAGAATTTGGCGAATGCGATAGTGATAATTTCATGGGAATTGTATTGAAATTGGTAGCTCATACTAAATCTGCTGTGAAGATGACAAACTGAATAGTGCTGCCATTACCATAACTGCCTTTCAAAAAGCAGTGTCAAAAAATTATGAAGTAAAATTTCATCGTCGCACATCGCATGGTTAACTGAACAAACATATTAGCCAATCCTGTAACCCAAAGCGTAGGCCATCCGCATCTTCATCTTTGCCAGAAAATGCATAGCTAGCTTAAATTAACTACATTTTACGTCAATACTCCTATAATACCTAGAATCATATGCATGAAAAATTTCAGATTCTTTTATCTAGAAAATAAATGCTCGTCCCATGTATCGTAGACCGGCTAACGTGTTAGATCGTATTCTCTACTGACGATTAGTAATTATCTTATTACGTTCATGACTATTATTTTATTGTTTTGAACTATTTGTACCAAATTGTCAACCGCATTCTTTCTATGTTTGTGAACTATAAGTGTAAACAACAAATAATGCGTGTGATATGTGTAAAACCGTGTCTAATATATGTATTTATTTTCATTTGCTTATTTGCACAATTTATTTTTTTATGTAAGTCTGTCAGTGTTAATTATTAGTAGTAGCATTTTACTATTATTTTTTTTGTTATTGTTATATGAAACATTTCTACTAGTTTTACATAAGTATCCAATTAGTACAAGAATCTTTTTCTAATGTTTCTAATAGTGTTAGAATAGCCATTTACATTATGGAAATTGTATTTCTTCTTTCTAATAAAGACTATTTATTATTATTATATAATGTTTAAGGTACTTTGTGTATTTTCGCAGATTTACATAAGTTTGTGACTTATTTTACGTGTTACCACAGTTAACTGTTCCTATCTTCGTTTGTGTTCATACTATTAATTCATGTAGCAGTGATGTGACGTTTTATTTTCATCGCGATAACCAAGTTAATTTTCAATGTGTCAGAATTTTGTTTCGTGGCAAATTCTGTAACATCTTTATTCATCGACAATTAATTGTAATGGTTATATATTTTTTTCTTTCACACGCCAGATTTAAGGACTGATTTACCTCACATATTTTGTGTCTGCTTGCAATGTTACATAGAATGTAGAAATAGAACATAAAAATAATTATTTTAAGAACTGTTTACCAATATCTTCAATTTACAACTCATTTTTCTCAAAAGTGTCTATATGTATGCAAATGAAAATGCTATTTGTTTTAATAACTAAAATCAATTTGGTATTGAATAATTATTATTCGATTGCCTACGTAACCGATACTTCCGTTACTGGGCTAATTGAAAACACTTTGTAAATTAATTAACTGATTAAATAGAACATCTCAGGTATCACGACCCTCTTCATCCCAAAAGAGACCGTCTATGTGAAAGGGCTACACATTTAGATACAACAAGCAGTATCAAATCAAGTGGATATCTTAACTAGGTTATTAGATTTTTATATTCCTACTCACAAAGTCCTATTAAGGAATTTCTATTTTAAAATCAAGTTTAGAATTAACGAGAATCTGTCGCAACAATATAAGATTGAGACTGAGGATGACTCAAAGTTTCCTCAGTAATCTTAACATATCTAAATATTTTTTGTTTGACAACATTACTGCGTTGCCTGTATTAGAAAGTCTTAACCTTCCAAAATTGAACGAGTTTAAACTAACCAATTATGTAGTGACTATAAAAGATGATATTCCTTATTTAGTGTTAGGTATTAATGATTGCTAATTAAACATATAACTCGGTGCTATTATTAATGAAGATTAAAATGAAGATATATGTGTGAATTTTTATATGCGGTGAAATTTTGCAAGAAAACCACAACTTTAGAAAGCATTATGTAATCACAGAATTAAGAAGACATAAGGATATTAGGTGCCTACACATTTTTGTTTCTTAGACTATCGTAGAGCATTTGACAGTGGAAAGTGGGACAAAACCTCAGACATTATTATTGGATCTAGAAAGTCAACAGTCTAGAGACGTATGCTATCAATTTGGCGGGTAGCTCATCGAATAAACACCTCCACTCTCGAAGTGAAATGTTCTCCAAAACTACTGCCCAGCCTTGTGTTCTTTCAAGACGACATCAATAACAAGAAACCTTTGAAGTAACATTTTTCTCCATAATTTATCAAAGAGTTGTGCAAATAATGAAATAGATATGTTATGACTGTGTGGTTGGTAGACAATTAGGCGCTTATCCTGAAGTCCCGAATCCGACAGTGAAAAACTTAAATCTGTTGGCCATCTAGTTATTTGAAGGGTGAAAATACTTAGACCCTATGTTAATCTTCTCGATACATAACCTATTTTCATGTGTTTTAATGTTGTTTTGCCGTCTGATGCGTAGAAATGAATTTACAAATAAAACATGTTAAAATGCATTTGTGGATTTTGAGTCAGCTTTAATCAGCTCTATCTGAATTTTACTCAGCACAGATAGCTAAGATTATTACAGAGTTATCCATAGTTTAATAGAACAAAAGATAAAATTGACGTAGCCACACAAGAAAAACGGGCGCTGTGAAAAAGTAGATCGTCATTTCTCTACGTATATTGGCTGACGTGCGAAAATCGAATGTATTGTATAAATTGTTTGTTCTCGTTCAAGTTTTTCATAAATCGTGGAAAGTGTCGGTTTCTCGTCTATTATTATCTACGAAATATTTCGCGGTTTAAGAAAAATTGAGACGATATAAAGCATTTGGCCATCGGATTATTTTTCCAGCTCATCGCAATACATAGAAAAATGAAGGTCTGATTTCTGGTAAGATCGTATTATTTTTTTGGCTGTGTTGCTATTCTTACAAAGTTATGTTTTATAGTCCTGTAATAAAAATAATATAATACAGTATTTCTCTAATTTCAGAAATCTCAATAAAATTTGGACATATGAAGGCATTTATTTGGAAACTTTTTTTTCAGCAATCGTATAAGACCAGATACCTAGTAATACTTATTAGAATTATATTAAAATTATCGTAGTACATTTAAAATAAAGTTAAACCTTGCAAGCAAATTAGATGATGGCTCCGCTATGTCTTTACATGATTGTGCACGTGAATTTACAGAATCTTTCTCTGTATTCTGTTCGTTCTATCTTTCAAGATGGATATTTTTCTTCAAAATTGAAATTATCTAATGTACCTACAGCTTTATAGAGAAATAAATATTTCTAAAGCAATATGTTCATTATATGTCCACTACCTTCTTCCTCAAATGCTGTTCACCATATATGGGTTTAATGACAGTAGTAGGAAATGTAGATTCTAGATTCACCTCCCACCGCACTTCACACTTGCGTGGCTGGTGGTAGGCGTGGCTCAGATTATCAATTTCTCCTACATATTCTTATCATGGTTTATTAACTGAACAAACAATTTAAGATGTATATCTACTCCTGGTACAACCGAAATAACAGAATGATGGCAATATTTAAGTAAGGAGACAATCATGCATAATCGACAGAGGGGAATTGAAACTTTTACTTGATATTGATCACCAGTATTTCAAATCATATATTTCCTCATAGTATTATATACTGTTTGCAGTATATAATGTGTAGGAGAGGGTAATTAGATGGATCAGGACGAACAGAGCTTAACTATTCCATTAAGCAAACATTTCAGGTTTCTAGTGTGCGCATTTAACTAAGTATGATTTAAGTGGACAGATTTCCATTGCAACGCTTATGCTATAACTGAGGTGTATTTAAGTATGGCAATTAAATTTCCAGCTAAGTGTATAAAATGAAAATGTATGTTAAATATGAAGTATATATGATACTTAATGTCAACTCAGAGCAAGTTCGGATATGCTCGTTTGCTTATAACTGGTTCCTTGACATAATTTCTTAAACAAGGCATTATTTTCTAGATACAGTTGGGTGAAATATAAAGACTCGCATCAAACTATTATTGTAGTAATCATGCAGCTAGAAAATGAAATCTCAAATATTAATTTCCATGAAATATGTAGCTAAGTCCGTAATGGCTGAAGACTTACTAAATTTTAAGGGAGTCAAGGCAGCACAGGATTCTACACTCTACAGCGCATTTAATATCAATAACTTATGAAGCAGTGACATATGGTATACTAGCATGGGGAGGTGACACAATCAATTACCCAAAACAGTACATACATGGATAATTAAAATGATATATAACAAACCTCAATTATATCTTTCCGAAGAATTATTTGGGCATACAGAAGTTTATTCAAGTTCGTTGATTTGTCGATCAACTTTGATTAATCGATCAAAAAGAAATCGTTATATTGTAAAAAAATAAAACATAATTATTAAACCGAACCTAAACCTAAATAGTATTGTATTACAGTATCAACCTCTAAAAATGATGCTGTTTATTTTTATTCCTCATAATATATAATTGTATACATTTGCACATAAAAGACTTTAAGATTGTTCAAAATTGGATTTAAAAAATGGATTTGGGATAAACTTAGTAAACATATTTATCAATTAATTCCTGTAATCTGACTTAAAAGAAATTAAGGCAGGAGTGCCTCAAGGTAGTGTACTAGGTCCAGTACTTTACTTACTGTACACCAGTGACATTCCTAGGTTTGAATAAGATGCCATTGCAGATAATACTGCTATTATGGCACTTGGAAAAGATCACGAAGAAACTAACAGAAAATTACAAATATCTATAGACCAGATTAATGCCTGGAGCAAAAGATGGAGAATCAAGTTATATGAAGATACATCTGTCCACGTCAACTTTACCGATAAACAAGATCAACATATTTCTATTAGAATAAAGGATGCTCAGATACCCTATGTTAATTCGGCAAAGTATCTGGGCATGACGCTCGATGCTAGCTTTGGTGGAGAATCCATGTCAAAAAGAAACATGAAGTGCTAGGTATAAAATTTGTAGAAATGTATTGGCTGCTAGGAAGGAACTCCAAGTTGTCCATATATAATAAGAAGCTCCTTTACAAGCAGATATTGAAACCCGTTTGGACATATTGTGTCCAGCTTTGGGGCTGCGCCCGTAAAAGTAGTATTCAAGTTATTCAAGGTTTCCAAAATAAACTTAACGTGAAGACTGTTCACAAGACCATAGCTAAATAGCTCCAACACGCATAGCTCCGGCATGTTAACACCGAGACTATCCACCTCCTCGGCAACACCAATCTAGTGATAAGAAAATAAAGTTTTTTAGGTGGTTTAGTGATTGCGCTAGTTAAAAGTAGAGCATAGTGCGGTTTAGTGTTACATGCTAACCTTAGTGTTTATGTATCATTCTAAACTATTACACGTTACATTACATTGTTATATCTACCTCTTATAAACTATATTTTGATTTGAGAATTTCAATAACAGATCTTAGCTCTTCTGCTAAAAATACGCCTCTTCAATTTTGTAAATGCCAAATATTATTCATAGGTATATCTTAATCGGATTTTATTGCGCAGGCAACAACACATTTTCCACTTGTATGATATGCGGCTTGAGTTGCTAAGTTTAACAACTGTTCTGAAAAATATTCGAGTAGTGGTTGCACTATTTTCTTTTCGATAGTGTAACAAATCGAATGATCAGACATTAAAGTATACTCATGAGTAGGACCTTAGTATTTTTAAAGAGTCTTCAACCCAAAATTGCTTATTGATCTCCATGATCATATTGTAATACTTTTAAAGTATTACTGTTAACTTTCCCGCCAGGGATATTTATTTTAAATAATAAAAGAAAAGTTCATATAATGTGCATGGCTCTAGTTGACTTCTACTTGCTGTCTGACAGAATAATGCCATCTATCGCATTCGTCTGCTAGGCGTATAAACCCGCGGAATTTATTTCCCGTCAGCTCCTTGCTGATATTGTAGATGTATCTAGTATAGTTGGGCTGAGTGACACGACAAGGATTTTATATAATTTAGGCCGAAGTCGTGTCGCCGCTACGATATCTATAAACTCTACTCACAAGGGGGATTCAAGTTACCCTTCAGACTCCCCAAGACGAAAATAGACAAAGCTATAGTTACTGTGATTGCTACAGTCTGCTCTCTCCATCGAAATTTGGTGTCGAGCGGTACACTACTAATGAATATATCTTATAATTAGCACTTTCTCAAAAACACTTCTTAATAAGTAAGATCGTCGATGAATTCTATGACTATTCGCATATGTACAGCAACGTGAGTTCAGTATTCTGATATGTACAACAACGTCACCCAAAGGTGACCCGTAGTAAGTAGTTATCAAACTCACGCCACAGAATCGCACGTCGGTCGCCAATCTTATAATTAGTCGATCAATAAGAAATCAAATTCAAAATATATTTTCATTTATTGAAATACGTAATAAAATGTAAAAAATATAAATATTCAACACTTAACTAATATATATGAGGCAAACATCAGACACCAGTACCACTCGGCAAGCCGTTACCTTCGGTAGGATCGTAACGCATCCAGCGTCGAGAGAACTATGACAACCGACTGTACAAAAAGATTCAGACTCTCAGTTAGTTATGATTGTAAAATGTATGCGTAACTTTTTGAAAATTATTTACTTTTAATTTTGCACTGAAATTATCCAAATGCTTAAAATCCTTGTCAGGATGCTTAAAGAAGCTATCCATATGAGTTCGATGGTTTTCCTGCTTGCATAAATGTACTAACGGCATTGAACCCAAATATACTTTTTTTCCGTCGACTCGCCTTCGAGCGGCTACTATGGCGATGTCCACCTCAGCCTGGATTAAAGATATTTTGATTTCATCGGAATCGACTCTCCGACTTTGAAATTTTGACTAATTTTATGTACGTTCTTGTGGATTGGACAAGGATTATGCTCTCCCACTTTGGGGATAATTAAATGCCGATTTTGGTTTTCATTAGAAAAACCGTCCCATTAGTTTTCTCCTAAATTCTGACCTTCAAAATAGCTACTCGCTACATTCTGACTGAGGATTCCGCCCTGTTCACCACCAAATTCGTGGTACTTTAGAAAAATTTGTCGAGAGGAGCGAATTTCCGCCCTTTGCAATTCTATTTATTATACTTTCGAAAAACCAAATTCGTGGTACTTTCGAAAATTTAAATTCGTTGTACGTTCGAAAAATTTGTCGGACGGAGCGGTTTTCCGCCCCGTGCATCTTGAGAAATTTTGTCAGTTTTTTGAGTACTTTTGAAAATTTGAAGACGGAGCCCAAAGGCGTTTGACCGTCGTCCTTGAGATGAAATTTTTTTTTGTCATTTTTGGTGAATTAATTTTTTACGCAGATTTCGATGAAAGATGATGCCAAAGGTGGTTATAAATCCTTTTAATGTTTCAAATCTGATTTTTTCATGGTATTTTCGGTCTGAATTTAATTTCTTAGTATATGGGATATTTTTCAAAGGGATTGTATTTCTGGGTTCAATAACAATATCAGCGCGTCCTCTTTGCCTATTGCCATCTACTTTTCCCTGAACTGTCAATCGTTTTATATTGTTCTTCCTCCGATTAATGCGGTGAAAAATGAGGGGACTATTAAGAATGCGGTGCTTTGGAGGACGTATTTCTTGAAAAACCGAGCCGCTGGTGCGACGGTCTGTCCAGGTAATTGGTAACAAACGTATCCAGACCCACATCTAGAAAGCATCAGTACGTCGAATCAACCGATTTACTTCCCCACAATCACCCATCCATAGCGTAAATGTGGTTCCACTCGCTCGATCTACAATTATAATTTTCATTCTATTGTATTTATACTTATGCCGATATCAGATCTTATTGTTTGATGATCATCCCGGAAATATATGAGCTCACTCTCGTCTACTGCAACTTAGGTGCTATCATTTGCAAATCTTAAGTTGGAAATCTTAGCATCTTCTGTAGCTACTTTCTCTCCTAGTGTTCCAACACATGCTGCATCAACTTTTTACTGTAAATGTTAAAGGGTACTGGTAACATGATATAACAATCATTGGTACAAATGTTTCTTGAGAATATTTTTATTATACTTGCAATAAAATTAGTAGTGAAATTATTGCATTAAAAATTTGAAAAGTCACGTTAAGATTACTTCTGTCAAATAATTTAATTACATTTGTGATGTACTTCTGTTTACAAATTGTATACTTAACTTTGCGTACCTTTCATAAATAAATTATTAGTACTACTAATAATACCTATTGACTAATATTTAATGGACTTAAAAACACGCTGTAAGTCATGGAATTGTCATCAGGAGTTCTGAAAAATATACTATAAAATCTATTCTTCGGAATCTCATGTCATTGCGAAGTAGTTTCTTGAGTAGCATATTCTTGATACAGTCAGTCCTAAGAACATTTCAAATATTTGACAGACATGATATCGCTCACTTACTTCCTTCAAACTTTCAAATGTGATCATTACACCGTCTGGTATTTGGCTTAGTCCGGACCTCGTGTGCGACGTACTTTATCCAGTACTCGTCTTCGCTCGATAGCTAGTATTCCATGTACTATCGTTTAAAGTCATCTTCTTTCTTCTGCCCATGTAACGTATGCAGTTTTCCTGAAACCGATATCAAATATTAGAATCTGAGCTTCAAGTACTGTACCTAGGTTACTCTCTTAAATTGTGATTATAATAATTGCAATAACTAGCGTACTCGAAGGTATCTATTCTATGTTTATCTCAAAATTTAAGACAATATCAGACTTTTCAATTCTCAGGTAAGGATATCTATAGTTGTTTATCATAACGAAAGCTGAGGAGAGACATACTGAGGTTCTTTCACTTTTAATTTTAATATCCACACGATAATACTAAGTTGAAGAATTAGTATGAAAAAACTTTTTAAATATAATCTGTTATTTTATACACATAAATGTTGTGTTTCGTGCCTGCGGCCATTAATTTCTAGGGGTGATTCTATAAAGAAATCGGCAGCTACTGGAAGCGGCTGAAACCTCCCCAGCCAGTGGATCTTTGAAGCCGAAAAGAGCACAAAATTGTGTGCCATAACGGCACTAAACGTAATCTGATCTCAACCATACCCTTTTCAGATCTTTTGGAGCACTAAATAAACCCTCCCCTGCAAACTTATGCACTTATTTCTCACTTGTACCACATAACATTAATGTTATTGCTTATTAATTGCTGTTCTTTTCTTATGTTTCGGGACATAGGATTATACTGCACATATAATGATGCGAGTAGAATACTATACTTTGTAAAAGACTATTAAATATTTAATAGGTATTTACTTAATTCATTTTCAACTGATTTCTCCAATTTAAAAAAGATTTATACACCATCATATATAATTGTCTCGAATTTTCTGGCAACATGTTTAATGAGGCGATTTTTCCTTACCTCTGGCGGTGTAAAAGAAATCTCCTTTTCACTGTCAGTATCTATTTGTTTAATTGTATTACACTTTTTGAGTAATATGTAAAATTACTTTATAATAATTTTACATATTTACATACGTGCCTACAAACTGTATAATTCATCTCTTTTATTAGTCAAATTGTAATGTTGTTATTGGTTTGAAATGCCAAAATTTGCGCGATTTAAATGTTAATGTTATGTAAATAACAAAATTACGTTTCGACTAATAAAAGAGGTTAGTTTTGCAGTTTGTAGGTACGTAGGTACTTAGTTTCAAAAACAATGCTGAAGACTGCACAAAAAATGTAGCTCATAACTTTATCGAGCGTTACAGATTCTATTAATGAATTTGCTTATCTAATTTTATAAAAAACCACGATTATGCATTCGATAACACTGTATTTTGTAAACAGGGCGCGTGCATTGAATGACTAACATAACCTCAATTTTTTTATTTTTATGTTTTTGTAACTTTATACTCATTTTCAATGTTTTTATTCGCATTTCTAGATTGGTACCTATAATGAACTCTCTCGGATAGAATGCATATTATACTTTTTCAAACATTGATTTTTTTAAATATTCTGATATTTACAGATTGGAAATCCAACCTAGAATTAGCCGAATAATTTTAATATATCAGTGATGAATCCTGAACTCAATAGTTGTTCGGAATCCTTTGTAACAGGGCGGACTTTTCTTCATTCGCTTCTAAACTGTATCAATAATATATGATAAAAAGTCTTCTTCTCAAAAAGTGAAGCTGTAAAAGTTATGAAACAAAATAGTTATAATATTACGGGTTTTCACGAATGACTTTTAAAATTTAATCTAAAGAAACTTTACGACAATCGAATGTACGGGAAATTTCACATCAAAAACGTATGTGAAGTTTTTTTGTACGATAAAAAATGTAGGCTCCAGATCTTTTTGTTTACCGCACGAAAATCGATCGCAGCGACTCGTAAGTACGGCGCGCGAAGCGTGCGCGGTCTCGGACGCGCTACACTAAATTTGTTATAACTTTTGAACTAATTCATGAAATTGAGCTGAACAAAGCTTAAATGAGAGAAGAAATATGTGACTATTGGATCATCATATTTTTAAATATAAAAATGAATTTATGTAAGAATAGTACATATGTGGACATAAGAAGATTTCCGAAGAAATCGGTAAAAGCTCTACCATTTCTGCAATTTTTAAGATACAAATCTGGAACTTTCACATATTACTTTTGAAGTAATGTATAAAAATATCCGATGGATAAGTGTGCTAAATAGTTTTTTTATGAAAGTTGTTAACGTTTATGTTTCATGAATTTTGAAGCAAAGAGAAATTTTTCTTTTATTCTCGTAAAATAAAGAGGGTTAATTTAATTTTTAAGTTAAATCCCCTTAAAGCTTCATAAAGTACACATTTTGAGCTTTAAAAATCGCACCTACAGAAATCTAGTAACGCTAATTAAACCAGAGGAATAGGTGGTTAAAATTAGTTACATATCAAATTTTACCACTTTCTCAATATTTTGAAATGTTGGAAGTGTATATCTTCATTGATAATTTTTTGGCATTTTTTTCACTCATCGTATCCTTTTATGCATTATTTCAAGAGCATTATGTAAAAGTTCCAGGTTTTAATCTTAAAAATTGTAGAAATGGTAGAGCTTTTACTGATTTCATCGGAAATCTCTTCATGTTCTGACTTCGTATATATACTATTTCTATAAACATTAATTTCTATATTTGAAAATGTAATAATCCAATAATCACATGTTTCCTCTTTCATTTAAGCTTTGTTGAGCTTAATTTCATTAATTAGTTCAAAAGTTATAACAGATTTAGTGTAGCGAGTCCGAGATTGCGCAAGTTTCGCTGCGTTCCATTTTCGTGCGTTAAACAGAGATCTGGAGCCTACATTTTTTATCGTACAAGAAAACTTATATACATTTTTGATGTGAAATTTCTCGTACTTTCGATTGGCTAAGCAATTATTTTCGATAATAGAACATTTTAAAAGTCATTCGCGAAACACCGTAATGTTACACCTATTTTGTTTAATAACTTTTACAGCAGCACTTTTTAGGAAAGAGACTTTTTATCATATATTATGGATACAATTTAGAAGACAATAGAAAAATGTCCGCCCTGTTACAAAGAATTCCGAAGCCGATTCCTTATTTTACTGCACTACAAAGGTGAATTCAATCAGGGGTGCACAAAATTGGAAAGGGGTAACTTACTTCTCCCGCAATGTTTTTATGTGAATTTTCTGTGATTGTCTCATCGGAATATGATTCCTTGGTTATAAATACACAAAAAGCTAAGCATTTAATTTGTTTATCTTTTAAACCTGTTGAGTATTTTAATTTAGTAACAATTTGTTATTTCTCCTTAGTTTATTCAAGGGAATAATAAATGCAATTTCAATAATTTTGGGTGCTCCTTTCAGAGGCCCGCAGTCCCGCAGCACTTAGGGGGAACTTCCGGACACATATTTACATGAACTCTTTTTCATTTTCTTTTATGCAGAATCACCCCTAGAAATTAATGACCGCATACCTGAAGCACCCTATATAATAGGAGAATAAGTAAAACTTATTGTGTATACTTTACTATTATAAATAAGAGGCGTATTCAGTGTCACCAACCAACCAAAAGACGCGATTTAGATGGCAATTTCACCGACGTTTCATTGTAGAGTGTTCTGAAGTGAGTAAGATTTATGCAACACTTCTAAGGCTTCTGCAATAGTTGTTTCATTAACGTTACATTCACAACTTGATAAAACCAATTACCAGAAAGTGTTTGAGGGATTGATTTAATTCAGTTCAACACACGAATTTCACGTTAGGTCTGCTTGAGACAGTTTGCCTCACTGTATTATTTAATCTACGTAAATTAATAGAATCTTATTTGCAATCAAGGAATTAAGGAGCTTAGTCATTTTGTTATTTCAAAGGAGCCGTTGTAAATCAAATCTAATTTTATGTCCTAATTTAGGTCATGTTTACATTTAAATTTGAATAAAAAATATGCTTGTTTTTGTTGAATATGTTTGCTTATCTTACGTTTCTCATCTTTAAGAAGGGGAGGTTTATTTCTATCAACCTTATGTGTTATCCTCTTACTTCTCAAACAAGTATTGAATTTGAATTCAGTCAAATAATAAGAGCACTAGGATCTCATCTTTCATGTGATAATATTTGAATAAAAATGTAAATTGCGGATATTGCAATGTACACCAGTAACATTAATTGATTTTTCTTTTCTTCTTTTTGAGATTCTCTACGTTACGTATTCTCTTCTGAAAGTAAAATACAATAATCGATGTCGAATAAATGCGACTGAAAATATGGCGGCACATTAACAGCAAATAATGTAAATAAAAAAGGCTAATAAATAGAAACGAAAAGGAAAACAACGATAACAGATATATATGAGTGGAAAAGAATTAATTATTTGTACAAAGAGAATCAACTGTTTTTTAAATTTTTTGGGTGTTTTCAAATATATTGCTCGTTGAATAAACTGGGGACAAGTAGGGAATTTTCTCTAAGTTTTGTTCTGTAGGTATACCAAAATAAAATATCCGTAGGCCTCACTCTCTGTGGATTATAATAATTGAATCGTGATAAAACTTCTAGAGAATATATAAGTTCAGTCACACTATGAGAAATAAACTAGATACAGTGCGTGTAGCGGAGAATTAGACATGTACATTCATATAGTGCGAGAGATATGACAACCCACCCCGAGCAAACTCGCCCGATGCGACGGCATAAGGCCACGCCGGCCACTGAAGTATTCCAACTGTAGTTACTCATTTCCAACTGGCACGCTATGTTGCAATTCTTAAGTATCGTTTACATTTTGCCAGTAAGCTTTCCAGTTGAAGTTGCCACTGACTGGCAAGTAAATATTGCATGTTTGCAAAATTCTATAAAGAATGTGTTTCATTACTATAAGCAAACAAATAATAAATAATTCACTTTTAAATATGCACAAAGTATATAGGCTCCAATACTAGTTAGCTAATAGATAGGTGAAGATCTGTTGTTTTTTATCAGTCAATGTCAAATATAAATATTTCATACTTATTCATGGATATTGTCTTAGTTTTGCATGGAACATCGTTATGAGTGGCTTTGGGCTTTTCTGATGAGTGCACAATAAGGACGAAAATCGTTTCAAAGGCTAAGCATTTCCAAGAAACTGAATGAGATTTAATGAAAATGTAATTCATTAGAATGAAAATAATTTTAAAGACACGGTAGGTAAATAAATTAATTTCGTTCCTTTGTTCTCATTTTTAACTGAATTCACATATCGTAGGGGATCATGTAGATACTAGTTTGACCTGCCTAGCCGTAGGGGACTATGTTGGATGCTAGTGTTAAAATGAGAATTGCAAATAAGAATTTTTACTTGTTAGCATAACCTGAAGTCGGGTTATCGAAATAATGCAAAGATTTCATTAATATTGTTACATATAGTTTTTCCTTTAGTTCTCATATATAGTTTTTCTTTCCGCTGTTTGCAAAATCCTATAAAGAATATGTTTCAATACTGAACATCTTCCTTCTTACTGATAGTTTAATTACACTAAATTTAGTTCTTATTAAGTGATACACATTATCATTCGGATATTTTTTATAGATTTTGGATATACGTAGAACAGAAATTTGTTTTGTATCGTCTCTATGAGTTTCGAATGGCTAGGTGGGTTTCGAATGGTAGTCCCAGGGTCCCATATTTGTGATACAAATTCTAATTTAGACCTTACAAAAGAATAAAATAACAATTTTGTGGTTTCTACGGAAAATTGTTTAGAATTTTGCATAATAAAACCCAAGTTTTTATATGCCTTTTTTGCCATATTTTCAATATGCCCTAAAATTGGGGTTTTTTATTAAATAGCACCTCAAGACTTTTTTGCTTTATCACTTTGGTCAATTGTACATTATTATACTCTTCATAAATATAATACGAAGAGTATATTGCATTCGATCGGCACATTCCTACAACCGGTAATATTGAAACATATTCTTTATAGGATTTTGCAAATAAAAGAAAAACTGTCTGTGAGAACTAAAAGAAACTATATGTAAAAATATTAATGAAATCTTTACATTCTTTCGATAATCTGACTTCTGGTTATGCTAGCAAGTTAAAATTCTAAAATAAATTTGTCCAATTTCTTATTTGACATTCTCATTATAACACTAGCATCCAACATAGTCCCATACGGCTAAGCAGATTAAACTGGTATCTACATGACCCCCTACGGTATGTAAATTCAGTTAAAAATGAGAACAAATGCCTGAAATTAATTTATTTACCTACATTGTCTTATTTTTTTTTCCTTCTAATGGATTACATTTTCATAAAATCTCTTATTCAGTTTCTTGGAAATATTTAGCCTTTGAAACGTTTTTCTCTGTTATTCTGAGCTCATCAGAAAGTCTCAAAGCCTCTTTACTATTTATGTAATTCCAACATTCATTGCTGTTTGCTCTAATACTTGTTTAAATACTTTTTATATAATTTATGTGTTCAACCTTAATTAATATTTTTATTTTTCTCCAGTTCTTTAAATTCGCCCATGTGATATTCAGAACGGCTTTTATATTTTTGGTGGAAGTCTTTTTGCTTTACATAGTTTAAAATTTCCGATATAAACCAGAGCAGGTAACTCGTTTATCTATAATATTTATATTTAGGTATACATTGATCTTAAATATCATACAATAAATACATAATAAAAGTAAGCAAACACCGGTTAACATCTGCAATTTGCCCTAGCGAATTTCAGTGTACAGCTCTCAATTTTTCATATAATTGAACAAAATCTCCTCTTTTAAAATTATATTTATTTTGTAAATTATTATTATTTTGTTCTGTGTCTGTTTTATTTAAATCATATGAGAGCAGGGTAGTACATATCTAATTGTACTATGGCGTAATTTTCTTTCTGCTATTACATTAATTTCACTTAACACTTAATCTAAAGTTCTATTATTATATAAGTGTGACTCTTAGTCTTTAGACGTGAGGATATTTGATTTTAGATCCGTCCAATTCTAGAATGGAGAAATGGAGTCAATTTAAGAAAATAAGAAGGCATTAGCGATTTTCTCAAAAAAAATAATAATAGGATATACTTAATCAACACCTTTAAAAACCTCTTTGTACAAGATTGTGTAGTAGTGAGTTCAAAGGTGTTTGATGTAGGAGCTCTATCTACATGTGAACAAACGGATCATTGATTATTTCTTTTGCTGATAAGAGACAACGTTTTAATTATTTAAACTAATAGCAATTATCACGCATAGATATACTAGGTATTTTTATCTATTTTATAGATAAATTAATATCTGTTTTCAATTAAGTTGGATGAATGTGTGATATAATCACGTAAATGAAAATTTAATGAAACCCTCTAAAACTAGTTTGAGATTACAATTAAGCATTAATCAAAGGAAATGAGAAGATTAAAGCAAAGAAAAATAGAGTCGAGTTCAATTTAAATAAACTTTTCATAAATATCGCTAAACGACTTCACCTATTACTATAAAGTGGAATTGGAATGAAAAGATATGGAGAAACCTGAAGTTTCTTCAAATTCTACTATAATTCCAGTAATAAATTATTGTAGATGGGTTGGTACTATGCATGCACTGCACATACAAAGCAGGCAATTTTCTTTCTCTACCCAATACAGGATGACTTAACTTAGCATTCCAGTATTATTATTGAAGCGATTGTAAAATGTAATTTAAGATAACAAAATAACCGATTGACATTCAAATTTAAACTCATCTTAATACACCATAATTTAAGGAATGCTCCAAAATACTAAATTTAAAACCGTAAATAACGAGTAAGAAGTACCACAGAGTTAGGCCGGAATCCAGGACAAAATTCTCAATTTTGTCAGAATTCACTAAATTAACAGCATCTATTCAAATAATAATGTCTGGGGATGATATAGGTACCATCATCTAAGTATTCTCGATTGGTTTATTTGCTTAACTTGGGCGAATATTTAACTAAAAGACCGGAATGTGAAAAATTGATATTTAAACATAATTTACTTTATTAATAAGAGTAAAGCTTATATCTAAAGTACATTCAGTTTAAGACTCATTCGTTGCTTTTAGATAGAAAGCTGCTTCTCCTTAATCGCGAAAATGTGGAGAAAATGCCGGGAAATGTACCATATCAAGGGGAAAATCTAATGAAGAATGACAGATGTAGTGCTGGGTGGAAATAAAGTAGTACCTATATATAGAACTGAATGTGTCAATTGACTATTGCGACTTTCCAAGCTTTAACAGATCCTGATTAGTTCAAACATAACCAAGGCTACGCTGTGCTAATGAGGAACAATAACTCCGAAACCCTTGTTCGTGTTGCTCCGTTTTTCAGCATATAGCAACTATGTAGTAATTATTTCCGTTTTTGGAGAATGTTCTTAATATTACACCTACTATTTTCATATATTTTCTTAACGGCACATAATTGTTTAATTGCAATTAAGAAATTACTAGGATATCTTAATAAATAATTTGCAATTTTATTTTCTGGACTAGTCCTGAAAAAATTTTCAGTAATGCATGATTCTCAAGACAGATGCCTGAAAAAATTTACATTTAAGAAATCTAATATATTAAATTGTTCATGTAAACATCAGTACTATATGAATTTATTTCAATTGGATACTTTCCCTGTCCTGTGTTCTTCACATAATCTGAAAAGTTGTTTTATAAATGCCAGGAGGTATGTTTTTTGTGTACACGGTTAAATCAGTAATAAAAACATTGTTCTGAACGCCTTCCATACGATTATTTCCATTACCACTCACTTTGTGTAAGGACCTTTCATATAAAATAATATTATATACTCTTTTGAAGATCAAAGGATTCTATAGTAAAAACAAATTAAATATCGTACATTTTCTTTTGTTTTGTTGTTTATGGGACCCACGTGATGTTGTGCAAGGAATACGTAAACAATTTTAAGCCACTTTTCAATTAATATACAATGTGACCCATTTTGAATGGAAACACCCCTGTAAAAATATGTCTATTATCTGATTTTAACGGTTTTCTTAAAAAATGGTCATCGAAATCTGTACTTTATGACAAAAATTTGAGATACATTTAAATTTTCAAGACCTATTGTGATTTTTTTTTAATGTCAAAAATGGACAAATTTGATTAGCAACTTTTTTAAAAAAATCAAACTGGATTCAGAAACATCTCAAATGATTAAACCCAAAATTTCGTGACAAAATATTAAATAATGACAGATTTATGACAAAATTAATGTACGTAATATTTGTTCTAAAAAAGTACCCATGAAAAATAAACAGTAGAAAGATAAATTAATTAGACAGTTTTAATAAATATTATCAAATAATAAGAGGGTGACATGGAAAATAAATTTTAAAGTCAGACGTCAAATCTTTAAAATACGCAACTAATAGTATATTGTTATTGAAACTATAAAATTGATCAATAATATTATCAAGTAGTTTGAAGTCAAAATTATGGATACTCTAAATGTACTAGAAGAAATTGAAGTTGTGCGTCTTAGAGGAAATAATGACAGAACTTCAAGAGAGGTATGTGAGATATTTAATAATAGGCACCTGAACAGTTTCAACATCACTAAAATTGTCTTTTCTAAAATAATGAAAATTTTTAATGAGTGTGGCGCTATGACAAGGCATATTATAAGAACGGATAATGTACAAAGAAGATCCAGGTACGAGCAGACCGTTTTAAATTATTTTAAAAACAATCCAAATGCCAGTGTAAGAGTAGCTAGCTTAGATTTGAATTTACCTAGAGAAAATATGCGAAAATGACAAAAATAATAAGGTAAAAGCATTCAAACCCAAGTTTTTATATACGTTGTAACCTGGTGATGATGAAACATGGTCTCTGTGGTCTCAAGGAGAGTATCTTAATAACGGAAATTTTTCTACCACAAATGGGGTGGTATCGTCACAAAATTGTAGGTTTTGGGCGACAGAAAGCTCAGACTGGGTCATTAATTGTAAAATACAATATTCCCAAAAAGTTAATGTTTGTTGTGGGCTACTCAATGAAACAATCATTGGTCCTTTTTTTTAAGGTAATAAGAATAGCGTGCAGTTTTTACAGTTCCTAAGAAACGAATTTTGGAATATGCTACATGAACTTTCAATACAAGAAAGAGTAAATCTACACTTTCAATTAGATAGCAGCTCTGTCCATAGTCCCAGAGTGGCTGGCTTAATGCAAACTTTCCTAATCGATGGATAGGTCGAGATAGCCCGTTAATTGGATGGCCACCTCGATCCCCGGACTTAACGCCGATGAACTTATATTTATGGGGTTTAATAAAGTCTAAAGTTAACAGGTCATGCCAGAGTAATAAAGAAGATCTCTGTGTAAGAACAAGACAAGCCTGTGCAGAAGTTACCCCGCAACAACTACAGAATGTCGTATAGAATATTAAAAGCGGTTCGACAAGTGCATCGAAATAAACGGCGGCCTTGTAGAGGCTACAAAAATTTAAGATGAATTGTATTATCGTGTTTTAGTTTTAGTGTAATGTTGTACTGTGTTCTTATTTTGTTTATTAAATACCTAATTATCATTACTTTCAATTAGGTGTTTTCACTATGTGCAAATTTACGTTTTTGAAATTATGAAAATGAAGTACTTGTTATACTAAAGCAGTTATTGATATTTAAACAGCATTCTATCGTCCATCAAATCAAAATTTCAACAAATAAATAACATAAAGTTTTAGTAAGTGAACGAGTACGCAAAACACGCGGTGACGTCATCAGTTATACTAGTTTCTTAAATCGCGTTTAAAAATCGTTAAAAACACAACATTTTATTAACTTTATTTACGTTTTACTTGTGATTAAATAAGTAACGCCTACCTAATACGGGATTTGTAAAAGCTACTTTAGGAAATTTATCAACAAAATAATGTGTTTATAACACAAAATGACACTGACGGTATAACTGATGGCAACATGAGTGCGTAGTGAATTGATGTAGTGTTCTTGACGAAAAATTTCAATACAAAATTAAAATGGCTTATTTCGAGGTATTATTCGACTGTTTCTCAAAATTCAAGTGATTTTAACTATAATAAAGCATTATCTTCACAGTGAAAGTGAATTTAAAATTTGTGAAAATACCTAATTGTTCATGCTTTTAAGTCAAATATGGTTAAGTTTATTTAAAACGCAATATTTATTAAAACTGTCCACTTAATTTATATTTCTATTGTTTATTTTTCATGGGCTACTTCGATTTTTAGAAAAAATCATGTAAAAGTTATTATAAAATATTACCTACATTAATTTTGTTATAAATCGGTCATTATTTAATATCTTTTCACGAAATTATGGATTTATCCATTTGAGTAGTTTCTGAATCCGGTGGTATAGTCAGATTTTATAAAGAAAATCAAATTTGTCCATTTTTGACATTGAAAAAAAGTTATAGTAGGTCTTGAAAATTGAAATATCTCTAAATTTGTGTCATAAAGTAGAGCCTTCGATGGCATATCTTTTTAAAAAAGCTCCGTTAAAATCAGATAATAGACACATTTTTTATAGAGGTGTTTCCATTCAAAATGGGTCACACTGTAGATACAACGAAACCAATAAATTTTAAACAGTAAAACAACAAACAAATCTTTCACTAAAAGATACCTAACTAAAACTTGGATTCTACATGAGAAACTGATCTATTAATATTTGACACTCACTTTAACAAAGTTTATTTATTTTAAACGGGAGGAAGGTCCCAATTCTACCTATTCATTGTGCATATGTTTTCCATATGTTTGTTCGAACATTACCTCGGAATGGCTTAGAGATTTATATGAAATCTTTTGCAAACTGTAATATGTGGCTTGGTGATAAATTCCGTATTAGTTTCTTCAAGCTATACATAACAGACCAGTTTTTAGTTTGATGAAAATGGCGACTAGAACGGACTTTGTAGAACTTTTATGGGATGTCTGAGAATTCGAAATCGGATCTGCTAGGATTCGCAATATGATCGAGCTTTTAAAACAGTAATCTCAATTTTTCAGTTTAAAAAAAATGCAAAAAACAATATTTTTATGTTTAGGAGATGGCTCATATAACATATCAACATGTATCAAAGTAAGTGTGTGAAAGTCCTACTTACTTATACACACGCATACATTCAGGTTTAATTGCGTAGACCGTGAATTAGAAGTATCTAAAGTTGCAGTTGGAATCTTAAAATTTTGTGCGCAGCCATAATCCCCGTTCTACACAAAATATTTCCAGCTATACAGGGTGTTCAAAAGTCGGTACTAACTTTATGATTTTTCACTTGGTTCGATTGACTTTCTAATTCTTCGTTTAGACAACCCAAAGTTATGTTAACTTGTCTATTACAGTTTTTGACCTGTCTATTTTTTTCAAGCAACTAACTAAGCCCCATAGTAGTTATTCGAACAAATTTGTATCTCTCAAATCATTTGAAATTAGGAAACCAAACGTGAGAAGCAGTTAGCTGGAAGTACAGGCGGACTCGTGATGTCCCGTCGGTGGTCCCATTATGTACCATATGACCGCAGGCGATTTTCAAATGTCGCAATCAAAAATTGTCAAAACTGCAATTTTTTCAAATGTCACCAACAATTCTTTTTTATTTCCCTCGCATATCGAAGGGAAGTATTGTATTCGAGAAAAAATCACCCTCCGAGATTTTTTCGGATTTTCACGTTTCAGATCTTGTAGATTACGAAAATATGGGTTTTTCAATTCCGTCAGTTTGTCTGTCTGTCTGTTGGTGCATTAACTAAAAAACTGCTTGACGGAGTACAGTCAATTTTGGTAGGTAGCTGACGCTACTGTCAACAAAGAATTGTTAAACTTTCACTGGAAAATATCCAGGGTGGACTGTCTAAAGGGAATAAATAGTGAAAAATTTTTTTTTATCAAGTTTCATATTTCCACGTTAATTGGCATTCTAAACCTATTTCAGAAAAAAAAATGTTAGATTTTTTTTTAGCTACATTTTTGAAAAATTTTTTACCACTAGAATAGATGAAAAATAAATTATTTTTGCACAAATTTAAAATGTCCACGTTTCATGGCATTCTAAACCTATTTAAAAATATTGAAAATATTTATAGTTGTCTTTTACCACCATTATAGAATAGGTGGAAACATTTTTTTCCCAAATTTAAAATTTTCATATTTCATAACATTCTATGCCTATTTCCGAGGGGGGTGCCAATGGTAAAATTTTTGTACACCTAATTAAATTACTCAATATTTACCAGTAATTTTTAATTTTATGGTAATTTTGAAATTACACGACGTATTATAGTAATTCTGAAATTACTCACCTATTTTATGGTAATTTGGTATTTTTTTGTAATTTTTGGTACTTTCTGCCAGTTAAAAATATAATACCTAGTTTATTCATTTAATTATATTTCAGTGATAATACATTAATACAACAAACGGAATGGTGGTACCATTAAAAAACATGAACAGGTCGATAGAAAGCGTAAACATAAATCTCATCATTTCTATATATTACATGTATACTAACAAAAGTATAAGTACTACTATAATATAAGAAACCAAAAATTGACAGTGATTAATTAAAAATGAATAATGCAAAATATGTTCTGACCCTTTGTAATTTTTAATTTTATACGAACTTAAATAACATAACATAATATTTGAAATTGTCTGCCGCAAAAACCTATAAAACGATTTGCCACATCGGTAGTGGGGATTGAGGTGGTGGTAGAGGGAAGGTAGTGTGGATGGATGAAGTAAAAAAAAATTTTTGAGACCTTAGGTTCCTGTATACATGCTAAATTACAATTTTACTTATACCTATGCTAAATACCAATTTTAGGGTTGTTGCTTGATTTACGTATTTACTCCCCATTTACCCCGATTTATCCCCCAACCCTTCAACGAAATAAGATGAAAATATAGTCCAATTCCAGATCTCGCTAAAATACATAGGTATTGAAACATATTTTTTTACAGGATTTTGCAAACAGCAGAAAAAATAACTATCTATAACTAAAAGAAAAACTATGTGTAAAAATATTAATGAAATCTTTGCATTCTTTCGATAACCTCAATACTGGTTTTGCTAGCAAATTAAAATCCTAAAATGAATTTGTCTGCTTTCTTATTTGACAATTCTCATTCTAACTCTAGCATCCACACAGTCCTCTACGGACATGCAGATTAAACAAGTATCTACATAACCCCCTACGATCATGAAGATTCAGTTAAAAATGAGTACAAAGGCCTAAAATTAATGTATTTATCTTGTCTTAAAAATTATGCATTCTAATGGATTACATTTTCATGAAATCTAAAATTCTGTTTCTTGGAAACCTTTTTCGCTCTTATTCTGGAGCTCATGAGAAAGACATTCATTCATTATTAAACATACATACGTGCACTAAATTTCAAGTATATATCTTAAACGCTCGCTTAAATGGTTCCAGAGTAAACGTGCGCACAAAAAAAGTTACAGACAGACATATTTTTTCTGCTCAAACTTAAAATTTCGACATTTCATGACATTCTAAGCCTATTTCAACAAAAAGAATTTTCAAAAAAAATGTATTGCGTTGTCACACTTCCACTCGATGTAGAAGTAAAATAAAACTCCGGGAGAACTGGATGATTGACGGGAGATAACTTCTACTATAGAGATAGCAAGGAATATTTTATTTTCCTAACATACGTTTGGATGTGAAAAGTTGAACAATCATTTTAGTTTAAACGTCATTTTACTTAATAAAATCCATCAGTCAACCATTATAAGTTAGAATTAGTCAATAGCGAGGTCAATAGCGAAATAAAAAAACTAAAATTACTTACCTTTATAATATATATAGTAACAGGTGAACCGAGAGGTGAACCCCTAGGAAATAACTCGTTTGGTAATTTGCGTGGTAATTTGCACACCGGTAAATCACAGCTGACTTTTCGGCTATTGATAGGTGGTAAATATTGTATCGAGTACTATATATAGGTCGAACTAAGGTAGAAGTTTAAGAAGTAATAGGTAATTTCTCGTAAATATTTTAATCCACAAGTAAAACGACAGTTTTAAGCAAATATACAAAATAATGCATATTCATTGATATTACAAACTGTTTAACCAACCAAAATATTATATAAAATATAAATATCTAGGTAGGCACAAAATAAGTAACAATGTTATTCTGATAGGTACTTTGTGATATGTTACTTCGTATGTTACATCGAAACAATAGAAAACTAGACTCAAAATCTGATTTATCATTTTCCAACATTGTTGTCAACATCATTGTTAGTTCGCCAACCTTTTTATTGTGTCAAAATGGTAAAAATTGTATTTTTAGTGTTCTTTAGCCGATATCACTAATTTTATATATAAATAGAATATCTACATATAATAATAGGATAATAATATATTTATGGTAGAAATTAATGCAAAAACGATAGTCCATAGTTCGAGGTTCAAAACAGTAGATCTACGCAAGAACGGGCGACCTGGCAACATTGCCAGTATTTTTTGGTAATTCTAATATTTTTTGGTAATTTCAGTATTTTATAGTAATTTCAAAGTAATTACAATATTTTCTCGTATTTTTTAGTAATTTTTTATACTTCGTCTGCTTTGTACACCTAATTTTGGAAGTGGCACCCCCCTCGCCTATTTCAGAATAAAAAAATTAGAAATTTTTTTTAATAACATTTTTGGAAACAATTTTTTTGCTCAAATTTATCCACGTTTCATGGCATTCTAAATCCATTAAAAAAAATTAAAAATTTTTTGGAAAAAATCTAATTTTATTTTTACCACTACTATCGAATTGGTGCAATTTTTTCTTGTTCAAATTTAAAATTTCCACGTTTCATTACATTCTAAGCATATTCCAAGAATTTTTGAAAATAAATTAAAATAAAAAATTTGTAAATTTTTCCACACTACAAAATACAAAATACAAAATAGATTACGAAAAAAATTTGTTTCATGACATTCTAAATCTATTTCAAGAAAATATATTTATCATTATTATAGTAGATAATGAAATATTTCTTTACCACTAGAATACATGAAAAAAAAAATTGTTTGCTCAAATTTAAAATTTCCACGTTTCATAACATGTAAAAAAAAATATATATAATTTTTTAACCACTGCTATACCACTACGTAGATGTGGAACTGTAAATGTGATAGATGGCAATAATATTTGGCATAAGCACCTACGACTGAACTATAGTTTTATTGAAATATGTACAAGGTGGTCATCCCAAGAAATAATTCAACCACGGTGGGCATTTGTAAAGGTATTTGCGCAAGCCTTCCATATTTGGCACCTGTTATTTAATATTAAATATTTGGCTGTCGGATGACCACTTTGCATATTTCTTTGACCAAAAGTTATCAGGTTTTCTTTGTAATAATAGTGATAACTATATTCCGATTATTATTCCGAATGTTATTTCGAATTAATAATTTTCTAGAGCGACCGCCATGCACAAATAAAGAGGGAAATTCTGTCTAAATACCTTCACCGATTTTTTACTATTGAAATTATAGTAATCGTAAAAAAAATCAATTTTTTTTTTGTCGAAATAAGTTTAAAATATGATGAAACGTCGAGATTTTATATTTGAGCGAAAAAAAAATTCTGTCTGTCTGTAATTTCTTTCCCGCACGTTTTCTCTGAAGCGGTTTAAGATACTGAATTGAAATTTTATACAAATGTATATAATAAGATCTGGAACTCCAGTTCCACTACATATGCCGTGAAGGGTTGGTGGATAAATAAAGAAAAATGAGTAAAGCAAGTTGGTAAGAGTAGAAACTTGAGATTCCGTGTATATACTAGAAGCCGAGACCTCAAATTTCTTTATAATTTTCTACCTCCCCCCACCACCCCACTCCATTATTAAAGGGTTTGATAAAATAGCATTGTGATATTCGCTTGAAATGTGGTATTGCGACATCTGGAACTAGATTATATTTTGAAATTTTTCCGTTGAAGGGTTAGAGGATAAATAGGGGAAAATAACTAAAGCAAGTTAGTAGGAGAACAGAATCTTGAGATTTGGTGGATATATTAGAAGTCAAGGCATCAGATATTCTACAGTATTTTTCTCCTCCTCCCACCACCCCCACTCCATTATTAAAGGGGCTGATAAGGTAAAATTGAGATATTCACTTGAAATTTGGTGAATGTAGGTTTTATAACCACATCTGTCATTGGATTATATTTTATGATGATTCCGGTAAAGAGTTCGGTGGTAAGTACGAGTAAATAGTGAAAAATAAGTAAAGAAAGCTGGTAAGTACATAAACTTGGATTTGGTGTAAATACTAGAAGACAAAGTCTCATATTTTTTTATAACATTTTTCAAACCATCCGCGCATCCCCCCCCCCCCCCCGGCATTATATTTTCACATGATTTCGTTGCAGCGGTGGGGGCAAGTAGAAGTAAAGATTGTGAAGATGAGCAAAGCGAACTGGTAAGAGTACAGCAACTTGAGATTTATTGTATACACTAGGAGCGGGAGTCTAATATTTCTTTATCATAGTATTCAAACCCCCACCACCTCCACTCCATTATTATAGGGGTTGATAAAATAAGATTGAGATATTCACATGAAATTCGGTATAGGTATGCATTAAAATGACATCTGATTGAGATGATTCCGTTACAGGGGTGGGTGGGTTCGTATAAATGGGGAATAATGAATAAAGCAAGCTATTAAGATTCCAGAAACTTAACATTTGGCGTATATGCTAAGAAACATCGCCTCAAAATGTTTTTGTGACACCTTCTCCAAGTATTATTAAAATTCTGTTATCAATTTATTTCCACATACTAGAGTGCAATTATAGTCAAGATGTTTTCCTTTAAAGAGACTTGGATGGAAAATCTGGATGTGGAAGTAGTGATTCCTTAGGTAGCGGTTTTTTTCTACCGTCTACCGAATTTGCAACGTCTATAATTGCTTTGTGTTCTGTGTGTCTTGTTTACTGAGCGATTTGCTTGTAGTTCGTTTGTTCTTACAATGTGTAAACTTCTACTGTTATAGATGGCAGATAGTGTGCGTTTTACTATTTACAGTAGTGATCGAAGGTAATGGTTATTTACGATATAAGTATCGTAATCTATAATATTACCATTCGCGATGGGATATTTGACAAGCGAGGCCGAAGCCACCATTTGATAACCCAGCAAGTATCGTAATATATAATTACTATACGAATAACGTTCATTGTTTTATCTAGTGTCAATGCTTCTTATAATGTTATAAAAAAGTTTATAACTTTTAATTACAACAATTTTAAGACGACAAGCAATAAACTAGTAGTTTCTGGAAGTACTTGTCAACTTTCTGTCGCTAGCTGTCACTATGGTGTCGATGGAATGAGTTCAGATAAGTGTTGCTTCTGACATATAATTTGCAGCAAATACAGCGGTCGAATCATTAGTACCTGCTCGAAGAGTACAGCAATTTTAGATTTATTGGACACTAGGAGCGGGAGTCTAATATTTCTTTATCATATTATTCAAACCCCCACCACCTCCACTTCATTAATAGGGGTTGATAAAATAAGATTGAGATATTCACATGAAATTCGGTATAGGTATGCATTAAAATGACATCTGATTGAGATGACTCCGTTAAAGGGGTGGGTGGGTTCATATAAACTGCGGATAATGAATATAGCAAGCTATTAAGATTCCAGAAACTTCGTTTTTGGCGTCTGTGCTAAGAAACATCGCCTCAAAATCTCTTAATGACATCTTCTCCAAGTATTAATAAAATTCTGTGATCAATTTATTTCCACATACTAGAGTGCAATTATATTCAAGATGTTTTCCTTTAAAGAGACTTGGATGGAAAATCTGGATGTGGAAGTAGTGATTCCTTAGGTAGCGGTTTTTTTCTACCGTCTACCGAATTTACAACGTCTATAATTGCTTTGTGTTATGTGTGTCTTGTTTACTGTGCGATTTGCTTGTAGTTCGTTTGTTCTTACAATGTGTAAACTTCTACTGTTATAGATGGCAGATAGTGTGCGGTTTACTATTTACAGTAGTGATCGAAGGTAATGGTTATTTACGATATAAGTATCGTAATCTATAGTATTACCATTCGCGATGGGATATTTGACAAGCGAGGCCGAAGCCACCATTTGATAACCCAGCAAGTATCGTAATATATAATTACGATACGAATATCGTTCACTCTTTTATCTAGTGTCAATACTTCTTATAATGTTATAAAAAAGTTTATAACTTTTAATTACAACAATTTTAAGACGACAAGCAATAAACTAGTAGTTTCTGGAAGTACTTGTCATCTTTCTGTCGCTACCTGTCACTGTGGTGTTGATGGAATGAGTTCAGATAAGTGTTGCTTCTGACATATAATTTGCAGCAAATACAGCGGTCGAATCATTGGTACCTGCCTCGAGGTAGGTACGAAATCGAGAATAGACGATTTGAGGATTGGTACAATTTAAATAAAATACGTCGAGTATCGGAACAAGTTTTGCTACCCTACTTCTGTAAAACCGCATTGTAGACACACTATTTCATGCTGATGTCGACTATATTCATGACGAGGAATATTGGCATATGCAGATAGGCCTAGGTGTCAGTATTTTTAAAGAGGAAACATGATGACACTAAGCCTCTAGTATCCAATATTCTTTCCAAAGAAGATACACACAGGTTCCTGAAGGAAGCTAATGGTAATCGTTATTTGATCATGAAGGTAACATTATCTGGGAATAGTGTTAACACTCTTCATAATTGGATTATTGCTCATATTTGCCTTAATTGTTGGCATCTTTGGGGCCTAAGGAATTAACGAAATTAAGATTGACTGATATAATTGATGAAAAATTATTTATCAAAATAAAAATTCCAAATTCTAAAACCAAAGCTACAAGAGACTTTGCTAGAGAAAATATCGTCAGTTTTGATTATCTACATAGTTCGAAAATATTTTCGTTTTCGTCCAGAAATTAGAACGCATAATCATTTCTTCGTATTTTATAGAAACAAAAAATGGAGTTCTCAACCAATTTTGATAAACACATTTGACCTCGTACTAAAAGAAATAGCTACATTTCCTGGATTGACAAACCCAGAGCAATATACGGGACGGGACACTGTTTTCAAGGATCCTCTGCTTCCCTGCTTGCTGATCTTGGTGCCGATATGCATAATTTAGAAAGACACGGAAGATGTGGAGTAGAGTAGCATTGTTGAGGGTTATGTCGAAATATCTTTAAAAAATAAAAAAAAAACGAAACTGTTTCCAACATTTAAAATTTCGTGGGAATATTACCAGTTCTGCTGCCTCTACATCTGCAAGAATTAGTGTATCGTATTGCAAAGATGTAGTAAACAATGTTTACAATGAGCAAAAATAATTTTTATTTTTTTCAATTAGTACATAATTAAAATGCAACTAATGATTGTAATAAATGGCCGATCATAATATTCTGTAGAAGATGATTAGATCTATGAAATTTCTAGATACGGAACTCTGCTTCGTGTATAATCTTTCCATACAGATAATATTATAAAGTACACTTATACACTTAATCTGAAAATATTATATATTTCGTAACCAATTAAATATGTTGGACAAACCCAATATTAAAGACAAATCTATGGGTAAGATTCTGTGAAGAAATTCACATTATCATAGCCAAGAAAATTTACTATACAAAATAATTTTACTAAGAAATCTTGAAGATGTCTCTGGCTATAAACCTGTTTATTCTACTACTGGAAATGTAATATAATAGTAATTGGTATCCAACTCATATAAATTACTTTAGGTCTGGTTGATCTTTCCTATATTTTATGTTCTGCTTCTTTAGTTATTACTTACTTTCCATTTCAAGAGCAAGTACGAAACACAACTTTTACATCAAACGCGAAGCGTAAGATGATCCAATGTAAATTTATATGTGCTCGATGTAATATATTCTTTTATTTCTTTTCCTATTAAAAAAAACAGACTTGACGAATTTATTAAAAGAGTATCTGAGAAAAATAATTCCTACGCTTGTATTTTAATAAAAGAAAGTAATACATATTTTTACTCACATTCATTGACTACATAAAGAATGTGCTTTTTTACAATTATACAGACTGTCTATTTTACGAGGGCCACACCAAATATCTCGCTTAATATCTATTGTAGAAAAATAAAGTTTTAGAAACAGTTATCCCATTTTTTGTGAGCTATATTTCAGTAAAAAGAAATTTGAAATCCATAGCCTACTTTATGAGATATATTACAAAAACCTGAAAAATAGGAAAACCACAAACGGTTATAGCTTCCTTATTTGAGGAGATAGGAAAAAAGTTAAAGGAATGAAAGTTGACGGCAAAGACAATAAGAATAATAACGTGTAACAAAAAAATCGAAAAATGCAGTTGGCTTTGACATACGCTATTGTGCAAAAATGAAAAATACATATCTCAAAGTAGGCCATGACGCCATTAATTCCGTTATTTTTTTGTCATTCCAACGATATAAAACATGTCACAGAAATTTTAACCGATAGTGTCAATATTTAATATTTTACGAATACCACAATTCATATAACTGAATCGTAACAATCAGCTGTGCCATAATAGTAATAATTCACTTTATAATAATTATAATTCCGTAATTATTTATTACAATTTAATACAAACCAATAAATATCTCATAAATAAAAATACAAGTACAAAACGAACATCCAAAGAAAAAAACTAAAAACTATGTAGAACAGTACTACCTACTACTATATTGAAAAGAAATTGTGTGTATTTATTTTTCTAACTACAAATGCTCAAATTGTGCACCATGCATTCTGACACATAAACGTGCTCTACGAGACACGTCACGCATTACATTTTGGAGCATTTCAGGAGTAATTGCCTCACATGCGTTTCGAATTCTGGTTTTGATGTCCTCAATATTTTCAGGGGCAGTTTGAAATACCTTGTCTTTAATGTAACCCCAGACGAAAAAATCCAAGGGAGTAATATCTGGTGATCGAGCTGGCCATAGAATGGGTCCATAGGTGCCTATCCAGCTATCTGGCATAACTTGATTTAAATAATTTGTACATATTACAGCAGTGTGAGGTGGAGCCCCATCTTGTGAAGATATGAATAATTTAATCTTTCTGCCACTGTTAATTCATAAAGAAAATCTTGAAATTCGTTTTGCAGGAAATTAAGGTATCTACGAGCGGTTAATTTGCCATCATAAAAATAAGGTCCAATTACTTTAGTCCCTAAAAGACCCAACCAAACATTCGTAGAAAATCTTTCTTTCAAAGCAGTCTCTCTGCACCAATGTGTATTTTCTCGTGTCCACTTGTAATGCATATTTCTATTGAAAAATCCATTATTAGAAAAATTTGATTCGTCCGACCAAAGAATTTTGCTACATATCAGCGCGTCATTCCTTTTCTTATTTAATAACCATCTACAAAATCTTACTCTCCTTGGCTTATCTCCCTCATTTAAATGTTGAACTTTCCTCATTTTGTAGCATCTAAATCCGTTTTTTTTCAATATTTTTCTTGCACTGTCTTTTTTTATGCGACAGTTTCTCTGAATTTGTCTCAAAGAGGTTTCCTCATTTTGGTTAACATAATTCATTACTCTATTCACTTTTCTTACATTATCCGCAACATGCGCTCGCCTTACTACTTTTAGATTTTGAACTAACTTCCTAAACATAGTTCGATTTGGCTGCGGAGCATCTGGAAATCTATCTCCGTAAACCGTGACTGCCATCTCAGCGTCAAAATTGCACTGACAATAAATGCTAATCATATCGAATTTGTTATTATTGGTGTACACCATAATTACTGATATAAAATTTGTCTTAGAACTCGACAACGCAACATACAACATACAACAGTGACAATCTGTCAAATTTATTAATAACTGTATACATTGTTTTTCACTAATTATGGCACAGCTGATTGTTACGATTTAATTATATGAATTGTGGTATTCGTAAAATATTAAATATTGACACTATCGGTTAAAATTTCTGTGACATGTTTTATATCGTTGGAATGAGAAAAAAATAACGGAATTAATGGCGTCATGGCCTACTTTGAGATATGTATTTTTCATTTTTGCACAATAGCGTATGTCAAAGCCAACTGCATTTTTCGATTTTTTTGTTACACGTTATTATTCTTATTGCCTTTGCCGTCAACTTTCATTCCTTTAACTTTTTTCGTATCTCCTCAAATAAGGAAGCTATAACCGTTTGTGGTTTTCCTATTTTTCAGGTTTTTGTAATATATCTCATAAAGTAGGCTATGCATTTCAAATTTCTTTTTACTGAAATATAGCTCACAAAAAATGGGATAACTGTTTCTAAAACTTTATTCTTCTACAATAGATATTAAGCGAGATATTTGGTGTGGCCCTCGTAAAATAGACAGTCTGTATGTAACTCCAAAATAATTCATTTTAAAATATATGGCTTAATGGTGCTTACTTTTGTCGATGCCTGAATATGAAAGAATATAGGTAGTACAACAACTTGCATTACTAGAGTGATCGTGTATGGTAATGCCATTTAAGTGCAAGGATGACATCCAATATTCATGTAAACTGGGACCTAGATGTATTCCGAACATGTCCCAGTTTCCTGGCCAACAATCACACTTGCAACTAAAACACAAGAATTGCTACAAGGCACTAAGCAGATACATATGTTATTAGCCTGATTTTACTGCACATAATATACAACTAAACAGATACAAATTTCATTTAAACGGTAGGAACTAGAAAATACACAGGGTGCCTCACCGGGAACTGGATCTATCAAATTCGACTTTTCGAAATGACCATATAACTCTGAGTCGAGACATGTCGCATACCCTATACGTAAACCCAGCAGTTTCGGAGATATTTGACGGTTTATAAAAAGTTTGACATGATTTGCAAGAACCGTTATAACTTTCACCGTGTCAGGACTGATCCCTGGGGCACACCATGTGTGGACTTTTAAGTAGTCGGATGATATAACATTTACTATGAGTTTGTGTGTCCCATTTTGCAAGTAGAATTTAATGAAATTTAAAGGTATGCCCTCACACCATAGAAATTTAATTTACTTAAGGAGATCTTTGGCACGTAGAAAGAACATAAGATCAGCTACTCCCTATAATAAGGATACATTCTATGATAGTATGCCAAGTGTTCTATTTTTTAAGTTACATTTTGTCAAATTTAAACCTTAACAAATTATTAGTTCAATTGGAACAACCTGTATTTTTTTACATCAGGTTATCTAAAATTAAATTACAACTTCTTGATATATTGGCGATTTTCCTAAATGTTCAAGATGACATCAACTTAACCCTAATTACAAACAATCTTTAATGTCAGTCATTCTCTTACCGCAAATAATGCCAGCATGTTTAATTTACACCCACGAAGACCTTTTAGATTTGTTTATTATTTATGGAGAATGTGATATAGTAATACCAAGAACATGTAACACATTTACTATCGATACCCACAAAGGCAGAAACCATCACCAGACAATGGATAACGCATATTGGATCATTTTACAATATTTGTCTCTGGCAAGGTGGGTATTCTAAGGAGGAAGCCTAGGACATATTAGATGAAGAAGGAATCTTATAACTTACTATTGAAATCACCACTTTAACGTTTCTCGTGGTACAGTAAGCATTAAGCTATTAATGTCCTTGAATATTTCGCTTCCTGAATATATGAGGATTCGAGTTACTCCAGTAATGGGAATTGCGTCGATTAAAAGGTAAATTTTTGATAAATTTAGCATCTGTCCATATAATAATTCCCAAAAAATAATAATTCTCACCTACCTTCATGTCTTATTAAAATAAATTCTAAAAAACTTTCTCTCGTCAGGAAATCTGTTTCTTCCAGTTGTTAATCTTCATGAAACGAGAATGGATTTATGTTTTGATAAGATATTGTGAGTTAAACTCTGGAACAAACCCGATTCCAGAGCAGCTTGCCTTAATGACATAATTGTAAATGCCCGAAGATAACCCAGAATTGCTATTTCTGTGTTTTCGTCAACAGGCTTACACTTATCAGAATTCCTGCCTTTACGGGGCCAAATAATCTAAAATGACCCAATATGCATCTCACAGTATACGGTGATGGTTTCCGTTCGTGTGGGTATCGAGAAACAAATGTGTTACATATTCTTGATATTACTTTATCACATTTTCCATAAATAATAAACAAATGTAAAAAGTCTTCATTTAAACGTGCTAGAATTTTTTGGACACAAGAGAATGATTGATATTAATGATTGTTTCTATTCATTGCTAAGTTAATGGCAATTTTGGCTAAAAATTCTTGAATATTTAAGAAAATCGCCAATATTTCAAAAAGTTGTAACTTTAAGCTCTACAATGCTTATACTAGAAAAAAGAGAGTTAAATTTTACATAGCTTGACGTAAAAAAATGAAAATGTGAAGAGAGCAATAATAGAAATATACTTGTCACTATTACTACAAGAAAAACTAAATAACTTTAGTGAAAGAAATATACAGATTGGCCATCCGGGAGAAAAAATAAACAACAAATAAATGTTGCCAGATTTCCATTATAGCTCAAATATATGATGGGATGACCACGCTATATGCTTTTAAAGATAGTATAGTAAGAGTCAGTTGTATGAAAGTGGATCAACGAAAGTTCAGCTGATCTTGGTTCAATAGCTAAGGTTACAATTGTTACAATAATGGTATCCTTGGATTTTAAACAAAGTTCAGCTGAACTCTGGCTGATCCACTTTTATACAACTGGTCCTAAGTGTCTTTCTTGACAACTGTTGTAACTATGCATATTATTGCCATGCGTTACATATTTTTATTCTTTATTCTTTCTAGGGTGTCTATTTTTTATATTCCCCATTTCTTCGGTAGGAGTAGTGTCAATTACCTACTACAATTTGCACTCTTTTCAGTAAAATAGTATTTTAGATCCAGCGCTAACAGACCGACAGATAGACAGAGACTTACTGATGGAATTGAAAGACCTTAATTTTCATAATCTACGTAATCTGAAACATGAAAATTCGAAGAAATCTCGGAGAGTAATTTCTTCACGGTTACAATAAGCGGGTAAGCGAGGGAAGGAAATATTTAAAAGAAAGTTTTTGGTAAATTAAATCATTAATGACTTCTATTTACCAATAGATTTTGTTGGTGGGCACCTAAATGATTTCTTGAACTTTAGGAAATCGATTGAGGAAAAACTTATTTACCTATCTTGAACAGTTCAAGACTTATGCATTTTTTAATGGACCCTTGCATCTCCAAAACTTAACAGAAAAATTGACTCGTGACTGTGACTGATTGTGTCAGAAATTATTACAGATAAGTACCGACAACCTGAACGCTATATTCTCAGAATTTAATGCCGTATTAAAAAATTTATAAAAATTGGGAGTGTCCGTTTAAAAAAACAAAGATGGTAACAACTTCCGGTATTTCCGGAAGTGACACAATTTTGATATTATTATTTTCGGACTCGCAACGTTCGACTATAGCAGGGTAACAAACCTCAAATGTTTACCTCTCTTGCAAGTGGAAAATATTCTAATGACCGCCTTAAAAAACCACCCTGTAGCAGTCTAAAACTATATAAAAAATGCAAAAAGTTGTAAAAAAAACTATGTGTCTTAAGTTAGAAAAAATTCAGTAGATCTTTGTGTCACCGGCACCTTCGCCATAACCTTAAATGTTGAAATGGTACATTTACTGGAGGTCAAGAGATAAAATATTGACATGAAATGATGCATATATGGTGATTACAATTTTCTAGTATACAGTATGCGAATAGAATTATACGGTTGTTAAACTTTTCCTGAAAATCTTAATATGGACGTTTTGTTTTTCTGAAATTCAATGTGTATGTTTAATTCATGGTTATAATGGTCCAAAATTATATAAAAATATGCAAAAGTTATAATGCACTTCAGCATGTCCCCATGGTATTAAACATTAATTAGTAGTCATACAAACTATGTGTCTTAAGTTGGATAAAATTCACTAGTTCTTTGTTCACCGCCAAAATTTTAAAATTTGAAATTGTACGTACATTTCTGGTGGTCACAAGATAAAATATTGACATAAAATGACAGATAAAAGGTTACAATTCTATGGTATACAGTATACGTTTATAATTGTACGGTTTGTTAAACTTTTCAGAAAATCTTAATATGGAAGTTTTTTGTTTTCTGGAATTCAACGTGTACCTTTAATTCATGGTTATAGTGGTCTAAACTTATGCAAAAACATTCAAGAAGTTATAATGCACTTCAGCACATCCCTATGCTAATAAACGTTAATTAGCATTCATACAAACTACGTGTAGTAAGTTAGATAAAACTAAATAGTACTTTGTTTGACCGGCACCTTCGCCAAAACATTAAATTTTGAAATTGTGCAATTTCTGGGGGTAAAATATGGACATAAAATGATGCATAAAATATTATAATTTTATAGTATACAGTATACGTTTACAATTGTACAGTTTGTTATGCTTTTCTGTAAATCTCAATCTGGAAGTGTTGGTTTTCTGAAATCCAATACAGGCTTAATCAAGGAAAGTGGGTATTAGAAGTTTCTTGAGATCTGTTCAGTTTAGAAATTTGAAAATTGGGATGAGAGGATTTTTGGATATGGCGAACCTAACGAAAATGTTTTCATGTATGTGTTACTTCCGCTTACATCGGATGAACCTCCTAATTTTGTTATTTTAAATGGAACATCCTATATTTTATTTCATATTTGTATTCTTCATATAATTTTAACCTGAGTTTATGTATCATAATATGATCTTAAACCTACCAGTTCTCGAGATAATTAATATTTTTGAGATATTTGACGGTATCTACCCTTCTGAAAAAAAATTGGTATCTTCTATCATGTGGCTGATATAGACCCTTACTTTTCATACTAATACAAATACCCAATGAACTTGTCTTGTATTTTCACAATATCATTGAGGGTATTTTATTATTACAGTCGAATATTGTTTAAGTTCTAAGGTCCAAAAGTAAATTTTTCAAACAAAATCATGTAGATAATTATTGATAATTATTTGTTTATTATCAAAATATTAACATCAGAAACAAGACATCGTTCTGTATTAGGTTTATAACAAATACTTTGGAACAAAATTTACAAAATAAATGAACACATTGAATATAAGTATTTAATTCAACAACTGTTCAAATTGCCCTCCACTTTGCTTCTGGCAAGCCAATATCCTAGAATTCACGGTATCAACAGTTACTCAGTGAATTTATTTGCTGAAATGCAACACAGAACTTCTTTGGTAGTAGCCTGGGTGGCATTTACAATATTCTTGATATTACCCCAAGGGTAAAAATTTAAGGGGACCTTGCTAGCTATCTCCAAGATCCTCGGCAGCCAAAGCACGTAAATTCGAACGATGGTCATACACTTCCCATGTATTATGCGGACCCCAACCATCCGTTAGATAATACATAGAATTGTAAATATTTAGCGACAAATTATCAATAAAAGTAACAACTACTGTTTACATAATTTTCAGGTATTTATTACTATTTAAATTCTTCTTGTACTTGTTATCTACTAATACGCAGAAAACGTTAAAATTAAATTTGTCCTGGAATTGATTTTAGCACCGCATGAGAATTTTTTGTGTCCAGTGCTGTACATTTCATCTTTTAGAAATTCATTCTTTGGAAAATTTAGCTTCATCAGTTCAAATAACCCTTTTAAGAAAATAATGATTCTCTTGAAGACGTACGATCACATGCTTACACTCAGCAAAATTAAGTTGTTATTTTTCGTTCTTGTTTTATTGTTTTAATTGTATCATGGCTTTCTATGTTTTCTTTGGACAAATTACAATTTTCAGCAAAAAACTGTGAATAATTGAAAAAGTACATGTGTTAGGTATAGGACATGCTGATATAAGTCCACCTCAAATTTAATTCTACATCGATTGCCATAATGAAATTTGGCACATGCCATTTGAAAAAATGGAGTTTTTAATAATATTTTATTGTCATTTTCAAAAAATCACGGCAACCAATGGAAACTTCGTTGGGCCTATGATGGCCACTTAATTGATTCCTTGAACTTTAGGGAATCGATTGAAAAAAAAACTTATTTACCTAGCTTGAACGGTTTAAGAGATAGACATTTTTTAATTTACCCTTACCCCTATCCCTTAGAAAAAATTGAAATAATGTCAAGAGCTATTACAGAAAGTACCGACAACCTGACCGCTTTATATTCAGAATTTCATAACTATCGAATTAAAAAAATAAATAAATAAAAAAATTGAATGTATCCATTTAAAAAAAGTTTTTTAAATTATTATTATCAGACTCGCAATAGTCGACTATGGTAGGGCACCAAATTTCAAACGTTTATCTCATTTGCAAGTGGGAGAAATTCCAATGGCCGCCTTAAAATAATCGCCCTGTATATTTGTTATACGTATTAAGCAAATTTTTTCAATATATGAATTTCATTAATTTATATATAACATTCTGCCGACTTGTAATCGCGAATTTTTGAAACGGCTGCAACAACTAAATATTCGATTTAAACGTGATAACACCATACCTTGTAATTTACAGAATGCTGCAGATATTAACGACTTCTTTCTTAGTGTATTCTGCAAGAACGATAACTGCAATAGAACGATAAACTTCTACGCTAACATTAAATTTAAAGATAATTTACTGTTCACCTTCACACTTGTTACTACCGATACCGTTTATAATGCTATCAAGAGTATAAAGTCGAACACTGCTGGAAAAGATAAAATAACCCTAAACATGTTAAAATTATGCATCCCAATAATCATAAAGCATATCACTCATATTATTAACTGCTGTCTTGAACAGGGTTACTTTCCTACAGAATGGGAAGATGCAATTATTTGTCCAATACCAAAAACAGCAAATCCTGCAACCGTGGAGGATCTGAGGCCTATCAGCTTGTTGCCAATTCTTTCCAAAATACTAGAAAGAACAGTTCACGACCAAATTATGGAATATCTTTTACTGCATAACTTATACCCATTGCATCAATCGGGATTTCGTAAAGCACATAGCACCACTACTGCTTTGTTGAACCTTAGTGATAATATCATCAGCGCACTAGACAAACGAATGGCAGCTATCCTTGTATCCCTAGACTACTCCAAGGCATTTGACACCATTGATCACACGTTTCTTTGTGCAAAGCTAAATTACTATGATTTCGACGCGATATCCCTGCGGTTTTTCAATTCTTATTTGAGCGAACGTCGCCAATGCGTATCAGTCGCAAGAAATATATCTGATTTTAAAATTATCTCGTCAGGTGTTCCTCAATGTCCATTCTTGGTCCTCTTTTGTTTCTTGTATATACAGCAGATATATTTAATGTAGTAACTAGTTCGCATGTGCAAGCATATGCTGACGATACCCAACTTCTTCACTGTTTTGAGCCATCTAATGCAGATATTGCCACTAATTTGATCAACCAAGATTTAAACAACATCTATCAATATTCGCATCAACATAACCTTAAAATTAACCCTACCAAATCAGTTGTTATTCAATTCTGCTTAGAACATACTCGAGATCACTTAAAGGCTTCTATTCAACTAAATATTAATCAAGAAAATTTGTCATTTTCTACTTATGCCAAAAATCTTGGGGTAATAATAGACGAAAAATTACGTTTTATGCAGCACATAAAAATTCTTTTACAAACATTTTACTCCCGGCTATGCAAACAGGCATATCTTGAACTTTAAACAACGTAAAAAACTTTGTGAAACTTTAGTCATGCCTGTATTCAATTATTGCAATTTTATGTATTTTTACTGCCTGGATCAAGTTACAAAAAATCAACTACAAGTTTTGCAAAACTGGTGTTGTCGTTTTATTTACAACTTAAGAAGATTTGATCATGTTTCAAGCAAATATGTTGAGTTGCGTTGGTTAAAAATGGAACAAGTCGTTAAATTCCACTATGAAGTTTTCTTATTTTCTTTAATAAAATATTATATTCCAAGGTACTTGAGAGACAAGTTAATTTTCAGATCGTCAGTACATACTGTAAACATCAGACATCGGTACGTGCTAACAGTGCCACAACATCGTACAGCCCTCTTCCAACGTAGCTCTTCTTACACATCCGCAACCTTATATAACTCTATTGATCCCATATGTAAAAATCTATCGACAGTTAATATCTTCCGTAAAAAAAATAAAAGCCTGGTTCATTAATTCCAACAAAAACTAGAATATATTCTTGGGCACCATTTTGCACTGTGTTTATGATTGATTCTTTTATTTAGTTATTTTGAGTAATTAATTTTTCAGTATTTCTATAAATATATTTTATAAAGTGTATACCCCCCCCCCTATTACATTGGACTATTGTAATATTGTATTGTATTTTTGTATTTTAGTGTTTTATTTTTAACTTAATTAGTTAGGTAAGTGATTTACAAGGTTAAGTGTAAGAATAGCCACATGGCTAAACTTCGCCTTGTAAATTGCTATTTGTAATGTACTTGTAAATGTACATCTACACTCTTTGAATAAAGCCGTTTATTATTATTATTATTACTGTAGAAAAGTTAACCTTAAACTGAAGTCTTTATTAGAAGTAAAACCAATGAATAATGTCTCTTGATATAGCGTAGTATTCTCCAATACCTTGACCAGATTTGACTGTCTTATGAAGTACAAGACGTGTACGTCATCATAAGAAGGTAGTTAAAGCAAGTTATGCTCTTTTTCCAACTTATATGTTAACGTGCCCAAATTGGTGCTACAATATACATAAAATAAGTGAAACGTTTTCATTCTCTTAATGCTCATAATGGCATTATTTTAATCATATTTGTATTTCCATTCCTAAAGCTCTGTTATTCTACAAATAGTGTGGTCATTAAGTGTGGTTTATATCCATAATAAATACCTTAATTTCGTCATACCCATCTAGAACTTTTAAACTATCCTGCTTTATAGCTCTATAAATATCCGATGCAGTTACAGTTGGTGTTCAAATTTCTAAATTTTATGTGCAGATTTAACGTCTAGGAATGTTCTCTTTGCCTCAGATCCCAATTGGGTTAACACAATCACTTTACTTCTTGCTGTTCGTAAAATTATAATAGATTAGTTTTAGTTTTGTACTCTTACGTCTGGTAAGTTCTTGAATTGATTTTGTTAGAGCTTTCAGTTCAAATTCAGTTCAAATTCAGATATGTAATTTAACTTGGCAATTGTCACCTGGGTAACTAGGTTTTTCTAGAAACTCCCTAGGTGAATACACCAACTGGAATTGACTTATTCAAAAATTATTTATAACATCTTTTCGTAGAACTGCTGATGTGTTAGAACCATTTATACAGGGTGGACAGTTAATATCTACTCAACAGTTCGAAAATTCAAAAAATGTCTCTCATAAAAATTATGGGAGATCAAAATTAACACTAAAAAATATCTACAGGGTATTTCATAGTGGTGGCAAACCAATAGTTATTTCTTTTATGGAACGCCAAATATTTTCTCATATGTTTAAATTTGACTATTAATACTCTATCCAGGTATATATCATTTTCGGACTAATCCTACGGCGTTTTCACGCTACTCCACATTTTCTGATAAAAATGCATTTGCCGTCAAGAGTTATACCTGTAAGAAACGTGTTGTTATAAATTAGACCATCATTTCACTGTTAGTCAAGGTCATGACCCTTGCACATGCATTTTTCATCAGAAAACGTGGAATAACGTGTCAACAGTTCAAAAATAATAAATGTGTGGATAGAGAATAATTAAAAGTCAAATATAAATGAGCCACTCTCTGGGAAAATGCTAGAAAGTGGATTTCTCATTCAAAATTCGGAACTTCAAAAATATTGTCGCAGGGTATGAAAAGATCGGAAAAAATGTCTACTATACGAACCCGAGTGGCGCAGTTTATAATATTTTTGTTTTTTTGGGTGATTGAGCCCTAAAAAGGCAAAAATATTTTTCAAAAAATTGTTGATGTTGACAAAAATGATAATTTTTTTTGGGGAAGGCGTCTAATTTTTTGGGTAATAACAAAAAAAATGTCTTCTGAGATTTTTTTTAAGAAGTTAACCTTTTTCAGAGAAACTGGGATAAAAAAATATTAAAATTTTGACAAATTATAACTCCAAAACTTTGTGAAAAAATATTATAGAATACAAATCTTTTGTGAGAGGCCAAGGGATAACTTTGGGTTTTTTCAGAATTTCTTTATCAATTTTTGTAAATTTTAACTTTTTATTTTTTCTTCCAACGCAATCAGGTAGTGCTAGAAATTTCCAAAAATGATTAAGAAATTCTGAAAAAAATTACAGTTATTCTGTTTATTTTGGCCTCTTACAAATAATTTTTGTTCTATAAAATTTTCTCATAAAGTGCGTTGTTTTGGAGTTAAAAATTCTCAAGATTTTAATACTGAAGATTTTTCTAAGCCCGTTTTACTGAAAAAGGTTAACTTTTTAGAAAAAATTTCGAGAGACATTTTTTTGCTTTTACTCAAGAAATAAGACGCCGCACAGTGGGAAATTTAGCACTTTTTTTGGACAAAAGTCCATTTGAGCGATTTGAATAATGTTTTTTTAAAAATACTCGTGAATGATTCTAGTTTATCCTCCAATTGCTACAATTTAAATATCTATTCTTCTAATGAACGTTTCTGACCCAATATTCAAACATATAGGTCTTCAGGATTTTTTCGATATATAATTTATTACTCTAGGTTGTTTAATTAATTGTATGTATGGATAAAATTAATTTTAAAAAGCCTAACAAATATAAAAAATTAGCAGATTTACTCAAGGATTACGTTAAATTCAAGCTATATAAAATATAATAGATGTATTTGTGTTTACAATTAAGGAGCAGATAAGCAACTTTGAGGTTGCGTATCCATGGGCTTCTTATACTTCCAACTTCTTATGCTTTTTTTTAGCTCTAAAATTGAAATTTGGTTACTTTTTTACCTTACCTGCATTTTTAATTCAAATAATAGCTATTTTTAATTACATTATATATATGATAACATCAGCTCGCTAATGTTCCGATATTGGGTCAGACACATTCATCAGAAGATTAGGTATTTAAATTGTAGCAATCGGAGGGTAAACTACAGTCATTCACGAGTACCAAAAAAAAATTATTAAAATCGGTCAATAACTGTGCGTCAAATGGACTTTTGTCCAAAGAAAGTGCTAAATTTCCCACTGTGCGCCGTCCCAAAAAAAGAAAAAAATATTTCTTGACAAATCCTCTTGCCTTCTTAAGGCTTAATCATACATAAAAGATTAAAATCATAAATTGCGCCACTCAGATTCGTAAAGTAGACAGTTTTCCCATCTTCTCATGCCCAGAAACAACATTTTTGAGGCTCCGAATTTTGGAGAAAGTGGGGTCGCATTTTCTCAAAGAATGGCCCAAATATATGAAAAAATGTTTATAGTTTCATTAAAAAAAAATGGACTGTTAGCTTGTCACCGATATGTGAAATATGTATTGAAAAGTAATTTAATAATATGCTACTTATTATCTGAGACAATTTCTGACACTTCAAACGGTTGAGGACCGTCCATGCAAAAGTGACTAACCCTGTATATGTCGCACTAAGGCCCGGTTGTACCAAAAGCACGTTCAAGGTAAGTTTAACTGAACGACAGTTCTACGATGAACTCGGTTCAGGAGCAATTATGTTGTACCATCAGTTTTAAACGTTCGTTCAGTTGAACTTGATTTCATCGCTCGTTGGCACTATTGGATCAGAGTATGGCACATAATTCTCTAACAGAAGAAGAAGATTCCACCTTTATTAACCATACTTTATTTATACAAGTTATTAGTTACCATAGAGAATTGAAAAATTTTCTTTGTCTATGTTATTTACCATTTGTTTATATCCAACTATAACGTTATAAGTTTGTTTGACATGGCAGCGAAAAAAACTGTGAAATTTAATAGAACGACAAATAAAACTGGTAACAGAATAATTAACAGCATTTAAATTTTAAATAATCTAAGTATGCTTTATATATAACAATAAGATCAATCCCATACGTTGTTTAAATACGAAGAAAATAACTAAAAACACATAGGTAAACCATGCACATCTCACCAAATCAAAGGAAATATTATTATGCAAAACACGTAATTGTCTATATATAATGAAAACTAAACTTAAAAATGTTTATTTCCATAGTTGATAGCACAAGAAAATTAAAAAAGCAAACAAAAACAGCGAATTTCACGATAATTAACTTGGAACATTGAGGTTATATGCCCTCCACTCTCGTTAGCTGTCAGATTTTCCACGCGCCCTATGCAAACATTCGGATATTTGAAATCTCGGCAAATAACAATTTAATTTAGATTAAGTTAGGTTATGCATGGGCTTGAACTACTTGATCTTTCCTTGAACCAACCAAAAGGACCGTTCAACTAAATTGTTCTTGATCCACTATAGAACGCTTGAACCTTAATGGTACAACTTAAATTCATCACTTGATCTCTGTTCAGCAGTGAACCAAAGTTCAACAAGATGGTACACCCGGGCCTAACACATTTATTAATAAAAGTTGATAAGAAATTCTGAACATATTCGAATAGTATTGTTAGACTTGTTTTTCTTGTTCTCTTAACCTCTTCTCAAGTCACCCAGATAACTTCTAAAGATCGTTAGGTAAAGAGAAACGAGGCCCTGCATATATAGTGGAATCCAAATCATTTGTTGGGGATAATTTTATAATTAAAATTATGTCACAGTAAGCGTGACTTATGCTTAGAATGCCAGTTTGCAAGCTAAACACGGTAATATACTTAGCTACGATCCCCGCAATTAAATAAACGTTTCCTTTGCACTTTTCTCCTAAAGTTAATGTAAACTAGGGTAAACAATTCTTGTATGTCTAAAGTGATAAAAATTGTCTAATTTTGGCGAGCCATATCTCAAAAAATGTCCATTATTTAAGATCGTATCCACAGGGATATTTATTTAGGAGGTCAAAATTTACAACACTTCATATGCAGATAATTCTACCGAAACTCTATTTCTATGAGGATAGTGATACTTTTACTAGTCATCTTTAATTTTTATGGTTATAGGAGACCAACCTTGTATTTTAATATTCATAAATTATTGAAGAAAAGTACATATTGGATTCTTGTGTTTTTGATTTATGTTACAGATTCAAGGAAGATAAAATCACTTTTTTCGAGATTACTAAAAATCTTATATTAATATTACTTTCATACTACTGCTAAATGCAATTTTGCAATGCGGATCTACCGGTATATCAACACACTAACTATGTATGCAAATCTATTATGCTTTTTCACTTGATTAAATATAACCAGTATCTATTAGATCCGAAAGTGGCTGCAACTTTCGGCGTGTCATTGCCTTTGAAAGCTTAGTTTCCACAGATTGAGTTTAATCATTCATCTCCCGATAATGCCAACGTGGTTAGAGAAACGTGCATCAGATATTGGTATTCGACTGATGTGTTCAGTGGATGCGTCTCTAGAGATAACGATTAGATTTTGAAATTAAATTAACTTTCACAAAAAAGCAGCAACAGAACTTATGCTAATAATATTTGTTAGGGAGCGAGCGTAGATACGTCTGCCTATACTCATATTTCGATACAAATATGCAGTAAACTTAAGTACGGTTAGTACCTGGATGGGTCAACCAGCCCATGGCAATGCAGCATTTTCGCTTTACGGCTTGTATATTAACGCTTACGTATAAGGTATGTAAGATTTTTTTTACAGATCGTGCCGTCTGTCCGTCTCCAGTTTCCAAACTTTCCTTATCATAGCACATCGTCTAAATGTTGCATATCCATAGCCTCTTGAATGCCATCCCTCCAGCTTCTCCTTAGTCGTTCTCTCTATCTCTTCTCAGGTGGAACCCAGTCTAAAATTTTTCTTGGCCATCCATTTTCACCTATCCTTTTAACATATCTGAACCATGTTAACTGTCTCTTATCGATTTGTTTGATTATATTTTGATCCATTTTCATTTTTTCATATTTTCACGAATTGTCTCATTTCTAATTAGTTCGAGTTTTGACTTACCGCAGCTTCTTCTTTTTTTTTATGGTATTAGGACAATGTCCATACAGTCAGGAACTACGTTACTATTACGTTACATTTCTAAACCAAGGGAAAAAAAGAAAAAAAAAAGAAAAAGAAAATTTACAAAAGCACCTACGCCAACTAAACAACCCTTTTTTTAAATATCTACATGAAACTACAGGGTCACTCGCTTCTCGCCCAGGGGTCAGTTAGAGCTTTTAAATACCAAAGACAAATAGGTGGACCACGGTTAGGTTTCTACACAAGTAAGGTTAAAAACAAAGGTAACAAAACTAACTTACTCTAAAGTTTTATATTTGTCCTTAAAAATTGTATTATGCAGTTGATAACATCTTCCCTTTGCAAAACTAATAAATGTATCAAAATAAAATGGATGTAAATTTTCAAATTTATTATATTGTTGTACAGTTCATTGCTTTCATCGGTGTATTTGATACATCCAAAGAATATATGTTCTGGGTCCCCTAAAACGTTGCAATGTTCACAGATATCGCTCGGTAGTATTCCTATTCTATGTAGATGGGTTGGATAATATCCATGTCCAAATTTGATTCTAGATATTATGGTAATATATTTCCTAGGTATGTTATAGCTATAGAACCAGGGATTCACTGGTATTACTGGTTGTATATGTGTAGGGTTGGTAAGACAAAATTCATTCCATAGGGATGACCATTTTTTCCTTATCATCGATTGTCTCATCTTTATTCAATCAGAGAGATACACATCCCTTCTACAGTTTCTCCTGTGTGGATAATTTCTTTAGCTAATTTATCTACTTCAGCTTCTTCTTAGATAGTATATTTCTACTGCTAGGAGTTTTTTTTTGTTTTTTTTTTATTAATGTCCCATAGCTCGGCCCCGTAGTTGGTCGCACTTTTTACAATTCCATAATACATCCTATTCTTTGGTTTTTCTTTTTGGTTACATATCGGATATACTATTCGAAAGAAATGTAGAACAGTAGGTCCCTTGTCTATTAAATGTTAGGAAAGAAAAAAATATATACTCTTCGATAGAGAAGAGGTTTGACAAAATTTCCATGTTGGAGGTAGCTCGCCTCCTGGCGTCGGTGCTAGACCTAAGTAGCGGAAATAGGCCAACGTTAAATAATTGATAAAAAAGAATAGTAATAGTTGTTAAACTCACGGTCCAGTAATATACTACTTCTATTTGAAAATGTTGAGTAATTTCGGGAAAAGTGATTTTAACAGTTTTAAGCCATTATAAACAGCAGAGAAGTTCAATTCGTATTTTTCTTTAATTATTTATGAACATTAGAGCAATTTCAGGTCAGTCACGTAACACCAAATAATAAATTAAAAGTATATGTAGATAGTTCAAAATGGCGTAGTCATGAAATTAGCACTCTAGTATGTAGAATTACGCCATAGTCCAAAATTAACTTTCGGCTATACCAGAATTGATAAAATATTAACGTTGAAAAATATTTGAATATCGACTGGAAGGTGATATTGTTGACACTCAGTATATTTTTCTAAATTATGGTGAGACTTCGAAGGGATATATCTCTTCAGGAGTGTAATGGGATTTAGTTAGATCATACTTAGAGCTATACGCATTTTCTATATGTTAACTCACCTAAATTATACCCCACCCCGTATATGTATTTGAACACAAACTGGTAGTAATCTCCTGCCAGAACGAAATTCTATGCGGGTAATAAAATTCCTAACATGTGTTATTACTGCTTTCAGATCAGGAGTATTGGTACGAGCAAGCACGTATGGCATTGCGGAAACGTCTGCAGTACGCCAATGATCGCCGACCACATGCCAAGAATGTTGTTCTATTCGTGGGGGATGGCATGGGAGTTGCAACGGCAACGGCGGCGAGAATTCTTAGGGGACAGCGTCTTGGAAAAAGAGGCGAAGACCACGAGTTGGCCTGGGATACTTTTCCGGCAGTTGCATTTGCGAAGGTTCGTTTCTTAATTTTTAATTAATTACATTTACCGCTCTTGAGAGCTTAAATATCTGTTTTTATAAGGTAATAATTTGATTAAAATAAAATGATTGTTCTCCTGATAAATCAACATAGCACTTTTAATATAATATGGGAGATCATAATTTATTCAAGGTTGTAGAAGAAGAGCAACTGAATAATACCCCAGTCATTGGAGAAGTTAACCTCTAAACAAATCGAAGGAGGATGATTTTATTAATGAGTTATTTGGATGGCAAACAAAGTTTGCATGATTTCTAGACCGGCAATATTAAGAAAAAGAATTCAAAACTTTCTTCGGTATTTTTTCAAAATTTTAAGAGTCAGTCTATGGGAAAATAAAAAATATTTTTGGAAAGAGCATACATTTTCATACACAAAATGTGCCTAGAGAAATTTCACCTAATGCCACGGATTTTCCATAAAAAATTAGTGAATTGGAGATATTGGATGCAGCGCGGTGCAAGGTTGCTCGTGTGGTTTGGCGCACGAAAAACCCTGTGCTAATACAAATAAAATGCACACAAATTAAAAAAGTAAGGAATAATTTTAAAATTGGAAGTCTCGCCTTTCTTATGCATATAATTTCATTTTAATATAAGGCTAATATGTATAGAAGCAAATCATCAATATATATAATATACATTATATTTCGAAAAGGACCTCATTTTTGTATAAATTATGATAATGCGTAGGAAATGGTCGAACTTTTCTTGGTCTGTGGGAAACTTTCCATAAATGTGTCAGTTTGAACCTCATTAACTTGTATTTGCTTACGTTAATGTAGTTTGAATAAACACTAATTCTGCAAAATACTGTAATGTTGTAATTTCACAATTTGTCGAACAAATATACAGAGTGTCCCAAAACTCAACGTCATCCCTTGGAGGGCGGATAGGTCAGCTCATGATTGACCAGCATATCAAAATATGACCTTAGTAAAAAGTTGTTAGTTTTTGAGATATTGTCACATTTATGAATTTTGTGAAGTTCGACACCTTAGATCAGTGTTTCGAGTGCCACAGCTACAAAATGACATATTCTAAGATTCTAATTTTTGTTGCGCAACCCTGAATAGCCCTGCTATTGATCACAGTCCAAAATAAAATTAATAGTGCCATACATTCGGGGAGCAAACATTTTTACTCAATTCATGAGTTAATTTTTTTTTATTAGCTAACTTAAGACTCTTCATACAGTAAAGAAAATTACCACGTTAACCTGGCAAGTTATTTAAAAAAAATGCTCATTTAATGTGGTTTTTAAAGTGATGTAAGCATTCTCTATGTTTTACATTGGAAAAAAGGATATTGCTATTTTACTGCAAAAGGAGCTTATTGTGAAATTATTTTAAAAATTAGGAATTAAATCAATGTGACTGGTATTTAATAAAAACAAAACAGAACACAAATAAAAATCAAATGATGTGTTCAAATTGCCTGCTACCAAGTCGATTGCAAGCGCGGTATCTTTTTAAAAAAGATCTTTTTATCCGTCTTGCACTTGTTGCGACATTTATTTGTTGTGCGGCTTCATTATTACGGTGTCTCAATTGATTTACGTTATTTATTGGTTTTCCATAGACCTTTTCCTTTATGTAGCCCCAGTAGAAAAAATCTATTGGATTTAAATCCGGAGACCGGGGAGGTCACAAAATGGGACCAAGACGGCCGATCCATCTATGTGGATAGGTATGGTCCAAATAATTTCTCACACCTCGTGCGTAATGAGTTGGACAGCCGTCATTTTGAAGCCACAATGCCTCATGTGTGGCCAAAGGTGTATCTTCCAAAAGATTTGGCAGTTCATCTTCTAAAAATCATGATAAATTGCCCCGTTTAGATGTTCAGGTAATTGAAAGGGGCCAATTATTTGACCGCTCAAGATGCTGGTCCACAGATATACTTTGAAATGTTACTGTGTTTTGTTCTCGCTTTAAATGTGGGTTTTCAAGAGCATAACTATGAAGATTGTGCAGGTTCATGAAGCCATCTTTTTTGAATGTGCTTTCATCTGTCCATAAAATTTTATCTAGGAACTTGGGTCTTCCCTATGTTTCTGCAACATTCTTCGGCAAAATGGACACGTTTTGCGTAGTCACGAGGAAGCAACGCTTGCACACGTTGCACTTGATATGGGTGATATTGATACTGTCGTGTAATTCTGTTTACAGTGGATATCGGTATTCCTGTACTTCCTTCAATTGCTCGCGCTAAAGTAGTCGGATCATTTTCAATCTCTTGTAAGACGTCATCATCGTAATTCTTACGTGGTCTTCCTGTCCTAACGTGAATGTGGGGCATTCTGCCTTCCGAATATGCTAGGTGAACATTTATGAACACGCGATGATCAGGATATCTCAAAGCATTCGGATATCTTCGTTGATACTGAATAGCTGCAGCAGCACCATTTCCTCTCCATTCCCGATAAATGTAATGCATGTTAGCGTATTTCTGAGAAGAATACTGGTTCGGCATAATGAGTACTATTTGACCTCAAATACTTAACACAAACACAGTCCAGAAGAAAGCCAGGTCAGTTCGTTATTACCTCCAACACAATAAATCGAAACTACTAGGCAACACACAAGTCCAAAAACAAAACAAAATACAAAAAAATCAAAACAAAAACCGTTAATATCGGTACAAGAACAATACGAATGTGAAACGATGAACAGGAAATAAGGTAGGTAGCGTAAATACTACTAAACACATAAACACAATAACAGCCAGAAGTGTTACTTCACGCTAATTCATGTCAGTCATGTCATGTAGTCTGAAGGTGGGTTTACACTACGTGAAACCTTAACGCATGTAAGGGGGTGCTATGTGAAAATTGGGTAATTAAAACTTTTTTTTATTATGATATTCGGTTTCAGCGTCCCAAAATACATAAGGGTAGTGGGGGCTACCCTCTGGTTCTCGACTTTTTTAAATTTTGTGTGCCTGTGATATTTTTGAAATAATTTCAAAATAAGCTCCTTTTGCAGTAAAATAGCAATATCTTTTTTTCAAATGTAAAACATAGAGAATGTTTATATTACTTTAAAAGCCACATTAAATGAGCAATTTTTTAAAATAACTTGCCACGTTAAAATGGTAATTTTCTTTACAGTATGAAGAGTCTAAGTTAGCTAATAAAAACAATGAACTTATGAATTGAGTAAAAATTTTTTTTCCGAATGTATGGATGGCACTATTAATTTTATTTTGCACTGTGATCAATAGCAGGGCTATTCAGGGGTGCCCAACAAAAATTGGAATCTTAGAATATGGCATTTTGTAGCTGTGGCACTCGAAGGTGTCGAACTTCACAAAATTCATAAAAGTGCCAATATCTCAAAAACCAACAACTTTTTACCAAGGTCATATTTGATATTCTGGTCAATCATGAGCTGACCTATCAGCCCTCCAAAGGATGACGTTGACTTTTGGGACACCCTGTATATGCATGTTATTGGAACTCAGATAAAATGTTACTTAGATACCTAGAACAAATTCAGTTAAAAAGTAAATGGCTTTTCAAATATTCAAAAAGAGACCTATATAATTCTACATGTTTTTCTACATCTTCAGTGTATCTCGTGATAAGCGAAAATACCGATATTTACAGTCTCGGGAATGTAGTTCGCTAAGAAATATGATATAAAGTTTGATACTTACAGAATAAGTAGACAAGAGTATCACCTATACATAGAATATAGTGGAAATGCACATTTGTCTACCTGGTGTACATAATACAAAGTACTGTATTAGGGTACCGGCGCAGGAGCGTTGGCTTCGCTCGACTACGGTTTCACTGTTATTATGTTGTGTATGACTTTTTATAGATTAAATATCATTTGTAATTATTATTTTCTATTATTTCCTGTAACAAGTATTGTATAATAATGCAATTTTAACAATATATTTATTGCCTTAGGTAATAATAAAATATGTGCTATACGCAGATTGGCACCTCGCCTGCTCCACTACTTCTGCTTCAATAATTTTTTATCTAAATTCTATCACTTTATTATCATAAATTTTTTTGTAGATACATTTTTTGCTTAAGAATGTATGCTCATTATGAAAATATTTTGTATTTCAACACACATTAAAAGTTTTAAAAAAATACCTGAAAAAAAATATTTCATTTTTTTTAATGTAGCCGGCCTGGAAATCATGGAAACTTTAGATGATCTTATTAATTACACTTCATAGAACTCACAAAAAAAAAATAATCTGCCTTCGAACATGTTTAAGATTTATAGACAAAATTAACTACACCGCCTGGGCTATAACATTATACTGTGACAATGTACCCCCTTTACTCACAACACACGGTGGGATATTTGACCCAAAATGCTGGCCAAAATTCGAAATTTTACAATAAATACTCCAGACATAAAGCTACTAACTGAGTAAAATGCATAAATGTGACGTCATGTGGGCTGATTATTGTTTCTGTGCACATGATGTATAGCTTAGACAGATATATTGAATTTCCTTATTCTGTAGACCACAAGAAATATTTTTCGCTGCTTAGTGTTCAGTAAATAGTTAATTTACTTGAATTACGGTTTTTTTGTTTTTAAAATATTATATATAATATGGAATGTCTTCCTGAAAGTATATAATAACGTCGCTTATTATCTTAAATTGTGTATTTTTAATAAACAAGCCATTTTTGTAAGCCAAATATGACATTAAAATTATTATACATTTTCCTAATATTTATAAAATTATGACTTTTGATTGAGTTTTCAAGCTTGATAAAGTTAAAATTTCTTTATTAGCTTAAAGAATGATTCAATCGGAAATAGAATCAATAAAGAAAAGTTCCGACTTTTTCTGACATGAGTTTATATTAATTATATTGTATTAGTGAGAAACACGTATTTTACTTGCAATAGTGGCAAGAGTCTTGTGGTCAAATTTCTGACAAAACAACGCAAAAACGATTACTGCACTAATGCATATCGTCCAAATTACTTATTTCAATATTGTTTAAAATTTTTACTATTATTTTGCAAAAAAAATACTTTTATTTTTATTAATATCAAAATTGCGTATTAAATGATACAAATAATTTTATTTTATTTTTAAATTATGAAATAACCTCATCAAAATTGAAAAAAGTCCAAATATAATTTTGGCCAGCTTCTTGGGTCAAATACCCCACCGTGCGACATCTTGGCAAGCATATTGTAATCCACGCAGTATTATAGTTTACATAGTTTTTCTGTATGATACATCCCACATCACGGTATGTCGCAGTTGCCGGCTACATACAAAATATTACAGTTTACCACAGCCCAGTGATTCAGAGGGTGTCCTCTTTGCGTTCTGGCATCTTATTTTTCATGAACTATCAACGCTTCTGTGTTATTCTCTTTCCGGTCAATGTGGCTAAAATTTATTGTATAATCACGCTTTTGGGGCGATAAGCTATCCAGCGTAGCAAGTGCCTCCATACCCAAATCTCTAAAGGGTCAATACGCTGTCTGTGTGCCTTACTCCAATGGTTCATATCTCAGGAATAGCACGGTAGCCAGTGAGATATTTGTGCGCCTCATGATACTCCAATCATATTAAATTTATCACAATTGGCAAGTTGCCGATCTTATCATCCGTATTCTTCATGTAATCTTATATTCGTAATTGCTAATACGATTCAAATGTATTGACTCCTCGTTTTAACTGCGAATATTTCAGAAACGGAGAAGAGAAAAAAATTGAAAAAATTATGTGTTCATTATGTGTCTATTCTAAATCATTCACTGAAATTTGAATAATGCACATTGGATGGTTTTGAAGTTCTGCTAAATTATATTGGAAAATGACCTACTTCTAAGGAAATTTTGACCATACCAGTTTTAAATCCATTATATCCTCTAAAATATGCCCACTATGTAAATTATATTTTGGATACCGACAAAGCATGGCATTTTTTGTACGAGGAAATTTTATCATAATTTTTAATTCTATAATTTTGTAGTAATTCTCAAAATCGTGACCTCATGTTTATTCGGTTATTTATCAATGTATTTAAATTTTCTTGATAAAATAGATAATTATATGAAATATAATCATTTTCAGAAAAAAGAATTGGTATGTATCAAATATTAAGTTAGTTATCAAACGCTATAGATATTATTAGTGCAATCTTGCAATGATATTGTCTATTGCACTTGATAACCAAATTAATATTTGATATATACCAATTATTTTTTCTGAAAATGCTCACATTTTATATGATTAACTATTTTATCAACATTTCTTTAAATACATTAATAAATAACCGAACAAATTTGAGATCACGTTTTTAAGAATAACTGCAAAATTTTAGAATAAAAAAAATATGGAAAAATTTCTTCGTACGAAAAATACCGTGCTTTATCGGTATCTAAAATATCATTTACACAGTAAGTACATTTTCTAAGATATGGTGGATTTAAAACTGGTATGGTCTTTATTTCCTTAAAAAGTAGGACATTTTTCAATATAACTTCAAAACTGTCCAATAGATATTAGCAATTAAAGAGAGGGGTCAATACTTTTAAATCGTATATTAGTACTATCCACAATTGCTCCGAGGTATACTATTTTATTTACTATCTCTTAATCACCTAATATTAAAAAGGCAAGAAGTACCATCAACGAAGCGCTGCCAAGAACAAGAAGATGCTATATAAACAAAGACACGACTTAAAACAAACCAAGAAAGAACAGGAAGGCTTACATGATGCTAGACAGATTAGCAAGCACACACCATAGAATGGAAAACATGACATTATTCAAATAGTAGGAATAAGCCTAATAAATATTACATGGAAATCAACACGGGCACCTGAAATCGTAATACCAATTCTTTAACCTGACAAAAGCAGATGGAAACTGCTCATGTAGAGAAGAATAGAAAGAGACGCGCAAGGACTTATAATAAACAAATGTATTTAGCCGCGTAGAGAAGTGGCAAGACAGATATTGAGCAGATATTTGGGAAGAATAAATAAACAATACCCTCCAAAACTCAAAGGAAGGAGTTAGGAAAGAATAAAACTGCAAGAAATAATTTAATGGAAAAACTAAATCGTCTTTGACAAAGATGAAACTGAATATAGGAAAAGGAAACAAGTATACATCGGTATGTTCAGCTCTTGTTGTGGTTAAACCCTCTCTCTAGTTTTTGGATAGGCAAAAGGTGAACGGTGGGTTTCCCTTGGAAAAAGGTTTCGCTAAACAGGAGGAAGAGGAAAAACTTGGACCGAGTGTCGAAAACTTTGTATCATAATCACCTACAATACATAACATGTGTATGTACTCTTATTTAACAAACTGCTGAGAAAGTTTTGACAATGTGAAACGAGACAGAATGTGGACTGTGCCATTGAAAGTGGGAGTACTCAGATATTATTTGCTTTTCATAATTCTTCACAGACATAAAGAAAACTTGCTTTGGTGAATGCTGGCAACGTAAAGTACAATAAATTTATGGTTGGCAAAGGCACTAGACAGGCTTGTATAATATTACCAATCCTCTTTAATCCCCACAGTGAACATGTGGTAAAATGCGTACTAGAGAAGTGACGGTCGGAAATAAGATTTATACTTTCAGATTTGTAAATGTTACAGGTGAGGTCTCCGACTAACAAGGTCTGGGGTATGGTTCAAATTATAATTTATGGCAAATCGAGAATTGCAGTTGTAGACGCAGCCAATGCAAAGTATTCACACACATTCGGGCCAATTGATGTGCAATAAATCTTGGAGAGATGACACAGAAGTTCTCACTGAGAGAAGGCAGAAGTATCACCAAATTTACAACGAAGGCTTACGAAAATTTTGTGTATTTTATTACGAATTCGTTGAAAGAATCATTGCAGCAATTTCTAGATTCTCCAAGACTTCAAAAATGATTCTTCAGTATCATATTCTCTACTAGATTGCAGGCGATGAAGATAGCGCTTATCATAATGTAGGACTGAAATTACTGTAGAGCTGCTGAGAAAGAGCATGGGGAAATCACGCATCTAACAGGCAATCATGCTATCTGACGTACTAAACAGCAAAGGTATATCAACTGGAATATATTATGGGCTACAAATTTTTTATCAAGACATCGTAAATATAAAAATATTTAGGTATATATTTACCAATCCAATTATTGATTTACCTAAAAGTTGAGGATTTATTATTATTCGTGGCAGCGCTTGTAATTTTAGGTGTTAATTTCTCCAATATTGTGATTGTATTCAATGTTGTAAATCACAATTAAGTCAGGAATTACAAAGTGAGAATATTGGAATTTGGCCTCTTTGTTGATATAAGTTGAAGAGTGGGGTAGAGTTATCAAATATATTGTTCCAAGATAACTGAAGTAATGATACCCACTGACTTTTGTAACATAAAACTAAAGATAGAGCACATTGCAATAAGCTGTTGTTTTATTTTATCAGGATAATATATAGGTCGTAAGCTTTAAGCAAGAATGACCATTAAGAATGCAATCGGTGGTGGTTTGAGATGCAGGCAAATCCTTCATTCCACATTGCAAATAAATCCTTTGAACAATGAGATCTAAATAAATTACCGTTCATCTATAAAATTGCAATATATTAAACCTTGACAAAGATTTTCCTCAATCATTGTTGGAATTTTAACTTGTATCTGATGTTCAGCATGCATATTTTTTCACAGTAAGTTTCAAAATGATTATTATAGAAGTGACCAAAACACTACTATACATGTTACCACAATCATCAAGCAATAATTCAAAATAAATTCTTGTAGTTTGGCCTGCCATGTCGAGAATATATTTTAATGGTGTTATGGCAAAGTACGCTTTATTTAACTGACAACAGACATGGTCATGTGCCTTTACTGGGAAATATTTACACCAAGAAAGATAGTTAAGCTGAGTTTGACAGATTATTGTCAATAAACATGAAATTTTTAGACGACGTTTTCTGTAGAAAGTAAAGACTAACTTTATTCCTTTGGCAATATGTAATTAAATATGCTTGTTTCTTGTGTATTAAAGTCTTACATATAATCTTCTTATAATTTTGTTGCGGCCCTTCGGATTATTTTATTGCACTTTATAAATTCTATCTAATGGAGGGCAATAAGTTATATGCCATGGTGTTAGGCTTATCGAAGTTTTTGCTACCTACGTCAAGAGTCTTCCAAGGTTCAAACTTAGGTCAACTTTATTAAAATTTGTTTGTGAACGACAAAGCAAATAATATTACTCTTACTGCCGGATGATTTAAAACTTTTTTGTAATGCTGTGTGTGATAACGATTCCTCTGAGCAGCAAAATAATATTGATCGTATTAATAAACTCTGTGTGATGAATAAATTGCCCTGAGATGAAGTGATAAGTAACGCTATAGCATTTACAATAAAAAAATGTTATTCCATTCTATTACAAATCGAACAATCCATCTTGACACTTCTTGTAAGTGAGTTAGTTGTAACGTTTATAGACCACATCGAAGTCGCAGTCACGAAAAATTATAGAACCCTGAGCACGTACGAGGGGAACTGTACAGAAGCGAAAACTACCTTTCGCGGAGGGACCAAATTTGCTATGTTACAACCCCAATATTTATAAAAACATAAGCCAATTGATTATTTTTTCTCAATGTATAGGGCACCAGACACCAAATATTAAATTATGTCTAAAGGCCACATCTCTCAATGAAGAAACCCAGTGAGAGTCATCTCACTTCGACAAATCAGACGTTCCGACATCAAAGGTACTGCGGAAAGCTTTCATTTCTGTGCGGCTTTCCTTTCTACAGCTTGTAAAGTACACAGAAAATTTCGAATGGACGCCGTTTCTTAAAATATGCGTCTATTAAGGGAGACCTAACTTATTCTGCTATTGGTTACCCACATGGAAAACTCATAAGTTCCACCTAAATAACCTAAACATCACATTTAATTTCTTCACACAATATTTTACCTAATAATTTCGATTGTGGAAATAATTTAAGTATACATTTTCAAATTCATGGGGATGTGGACACAACAATTTATATTATCTGCCGTTTTCAAGAAGAGATGTGAGAAAAAATTTCGAGTATCTAACTTTGTAGTATATACAACAATCTGAACATTTTAGATATATTCTTTTGCAGTCTTGCAAACATAAAACTTCGGTACTTAACTTAAATGTATCTTTTGTTGTTTTCTGTTGACTTTATTAGGCTCATTTTACACTGTTCGTATATCTACTTTGTGTTTTTGTATATAAAAAATTATGACTTTAATTCAGATACAGGGACATGCATATCTTATCCAAAACAAGCTAACCGTTATACTCTTCGTCGATTTACTGTACTTTTTATAAAATTATTGCACATTCTATACGATACTCTTCGCAGTTTTTTTTAGTAAATAATACTAGTTTTAGACATTTTTAGTTTAATTACAAAACAAAAAGAATTATGTAAAAAAAAGTTTTTTAGTTAAAAAAAAATTATAACTTCTTTATTTATCAATCGATTTTGCTCATAGTAGGGTACTTCCACTAGCTAACACTAAATTACTGTCCAAATTTAAATATAATCGGACTTCTCGTTCTTAAGTTATCGTGCTTACATCTCCAGGGGAGGTTTGCTAACATCGCCAATACCGTTCGCAATTGCGGGGGGGATAAGCGAAAAAGCAGGCCCACGCCATACGAGGATGGTTCAGGTCTACAGCGATGATAGGGGCAAAGAGCTCAAGCTCGACCCCTAATCACCCGAGACCGTAATCTTTAGTCAAGAATATTGGCGCGTGCTTACAAGTACCGTGACGGACGGACAGACGGACAGACAGGCGGACAGACAGACAGACGGACGGACAGACGGACGGACAGACGGACAGACAGGTGGACAGACAGACAGACAGATGAACAGACAGACGGATAGACAGACGGACAGACGGACAGACGGACGGACGGACATTTTGAAAGTTGTTCAGAATTCGATCACCAACACAGTGATATGGAATTTTTCTTCTCTACGAGCAATATTACCGGTTTTAGAAATGTGCTGATCGAATGCAATATTATACTCTTTGTTTTGTATTTGCGATGAGTATAATAATACCTATGAACTTGCATCATATGTTTATGTCGGATCATCAACATTGATAAAATGATGATGCATAGAAAAAATAAATAAATATACAGAACTAGCAATAGAACTGAAAAGTATTTGGAAGCAAGAAAAAGTCACTGTAGTTCCTATAGTCATGTCCACAACTGGTATAACACCTGCCAACTTTGAAGACTCCTTGGCAAAATAGGAATACCTAAAGAAATATACAGCTTAATACAGAATCCTGTTGTTCTTAATACATGTCATACAGTTAGAAAACATTTAAGCCAATGATATTTTCTTGCATCAAGCTGAAGATATCATTCAAAAACCGTATTAGCGAGATATGGAGGATAAAAATAATAACAATAATAATAGTAATAATAATAATAATAATAATAATAATAACAATACACTTGCTAAAATACAGCTTGGCTAACCCCTAACTGTAAATAACAGAATTCGCTGAAAATTTTTAATAATAATGGAGTAACTAGTCTTACTCGAGGAAAAAAGTACCTCATGTTTCTTACATAATGAGCAAAATCTTATTAAGAAACAAAAATACCTACATTCTTTCTCGCATAAGAATAAAATCTTATTGAGAAATAAGAATGTTAATATAGTTGCTTAAAACAAAAAACGGTAAGTTGCTGATTTCTAAACATGATTCATACATGTTTCTGGTCATTGCAAAATATTATAATGGGGAGTGTCTAATGCCAGTTTCTTTTTTAGAACATGTCAAAATGCAAAGAGATTGAATAATATCAATTTTGATTGCATAACACGAAAAATCTAATTTCTACTTTGCTTTCTGATTTAATGAGAGAAACCGTAATGAGATTTGTAAACACAAGTAATACATATTTTCAGTCGTTACGAAAATGCGAAAAAAGGAATTGATCCATGTAAATTTTTTCGCTATAATATACACAGCTAGCACATAGTGAGTGCTTTATGACCGTTGCACAATTATCAATTTTATTTTAAGAACATTTATAAAGCTACTAAAGCGAGAAACATGCACGGTTTATTAGTTGAATACGAAACTGCAAACGAGATTGATGTCAATTTAGAAAGCAGCATAATTTTACGCCAGACAAGGCCAATTTAAATAATCTATGCAATTTAACTGAATTACTGTTCTCTCATCGCTTTCCTCGACCTGTTGAATAATGTAAGTCAAGAAATAAATTAATACATATGATTTGAAAACCAAGAATAAACTAATTTCATACCAGATACACGCATTTTCTATTTATAGATTTAAGGAATGAATTGTATGAATCATTATTATTATACTATTACATAACATAATGCCATGTTTAAATTAAAGTTTAAATCCTGTAACAGAATCTAGAATTATAAATGGACAACGAAACAAATAACAATGTACGTTATACGTTTAAAAAGCTAATACGACAGTGTTACCACTCTACAAGCCTCTTAGGTAACAGTAAGCAACTGTCAGTTGTCAGTTGAGTATTCGCCGGCCAAACTATCAGTGGAGACGGGCGGGGTCACAAAAAAGATGATTTAATAATTGGGCGCCAAGTAAATTAAACTCCCCTGCAAATACTCTTGAAAGTTCTTAGCAATCCCCCAATTTACTAAACAGAGACTGAACACAAAAAAAAATGACAAATTTACTTTAAAAGACTAATTGGAAGTTTATTGCTATATATCAGATAAATCACAAAAGTATTTAATAGTATTCAATAGTATTCAGCAGTATTTACAAACAAAACAACACAAAAAAAAATTACCTAAATCTAAAAGTTCGAAAAATCTGGCGCACAGAAAAATGGTATTACAGATTCAAAATATGTAAATAGGATTATAACGATATAGCCTAATATTAATTCAATAAAAAAAATTATCTAAATACACATCTTAATTTCAAAGTACCTAAAATTGGAAAAGTTGACCGGACTAATGAAAGTTATTAAATGCTAATGTCTATGAGTTAAATAAATCAGCTAAAAAAAAAAATACAATATAAAAACTAAATAAAACAGTTGCCTAGGGGACAACCGGTATATATCTTGCAATAATATATTTAACTATCGAATAGAAATAGATTATATTGTATTAGTTTCTATAAGGTTAATAAAGTATTTGCTTTTTTATAAGTATTATCAAAAGAAATTAAATAAAAATAAAAAAAACCGTTGTCATAAACGCCGCAAAAAAAGTTACTGCAGTTTTAGTGTTGCTTAAGCTTAAGCGCATTCACATAAAACAAAACCAGAAATATAACTCGTATTTCTTTTCAACAAAATTGCTAAGGCTAATCCGAACCTTAAGAAACTATACTGTGAATTAAGTGCAATTATACAATTTTGCGCTAGGCTAAATAATGTCTTTGTGCGAACCACTTTGATCTTGTTGAATACCAGGTAAGTAAAGGAAAATATATAAATATATAAGTTTTCAAAAATAAAATAAAACTATTGCTCTTTAGTTTAACTTGCGTATTCTCCTGTTCCTGTTGAATCCTCGCCTCTGAACATCCACGAAGGTAAGTTGTTGCACAGGGGCGTCGGGACGGACAGGTTAAAAATATTCCCCAAAAAGAAACTTATTTCCCAGACTATTATTTTTCCAGAATAGAATCTGCAGCACTCAGAACTCCTCAGCAGAAAAACGTCAAATAATAGCCCTCCAGTAACACCCTTATAAATAAAGTACAGAAAAAATTAATTACCTAACTATTTACAAAAAAAATTGAACATACCTTCCTTGAAGGGTGTTCCACTATATTCCACGAAAATGGTTAGATGATGGTGAGATGTGATGATAGAGAGGATGGAATAATCACTACACGAGAAAAATAATAAATTACTATTTATAAAATCACATGGACGAGGGGTACTTACAATAATTGCTGTAATAATCCCTAAATAGGTGCGATTTCACAAAACTACGGCCACAATTCAAAAATATACACTGCCAAACATCGAAATCACAATAAAATACTGCACAAAGAATAATCCCGGAGCGGATGTTCACAGACAAAACGTCTTCATGCAGATACCACCAGCAATTAATTAAGAATGGCCCCTCTAATCGCCGGAAATCGACGGAAAAAGATCAATACTCATATCAATTAAAAATCCTATTTGAAAAAAACTGATTTAACTCAACATAAAAGCAAGCTATAAAGATACTAGTAAGCGGTTCCTCCACAATTCACTAGATGGCAGGGTAAGTACTTCTCTTGATTTATTAAACCTTTATTTCCAATATGTGAATTCACCACAGTATTAATAGTTTTATATTTTGTAGATGTATGAGGAGAAATGCCTAGGTGGTCCAGACATACCAATAATAATAAACAGTTCCAGTGACTCCATGTAATTTATTAAGTAATCATTAACTTACCACTAATTTGTACCATATATCTCTAAGTGAATAAAGAAAAATATTCTAAATCTATTTAACTTATTACTAATTACCTAAGGAGCAAAATGACCGTAACAACAGCAGTAGAAGTTCTATAAAAGTTATATTTATAAAGAACAACAATGACTGTCATGGAAAGTTACTTACTTATGACTCAAGAGCTCTGAACAGCTTTATTTTCCTCGAAAAATAAGTGGTAAACAACGCTTAAAGAAACGTTTTGTGTTCGCAATATCGTTGCACTCCTTGTGAAGAATAGAACGAATTTATTTCATCTATAGAATGTAAATGCCTCAATATAAAAGAAATATGGTTGTTTCTTCCTTATTGTCTTTTAAATGGAAAACCATTAATCAGAAATAAATTGAGGAACCTGAGTGCTGATTTCCCTAAGTTTAATATAAATACGCCACTTATTTTCATTTTGGGCGATGAGATACTGTTACCGTTATAAATTCCGATACTAGATTAGTGACGTAAAACAACAGCGTCATTTGAATGAGTAACCAAGCAGCTCATCTAATTGTTGGTAGAATCTCAACAGAAATAATTCTGGGCAATTAAGCTGCTATCCAGGTGGTGGGAAGATCTAGAGGTAGGTTAGGTGGGCAAACGAGGATCATGGTTTAGTATCTACGCAAAACTGTAAACCTCTAGATACAAAAGGCTAATTCTTATATATTTCACTAGCATAAGTACTACTATACTGTGTTTACTATTTATTTATTTATTTGGATCGTCTTATTTATATTATCGTTCTGGCAGAGTTTAGCTACTGCTATTCCATCACTGATACAGAACAAATGCACATAGATATCAACACGATAAGGATTCCCTGCGGTATTGCCATCTACAGCAACTGAGACTCGAATTCAGGAGAGCTAACAGCGACTAAACGTGTTGTGCCTTTCAACAGCGGTCTAGCTCACTGCTACCGCCTCGATAAGACATTAAAATCGCCACTAAACATTGATACCCTGGCCTGAATTCGAACCCGGGACTACTTGGTTGCATGCCAAATACCTTAGCACTGCGCCACTGAGCCGATTTGTTTAAAAAACTAGTTATATAATTGTTGCACATTCTATAGGATACTTTTCGCAGTTTTTTTGTAAATAATATTAGTTTTAGACATTTTTTGTTTAATTACAAAATATAAAATAAAAATTAAATAATAAATTAACAATTTTTTATATATTGATCGATTTTGTTAAAAAATAACAGGGTTCTTCCTCTATCTGATACTAACTTACCCAAATTTCAATACAATCGGACTTTTCTTTCTTAAGTTATCGTGCTCACAAAAAACGTGACAAACGGATAAACGTACGGACTGACGGTCGGATATTTTGAAACTTGTTCAAAATTCGATCACCAACACAGCGATATGAAATATTTCTCTCTAAGAGCAATATTACCGGTTTTAGAAATGCAATATACTCTTCGTTTTTTATTTGCGAAGGGTATAATAATTTTGACCGAGGTACTCAATTTATTTTATTCTACTACATAGCAATTTATTTCACTAAGAAAGAATCTTCAGCCCTGATCCAATTTCTTATTTTATAATACCAAAATTATAAAACTTGAAGGAAACATCTTGACTATATTTGCACTATAATATGTAGAAACTATTTGTCATAGAATTTTAATATGTGGAGCAGAGCAAAATTTGAGGCGTTACGTTGGTTTTTGTTGGTTTCTCATTCTCATTTACGTCAAAAATCAAGTTTCTCGACTTTTCTTAGCTTGCTCTGCTTATTATACCCTATTCACAAGCTACCATAATACATAGCCGGTATAATAGTTCTCTAACTATCCCTGTGATCTGTGAAGCCAGATCAGGATCAGCAAAAAAAACGTCTATCTGTATTCCCATCGTTGCGGGTTTCAATAATATCTCTATCTTCTTTTCATGATTTCCGTCATTTGGTATCTAATTTATGACTAATATGTAACACATATTCAAAATATTTGATCGCAGCATTCACACCTGACATCCCAAACGAGAGAGCTGATGAAGCTATTTCTCGTTTAGAATGACTCTCCAAGTCATCTATTTCTTTTGGGGTGGCATTACAAATATAACAATTTGAGGTTGGTATTGCAGTGAGATATCCACACATTTTACCATCAACCATAATTAAGCTTAACTTATGTTCCGCAGAAAAAACCAAATCGTCAATGGTTACTTCAGCTGATGTTAGATGTTCAATATCTTCTTTTACTTTGGCAACTTCATTTTTAACTAATTATTCTGATTCTTTTACGAAGGAGATTTTAATTGACCTACAAAATGCTGTGGATGATGGCCGTTGATTGTGCCACAGTAAGGAGTGTGTTACACTTGAAAATTTTGCAAAGCCTGAAATAATATAAATTCATATTTCATCGTTCTTTTCGAAAATATTAGCTTTTTATTGTATATCGTATATATAGAAAATTATTGTTCCACCGTGTAATCTGAGGTTTGGTTTCTTATATTTCTTTTCTCGCACCATCCTAGGCAGCCCATCTCGCTTGGTGGGAATCTACAAACAGAAATTAATATTACGAACTAAAAATGACACTTAGTTCTGCTAAATTATAACTTACACAGGAGCAAATACATAAGAATCTTTCTGTCGCCTAATTACCTACTACTTATGTGTTAATATTTACTTACCATTGCTAGTGGTATCCTAAAATTTCTTCTAACTTGTGTCGATGGTTAACTTGTTCCTTTTTATAGAATTATACATTTAATAAATCTATTTATTTATATTTTTATATTCCACCCATTTACAGTGTAGCAAGTGGTTGGCAATGTGGACTAAAGTTGATAATTTTTGTTGTAGGATTAAATTCATTTTGATATCTTTTAAAGGGTAACTTCATTTAAATTTTCATCGAAATATTCCACCTATTAATTATAACATTTCATTGTATATTTTTCTTTTAGAAAATGTCAAATTTCCAGTCTTACTCGTACTCTTCTGCTTCTTCGCCTTCGTTTTCGTCATCGTTATTATGTTTTTCTTGAAGACTTTCACTATGTTGCTCGCGGCGCCGCTACCTTTTTCTTGAGGCGAAGCTTGCAATTTAGTGAGCACCCAGTCACGCGGAGCCTGCTGAAAATCTCTACTCTCATCGCAAAACCCCAAAGTAACTGTCTGCTACTACACTCTTTCGAAGCGAAGAGTTTCTTGTGGACAAAAAAAATCATTAATAGTACTTTAACGTAAAAGTTTCTTTATAGGTTCATATCATCCTGCCATAGGGATGTGTCTGCGAATCCTGTTTGGCGACAATAAACTCTGTCCAATTGAGCATTAAAAATATACTGGCTCTATGGCATACTTGCATCGTTAATTCGTTGACTTTCTGATGCCCCGACGCCATAATACACCCACCCTGGCCAGGCAGACTAAGATTTTCGTTTCGGTTTCAAATTCCGCAGGTTACAACATTGCTGGCTTCCCGTCTAATACCTTGTTTTAGAGAATAAACTTTACCGTATTATTGCTGACTCAAGTCCAATCTTCCTAGCCTATATCGCGAGTGATAACCAAGCGTAGATAAATCCACCGCAACATCGACAAAGCTGAGAATTAAATTTATTACAAAGTTGTCCTAGTTTTCTGTTTGATAACTTGTAAATCTATTTTGTATGTACATAATATATGTGTTATGCAAATTTCCTGACTCATTATACATCCTATTTGCATACACCACCATGAAGTGTATCAATTTCATCAAGTTTACTGAACAAATTGATTCAATGACCGGAATAATTAAGCTCTGGTCTAATTTGTTTGTGTCTCATTATTAAACATATTTTTGCCTGTTTCAAATACATGGTAATACATTTTATACATGTCACGACTTCTGCATTTTTAGAAATATGATGTATTGATAATTATAGGTACTATTAGCCGAGTCTGCTTGGGATTTTTCCCAAAAAGTTTCTATACTTACTATTTGAGTTAGCCACGGATTCTTATAGGAAAAATTCCGTTGAACAAGATCTCCAATACTTTTTGATTGTTTAAATAATTGGCATAATTTGTTAATTAGCACTTTTTTTTTGGAAAGTTTGATCGACTTCTTCAAACCAACTTTAAAAGATAAATGTTGATGGCGGGCATAACCCTCACAGAAATCTGCATGAATGCAACTTTTTGCTTTTGTTTATTTAAATTATAAATTAATCTCTGGGTAAGCGTATCGAAATGGGGTTTTGTGCATATGAAAGTGCTTGAAAAAAGGAAAATTTTGATACCAGAAAGAACTTGATCACATAACCGGAACCGGGAATAAAAGTGATATTGCGTGAGAGGCTCTAATTCGTTTATTAACAACTTTTTGGACACGACGTTTGATGCTAATGAAAGCTAACAAGCTTTTCCATCAACCACAAATAATATTCAATCCCTGAAGAGTTATACGCGTTTTCAGCACTTAAAAAAATCTCTCCCGAAACGTGAAAATAGTAAGATTTGACATGCAATGGCGTGGGGCAAATTCGTCAAATTTGCTTTTTTTCATGTAACCAAGTATTTTTTATGATAATAAATGTTTCTACCTTCTGAGAAATTTTTAAAAACGTCGTACATATTTTTTTCAATTTTCATTAAATAAATGGCTATCTTGCAACAATCATATGATTGTTCTTGTTCAACGAGGGCGTGTTGGTAGTTTTTGTTTTTTTTTTTTTACTACTTTTAGCATTAAGAGAAGGCTTGATTTACTTTATTTGAGAGGGGGTGCCCATCGAAAAAAGACCAAAAATAAAAAGGAAACATTTTTTTTTCATTTTTCTCTTATAATGAAAAAAAGTTCACGTCTCATGAAAGAAGCACACACATTGTTATTTGTAAATGAGAAATAATCAAAAGATTTAACTATTTTAATGGCATTATTATTTTACTGTTTTAATCACAAATAGTTACAATTAATAACTAATAACGCTAATAACTATAAGAGTATTCCACCGTTCCATGGTTTCGACTATAAGAAATGTGGATCATGCAAAGCAGGTGCACAGCGTCAGCTTGACAGTTACGGATTTAATGAAGTTCTCAAGAATAAATAATTATTTACAGCGTTTCTTACAATTTAAAAATTATTGCACAAAAAAAGTGAATTTGACAAAGAAAAATTTGCCCACACCGAGGAACAAGCCGACCACCCCATTGCTCGTCAAATCTTACTATTGTCACGTTAGGGCAGAGATTTTTTTAATTGTCAAAAACGCGTATATCTCTTCAGGGATTGAATATTTTTTGTAGAACTTCTTGTGGTTGATGGAAAAACTTCTTAGCTTTCATTTGCACTAAACCTCGTGTTCAAAAAGTTCTTATTAAACAAATTAGAGCCTCTCGCGCAAAATCACTTTTATTTCAGGTTCAGGTTATCCAGTTAAGTTCTTTCTGGTCTCTAAATTTTCCTCTTTCCAAGCATTTTCACAAAACCCCATTTCGATACTCTTACCCAGATCCGAGATATTCCATTTGTTAATTTGCAAAATTAATTTAAATTCTAAATAAACGAATGCAAAAAGTTGCATTCGTGCAGACTTCTGTGTTATTTGCTAATTCACAAATTATGCCAATTGTTTAAACAATCAAAAGGTATTAAAGATATCGGGTCAAAAAAAAGGTACATTCTTTGTTTTAAAAGGCATGTTTTTTGAAAAAAACAATATCCGGACCTCATTAGTTTCGGAGTGATCAATTTGTTAATTATGAAATTTATTTTGGTTATAACAAATGAACGAGTTGACAAAATAAGTTGTGCCTGGTGCCAAATGTCGCGTATTGAAAACATGTTTCGATAAAATCAAGATTTTTTCGAATTCGTCAAGCCATTTTTATTTTGTTAAATAAAAATTAAATAAAATTGTTTAAACAATTATTTGACCATGAAGTTGGCGACTTAGGAAAATTTTTCATAAAAAAATCTTTTTCGGCGGAAATTTTCTTATATGAATCGTTGCTAGCTCAAATGGTATACAAAATTTGTAAAATCACCTCTTCTTTACCGCTGGCAGACTCGCCTATATTATTAATAACAATTTGTTAAGGTATGTCAGTTATATTTTTATACAGTAAAAATTAAAAAAGTACAGCGTATGGTTTACGGTCGGGCTGGCACATGCAAATAACTTTCAAATATTTCTGTTAATGATATTTAGTTATTGCTTATGATGTATAAAGTGCAGTTAGTAAATGGGATATAATAGCAACTTTTCATTTAACAACGAGCGTCCTCTACAGGGGGACGTAGACATAAATTTCCGATGGTCATATTATTCTTATGCCTTGTGTTCAATATGATAATATTAATACTTTCTGGCATGGCATAAAATTTAGCAATCATTTATCATTCTCTCTCTATTAGGAAACTCTATCCACCCACCAGTTATATATACAAGTACATAACTCTTGCTCCCTTTATAACTTTCGTATTATAGAATTACTATATGGCCTTAGCGTCAAATGTCGATGTAAACTACCAAGATGTTGACATTAGCATGGTCATTGATTTCGACGACAGTGACAAATAGTTCCTTCCTACGTATCCAACAAATAGGACAGAAACAAATGAAGGCAGAATATTTCGATCATAAAACAAGTAGCTATATAATCGGCCATATTTTGGATTGTGCTATCAAATGGTTTAAAGAACATAGTAGGCTGCTGTCACGAGAAAAGTTAAAATATAAATGCACGCTATGCTTTTAAATTATATAAAGAACATAATTGTTTGCCATTGTACTGTGCTCTACAAATTGAATAATTGTACTAAAATCCACGTTAATAACGTAAGATTGTTGTTTGTTTGAAAACAGTTCAATTAGGTTATTCTAGAGAGAGATATCGATTTATTTCAGCGAACTATAGACAGCGCGTGGAATAGTCACGTACCCATTTCGTACTTACTGATTTATTCAGCCAGTACCCAGATACCAGTGAATTACTTTCCAGTTACTGAATTGTTTTTATTTCTTATAGACTAGATATATAGCGATTAAGTGTACTAATTCCTCGAAGTACTTAACCAGACTGATCCGTTTATAAGAATTCTTTCACTGAAATTAAATTTGGACTACATTTCCACTCATACCATCGAAATATCTCTAGAAACAGAAAAATTACCTCGATGTTACATTTTTCTCTACAATATTTCAGCACCCTTGCGTTTTTTATTTCTTCTTGGAGGATAAATAATAACCAAAATACTATTTCAACGCTACTATTGTAATTGTCATACATTGTTTAATCTTTGTGTAAAATTTGAACCTTATAACTTTTAGTTTTCGAGATAGAACGAGTTATGTTTGAAAAATTTTAAATATCGTGTATCGCCAAAAAGTGGTTTAAAATCAAAATAGAGGATTAATGCAAGGTTACGTCGCAAATCGACCTCTGGAAATGGAGTTGGTGGATAACCTTACATCGTATAGACTTAGTTATAAAAGCATATATCCAGAATATGCATAGGACTGAAAATAAACGATCTCTGAATTTCTTACCAGATGATTTCTTTGGACATTTTATTTATGAAATATGAAAGTCTACATGCCACAATATTTGTTTATTACTTTTTCGTTTATGTTCTTACTTCTGTAAATATTAACTCTACAGTACTGGAGTGAGGTCTGTGGAGTCCGTGACCACTTTTATTTATCTGTAACTTGGTGGGCATATACTCAAGAAACGTTTATTAGTAAGTGATTCCCTAATTTTGTGTCTTCTAATAAGTACCTACCCCGTTGAAATCTAGAGCAAACAATTGATTTTTGTCTAAGAAACAAGCGACGGATACTGTGCTTTAATAATTCTTCAGGCATATTTTTTCCCTTTGCAGCTGTTTCATCAAAGGCAAGTTTTCATTTTACATTCAACTATAAGGCAGAGTTGTATCAGGTATCTGTTACTATGGATTATGAGACAAACCAAGTCAGACTCGCTCGTTTGTCAGGAGAAATCTAATGAAAATGTGGATGATGATTTCACTGCGGGGAAGCAAGAAAATAAAATATTGCTGCAGAATAGTATGGAGAAGAAAATAGTGAAGATGAAGAAGAACTGCCATCAGAAAAGGAGAGTGACGTTGGCACCGTTGATGAACTAGTGTGCAGTCACAATGTTGCACTTACGAAGAGGCAGTGACCAATGGTGACCATTTATTTGCTAATGAGTATATCAGGAATCAAGTCCATTTATACATGCATCAAATAATCGTAATAGTAATACCTAATAGGAAATTATCTAAAAGAATTTTCGTAATCTCTTTTGGATGAACTCCCCAAGAACAAGCAATAAACTTACCATCTGAAATAAGAGGACATCAAAACTTTGCTGGAATTCTTCCAGAAGACAAGGACAGGAGATAATTATCAGGGGAAAGTAAAATAAGATATCATGGAATGCAGAAATAATACTAAATTTAAATATTATTGTCTACGCTGTGAAAGATGTTTATATCAAAAGCATATCTAATTTTTGTGTAACAATTGCCTCATCATATTTTCAGTGGTGATAAATAGTTGATTACTGTGCCTACTTTCAATACGCGCTGATTTTCCTTTAAGTGATTTCTAGTTTCATATAAATTGTTTCTAAATGAGAAAACTTAACACCGAAAGTGCGTTTTTCTTAGTAAAGTTAATAAAATCAAATGTGTTTGATGTAATTTAGCTCAAACACTGAGAGAAATATCACACAAGTTATAGGAACAGTGAATTGAATGTATTCTTAAAAATATTTTTTTTTTGAACCTCGGATTTTATAGACCTGGCTCCAGATATTGAATCCAGACCTATGCAAGGTTAACGCGCATTCCTGAAGGTAAAATATGTACAGCCAAACTTAGTATCTTTACCCAGCTATTTTGATGTCATTCTAGAAACATCCATATTACATATAAAGATTACCTCTGAGCTAAATTGATCAGATAGAGATTAGTACTTTTATACTTGTCTTTAGTTTTTGTTTTCACTTTTTATTTTAAAACTATATTTTAGTTTATATATTGTTAGGTGTGAGGCATTAACAATAAATTATTCAAGAACGCTTATTACATATTTGATAAATAATGAGTAAATAGTCCGAAATAGAGACATAGAAAGTTTCGAATTTGGTTTCGATTATTTTCAGGAGAATGATTAGGATTGCGTTACCTACCTTTTATTTTTCAATTTCAAACAAACTTAAAAAAAATACAACAAATATATAAACTTTCCTAATATGTGACTAGCTATATAAAGAAAAAATCTAATAAAGCACTGGTTCTCGACAATGTCCGATTTCACCTTTCCTTTTTAATGGTCATTTCGGTTAAAGCGTAGACCTAGAGAATCCCTAGGGATCCATCCTCCAGTTATTCACTTCTCCATTTGAGTTGTATACAGTAACAGTTTATAGCCCACATTAATACAAATGAAGTGGCACCTGGAAGAGTTCCACACAGCTTCTTCCGCACTCGCTACGGTCCTTATCTCGACACTCTTCTACATCGTAAAAATGATTAATATAGTAATCCGTGTATAATAAATCTATTTATTATGGTCTTTATCGTCTCATTTTCTTGCCTTGTGAAAACCCACTGTTTTAATAATTGAAGTAATTAGAAGTGGTTTCATAATAGCCACAGCGCGTTTTTGCACCTGATGATAGCAATTTTTTATGCAAATTGAGCAAAGACCATTAAAATCGTTATTACATGTGAACTTGCGGATCATCCTACATAAATAAATGTCATAATACAGTGTGTACAGTGTGCCATATTTATACATGATAGTTAAGGATGTTATTAACACAAAATAAAAACAGAGATTATCAAGATCACTGGAAAAATGCCAACGACATAAATGGCTATCCAATCAAGGAAACAACAAATCTGTCGACAACAGAATCACTTTTAAATTATTACAGAAATAATCCCCTTAATAATAATACTTTTAAACAGAAAAATGTGAATACAATTTCAAAATTAGCACCATTTCTAATAACGCCAGAACCCACCAGTTGTGAAGGCGTGAACACTACACCTCTCAAGTTGTACTGTACTTATATCATCTCACATATTATTCACATAATTAATATATTCTTTACTGAAAATATTTTCCCCACTTTATGGAAAAGTTCATTAGTAACAGCGCTACAAAACAAATCCACTTCTCTAGAGTCTAAGGATCGTATTATAAGCATACTACCAACTATATCTAAAGTTGTGGAAAATATAATTCACCAATAATTAAGAGAATCCTTAGTATTACACAATATAATACTCATGATTCAATGGTATCTTAAGCCAGGCTACAGCTACACTACAGATCTATTGCATATAGCGAACGACATTATTGCTTCCCGTAATAAAATAGGCTGAAATGTTTTAATTCTGTTGAACCTCAGTAGAGACTTTGATATACATTATCATGAAATATTCTATAATATGTAAGAATCTGTTTGCTATTATCCATTCAGACAAATCAAATGTCTATCAGTGTCTTCGGGTTAAGAAACCATAAAGAGAAAATTAAAATAATTAAACATAATCATAAAAGATTCTCAACTGGTAAAGACTAATGAAGCAAAATTTGAATGTAATTTTGGACATTAGCCATATTAATAAATTACTACAAAAGTCACCCCCAAATTTTAAATCAAGATTTACAGGCAGGCACTGTCTAAAAATTTAAATCTTTAGGAGTTCTTGGTTCCACCTCTGTATAATTATACCGATGTACTTTAAGGTCCTTGTTTAAATTATTTTTATACACATAAAATCCAAACATTTCAAAATCCTTATCTTGGTCTAATATATGGTATACGAAGTTGTAAAAGACTTTCATATAAAACAGTAAATTGGCTGAATATGCAAAATGGAGAACAACTTCAGTCAGCAGCCTTATATCACAAATTTATCATATTAAAGTCTCTACCATAATAAAAGAATTAAAATTACAATGGGTTAACATACACAGAATATTAGATTGGAGGGATTAGTAACTATTTAATGCATCAGCTTGAACTTTTCAAACAGTCTTACACCTATTAAATCAGCTGCAAATCTGCAAAGTTCATACTGCTTTTGAAAACAAGCACCATTATAAATTTATTTACACAAATTGTATTAATTTCTAAGTAAGCAGAAGAACGGTTACCACACCTTCCTTGTGGAAATCTGAACTTCGCCATTTATTTTTGTAATTAGAACCAAAGACAATTATATGTTATAATTGTATACTCACTTACGAAAGCAATTAAGACGTTTATTATTATTAACACTATATAAACATCTTAAAAAGGCTATATATTATATCAACAACATTGTTATCGTCAGAAAAATTACTTGTAAAATACGCTTTTACATATAATTCGACTATGCTTATACAGCTATAAATAAAAATTAATTGAAAGTTTGTTCCCGCTTCCAATGAATTTGCAATCAGTGTTGTTGGCCATCAAGTTAGGGTTTATTGGAACTGTGGGCAGGGTACAACTCACAGTTAATTGAATGCTGCTGACGGCAGATTGTAGGGAAATATGGTGTATTACAATGTTTACTAAACAAGTTCAGTTACTCAACAAAAATAATTGCCGCAATATATGTGGTGTCACAATATTTTTCGCCACTTTCTCTGCACCATTACCACATAATTGAATAGTTTTATTGAATGTTCACTTTCTAACGTAGCAAGTTTATATTATTGTGTATATTGTGTTACTACCAGACCGAGAGATTTGAGATAGTTATTCCAGAGGCGGGTTATTGCCAGTATACAGGGTGATTCGCTGGAAATGTGCCATATCCTAATGACAGATAGGGTACTTCAAAGCAAGTCTAGATAACAAGGGAAATTCTTGGCCACAGAGTCTTAGCAGGCATATAGAAGGGACATGGAATATGGTACTGAGATGAATCTGAAGCATTTGAATAGACTATATCAAACAGTTCCAAAAATAATGCCAAGTCAAAGTGTCAATTATGATGCGCTCAATTTTTTTGTGATTTATTTGCCGAAATGGTTTATGTGTGTCATTAAAATGGAATCGCTATACTGATAGCACTCTTTCTGAACTTCCCGCATCTCCTAAGTTTTCCAGAAATGCGATGGAAAAATGAAACTGGTAAAAACGGGGAGGGCAGATTTTGTGCGAGTCCGGTCCTAAATTTTTCAAAATCAGGTGGGCCATATAAAAGCAAATTTCCAATCTTTGCATTCTGCCCATAGCCTGTATTCTGGTTATGCTAGCAATTAATTTTTTTTTAATGAACTTATCTATTGTGTATTTGACAATTACAACTATCAAAAGTAAGCTAGTATCCACATATTAAGTTAACAATGAGAACAAAAAGCGTATTTATTCAATACAAAATTTAAGTCTGCTGTGTTTCTCTGACAACTTGACATCTGGTTGTTCCAGAGAAGAAAAAAGCCCTAAACTAAATTTATTCACATACACTGTCTTCAATAAAAATTCTTCATTGAAATGGATTAAACTCCCACGAGGGATTGATTATTATCTATCATTCTATCTCTTGGAAATGCTTAATAGAAAGGCTAAGCATTTCCAAGAGAGAATTATAGATAACCAATCCTTCATGGAAGTTTAGTCCATTTGAATGAAATATTTTTAAAGACAAGGTACGCAAATAAATTCAGTTTAGGACTACCTCGTTCTTTATCATGGAAAGCACTTTAGAAAATGTCGAAAATTTTTACCTGCTGAGCCTAGCGAATCGAACCATTGGGATGACATTTCTTATTTAACAGCTCACAACTCACTTTGTAGTAAATAATACAAACATGTTCAGCAAAATCTTGAGCTTTCGCTTCTCGATAGATATGCCTGTACGTTAACTGTTAAAAATATTATCGACAATCATTCCGCTCGAACATATAGTGTTGTTGTTTAAAATATTCTAGAATTGTAGTTTGGTAATATAGAACTTCTCTGAACAACTTGTGAAAATCACTTTCTTCAAGTTTTATGATTTGATTGTGGCACATTTAGAAGTACCTAGCTGCCAAATGTGTTTCTTCCAATCATGGGTTAGAAATTATAAAAATGTAAGAAGACATCTAAGGAACTACTAAAAGAGTTATATTTTACTAATATTTGACTGTAATTCAAAGATCAAATTCTCCAAAGGTATCATAGAAAATTCTGTTTTGGATCTAACAGACTTTATGTTGACTTTGTTGAACTAAAAACTTTACTTATTTCATATTTTATAAAAGATTTTAACTTAGATAATCCAAAATGCTGTTTAATGGGCAATTTATGTCTGGTGGTTATACCGGTCACAGAAGAAAGTTATAAGCTGCCAAAATATATTCCGGCAAATTTCCCTTTCACAAAACATGTGTAGTAACTGACAAGAGGGTGGTGGCAATTCGCATGATACATTGACGTTTTCAGGAGACTGCAAAGCAAGAAAATGGTGTGTGATGAAGATATGTTGGTGAGGATCAGCTCTGCATCTACTCCGTAATGTGCCATATATAAATAACAGCTGTTACAGACAAAATTTAATACTTTTTAAATAAAATGACAAGGGTTTGGTCAGGTCGTTGAATAATCTTAAATTGTTACTCAAAAATGCTATTGTTGGCGGAATAATGGTTGGAGTTTCTTAAACAGATGAACTTATATTTCGATAATTTATTCTACAGCCCTAAACCGATTAAAGATATTCATTTACAGACTTATGGAAGGAACTCCTTTCTTAAAGGCTGTGAAATAGTTGCTTTCATTGGTTTAGGGGTGTAGCAGAAATTAAGGAACACTAATTTTCTGACAGACGGACAGATGGACGGACGGATGGATGGGCGGACAGACGAACGTTTTAAAAGTTGTTGAAAATTCGATCACTAACATAGTGTTATGATTTTTTTTCTCTAAGAACGGTATTTCCTAATTTAGAAATATGCCGATATTTGTTTTCTTATATGCTAACAAGGTGTTAACTAGATGCAACTTGTTAACAAAGATATTGTTCAATATAATATGTAGCAATTTTGCATTCAAACCAGAAGTATATAGAAATTTTACGGACTGATTTCGTATATAATATTAGCCACAGCAATTTTAATGTTTCATATATGTCTAGCTACAAATAATTTTCGAGAACCAAGTGCCACTGAAACTACATATATTATTCCGTGTATGGTATATACTTCTCTTTCAGAATTTCCCCGATGGCATTGTATCACAAAACTGAAAGCTATTATCCGAAAAAGGGTTTTAATCAAGAGACTCTTTGATGTAATCCTTTAAGCTGTTAAATATCTCTTTATACACTCACAGGCAACTAACTTGGTCCATCGTCTGCTCTTTTAGTGTTATAATTAAGCATCACTCTCACTTAGCTACACAGAACTAAAAATATTGTTTTGCTAAAATTGACTTTGTAATGTATTAGTATTTTAAAATATTATACTGTTTACGGATAATCACTCGTATTCTAGAGAGGAAAATAAATATAGTCCAGTTCCCAGAGGAAAGATAGGGGCAACTTCTGAGGAAAAATATGAGAGCTTTTGATATGCAAAAACCATCGTAGGAGTGAAAATTGAAGAACTGAAAATTCTATATAGAAATTCCTTTACAACTTTTGAAAATATAATCGTATCGTGATAAAGAAAGACATGTTTTAAAGGCTCAAACCTATAGCTTTCACTTATAATTCACATCTATATCTTGAAATGTACCTCTTAATGTAACAAATTCCATTGGTTAGGAGATCTTCATATGTCAGATTTTGATAACATAGAAGTCAAAAATATTTAAATGCTCTGGAAAATGACTTTACTTTATATTTTTTGTAATTTTCGTGAATTTTACATTTTATAACATTTTTATTTCAAAATGCTCTCAAATGAAGAAATATTAACTTTGATCTATGAAAAGAAATGCAAATTAGAGCTAAGAGCATTTACTATTAATTAGTTATATTAATTTTTTCATTATTATTCACATTGAACAGGAATTTATGATATAGTACATGTATCTTAAAATAGGATTTTTTTTATAAATGTAATTTTAGTATTGAATTCTCACATGTTTCCTCACATACTCCTGAATATTCACATATATAACTTGGAGGAGCTTCTCCGAGATCATAGCACGCGTACTCTATTTTTTAGTCACTGAATGTGTGAATTATTCTATGATCCGATAATTATCTCAAACGTTGTTAAAATTTTTGTCTCGATACGCACGAAAAAAGTTAGCTTTGGCATTGGTGTGTTGACTGACAGTGCAGCAAAATAAGACAAGAAAAGGGCTTAAGTTCGGAATCCTTTGTAACAGGGCGGACTCTTTTCCATTCTCTTCCAAATTGTATCAATAATATACGATAAAAAGTTTTCTTCCTGAAAAGTGCCGCTGTACTGTAATAGTCATAGGTGTAATATTACGGTTCTTCGAGAATAACTTTTACATTTTCACTTTATCGAAAAAACCGTTTACGCCAATCGAAAGTACGGGAAATTTCACATCAAAAACATATTTGAAGTTTCTTTGTACGATCAACAATATAGGCTCCAGATCTTTTTGTTTAACACATGAAAATGGAACGCAGCGACACGTAAGTACGGCGCGCGAAGCGTGCGCGATCTCGGGCGCTATACTAAATTTGTTTTAACTTTTGAACTAAGCAATGAAACTGAGCTCAACAAAGCATAAATGAAAGAAGAAACATGTTGCTATTGAATTATCACATATTCAAACATAAAAATGAGTGTATGTAGGAATAGTACATATATGAATTCGAACCACAAAATGATTTCCGAAGAAATCGGTAGAAGCAGTACCATTTCTACATTTTTTAAAATAGAAACCTGGAACTTCCACATATTACTCTTGAAGTAATGTATAAAAATACCCGATGGATAGGTGTGCTAAATAATTTTTTTGATAAAAGTTATTAACGTTTATGTTACCCCTAATCTCACATTGGAGCAAAGAAACATTTTTCTTTTATTTTCGTAAAATAAAAAGGGTTATTTAATTTTCAAGTTAAGTCCCCTTAAAGCGTCTTAAAGTACATATTTCAAGCTTTAAAAATCGCACCTGCAGAAATATAGTAACGCAATCTAAACCAGAGTAATAAGTGGTTAAAGTTAGTTATACATATTAAATTTTAACACTCTCAAAATTTTGAAAAGTGTTCAGAAATATTTTTTTTTTCACTCATTAGATCCTTTTATACATTACTTCAAGGGTAATATGTAAACGTTCAAGATCTTTATCTTAAAAAATTTAGAAATGGTAGAGCTTTTACCGATTCCATCGGAAATCTCTTTATGTTCCGATTTCATATATATATACTATTTCTACAAACATTCACTTGTACATTTGAAGATATAATAATCTAATTGTCACATGTTTCTTCTTTCATTTAAGCATTATTGACCTCAATTTCATTAATTAGCTCAAAAGTTATAACAAATTTAGCGTAGCGCGTCCGAGGTCACGCACGCCGGGCACGCCGTATTTACGTGTCGCTGCGTTGCACATTCGTGCGTTAAACAAAAAAATCTGGTGCCTACATTTTTGATCGTACAAAAAACCTTCACATACATTTTTGACGTGAAATTTCCTGCACTATCGATTAGCGCTACCATTTTTTCCGATAATATTAAATTTTAAAAATTATTCGCGAAAAACCGTAATATTACACCTATTTTGTTTAATAACTATTACAGCGGCACTTTTTAAGAAGAAGACTTTTTATCATATATTATAGATACAATTTAGAAGAGAATGGAAAAGAGTCCGCCCTGTTACAAAGGATCCGAAGCCCATTCCTTATTTGCACTAACAATTCCATTTTTATTCTCATTTTACGCGAAAATGATTACATATGCCATATTTTTTGTAAGTACAAATTTTATATTTATGTTCTTTAATATTTACTTACTAATTTTTTTGTATTTTGCGTTTTTTAAAAATTATTTCCAAAATAAATTTTTATAGCGCTTGACGCCATTTTGTTTTATGTTAACTATGATAGTCTTGAGAATATGTTTACACACTTTTCTACTAGCAAGGACATATTTCTATACAAAATTTTACATAGGGAATATAGTAATCCGAGCTCAAGACCTCATGTAGACTGGGCGAGTAAGCTAATTCGATTAGGCTTACCTTATCTCTGTCAGTCATATCGAGAATCAGAATATTGTCGAGCCCGGGGGGGACGCGCCACTTTTTATTGGGGTACTCGCTTGGTGCTCGAACTAATTTACATTTCAAGTCGCAGAGAGGGGTGATAGGGCTACACACATAAGAAAAGAATACCCACCCTTCATCCCTGGGCGATGACTGAACTTTGGCGTCGGCTGAGGAGAGGCAACTATTTCGTCGCCCTTTCGGAAATTTTCTTTTCTGCTCTTTTTCAAAAGCAAGTTCCTTCCGGGCAACAATTTGACTTTTTATCGACTTCTCCTTGCGAAGCCTAACCCACAATTGCTCTCCTTGCGGAGCCTTTCACACAATTCCTCTCCTTGCGAAGTCTTGCCCATAATTGCTCTCCCTTGGGAAGTGTTGCACACAATTGATTTCCCTCTACCTTTTTCATCAATTTCTATCCGCGTTCTTCCTAACTCAACAATGTGTAGTTCGTTGCTGGGGTAATGTCTTGTAGAAGAACGACAATAGACATGTGACGGATTGCACAGGCAACGGAAACCTAATGTTACATCCGCTGCATTTATACTTTGAGATCTGCTTCCCTTTGATGGGATATATATTTTTAAAGCTTAGTATTCGATTTGTAACTTAAATTCAAATATATTACGACCATATAATAGAAATTTGTTAAAGTACCACATCCATTGGAAGTAAAAAATTACCCATATAACGAAAAAATCCCGTTTCATTTACTGCACTATATGCCAGCTTTCTGCGGTCAGATTGTAATTTATAATTTATCAACATTCTGGCAAATATTAGTAAAACCATAGCCATATTAAATATTATATTGTTGAAATCAGAAAAATTTTCTTCTGATTGTGATTTTCCAGGGGCATTAATAGCACAGCCACACAGAAAGCTATTTTACGAGAAGAGGTACGAGAATTTCGCTTCCCGAGCGATACGGCCCGGCTTCGAGGGCTATTTCTGCCAAACGAAAGTTAACAAAAATCTGAAAAAATTGAGGGGTACGTAGAAAGATGTAAGAAATCTGAGATCGATGCGTGCCTTGGTTTTCGACATATGACCGCTCAAAGTCACCGGAAGGCTATATCTCGAAGACGAAACAAGATACAGAGCTGCAGTTTACTTTATTCGATTTCTCTCGCCTACCTACATACCTTAGAAATTTTCAAAAAAAAATGAAAGTTCCGGCAAAAACCTGAAAAAATTCAGGGGTGTCTCGTTTCGTTTTCGAGATATAGCCTCGGGAAGCGGTAAAAAAGTTCAATTTTCACCTTCCGGTGACTTCGAGCGGCCATATCTCGAAAACCAAGGCGCGCACCAACCTCCAATTGGCATCAAACGCCAATCGTCTTTCTACGTACCCCTGAATCTTTCTAGAGTTTTGCTAGCTTTTTTCTTTGGCAGAAATGGCCCTCGAAGCTGGGCCGTGTCGCTCGAGAAGCGAAATCCTCGAACCTCTCACTTTGGCGGCCGATATCTCACTTAAAAAGCTCAGGAAAAATATCGTGCTATACATCATCGGATTGGAAATTTAATTTGCAATCGATCCAGTACAAAAAAAATTGACTAGAAAAAGCTATAGCGACTAATGTGAAGACATGTCGAAATCGCTTAAAATATGGGTTTTTTGAGGTTATGGCAACATCTTGATCTGATGGAGTTAAGCAGACCTCGGATTCGGATTCAGCGACCCTAGGAACATATAGTAAACATGGTCAGATCCCCAGACCAGAAAAAAAAATGTTTGTGGCTGTGTAGTGAATCACCATGTATATATGTTATATTTGTTATTTTGAAATAGACTTTTTAAAAAATATTTATTTGTTACATAGAGTCATCGATGACTCTTAAATGAAAAATAAAATTATAAGTTTAAACGTTTAATGTAAATGTGAGTATAATACTAAATACAAAAGCGTCTGCTGGTCATATTTATAATATTAGGAAAGCAGTGTCAGCTAGACGGAGAACAAAGGAAATGTAAAATGTGCAATTTTGCATAAACTATGAGAACGGATACAAAACAATAGATGAAACTTGATACGTAAGATAAGCAATTACCGAGAGAAGTCATTATCAACTTATGTAACTTGATACCACTGAGGAGCTTACTTATAAGTCAGTGTCGTACTGTTATTTTTTAATATAACAACTTCCCCCTTAATAAAAAAGTTGATTGTTATACAACAACTTTTGAATAAAATGGTTATTGAATACAATATAAAAGTAATAATAAAACAAAATGAATATAATGCAAAGATAATAATAAAATATTGAGTGAATAAAATAATAAGCAAAAATAGAAAGAATAAAAGTTTAAGTCAATAAACAAAAATTAGTGGTTCACTGGAAAGTCTATGATAACTCGATATCTTCTTCTTGATGTTTGATACCGGGTCGCTTTCTTGGAGGGATTAAACTTGGGAATTTCATGAAGGTTTTGCTTCGTCCTGGAGGAGGTGAAGGAGAATCGCCTGTAGAGGGTTCGATCTTCAGTAAACGTCTCTTCCTTCTACATTTACAAAACACGTAAAGTAGAATTATGGAAATGATGAAGGTGATGGTGAAATACGTGAACCAGGACATATGTTTGGTCACGAAAGGTTCGTTGATGAGATCGTCCAGATCCTTAGAATATTGCTCCAATTTGTTTTTAGCAATATCCAAATCTTCGATATTTAAATTATTGAGTTTCAATGGTTTTAATTTAGGTAGTTGAATTTTGTCGGGCATCTGGTTACAACATTCAAATGGGATTTGCACAGGATGGGAATTGTCTTTAATTTCGGAGAGGTCCTTGGCACTGGCTTGTATCCTGGTAATACCTGCGAAGGCGTAACATCCAGGTTGTAATTTTATAATTGAATTTTTATTAATCAGCTCCGTTGCTGGTTCTCTCTTCGGGCAGCTAATAGTAATATGGAGAGGTTCGGAATTTATTATCAGCCACGTGTTCTCTTCGAGTTCTTGAACATTGTACCCTTGACTAATAATGAAGGAGGTTTGGCAATTTTCAGGAAGTTTAATTGGTTGTTTCAGAATCCTAGCTTCACATATGGCATTCTGGTCAATAGGATATGCAAACAGGTTTGAGCAAAGTTTGGTTCCAAAGTAGAGGGGTTTGCATTCTTTTAGATTTGTTATTGGTATGTACATTAAAGAATCATCATCTCTCGCGATAAATTTTTGAGAAATAGATAAAATATGATGAAGACCAGTTCTGTTATCAAATATTGGGATAGGGTATAAACGGTAGGTATTATAGTTTTGAGGTTCAACAAGTGGTATCTTTAAAACAAATATTAAGTTGGAATCTACTTGAAATGCTTTTAGTTCAATAATATCTAAATATTGAGCAACTGCCGATAATTTGATTGGAAGAGGCAAATTGTTTCTTCGCAAACTCTGTGAAATTTCTTGTAATGCCGTTACTAAATGATCGGGAGTTATGATTGATGAATGAATGATTCCCAATCGAGCAAATGTTATTGAATTTAGAATATCATTCAAGTTATCTTCAATATACAAATAGCTTGCCATTAATTGTTCACAAATGTGTAAGAATTTTAGCTTTATTTCTACAGCTTCGATGTTTCGCGTCATGGTATCGATTGTACGTTCGATCTCTTTTATGTCTTTGTTAAACGTTTCCTCGTCAATTTGCAATTTTTGAATAGTTGAGTTGAAATTTTTGATTACTGATGTTGTAACTGAAATTTGATTTTTTATTAAATTTTCTAATTGATGTTCGTCGTTATTTAATTTATTAATACAGTTAGCGTAATATTCGCCATCTTCGGCGTCTAGATTTCCGGTTATTGATTTAAAAATTGTGCCGATACCATTTAATATTCCGCGCTTATATCTTTTTGTGTCTAGAAATACTTCATCAAATTTGGATTGTATAGTTTTGGAAATTTGTGTCAAAAGGTTAAGGTCTGTTTTGACTTCGCTTCTAAACGTGATCATTTTTTGATGAGCACCATCGAGAGTATTTAATATCATGTCTAGAATTTGTTGGTTCTTGTCGAAAGCTAGTTTAAGGGATGATATATTTTTATGTACCAATAATGTCCATTTTTCGTTTGTCACAACGATGTCCGTGTCTTTGTGGTAAAATACACCAATAGTGTTGTTTATTGGTATTATTTTATATTGTGCGAGTGCTGATCCGAACAGCAGGATAAACCTGAAAATAAATTTAATTTTCAGTATATGGTTTCATTCTATCGAAATTTACTTTAGTTTCTTGATTTGTTTCAAGATTTAATAAGGTAGCAGAATTTTGGAAAATTTCTATGATTTTAAAAGGACCGTTAAATTTATTTTGAAGTTTGTTTTTAATTTGGGAATCTTTCACATATACTTTATCGCCAACTTTGTATTCAGGTCGATTTTTTGGGACATTTCTGTCAAAGCGAACTTTCGCTTTCTCCTTTTGAGATTGCGTTCGACTGCGGGCGATTTTATAATAGTGAGATATTCTGTTGTTTAAATCTCTTATGTATTTCGTTATTAATTCTTTTTGGTTGTACAAAGTTTCGGGCGGTCTAATAGACGTATGTCCGAAAATGAGTTCGTACGGTGTGAAGCCATGTGTTTTGTTAACCGAATTGTTATAGCAAATAATTGCATATGGTAATATTGTGAATGGATGTTCATTCGGATTTTCAGTTTTGTGGACTCTTATCATTTCGGCTAATGTAGCGTGAAATCGCTCGAGAGATCCGTTGGATTGGGGATGTCCTACGCTTGAGTATGTCAGTTTTATGTCATAGAGCGTACAAAGGTCTTTTAATAATTTATTGTCAAATTCACCGCCGTAATCACAATGAATTTGAATTCTCAACGGGGTACCGTAGTGTTGAAAGTAAAGCAATAAGGTATTTACAACTGATTTCGCGGATTTATCTGGAACAGCATAGGCTTGAGTAAATTTTGTTAATTCGTCGCGAATTGTAACAGCGTAATTTCGCGTGGGAAATTCGAATAGATCAACATTTATTCTTTCGAATGGTGTTTTTGGAGTCTCGGTAATTACCAGAGGGTTGCTAAGATTTTTACGACAGACTTTAGTTTTTTCGCATGTCTCGCAATTTTTTATAAAGTTTTCTACGTCTTTCGTTAAGCCTCGCCAATTGTACTTTACTCTAATCCTTCTAATAGTTTCGTTAATACCACGGTGTAAGTTATTTTTACCTGAATGATTTTGATCTAAAATAATTGGAATTTCGTCTTCATCGGGGGTTTTAACAATATTTTGACAGATAACTATTTTCAAGTCTTTTTCTGCAAAAATAAAAGATAGCATTTCGAGTATTGGAAGATCTAAATTATTTTCTACATAGTATGTTTTAGAAAGATCCAAAATGTCTTGTCTTTTGTACAATACCATGAATAAATGTTCGTTTATTGAATCTACATCAAAAGGTAAAGGAACAATAAAATATTTTCTATGCCTGACCGATTTGCTTGAGACAATGTTAATAGTGTTATAAAATTCGGGGTGTTCTTCGAACATGTCCTCAATGATGTTGTGATGCAAATCTTCTAATTTATTTTGTTGAAAGAATGTTATAATATTTTTGTGTTCCTTGTCTAGAAGTTGTCTGTTTGAAATTTGAATTTTAGAATAATCTATTAAGGATTTTGTCTTATACAAATTACAAAAGATATCAAATTCTTGAGAGATTTGTTCTTTAGTGATTTTGTTGTTATTGTTTGGGTTTTCGTCATTGTTTGGTTCGTCATCTTCTGATTCAGTGTCCTCATTCGCGGCTAGAATTTTTGAGTAAAATTTGGAACATTCCGAAAAGTGATTGATTTTAACTCGCGATAGCGCGTCCGCGTTTTTATTGGTTTTGCCTGGTTTGTAAATGATTTCATAGTCGTATTCTTCTAATTTAAGTCGCCAACGTGCAAGTCTGCTTCCTGGGTCTTTTATCGAAAATAGCCAGGTAAGTGGTCGATGATCGGTTACTAACTTGAACTTTCTGCCGAATAGATATGGCCTAAAGTGTTTTACTGACCATACTATAGCTAATAGCTCGCGCTCTATCGTTGAATACTTAGTCTCCGCCGCGCATAAAGTTCGAGATGCATAAGCTATTGGTAAATCTTTGCCTATATTTCCTTGCGAAAGCACGGAACCAATGGCAAATGCGCTAGCATCAGTAGTTAGGATGAAAACGTCGTCAAAATTTGGATAAATAAGAATCGGAGTTGTTGTTAACGCTCGTTTCAAATTTTCGAAGGAGTTTAAGCAATCATTGTCAAAGTCAAAAAGTATGTCTTTTTGTAATAATTTTGTTAAAGGTTTAGATATCTTTGAAAAGTTAGGGATAAAACGTCGGTAATATCCAGCTAAGCCTAGGAATGATTTTATTTCCTTAGGGTTTCTTGGTTGAGGAAAATTTAGAATCGCGTCGACTTTAGCGGGATTTGGTTTTACACCGTCCTTAGTAATAAGATGGCCTAAATATGCAACTTCCTTGCGTAAAAATTCGCATTTGTCCGGTTGAATTTTGAGATTGGCTTTTTGTAAACGTTTAAATACTTCCGTTAATCGCGAAATGTGGTCATGAATGGTAGGCGAATAGATAATAATATCATCCATGTAGACGAGACACCGTTCGTTTTGGATACCTAACAAAATGTTGTCCATCACTCTTTGAAATGTTGATGGAGCATTTTTCAGTCCAAATGGCATTCGTACAAATTCAAAATGACCGTTTTCTACTGTGAAAGCAGTTTTTTGAATATCTTTCGCGTCGATTTCTATTTGATGGAATCCGGAGGCAAGATCTAACGTGGTAAAATATTGGCACTTGCCTAATTGATCAAGAAGGTCCGAAATATTTGGAAGCGGATATTTGTCGTCAATAGTCAGTTCGTTAAGTTTTCTGTAGTCTACTACAACTCGCCATTTTTGTTTACCGGAGGCGTCTAATTTTTTAGGTACAACCCAAACCGGGGATGACCAGGGTGAAATTGATGGTCTGATTATACCTTGGTCTAGCATTTTAGAGACTTGAGTTTTAACTTCCTCTTTGTGAATATGAGGGTAGCGATATGATTTTGTAAAAACTGGTTTAGAATCGTTCGTGTCAATAGAATGTTTAATTTCGTTGGTAAAGCTTAAATTGTCGCCTTCTAAATAAAATATATCAGAAAAATTTAGACAAAGTTCTGTTATTAATTCGGCTTCCTCTTCGTTCAAATGATCTAATCGTAGTTGGTTTCTAATTTCGAAATTTCTGTCTGTATGTTGAGGACTGTCCGGATTTTGAGAGTTTAAATTAAAAATTGATCTAAATTTTTGAACTGGTTCAAGTTTAAGATTTGAGAAATCGATTATTTTGGGAATTGCGTTAGCGTTTATAATTGATGTTAAAAATTCTCCGTTGTCGTCGATTTTGACAATAGCATTTGGTAAGCGTACCTTTTCATTTTCCTGGGCTAACAGTATAGCCTCAGTATTTCGTAAATTACATTTTAATTTAAATATTTTTTCCATGCGTGGTTCGATTGAAATTAAATTTTGATTTTTCACGTTACATGGAATTTGATTCCGAATTTGATTTGAGTTTGTAGTTGGTTGCAAAGGTAAATTTTGTGTTTTTTCGTCACCCGTAGCTTTAAATATCGGTACGGTTTTGAAATTGGTAATTAGTCGCTTATTTTTAATATCTACCATACATTCGTAGTGTTCTAAAAAGTCTGCGCCTAATAATCCGTCAAATTCTATATCCAAATTATGAATGTAAACCTTGTGTGGATTATTGTCAGTAAATGGTATAAGAACAGATTCGTTAATGTTAATTTTTTGTTCAGTTATGCCTTGTATAATAATATTTTCAGAAAATCTCCTTTTGTAATTTTCTGCCGTTTTCGGTTTAAAAATCGAAATTCCTGCACCAGAATCAATAAGAATTTTAAATTTATTTGTGATGTCTTTGATATAATAAAGATTATTCGAATTTACAGTCAATAAAGCATGTGAAAGTGTTTCTACATGAACTTCTGTTCTGGGAAGTTCAGAAACGGGTCGAAATTGTCGTTGAGGTTCATATTTTGAATTTGGTGAGAAATTTGGTCCAATTCGCAATTCGCTGTTGGAGTATCCGTGAGATACTCCGGACTTTTGCAAAAATCCTGAGGATTAGCAGTATAATCCTCCTGCGGCAAGTGAGAATTAGCAGTATAATTCTCTTGCGGCATCTGAGAATTAGCAGTATAATTCTCGTACTGTTCTTCTTGAAAATTAGATGCATAATTTTCCGAAAAGGTTTGATTATTTTCTAGATTGAAATTATCGTACATTGTATCAGCGTTTTGATATTCAGGAGAATAATCTTCATATTGGTCAAAATTATATTGGTCATAAGGTTCATAATTTAAATGATGAGTCTTTTGTTGATTGAAACGGTTAAAATTCGGATTTGGTTGTATCGCTGATGGTCTTTGTTGAATAAAATTAGGATTCGGTCTAATTGCTGAGGGCCTATTTTGTTGCGCTTGGCTAGCTTGATTATTTTGTGGATAAGTTCTAGTTTGTTGTGCAAAATTTTGAAAACTTTGATTGTTTTGAAAGTTTGGTCTTTGAACATTTTGTGAAGTCGATTGCATAAATTGTTGTTGCCTTGTGCGACATTCGTTTATTATATGTCCATTACGTTTGCAAAATGTACAAAATTTTTGTTGAAAGTTTGGGGTCGGTCTTTTTTGTTGAGGAGGCACTGGATTTTTAACATTATTATTATTTTTAGAAAATTTTTGGGATTCAAAATAAGAGAGTTGTAATTCTCTTCTAATCCTATTGATGGCTTGTAACATATTTGTTGGATCTCCAGCACGTACTATTTGCCCTAATTTTGTTTCAAGGCCCGCTAACAAAGTGTTTAATGTCATCGTTTCAATTAATTCTGACTGAGATTGTTTCTGTTCACTGGATAAACGTTGTTTTTGTATGGCAGCGTGCATTTTTGCATTATGCGTCTGTAGACGCGCAACAAACGTTAGTGCAGATTCACCTGGCATTTGGTGAATATGCTGCAAATCCTGAATTAAAGATGTCAAGTCGCGAGAGTCTCCGAAATGAGTTTCGAGCAAGACTCTTATTTCCGCCCATGTGGCAGGGTTGCGTGAGTTTATTAATTCGGCAGCTCTGCCACGCAATTTATTTTTTATATGTAGCGTTAGTAAAATTTTTTGGTCATTGATTGCCATGCCTTGTGCATAAATACAAGAATTTAAAAATGTTTGTAAATTAATGGCATTGCCATCGAATTCCGGTATGACGGAGAAAATTTCAGAGAGCTTGTAAGGCTCAATTTGCTCTATCCTTGCACTTTGTACTGTTTGTGTAGTTTGTGAAGTTTCTGGCATTGTTGCTTTTATTTAGAGATTACAAAGAAAATTAATTAAATGTTAACTTGAAATTATTTTTAAAAAATGACCTTTTTAGAAAAGGAAATTAGTTTTAATAAAATTATTTAGGTAGTTTGTGTATTAACTGTATAATACACGGTGACGTATTAGCAGTATAATACGTTTCTTATGCTAATTAAAATTAAATTAAGGTTGTTGCGTATAATTATATTTGGTAAGAGAACTGTATTTTGTTCGCTGAGTGTATATAGCACTTTTATAAAATAATTGTGAAAAAATAATAAAATAAAACGAGATGATTCTTAAAATGACTTACGTTATTGTCTTCATCCGTAGATTCTTTTTTCTTCTAAAGGATTGGGATCCACCACCTCTGTCCTGAAGTACTCCTTATTCTCTCGGGCTTTCCCACTAGTTAGGCACCTTCTTCAGATGAACTCCTTGTTCTTTTGGGTAGTTTTCCTCGAGTTAGGCTCCGTCAACAGGGTGTTTTGAAGATCCTACCACGACTGCGCCACTGTTATATTTGTTATTTTGAAATAGACTTTTTAAAAAATATTTATTTGTTACATAGAGTCATCGATGACTCTTAAATGAAAAATAAAATTATAAGTTTAAACGTTTAATGTAAATGTGAGTATAATACTAAATACAAAAGCGTCTGCTGGTCATATTTATAATATTAGGAAAGCAGTGTCAGCTAGACGGAGAACAAAGGAAATGTAAAATGTGCAATTTTGCATAAACTATGAGAACGGATACAAAACAATAGATGAAACTTGATACGTAAGATAAGCAATTACCGAGAGAAGTCATTATCAACTTATGTAACTTGATACCACTGAGGAGCTTACTTATAAGTCAGTGTCGTACTGTTATTTTTTAATATAACATATATACCCAAAGGGAGAATATATGTGTATGAGGGAAAATAGAGTAATAAAGATTATCTAATATTCATTCTCTTTCGGTTTATCTCTCTCTCCCGCTAGTAATATGCGCAAGATATGTAGAGAATATTACTCGAAATTTTAATAACGTAGGCAGCATGACTTTTATTCATTTTATATAGCCCTAAATATTTTATTTCATGGAATAAGTAAATAAAATAATTTCCATTTAACTTTTGCGTATTGTCTTCTTAAATTTCAACGTAAAAACGTGATATTTCAGAAGCCAAGATAATACCTATTTGAGTTCTATCAAAGAAATATTTTTATGGAGAATGTTCGACGATTCTTTCAGGTTATATCGATGTAACTTTCGCATTTCTATTAAATGATGCTGCTAAGAAGTTATTATGAACGGAAAGCACCTTTTTACTTATCAAATTTAAGTTCTCATTTTCGTGTTTGATATACATTTCTTGTTTACGTTGAAACATGATTACTTTAATAAAATTAATTTTCTCCATGCCTTTCCTATGAACCTATTGTCTTCACTCGAAACATGTTCCTTTGTTTGCTTTGTTCCTTTAATTATATTATGGAATTAGCTTTAATTAATTGGAGCCTTTGTACAATAATCTTAGTACATTGTTTGACACAAATACGTGTTAATGATATTTATGTTTACAGATACAGGGAGGTTAAATACAATGTTCTTCTATATTAACATAAAAAGTTATTATCTAATAGGTATATACTACCAGACAAACATTTATAACATTTATCGTAGAAAGAAAGTGTACAGAAATCCGCTTGATGAGAGACTGATTTCAAATATCGCATAAGAAATGTCTGCGTCTGCGTCTGTGTACATACATACAGATGTGGGTGTGTGTGTGTGGGGACCAACCATATCTTGTAGATAGGGTAACTTATATTAGACTTAAAATTTTTGTTTTAAATTTGATACATATGTAAAATAGCGTAGTAGAATACTCTCTATTGAATTTGGGCTATATGTGTCGTACAGGGCAATCGCAGTGCCATGTAAACTATCTTGTTTTATTTTAACTGTGTTTCGTTATAATTTTGGAGATAGATATTACTAAGGTTTCTAATTGAGTATGTGCAAATACGAAGATATCGAGACCGCATTGTACAAGGTGCCTCTTAGACTTCAAAATAATATACCTAGATTAAAAAATATATCAATGTAACTTTAATATATTAATAAAGGATATTTAATAACATTGTTTCAAATGAATGAAAGTTGCAGTCGTCGTTGCTGAGTGGGATTATTTCTGCTAGATCTATAATTCTTATTTAAAACATAACCAAAATACCATGGTAGAATACCTTGTCTTGAAATAAGGACATATCTGTCACAAGTAATGATCGTCAGAAGAATGTTAAGTTATGTTTTATATACACTATATTTTATTTTAATTTGGAACGAAAATAGGAAGATATATAAGATATTGATAATACAATAGTGTATGTCAGGTATGATTCATCTTTATATACGTTAGAAGATATATAAATTTTGGTTTAAAATGTTCTTGAGGAATAGTTAATAATTGTGAAACGACTGAATGTTAAATTTAGACGTTGTTGACTGCGAATGCATATTAATAGTGATATCTTGTGTTTGGCTTTGTATTTTTATATTAAATTTGGATAATTCATAAAATAGTCTTAGTAGAACACTCCCTATTAATATTGAGCCATATCTGTTATTCACGATGATTGTTGGAGGCATGTTAGCCATCAAATGATTTACTGCTCTTACTTCCTTCGCTAGCCTAAGGGAAGTATAATTATTAAAATTTTTTCATGGTTTAGACTAAGATATAGATTATTAAAACTAAAGTCTTCCCAAGCAGTTCCTGTCGAAGCTTCGTCAAACACCGATTTAACTTTCTGTACCGTGTCGCCGAAACTTTAGAAAAACTAACACACTTCCTGTTAGTATCTAGAGCCAAGTTGTAATAGAAATAACATTTGACGACGCCCTGATGAGTTTATTCACAACTAAGTCTCTTTGAGGTCCGAATAACGGGCATCCAAATGCCTATCAAGTAATTTTCTGAGAATTTTCCATCACACTGTTATTAATAACTCATAATAAAAACAGGTTAAAAGGAACACTGATTATTGCAAATAGATTTACATAAGACAAATTAACGTTTGTGTGGTGGTACATGAGAGTAGAAGGGCCTTATTTTACTTATCTATCCAAGGAGCAAGTTTTCCGCGGCATAACAATTCAATCTTAATCAGTTTGGAATATTTTAAAAAACACAAAAATTAGTTAAATTTCACTAATTTTTAGGAATCTTGAAGACGATGCGCTACCGGAAGATCTCAACCGAGTTTTTCTTTATATTATTTTACTTATCTGTCCGAGGGGCAAGTTTTCCGAGGTACATCAGTGCGACCTAAATCAGTTTGACGCCTTTTAAAAAACGCGAATATTAGTGGAATTTCACTAACTTTTACGAACTTTGAAGACAATGCGCTACCGAAAGATCTTAACCAATTTTTCATTTCTTTGTTTTATTTTTCATATCGACGTATGCACTGTTTTTATATCATTTCAAAATGGCTGTATTATATATACATTTGTATACTGAATTGTTCTCCCAAATAATAATTACGCGTCTTAATGACGTTGCTATTGGTAACCTTCCTTGGCAATGAGGAATGCTTGTGAACCCTAAAGATTATTCAAGATATTTGTACAAATCTGGTATGGTAAGCATAACTTAAATTAACTGTTTATAAAGATGCATACCATATTGCGGCTCACATGCCCTAATTCTAATGTTAATACCACTACTGTCTACATATAGGTAAATTAAGAAATTTCTATACGCAAGCTTCTGCCATCCAACGAGTTTATGATTTAAATAGTGGGCACTTGTTTGATAAATGTGGTTATGACAATATGACAAAAATACAGTGCCCCAAAAATACAGGGTTGGGCAATAGTCCCGGAACGGCTCGATTACAGCCGAACGGGACCTCGTATCAACTTCGGGTTTTCGACACTGTAAATTTTTAGAACTTCTTGACATGTATTTCAGGACCGTGACGTCATTACGTTCGGAGGTGTGACATAAGTGTCAATTTTTTTTAAATGAAACACCCGATATATTTTTCCATATTTGTATACTGTAAGGAGTCCCGAATTCAATGATGTAACGTTTGTATGGATTCTGTTGTGTAATGTGGTCTCAATAAGGGAAAATTAGAAATTACAATCGTAATTAACAGAGAATAGTTTTATTTTATTAAATGTTCAAATTAGAATCCTTCCACTGCCTGACAATCCTGTCTATAAATTCCCGCTGAACATTTTGGAGGGACTGAAGTGTAATATTATCAGCAACCGCTAGAATTCTTTCTTGAAGCTCTTGAACCGTGGCAGGTCTTGTGCGATACACCATAGACTTCAAATGACCCCAGAAAAAAATCAAGAGGGGTTAGGTCAGGTGACCTAGCTGGCCATTCGATATGACCCCTTCTACCTATCCATCTCCGGGGAAAGACAGTGTCCAAAAAATCTCTTACAATTCTGGCATAGTGTGGCGGAGCTCCGTCTTGCTGGAAGTACACGTCATTTGTGATCACCTGAGGATTTTCGCGGTTGGGAAATATCTGAATTACAGCGGGTATAACTCTTTCGCGTAATAAAGTTAAATAGGTATCAGCAGTTAAATTACCATTTAGAAAAAACGGCCCTGTTACATGTGTTCCAATTATACCCGCCCAGACATTTACTTGTTGTGGATGTTGTGTGTGCATTTCTTCCATCCAATGTGGATTCTCAGCAGACCAATAGCGACAATTGTGACGATTGACAAATCCACTTAAACAAAATGTAGCCTCATCGGAAAACAAAATGCGATCTACAAACTGTGGTGTCTCGTCTAAGAAATTCATAATTTGTTGGCAAAACTGCATTCGACGATCAGGGTCATCTTCCGCAAGTTCCTGAAGTAAGCTGACTTTGTAGGGATGTATTTTATTTCTCCTGAGTATTCTTCGAATGGATCTTTCACTGTTACCAGTTTCTAATGAAAGTTTCGGAATTGACGTTTTAGGCTCCTCCTGAATCGCTAACAGTATACATCTAAAGCTCTGTCGTCGTTTGTCGCTGTTTTTGGGCGGCCACTTTTTGGTAAATTCTTGACATTTCCCGTATGTTCAAAATTGTGCGAAATTCGACATGTTGTCGACTTGGAAATCGGGTTTCGCTCAGGAAAGGTATCGTTGAAAAGGTCACTTGCTTCCTGAAGGGATCGACGCCTCTCTCCTAATCCAATCATCATGAGTAAAGTTATCCGTTCAGTGTCGTTCAGTTGAGCCATTTTAAAAACACGTTTTTAGAATCATAAATTAGTAGTACCAAAGTAATGTCACAGTGACGTTTATACCACGACTTACTTAGATAAACTAGTAAAATAATGAGAACAATTTAACTATGACCTGTGTTTTTATTAAACGACTACAAAAAAACTTGTTTACGTGGAGTGTATTTTTTTGATACAGCTGTTTGGATATCCATTGTTCTCTGTTAATTACGATTGTAATTTCTAATTTTCCCTTATTGAGACCACATTACATAACAGAATCCATACAAACGTTACATCGTTGAATTCGGGACTCCTTAAAGTATACAAATATGGAGAAATGTATCGGGTATTTCATTTAAAAAAATTGACAATTATGTCACGCCTCCGAACGTAATGACGTCACGGTCCTGAAATATATGTCGAGAAGTTCTAAAAATTTCGCTGAATACAGTGTCGAAAACCCGAAGTTGATACGAGGTCCCGTTCGGCTGCAATCGAGCCGTTCCGGGACTATTACCCAAACCTGTATATTATATTTAAGCCAGATTATTAAACATAGTAACCAAGCCTTATTTTCTCCATATTATGTATAATTTTGGAAAATGGTGAACCTGTAGTAGAAGAAACTTTCTCGAACGTGTTAAATAATGCAAATGGCGAGGTCAGTATTTAATTGGTAAATTGACAAAACAGACTGTTGGTTAGAAGACTTTCGGAACAGAGTAGATACGTGTACTTTTAGTTGAAACTCTGCAATTTATATATAATAATAACATAAGAACAAAGGCCCAAATTGAATTTATTTACATACCTCGTCTTTTGGAAAATTTTTCACTCAAATGGATTACATTTTCATGAAGTCTATCATTCTGTTTTTGGAAATATAGGATAATAAAGTTAATATCAAAAATTAAACTGAAATATCGGGGTGATCTATAAATGTATTAGAATACAAATGTTGCGATTGTTTTTGTTGCTTTAAAATCTCAATAGCCACATGCCACATGCCACTTTTAAATTTATAACAATAATTATCTAAAAGCCGCAAATAACCAATAATGATAATCCATTATGAGGGCAAAGGATATACTAAAACAAACACATCAAAACAATTCAGGATTTTAATGGCATGCAATAATAAACAAGAATTAAGCCCATACAACACACCGTTCAGTTGGAAAGCAAACACAAACAATAACACCCACATCTGATATTATTACGTGGTTGTCACATTTCACCCAGTCTGCTTATATAGATACACCAGACATTGGACGTTTACTTTATTTCAACATTTTTTTCTGGTTGAAACAATCTCTGACGGACTATGGTGGAATGACGTCATAGAGTGATGAACGTACCAGTCTAGGAATAAAACAACAGTTTTATTGGTTTTATTTTAGTCTAACATGCTTACTTCAACTAAAGTTTTTTTATCTGAGTTGAAAATTAATAGTAGACAGGGAAATCTAGCTGTTCCAGGAATGGCTATATAATAAAAAAATCGGCAGCTACTGGAAGCGGTTGGAACCTCCCTACCCGGTGACGAGCTCTGATAGTCAATTCAAATCAGCCGTCATGACATGCCTTTAAATCAAATATATTATTGTAATATGACCCACCTATATTTATTTAATTTACGACGTCGTATGTGTTCACCGCCAAAACAACAATAGAATTATTTATATTTCATTTAAAACTAGTGACCAATCCTCAAACTCTGAATAATTATAAACACCTAATATATGATGATATTTAATCATGTAACATTTTCCGCAATTATTAATAAGTTTATAATGAAAAAAGAAAGAAAAAAAACAGCGCTGTGTTGGGATCGAACCGTCGATCTCTTGATTTGTAAGTCGACGCTTTAGCTCACTGGACCACCGACAACTTGTGACGTAATTTTACATATGTTAGTATTATAGAGACAGTGAATTTTGTTTGTTCTCTATACAATAATTTGTATAAAAAATGTAGGTATATAAAAAAAAAGGTGCAAGTGTGATATATCGTTGAAATCGTAATTTTAACTGCTTTCCAGTGGTTAGATTAAAAATTGTAAGTAATAATAAAATAAACAAGTTGTTGTGCCAAAATGGCACTAAACGTAATCCGATCTCAACCAAAACCTTTTCAGATCTTCTAGAGCACTAAAGAAGCCCTCGTGCAAAGTTTCATCCAAATCCCTCCAGTAGTTTCGCCGCTATCGTGCTAACACACATACACACACACACACAGACATTTTTCAAAAACCACTTTTTTGGATTCCTGGGACCTCAAATCGTAAAGATTTGATGATATCTCAATTTTCGATTTTGGACCAATTTTAGTAACCTCCCACAATTTTATTGTAGGGAGGTTAAAATACATATTTTACAAACTGTGGTAGGTACATTACAGTTTCAAAGACTTTAAATCCCATTGTAGAATATACAGAGTTGGCGCTGAGGTATACAGGGTGTAATCAGTTTCATGTCATTAAAAAAAAACTGGTAATGGGGACCGACTAGACAAATAAAAAACCTTTATGACTTTTCCCTCTAGGGGCACTTTGAAAAAAACTGATCTGGGCCAATATTTTTAATGTTATGACAGACAACTATTGAGAACCACTGCTTTTCTTGGAAATGGACGTGTAGTTCCCAATTATATATCGACCGCCTTTGATGGACCGCCTCAACCGAACTGAGACAAGTATAAAGAGGTAAATAATTCGTTCTCTCTTCGTGCACAATTGCAAGCAAATAATGGTCATAGAGGTTTAAACAGAGCATTTCTTTGCATGTGTGTTTTTTAATTTGGAACAAAATATTGGATTGTTTATAATTTAGAAAATTTAAATGTGGTCTATTAACATTTGTAACATAAATGAGTGTCCTGGGTTAAAAGCTTACTACCTAAATGATTCAAAATCTCTGCATCTGCATCAATACACAGTACAGTACGTCGAATTAAGGACATACGCACTTCGTTCAACACTAAACACTAAACTATCAACTAACGTTGTCAATAAAGAAAAATAAAATAAAGACTTGATATAAAAGCCAAAAAGGAATACAAAAAGAACGAACAAGTAAGTTGTGTCTGTACGTAATCAAGAATTTGACAACTTGAACGGTAAGTCAATAAAATAAATCTTAACTGTAAATACACAATGACGCGTAATTCAAAAATAACAAAAACAATGAACGGCGGGTTGGACGTGTGTGTGTACATAATGAAATACCCGCAGTAACTTAAATATTGAACAAGGGAGAGTTACAGTTTTCTTCAGATCAGATCTAGATCTAAACCTACCTCAATATTCCAGCAGTTCTCAAAAAATGTTATTGAAAATTTGCGAAATTTTTTTAATTTTTTTCTCCAAAACTATGAGCTTTAGACCCCATGTTATATAAGGTTTTTTTGTTTGTCTTGTCGTTCCCTACCACCAGTTTTTTTAATGGCATGAAACTAATTACACCCTATATGTGTAACGCATGAACTTATAAGTACTGCTGTTAGATCAGTGGTGTATTCAATGTCATTATATGTTTGTAATTTTTACAGTCATCAGATCTGAAAATTTCATTATTTTAACATAGTATATGTTATTGTTTATAACTAAGTTTTGAGGTTAGATTCACATACCCACACAATATTGATCAGTCCACCATCACAAGTTTAAGGTTGCACAGTGATGCCACCAGATGAAATCCATCATAAATAATAGAAGAAATTCTCAACTCAACGTTGAAATAAAGAATATGCCCGTATTAGACAACCCCTAATTCCAAGACCTAGACTATTCGAAAGGGGGTTACACATTTAAAAAAAATCGGTAAAGGTGTTTACACAGAACTTCCCTATTTATTTGTACATGGCGGTCACTCCAAAAAATTAATAATTACGAAATGACATTAAAAATAATAATTGGAATATAGTTATCACCATTATTACAAAGAGAACCTGATAAGTCTTGGTCAAGAAAATATACAGAGTGCTCATCCAACAGCAAAAGTTCAATACTAAATGACAGGTGCCAAATATGGAAGGCTTGCGCAAATACCTTTACAAATGTCCACCATGACTGAATTATTTCCTGGAGTGCAATTTTTCAAAAATGTTGGTAAGAAAATTTTCAAAATATTTTTCTTCTGAAATAGGTTTAGAAGCTCATGAAACGTGGAAATTTTAAATTTGAGCAAAAGGGAAAGTTTCCTTCTATTCTATAGTAGTGGTAATAAAAGATTACAAATTTAATTCCTTTTTGATAGGTTCAGAATGCCATGAAACGTGAAAATTTTAAATTTGGGCGAAGAAAAATAATTTTTCCATCTATTTTAGTGGCAAAAAATTTTTCAAAAATGTTGGTGAAAAAAATTTTCATTTTTTTTTTCTGAAATAGGTTAGAATGTTATGAAACGTGAAAAGTTTAAATTTGAGCAAAAAAAATTTTTTTCCATCTATTCTAGTGGTAAATTTTTTTCCAAAATGGTGAAATTGTTGCAATTTTTTTTTTCCGAAATAGGTTTGGAATGTCATGAAACGTGGAAATTTTAAATTTGAGCAAAAACAATTTGTCGTCTATTCTATAGTACTAGGTAGTGATAAATTAATAATTTTTTCACAAAATTTTTAAAATTTTTCAAAAACATTTTTAAATTTGTTTGAATAGGTTTAGAATGCCATGAAAACGTGGAAATTTTAAATCTGACCAAAGAAAAAAAATTTCTATCTATTTTGGTGGTAAAAATAGGTTTAGAACGCTATGAAACGTGGAAATTTTAAATTCGAACAAAGAAAAAAAAACTATTTTAGTGGTAAAAAATTTTTCAAAAATGTTGGTAAAAAAAATTAAAAAAAAGAGCATTTTTTGAAATAGGTTTAGAATGCCATGAAACGTGGACATTTTAAATTTGAACAAAGAAAAAAAAATTCATCTATTTCAGTGGTAAAGAATTTTTGAAAAATGTTGAATTGTTGAATTTTCTCCTGAAATAGGTTTAGCGTGTCATGAAACGTGGACATTTTAAATTTGAGCCAAAAAATTTTTCTTTCATTATTTATTCCCTTTAGACTGTCCACCCTGTATATTTTCCAGTGAAAATTTTAACCATTTCTTCACTGACAGTAGCGTCAACTACCTACCAAATTTGACTGCTCTCCGTCAAGTACTTTGCACCAACAGACAGACAGACAGACTGACGGAATTGAAAAACCTATATTTTCGAAATCTACGTGATCTGAAACGTCAAAATCCGAAAATATCTCGGAGGGAGATTTTTTCTCGAATACACTACTTCCCTTCGGTATGCGAGGGAAGTAAAACACGCAAATAACATCCATTGCTCACAAACATTGCCAGTGTTGGAGCTCAGGATCGAATTAAGTACAAGACAGATAGTGTGACCGTTCGTCACGAGTATGCTTTAGCCCGCTGCACTTTCGCGGCAGACATATACAATGATAGTAAATAATACTAAAATTATAAACTATTATTTGGTGTAAAGAAGTAATAGTTTATGATTTAAACACTTGAACATGAAATTGCAAGAATGCGAAATTTTCATATATTTCAATATTTTTCTTTGTTTCCATGTGTACTACAGTTAGACAAACCTTAGAGTAGCCTAGGGATTTAATAGAATTAAATAATATTCGTCGAGAAGTAGCTCTATCTATCTATACTGGTCATATATGGCTGTGGCTGTAGAGCCATTCGCACAACACCGCCGTTTAAGAGCCTGTAAGATCGGCAAGTACCTAATGCTAAATAGTATATTAGAGTATAAGTGGATATAAACTAAACTATAAACCTATACTAAAATTATGTCTATAGATAAAAAAAATCATTTATGATATATAATCACACATGCATAAGTACCTCAAATAAATTTGTAATTTTTTTTTTTTTTCTTTCATTTTTCACTTTTTTTTTCGTTTTCTATTTATTAAGATCAGTTGTTTTCATGTATTTCTGTTTTATTTTTTTGTTTCTTTTGTTTTTTGGGGATTCACGAAATTAGTTGTATGGTCAATTGCAGTTTGTGGAACAAACGAAACGTTCAATTATAACAGGGTTCAGGAACGCTTATCCGGTCCCAAATACGGAAGAATTGAAGTCCAGTGTTACCCGACATGATTCTGATAACGAACATAGAAAAGATATCAATAACTTAAAATTATTCTTCTTACTTTTGTGGGGTATTTTGCCACTGAAAAATATTTAGAAATGTTTAATGGAATACCGTTGCGCCAAATGGATCAAACAGGGGTTGGTTCTTGAATACTTGATTGTTACAAAATGTCTCACACCTGAAAATATATAAAATGTTTTAAACTAAAAACTGAAAATGACAACTAAAGACAGTTGATGTTTCTGAAGATTGTCTACTTTCTTTCTGAAAAGTCTTTGGCCGTTAACCTTGACAGTTCGTTTTCTATGTATTTCCATAGTCACGGGAGACATTAAATTATATTTATTTTAGTTTTTCTTATTTCGTCTTTAAGGATGGGCAACCAACTAGTACAAAAGTCTATTGAATAATTTGAAACGCATTTATTCTGGTTATGCAAAATAATCGCGGATTCCTCAATATTTCTTTTTCCAACATTTTTCCAAAATCGTCGCCGTGTCCCATTGCATCCTATGATTTTTATCGCACGCGTATTCACAAATTTTGAATTTTTCAAATTCTCCCCTTGTAGCGTAATTTATTCCTAATTCTTCGTAATTTATCATATAAACCATGTATATATGGAATTACTGCTACAGACCTAAAAACCTCAAGTTGTAATACATATTCTCCTTCCTTCCAATGTTCATCAACTATCAACAAGACTCTCAGGATATTGATTATTCATAAGACAGTTTTTACAACTTGCCTAAATAAGATAATGGTATAATATATTACATACCGAGCTGGAAAAAGTTTCATTGTTGTCGAGAGATATGATAGAGGTCAACTAATTCTCTAGACAGCAAATGAAACTTTTCACGAAGGTTTGTATACTATTATGTATACTATTGTTCACAATCACCCTCCTTCATGAACTAAAGGCAAATAATCCGTTTAAGACGAAAACCGACAAATGTCAAAGTGACGTTGTTTTTAACATATACCGGTAAGGAGGTGACCACTTTCCAACCTGCAATATCATTTCAAAACACGAAATATCACTTTCCAAGAAATGTCACATTTCAGATTCAAATGTCGAATGAAGTTGAAATGTCATACTATCCAACTTTTGACATCTAGGGATTATTTTTGTATGATTGTGAATAAATATAATTCATTCACAATCATACAGTAATAATCAAATTGTCTGACATGTCCAAAGTTAGAAAGTATGACATCTCTAATTTGATTCGACTGTTGAACTGAAATATGACATTTCGGGTTGGAAAGTGATATGTCGGGTTGGAAAGTAATATCTCGTGTTGGAAAGTGGCCAGTTTCCAACCTGAATATTAAAAACGACGCGACGTCACTCTGACATTTGTCCTTTGACATACGAATTTTTAACGGTTTATTTGTTTTTTTTTATTAAGGAGGATAATTGTGAATAAAACAGTATACAAACCTTGGTGAAAAGTTTCATTGCTGTCTCGAGAATTAGTTGACTTCGCCGCTTCGCGCCTCAGTCAACTATATTATCTCTCGACTACAATGAAACTCTTTTCACCTCGGAATGTAATATACTATTAATGTCTCACGTGACTATGGAAATACATAAACAATGAACTGTCATGGTTGACGGTCAAAAAGTTTTGAAAACGGAAGTATATAATCTTCCGAAACGTTAACTGTGGTCAATTTTCTTTCTTAGTTTTTAGTTTAAAACATTATTCTAGTTTATATACTTTTAGGTGTGAGACATTTGGTAACAATGTCTCTGATGTCTGATCAACTTGGCGAAGAATTTTTTCATAAAAAATTTTAAAAATTTTTCAGTGGCAAAATACCCAACAAAAAGTTAGGAAATCCGAATATGCAACAAATAAACAATTACAGACCATAACATAAAGTTATTAAAAATATAACAAATGTGCTTTTGAAAGCTTAGAAGTTGAAAATTATAATAATATTATGGATATTGATAGAGGATCGATCTCAAATAATCCCCTGTATTTATTACTAGGTCACGGTTCGTTGAACTGTCACAGAGTGTTCGGTAGGTATGACAGGATTAGCTGAATTCGTTGATTCACCACAATGTTTAAGTATAGATACAGGCTTTTTCTTAGCTGTACTAAGAAAAAGCTTTAACTTCATCTGATATTAACTTGATTAGCGAAACGCCCGTCCAGTGTTGGTATTCGGGTATTGTGTTCAAGAGTTTTGATGTTTGTAGAAATAAAGTTGCCCGACATTTGTAAAAGGCAAATAGAATTCTACAGAAATAGGATAAAGCTTAAAAAATAAACTTGGATTCGATCCTCTTCTCCCATATGTTTAAAATTAAGATAAGATAAGGAAAACACGATCTACCATGAGCTTTAAAAATAAATTGAAGAATTATATAGCACTGCTTTTACGAACTGAATGATGATCTTTTCTAACCGAAGCCAGCTAAATATTTCATATTGATATCTACAACTTAAAAGTCTCGTTTCTTGTTCTTGTCCTTTTACACCTGTTTACATGTCTTAAAGTTCTATGCAGTAAACAGTCAGTGTTGACTTGAATTTTCTATATAAATTTTGCATTTGTTAGTTTTACTAAGCAAGTATATATTAGATAATTATAATTAAGTACCGTTGGTGGTTATTCACCCTTATGTGGCAAACCTCATCTGTATCTTCTGTATATGGCAAACAAAATATTAAAATATATTATTTGATTTGAAGGGGCAATATCTGAAATTTGATTTTGTGTAGAAACAAATGACGCTACTATTCTGAGGAATTGGAACTTATGAGATTTTTCCATTGCTTCGATGAGTTCTAGAAAATATCTGGGTCTTCAGAATATTCTCACTGTTTCTGGAAATTCAGATTCTTCTACTTTCATAAGTTTTACTTTTCCGCAGTATAAAATTTCTGACGTCAAAAAATAATGGAAGGTTTTTTGAAAATAAAATAAAATACACCAATAATAAAACTGTAATTACTGCATCAAAAAAGTATTATGCCCGGCGATTCTTAAAGAACAGGAAAACTTTAAGCTTAAAACATTAGAAACCAAAATATAATGATTGAGCTCAGTGTTCCCTTTAAAAGTGATCCGCGTTTAAAGGAAACCGGGTGTTCAAAGTTTGATTTTTGTTTCTCAGTAATTTTCAAAGTTTTCATAATATCAACTTGGCAACTTTTATTTTTTGTATCATGATAAATAAGACATTGGAACTAGTTTTAACGTTGCACATAGATGGCGCCAGTTATATTCTACCCTTTTTTGAAAATGCAGGCCTACCTTTTTACGAGACCTAAAAAAATATTTTATGTTCATTTATTTAACATCGGCTTATTTTTGCTACTAAGACCATCTCCGACTCCAGGAGACGCGTTATAACCCCAACCTTCTACGTATTAATATACAAGCGGTTGGAAGGTGAGGGGGTATTTCTCTGGGTTTCCATCCAAGTACTAATGACACTTCTATTTGTTCGATCTGTCGTATCGAAATACGTGTATAGCGTAGACTCATTTACGCTCGCTCCTGAGACCAAACTGGTATCTCAAGTTTTAAAATGTTCCATTATTAATGATCTACATGTGTATATGTGCATTTAGACTTTAGTAATAGTCTCTGAAATTTTTAATAACCTTAGTAAAGTAATAATATATGAATAAACTATAATTACAAAATTTGAAAAAATAAAGATATAATTTGCTAATTATTGCAGTAACAGTTCCGCTGTTTTGTGTCTTTGTTTAGTCACGAATCATGTAAAACAAACAATTAAAATTTTAATTATGGCTCGATCTGGTGTCTGAAAACTGGCGCAAGTGGCAGTTTGTGTTTTGTCTAATGAACTTTATCCCAACAGAAATTCAATTAAACTACCCTGTACCGTAAAATTAGCGTGCAATTAAGAGAATTCAATTTATATTTAAAATCAAATATTTTGGGTACTCTATATTTCAAATATTCTTGCACATGCAACTTTTTCGAATTTTCTCTAATATCAATAATAATAATATATACACATAAACTTATTGCTTGATTTTAATGTAATTACTGCCACGATATCTTTTCAAGGCAAGTACTTTGCTGCCAGTGTTGAGGTATGAAGCAGCGATTTGGCGTACACTGTAGCCGTCTACAAGATCTTTACTGGATTTACTGGCATGTAAGAGATAAAATGTGCTCACGGCCATGGGAGACTTACAATGCCTAAACAAGACCGTAATTTGCGCCCTCAGACTTTAAGTTAGTTTAAAATATTTCGTTACAGCTAAAGTTCACTTGTAATTATGTGTTCAAAATAAATTATAATACTATACGCAGTGTACGATGAATAAAAATATTTATTGCTCATAGAAGATCATTCGTTGAGATGCTATGACGTGAAGATTCTTTTTTCCTCTAATATATTAATAGTTGAATACGCTGGCGCCCTAAAGGTTTTTGTTAGTAATCTGATCAGAAAAACAATTTTACACACACCGAACCTTCAAACAACGACGGTGCTAACTGGTTGCTACGGTCACTCCGATTTTCTCAGCAGCCAACTGAGAAAGTTGTGGTTACAAATACTAGATAATATTTCATTGCGAAAGAGAAGAAATATATTTTTTATACAAGACGGCGCAACACCGCATTATACCTGAACATGTAGAACATGGCACTATCCTAATAGGTGGATTGGTCAGGGTGCAGATGAACCGATTAAGTGGCCTGCTCGGTCTCCTGACCTAACTCCCCTTGATTTCAATCTGTAAAACTATCTAAAATCACTAGTTTATAATACTTAAATTGACACGATTGAACAGTCGAGAGGAGAAATCAATCAAGAGTTTACAATGCTATAGAATGGTGAAGGAATTTTGCAGGGTGTTCATCGTTCCTTAAAAAAGACGTAGATTGTGCATAAGCGAAAATTAAGGGCATTTCGAACAATTTTTGTATTTTATAATTAGTTACTTTCTACGTTTAATAATATTTCAAAGCATTCTATATGAGTATATTAAAAATGTTGTAATTGCACATTGTTTTTTAAACACAAATTACTCGAGAACAGCTTGGTTTATCGAAATCCAATAAGAACACCTTTTTTGTTTCTAATGACCTAAAAATGAGTTTTTTACAATAATTTTTCTAAACTTGAAAAAAAACTAAAAGTTATGAGGAGAATACTGTCAATCACCCCCTAAAACTACACCTTAAGCAGAAGAGAGGATTAGACTGATACCATGTAAACTAGTGTCTAAATGGCCTATGAATAAGATTATAATATGAATTTGATATTTTAAGGGAGTCTGAAGATATTGCAGAAACACTGAAATTTATTATACTACTTTGAGGACTATATCTCATTTGAGTACAGTTGATAAGACTACTTAGCACCATTCTCTACTATTAACTTTGACAACTATTTTATTACTACAGGATTCTCTAATTTATTTTTCTGTTAGACAACATAACTGTTATGGATTTTTACCAATTGCTGCTACTGTAACGAATTATGTTGAACCGTCATTATTTACAAACAAATTCAATCATTTATAAAATTTTCTAATCGCATTTCCCTAGATATTTATGTGACAAATTAGTTATTTTACTTTACTCAATTCATAGACACTATTAGATCTTTTCTTCTAAGCGTCATTTTTTATATAGCCCCAGAGAAAAAATCAGCTATCACAAAAAAGGGATTTTCAGAGTGCCTTTTTATAGACCCGCATCTATACATTTATTCTTTGAAATTTTTATTTACACAATATTGTTATATTTTAATTATTGTAATCATGCTGCCAGATCGTTTTAATGATTTGGTTTAAAGGAAGATTTTTTACCCGATTTTGGATTATTTTTCTTAATATATCTAAAGATTTAACAGCACTATAATACTGGCTATATATTAAATGTGTATATATAATCCTGAATGAGCCTGTGCACATACCTATTCAATGTGGCGTTGGAACTGGATTCCTTGCACTATATGGAAAGTAATGATTATGTTCTATATTATTTCTCCCTGATGTGCTGAATGACGTATCATCGATCCAAAAAGTTTGATTGAAATTTGTTGAATGTTGTGCCTTTTCAGAATATTTTAACTGAAATTTCTCCTTATAATTTTATCATTTGGATATATCTGTAATACGCTTGGTTTTAAAGTTTTATATTTATAATTCTGAAAAGTACCTTGTGCCCTCGAACAAAAAATATAACAAAATATTCAACTCAGGGTTTTCATCATTTTTTCTGTGTTTTAGTTTCCGTACCATCAGTATATCTATCATCGCTATATTAGTTTTGTATCGATTTTTTTCTTCCGATAACAGCAAACTAATCAAGTGTTCAATACCCTATTATCAATGTGCAAATTGACATTAGTACAGTATTTCATTGTTTTCTATGCCTTTGTGCTCAGTTACTAATTCATAAATTGACGATATTTTTCTAAGTATGAGCAAAACCATGGAAAACAGCCATACGAAATATTGTATTGTTGAAATCAGAATAATATTGAGGATTGTGATTCTCGGTTTAGGCACAGTGTGTTCCATTTATAGTATAACCCCTTTAATCACTAGATTTGGAAGTCAGCATTTCTTCAATATGTTATATGGTATCTTGGAAGAAAGTAATTTCATGTGCTTTTTTATACTCTTGAAGAAGTCCAAAAATAACTAACTTACAGGATTTATAATAAATCACCCTGTACTTGACTAAGTGAACATAAACCAACAACACATACGTCAATTTAAAATATGAGCCAAACTCACTTTTATACTAAGTTGCACTTCTAAGGAGATAAAGAGTTACTAAAATTGCTAGAAAATTTCAAAAAAAGAAATTCTGAAAACCTTGACACACCTGATTCTAATCTATTACATAATTAAGGTATCATACAATTTCGCTCTTTAATCTTTCATTTAACGTCTTTCAGTTTCCGCTATCATAGCCAATCCCGACATATGGAGATAAGGGAAGTGCTTGTATAAAGACTATCATCTATAACCTGGGAATGTTGACAATCCCCTTTGTCGAGAAAGAGCAATCTTTATACTGCTCACGTATTAAACAAATGGAGCTCTCAGCTTTACATCACTCTTGAAATTAGGTGACACGAAACCGACCCGTCCGTATGACTTCACTCATGCCACTGAGCTGAGTTACAAATTTTTATCCATACTGGTGGTATAGGAAGGTTTTCCATTAAACTTTCTGATTCATCCTCTAATTTCAGATGCTATATTTAAACTATATTTTCCATTTTTACTTTGAAATTGATAGTTTTGAGAACATTATGTTGTAATGCTGACTTTCTCAGCGATCACAGACTATCTTACTGTTTTATAACTATTCCTCATTTTAAAAATACTCAGAAATTTATTGCTTATAGAAATTTCAAGCAATTTGACCAAGAGCTTTTTTATTATGATCTAAACCAGGTGCCCTGGGATAACTTATTCTATGTCAATAATATTGAGTACAAAGTATCTCTGTTAACAAACTATATCACAGAAATATTTAATATTCACGCACCGATGAAAACAGTGAAAGTAAACAAACCCCCGGTGCCTTGGCTAACCTACCCCTTAAAGCTAATCTTAAAAGAAAAGGGCAGAGCACTATCTGCTTACAACAAAAATAAGGCACAAGAAAACTGGGAAGCTTATAAAAATATTCGTAATTTCGCCTTAGCATCGGTGCGGAGAGAAAAAGCCGCGTATTTAAGTTCGTTACAAAATCGAACTTCTAATCGCGAGTTTTGGAAACGGCTACAACAACTAAATATTCGATTTAAACGTGATAACATCATACCTCCTAATTTACAGAATGCTGCAGATATTAACGACTTCTTTCTTAGTGTATTCTGCAAGAACGATAACTGCAATAGGACGATAAACTTCTATGCTAACACCAAATTTAAAGATAATTTACTGTTCACCTTCACACTTGTTACTACCGATACCGTTTATAATGCTATCAAGAGTATAAAGTCGAACACTGCCGGAAAAGATAAAATAACCCTAAACATGTTAAAATTATGCATCCCAATAATCAAAGCATATCACTCATATTATTAACTGCTGTCTTGAACAGGGTTACTTTCCTACAGAATGGAAAGATGCAATTATTTGTCCAATACCAAAAACAGAAAATCCTGCAACCGTGGAGGATCTGAGGCCTATCAGATTGTTGCCAATTCTTTCCAAAATACTAGAAAGAACAGTTCACGACCAATTACCGAATGTCTTTTACTGCATAACTTATACCCATTACATCAATCGGGATTTCGTAAAGCACATAGCACCACTACTGCTTTGTTGAACCTTAGTGATAATATCATCAGCGCACTAGACAAACGTATGGCAGCTATTCTTGTATCCCTAGACTACTCCAAGGCATTTGACACCATTGATCACACGCTTCTTTGTACAGAGTTAAATTACTATGGTTTCGACGCGATATCCCTGCGGTTTTTCAATTCTTATTTGAGCGAACGTCGCCAATGCGTATCAGTCGCAGGAAATATATCTGATTTTAAAATTATCTCGTCAGGTGTTCCTCAAGGGTCCATTATTGGCCCTCTTTTGTTTCTTGTATATACAGCAGATATATTTAATGTAGTAACTAGTTCGCATGTGCAAGCATATGCTGACGATACCCAACTTCTTCACTGTTTTGAGCCGTCTAATGCAGCTATTGCCACTAATTTGATCAACCAAGATTTAGACAACATCTATCAATATTCGCATCAACATAATCTTAAAATTAACCCTACCAAATCAGTTGTTATTCTATTCTGCTCAGAACATACTCGAGATCACTTAAAGGCTTCTATTCAACTAAATATTAATCAAGAAAATTTGTCATTTTCTGCTCATGCCAAAAATCTTGGGGTAATAATAGGCGAAAAATTACGTTTTATGCAGCATATAAAAATTCTTTTACAAAAATTTTACTCCCGGCTAAAAGTACTGTATGCAAACAGGAATATCTTGAACTTTAAACAACGTAAAAAACTTTGTGAAACTTTAGTCATGCCTGTATTCAATTATTGCAATTTTATGTATTTTTACTGCCTGGATCAAGCTACAAAAAATCGACTACAAGTTTTGCAAAGCTGCTGTTGTCGTTTTATTTACAACTTAAGAAAATTTGATCATGTTTCAAGCAAATATGTTGAGTTGCGTTGGCTAAAAATGGAACAACTCATTAAATTCCACTATGCAGTTTTCTTATTTTCTTTAATAAAATATTCTATTCCAAGTTACTTGAGAGACAAGTTAATTTTCAGATCGTCAGTACATACTGTAAACATCAGACATCGGTACGTGCTAACAGTGCCACAACATGGTACAGCCCTCTTCCAACGTAGCTTTTCTTACACATCCGCAGCCTTATATAACTCTATTGATCCCATATATAAAAATCTATCGACAGTTAATATCTTCCGTAAAAAAATCAAAGCCTGGTTCATTAATTCCAACAAAAACTAGAATATATTCTTGGGCACCATATTTGCACTGTGTTTATGATTGATTTTTTATTTAGTTATTTTGAGTAATTAATTTTTTAGCATTTCTATAAATATATTTTATAAAGTGTATACCGTCCCCCTATTACATTGGACTATTGTAATATTGTATTGTATTTTTGTATTTTAATGTTTTATTTTTAACTTAATTAGTTAGGTAAGTGATTTATAAGGTTAAGTGTAAGAATAGCCACATGGCTAAACTTCGCCTTGTAAATTGCTATTTGTAATGTACTTGTAAATGTACACTCTTTAAATAAAGCCGTTTATTATTATTATTATTATTATTTGTGTATTTTTCAAAAATTATCAATTTTCATTAAATGTAATAAGAATAAGAAAGTCTAAGACTCTAAAATTTTAGGGACCACCCACTGCCTATATTATTATAATTATTATTATTGTTTTGATTGTTATTAGGCACGTGAGCACATCTTATGATCGGCAGGTAATTTTATGTCAGCTAGCATCTCCTAGAGGAGACCAGTGGTATTCAAAAAAATAATTGTTTTTCCAAGGTGGACTTCGTAGTTTTTTTGGCTATAAAAGTTGTTTTTTAAATTATGTATACCTTCACACTGATGGTGCTGCACAGTGGCATAGAATATCATCATTTTGACCTACATTCACTTCATTGCGAGACATTTGATTTCTCATTTATAACGTCTTTAATAATCCATTCATTATACTACTTGGCCTCCATTAGTTGTACAGTACATCGGACAACATTACTCGATATGTTTGTTCAAAGCTTTTTTATCAGCTCTTTGGTGACATCAGTCCAATTATTTGGAAGGCTTCCATTTGCCTGTCGTCACTTGGTTTTCCTCGTACGATCAACCGATCTATATTTTCGGTTGATAGAAAATCGCTTTTGCAAATGTGTTTCTTGGCTATCTAGCTATTAGTGTGATGAGATGACCAGGGATTTTGTATAAAACTGCTCCCCACATCTTACAGGCATCAACCTACCTATCTACCACCCTAATGCCTCATATACAGGGTGTTGCATCATGAGAGGGACATAGCTTAATAGGAGGTAGAGAACATCAGTGGTAACCGGAACCGCCCATAGAAATGTCTCATTGGGCCTTCACTACGAAATTACAGGGTGTTAAATAATTGGCCAAACTTGTTTTTTGTCATAACTTTGACAGGAAATGAAATAACTGATTCATATTTGGTACGGCTAATGTACAAACGAGCCCCAAGAGGTACATGTATAAAAAAAATATATCCAGGTCCGGACTCACTATAATTTATGTTTCTTCTTTGCATCAATAAAACATCACCCTGTATATATTTTTTTGAAATTTCGATACGATATTCGAAAAGAGCAAGAAAAAACAAACAAAATGGCCTATTTCATTTTTTTGTTACACCTTCGTGGTTATTTAAATACGTTGTTAAATGTGCAAGAAAATGGATTACAGAACCCTATTAAATGAGAGGCACGTGAAATAAATAGTTTTATAACTAAAATTTGCAAAAATTCTATTGAGCCTAGGTGGTCTGGGTGAATCCTAATTCCGGCACGTTTTAAAGGTCCATTTTGGTAAAAAACTGTGGTGCTAATAAGTAATCGGGTATGAAATAACAAAATTTTTAATCAGCTAGTTAGCTAAATATAAATTTGGAATTTTAAACATTAAAAAAGAAGTTAACGAGACGGCCCTAATAACATATTATTCTCTTGTCTATTCAGTAGTTAGCTATAATATTACCATCTGGGGACAGGCAGTGGAAGTTAAGAAGTTGTTTATTATGCAAAAAAGAATAATTAGGATTATCTTTAATTTATCTTATAGACATTCGTGTCGTGACACTTTTAGAAACAAGAAAATTACATACTACCTTGCATATACATTTATAAATTATTTGTTTTTAATAATATCGGCAAATTTAGGCTCAATAAATCAGTACACAATCATAGAACAAGGAGTGCCAACAATATACACATCCACAACTATAGGCTTAGTAAATATAAAAAGTCCCCGTACTGTGCTGGTGCCCATCTATTCAATCTACTTCCAGATAGATTAAAATTAGTAAACTCATACAGGTTATTTCAGACAGAACTAAAAAGTTATTTAATAGCGAACTGCATTTATTCGAATGACGAATTCTGCTTATCAATGACATAAACTCTATTCATCGCATTTGAAATAGAACCACACGCTCTTTAATAAATACATTAGTTTTATAAATTCTAGTATAATATATTATTTTATCACATCTTTTACCTTGTATGTCTTAAATTGCAATATTAGATTTAATCTGTATTCTGCCAGTAATTCGTGTTTTAGCCTATTTGAATAGTCCTAAAATAACATTAATTGATGCTACTTTTGTATCAATTCTGTGATGAATACAGACTCTGATTCTGATTTGCTCAACTCTGTATAGATACATTAATGAAATTTGTAGGTGTAAGTATACGTAGAACGAGGTATTTTCTTTACGATATTACTTGTAGTTTACATAAAAACTTGTATGTCTATAAATTCTTTAAATTTTTACAAATGTATTGATAATTAGCAGTGCTCAATTAATTTTTTAGGATGCGTATGATTTTGCGCAAACATCCAACTTTGCCCTTTTTGAGTATTTGAAAACAAAAAATCTAATTAATGTGTGACGATGCATTTCCCAATAAATTGAGTATACATTGTACATAATTACTAGCGAATGTTTTCCGACAGATTTAAAAATGGAAATTAATATTTCCATTGATACACATTTGTGTAAATAATGCAAACAGTAATTTATCCAATGCTTTCCTGAAAGAAAAATAACCAATTATTTGAAAATACACATTCCTCTTCATTTGGTTTACTGACATAATTATAATTTAAATTAACTGATACTTCCACATCCTCATATTGGATTATACCATCTGCAGTATATGGATGGTATAATTTGCGCCACACAGGGCGCTTATGGGGCTTATTGCAATCAATATATTTTGTATTGTGCATTATAAAATAACGTGCATTGTTCAATATGCATTGCAACAATGTAGTATTATTTAAATGGTCTCTTAAATTAGTGTGTAGATATGAGTCCTTGTGGATTTAATATATACAACCCTCAGGAAACCTGTTCATATTCGTTGTGGACTATTATAGTTCAATATAAAATATTAAAGATACCTATAATAGGTATCTTTAGTATTTTATATTTTAGATTGGTGTGTTTTTCTGAAGTTATATTTACTAATTTGACTCACTACTGTGTTTAATTTAATTTTTGCTATTTTACAGAGTATATTTTACGATATTAAAAATTATTTCTAATTCTAGAGACAAAATAACAATAAATTAAATAAAAAAGCTATTATCGTTTTTATTAACAAAAAAGATATTTTAAAATTTCATTAACTAGAAAATAAACTTCAATTACGTAAGTTTTGTGCAGTGTGCTGTAATAAGAGAGGGGATGATGGTGGGGGCGGAAAATGGTATAAAATATTGAGACCATGGCTTCCAGTATATACATCAAATCCCAAGTTTTTGAACTTTTACCAGCTTGCATGACTTATTTTTCCCTATTCACCCCCCAACACATCATCGTACTAAGCCCAAAAGATGATCTAGTTCCAGATCTCGTTGTAATATCCAATTTCAAGTCAATATTTTAAAACGTGCGTGCAAAGAAAAGTTAAGTACCGCCTGACAGACCTACCGATAGACTGATTTCGATGTTTCGTGACATTCTAAACCTATTTCAGAGACGAAAATTTTGAAATGTTTTTACGATTACTGTACGTCCAATCCACTACGTGGATGTGGAATAAAAAATATGCAACTCAAGACTAACTTCTCATCAGAATAATTTCTACACGTGTACAAAAATGAGAAAATGTACAATTTGTGGTGGAAATATATCTCGAACTATAGCGCAACTGACGGACTTACATATATAGTTTATATATAGTCATTTTGAAAATCATAAAAATATACTGGAAGAGGAATAGCTCATAAAACAAGAGCTGTCATGAGCGTTGACCGACAATTGTTAGAATCACCTTCTAATTTTTGTAATAATTGAATATTGTTTTACTACTGTATATTAATTGATAGGCTTGATATAAATTATTTATTTATAAAACGTTAATTATTTATAATAAATAATGTTAGTTTAATTAACATAAATGATTCAATAATATCATTTAACCTACGGCTATGCTACCGGCAATTTTACAAATAAGATAAGCGCAGGTGTAAGTATTGTAGTGGTGAGCCAAGTAAGCAATCGATTACTGAGGTCAACTACCGCATCAGTTTATAACATATCTGGTTGACTATATTCGTTTACGAGTATCGTTTGTAATATTCAAGCACGGCTTCGGTGTTATTCCTTTGCAGACTGGTTTTGTAATGATTTATCCTGATAGCAACGCTTTAGATTGAATTTCTCAATTGAGAATAAAAATATTATATCAAAAGTTTATTTTATCGCAGTTTTTGTTCAATAGAATTATTTAACTGGCACAAAGTTTATGTAACAATAAGTGTCCAAAAAATCTACCTAGCTTCTGGACTATTCTTTAATTATGTTTTTAACACAATACAACTAGAAATAAAATAGATTACGCTTCTTTACCATGGTCATATCTGCCGTGGTAACTTTAGAATTTTTATTAATACTAAAACAAAATATATTTATGTAAATATTTTACATCGTGCCTTTTTTACTTTAGGCAACGCAAAACTGCCAAAAATAATTAAAAGATAAGAGTTAGTAATTTTCGGAGATGACCTCATAAATAAAAGGAAAATATACTACATGGAAAGTTTTTACTCCCTGCCTGAAATTTTCCTTTTATACGGCTTTTTATATGGAAGAAATGTTATAACCAAGCTACTCAAAGTTGAGTTGATTTTAATGAACTGCATCATACACTTCAAAGAGTATTAGAGCTGTAAAAGCACCCAATATGTGGTTAATGAAAAGGAGTAAAAAGGAAATGAAATTTCAGCTTCTAGTTCTATTTGAACTGTACCAAGAGTCACACAGGGTCGGAGTTGATCTAGACAAAAACAAACTTGATATAATTTTTCAGTACTTTCTTTAAATATATCCAAACATACAACTAATGCTTTCAAGTTTCAAGGAAGGATTCATACGTTTCAGAAGTATTAAGAAAATGTACTTCTGTGGGCTTATATTTTATAAGATTCTTAAAGTAGTATTTCATACCGATTTTATTGTAAGATAAACATCAAAGTAAAAAGTATAGACCACATGAAACAGCGTAGGTTTATAAGCAGGTAATAATACACTGACAGCAGATCTCAAGTCGTTATGGCATCAAAACCAGGTTCAGCTTTAATTGTTCACTTTTGCCTTTCAAAAGGTCTACTACCCACGACAATGGAAAAAATCCAATGTTGTTGTTTCAAACTGTTGACACTTTATGCTTTACATTTCTGCTTGTCTGTTTCTTTCATCATGTCCCCATGACTTTCATACAGCAACCGCGTTATTAATAAACAACAAAAGTGTATTTGCTCATATTTTCCCCCATGATGTTCTTAAACTAAATTAGCTGTAATTTTGTAATTAGTAACTTAGACGAAATCGATTATCCACGCATTGAATAAACATACTTCATTCCACCTAAGTACAATCACATTCACTGCCTTTCCGCCAGGAGCATTATTTATTGTTTCATCCATGCTATGCCAAATATAAATTTCATTTAGTTCAATAAATATTCTATAATAGTGCTACAAGTCGAGGGCAACAAATACTTGTCTTTATGCTGTTGCTTCCTCTCATAGCTTCTCGATGATATATATGTCATTAAGTTTGTTTATATATAGGGTGTCCTGTAATAATGTGCAAAAAATTTAACCACCAATTCCTTATCGAAATTGAAGGTGGGTTCTTCATACAAAATTTTTTAAAACAAACCTTTCCTCTCTAGCTCTACTGTCTTAAACGGGTGTGCAAAAAACAATTTTTAATTTCTGTTCGCCAGTAGTTAGGATAAATTAATGTTATTTCACGCACCGAAAAAGAAATATATACCAGTTATTTAACTATAAATAACAATTTTAGCAACATTAGAATCATATCCATGCGTCTGTATGTGAAGTGATAGCCTACGAGTTGATATCTGAAATAAAAAATATTAATAATAGTTTATATTATCGTCGTATTCAGGTTAACTAGTCAGAGATATATTTTTTAAGTAGATTTTCTTCGAGAGCTTACTTATAACCATTACCTAAGTATGCATAATTTATAAACTCACTAAATGGTCGAATACATATCACTAACATAGGCAAATGAGAATTATTATATGACAATATATAATATATAAAATAAATTATATGGCGACAAATATCCCCCCTGGGTCATATGATTTTTTACTCAATGTTATCAGATCACTTCTCTTCTATAAGTTCCAGCCTGAGTAAGATACTGCTGTCACCAGTAACAAATAACTGCATTATAAAGCAAATATAAAATAATATACTAAAATATTCATGAATTTCACGGTCGATTGAAAGTCATTATAAATTAGTCGTATTATTAAAATACTCTCCTTAGACATTTGTTGCATAGATGACTAATTTTCTTTGTGAAGTATCACATTTTATTTATAATATCCAGCCAAAAGGAAATAAATCGAGAATTAAGTGAGAAGTGGTGCAGAGGATCTCGCTAAGCTTATAGCATAAAGCCTATAATTTTGTAGTTTTCCGATCCATATCAGTATCATTTGGCGAGGTTCACTATGAGTGGGATATCTGTAACTTGATGTGCAAGAGCCCAGAATATATTGATTGAGCCCAGCGAGCCTTATGTAAATATTGATGATATAAGAGAAATGTAGTGTTCAAAGTTTGATTTTATTTTGAAATTTGTCAATAATTTTTAAGTCTGGACTTCTAGATGGCTCAGGAAATTCCTTTGTATGACCAGTCCACCGATGTGGACAATTTTCATTTAAGTATTGATCCACTTGCAGAGAGAAGTGTTGTGTAAACCTATTCTTCGTGTATCACATATTCAGCCTTAACCCGTACGGGATAAGCTCTTCTCTTAGCACACGTTTACTCTCAAAATTCCACAAATGATTATTCCTGCCACTAAAAAGTCCAGGCATAGTAAACATTGCCTCATAGGAGAAAATAATTTTGTTTGGAAGTTTGGATCTGCGTTTGGTTTATATTTGTTACTAAGAAAATCGTAGGCAAACAGGAAAATCTTGAGGAAATAAATTTAGTACAGGACTGAAATTATATGGATTGAGTTTCAACATTGCAACATTCTCCAGATAGACGATTGACTTATTTTCATTGCCGTACTTAAATAACGAGTACTCATATCTGGGTTTTCGGAAATAAGAAATAAAATCTCTTACCTTCTCACAGTTCCGCATAAACGGTTGTAAAGATTTCTAATAAGTTTGAAAGTGGATTGCCTTCGATTTAGGTAAAACCTTAAATATCTACGAAATGCAGCTACTTCATTAAAATTTCTTGTATAGTACTTATTTAAGTGCAAACAAGCTAACCATTATACTCATCTCCGATTTACTGTACTATTCATATAATTGTTGCACATTACATACAATAATGTTCGCAATTTTTTGTAAATAATATTAATTTTAAACAGTTTTTGTTTAGTTCTTCCTGTAGCCAACACGTACTTACTGTCCAAATTTCAATAGAATCGGACTTTCTATTCTTAAGTTATCGCGCTTAGAAGAAACGCGACGGACGGACAGACAGACGGACGGATATTTTGAACGTTGTTCAGAATTCGATCACTAACACAGTAAAAATGTTTTCTCTACGAGAAATGTACCGATCACATGCAATATGCTCCTCGTTTTCTGTTTGTGAAGACTATAATAAAGAAGAAACCTTTAATCTTACTTAACACATTTACTGACACAAGCTTATTAAAGCATATACAATTATTAACAAAGCCAACGTTGTATTTTATGAATTAAAATAGTTACCACAACATTTGCTATGGCTAATAGCCATTCTAATGAGAATATTTCTTTTCGTTTTGCGGAAAACGCAACAATCAATTAAAGAATGCTATTATATATAGCCCAGTTGTCAGAAACAGAAATTGATAAAAACCGGTCACTAAATGTTATATGGCTGAATTTGTCAAAATAAGTATTTTTGTTGACGTAAAATGCAACAAAAAAAGCTTACAGTTGTAAGGTGCCGGCAAACCCAAAAAGAAATAAAAAATATTGGCCGACATTCGGTTTTTGACCAATAACTCGAAAAATAAAAAAAATGTGTCAAAAAACCAATAGCACTAGGCGATAGAGTTGTAAATTACACATCAAGAACATATATGAAGTTTTTTTGAACTAATTAATGAAAACTTGAATGAACCGAGAAACATGTGGCTATCGTATTATCATATTTTCAAATATAAAAATGAATGTATGTAGGAATAGTACATATATGATGTCGGAACATAAAGAGATTTCCAATGAAATCGGTAAAAGCTCTACCGTTTCTACAATTTTTAAGACAAAAATCTGAAACTTTTACATATTGCTCTTGATGTAATGTATAAAAAGATCCGATGAATAGCTATGTCAAATAATTGTTGTAATAAAAGATATTAACGTTTATTTTACCCCTAGTTTCACAAATTTTGGAGCAAAGAAAAATGTTTCTATTATTTTCGAAAATAAAGAAGGTTAATTCAATTTTTAAGGTAAATCCCCTTAAAGCATCTTAAAGTACATATTTCAAGCTTTAAAAATCGCACCTACAAAAATCTAATAACGCGATTTAAACCAGAATAATAGGTGGTTGAAGTTATTTATACATATCAAATTTTATCACCTTCTCAAGATTTTGAAAGTGTACATCTTCAAAAATAAATTTTTGATATTTTCTTCACTCATCGAATTTTTTTATACATTGCATTATGTGAAGGTTTCAGATTCTTACCTTAAATATTGTAGAAATGGTAGAGCCATTGCCGATTTCATCGAAAATCTCTTTATGTTCCGATTTCATATATGTGCCTAGATACATTAATTTTTATGTTTGAAAATATGATAATCCAACAACCACATGTTTCTCGTTTAATTTAAGCTCTGTTGAGCTCAGTTTCATTAATTAGTTCAAAAGTTACAACAAATTTAGTGTAGCGCGTTCGAGGCCGCGCATGCTTCGCGAGCCGTACTTATGTGTCGCCACGATCCATCTCATGCGTTAAACAAAAAAATCTGGAGCCTACATTTTTGATCGTACAAAAAAATTTCATATACGTTTTTTATGTAAAATTTACCTCTCTTTCGCCCAGTTCTATTAATCTTTTGATATATACATATTTTATTTTTCGAGTTATTGGCCAAAAACCGAATTTCGGCCAATATTTTCGATTTTTTTAGAGGTAGCCGGCTCCTTAAAGCTGTAAACTTTTTTTCATTGTATTCTACACCAACAAAACTACTTATTTTGAAAAATTCAGCCATACAATATTTAGTGACGCCTTAGAACCCCTGACGTCTGGGCTAATACAAAATATTAAAAAAATAAAACAATCATTATAACTGATTTTAATAATTATTGCAACAAAAAAATGCTTTACTAACGAACATAAACATCACTGCACTATGAGCAATAGAAAACCACCCCTCACAAGGGTGTTGAAGATCAATAGTGAAGAAAAATTGAGAAGATTCACATTTCATCTATAATGTGTTCTTATTATTAAAATATTATAATACATACCGATTTCTCTACTGCCATCAAATACAAGTGGCAAATTATGAGTGAGAGCCCACCACTAGCGAGGGAACTGAAAGGCATTAATTGCCATAAACATAGAAAAATGCGCATTATAATTAACACATGTTTTACTTATTTTGATAAGATAATATGCGCTAGTCATTTTACCGATAACGTTAATTTAACAAGTGGTATTAAAAAAAACACTCCTAACAACAATGTTACATTACCTTGTTGCAATTAATATTAAAATCGTATTTATAATAATTGTTTTATTTTTAAAATATTTATCATATATTGGCCTTAAAAAATATTTTCAACCCTCAAATAGGGGTGGTCTTTTCGCATAGCGAATAGATCCGATCTCCATATAATTTACCAAAGATTAATTTAAGATCAACAGGATCAATTTTACACCTTTCCTTCACTCGCAATCTACTATGTAAAAGAAAGCTTATTAGGCTTATTTAGTGGTCACCCATTGTAAAATCAAAAGTCACTGAAAATTTTAGAAGCAAATATCTCGAGAACGGATAAATATATCGAAACAAAACAAGAAGAATGGTCTTTCCGATTTTTGAATCATATTGCCAATATTTCTACTGGACAAAATAAGGCTTCATTTACAAAAGAGGTAGGGTAAAACTAGCGCCCTCTATGAGCAATGTTATAATTAATTACAAATTTTTAATTGCCATTCCGTAAGATGCAATGTTACCAATTTCGAAGCTGATACTACGAGACCTTTCAAGATTATTTAGAAATTTCAAAATAAGATTCAAACCTTGAACAACCTGTGTCTCTTAAATCAGCAACATTTGTATAAAGCATGTTGGGCGCAATCATTATATCTTGATTTGAAGTAACTTCAATTTAGATATTCTCCTATTCTTAACGAATCACCCCGTATAAAATCAAAACAAAAACGTGTTTGTTTGTTTTACATAATAGAATCTCACTTAACTGGATATATATTCTAATTTCCTCTCACCTCCGTATAATGAAACAAACCACAATGCGAGAAAGAGTTATTACGTGTGGTTATGATTATTTTGTAATTTATTTTCGCTTACCTCCAAAGTAAATTATTCTATTTGTTGCAGACATATAACATGGACGCGCAGATAGGAGAATCATCAGCCTGCGCTACAGCCCTCATGTGTGGGGTTAAAACAAACTTTGAAACTGTCGGATTGGACGCTCGAGGTCGTTTTGAGAACTGTTTTTCCAGTTTTTCTTCCAGAGTATCATCTTTGATAGATTGGGCACAGGAGTCAGGTAAGAGCATAAGAAATTATAGGCTTTTTACTAAACAAAACAAAACGGAACAAAAAGTCGCTTTAATTTACTGTCCGGCTATCCCCTACTGTCTGATAAAAAATGTAAAACTGCCTGAAATTGCGGTACTTTTGTTTGTTCGAGTAATAAACATTTACAAAAAATTGAAAAATTGCCAACGGCAGGTCCGTTGCGGTGTTTGCTGGGATATTCATTATCTTCATAAAGTAAAATACATAAACGGGGTAAATTGTGTTGGAGTTAATGATTATATTCAGTCATTGATTATTACATACGCGAACAAATTAAACTCAACAGATCATTATACCTATATCAGAATGTGCTTGACGCGCATGTATTATATGAACTAAGGGTCCTATTTGTACCTTCTTAAAATGTAAACACAGCATATCAATTATGCTTTTATTAACATCTGCTTTTTTTTATTTTTTCTATTATTCGTAATAATAATGTCCACAAAAACAGATTCTCTGTAAGAAAATAGCGCCAAGTACCTACACTCTATTCAAAAAAATATCATTCCTGCCTACAGAAACAAAATGAGAAAATTGGTTGTCTCCAAAAATATTTGAAATCAACTTCAATTTCCTAGCCCGGTATCTATTTATAAAAAAATTATGATAATTTTTTTTCCAAATAAAAAAAAACTTGCCGCATTTCACTTTCCATGTTCTTACAGATCCTGCACATGTTGATAATCAGAAGTAATATATAATATTGCAGATAGAGGTTTGGTCAACTTGACGGGGAAATTCGTATAAGATTGACTGAGTGGCATTGGTGAATCCAAACGGTTTTTGCTTCTTAATAAACCGCGCCAGATTTTTTTTGTATTTGAAACAAAAATTTTCCATATTTTCTTTTTTTGTAAATACATACAAATAGTGAAAATAGTGAAAATAGAAAATTAGTGTACTTGGCGCTGTATTTTTACAAAGAATCTCTCTTTATGGGCATTTTATTACTTTTTGTAGATATTATTCCTGTAAAGATACTTGCTTATTATTTCTGTGAGCGTGGAGGGTGCTGGAATGAATTTAACGCGAGACGCTACCGTAGAAAAGTGGAAAATCATACCCTGGGCCTAGTCAACGGAGGCCACGGCGGAGACCTACAGGGGTCCATTGTGGGGGCGAAATGGAGCCCAGCGCAGTCCTATGAGGGCCACGACGGATCCCTAAGGGGCCTTATTCTGGGGAGCGGAGGCTTGTCCAAAGTGTCGCAATACCTACTGTGCATCTTTTGTATCCGATCATCACCGACAAAAGCCGAAGTTAGTGGGACAAATCGCATACATATATTTTTTTAATGAAGAAATAAAATCCTGCGCTTTAGAGCAGAGAGATTTCAATTCAAAAACTAGACGGTGGTGGGGGTAGATATTATTCCTGTAAAGATGCACAGGTGCTCGCTTATTATTTCTGTGAGCGTAGAGAATGTCACTGTGAACTTGGCGCGTGACACCAACATGTCTCTTGATTAGTAAAAAATAATATCCTGTATTGACCATGAAGGACAATATATTGTTGAAGCTACATTCCTTTATTGTCTTGATATTAATTGTGGCATTCTCCTAATTGTTCTATTTCTGTGGAATTAACAGAATAATACAGTATATTACCGAGAAATATCCTCTACGCTTGTAATTTTTAGGTCCAAGGATCAGTTATAAATGTCACATTACTGACAAATGACATAAACAAGTATGAAAATATGAAAATTAAATATTTTACCCATAAAAATATTACCTGGAACTCCTCTTACCTCAATTTTGGTATCGAGTGCTTGTATTACCAAGATAAACGCATATAATTAAAACACCGTATAAGATATATATAGTATTCATATTTATGACAAGTTGTTATTCTGACTTGTCTCCATCTTCTTATGAAATTAAATATTTCCTGTTTAACTCTCGGCTTGTGTGAAATCACATTCACTTTCCTCAACAATTTATTTAAAAAAGCATTAGTTAATTAGAGACCACACCATCCTTATCACGCAGAGCTACTCGTACTGCGTGCCGTTTAAGGCCAGTTGGGGGAGCTAGCGGATGCAAATTTATTCCACGTAATCACCGAGGTAAATGAGCTCAATTTATTTAACAAACGGCTGTCACACTGTCCTTTGACACTCAGTTAGATGAGTAATCTATTTTTGACCAAAGTAAAATGAATAATTTCAAAACTTTGTTTCTAACGCTTATAAAATGTACAATGGTTGAAATTACATAATAGTGATAAATTATTCTGGATGACGTCATGAAACATAATGTTAAATTGTCAAAGGCGAAATTATTTGGAAGATTGATTTTATTTATTATATCTGATTCATTCAAGAAAAGCTGTGTGAATGGTTACACCTCTTTGATTTTAGATAGACAAATACTCTGATACAATAATTGTATTATAAATATTAGGTACATACAAAAATAACACATTCAACCTCGTATGTTATTTTTACGTTAGTCCTAGCGCCTTTAAAAGGAATATTGGTAATTAACAGCTAACACAATAATTCACAGAAAGACAAGTTAAATCTGGTAGCTCGACGCTGCGCCGCGCCGCGCCGCGAAGCTATACAGATGGCTTCCATCGCTCGTTTTGTCGTCACCATGGAGAAATGTAAAAGTCCATGCATTTGTTAATTACCGAATTATAATGAGATAAATGAATCAAGCGAGTTCACAGATTATATGTAAACCTAACACAGCAACTGTAACAAGATTACACGCCACAGAAATAACAACATACATATAAGGTTAGCACTTCTATTGCTATATCTATCTATACGTCTATCTTCATATAAATACAAAATTTTAGAAAATATTTAAAAATCCTCTTAGTGGGTAGTATCTTTAGATTTAAACTTATATGAGTTCATCGATAGATAGACAAATTTAAAATTAATGTAAAAACAAAATCTGCTTTTGTACTGTGATCTCTAAAATTAGTTGTACCTCCGCTTGATTATGATAACTCTTTCAGTCCTGTGATGACTGGAATAAATTCACATCAGTATGGGTGGTACTATCTGAAATAGTTTGGGTCTCGAGTCGACCAGGTGATGTGACAATGTCTCCCAACATACAGGACTATAGTTGCTAATAATAAAGTCTATTTCTAGCTTGAGTGGCTTTTACGAAATGGACTTTTCACCAGCTTGATCGGCCAAATATCTCTATATGCGACGATCAATCTCATATAGATTCTATCATATATACTATGTTTAATCGCCACCTTCTCTATTCCAACAATATTGTGCCTGCCTTAATAAGCATCATAGTGACAAAAGTGACTTAATTTTAGTTTTACGTAAATGTTGCAAATCCAATTTTTTTTCTTTAGCCAAATCCAAATAATTTTATAGAAGAACAGGTAAACATGTGTTCAATGATCACTCTAGCCTAGCTTAAGGGATTTGTATCAAATCTATTGTACATTATACCACATCCTAGATGATCAATGGTATTGAAATATCATAATCGGATTCCTAAAATCCGAATTCGCATTGATATCCAACATCAATTCAGTCCGCACAATAACATAATATAATAACACACCATACATAGAGGGCAACCCTCAGATTTAAAGCTTAGGCTGTTCGGAAGGCATCAAGACAAATAGGTCTATTGGTTAATTAAAATTTTCCCGAAAATCAGATGCGGAGTGCAAGATAAGGGCACGGAATATAGCTCGGTACCAAGTGTGGGTATCGACTCATTAACGTAAATAAGAACCAATATAGCGCGAATATTGTGAGTAAAATTGATTATACATATCTCGTATCCTGTAACTGGTTGACTGGAGATATTAAAATTACCAACACAAGAGACCAACAGAACACAAGATACGAATATGAAACATAATTCGGATTTGGCACGCAATAACATTCCGTACCCGTATTTTGGAGGATTTTCCGCGACAATATTGTCTTATATATTGTCTAATGTTATTTGTGGCATTATCTTAATTTCTTCTAATTCTTTGGGACTTCCTGCCACATGTGTTTTTCCTTTTTGGTGCTCGGGGAATCTACAAAATATTACAATTAACCAATGTGTTACTGGTAAATAACCTCTACGTCTGTGACTTTTACGTCAAAGGAACAGTTAGAGGTTGTTTTTTTAAACAAATTACACAAAGAAGTATAAAAACTTGAAATTAAATATTCTTAGAGCTGTATATTTATCATACATAGCAAAAAATATTTTTCAAAAAAAAATCTTGACAAAGGAAACAGATTAGGTTTCCGAAACGTCAGCGAAATATTTAATTTCAAGTTTTTATACTTATTTGTGTTATTTGTTTAAAAAAGCAACCTCTAACTGACCATTTGACGTAAAAGCCACAGGCGTAGAGGTTATTTACTAGTAACATACTGGTTAATTGTGATATTGTGTAGATTCCTCGAACACCAAAAGGAAAAATACATGTGACAGGAAGTCCCAAAAACCATTCTAAATGTTATTTTTCTTCGCGGTTTTCTTACTTAACAGCTTTATTAGGGTCATCACCCCGTATATTTTCATTAAAAGAATAGGTTTCTTCTTTGCTACGTGTGTTAGCTACATGCCAAAATATTAATCTTTTCAGTCACATTTTTCATTGTTTTTAAAAGTATCCACCCTGTATGTTTTTCACTAAAACCATATCCTATTTCTTCATTGGCAATAGCGTCATCTAAATACCATATATCAGTTTCTTCTTGAAACTGTTTTGTAATAAACATAATCATAAAACGTAAACACTACCCATAGTAGACCACCCCCAAATCGAAAGCCTCTCATGGGCTGTCCGGAAGGGGGTTACATATTTCAAAAAACTCAGACAACATCCATTACCCACCAACATTGCCAGTGCCAGTGCTGGGGATCGAACTCAGTACACGTAAGGCTTTCTAGCCAAGCGCGCTCGTCACTAAGATGCTTAGCCAACCGAACTACCATGCCATGATAATATTAATAATAATAATAATACGTCTTTATTCATTCACAAGATATTCTTACAATTTACAAAAGTTCTGCAAATTGCAGATATGCAATGTTGTGAAATGGCGAAATATCGCTCTGTGGGCGTTTTTCAACCTAATCAGTAACCTACAAAAAACATATTTTACTAGGCAAAATAGATTACATTTATATTTCATTCTATAAAATAATGTAGAAATAAGCACGAATCAGGAATCAAAGAGAGAACATCAACTATAGTCGAGATCAATAGAGTAGGCCTCAAATAAATACTATTTTTACATTTGCTTCAAGTATTCTATATTGTAAACTTGAAATCTGGTAGGACTACTGTTATGCAATTATATGCACTCTACTTGAAATACAGTTTAAAAATAGCAGTGGAAAGTCTAGGTACACGCAAATGTAGCTTTAAAGGACACCCTCCTCTTTCTCTGCTATGAACTTAGCAGCACCATTGTGGATGATACGATATTTGGAATATCTACTTAACCCATTAACGCCGGAATAATTTTTTTTAGTTTTTAATATATTTTTTGTACTAGGTGTGCTACACTGGAGAAAAGGAACAAAAAATTATGTAAACTTTTTTCTGACAGATTGACAGGTAATGAGATATTTGCCGTTGCCATATGGCAACGCTAGGCGTCTGGGCTACTATAGTGTAAGAAAACCCTAATTTTGTATACTGTTCTAGAAAATTATTAAAAAATTAAATTTAAACGGCTTTATTATTACAAAACTATTTTATTACCAAATTTAGGATACATAAAAATATTAAAACATATTTATTGGGAATGAAATGGGACAAAACAGTCTATGCAAAGACCAACATTGCATTTTGCACACAATATGTGTGCTATTGACTTGCTTTCATTACGAGCACATCTTCTTTTCTTTTTTTTCAACGGTGTGACGAACCAAATGATTGATGCCATCGAATCTGACAGTGTCAGATATTCGACTGTCTGAAACTCTAGGTGACGGTGAAGGTGGCACACCGTATTTTCTCAGGTAGGCATTAGTAATTTCCTCATTTACATTCAAGTTGTGATAACTTTCGTCCAGATTTGTTATGTAATATCCAACTGTTTTGCGAAACTACATCTAAAAGTCAGGTAAGTATAGACCTGTAGGTACCATTTTTACCACGTATTACGATACGATAACAACTGACATTTTAGTCCATTTGATCTATCTCCCATAAATGAGTTGTATTTTGTAATGAGTTTGGGTCTTGAAACCATGACAGGATGTTTAAATTTTTGTGAAAATTGTTTTGTCTGGGTATTCTCTTGTGTGCCACATGAAGAAGAAATCATAGCAACAGCGGCATTATCAAACCACCATACATACAAATTGCCATCATTTGCTTCTGTGTCTGACTCGTAATAACTACGCTCTTTTTCATGGAATCTCTTTAATTGTTAGGGGACACAATTTTGGAGTTCTGTTTTTGCGGCTTGTGCCAATTGCTGAATAGCCAGGAAATTTTATGTATGAAAATAATGCAGAGCCGGAAAACAAATTATTCATATAAGATCTTCGTCCTTGTCTACATTTGGATCTGGACGATCTATAAAAATTTCACCGTCAAGTTCATCATTGTACGCAATGTCCATTGCCTCTGCTAAAGTCAACCCGCCCCTAAAATGAAAGAAAACCTTCTAAGCTACTACAAGCGCCTAGCGTTGCCATATGGCAACACTCAAATTTGGACAGTTCTATCATATGTAATAAGATCCATTTTTGTCTTAAATTGTTAAAGTAACAAAGTATCGAGTCTATAAAACATCATCATAAACAAACAAATATTTTAGAATCACTGTACAGAAAAATATAATACTTACACAAAACGTACGTCCATATTTTCGGCCATTTTTAATTCACCATAAAATTGTAAACAAATGCTTAAATTACTGTTAACCGCACAGTAATTTACGGAAGATGTGCCTCGTTAGGCATGTTTTGAGACATAAAATAACATATTCCCCCACTCTTATCGGCACGTATGATATACCGGGGTGATAAGAAAATTAAATGTGTTATATGGCAACGCACGGCGTTAATGGGTTTATAAAATGGCTGAAGATTATTCAAGAGATGAAAAAGTTGACATGAACATTATTTATGGAGAGACTCGACGTAATGCAACTAGAGCACAAAGTCTGTATGGACGGAGATATCCAGAAAGAAGACAACCTCCGAGAAACTACTTCGCCCGGTTGGAGCAACAATTTAGAACTGAACCTAATGTAGAAATTGAAGAATGATTTATTGTGGATGAAGAATCGAAAATTAATGTATTAGCTTTAGTGCATGTTGACCCAACCATTTCGATAAGACCAATTGAACATGAATTACCAGTTTCCAAAGAATCAGCCAGAAAAATTTTAAAGAAACACGGCTATCGTTCTTATAAATATCAATTGCATCAGTTTTTGTATGAGAATGATTATCAACGAAGAATAACCTTTTGTAATTGGTTACAGTTACGCCAATTAAGAGATGAGAATTTTATCAAAACATTTTGTTCACTGATGAATCGAGATTTACAAACCTTGGGTTATTTATTCGAAACAGCACTTGATATTGGGCATTGATATTCCTCACATTATGAGACAGGGACGGTTTCAGGAGCGGTTTGGCTTCAATGTTTAGTTAGGCGTACTGGGCGACCATATCATAGGTCCAATAATTTTTAACGAAACTCTAATTGGGCCAAGATATCTAGAATTTCTCCAACATATAATAGTTCCACAGATTAATCAAATTCCCAGTACCAATATTGACAAGGTTTATTTCCAACAAGACGGGGCTGAACCACACAATGCTATTATCGTTAGGGATTACTTAAATCAATTATTTACAGATCGTTGGATTGGGACCCATGGTCCAGTCAGATGGCTTGTAAGGTCGCCTGACTTAACCCCACTCGATTTATTTATTTGGGCGCATTTGAAAAATAGAGTCTACATGACTGCTCCAACCACAAGGCAAGATCTGGAAGAAAGAGTTCGACACGAAATTGCACAAATAACAACTCAACAATTACAGAATGTTAGACGCACAAGCGCAACGATAAGTCGCGCTACTCTGTGTATTAATCATAACGGTGAACAGTTTGAACAATTGTTATAATGGTTTATTATAATTTAGGTTTTAAATAGTTTTGTTATTCTTGGTAATTTATTCATGGTTGTAACGTTATACCTATTAAAATTGTTTCTTGTTTAATCTGTGTTCACTTTTTATAGTTTATAGTTATATAGTTTATAAATCATTATTTCTCATTAATAAAAAAAATAGCACAGTTCCATTAAAAAAATTCCATAGGACCCCTACGGAAATGAAAATGAACATGAAATTCTGTATTTTTGAAAAAAAATTAAAAATACTGGTACCTATCAGTAATTCAAACAACTATTTTCTGCTTTATAGACAAGTCTACAAACTTACTAATAATTTCCATAGCCTACTTAGTAATTTTCATACATTGCATTCATCTGACTCGGCCATTTTGAAAAAAATTAAAAAATTGTTCGTATCTCACTTACTTTTTGGAATTATTTACATCTGAAAAAACTGTTGCACTCAGAAATGTATGCTTAATAAGAAACCATAAAAAAATATATAGTTATTCCATTTAAGAAAAAAAAGTTTATGTCACTTCCGGTTCAACCGGAAGTGATATTTTCATTCCTGTTAGTCTAAAAGTAACCTATTATTGTCTAATTTATTTGTACCAAAAACCAAATTTTTAAATACAAAAACAACCAAAATATTGGAGGCGTACATTGACTCGTGGCCATCCGGTATGTGTATACAGACACACAGATATTTTTTATCCAGTATTTGAATCCAGTCTGCAAATGTGCAGAAAACCGTTTTACATTTTTCTACATATCTGCTTTCTACCGCGATTATTAACAAGCTTTGTTATAATACACTTATTGGGTCAAATCAAATAGTTATAATAGTGGCTTAGCCCACTGCTGCCGTCTTAGTAACATATTAAAAACGTCACTAAACATCCATACTCTGGCCAGGTTTCGAGCTTGAGACTCCGTGGTCGCAAGCCTAACACATAAGCACTGCGTCACTGAGCCGTAATAAAGTTCAATTTATTAACCGGGCAACTGGATGAAGTTTCATTTAGTTGCTTACCTTTATTTAAAGACGACTCAATTGTGTACAAAAATGTTACATTACATTTTCTTTAATTCTTGTTGCGCCTGGGAATTACTTCGGCAATTTGAGTCCTATTGTATTCATGTTTCACTTTTTATAGCAACACGATAAAGAGTAATTAGGGCTATTGTCTGTTTCAATACAACGGTAGTAACCCAGAACTCTACACAAAAACATGAAACGCTACGTGGCACGCCAGATTTACATCGATATGTATTTTGCGATATTGCAATTGTTATCATTTTGTTTTTTAACACAGTAATATTTTTAATTTATTTATTTTAAGATATAAGTATTCATGCTTTTGTAGCTAAATTCATTTGTAGCTTTATTACTAAATTTGCTTCTAGATGAACCCTGATTTTCTATTAAATAATAACACCTCGGATTAGTAAACTGTTTTACATTGGATATACTTTTGGTAATTCTAATAATGGGTTTCCCGTTTCTCCCCTATACACATGTGACTACATGTCGATATCTAATTTGAGTCACATATTCTCTGGGTGTGGAATTCATACTGTAGAAATTAATCGGTTTCTTACGAATATTGTAGACTTATCTCTAATGCTCCCAACAGATAGAGCAAGAATGTAGTTATTCAAAATCCGTTATTAGGTAATTTGTACTTCCTACATTTCACAAGAATTAAGTTATAGGTGTACAATTGCTTTTCTCTTGTTTAATCCTACATTTTGGACACCTACCAACCATGGTCTCCAAATGTGTGTGTTTATATAAAATTGCAGCTGTTTAAGACACTTCTCGACGATTAATACCTATTTCTTTATTGGATCATTCTTTATAAAAAGATGTAAAATACTAAAAGTATTGTTAAGAAATTTTATTCTGAACGCCTTGGGTAACATTTCAGATGTGCAGGAAAATACGAACAAAAAAACCTGCTATAGATAATGTATCAACTTATAAAAACGTGACTGTTTACTTAATGTTCTTTTGATGTCAGCGGGGGATGTGTGGGAAAGGAAAGAGGGGTGAAGTGTGGGTTTTATGGGTTGTCCGTGGTTTGTGCGGTATAAAGTTACTGTCGCCGTCTACCGTGAAAGACGGCGACGGCGACAGTGTTAGTTGCATCATGAGCCCTGACATCCGTGATGTCAGTCGTCATTGCTAATAGTTGAATTTCAGTTGTTAGGAAACTGCCATACCTGGCGTTGCCCATTTTCCGGCATCCTCTATCTATAGCCACACTTTCATTTACGCTAACCTGTAATTACTATACGCTTAACCTTTTCTAAATCTGTCCACTTAGCTCTTGCAAGTCTTTCTTGTCTTTTCTTTGTTATTCTGTTTGTCCCTTTTCTCTTTTCTTATCTCGTCTATTTGTCTTCAAAAATTCTTTTTCGACAATTCAAACAAACTTTTAACACTTCCTCCTAAATTTCCTATTTTCCAGCGGCCTGGGGACCGCCGCGTCGAGTCGGTAATGCCTCGAATAGGTTTTTTCGTTGACATTTTTCAAGTATCAAGTATCAAATTTTTCAATGAACGCTTACCTTTACTAGTTTTAAGTTTTAATTGTTCTTAAACATATCTTGGGTGAGTTATTTTATGGTCACTGCCATTTTTAGTATGCCTTACGGCAAAAGGAGTTATGGTGTTTATTGTTTTTTATAAACTTTTAATGTAACCTATCCCGCCTAGCCTCTCAATTGTCACGGCGCTACGCACCGTGGATGTCTGGCTGGCCACAGACCGGATAATGGGGGAGGCAATTTTTATTCCAATTTATATAAAGTTCTTTTAATTTCATCTGATTTGGTTATATTGTGAAATATATTTTTGCAACGTTGCAATGCGCACTACATGCAAAGGAGCTACACACTCGGTTACATAATACGTTTAGTTGATACCTACAAAGTTATTGTTTGTACTGCAGCTCTGTCTGTCGGTCGATCGGTCTGTATATCTGTAACTGTTTTGTACGCACGATTGCTCTGGAACAGTATTAACTCGAAATTTGGTACACGCATACAGAGTGTAACATAATGGAATGTCATAAATGAAGGAGCGTATTCCTAGTAGAAATTTAAGAATATTTTGTCACGTAAACAATTGTCATTAGAGCCTTCGTTTACAAGATACAGAGCGTTGTAATATTCAAAAATACAGTTATTTCCCTATATATCTTTTGAACAAATGTAGATATTTACCTGAAATTTTGTGTGTAGAATACATGATTAGTATTGTATTTAAATTTTAAAAATGAAGCCTCAGCTTTAACCAGTGACGAATATTTGAAGTATGTAGGGTACCTTTTTTCATGAAGTTATGGCACACCACTGGGCCAAATTTTTTTTGCCCTTTTTGGATTTCAAATTTAATTTCGAAAAACAGAGTTCTCTTGACATTTTTGCGCATATTTTACAGTTTTAAAGTTATTAAAATTTAACCGTAGTGATGTATTGTTAGATAAAATAATACGCCAATTGTATATTACAAAAACAAGTGGGCATCTGTCAAACAATGTTTAGATGATTAGCGTCTAGTCAAATTTATTGATATGAATTGTCGATTTAAATTTAAAAAATGGTATACTCTTAGTAGAATTGACAGATATGCATTTCTGTTATGGGCTTTTTAATGGTAATCATGTAGATGCAGTTGCACGTTATGCCGGCCGCTTTCCCACCCGACGTCATCCAGATCGACGAATGTTTATGAATATTCATATGCGCCTACGGCAACCGGGAAATTTGAGAGCTAAGCATGGTGGTGGAAGAAGGGCGAGTGGTTTACACGGAAATTTATTCGAAATCCTTTATTTCATTCTTCTGTATTATTTACGGATGAAGCTGGATTTAACATTGATGGAATTATAATTCTTTATAATAACCACTTATGGGCTGATGAAAATCCTCATGAAATAGTTGGGTCGAGGCACCAACAACGTTTTTCAATTAATGTCTGGGCTGGAATTGTCGGTACATTTGTTTTACCTCGAAAAATTAATGGACGATTTTACCTAAATTTTCTTCGAGATAATTTGCCACTTCTAATGGAGTTATATTCCATTAGCCGTAAGGTAACGTATTTTTTTTATGCATGATGGTGCTCCACCTCATATTTCTCTGCTCGTACGAGCATATCTCAATGAAACTTATCGCCATAAATGGATAGGTCGTGGAGGACGTATAACATAGCCAGCCCGCTCCACATACCTGAATCCACTAGATTATTATTTATGGGGTCATTTAAAACAATATGTTTATTCTCTTCCTATTCCCGATGAACAAACTCTTCTTCATAGGATAGAAGAAGGATGCCAGCAAATTCGCCAGAAAAATGGAATATTTGATAGAGTAAGAACATCTATGAGACAACGTACCCAAAAGTGTATTGAGACAAATGGACGTCACTTTGAACATCTCTTGTAAAGTTATTGCATTAATTTCATGTTTCGTTTTGTTTAAATCAAAAATAAAAATTTCTAACGAGTTTGTTTTTCTTACATTTGGCACTGTTTAAAGCAGGAGCTTCATTTTTTAAATTTAAATACAATACGAATCAAGTATTCTGCACAAAAATTTCAGATAAATATCTATATTTCTTCAAATGATATATAGGGAAATAATTGTATTTTTGAAAACTATAACGCCCTGTATCTTGTAAACGAAGGCTCTAATGACAATTGTTTATATGACAAAACATTCTTAAATTTGTACGAGGAATATGCTCCTTCATTTATGACATTCCATTATGTTACACCCTGTATATTACAACGAAATCTGGGCCTGTTTTATATTTTGGGGTTATCCCGGGGGTAAATAGGAATATATTTGTGTATATAAGTCAAAAAACAATATCTGAGATACTATTTGAAAATTCTGGACTGTTACTAGCTTGCTTTTCTTATTTACCCCTCTGCACCCTCCAAACCTTCATAGGAATAAGCTCATAATATAATCTAATAATTTGATAATAGCGAGCGAGAGGCCGATTCATGTCTTGACAACACCTACACGATAGTGTAGCAACAGCCACGACTCGTTTACATGGTTGTCACCTGGCGGTTGATTTCGATACCAGATGGATTAAATTATTATAGTGAGTCGGTGCGAAAGCCGGACAATTATTATGGTAGGCAGAAGTTTTTGTACTTCTTTTCGACACGTCTTGTCTTCAGTTTCAGGGAGAAGGTGCACATGAGTAGCTGATGGCCTGAATCAAAGTGAGCTTTATTGATGATCGTCGCTTCAATATTCTTGACTTTTGATGGCTGCCACGCCAATCTATGAGCTAAGTGCTCCTGACAAGGTTGTTTTTGTCAATTAGCAAGAGTCTCAGGGTCCTTTTTAGTTGGGGCATAAAATAAAAAAAAATAACTAAATATATATAGCAAAAATGATTTATATTGAACACACTCTGCGATATATCAGATTCGAGTAAATAAACAAAAAAAAAACTTAATTAGATAATGAAATAGATAGTCATAAAAGGTTTAATTTAAAGAAACATATTTATACCAAATACATAAATATATAAAAGTATCACAGGTTTCTCTCCAAGTACATAGCTATGTCTTGTTTACAGTGAGTATTCTACTCTAATATTAATATTTAAATGAATTAAGTGAGGGTTAGTAATTTTATCGTGGACAAATATATGTATATTAGCAATAACAGAATGCTTAACAATCGCACGCAACTGACTGACCTTATCTTATCTTCTATATGCCTTTTTTTTTAATGTTTAACTTCCTCGTGCGGTCTCTTACTCTATGGCGTCAAACTCGAGATGACACTGGGACGTTTCTAGAAAAGTTACTCTGCGACGACGCTTGTCTCCAAATACGCTTCCCAGTACGAACTGCGAGTCCTGAGGTAACAGCTTACGACAATGCCGTCCACTAGCACACTCTGCTAGGCCCTTAGAAGCACGGTAGAACCACCATACCAGCACCATGCAACACCATAAAAGTAAACTCCGTACAAGAACCCTAAAATGCGTTATAACCCCTTAAGTAAGAGAAACAAATATCAAGGTGAAAGTTTGCTTACCTCTCTCGAGGGTAATTGTCTAATTACAAATAGAAAAATAGCACACGAATCCACTGTTGGTTTGTGGACTGTGGTAGATTATCCTGTCGACTGCAAAATTATAAACAATTGGTCAGAACATACCAAATTTTAAAGAAAAGGTACTACTCACGTGCGAGGATAATGGGCACATACTAAATCCCTTTAAAAAGGCACGATTTTCATTACACTAAACGAAGACTTCAGCTTCTTCACCAAAACAATGAAAATCTCTAAAATCACTGTTGAAAAATGAATAGATCCCCGTAGGATAATTCTAAATTAAATTTTTCATAACAACAGAAAATGTCGACCCTTATCACTCGACAGCCGGAAACAGATACCTTCTAGAAGGATACCTTTTAAATTTGACAGCACCCACCAATTAATTACTACCACACCAGAACAAATCCTAACACAATATTAATCGAAGAAAATAGGCCAACATCGGGGAAGGGATGCGGGGTTTTACTTCCAAAAATTAACAAAACGGATATATAAGGTCTCGGCGCTAATAGTAATAAAAATACGCTATCTGGGGCATTTGGTTACATTGCTTCATGTTATCTATGAGGTAAGATATAAAGTTTAAAAGGATAACATTAAAGACAGCTTAGCGCGCGCGCCTATGAATCGTCTTGCTCGATAATTAGAGTAATTGATATGGATTATAGAAAGATAACAGCCAATAACTCAAGTAATGTGTTTCACTGGTTGCTTAAATTGAGGGACAACATACAAAATATTTAACGTTCAAAGCGAACCGTGACATGGCGGTCTCGGATGATTAGTGGTCGAGCTTGACCTCCTTGCCCCAATGCATCGCAGTAGACCTGGATCGGCCCTGTAATGGGTGGGCCTGCTTTTCGTCACCCTCCCGCCTCCCTCACAAATGCCTCTTGGATCCTGCCGGCTGGGTCGTTTCTTCGGTCTTCTGTTCTTTCTTTACCAGCATGTCGGCTCCTGGGAGCGTTTTTCGTCTGTTCATCGAACCCTTTAGGAGTTTAGATGGAGGTTTGTGGATATTCACTAGTCGGAAGCCCAGGGTGCCACTGATGATCGTCACCGACTCATCATAATATAGTCAATCTGGTTTCGAAATCTACCACCAGGTGACAGCCATATGTAAAGGCGCCGTGGATATTGCTGGAATACAGTATTTACTATCGTGTAGGTATTGTCAAGACACAACTGATTACATATTAATTAATTAATGAGATACAGACAATATTTTAACATTGGAAATGCTTGTTTTCGTATATGGGGTAGAGTTAAAAGTTTTTGTTCAAGGTCAAAAGACAGCGGTGTCGCGGTCGACTGAGACTATCATATGCAACGGCTGATATACGCAAATGTAATATAGGTTGCATGTATCACAGGGGGTCAAGTTACCAGTTTTCATTTAGGGTGAAAATACAGCGGAGTCGCGGTCGAGTGAGACTGCGTATATACAACGGCTGATATACGCAAATGTAATATGGCTTGCATATATAATAGGGGGTTAAGTTACTAGTTTTCATCTAAGGTGGAAATACAGCGGTGTAGTTGATCGTGCTATTTCCGGACGAGGCAAAGCCGAGTCCGGAAAAAAGTTGAAAAAGTTTATGTTTTATGTATGGTATTATCATGTCCAAAGTCCCAATGATTGCACGGATTGGAAAATCTGTAAATTTTTCAGTAATTATCAATGAAAAAATAAATATTATTCTTAAGTATTACTTCCACCTACGTATTTATGTATTTAAGCTGTCTCTTTGCTTTCAGTTATGGCAAAATATATATTTTCTTACTACTTATCCGAAATAAAAACACATTTATTTTGCCATGACTAAATTCTGTTTGTCGTGTAAATATTAAATTTGTTCTTTTCCTTGAAAGATGAAAAATTATTTATAATAACATATCGCATAAACTGAATGAATTATTTAAAAAAGAGAAATTTCATGTATATTTAGTAAATAAAAGTGAATATAAATGAGATTCTATACTGATTTTACTCATAATGGACTACCTTGATAATTCAAAGGTATTTCCTAAGTAGCTCAACTGAATTAAACACGGTGGTTTATCAATCTTTCCCTAAATGAACTGTTTTCATTCTTCTGAAATTCCCGCTTCTTTATTCCCTAAATGTGAGTAATAACTTGTTTCTTTTGCCTTGCCTTTGTTTTGCTAGAAATACATTAACGGGGGTGGTTAATGATGTATGTAATATAAAAATGAAACTAACAGTGTTTTTTCTAGAAGTATGAATTTACATACTGATATTTAAAAAAGCTACAGAGTTTTTACAGTTAGCGTTTTGCGCCTACAGAAATAACCGTAATACATTTGTTGACATACTCGATGCTATAGTAAACAAATAAAGTTGAGTTCCCACAAAAGTACAAAGTACGTGGGCTTCAATATCTACTCTATTATAACTATTGTGGGCATAAAGTTTTATTAGTAATATATTATCTTCTGTACACACATCTAACGAAGTAATCATACTTTAATAATACAATTACAACATTGTTAAATACAATGTGTGAAACTTAGTAGCAAGCAGAATGCAATGTTAAAATTATATCTAAACACTAAACTAACTTACATCTAGCTATATTGTACATACATATATATTTTGCATATAAACTGAGTTCCTATCTACAATAAATATTTAGCTTTTATTATACGTAGTAATTATCATTTTTAAAATAAATCTGTTCATGTGCATAACATCTAGGCTTAGAAAATAACCATTGCTTAAGTTCTTTTTTTAAAGAATCAGCGAATGAATATTTTTTTAACTAGCGGGAACTGCAGTATAAGTTCTTGGTCCAAGGTAGGTGAAACTGCGCTGACCTATTGTTTTAAAAACTATTTAATTTTAATTGCATCTGTCTTGTATCGTGTAGTATGCCGATGAGCAATGGGTTTTTCATATTTAACTTTTCTCTGTTGATAAACTATGGAAACATAAAATAATTGTTTTATATCCGTAACGTTTGCTAAATTATAAAGGGAATCACTCGGCTATAGAGTATTTATTTTATGAAGTATATGATTTTTAATATCCACTTCTGAAATGTATCTAAACTTTTCAAGTGAGTTTTGTATGCTCCGCCCCACGTAACTATGCCATACCTTGGTTGAGGTTCCACCAATGCATAATACAGTATTTTTAGATGTGGGATGTCCAGTATTTGTCTTAGATATTTAAATTTACATAGTAGACTTCCAATCTTTTAGGTCACTACATTTATATGTATATTCCATTTTAAGAAACTGTCTATGGTTATACAGAGTTATTTCATTTGGGTTGCTGGTAGAATCTTAAACTTTGCGATTTCATAGCTTATTTGAGGGGGTGGTAGATGATTTGAGAAGTTCGAAAATTTCGTCTTATGTGTAGCAAATGGTATATATTTAGTTTTATTGAAGTTAATAGTTAACAACCACGAGTCGAATATAATACGCTCTCGAACTGACGCGTGGTGCGTGGGAAGGTTACTTCAATTATTTCCTCTCGAGAAATTAGCAAAAGGGTGAACCTTTGTTTTAATTTTGAATAAGGCCGTCTTTCTATTAAGAAGTTCCTAGAATTTCAGGAAATTAAAAATTTATTTTCCGCGCTTCCGTAGAACTTGTGATCACACAACTCCAATTCTCTAAGGAAATTTCTTAATTTCCCCTTAAAATTATTCTGATTTAGTAAAGTAGCTTTGGTATTATTCTATGTATTTTCATAAAGTGTACTCTATAACATGACATGCTATTTTTTACCAGACTGTGCCACACAAACGTCCCAGAGTATGGTGGTTGAAAGTAATGTATATGTCTCTGTATGTTCCATTGTTTCCTTCTAGACTGAAATAGCTTCTCCGGCCTAAATCCTTGAAATGAATTAAATTGTGAAAATTACCAACGTTCGTAAATCACCAGATATTTAAATAAAAATAAACAAGCTAACAATTATACTCTTTGCCGATTTACTGCACTTTTTATATAATTGTTGCACATTCTATATGATGCTGCCTTTCGCAGTTTCTTTTGCAAATAATATTAGTCTTAGACATTTTTTGTTTAATTACAGAATATTTAAAAATGTATTCTTATTAAATTAAAATAATTAATAACTTTTTATCTATTTATCGATTTTGTTAAAAAATAATAGGGTTCCTCCTCTAGCTAACAGTAACTTGCTGTACACAATACAATCACTTTTCGTTCTTAAGTTATCGTGTTTACAAGAAACATGACGGACTGCTGATAAATAACTTGCCAACTCAAAAGGTCCCAGACCAGCACGCTGCCGGATCTGGCGTAGTAACGTCGCCATAGAGTACTTACTGTCATTAACTCAGCTCAGAACACTGGAGGCCAATTCCAGAAGAGCACTGTTTTGTGTTTTGTTTAATTGCCTTTATAACCGAAATCTCCACATGTTACCCACTTTGGGAGCGTGTGCAACCTTGGGTCCGTCTGCAAATGTTGGAATATTATACTACAAGGCACACGCCTGTATACTTTAAATATTTCCACGGACTACCTAGCCTCTACAATTCAGTACAATGTAACATAAATATATATCATACTTAATATTAATACAGAAGGTGGTACAATTTCGGAAACGAAAAAATGCTTCGTGAATATGAAATATCTAGGTATCCATAAATTCGTCCGTGTACGTACTTAGCTGCCGCTATCTGTATATAATATATAATATGTCTCATTCTACCTTGTCGAAAACTTTACGAAACAGAGGTACATGCTTCGTTACACGTCTCGATAAGGCACCCATCATTTACATTTCTTTTTCTCGTTGTGCATTCAATCTCCTTAACACCTGTAAATACGAAATGTCTAAATATCCATAAATTCTTCCGTGTACGTACTTAGCTGCCGCTATCTGTATATAATATATGATATGCCTCACTCTATCTTGTCAAAAACAGAGGTACATAGGGCCAGAAATCTACAACCAAATTAAGCGTATTCTTAACCAACCCCAACCGATACTAGGCAATAAAGTTAAATTAATCAACCAATGCGACGAAGAAATTTTGTTTCAAAATGTTTTGTGATCGTCTTTTTTAAATGCGGTTCACTGTAAAAATGTAAAATCCATTCTGTCGCCAGGTCGTTTGATTTCAATTTGAAAACATATACACCTAATTAACATAGAATCTCTAAACTGGAGTCGCTTCTGCCTCACTCTTAAATCTTCTTCTACTCCTTCCCTTATCCGTATCTGGCTGAATAATCTCTTGCTACAATTTTGCTAATATAAGTACAATGTTAAACTTGCTTATGTACTTTATGTATAATTAATTTAATAAAATAAGTGAACTTTTTTTAAACAATTATTTGCAAGAAGAATATACAAGACAAGCCTTTAACTGTAATTGAAAAAGAACCTATTGAACCAATATAAAGTATGAATGACTCTATGTCCTTTAAACAAGTTTGATTTGACGTACCAGTTCACTTCTATTGTAACCACTAATAGGCATAAATTCAATAGAACTAGTTTTTGGGTTGTTAGGAATTAAACTCAAACTGATAATATTTTTTGGTACACACCATGTATAATACCAATTATATCTAGAGCGATACAATTATAACACTCCGCTAGATATCTTTTATTTAAAGGCATTATACGATTCACTGTTGGAATTATAATTAGCAAAGTTCTTAATCTGCAAATTACAGCTACTAGGTGGTTAACTTTTGCAAACCAAAAATAGTTAATTAAGAAGTGTTGCGACAAACCTCATTAAACTAAATTGGCAATGAACGTCTGAATAAAATATTATCAAATATGAGCTGTGTCGTAAAAATTTTAAAATAATGTTCCCTTGACAGATTGGCTTGAAGTGTATTTGTTGCATTTTTCTCGAGCGGTGCTAGAATTTCACTTTAAACGTTGATATATTATAGTAGTTTTTAGTGATTTATCTTTTATAGCAGTTGAGCTGCACGCTTCGACTTTAATGTTTATTTTAAAATTCAATTCAAAATCTTAATGTACAACCGCTGGTAAAGAAAGACTAGCTTATTATATCTTGAATCTAAAATTAAAATTAACTATCGCTATATTATTATTGCGTCGTAAGTACACAGCTATTGTTGAAACTGCAAAGAACTTAATAAACTTCCTGAGAAAGACCAGGGAAAATATTTAAAATTTATCAAGTTAATTAAAAAGTCTATCAATTTTAAGAAAATTGCAATTTGTTAGCTGCTATTTTTGTTTTTTTTTAAATTTTTTTAATGCCTTATTTATATTAACGTCCTGGCGGAGTTCAGTTTACACATAGACATCAACACAACAACCACTCCCTGCGATATTGCCATCTACCGCAGCTGAGACTCGAACTCAGGAGAGATAACAGCGACTAGACATGTTGTGCCATCCAACAGCGGTCTAGATCACTGCTACCGTCTACTGATACCCTGGCCAGGATTCGAACTCGGGATTCCGTGGTCGCAAGCCAAACACCTTCAGCATTGCGCCACCGAGCTGGCATCGTATCCTCTGTCTGACTGTCTTACCTTGTTAATTCTCTAATCTTTGATATAAGTGTAAAAGAAATGTCTAACAGTGATTAATTCACGAGTACAATACTTACATTCTGTAAGCGTGGAAAGTAAGAAATGATTTACGTAAAACATTTGTACGTAAGCGTAACTGTTAATTTTCGGTGTCACTGAAAAAAAAAAGCAATCCAATGTTGATTTAGTATAAATCAAGAGAATAAAGTTAATTTTAAACTTTATGTAACAACCCTGTAAACAAGTATTAAGTTAACGCTTAGTAAATGTTTTCGGTATAAATCTGGCCAGTGAAATTTATTACTAGCATTGCATATAAATTCTACCTTTCATGAAATAAAACTAGCCACAGTGTTACCGAAGAGATAATTTGAATGATAATAGTAGCAAATTGCAAAGTTTTGTGCCAAATTTACATATTTTCTGGCCGTATGGGATACAATTGCAGTAAATCTTTTTCTAAACAGAAAATACGCAGAATGTATCGTTTATATGCTAAAAAGAAACATAAATTGGCTTTAAAATTCATCCCCTGCCTACTGGGCCTAAACTAAGAGTATGTACATATCGCTATCTAGCACCAACGATAAATCGCGGCTGAAACAAAAAATCGTGGGTTAAGTCCATACAAAAGAAAAATCGCTACCTTAGCATTTAATTTTTTCGCCTTTTTTAAATAAATGCAGCCGGTTTACACAAGACTCCGAAGGAACTCATTAGACTAATGCTTCCAGTTGGTTGAAATTTTCATAAAAGAAACTTTGGTCACAATAACGTGAAGCACTTTGTTTTAATCCTTGAATATTTTACGGACTACTCGAATGATTTATTTTTCCATAAAGTTTTAGATCGCTTTTTTTCATTATACCCCAGTGGTTTCCTTTCAAGTATTTTAATTGTTCTTTTACCTTTTCGAATAACATCCGCTACCCTATTTATTTTACCTGACTGATTTTTAAATATGAATTTTAAAACAATACTGTAAAATTGCAGCATCGATTGAAATATAATTAAAAGTTTAATATACCTCTAGGTTACTCATTTGCAAAAGAGCTCTTTCGGGTTTTTGAAAAAGAATAGAAATTCATAAATTACTGGTCTCGGCAATTATTGCTTGTAATGAAAAATAATTAGATGTGCTTATTTTTTCTATACAGAAAGTAAATTATAAATATGTTCCAAAATCGTCCTTAGGAAATGGTTCTAGTGGACTATCAAGAAGAATAACTTTAAATCTACCTATACAAAATAATCTATCATTTAGATAGTCTAATTAAGAAAGTTATAACTTTTCTATTGTTAACCATAATTCTTCTGGGTATATTTGTGCGAAAAAAATACCTATTACTCATTTTCGATGAATTATCTATTAAAAAATTAATGAAAGTATATAGTGCACGAGAGAATCATCTAATTTACAATACTATATTTATATTGATATACAACATAATATGATGATGTTGGTATTATTGTGATAGGCCATATTATCGCAGTAATTTTAGGTTGCATCTTATAAAAAAATTCTAGTGAGCTGGACTTTTGTATATAGATTAATTTCGACGTTTTTATATAATATGTGGTACAAATTTAATAATGACTTAAATGAAAACAAAAAACTATTTGCTCTCTTCTTAGACTTGGCCAAATCAATTGACAAAGTGTGTCATAAAATTTCATCAGCCAGACTCGAAGAGGTCGTGAGTGAGGGGTGATTAGTTAAAACTTTTAACAAATTATTTGTGTAACAATACAACAAGTAAAACGGGGGAATCACTGAATGAATCTCGGGTAATCTTCATGGGGATACCACACTGTACTCTATTGGGTCCTGTCCTCTTTCTGGTATGCTTCGTATACATTAGGATGATCGTTAGCTGTAGGTGTGGAATTTTTTTTTAAAGTGGTCATTTCACGCACTCATTCTGTTCTAATATAAAAAGAAAAGAATCGCATAAAATTTTGAGTGGTTAGGTCAACCCCTTCCTGTGCCTCAGAAGGGGTGAGTTTTCCTATATATTTCTTATAGGTAAAATACTTTTTTCGTAAATTTTCGATATAATAGTCAAAATGTTGCGTAATAAAGACCGCACACGAGTCTCCTCTTCAAAATTATCTAGAGAACACGAATTAATCATTCCTGTTTTAATTAAAGCCCCAAGACTCTTTTACAGGGCCCCAGAATGACCCTATAAAGGCATAATTTTGACGTTTGATATCGTTTATTTGAGACTCTCTTTGCACGAATTGTTATTAATTAGATACTTCATATATTAATATTATTATTAATATTTTTTTGTTAATCAAATTGTTTAAAGGATAATAATTTATTTACACAATTACATTTTCTGATAAGTGCGTAACATTTATTTTTTTTTTTAATTACACAATTGTCCAAGGAAACGAATTAGTAATTCTTTTTCAAACTATACCTCATAAGAACTATTGAACTTCAAAATGACTTCATACGGGCAAAGTAGAGTATCGCGTATTCTTGACATTTATTATTGCTTATCTGCCATTACAGAAATTATTTTTAATTAGTCACATTTCAGCTTATGTTGATGTATCAATGTTTTTCAAATTGCTTGAATAATTATAACTTATTTAAACAACCACATTCTGTCATAAATTTGTAACGGTGTCACCTTTTTTAATTTCACAAGTTAGTTTTTTAATATTGTTAATTAAGAGTTTGCTAATGGAACTTGCAAATTATTTAAACAATTCATTGCCAAAGACAAGCGAAAAAGTTCATAATTTATTCGACAAAGATTACGAGATTTCTTCTAGAACTCTAAAAGTTTGATTATAGGCTGATGACAGTTCTTCTGATAGGCCGTTGCTCCTTGAGATATCATCTTAAGAATATGGGCAAAGCAGAAAATTATAAATATAGAGATGTGATACTGCAGAATACATACTTTGAGAATGCAAGATCTTGACCCGCCTAACACAGGAAATATTGAAATATTGAAATTTTATTAAAATCTCGTATAGTACCATAATTTAATCTTCGGGTGACTGTGGCTGTAGTGACGAAACTAGCCATAGCAGAGGTTTGTGCCTATTAAGACATTTAATCAGCATCAATTTAACTACAATATTCCAAAATTTCAGCCAATTCGATAGGGACTGCTTTTCCATAAGATTAGTACGTGATCCTTTATAGCAAAATGTAATTGTTTAAATAAATTATAATTATTTAAACTATTTTAAAAACATTCAAATATAAACACAGTCTGGAATATGACAAATTAATAACCATTTGTGCAAAAAACTCTCAAAAAACAATAATAAACGTCAAAGTACTTGACTTTTGATCTCACGGGGTCAAATTGGGGTGCTATAAAAGGGTATCGTAAAAGTTTAATTAACAAAATAGTTATTAATTTGTATTCTCTCGACAATTCTGAAGAGGGAAATTGGGTGTGATTTCTATTTCACAATATTTTAACGATTCTATCGCAAATTTACGAAAAAATGTGTTTTACCCATAAGAAATCTATAGGAAAATTCATACCTTTTGAGGCACGGGAAGGGGTTGACCTAGCTACCCTAAATTTGGTGTATTTTTTTTCTTTTATATTATAATAACACAGGTTTACAGAAAAAAAAAGTTGTCTGGATCTGGGGTCAGACCATACGTGTCTTATGTATTTTTCGACGCTAAATTCAAATCTATTTTTAGTTTTGCTCTATTACGTCAGGATTTTCAGATAATCTAACCAAAAATGCAAAAAACACGGTTTATTGACATGTTTGAAGTTATGTAGCTTTGCGAATTTTTTTTCCTTAGAAAACCATGTACAGGATCTTAAAGTATAACTCTACCTCTTTAAAATGCCGTTGAGTTTGCTCAAATATCTTTTTTTTTCACCGAGATATCGAATTTTGAAAATTGTCTGTTCATATCATATCTTTTCCAATACCACAGACCTACAAAATTAGGCAGATTACTAATTAAATGTATTGGGAAGGATATGATATGAACTGACAATTTTAAGAATTCGATATCTCAGCGAAAAAAAAAATATTTGAGCAGCAATTTAAAGAGGAAGATTTGTACCACAAGATCCCATGCATGGCTTTTCAAGAAACAAAATTGGCAAAGCTACATAGCCGCAAATATGTCAAAAAACAGTGTGCTTGCAACTTTAGGTTAGGATATATCAGATTCCTGGCGTGATAGAGCAAAACTAAAAATAGATTCGAATTCAGCGTCGAAAAATACATAAGAAACTTATGGTCTGACCCCAGATCCAGACAACTTTTAATTTTTTGTAAACCTGCGGATATATAGGTACAGGAAGGCAGATGTTGGACTAACCAACTCAAGACGCTGGAGTTTAGCTATGTTTATACAGCTAAACTCCAGCATCTTCAGCCTAAATATGAAAAGACCTAACTATATAACATCCTCCACTTAACTTAATATGGATTCTATAAAAAATGATGAAAATAATTACTTGTCAGATGAATAAATTAATTGTTCATGCGTTTTAATAATAATAGTAAAGAATATATTTATATGTAATAGTTGATTAGCAATTACGGTGGGTTGATTATGTAAAGAGAAACCGTTAATTGTTTTATAAATTTTTTCGAATGAGAGATATTCTTAGCAAGAAACTGCTTAAAATTTTTATAATCTTTGGTCTAGTCTATATTACAGTCCTGTATGGTTGTGGTGGCATATAATAATATTTAACTTAATTTTTCTAGATGCCAAAATGTTGTTTTAAGGATTATTTATAAAAAGAACGTAGACATTCTACATTACTTATAAAAAAACAAAATTTCAAATACTAGATCACGATATTATTCACTGTTGTCTATTTTAACACAATATTATCCATAAGGCATTCGCCATTCCTTGAATATTCTTGAGGACAAATAACCTTTTTCCAATGTTTACTCGCCTTAAACTCTATAGTTCATAAGAGATTTTTATCGAATCGCTTAAGCCAGTCTAGAGAAATGATTGAATAAACCTTTAAAAAAACCATACATGTGGGTCGAATTGAGAACCTCTTCCATTCAATTTTTCCTTAAACTGAGTTAAAAACAAACTGAAGATTTCGCTTCCAAATAATTCTAAATTCCACCTCTATTGATCATTGTATTGTTCTGTGTTAATTAAGGAACAGTTTAGTGAAATATATAATTAATTTTACTATTTAACAGTCGGTATTGTACACAAGGCAAATGAAATACTAGCATAAAAGTTAAAATTAATGATCGCTTGTTCTTTATTGTACAAATTTACTTTAACTTTACTAGGTTTCAGCAAAGTTTTGGGTTCACTAAATCGAAGAAATAGTTTTAGGCCATTGTGTTATATGCAACAATGTCTCTTAGGGAGAGTTCGTATTCCATTAAGGAAAGTTAGGCAATTTCTGGGCAAATCGCGTTGAAAGTGTAGGTAACATCGCAAATTGTTGTGCATGAAAGTTTATCCTACGCAATTGTCTAATCTAATTGAATTTAGTTCGGCCAGTTTTAGTAGGGACAAAATGTATTAAAGGCATTATTGTTAAAAGTACGGTAACTACATGACGGGGAATGTAATTTGGCAAATACATATGCTATTACAAATTATGCACAACATTATTTATCTCAACTAGGGATATTCACGCTTTACTAACGATGTTAGTTTTTCCCGTAATTTTTCGAAAAAATCGGTAAAGGTTTTACACAAAACTTCCCTCTTTATTTGTGCATGGCGGTCACTCTAAAAAATTATTAATCACGAAATGACATTGAGACTAATAATCAGAATATAGTTATCACTATTATTACAAAGAAAACCTGATAGCCTTTGGTCAAAAAGATATATAGAGTGCTCATCCAACCGCAAAAATTCAAGCTACCGTTATACTCTTCGTCGATTTACAGCACATTTTATAGAATTGTTGTACATTCAATAGGATACTCTTCGCAGTTTAATTGTAAATAATATTAGTTTTAGACTTTATAATTTAATTAACAAACAAAAAAAATATGTAAAAAAAAAATTTTTGATTTCAAAAAATTTACAGCTTTTATTTATTGATCGACTTTGCTCAAAAACAGTAGGGTTCTTCCTCCAGCTAACACTAACTTACTGTCCAGATTTCAATACAATTGGACTTTTGGTTCTTCAGTTATCGTGCTTACAAAAAACGTGACGGACGAACGGACGGAAAGACTGACAGACAGACAGACAGACGGACAGACGGACAGACGGGCAGACGGCAGACGGACAGACGGACAGACGGACAGACGGACAGACGGGCGGACGGACAGACGGACAGACGGACAGACGGCCGGACGGACGGACGGACGGACGGACAGACGGACGGACGGACAGACGGACATACGGACGGACGGACATTTTGAAAGTTGTTCAGAATTCGATCACCAACACAGTGATATGAAAATGTTTTCTTTACGAGCAATATTACCGGCTATGGAATTATGCCGATCGAATGCAATATACTCTTCGTCTTGTATTTGCGAAAAGTATAATAACAGGTGCCAAATATGGAAGGCTTGCGTAAATGCATTTACAAATGTCCACCATAGTTGAATTATTTCTTGGGATGACCACCCTGTATATTTTTCAATAAAAGCATAATAGGTGCATATGCCAAACAGTATTGCCATCTGTCAAATTTTTGATTCCACATTCACGTAGTGTAGTGGAAGTACAGTAGTGGTTAAAGAATTTCATAGTTTCTTGAAATTTTTCAATAATGTTGGTAAAAAAATGTTCCAACTTTTTGTCTTCTGAAATAAGAATGTCATGAAACGTGGACATTTTAAATTTGAGCAACAAAATTTTTTTCCATCTATTTTAGTGGTAAAATTTTTCAAAAATGGTAAAAAAAAATTAATTTTTTTTCTTATAGGTTTAGACTGCCATGAAACATGGAAATTTTAAATTTGACCAAAGAAAACATTTTGTCCATCTATTTTAGTGATAAAAATTTTTCAAAAATGTTAAAAAAAAAATTTCACTTTTTTTTTCTGAAATAGGTTTAGAATGCCGTGGAAATTTGAAATTTGAGCAAAATAATTTTTTTTCATTATTTATTCTCTTTAGATTGTCCACCCTGTATATTTTCCAGTGAAAGTTTAAACATTTCATCGCTGACAGTAGCGTCGGCTACCTACCAAATTTGACTATTCTCCGTCAAGTAGTTTTTTAGATAATGCACCAACAGACAGAAAGACAGACAGGCAGACATACAGGTAGTCAGACAGAAGGTAGTCAGACAGACAGACAGACAGAATTGAAAAACTATATTTTCGTAATCTACGTGACCTGAAACGTGTAAATTCGAAAAAATCTCAGGGGGTGATTTTTTCTCGAATAGGGAAGTAATAGTAACGAATGTTTGCTTACGACTTTTTTTATTTATTTTTTTTTATTTCATTTTCTTTGTTTATTGGAATTATTATATATAAATATTACAAGAAAAGGATACCTAAATTGGGTAAATTTTTGCATTTGTGCTCTACAATATAATAATAGTGTCAAAAATATATATCAATAGCGTATATGACTGTAGAAAAAGTAAATGAATTATTCAAAAGTAATAAGTGATATATGTATTTACGTTAAAATAAATGAACATGAAAAGAGGCTATGATTATGCGCGAGCTCTTGGCGATTAATGGTAGACTATTATTAAAATTATTATTATTCTTAAAATTGACCTTAATATGGAAAGGTAAATACATTTTTTTACATTAACTATATATCTTACAGAGACTGAAAATTTGTTACAAAGTTTAATTTGTAAGAGGTACGAAATTTGGCGAACACGTTTTGTGAAGAAGTCTTTATTAAACTTAGTAGTATTCTTTCTTATTCATAGTGTAAATATAAATAAAGCTTTGTAAAGTATATTTTTGTTCCTATAAACCTAATTTATTACACCGTTAAAATTTTTGTGGAACATTTTTTCGATTTTTTTGACATTAATTTTGAACCCTTTTAAATGTCTGAATGTACTGTTGTAGATTCCCACTTATTAAAATGGCACATCTTAAGATATATTCTACCAATACCTTGTATGTCTTAAATATATGTTTAGTATTTAATACATCTTTAATGTTACAAGAGACAAGGACTACTGTTTGTAATTTAGATAATAAATTCTATATTATGTCGCCACTTCATGAGCTGGTCTACAACGGTTCCTATAAAAAGTAAGTCATTTTTTCAACAGATTTGATGTAGTTATTACAGGAGCAGTTTTATAAACTTTGCAAACATTTGTGTGTAATTTCATGTTTATTTAGTATATTACAACTAGTTGTTGAAACTGAGAAAAAAATAAGATTAGTTCCTTCTTGATTTAATCTTCAGACAGTACGATCAAAATTTTTTTATACAGTATCAATTTCAATTAGACTCTGAATGTTAACCTGAAATTGCTTTTGAAGAATCGGTCAAAAACTAAGAAAGTTATTAATTAATTCCATTTCAAAAACATTTTTGTTTTGTTTTGTAATTGAACAAAAAATGTCCAATAAGTAAATCAACGTATACTGTGAACAGCATATTATTTACTCTAGTTATTTTTAAAACTAAAGATACTGTGAATTAACTATCATCATTTTACAATATTTCTGAAGAACTTAAAAGTTAAAAACAAAGCAGGTACGTGCCACTTTGAATTTTTCTAAAGCTTATTAAAAATTATTAAGCAAATTACAATATAGTAAACAAGAATCATTGTGTAGTTACATTAACATTTCATTTATATTTTTGAACCGTCTCAAAACCAACCGAAAGTTTTAAAATAGTTCAAATTCGATTTAAAGAAATTCTCGCATTTTCCTTTATGGGCGCAGATTGTACTTCCTGCTTCAAGTATTAATTCAGTTGGCACATGTTCATAGAAACTTATGCATAACCAGTTATCCCGAAGTGTTTCCGACATAACCCAAAAAGCTATATATTTAGGCGATAAATTCACAGGACCGTAGCTCCTTTAGGAAGCATTTCCGAACCCATGTTTATAGGAAAATTTCTTACTATTTCTGCATGTGGAATATGCATCTAAAGGAAAATGTGGGCACCCGGTATACATTCTAGAGTAATACTAACTTTTATTAGGATAGACTGACTCATGTCTACGAGGTACCGACATTATAACGTTCTCTCAACAATTGGTATCTATTAATTTAAAATTTTTAACAGTAACATATTATTTTTAAAAGTGAATTATTATTTGTTTGCTTTAATTGTATTGAAACATATTCTTTATAGTCCCCTACGGCCATGCAGGTTAAACTAGTATCTACATGACCCCCTACGGTATATGAAGATTCAGTTAAGTTGAGAACAAAGGCATAAAATGGATTTATTTACCTATCTTTCTTAGAAAAAAATTTCATTCTAATGGAATACATTTTTATGAAATCTATCATCCTCTTTTTGGAAATGCATAGCCTTTAAACCTTTTTTCGTTCTTATTCTGAACTCATCAGAAAGGCACAAAGCACTCATAAAGATATTCAATGCAAAACCAAGACAAATTCTATGTATGTATATAAGTATGAAAAATTATATTTGACATTGACTGATAAAAACAACGGATCTTCACCTATCTATTAGTTAACTAGTATAATTTGTATAATGTCTTATTTGAAAATTCTCATTCGGCAAATAGCATCGAAACGGTCCTCTACGGACATGCAGGTTAAACTAATATCTACATAACCCCCTACGGTATATGAAGATTCAGTTAAAAATGAGAACAAAGCCATAAAATGGATTTATTTACCTACCGTTCTTAAAAAAATGTGTCATTCTAATGAAAATGTATTCCATTAGAATGATTTTTTTATGAAAGGTACGTAAATAAATCCATTTTATGCCTTTGTTCCCATTTTTAACTGAATCTTCATAAATATGTAGATACTAGTTTAACCTGCATGGTCGTAGGGGACTATGTGGATGCTAGTTGTTGAGTGAGAATTTTCAAATAAGAAATTATACAAATGCATTTAAGGAATATTCCTTTGCTAGCATAACCAGAAGTCGGGTTATCGAAAGAATGCAAATATTTCGTTAATATTTTTACACATAGCTTTTCCTTTAGTTCTCATAGATAATTATTTTTTCTTATGTTTGCAAAATCCTATCCAATGTCATTTTTTTAATTGAAATGTGGAGTGTTGTCGTACAAGCTTTCTAATATTTTATTAAAATTAGGAGTGATGAAAAGATGCGATTGATTAAAGTTGACTTCAAACCGCTAATCTCTAATATAAAAGCGGCATAAGCATAGCGATTTCTTTTCATCGTTCTACAAGATATTCTTTCATTGAAATTCGAAATGTGCCGTAATAAGGTTGAAAAGCCAGAAAACAAACAAAACAAGAACGGAGACATCAGAAATGTTTGAATTGGATTCCATACATAAAATGAACAAAGAAATTTCTGAACGTATTTTAAGAGAGAAATGTCAATACCGTACTTCCATTAATTAGTGTGAGAGTTCTTTAGTGTCATTCTGTAGATTTCCAATGACTGTGGCGGTTGTTACCTTAATATATACTATTTTATAATTGAATTTGTTTCCTTCCTAGATTTTTTAAATACATTTTTAGGGAAGGGGAATTTATCAGACAAAATAAGACCCTAGTTACTAAACTGCCATTGCCAATGTTTCAGTATATTTACTAATCCTTCATCGTGAAGAATTACTCTGTAAGCTGTCATGGAGGTGTCATTGAGTCGAAGCAAATGAGTCAGTTTATTTCTATAAACAAGTAATTTACAAAACTATTAAGAATTTTGTAAATGTGTACTATTTTAACTAGCTCCGTAGTGGCAAATGGAAATATGATTAGAATATGCTTTTGACTAAGTTTAAAGTATTTACAATTTATGATCTTATTTTTGAGTATATTATGTAATTTTTGCTTCTTGCATTAATGTAACAGTATGTTTTTTAAATCTTGTTATCTGTCATTTTTTTCTCTATGTGGAAACTTTTGTAAATCTGAACATTTATGATTTAAAACCTTGTCGTAATTTAACTAGTTTGATTAATAGCAATACTCAAAGTTGCGACTTTCTGTTTTACTACATCTTAAAATGTCTTAACATTGACTTTTAATGTTCAAAACTGTCTAATTTGTTTGCTTTGAGGTCGTAGATTATAAGTTGGTAATCAAAAATTCAAAATCGCGGCATCAGTATGGCGGATAAGTTTTGTAATTTATGGTCTCATTCGTCTGAACATCCAGGTTTGGGGATATTCAAAGTAACAGATTGTTAACATTTAGTCAAAATTCAAGAATTGAAAATGACGGCTTCAAAATGACGATAGCTTTTGTTATTTATGGCTAGGCAATTATATCGAACAAACACAGTAGGTTAATTGGGACAAAACTAAAAAAGAAGGAAAATGAGTAAACACGCTTTTAAGAACCAATTTAAACTGTTATAATAATGCATAATAAAGAAGAAAATATTGTTAATAGTATTAATAATTATTATGATAATGAAGATAAACATGGGGCGCTCCAAATACTTAAGGAACAACATCGGGTGCCACACGTTTTTAAGTTTGTCAATTTAATTAATATTATTATTATTATTATTTTCTTTATAGTGCATTATTTTAACAGCTTCACATGGTTCACATGGGTGTGTTTTAATTTTTCAATATTATTTATTTATTTGTCTTCTTATTCACGATTTGTAGCACAGTTTTTGTAATTCACGCATTAATTTGCTATATAGTATGCCTGACCCAGAATTTTCCTTTCTCGAGGAGCCCCTCCCCCAGGCTCTTAACATTGGACCCAAATTTCTCTCTTATCCAGAACCCCTTATACAAAGGGCACACGCTCATCTTCTCTCGCCTTTTCAAAATTTAGCGAGGAGGTTCAGCCCCCCTACGAGCTAAACTTGCCGATGTATTTATTTCCTATTCCTAATCAACTATTCAGTTTCATCTTGCTCAAGGATTATGTCATCTCCACGTTCATTTACCCGTTCCAATTATATTATTTCCTTACTCCTGTGCTTTGGAGGACACTCTTCGTTTATATTTTCCAAATATATGTTGATAGTCTGTCTATCCGTCTCTCTGTGTCGTTTAGTACATACGTTTATTATATGATATTGTGTTTCACTGTCTTCTCCACAAGCACAGTTCCCATCTGTCATTCTCACACTGAACCTTAAAATATGGTTCCATGTGTCCATGTCTTATTATGAGCTGTGTTGATTTCCATGTAATGTTTATTATGTCTGTTGCTACCTTCGGAATGAGATTATAGATTTTCTTTCCTTTAGTTTATTAGTCTGTTTGCCATTTTGTTAGCTTTCTCTGCTCTTTCTCTTTTTTAAATTGTCTTTGCTTTTATAAGCTTCTTCTTGTCTTGTGATAGTGCTTCCTTGTCAGCCCTATCTGCACTCTTATTCCCTTGCGTCTAACTTCTCTTTTCTCATTTTACAATTGTTTCTAACCCTCTTTTTTTTCTGTATACTTGTATGTACCTCCTCATGTCGTGAATCGACAGATCCCTGCATTTGGGGGCTCTTGTTGCATTATAGGTCGCTTTTTTCAGTACTGTTCTTATTAAGAGCCATTCTTATTGCACATATCTCTGTTCTGTTTATATGAGTTCTATCTTTGAGTCTGCTCGTGGTTAGTTCCCAATCGTGTTGATCCGCTTCTCTAGCATTCCATATCCTACTTTTGTCTCCTCGTTATTCGTTGCATCCGTATATACGTATAGCATGTCTGACTGCTTCCCGCTACTACAATTGTTCCAGTTCACAATGCCTATTCGATAAGTTGTCCTTTTTTAACATTTACTTATCATTGCCGTAATTTATCAAACATGTGAGGTCTAAACAATTAAAAGGGCGTTCAACTTCTGCTACCCCTATGCTCTCCTGCCATCTATTCAGGCTTGTTGTGAAACTTCATCGAACGTCACCGACAACTAATAAAAGTCACTCACCTAACAACTTTAATGGCAAAATAGGGCTAAACACTTCGATAGAGATATTGAGTGCAAGTCAACCTGGTGTTGACCCAGTAAAATAAAATCGAACAGCATTAACAAAAAAAAAAAATAATAATCGAGGAAGTTTTACTATGTGGTAGTTCATTATCACAAAACGAGTGAAATACTATTATATCTTTACCACTATATTTACACAAAGTTGTGATAGCAGTTTTTATTTTGAATCATTGTTCGATAATGTAAGTATCGAAACTGCAGTAACAACTTTGAGTAAATATAGCAGTAAATAACAGTAGTGTTTGGTAAAAAAAATGTAATTTTGATTTCTGCTGTTTCGTTTTAAATCGGTTACTGATAGGCAACTTATATAAATTTCTTAGACAGGGTGGGAACAAGCGGGAAATGAATTGATCGATACTGAGAAAAGTATGTAACAAAGAATTTTGAAAATGTTGGGATTTACGAAAGTCAATCCAGCTAAAATAATTACAAGCATGTTTTACTTTCGGTTATACCGGAAGTCGATACCAACTTGCTTATTTTAAATAGAACGCCCTATGTATTTTTAGCTTTTCGCAAAGATTAAAAAATCCCAGCATTTTCGGAGATATTTGCCATGTTATAAAACATTGTACAGGTGCAATGGTTTGCAATAACCATTATAACTTTCTTCATGTAGGAGATCCTCAATGCTCTTTGGCACGTAGAAAGAACACAAGATAAGAAAAATAAATTACATAACAGTGTACCAAGTGTTCTATTTCTCACGTTACATATTGTCAAATTCAAACCTCAATAAATTTTCTATTTCAAATGAAACATCCTTATTTTCTACATCAAATTATGAAAAATAAAATTACCCTTTTTCCAGTATCGGCATTGTAGGGGTTAAAGTTACAACTTTTGAAGTATTGGCGATTCTCTAAAATGTTCAAGAATTTTTAACAAACAATGCCATCAACTTTGTCAAGATTAGAAATAATCATTAATGTAAATCATTCGCTTATGTACATAAATGTCAGCAGGTTTAAATTACACCCACGAAGACTTTTCAGATTTGTTTATTATTTGTGGAGAATGTAATAAAGTAATATCAAGAATATGTAACACTTTTCCCACTCGATACCCACAAGAACAGACACCATCACCATACACTGTAAAACGCATATTGCATAATTTTAGAATATTTGGTTCCGTTAAGGCAGGATTTCTAAGGAGGAAGTCTATTGTGGATGACGAAAACATAGAAATAGCAATAATGGGATATTTTCAGGCATTTCCAATTATGTCATTAAGGCAAGCTGCTTTGGAATCGGGATTATCCAAGAATTTAATTCGCAGAATCTTGTCAAAACATACATCCATTCTCGTTTCATATATTTCAGCAATTAAAAGAAACAGACTTCCTGACGAGAGAAAATTTTGGCGAATTTATTTTAATAAGACCTGAAGGTGACAATTATTTTTTGGGAAATAAAATATGGATAGATTATCTTTAACTAACCAAAAATGGACCTTTTATTCGATACGCTTCCCATAGAGTATCTCGAATCCTCGTGTATTAAAGGAGCGAAATGTTCAAGAACATGAGCAGTTTAATATTTACTGTGCCATGAGAAACGACAGAGTGGTGACATTACAATTTCTTGACAAAAATTACATAATAAGTTGAAAAGATTTCTTCTCCATGTGTCTAAAGTTTTCTCCTTAGAATTCCTGCCTTGACAGAGCCAAATATTCTAAAATTATCCAATATGCGTTTTATAGTGTATGATGATGTTTTCTGTTCTTATGGGTATCGAGTAGCAAATGTGTTATATGTTCTTGGTATTACCTTATCACATTCTCCATAAATAATGAACCAATCTAAAAAGTTTAGGTGTAATTTAAACGTACTGGCATTATTTGAAATGTAAGAATGACCGACATCAATGGTTTTTTCTAATCATAGCAATCATGGCCATTTTTATTAAAAATTCGTGAACATTTCAGAAAATCGCCAATATCAAAAAGTTGTAACTTTTACTCCTACAATGCTATACTAAAGGGAATTTAATTCTACATAATTTGATGTAAAAAATACAAGGGGGTGTTCTATTTGAAATAAAAAAGTATTTGAGGTTTGAATATGGCAATACGTAACGTGAAAACATTGGTATACTATTATTGAATTTACTGTGACTAGCTCATCTTGTGTTCTTTCTTCGTGCCAAAGACCAAATGAGGAACTCCTACGCGCAGAAAGTTATAACGGTTGCTGCAAACCATTGCAAATGTCAAATATTTTATAAAATATCGAAGATCACTGAAACTACTGGGTTTTTAGGTATAGGGTGTACTCAGAATTTCATGGTCATTTCGAAAAGTTGAAAATGTATATGGTGTTCGATTTAAAATAAGCAAGTTGGTACCGACTTCCGGTATAACTAGAAGTACCACATGCTTGTAATTATTTTAGTTGGATTGGCCACACTGACTTTAGTAAATCTCAAAATTTTCAAAATTTTTTATTACATACTTTACCCAACATCGAACGATTCACTTACCGGTGAGACACCCTGTATAGGCAGTATCGAGCGAATTGCCAGGTTATGGGTTACAGTTTATGTGTACAGTTATAGCAATGAGGGTTTTTAATTCGATACTACACAAATTCTCATGGCCATTCCGAGAATGGTGCTATAAATTTTGAAAAAGTGCACATGTTAATCGCTTATTCGTTCTGCAAAGATATGCCATAACTATGTAGCAATGATGATCTTTTAATTCTTTACTATTTAAATTCTCATAGCCGCTCGAAGGATGATATTGTTATGAATTAAACCCCCCTTGGAATTGGAGATGATACGCCTATGCCTACTAATTGTGACTGGAGCTGTCAGAATGAAATGGACTTTTTCTGGAATGTTCTCCAAGATTCTTGATTGTTTCTAGATGGATCTAGAGAGTCAGATTCGGAGTATATAAGGCGCGATTACCAGCGCAGAGGGAGAAGTTTATTAAGAAGGCAGTTTATAAAAGTGAACAAGTTGAAAAGTGAAAAGTGAGGTTAACTATTAAGTAAACAAGTATTGTACAGTCAGTAAATTGTAAATTGTTAAATAAAGTGTTAGTAGTGTTTATCTCTTGTTGAAATTATTTAGAACCCAAGGATTCATACAGGGTGTTTCCCAAAAAGGCGAATAAACGCGACAATATTATAAATTTCGAGAAGAGTGCGCATGTTACTCCCATATTCGTTCTGCAAAAATTTGCCTTATAAATTATTATTGGTTTACTAGGCTTTTGGGAGAGTTGCCATAATAAAATTTGAACATTGAAAAATTTAAAGTGGCGTATACGTACAAATATTTTGCATGGTGATATGTTTTCCCAAGAAAGTCAGAAATTCTGATGATTTTGTCTGTAACCTATTTTTCTTTATTAAAAATGAATTATAAATATGCAATGTTTTTAGTGAAGGTAGTATAATTTTCAACAGAAAACAGATGAGTCGTTGCATTTACTTGTCATTTCATTGATGTGTGTTTTATAGTCTTGCCACTCTACCGTTAAAAAATAATTATGCAGTTTTATTTTTACCTTGTTTAATCAGTTTTAAATTGAAGACACAAATTGAAATCTATTTTTAATTTACATTTAAAATCATGTTAGCACTTTTTCACAAAACAATTCATTTGAGGTAAACGGTTTCATAATTTTTAATTTTTAATTACTTGCACAACCACTAATCTCCTGAAAACCTTAAGTACGATGAAATAGAATCACAGCAATACATCTATATTGACATATTTCTATTTAACTGAAAACTGAAGATAAATTATAATGACGGGAGGAAAGCTAATTTTTGTTTAATAGAATGTAGATTTGTTTAACCACCGTCAGTAATTAAATTAATAACAACTAATTTAATTTCAATCATACTGAATTCCCCATCTCATTCATCATATTCAGTAATGTGAATTATTATTACAAATTTACCTAAAAACTAGAGTGGGATTCGCTCTTCACCTTTACTTTGCCTATGACCAGGTATGTTACTGCCGAAGATCAAGATGGCTATTGCTACATGGTGAAAAAACATTACTAATGGACAGGATTAATCATAAATATGGACAAATCAGAATACCTCATCGTGGAAGTGAAGAAATTGAGAACCTGCCTTTGGAAAGTGGTCCCATATCGGAAGTGGAAAATTGCAAATACCTAGGCGCAATATTAAACAAGAATGGAAACAGCAATAACGAAATAACCCAAAAGATCAACAAGGGTCGAAACATAGCAAGGTCTTTAAACTCAGTTCTGTGGGTTAAACATATCGAAAAAGAAACAAAGAAAAGGATGTATGAGAGCATTGCAAAAAGTGAGACCATCTACGGAGCCGAGGTATGGGACATTAGTCAAAAAAACAAAAAGAAACTCTTATCAACACAAATGGATTATCTAAGAAGAAGCTGTAAATCAAAACATATTAGAAATGATACAATTCGCGAACATGAAAATGGGCCGAAGAACTCGATAAGAGACAGTTGACATAGTTCGGACATGTTAAAAGTATGTGCGAAAATAAATGGCGAAGAAAAATTTTAGAGTGGGTTCCACCTGAGAAGAGAAAGAGGGGACGACCAAGGAGAAGCTGGAGGGATGACATTCAAGATGCTATGGATACGCGACATTTAGACGAGGAAATGTGTTATGCCAGAAAAATTTGGAAACTGGGGACGGAGAGATGGCGCGAGCTGAAAAAAATCCGTTATATACAAAAAAAATTGACCAATTAGAAAAATTAACAACACTGTATGATTAGTGAGCGATGGTATAGATGCAAGCAAATTATCCAAGGTCGAAAACACATGAAAAGCCACTTCAAGCTACGGACGTCGACAACGGCGGTATTTTTATGAAACATATTTAGCAATATTTTTATAGCCCAGACAGCATTTATCTGGTGTTTTTTTCACTTTCGTTATTTCTTATAACTTTAGCAAACATAATAAAACGGAAGATGTAGGTCAACATTTTATAAAACTGTTTTACGTTTTTTGGGCCAAAGTATTTGTACGTATATACCAGACCTCCTATATATTTACAAGAATAAACAACTATAACCACGATACAATACTTAAAATGCTACTACAACAAACATTTGCCAATCAGCTTTTTAACAAATAAGTTTCTTTCTGTAAACATTTTAACATTTTGTTTATAAAAGTACTTTTCAAAAGGCATAAGTCTACTAGTACCAGATACTTACTGAATAGTAAACTCGGTATTTCCAGGAAATCACAAAGATTTTTCTCTGTATATTAATTTTCAACACTCAGTATATTTATATCCAATTAATTTTGAAAAATTACATTCATGACATTACCAGTAAAATTAACGAGAACATGGGTTTATTATATGCAAAGAGTTTCGTTCACAAGATGTAATAATGTTTCCATATTACTCTTTTGTTCGTTGACAATAGGAATATGCTACTTTAATATGGTATACTGGATATGAAAATCATGTGGATATACTCAAAAATGTTTATCAAAATTTTAAAAATTTGTGTATTTTAAATCAACTGAAGTCGTGACATGGTTTCTTTAGGCACGCGTAGAAAAGCTCAATCCATAATTTTATTATATAAATTATTGAATTTCATAACTGACTGAAATGCTAAGCCAACTTAATTTAAATGTTCCTCATCCGAATTCTAAACATCCTCAAATATTCAATCAACCTACGCCTCCTACACGGTGGTTACTTCTGTCTGCACTAGCTTCTCATTCTTCTTGTCAAAACAATATTGAATTATTTAAATCACCGTATCTAAAATAAGAATTATAGTATTCACCTAATAGGTGATATATTAGGCGTATTGGTAAAGCAATGTCCACCCAGAGCAGGGAGGTATAGGAGGTCATTGGAAATCTATATGGCCAAATATATGAAAAACGTTTAGTAAAGACGATTTTGTAATTTTTTAAATCTCCATTTTTGCCATTTAAAAGTACGACCCTATAAGGTAAAATTGCGATATGAAATACTTTTTTCATTTTCCGAAATAAATAAACTTAAATGTATGTTAAAATTTTAGGGTAGCTATAAAAAAAATAAAAATACATTTATAGAGAAAAAATTGTAATGGTAATTTAAAGTGTCGACTTTCAAAGTCGCATACTTAGATCAAAGAACTTAACACTAGATACATAACAGCCATATTAGTCCAGGCGGAATGATAGGGAGATTTTCTCTATGTTATTTTGACAAGCTCACCTACCTCACTGATTTTTGCATAAGTTTTAAGCTCCCTTAAAATTGTTTGTCAATTATCTCTACTTCTATTGAAGCTACGACAAAAGCGATGATACCATCGTAGTATTTTTTGCGTATTTCTTGCCGTATAAAGTATAACTTCCAGGATTCTGTGCATAGGATGAAATAAAATAATTTAAAAAAAGTTAAACTGTTTTGTTGTAAAGAAACATAATAATGATGCAGATAATGTACTAAAAGCTAAAAGATAATTGGACAGCATTAAACAGAAAGGAACCAACACCCTCAGCTAAAATCAAGAAACAAGCTTGCAAAGAAAGGTTTTGCATTTTAATTACAATATTTAAACTACACCATTAAATTCTTATAGGGAAAATGAGTTGGACTTTTTCAGCTGAACACACATTACGATATTCTACATTTAAATAAATTAAGAAACAAAATTTTTAAATTTTGTGGGTTGGCTCCTTTCTGTTTAATGCCACACCACTCTCCTCATCAATCTAGAACATTGATCAGACTAAAATAAAATCGTGGGGCGAGTCGAATTTCTATTAACCGCTCATATCATTATAGGTATGCTTTGAATGCATCTTCTCAATAGACAACTTATGCAAAATGTGTGTAAAAGTAAATCCGTCACTATCATCGTGCGACATCGCAGAACGATCATTTACATCTTTACCCAGGTTACGCTACGCCCCACGATTTTATTTTAGTCTGTTCAATGCTCTAGATTGATGAGCAGAGTGGTGTGATGACTGGTACCTAGTACCTACCTAATTATTTTTTAGCTTTTAGTGCATTATCTGCATCATTATTATGTTCCTTTACAATGAAACCGTTTAACTTAAAAAAATTTCTTACTCGTTTAATTTTCAAGTTTTTAGTTCTTTAGTTTTTATTTTAGTTTTAAATGTACTGTGTTCTACTTGTCAAACCCTTTCATTTGATACCCATATTGTGGAGATTGAAAAAAAATTAATCCGCCATTTTGTGGTGGAGGCCATCTTGGATTTTGAATTTTTTTATGGTGTACTCTATTCTACTAGTTAAGCCCTTTCAAACGATACCCATATTAAGGGGGTTGAAAAAAAAAATTATTTCTTCATTTTGTGGCTACGGCCATCTTAATGATAATGAATAACGTAATTGTATTGTCATCAAAACTAAAAGTGTGTACCACATTTCAGATCAATCGGTCAACAGGAAGGGGGTAAAATTTCAATTACTAGATTTAACCCACACAAGACACAAAGTAAACTAAATAAAACCGTTTAAATATGAAAAATATTGGAATCATAAGCTATCACCCAGCTATCCTGGGAACTACCATTACAGTTTTTCTCTCGAAATGTACTATTTTTTTCTACCCAGCAGAAACTTTTTTTTTTAATTAAATTTGTTTATTTCCGAGTGCATTTCAGATAACAAAACAAATGACGTCTGATATTTCCCTGTTTAGGATCGGCATCGCTTAACTAAACACCCTGTATGTTGACAGGCACACGTATGTATGTAGTATGTCATTCACATTCTTGCTTGTTATGTTTTTGTTAGGTGCCATAAATATATCATATTCTCATGTAAATGCTTTTAGAATATAGTTAATTGTGTACTATACTTCTTCAGTTAGTTGCCATTGCTCTCCTGTAATTACTCTTTGACTGTGCACTTGTATGTAAATAAATAAATGAATAAATATATAAAAATAATTGTTTTCTAAACAGTTCGTTTTAGAAAAAAATAATATTCCAGTTTTCTCTATTACTTCCTTAAAGTTGCTATATAACTATTTTATGTACTGGGATAAGGCTGAAATTTAAAATCAGACGAGTTAAATTATTGTAAACTATACAAATACTATTTTCTTTTTTTATTTAGTAACATCCACTTATTCTTTGTCGAATATTAAATTCAATAAATTTTATAGGAAGAAAATCAAAACAAAAAACGAAATTGGTAGGACTACGAAAAGCGGATCGTATTAGAGTTAGCTGTCGACTTGTTTCTTAATGTCTTCTAATGTTCCCTTCCTTCTGACAAAAACTCTATTAGACATACTTGAAACGGAGGTGATTGGATTGAATTTCATCTTTAACCGACCGAGTGTATTAACTCTTCGTATAAGCTTGACACCTAACCTTCCATTTTAGTGTTTGACACTATGTCTTAGTTAAACGGAAATGTCTATCCTGTGGTGAAATTATCGTCTCTAAGTCATCGAAAAGGATTCTCTTATAGAAAATTCAACTCTATTATTAAACTGTTATTAGGTTTTGGCTAAAGATATCATTATTAAAGAAATTTAAACAATAATTTACTCACATTGTGGAGCAAAATTATTATTTCTTTTTATTGTAATAACGTAGTCAATACAGAGAGGAAGGTTGTTATGTATAATTTATTGACAGATAGTTATATGTTTACTGAATATAAAGAGTATTAATATCATATGTGGAGCTAGCTTGATAATGTGGTAAATTTCTGAATATATGTTCTTTAATAATTTAAAAATAAAATAGTAAAGTTACCTACCGCTGCGTTAAACTGCGTGTAACAGAAAAATCCAAACGAACAAAAATCGGTACAATTTAAAAAAATATCTGTACTAATTTCTGCAATGTTCCCAGTTAAGTTATGCACTTGAACATAAAAATAAACGATACGACGAAATTGAAAGGTAATAAAGGAGGTTTTAATTACTCCGAGTGTTCTAGGCTGTTGTAGTAGACCGTGCGCGACATTTTTATTTCGGCGCACTGTCGAGCAAATTAAGCTCGATAATTTTCTAATAATTTATAACATTTAACCAATTGCAATATGTTCTATAAATGATTTTAAATATGAGGAAGCATCTAGTGCAGGTTTCAAGGAATTGTGTGACTTAGTTTGTAAATAAAGATATGGAAAGTGTCACATCTTCACTGTCAATTGGCATAGATACAACTGTTCTTTTCTTTAAATTGTATATAGGTAATTTTGTATAAAAGTTACTTGTTAATAACAAGAAAAGTCGGTAAAAAGTGAGGAGCATTAGTTCAAGGTTATACTAAAATTATTCTAGGAGTGAGTAACTCAACCCAAGAAGGTTGCCTTATCAACTGTCAACATTGTCTATTCGTTGCATCAAACAGAAAATTTTGAAAAGCTCTAAAAATTTTAAAATGTCTATTCCTTCCTGGACCGACTGTACATATTGATTTACGTTCCCGTTCTATCCTTTTACTTTAAGAGGTGGTGTGTGGTGGTTAATTTATTTGCCAATGCCTCGAGTGGTTGTGGCAGTGTCTCATCCAACTTGTACATTTTCGTATTTTGGTTCGGTTAAGAAACAATGTAAATAGCATCTTATTCTAAATTTAAACTAAACATAATTTATATAAAATATGACAATTTCCATGCCTTTAACGATCACCATATGTGTGTGGAAATATTCGAATGAAATCTAACATTCTGTTTCATGGAAAAAAAAATTCGCCCTTATTATGGAGCTCGTCAGAAAGGCACAAAGCCACTCACAAAAGACGAGGTATGTAAATAAATTCATTTCAGGCCTTTGTTATCATTTTTAAATGAATCTACTTGGCCGTAGGGGGTTATGTGGATACTGGTTTACTCTGCATAGCCGTAGGAGACTATGCGGAAACTAGTGTTAGAATGAGAATTGTCAGATAAGGAAGAAAAATTCGTTTTAGTATTTTATTTGCTAGCATAACCAGAGTTCAGATTATCGAATGAATGCAAAGATCATAAATCAATAATTTTGCAGATAGTTTTTATTTCAGTTCTCATAGATAGTTTTTTCTGCTGTTTGCAAAATCCCATAAAGAACATTATAATTATAAGCAAAAAATAATTCACTTTTAAGGAATTTTTTAACTTCTGAGGTCTTAAGAACCTGTAAGTTCATCAAAAGTTTAAAAATCCAAAATAGAATTTTTGCTCAGTAACAACGCTTTCCCTATATACTTCGTAAAGAAACTGTCGATCATTAAATTTAGTTAATTTTGGTTGCGAAGCAATAAATAAATAAATTATTATGCCTGAGTTGTACACGTCTATATAGCTTGCATCACTGTTGTTTCCAAATTTTTGGTAAATTAACATATATCTATAACTGACAACTGACTTTATTATTTTGAAACATTGTTTTTGTTCAACAAATGATACAAAATTTCGTGAAATTTAGGTCTCCTTATATTGGTCATAGTATATTTTAATAATAACGCCTATGAGATGTCTACTCTGATTTTCCAAAAACTGGAATCTTGGCATTTGGTATACTTACATACCATAGCTAAGGTTTCAAATGCAGTAAAATAATACAAATATAGGGAAAATATAAAAAGACAGATACCCACAAGTAGTGGCTCTAATTTAAAAAATGTTGCATCGTTTTATAGGTAATTTATAAATTCTTAATACCATAATACCCCCTTGCCATTTTAATGGCAGAATTAAGGTCTCTCTGCTAGGGGATATAAGCGGTACCTACAGCTAGATCACTTAAATAATGTGTCCTGTGGAAACAGAATTGCGAGCTCAGGTACACTATTTCTTTCATTTAAAATGGCACTAAAGAGGGTCTGACTATTTTCGATGAGCCATTCTGTAAATTAGTTTGCATTGAATATTAAATTAAGTGATGACCACTTGCACGTTATTTCACTGGAGCAGTAGATCATTAATAAATTTAACGTTCACTGTTCACTAACAGAAATTAGGGAGCCAGAACAAATCAATATAGTAAGCCTAGATTCCCTCGATGGAAGAAACTTATAACAATCCAACTATTATGGATGCTCAAACAAATCACAGTATTTAGACAGTTCTACGAAAGCAAACTATCCTTCCATCTAATAATTATCTTTTACGGTTAGATTGGACTTTGTATAAACAGACAATTTGAATTAATGTCCACGCTCTTTTGAGCTATACGCAAACGTGAGGGATAATTTTACATTTTCTTATGTTCTTTAATATTTAAACGTGGATTACTTTATACGGCTTCCTTTTATTTATTCGGGATATGAAATACGCAATTTTGCGGAAAATTAAAATCAAAATCTAGGGCAGTGATGTAATTATATGAAATAGCGATATCCATAACACCGGAAACAGAAGTGCATTTTGTAGGAACAAGGACGTTCACTTAATACCACGAAACTTGTTTTCGTTTTACAATAATATTGGATATTTTAATTAATTCTGTATATTTTTTGTATTTTCTAATTAATGAAAGACATTCTGTAGAGCTTTGAAATACGAGAGTGTACTTTTCGTGGATAATAAAAGTTAGACATTCCGTTTCACTGATATACTTTAGAGCCTTTGCTGACAACTACTAATAAGGGATGGAAAGTACAGACAGAAAGATCAGAACCACGAGAGTTGAGTAAGAGCAGTATTATTATGAGAAGATGCTCGGGGCGGAGCTAACGTGCGCGAATATGTTTACCAGTGACAGCATCATCTGGGGTAGAAGGATATGTAATAATTGTAATCAAATTTTCGAGGTCTAGGAGCTGTGTAATGTAGAATATTAAAACTCGTCACACTCTGGTGTTTACGATGAAGACATTCTTCACTGAAAGTCAGGTATATATCACTTAATTCAATCAGAAGCAGAGAACACAACAAGTATACTACAGCATAGATCCCGTGACTGCGGGTTGACGGTGCCACGTCCAATATGATGTAATTCGCTCTCATTGGCTTAAAACAATGGAAACACACAAACTCGTTTCTGCGCATTAATTTTTGCAGGCATCTTCTTATAATAATACTACACTAGAATTTGACCTGACAATATATACGTTCATTTTTCTCATATTTTATTACGCCTTTCAAAGAGTCCAATAGGAAGGTAAACACATTTCGCATGGAAACGTTAGAATAGATCATTATGTAAGAAATATTCACCTAAGAATGACTTCTCAGCATTGTGTTCTCACAAGTTCTATAATTTTTTGGTCACTTATACTGGTGATGTTAGTGGCTCAGTAAGAACCAGATGGAAGGTGAAAAGAAGGGATCCAAGACTTTTCTTTTGGACTAATGTCAGCAAGGTACTGATGGGAAAGAACTTTAACGAAGCTATATACCGATTAGATAAGAGAGTAAATGGTGTAATGTTGTCTTACGTACCACACAGTAGTAAGGGACCAAGTGGATAGTGTATGGCTCGCAGAACGTGTGCCAAATTATGAATGATAAGAAGATATTTCAGGTGTATTGTAATAAGCTCATATAAATTCTAGTGCAGGACTTAATTGTCACTGCTTATAATTTTATGTTATGTTTGCTGATATGTACTAACTGGTATGAATTACTCGATCAAGTATATGTGTATCATTAATAGTTCTGAGTTGCCTAAACTACTATTGTTGTCAGAAAGTTGTAGTTTCTTTTTTTTTATCGAACCGCCTCTAGAACAACGGTTACAGAAAATTATGAAACAAAACTTCAACGTTGTTCGATTAATTTAACCTCATTACTACCTAATATCGATATTAAGTTCGGTTAAAAATACGTTCGATTTTACTATTTGTTCACTTTTCCAGCAACTTCAATATGGATATTGGGTGATAAGATTCAATGAACCGAACGACTACAAAATTTTATTTCACAATCATTGGTAATCGTTTTTACGGCAGACACATTTTTTTGAAATAGTTTTTCGGTCTTTCAAGTGACATCTTATGTTAATCTGCAATAGTCATGCGATTATTCTATTATACTCAATAGGCATTTAAAATGTTTGCTTTTGAAATCAGTTTAGCATCAGCTACTTCAAAAATACGTATTAATTTTACCAAGACTCCTTCCCCATATTCTTGCATATTTTCGAATGGAGGAAGCCGAACTAGACTCTGCAGTTTCTGAAAGTTTTCCGTGCAAATCATCTAAGCGATTCCAAAGGCATGATTGAGCGTACATTAAAACGTACATACCTGAATTGCTAAATATCTACTGAAATGTAAAATAAAAATTTGAACCCACTTCATAGTAACACAAAAGAAAGTAATGCACTAGAAAGAGAAGCGTCTATGTCGTGGAGATAAAATTTTTATAATTTATACTTTTTGACACCAGATATTTGCAAATATTAGTAAATATTTCATTCATTTTTGTATATTGAAGAGAAAAAATTAGATAAAAAAAAGTAATAAGCAACGACGAAAAGAAGCAGAAAAAGGAGGGAAGTGAAAAGTAGTGCATTTGGTAATAGGGGCGGCTACATGAGTTCTCGAAAAATAGGCAGCGGTTGGTATGGAAATTTGTGTTTATAGACCAGGAAAATTAGATTAAATTTACTAGGAATAACTAAATTTTAAAGTACAGCTCGGATTGAGATGAGGTTTTCAGCATAGTGTTTGGAAAAATATTGGAAAAAAGTACATATACTGAATAAGCCGTTTGAATAAGATTGCATAGGGGGTGCATAAAGTGCATACTTTTTTTAATCTAGAAACTGATAGAAAGCTGTGAAAATCTCGTGGGAATCGCTTCCTGGGGGATTTTGAGTCCAAATCTGATATCGAAACTTATCAGAGATGCTCGATGGGACAAACTTCTATCTCCCATACCTTTTGACAGTTTATGTAAATAATTCTCACTTTACCACATCAACTAACTTAAAAGTCTCGACAGTTACATTGTTGCCTTTAGCCGATTTATCAGTTTTTAGTTTTTACATGGCTGCCTCACTTTCGATTTCAGTATCGGTAGTTCGCATTTGTAGTTTTGCTACCTAACGTCTTCTGCCTCTAATGGACGGTAACTTTCGGAGAGAATTTCGCGGTATTGGCGGAAAAACTCAGTAATATAATCCCTCCCAGTTCTCATAGTACTGATGGAGACCTTAACTATTCGCGTTTTGAATTTGAATTTGTGTACAATTACTTGAAAAAATGAAAGCTACATATTGTCTTTGTCAAGAGTGAACTTATCCATATTTAGAACAGAAAATCCGTGGTAAATTTAAGATCATTCAGAATATATTTAGAAGTCACAACGATATGCAAACTTTATTGAAAACAAAATAAAACTCAATAAATTTCAATTGCTTACATAAATTACAACAAACTACAATACTACCAGAACTGATTTTGTTTTTATATGTAAGCTAAAGCATTCTTGGAAGTTCGGATTATTTACAGACCTATGGCCTCTCTTGTTAGTTTCGATTGATCCTTGAACAAGTAGATCTTCAGCGAATATATCGCTATAGCTATCTATTTTTCATTATGAAGGGTGCAAGTGCTCTGATGTTAATAGGTCTATCCGAAACCATTTTATGTAATAGAATAGGCAAATATAGGAGCTCATTTCTAGGAGACTGGTCCATCTTAGTGGCATTAGTTAGACGTCACTTATTTCAAAAGGTTAATTTTCAAGGACGTCGTTGAAGATATCATCTGATACACCTGCAAATTTTGTTTGGACGATGAATTGTTTATGAGTTTCCAAATATTCTGATAGTGGAACGTCTAGTGTAGAAGAGAGGTGTAACAATCAAGTATTCAAGAACCAACATCTGTCTGATCAATTTGGTGCAGAGCTCCCTTAAATTTTTTTATAATTTTTAAAGAAGAGGCAAGATACCCAATAGAAAGTAGGAAAATGTGAAAATTCTACAAATAATCTATTACAAACAATTGCAAGACTATTTAAATATGTTTTATCTGTTTACGTCACAAATTACTGAAAGCTAATTTAAGACAACAATTTTACTAGAATGCTGTCATTATAAAACTGCACTATCAACAATTATATAATCCAAGTAAGTTATGTTGATGATTTATGTTATTGTGTTTCCGTGGTTTTAATATGTAAACGATAAAACAAATAAACATGCAAATACGTCTGTATAAAAATATATAACAAAATAAAGCATTATTTCATTTCAGTTAAAATACTGGTTATGATTACTTTTGTAAACCCTAGAATGATATACTGAAATGTGAATATTCCGATATTAATTATCTAGAAAACTCATTTTTGTGACAAAATTGGTTAAATAAATATCATTTTCCATCAATCTAAAACTAAAATATTTTCTCTTCATAACGGATTATGTTTTTTTTTTTAAGTTGGTAATCATTTTGGCTTTTCGCATAATTCTATTTTATTAAGCAACCCATGATTAGGAGAGATACCTTTTTTTGTTTTATAATTATTATATTAAACTTTTGTGCTAGATCACATTAAAATAAAAACCTCTAAATTTATTTAATTTTTGAGTGTTAGGATACTATGGATCACATATTGTATCCATGGTAATTTACTAATAAATATGAATCACAATTGAATCACAATTTATACAAAGCCAGTCGGAGTGTCAGACTGCGTTCAAAAAAGTTAGACTAGAAGTCAACGATATACTCCTGAACTGCCTTGGTAAGTAAACATTTGGTGCAGATGCGATGATCACTTAGTCGTTGACCGTAGTTTGCCGTAGTCATCAAGATCCTTTAATCCCACAACGTTACCTCATAAAAAGGGGTTGGTTTATTATTATTACTAAACACACCAAGCTTACTATTCCACGAATAAACGTCAAGCGTGAAACACTCTGAAAACTAATAGAATTTTATGATATGGAAGTTTAACAGCAAAAACTGGAGTCTGTTTAACGATAATGACTCGGTTATTCAATTGAATTAAAAATCCGAAAATGGTGGGATCAATGCAATTTATTATCTGTAAAGGATTCATGACTGAAGTTAGAAAACAATTATATTTTTATAAAAAACAACCAACAATTTTCTTACAATATTATCTGTTTGAAATTTTATTTCGTGTAATATTGCTGCATTTGTTGCCATTGAAGTCACAATTTTGATACATATTTTACCATGCACTTAATAGGCTATTGGCTATATAAAAAAAAAGATTAAGTAAAGAACAATTGCGTTAAAGGATTTATATTGTCTCATCCCTTAGTTAGTCACCTAAAAATGATAAAACCACAAAATGATATTAAATTTAGGGGTGAATTTTTGAGAACCGAGTAAAACAGGTGGTGTATTGATTTGTTTAATATAACTCAAAAACTAAGCAGAATTTGAAAAACTACCACAGTACTTTTCTGTAGAAAATTGAATTTTCCATCGAAGTCGCTATTTGTGACCTTGAAAACACAATTTTTCTTATGAAATATAAGCATAAATAAATAAATAATAAATGTACAAAAATGCAGGAATCGTGATAATTTAGTTTTTTTAAATTTTTATTTATAACTTTCTTCTATTCCACTGCGTGGATGTAGTTGTCTCCATAGTGTTTAATGCACACAGAAACGGCAATAAAAACCAGCCATTGAAATATTAAAAGCAGTGTTATTATAAAGCAACAAGGTACTACAGAGCCGTATTTCATTATTTTGGATTAGAGTGAACAAAATATTATACTAGAGGTTTTAAAATCCCATTTTTGGTAGAAACTTAATGACGTTTCCGGTGAATTAAAGGATCTTGCTCTGTCTTGCGTCAAGATAATAAATCTTACGCATTGGTGAACATATTGCCTGTTCTTCGCGATATTGATAGATAAATTCAAAGTGCGGCTCTGCTTATCTGTTCCCTGGGTATGACGTTCTAGTTAGTGGTGATGTGAACAACAAAAGTGCAGGAGTTAAGAAATTCTAATTAAAAGAAGCGTGTTTCAGATTATTTCTTATTTTAGTTATGCCAGAACGTACTATATATGAGAACAATGTTGTTCTATGTATTAAGTAATATATTATATTTATGATTTACCATTTTCTACCAAATTTGAAGATACCCCGCTCTCCCATCTATACGTATAAGCGGCACAACTTTTAGGTTTTTTATGTGCAGTAAATATATGGACAACTATAATTCATCATCTTATGTCATTATTAAAAGGTAAAATATAGTGAAACACGTGTTCTTGATCGTGAAATACTGTTAAAAGCTCGGAAAATATGCACGTTACAAGAAATTACAAGAGACCAGAATTTTAAGTAATATCTTAACCTATACATCTGAATTTTTTCAGATGTTTAAATTTCATAGTTTAGACTTTCCATTTTCCCATAATGGTCTTTTTTCGTGTTTTCCGGAAAAACTTGAACAGACTGCACTTCAGGAAAAGTCTTATCCTATACATCTGAATTTTTTTAGATTTTTAAATTTCATAGTTTACGAGATATTCTATAATCCGATAAGGGTTTTTTGTGTTTTTCCAGAAAAACTTGGAGAGAGTGCACCTCAGAAAAAAGTCATAAAGGAAAAATAGTCTCATATATTAATAATACATTTAATACAATTTTTCTGGATTTCTCCTCGTCACTTTTTATTCCCCTACCTCCTTTTTGGAAAAATTCGAACCGCTGTATCTCGGAAAATACGCTTTTTCTCAAGAATTTTAAAAGAATAAAAAGTCGTTATTTTTCTTCAGATTATCTCAAAATAAGTATATTTTATGAAAAAAGTAAAATAAGTTTTAAAAAAATGCGTTCGGCAATTTTAATTTTCATGGAAGTGGGCTCTACACACATCCAAAAATATGAAAAAAAAAATCCAGGTGACAGCTATTTTCAGTTAAACTTGTTTCGGGCCCACCGTGGCCAACAAATAATATCATGTTTATATACACTGTGATATAAAAAAATTATCTTGATCTATGATGGCCATGGAATATAAAAACTGCTGTCTTAGCTTGCGTCATTCTTTGGTAATCATATCAAGAAAAATCAATTTCGCAGTATGTCACCAAATGCCATATCTCATTGTTTTGCAGTCAGCTCGAATTTTCGATTTGGCCATGCAATTCACGTTGTCGAGAAAATGCTAATTTCCATCTTTCCATATCGCCATCGTGCGGTCGTTCCGCTGATGTATTATTTAGTTAAAATTTTGTTTGGCCTTCTTCGACGAGCCTAATTGAATCTTTAAATATTTAGCTACCATATTTAGCTACCATAGCATATCGTTTAAGTGACAGCGGATTTACGTGAATTCCTTGTTTAGAATCTCGTACCATATTTTTTATTTATTCTGAATTTTTTGGCAGATATGTCTTATTATAAAATTGCGTCGCATTTATTTACATACACAAGTTGAATTTTCTTAAAGGTTATTATTGTTATTTTGTTTCCAGAATTAAAAACGCATGTGCACATTATTGCTGATGATGTCTGTGTGGGACTATAAGTTAAAATTTTAAAAAATAATCGCTACGAAATGTGATGATATAAATTAAGTATGCGGGTTAAAGATAATTTTACCAACATTAAATTTGATATCACGGTGGTTTAACCCGATTCCTTGCTTTAATCGGTTTCTTAACTAGTTTTATTTAGTTTCTTAGAGATTTTTATTAAATGTAAGGGATTCATTTGAAATTTCAGTTATTTCCAAAAGATACTCAATATTTATTACTATCGTTTTGAAGAGAGTTTACAAAATACAGGGTGTAATTAGTTTCATGTCATTAAAAAAAACTGGTAATAGGGACCAACTAGACAAACAGAAAACCTATATGATCTTTTTCTCTAGGGGCACTTTGAAAAAACTGACCTGGGTTTACATTTTTAATGTTATGGTAGGAAAGCTTTGAGAACCACTGTTTTTCAGGGTCAATGGATGTTATGTTTCCGAATATTAGAAATAATAAAAAACTGTAATACCCGACTTGTGTTCCCGTCGGTAGAAGTGCGGCACTTTGATGGGATTATTTGTATTGAATTTTTTATACCACTAATTATGAAAATGTAAATAATTCCTTCTCTTTCAGCACAACGCAAGCATAGCATGGCCGCAGAGGTTTAAATAGGATTTGTTTACATGTGTTTTTTAATTTGGAACAAAGCTATTGTAGCTTTTATTGTCGTTTATAAGAATTTATAAAATTTAAAAGTGGTTTATTAACATTTGTAACATTGTGTTAAAAGCTTAAAAAATTATTAATTGTTTTATGAAATTGGAAAAAGAACGTCCGAGATACCATAACAGAAAATAGTTGTGTATTTTAAGTTAGGAAAAAATCTGATTTTTTTAACGAATTGAGCGCAAAATTTTCCCAATCAGGTATAGAAAATTAAAAATCAAATCTTTGGTCTCTACGAAAATCAATGTAAACAATAATAAACAGATAAAACAAGACAACGATTACTAATAATAATAATCATACCTTTAATGCCCAATAGGTAACAGCCAATAACTGAACAACTCTTTTGAATTTTTTACAAAAATTGTTCGAAATGCCCTCCATCTCCACGTATACACATTTCGGTACGTCGAACTAATAACATACTTACTCCGTTCAACACATTTGGTAAATTAGGATCATTTTTTATGGTTTCTATGAACATTAAAATACGTCGTCGCAATTGTTCTAAAGCTCTTCCGCACCAGCTGCATTTCCACCACTTTCTCCATGTACCAAGTCCATATCCGCGAGCTCTGGATAAGTGTAATCTCCCATAATGTCCAAAATCTGCGTTTTAAAACACCACACTAACTGTGAATTAACGTTATCAATAAAGAAAACAAAAAGAAAAACTTGGTACAAAATCCAAAAAGTAACACAAAAAGCACGAACGAGAAGTAGTGTCTTACGTAACCAAGCACTAATGACTTGAACGATAAGACAATGAAATAAATCTTAACATAAGTGGCACAAAATTCAAAAAGAAAACAGACAAAACGAAGGAACGGGTACGTCGCGTCATGCGTGCGTTCTTTACCAAGTAAGGACAAAACTGAAATTATTACTTGGGAATATTACAATGGAGAGATAGCACGCCTAATAGGATAATTGGCCGCGAAGAAGCAAAAAACATGACGATGTCCTCTGTCGGTCGCTTTTAACTGCTTTGTCGGCATACTTATTTGCAGGAATGTCAGAGTATCACGTGCGACAAGACGCGAGGCAATAAAAAACCTGCACCAATATGCCAGCAGTTCTCAAACTAGGTTATTACGTATTTTGGAATTTTTTTTAAATTTTTTTTCTCCAAAACTATGAGCTTTAGACCCCATTTTATATAAGGTTTTTTATTTATCTTGTCGTTTCCTACCACCAGTTTTTTTTAATGACATGAAACTAATTACACCCTGTATATGTACCATACCTAAGATGAATGGAATTTCTGATCATATCAAAACAGACCACAAATCCTCGTGAAAATCGACAAATTCGTTAGGCTCCAACTTTAACGATAACAATATATCTAATCGCCTTTTTTGAGCTTACGGCAAAATGGATGGCAACAAACAAGTGGGAACCGAATACAAAAAGCGAATAAGGAATACGGGTAAGAGTAAGAGTGGTATTAAAGGTTACGGTGGAGTGACAAAGATGGAACATTAAAAAACAATTCACATATGTAGACTGATTTATATTTGAGATTGTTAGTAAATATCAGTTCAACTACAAGGGTGATAAGATAATATATCGATTATATTAAGATGTTTTCTCCGTTGCTTGTACCAATATGCTGATCATTTATATTTTTTAATAACATGCAAGCAGAAGACTAGCCGTATAATTAATGTGGTTTAAGCCAAGTGGTTACAAGTTCAATTTTTGGATTGGGAGCAAGTCTTAACTAGTGTTTTTAATAAGTATAATTTATGTCTACCTTGGAATTGAACATATAATTTACCCACGTGGCAGATATGATTAATTATGAAGTTCTAACTACAAGGTACAAGTATGATAACCTCTGATTTTTTAATCATCGGCTCGTTAAACTTTGTCAAAAAGACTTCCCCATATTATATGCTCACGTCTACCTTTTCATTGAAAGTATTTACTGACGCCTGAACTCAAGAATTAGAAACTCATTTTTGTTTGTGATTTTATGATATATAATGTGGCAGATCATTGTTTTATTTATTAGGCCATAAAAGACAATAAAAACAACCTCCACTGAGATATAAAACACCGATAGTTCAAATTTATTAAAAAGAAAATTGAGTACTAAATTATGTGCTTACGACTGACTATAAAAACCAACAACCAAAATGGCTAAGGTAGACGTCCTCAGCGCATATTTTTAGGGAACAGATCATTTAAAATATCTTTAGAAATATAACTGGATTATAGGGATGGATCATTGGGATGGTTATATAGTCAGGACTACCAAATTGTCGTTAGATCTAATAGATCCGCATCCTTTATAATAATAATAATGATAATAATAATTTGCTTATTATCCAGTAAGCCATTCAAACGAATTGGAATCGTCATATATAATCTGCATTTTGATATAATAGTATACGTACATATATAGATGTAACGACAATGAGCAAAAAGGTAAAAAAAACAACGTATTACATTAATAGATACACATAATAAAATAAACAAAATAGAATTAAGAGCTACTAATTGACTAGATGGAGTAATTTAGGTATTTCTGGATGCTATAAAACAATTCTGTTGTAGGACTTTTTAAACCCTTCGCAAATACAAAACGAAGAGTATATTGCATTCGATCGGCACATTTTTAAAATCAGTAATATTGCTCGTAGAGAAAAAAAATTTATATCACTGTGTTGGTGATCGAATTCTGAAAACTTCCAAAATGTCCGTCCGTCTGTCCGTCTGTCTTGTCCCTCTGTCTGTCTGTCCGTCCGTCACGTTTCTTGTAAGCATGATAACTTAAGAACTAAAAGTCCGATTGTATTGAAATTTGGACAGTAAATTAGTGTTAGCTAGAGGAAGAACCTTATTGAACAAAATCGATTAGTAAATAAATAAGTTATTAATTTTTGAAATAAAAAGGATAATTTTAGGTTTGTAATTAAACAAAAATGTTTGAAACTAATATCATTTAAAAAAAAACGGCGTAGCGTATCCTATAGAATGTGCAACATGTAGTAAATCGGCGAAGAGTATAATGATTAGCTTGTTTCATCTTATCATCTTGGTTGGCGTTTGTCACAGGTTGTTAATTGTATATCACCTGGGATAAACTCAAAAGTTAACTAAAGTAGTCTTGTAACTCCTCAATGGAATGCTTACAGTGGCCATATTAACCGGTGCTTGCCATAGGTAGGTGGTATGATTTATGTTCTTTTACTAGCTTTTGTCGACTATGTTGTTGATTAATTTGTTTAAAGTCGATTGTTATCAGTTGTATGTTATTGCTGAAACTATTAGTAAATGTTTGGTTATTATACGTATACTATATTTATCTCCCCTTCGGACAATTTTTTCAATAGTACTGTAACTATCTTGTAGCTTATTTAGACGGTCTCCTAATTTTTAAAGTGGCATACAGCAATATTAAGAATGCATAATCTTTTTGTTAACTTTATATCTTGTTGAGTTTTTATGCTTCGAGTTTTCTTTTTATTTTTTTTTATAGGAAGGTACACTTTAGTTTTATTTTATGTATTTTGTTGTATTCTTGTATATGCTCTTAATTGAGGAAGTCGAGATGCGATCTCCATTCATTCTACCAGGTCAGTTCTGAGGCAATAACTTAAGAATCAAGTCAATAGCTCCATCTACTTGCATTCATTGCCAGTACTCTTGAAATGCCTGATTATGATGACCATCAGAAGATTATAGAGTAAGATCATAGTGCCGCCAGACCTACGTCATTTTAACAATGCTAATATTTTAACAATGAATAGTGCCATATGTAGTTAAGGACGTATGCATATTTGCTAGCTTGAAAGCGGGGCCCCTTTACAGATAACAGGTACAAAAGGTACAAAAGAACTTTACCTACCTACGTTAAAGTAGGATAGCTGGTTTTCATATATGTTTGGCAGAATACTGTTAGAAACCAACGTTCATTATTGCCAGACACATTCCGTGGGCCCTAACTTCCGCCAGACGCATTAAAGCTCGAAAAAATACCCACCCTAACCTGTGCAATCATATCTACTACCAATTATGTAAAAAAGGAAACAAAACAAGAAATGCATTATGTTAGGTTAAGTTGGGTTCTTTTCGAGCTTTAAAGCGTTTGGTGGAAGTTAAGGTCCACGGAAAGTGTCTGGCAATAATGAATGTTGGTTATTAACAGTATTCTGTCAAACATATACCAAAATCAGCTATCATACTTTAACGTATGTTAATAAAGTTGTTTGTACTTTTGTATCTGTTATCTGTAAAAGATCCCGGTTTTAAAGCTAGCAAATATGCATACATATCACAGTATTTATTATCAAAATATTTGCTTCGATAAACTAACGTAGGTCTGGCGGCTCTGGGGCCTTGTTCTATTATCTCTATGCCGACCTATTGTGAAAACTATTTAGACAGAAAACTAACTGTAACTAATATGTCATTGAATTACACAGTTTCTGACGGTGGTATTGATAAAATTAAGCTTAGATTACACTGCCCCACAAAAAAAAGTTCTGTACCAGAGACATGAGTAAATAGATTTTGTGTAATTTTTTAAGCTGAATCCGAATCCGTGGCCCAAAAACCGATTTACCAGGGGATTCTTTAGTAAAACGCAAAAACATCCCCTAAATTAGAGTGAAACAGTGAGGTTAAGGTATAGGTATATAATGAAATGCAACCATTAGTAAATACTTTGAGAAAACATTTTAAAATAACATTTCGAGTATTAGAAAGAAATATATGCAAATGCAATCCACACCTACCCCTACGAGGGAGTTAAAGAAAGTTGTGTGCCAGACACATGAGTACGCTGAATCCGAATCCGTGGCCCAAAATCCGATTTACCGGGTAATTTTTTACTAAAACGCAAAAGCATCCGCTAAAATATAGTGAAATAGTGAAGGTAAGGTAAAGCTTTATATATTTGTAATTACAAACTACAAGGCTATGGTTTCTCACATTATTTTGCACTATTATTCGTTATTTGATCTTAATGGTGGAATTAACCCCCTCGCAGGGGTGGGTATGGATTTCATTTTCATGTACTTGCTTCTAATGCTCAAAATTTAATTTAAAACTGTTTTCTCTGTCTTTACAAATTGTTGCATTTGATTTTATAAACCTTTATAGCCTTACCTTATCCTCACTATTTCACTCTACTTTAGGGGATTATTTTGCGCTTTGGTAAAAAATTACCTGGTAAATCGAATTTTGGGCTGTGCATTTGGACTCATTATCAAATAATACACAAAATATATGTACTCATGTCTTTTCTTAACCCCCTCTTTGGGGTGGGTGTGAATTCAATTTGCATATATATCTTTCTAATGCTCCTAATTTTATTTTAAAATATTTTTTCAAAATATTTACAAATTGTTGCAGTTCATTATAAAGCTTTGCCTTGCCTCGTTATTTCACTTTATTTTAGGGGATGTTTTTGCGTTTTACTAAAAATTCCCTGGTAAATCGGTTTTTGAACCAAAGATTCGGACTCAGCATAAAGAAATACACAAAATCTATGTACTCATGTCGGTGGTACAGAACTTTTTTTGTGGGGCTGTGTTATTATTACTACACAGCTAAAATAAATAAGTTGGAATTCAGCAGCCCACAAAATTGTTGGCAAATGTTTGTAAAATCGCAATTTTTATCTTACACAATTTGTGCAAACACTTTATCAGTCGCTCCAAACTAACTGTGAACAAGATATGAAGTTTGAAGGCATGGTTAGCAGTAAATTAAGCTTAAATTGCTATTACTTTTATTACTTTTTGTTGGGTACTTTGCGACTGAAAATTATTTAAAAATTTTAATGAAAAAACCTTTGCGCCTTTGAATACTTGATTGTTTCAAAAAGTTCCGCACCTAAAAATATATAAACTAGAACAAAGTTATAAACTAAAAAATGAAAAGCAGTTAATGTTTCGGAAGAAAATCTACTTCCGTTCTCAAAAATTTTTGGCAGTCAACCATGACAGTTCGTTGTTTATGTATTTCCATAGTTACGTGAGACATTAAATTATATTTATCTTATTTTTACTTATCAAGTATTAAGAATATTATAAGTAAATATAATATAATAAAAATACAAATATTTAAAATATAAACATGTAAAAATATATAGCATAATAAACATTCATACACTATATACACTAAAATAAAACAAAAATTATGTTCTGATTACGAACATTAATCAAGAGTTTGAGGAACAGAATTCATCTGTGCTATAGAAAGAGCGTTCTATCAAAATAATCTAAGTTCACTTAATTTTAAAAATGTTATGGCAATTTCTGTTACTTGAAAAAGTTGTACTGAAGTTCAATATCTCGAAAATCGGTAGTTTTTCGAAAATTGTTCGTATTACATAAGTAGCTTAGAATGTCATGTTTTACCTCGTTTTAAAATTCCCGCTATTGCAATGCCTTCTGAACTTGAATTAGTAAAAATATCGTTTTTTCTAAAAACTAAAGTCATTTATATATTCTAGCGAACAATTTTTGCAAAATTCACATTAGGAAAATGAATCCAGGCGTTTCAAGCGAGACATTGTATTTTGAGTTACTTATTATTTTTATTAAACACTTGTCTTGTTTTTTTTGTGCTGTAGGCAATGCATTCTACATTGAATTAGATGGACATTGTCTCTTTGAAATATTGTTTATACACGATCTGATCCTCTTGTTGTAATGCTAAATTCCTTTCGACGTCAGGCCCCTGTGAATGTACCCCTGTGTATTCATGTTGATCTCTATTCAGCCACTACCTAAACCTCTTAGGTGAGGGTTTACTCCCATTCCCTTCAAACTTTATTATGTAATTCTCACCCACTTCTGCAACGAGCTTCTATTCCCATTCCATGAATGAAAAAATAGAATTGAGATTCATCACTAGACACTATTCAAGTATTTAGTAATAAATAACTGATGAAGTCTAGCGCCACGTTGTCAAAAAGCGTCATACAAGTGATCTATATTAACTACAGAATGTTGCTCTGCGAGTACACCTACGTATATGATTTTAGGTTATATGGTTCCACGTATACTGATTTCTATTCATTCCATAACACAAACTCTTGGGTAAGCCAAACTTCTGCTACTTCCATTACGAGTATGAGTATGTAGAATCAGGATTAATTACTAAACGGTATTTGAACTTTTTGTAATAATAATCGCATCCACACAAAATAAAATCTGATCTGGGATCGACCATATTTACTATATGTTCTTGGGGTTGTTGAATTTGAATCCGAGGTTTATTTAACCCCATCATATCAGAATTTTGCTATAACTTCAAAAAACTTATTATTTAAGCGATTTCGACATCTCTTCTCAAAAGTCGCTGCAACTATTTTGAGGCAAAAATGACCCCCTAGACCCCCTGCGCTAGCTAGATCGATTACAAATTGAATTTACAATCCGATGATGTAGGGCACGATATTTTTTTGGGTGCGTTTTAAGTGAGATATCGACTGCCAAAGTGAAAGGTCCGAAGATATCGCTTCTCGAGCAACATGGCCCAGCTTCGAGGGCCATTTCTGTCAAACAAAAGCTAACAAAAATCTGAATGGAGTATGTAGAAATACATAAGAAATCGAATGGCGCAAACCGGAGGTCGGTGCGTGACTTGATTTTCTAGATATCGTCGCTCGAAGTCACTGGAAGGTGAAAATCGAATTTTTTTACCGCTTTCCGAGGCCATATCTCGAAAACGTAGCGAGATACATAGCTGCGGTTTACTTCAATGGATTTACCTCGCGTTCCTACATACTTCTGATTTTTTTTTTAGATTCTTGTCGGCACTTTCATTTTACTTCCCTCGCATACCGAAGGGAAGTATTATATTCGAGAAAAAATCACCCTCCGATATTTTTTCGGATTTTGACATTTCAGATCAAGTAGATTACGAAAATATAGATTTTTCAATTCCGTCAGTCTGTCTGTCTGTCTGTCTGCCTGTGTTTGTCTGTCTGTCTGTCTCTCTCTGTTGGTGCATTAACTAAAAAAACTACTTGACGGAGAGTATTCAAATTTGGTAGGTAGTTGACGCTACTGTCGGCGAAGAAATGGTTAAAATTTCACTGGAAAATATACAGGGTGGACCGTCTAAATAGAATAAATAATGAGAAACATTTTTTTTGCTCAAATTTAAAATTTCCACGTTTGATGACACTCTTAACCTATTTCAGAAGAAAAAATATTGAAATTTTTTTTCACCAACATTTTTACCACTAGAATAGATGAAAAAATGTTTTCTTTATTCAAATTTAAAATTTCCACGTTTCATAGCGTTCTAAACCTATTAAAAAAAAACATTTTTTTACCATTTTTGAAAAAAATGTACTACTAAAATAGAGGAATTTTTTTCTTTGTTCAGATTTAAAACTTCCACGTTTCCATGGAATTCTAAATCTATTTGAACAAAAACAAATTTTAAAAATTTAAAAAAAAAATCTGTTTCACTGCTTACTGTAGAATAGATGAAAAAAATGTTTTTGCTCAAATTTAAAATTTTTCATGACATTCCAAACCCAATTCGGAAAAAAAAATTGCAACATTTTTTTACTATTTTGGAAAAATATTTTACCACTAGAATAAATAAAAAAAAAGTTTTTTTGCTCTGATTTTAAAATTTTCACGTCTCATGAAATTCTAAAAAATTTTGAACATTATTTTGACCAACATTCTTGGAAAATTTTCTACCACTAAAATAGACGGAATTTTTTTTTTGCTGAAACTTAAAATTTCCACATTTCATGGCATTCTAAACCTATTTAATTTAAAAATTTCAAATTTTTTTGAAAAAATTTGTAATGTTCGTTGTTCTGTATCACCTTTCGTTCTCGATGTTTGACCTGGGGAAGCGGTAAAAAATTCGATTTTCACCTTCGGGTGACTTCGAGCGGCCATATTTCGAAAACCAACGCCCCGACCTCCGATTTGCGCCAATGGATTTCTCATGTCTTTCAAATTTCTCAGATTTTAGCTAGCTCTCGTTTGATAGAAATAGCTCTCGAAGCAGGGCCGTGTTGGTCGAGAAGCGAAATCAGCGGAGCTCTCACTTTGGCGGCCGATATCTCACTTAAAGAGCACCGAAAGAATATCGTGTCCTGCATCATCGGATTGGAAATTTAATTTGCAATCGATCTAATGTGAGGGGATCACTCTTGTCTAGAAAAAGTTACAGCGATTTATGTGAAGAGAGATCGAAATTGCTTAATTTATGGGTTTTTTTTATGTTATAGCCAAATGCTTATGTGACGGGGTTAAGGAGACCTAGGACTCGAATTCAGCGACCCCAAAAACACATGCTAAACATGTTCACACACCCAGATAAAGAAAAACATTTTTATGTGCATGGCTGTGTAATTAATGGAATTTAACACGCCAAGGTGTAGAAAAATAACATGTGTTTTCTTCAACTACTGAATGTTTAAGTAACTTCCCGTTAAAAGGAAACGGCAATAAGTTCCTTTAAACGTGCCTTTGTTAACTTAAAAGTATTATTTTTTAAATGAATAAATAGCAACAAATGTTTAGAATAGAATTTGTTAAACTCTCTTTGCAAAACTAAAAATCATGCAAGTTACCAAAACACTTAACATTAATCGAAAGACACAAGGGAAAATACACAACTTTTAAAATATAAACTCAGTTAACTGCAGCATGTAGTTTTTGTTTTATTCCCTTGGCATCTTTGGAAAATTGTACGTGTTTTAAATGTCTCTAAAATTGTTATTTATATCACAAAACTTTGTTTTCTTTTTAATCCATGTTGACTTTCCTAAGAATGTGAGTTTGTAGAGACTGGCACGCTTGATAAAATTCCTAATATTCTTGTAATATTCGTTTTGACGTAGGTGGTTTTTAAGCTTACACATTCCTATAGTGCTCTCAGCTATTTCATAATATACTTGCAATATCGGTTTAGCTGCAAGTTCTAATCCGTTTGTACTTTATTTTGTTATGAAATAATATGAGATCATGCAATGTTATATTTATTTTCTCGGAGGTTTAGTGCATGGCCACGTCGGCACACCGCACAACGCACATCGCACCGCACGTCGTACAGTAAAATTACACAGAATCATTATTTTAAATGAGAGTGGCCGTATAGGCGCCACGTGCACATCGCACAGTAAAATAAATACAGCTATTAATTTAAATGAGAGGGATCAAATGAACAACTTGAGCCTCGCACATCGCACAGGAAAATTAAATAAAACCATGATTGTATACGAGGGGACCTAACGAGCAACTTGATCCTCGCAATCACACATCACATAGCCTTCAGCACGAGCGATACCGTGCTTTTAATAAAATTATGGAAGAAAATATCCGAACATTATATGAACAATGATTACAATTTCTTTTGTATGCAGACAGGCTAGACGCTGTGCGATGTGCGATTGGCGATGTGCGATGTGCGATAGGCGATGTGCGATGCGCGCTGTGCTGTGCGCCGACGTTGCCATGCACTCACGCGAAAAATTGTAAACTATTTTATGTATGTAAAATTTGATGGTCCCACCCCCCCTCAAATTATTATGCTATGAAAGAAGAAAATATTTATTTATTTACAACTATCCAACAGTCAAGGACCAATTACAGGATAGGCAAAGTGTAACATACAATACTTATAATTGCATTCTAATATAATTTTCATTAAAATAGGGTTCGTACATTTCAGGTAAATGACAAGAACATTATGACATTATGGCAAACAAAAATCAAATGATAAATACATACTTATGTAATTATTTATGCCGGTATACATATATAGACATACATACCTATATACGCGCATACACACAACTATTTCGTAAGTCCAGATATATACTGTTTATCCTATTTATAACCTAATCGTAAATATCACTTGCTAGTTAAATACAGTCTTTATTTTAGACAGAGAGGTGTTAAATATTTTGTTGCACTAACGAATAGTTCTTACACATTGTAAAAACTGGCGATGATTCAAGTAACCGTGTACGAGGCGTAGGTTGACTGAAGGTTTGAAGATGTCTAGAACTGGGATGAGGAACATTTAAATTTAGCTGGCTTAGCACTTCTGGGCAGTAGATTATGGAATTCAATAATTTATATAGAACAATTATGGAATGAGCTTGTCTACGTGTATCTAGAGAAATCATGTAACATTCTAGCAATAAGACGTCATGGGGGTAACCAATTGGAGGGTAGGCACAGGTTCGTTTAAAAGGTGCAAATTTTAAAAGCTTCCTCTGTACGTTCTCGAGCAAATGCACTTGATGTACCTATCTAGGATACCATATTAGGGAGGCATACTCCAAATGAGAACGAACAAAAGCGTAAGAGACATTATTACTTCGCGTGAGCGAAACTCTTTTGCATTACGTATAATGAATCCCATGTTCTTATTGGCTTTGCTGAGAATATCATGAATATGTTTACTGAAATTTAATTGGGGGTCAAAGGTGACTCCTAAATCTTTATAGGAATTTGGACGTTGCAGACAGGTGTGGTCGAAACTAAAAGGAAATATAATCGCGTTCTTCTTGCGATAGAATGACAAAATATTACACTTCTTACTGTTAAGTGACAGATTATTTTTTATACACCATCTACTTATGCTGTCAAGATCATGTTGTAGGTTAATATAATCGCCTTATCCGAGATTGAGCAGTAGATCTTCATGTCGTCTGCGTATAGTAGATGTTTCGTATTAAGATTGCGTATGATGGCATTTATGTATATATTAAATATCACTCCGGAAGTTGCGTTTAGATTTTTGGATTTGTAGCCTTTTTGTTCAATAAATTGCAGTCTATTGCTGAGGTATGACTTAAAAAGAGTGATCAGATTGAGTGACAAACCAACACCATTAAACTTGTTCAGCAATATAACATGATCTAACCGATCAAAGGCCTTTGGAAAATCGGTGTATATTACGTCTACCTGGCCTTTGAGATATACTACGTAATACACATCAGATTCGTGGTTGTTGATCTAGTTTTCATAAAACCGTGTTGTTGGGGTGTAATCACTGTCTTTATCGGATTGAACAATAGGGAATGCGTCATTATTACTAAGACCTTTGCAAAGTTTGAGATGATGGCAATAGCTTTGTAATCGCTAATTTCATGCCTGCATCCCTTTTTAAAGAGTCGGTATAAGCGAACTGTTTTCCATATTTGGGGAAAATTGGAGGTTTTAAGAATCAGGTTGAAAATAAAATTGATTGGCTCAAGAAATAGTGAGGCACAGTCTTTAACTAGGAAGGCGGGGATGCTATCAGGACCTGTAGTCATTTTAGGTTTTATGCTCTTTAGTGCTGCCAAAACTTATTTGTCAGACACACTGCTAATGTATATTGGGTTGGTATTTACGCTGGTAGGCTTAGAATCTGTTATACTGCTCGGTGCATATGTAGTAGCAAAGAATTCACCAAAACCATCTACAATATCTTGTGTACTATTAAATTCAGTGTTATTTAATTTCAAGGGTGTAGTTGGTACATGGCGGTCAAAGAGTGAATACAATGTATCATAGAGATATTGACAAGCCGAGTCTGCATCGGGTGTTGAGTAGAGATCTGACCAACTTATGTTCCCGATTTTGTCATATAATACTCGCAAATCTGCTTTGCGAAAGTTGTAGCTGATATTTTATGAAAACGGCGTATTATTAGTGTGCACTTCTATATTATTTAGATTGATGATTAAATATACACCTTTAGGGTAGTTAGCTCAACCTCAAAAGGGATAAATTTCTGCATAATTTTTAATATTTGGGGTTCTGCTATTTATTTCTCAAAATATCACATATAGCAAAACATGCATAGCAGATAAGTTATTCCATGACTAGTTGCTCATAAAAATGGTCTAAAGCAATTTTATTGTACAATGTATCGATTCGCGAGGAGTTGCATAGACGTACATTTAGATACAAATGTTATATTTAAGTAATTATGCTTATATTTTATAACATATTATCAATTGTTTTGTTTAGCACATAAATGCACCTAGGCCAAAGTTTAGGGTTGGAAATGTTCTACAGAAAATGAATATATCGAAAAAAAAAATTAAGTAACGATGATATATGTGCTATATACTGATATTTACATTATCTGCTCTGAACCTAAAGGGTATATTGTCAATTAACCCGTATTTAGTTGTTTCTCAGGACACCCAAGATATTTACAAAGCTTGTGATTTTCTTGAGAGCTAATTTTTCTCTACATCAGATGTCTTCAGACGTCAGTTCCATCTTTTCTAGGTATTTAGCATAATGCAGATTAACATCTTGCATTCGCAAAGTATGTGTTCTGCAGTCTTTGTTGCAGTCAAATTATCTGCATTTATTATTTTCTCTCTTGTCCATATTCTTAAGAGGACATTTCAAGGAGCAATGGCCTATTAGAAGGCCTGTTATCAGCCTTACGTCAAACGTTTTGAGTTCTAGAAGTCTTGTGGTAATATTTGTCGAATAAGTTATGAACTTTTTCTCTTGTATAATACATTGTTTAAATAATTTGCATGTTCTATTAGCAAACTCTTAATAAATAATAATAAATAAATATCTTGTGAAATTAAAAATAAGTCGCTCTGTTACAAGTTTATAGCAAAATGTAGTTTTTTAAATAAATTGCAAATCATTTAAATAATTTGAAAAGCATTGAAATATCAACCTAATTAAAAGTAATTTCTGTAAAAAGAATGGCCAGTAAGTAATAATAGACGCTAAAATAGTAGTTCTAATGAGGGTTAATTTGAAAAACAATTATTAATTCGTATTTCTTGGACATTTGTGAATTTAAAAAAGATGGAAATGTTATAAATTTATAGCAAAATATAATTTTCAAATAAATTATTATTGCTGAAACAATTTGAATCAGAATATTAATGCAATACATGCCTAATAAAAGATAATTCGTGCAACAAAATCTCAAATAAACGATCAAAGTTACGCAATACTCTGCCTTTGCTTCCTTGGGGTTACAGTCGGGCCCTATAAAGGAGTCTTATGAGAGATTAATTTGAAAAAGAATGATTGACTCGTTTCCCTTGGACAATTCTGAAGAGAAGACTTGTGTGTGGTAATTATTATACAACATTTTTAAAATTCTAGTGCAAATTTACGAAAGAATTTCTTTTTTATACATATTAAAATTTACTCTTTTTTGAGGTACGGGAAGAGGTTAAGTTCACCACTGAAAATGTTGTATGATTTTCTTTCTTATATTGTACTGTAGTGTTATAGATATAGATTTGCTAATCGATGTACGTGAACATCGAGTTACCTCGGTGACTTGAGAAGTGGTTAAGAAAACATTTTTAATAGTCTAGTATTAAATAAAACGGCTATTTGAGATAGACTCTTTGCCACCATTTATTCTAATTTTACACTTTCCGCTTTTTAAACTCATCCAAGTATTATTCGTTACATTTCTAATTAACCGTAAGTTATATGGTGTTTAAATCTAGTTATATTTCGGCGATTCGTCTGTCCAACAATATTCAAATTAGAGTCTCTATGGATTAATTTCTCTGCAAATCCAAGAACTTTCGATTAACACAACTGTTACATCCTCAGTTTAGAAAACCGATTTAGAGCACAGGTAGGCCGCATGACACTGATGAAGAGGATTCAATTCTATTTAGTACAAAGAATAGTATTTTTTACTTTAATTCTGTTGCACTGCCGAAAGGTGTGCCTCAGGTTTAAGTTTAATGATAATAAATATTATCTTCGTTATTTCAATTATTCATTGACGTAGATATCAGTAATAAAATAATATTAAGTGAAATGAATATAATTAAATATGAACTCAATACAATTGTACCTTATGCTAAATTTGTTGTTTTGTACAATGTTTTAACATAATTAAACTTTGCACTACTAAATTACCGGTGTGTAATGAACAATTATAATATTGGATCGAGCTGGTGAAAATTAATTGCAATCGTGTTTATCGTTCATAATTTATAAAACGTAGCCAACAAATCGGAAGCTTTTCCATTAATAATTTCTCTAAAAGTTCTATTCTTGGAAGGACTTAATGCATAGCTTCAAATTAAATATAACTACATAAAGTATTAGTTTGGGTAGGTATTTAATTTAAAATAATTATGTTAACAGTAACCAATTTTACCATTTAATTATTTTATTTTAAAAAGAGATTGTCATGCCTAAATATAAAATCTGACCAATATAAAGAGACTAAGAAGGATGTTTTTATTGTTGCCCTCAAACTCAAGTCGATCCATAATTCTCGTAACACTACTAATCAAAGTAACGACATATGAATGAGATAACTAAGTCTTGCTGTATTAACACCACGTGGCAGTAAAATAATTCTGTATATGCCCATGTTTCGTGAAGTTCCTTAAGGCTTTTAAAAATGTGGAGTGGGACAAAGCCTGTATTATTAGAGGTGAGAAATCTAGTTATCTGATCTTTATTGCTCGCTAACCGGATGAAGAAAACTCTACTTTGGTGAAAGTTTCCAACATTTACTCAAATGTAAGATTGATAAAAGCCTTCAATTAAGAATCTTTTTTAACATCTAAAGTTGACACATGATGTGACATGTGCTGCAGAACTTGCAGTGTTAAGTAGTTATGGACGGAACTTACGTAGTGGTATAAATAATAGTAATGATTTTTTTTTTATGTATCACTATGGAACTAGTCCAATCAGCCAGAAACACAATATAAATGGTAAGGTCAATACTTGACTAAAGATTAAACATTTGAACCTAACTTTTATTTGCTGAATCCATGAACCCATAGACCACAGACATCTATATAGTGTAATTAAAAATATCGCAAAGGGAAGAACACATTTAAGTTCTTTGTCATATTTGAAAATTACATAATAATTAAGGGAAAGTTGACAGGGACACACGCTTCTCGCCTAGAGGCCTATCAAGGCGTTTTGAAAATTTCTTGTACAAACTGGGTAAGGCCATGGTAAATAGGGAGAAAAACATGAGGTTAGACAATATGATTTGTACATTAAAATGTAACATATATTAAAATATTAAATTTTTAAATTTTTGCACCAGTTTTACTCAAAAAAGCAACTATATATTTTAATCGATCGGTTTTATTCAGACATAACACATGTAGTAGATTCAATGGAGCCGAAACCCCGCCTCTAATTAACTTAGAGTAGAGGCTGTTACATTGGTCCGTGTGCTTTTGACAGCTAAACATTATATGATCTAAGTCACCTTCTACAGTGCAATGTTCGCATAAACTTGATGTAATAAGTTTGAGTCTAGCAAGGTGAGCTGGGTAACTTCCATGTCCGAATTTCAGGCTGTTAATAATGCTAATATATTTACGGGGAATATGAAGGTTATCATGCCAAAACTTTGTTGGTATTTCAGGGTGAATATATGAATATCTTGTGGAAGATGTACAGCAAAACTGTTGCCAGAGTTGTGACCATTTTTCCTTCATCTTGTTTCTGAAAACATTGAAACAGTCGTTCAAACATATGTCATCTGTTACCTTGATTCCACAGTTAATGCTTTGTTTTGCTAATGTGTCAACCAGTTCATTATATTGTAAACCATTATGCCCCTTAATCCAAACAAATGTGATACTGCCACCATTTGCTTTCCATTTGGATGATAGAGATTTAATTTTTTTTATTAGCGGGTCAATGATAGTATTTGGACTATAGCTATTTTTTATCACTGTCAGCACGGAGAGTGAGTCGGAAAGTACGACGGAAAATGTTTTATTGTTAGATTTAATGTATTTTATACCCTGAAGTATAGCAAATGCTTCCGCAGAAAAAATGGCATATCCGAAGGGAGTTTATACAAAGCTTGGATCTTTTCTTGTGGGCTGTAATACGCACAGCCTGTACCTGCGTGTTGCTTAGAAGCATCGGTGTATACGGCAATCTGGTAGGTTACTTTTTCTAGCATTTGTAATAAAGTGCAATGGCTAAGAATGTGATTTTCACTATTTGGGATTATCACCAAGTTGGTATCGGATAAATCAAAATAATTATCTTCATGGTTTGGAAGGTGCAAGCTGGACAAGCGGTCAAAATATTTATTTGTTTCACAGAAGGCAGAGCATAATGGAGGAGAATTTTTTTAATCCAATATTTGTTGCACAGGTCAAAATTATAGTAATGATGTAAATTTACGTATTTTGACATTGCAAACTCTGTGCATGCTCCTCGAATTTCATTCATAGCTTAGATAGTGCAGGAAGTGATAATGTGGAGAAAACCTTGTATGCTACCTTGAATTTTGGACCTATACGGTGATTTAAAACTACTAAGAAGGAAGTTCATATTCTGAATAGTTCAGATGCTTCAGAAAGGCTTATTAGCCAATTCTTATATGAAACGCTTCTTGCGCCATTAGAAACTTCTTATTTCTTGAGGTAGGTAGCGTTCAGTTATTTAGATACTAAAAAGCGTAAAAAAGACAATTTTAGTTCTTTTAAACTGACCAACTTAAGATATTTAGACACAATTAATAATAATAATGTTTATTTTTCCACTAAGATATACATAATAATAATTTTACAATGATAAGAATAAGCTAAGATAACGATAATAATAATAAATATATTACGAAAACAATTTCAATTTTTTTAACGCGCATTTCTTGATTACTCATAAAATTATTTAACAAATACTTGTTTGTGAATCAGAAACTTGCAGAATTCATCAATGTAATAAACCTCTATTTACCATGTTTACACTATCCTGGGGGTTATTATGCATATTGATTATATCCATGAAAATTAATGTGCTCCTTTCAGATGAGACCAATTTACACTATGTGCAATTACCAAAGAATACTCACTCATCAACCTCGGGTCTATCCCTAAAGTTATACTCACAGCCTCTCTGCATATGGGGCCACGTAAGTCTCTCAATGCATGAATATTATCTATACGTGGACCTTTCTCAGAGATATGTGTGTACACTTAAAATGCTACAGTTGAAAACTTACCTCAATTTTCTTTGTCATGCCTGCTGGTTCACCACGGCGATCTAACTCCGATGACTCTAGTTTTCACTAAATTAGTAAATACATAAAACACCAAACGCTAACCACACATAATCTATCTGTACAAAAAAAAGGAACACGAAAATAATCGGTTTGAAAAACATAACAATAACACTACCCTGCAAAATATTGAAAATTTCGTGCCACTGGATAATGAATAGTTGTATCCGAGGTAATTTTTCTCGCTGAAACCGAATCCGGGCTCAGAATTGCTCTATCGCGCAGGTTTTTGAGATATTCTAACCTAAAAGTGCAAAAACACCGTTTCTTACATTTTTGAGTTTATGTAGCATCGTCACTTTTTTTAAATCAAAAAACAAGACAATGTATCTTGAAATACTGGTCTTACTCTTCCAAATGCTGTTGAGTTTGTGCAAATATCCTTGTGTTCGCCGAGACATCGCATTTTTGAATTTGCATGTTCGTGAACTTCTCGGTATACGAAAATTTTATTGTCAGTTTTTAACACAGTAACAGAATCTAAATAAAGACGCCATTGTTTCATTAAAGAAAAAAATCATGAAAGTTCCATATACGCTATTGTAACTTTAATAAACTCAGGTCGGCCATATTGTATTTTCTTCGAAAATTTTTGAAAATCTGACTTTAGATTCCGAACGAGCAGATTTTTTGACATAAGAATCTATTGACTTGTTATTTACCTTTTAAATATTTTTTTCCTTTCTTAATAAAAAAAGAAAACAATCTTGATATACACGTGTCGCAAATGAGTTTTCAGGTACAGGGAAAATCACAAACAAGAAAATTTCAAAATGCGATATCTCGGCGAAAGAAAAAGTTATATGAGCAAACTCAACGGTACTTGAAAGAATAAGACTTATTCTTTAGGATCCCATACATAGTTTTTAAGAAATATAAATTGGCAGTGTTACATAACCTCAAATTTTCTGCACATTTAGGTTAGAATATCGCAGTAACCTGACATGATAGAGCAACTATGAGCCCGGATTTGGTTTCAGCGGGAAAAATTACTTCGGAAACAACTATTCATTGTCCATGGGGCAAAATCTTGCAAGGTAGTATAATTAACACTAAAACTAAAACAAAAGAAAATCCAACTTAAAGTTAAACTAATAAGAAAATATGCAAATTGGACCATAGTCTCGTATTTAAGACAAGAGTTAGGTACTTCGTTAATGGAAAAACACAAACTGACTGCCAGTAGGGCCAAAAATGCAATACCATTAACGGGCATGAAGTTAATTATTTCTATATTCAATACTTTATAAACTCATCCAGAAAACGCCAGTTGCCAGCGACAATTCGAAGGAGGCGAAGTTCAATTTGAACGCTAATGACAATAAGTTAATTTTTAGCACAAAATCTCAAAATACATAAATAAACGCGGTGACACAAAAAAATTACCACAGCGTAAAAAGTAAAACACGCTTGATACATTCGAGAGCCAAACGGAGAGTGTTCCTTTAAATTGAAGGATTATCCTTGTCAGTTTTTTGAGTGAAATAGGGCGGGGTTCTTTGGAGTTACTCGAACCAATTGAATATAAACCCGCCCATACTGGTATTGAGGCTTGATCCGGCCCCTGGCGCCGTCTACAGTACCAATGACCACAATACTTCACCGAAGTATCAAACACGAACTACAAGTTGGCGTGCTCTATGATAACTATGACCAAAAATTATTTTACCCTAAATATAGAACATTCTTTTAATCGCAACTTAAATTATCCTATCTCTAAGCTAGCTAATTCTCCAATGAAATAAAAAAATACTTTTTGAATTTTTAGATTCTTTCTTATCGTGTTCATAAAATAAAGGGAAAAATAGTTGTTCCTATTTAGTGTACAGTTTGGGGAATTTTTGGAATCGATTACCCTATTTATGGTTTGGTTCGCGCTCTGATTAATTTATATATTCTCCTCGTTTAATTACCCGCGCCTCTAATAAAAAGCAATTTGGCGATGACGTCGATCGTAACTGATTTTTTCAGGCTACGGGGGGTATGTGCTTATGGAACGCCTTCGAGACGGTAATAAAATATTTCAAATTTAGGAAATATACTACAATATATTTTTTATAGTATGGCCGAAATATTCTTTGTATTTGACAAACAATGGTTGTTGAAAATTACGTATTTTTTTACAATCTTGTTTTTGCAATCCTCTAATAACACATTAAGCCGCGCGTTCAGAACATTTTATAGTCTGTGAAATACCGTCTCAAATTTCTACCAACATCGCGCAATTTTATGGCAAGTAATTTTAATTCCTTTAGCCATTATCTTACATTTGTTACATCAAATTCATTAATTTTTTGTTGTAAGCACTTGATGTAACACAAATGTACCATTAATATTTGATTTCAAGTCATTCACGTGCTTTTCATAAAAATAAAATATGTCAAGATATCAAATCTGAAAAAGTTCCCCATTAGGTTCAAAATTTTTGTACTCCGTTGTACAGACAAATACATAAAAGCCTATAATAAACAAAAACTAACTATTCTGCGCAAGTTATGTAAAAAATTAGCAAATGCGCGATCGTGGCTTCTTGCTACTATAATTAAAAAAGTTCTATCCCTTATATGAAGTTTCACGTTTTATAGCTTTTCTTATTTTAGCGCCTGATTTATGGATGCATTTGATGAAACATTTACCCTGGAGTGAACGGCTTTTGTTTACTAAAGTATTTTAAATCAATGGGTGCTTAAAAACTCGTGATGAATTATTGTTATCACAAAATTTTAATCGGGCGTATTAAAAATATATACAAAAGGGATTTACGGCTCTGCACCGGTATCACGAAATACGTTGGGATAAATTATGCTGAAACACGGTAGGGTAAAATATATTTGGATTGACATTATTAATAAATTGAATTATTAAAATACTTGCATCGAGATGACTCTAACACATAATAATTTTGTATCTCACTGAAGACGATGATTTCCAATATTGTGTGATAAACACTTGTAACGTTCTTTGCTTGAGTAGCTGATTGGGAGGGGTTATTCCAGGGTTTGCTTTAGTAAATAACATAGTCCAAATATAAATAAACAATTTATTTCTCGTAAAGAGCAATATGAGGCAGTGTGACATAATACACATTTATTTACTGGTTTCCGTATCTGTTGCGGTTTCTTGATATTATTTAATCATACGTATGCGAAGCGGGCGAGATTGTAATTAGTCTATGTTTTCGAGGGTGCTGAATACGATACAAGTTGTGGGAGGAGTTTTTGATCGCTGCAACCCCATGAAACGGCCAAAAACTACCCCTTTTATGGATGATCCCTGTATATTGTCATATATAAATGGGTTTGGTGAGTGATTTGTCAATGGGTTATATTTTAAATAACACGGAACGGGTTATAGAGTAAGTGGAATCCAGACAGCAGGCCTAGGGGGTTGATTAAACCCACAAAATCAATCTTTTTCATATGATTCAGTTCAAACGCGTATCCCCCCGTTTTCGAGGTAGTTGATCACGGGAAAAATATTTATTCGTAGCACAAATTCCGCCCCCCCCACACATCCCTCAAATGTGCAAAACCACCCCTTACTCACCAGAAAGCATTCTAGCCAGGATTTACAGGTTTTTCGGCACATGATTGTTATTCCTGTGCGTATATATTGTTCTTCAGTTTTCATGGAAAAGAAGTTGAGAAAATAACATGGAAGGGGTTATGGAGTAAGTGAAATTCAGGCAGCAGGCCTAGAGCGTTGATTAAGTGCCCCCGAGGGATGGAAAATCTTTTTTTTTTATTATGATTAAGTTCAAACGCGTATTCCCCCGTTTTCGGGGTCGCCGATCACCCGAGAAATATTCATTTGTAGCTTCAACTCCGCCCCACCCACATCCCTCAAATGGGAAGAAACCAGCCCTTACTCACCAGAAAGCATGCTATCCAGGATTTACAGGTTTTTCAGCACATGCTTGCTATTCCTGTGCATATCCCTTCAGTTTTCATGGAAAAGAAGGTGGTGGGTAATTACACTGTGGACCGTCAACACATCCGTTCCGTACGTTAATGCGTCATTACATAGACTAAATGTGACAACGTAGCGGCTATTTCTATTCTCGTCGTGCGTGGCGTCAATGTTCTCGATGTCACCGGGTCTGGCTTGACACAAACAACCATGAGAACTCCATCACAACATGCTGAAGAGTTCCATCGATCACATATCCCCTCCGGCTCGGTGAGCATGTGGTATACCTGCGGTGGCGTAACGGCGTCGGTTAAATAACTTCTCAACACAACAAAGCATAGAGATCGACCTATATTCGGTTCGGCTCGGTAACGCCGCTACTCATCTGGGGAGTACCTTCGGATGTAAAAATAATATAAAAAAAACCTTTCCCTAAACATCCACTACGTGCAAATCGAGATTACCCGTCCAAGTCTCTTTAAACGAAAACATTTTGGATACCATATTTACCCTCCAGTGTGCGAAAATAATAATTGCTCATAAAATTTTAATACAATATTTGAAATCATCTACTCCAAAATGATAATAGGGGTGGCTGATGACAACAATTTTTTTAAGAAGTTTTCTCTTTGGTCTCTTACTAGCTTGCTTCACTTATTTACCTCCACTTATCTCCAATTCCATCAACGGACTAAGCTTAAAATATAATTTAGTTTCAAATGTTCTTATAATATAAGTGTTTGAAATTCAAGTAATTAACTTAATTACATCCACATCCACGTAGTGGAGTGGAAACACAGTAATCGTAATTTTTTCTCTGGACGAGTACTTTTCTAGATATTTGGCATGACCAACACCAAATGTTTTCACTGTTTGGAGAGAATTTTCAATTTTTGAAGAGCCGTATCTTGGAAAGTTCTAGACATACGGAACACTGTTTAAGCTTAAATTGTAGCAAATTTGATTTACTTTAGGAAAAGGATAAGAGGTTTTTCTGCGGGATGCATACTTTAGGAGATATTGAGCAAATACCGAAAGAAGTGCAAAAATTTCGCCGTTTTTTGGGAATTGCGCAACTCGCACAGGTCTTTCGAAGTTGCCAACTTGGTATCTTACTATTAGTATAGGTCCTAACGACATATTAAAAAATTATTATTACGTAACCTTTTGCAAGCGCGAACTCTTTTTTGTGTATAAATTGACTAACGTATAGACTTTTAGTATGTTATTTATTATTATTTTTTTAAACAGTATCATAACCACTTTTAGGATGAAATTTTCTGTAATTTGACACCACACATAATTTTTTATGATTTAAAAAAAAAATTCAAGATGGTTGCAAAAAACGTATTTTGCACATTCAGATTTTAGTGTGTCAAGAAGATAACAAAAACGAACTAGAAAATACCAACCCCGTCTTTGTGGGAATTAGTTCCACCTATTGCTTATTTTTTGCATATATGTACTGTACTAATATATTTAAGTGTTGTTTATAACTTTTGTAAAAAAAAAGTATTAAATTGGCACTTGGGATAAATTAGCCGGCAGAAACTTGCCTTTCAAGCGTGAACTAAGGCCAACAACAGACAGTCGATTTATAGTTGGACGATAGTTTAGTCGGTCTCTATAAAGCCGTGAACTTAAATGTAGATGCGCACACAATCCAACTGAACAGCCACCCGATTATTTAGTCAAAATCAGTTGGAGACGCTATATGATATTTTAATCGTCAACTATCTTACAACTTACAAATATCTACTGCTGTAAATTGAAGTGCGTAGACGGCTAGCTATGTTGTCGTTGTCTATCTCGAGCGGACTATTGTGCAAAAATGGATGAGAATAATTCAGAAAATGCAGTACTTGCAGTCCCATCTACGTCAATAGGAGTACTTTTGGATGACGTAGAGATTTATCAAATTAGTTCAGCCTTGTACATGAAAAATTTAAGAGAATGTGCAGACAATATTTAAAAAAATGTGGGAAGAAATATGCCAACAAATATTTCCTACATGGGGCGAAATGACATCGGCTATTATACATATAACATCTCCGTATATATAACAAAGCACAAATTAATAAATATTTTCGCATTTTTAAATGAACAGACTACGACTAAAATCGTCTGTGTGGGCAAGTTGATTCATTTCTTCCCGACTAAACTGTTTAGTTGGTCAGAAATCTTAACATAAAAAAAACCCAACTAAACAGTTTAGTCGGGCTAATGTCGACTGTATGCGGTTGCCCTAAATCAAAGCGGGGGGGCAACCCACCTATGCTTATCAGGCTATCAGTTTTATTCAATTCTCAACAACAAGGAATATAAAACCGCTGCCTAAGGAATCACTACTTCCACATCCAGATTCTTCATCCTAGTCACTTTAAAGGAAACATTTTGACTATATTTGCACTCTAGCATGTGGAAATGATTGGTCATAGAATTTTAATATTATTTGGGGAAGATGTCATAGAAAAGTTTGAGGAGTTGGTTTCTACCATATACGTTAAAAATTAAATTTCTAGTTCACCCTACTTATTTTCTACTATACACAACTTACCACCTCCCACCCCTTCAATGTAGTCATCTCAATCAGATGTCACTACAATGCATACGTGTACTAATTTTCAAGTGAATATCTCAATTTGATGTTATCAATCCCATTAATAATGAAGCGGAGGTGGTGGAGTTTGAAAAATATTAGAAAGAAATCTGAGGCCTTGGTTTCTAGTATATACACAGAATCCCAAATTTCTGTACTCTTATCAGCTTGATTTACTTATTTCCCCTAGTCACTCCTATTAACCCCAACCCTTCTACGGAATGATCCCAAAATATAATCTAGTTTCAGATGTCGTTATAATACATACGTCTAGCAAATTACAAGTGAATATCTCCATTTTGTTTTATCAACCCCTTTAATAATGTAGTAAGGGTAGTGGAAGGGTTGAAAAATATTATTATAAAATCTGAGACCTTGGCTTTTAGTACATACACCGAATTTCATGTTTCTGTAGTCTTACCAGCTCGCTTTACTTATTTTCCCTATTTACTCCTATTTAACCCCCACTCCTTTAACGCAATCATGTCAAAATATAATCTAGTTTCAGATATGGTTATAATACATAAATGTCCCAAATTTCAAGTGAAAATTTAAATTTAATTTTATCAACTCTTAATAAGGGAGTGGGGGTGGTGGGGAGATGGAAAATACTAATAAAAAAACCTGAGACCCTCGCTTCTAGTATATACACCAAATCCCAAATTTCTGTACTTTTACCAGCTTGCTTTACTTATTTTCCCCTATATACCCCTATTTAACCCCCAACCTTTCAACGGAATCATCTCAAAATATAATCTAGTTCCAGATGTTGTTATAATACATATGCGTACTAAATTTCATGTGAATATCTCAATTTTATTTTATCAACCCCTTGAATAATGGAGGAGAGGTGGTGGGGGGTTGAAAAATATTATAAACAATCTGAGACCTTGGCTTCTAGTACAACACCGAATTTCAAGTTTCTGTAGTCTTACTAGCTTGCTTTACTTACTTTCCCCTATTTACCCCTATTTAACCCCCAACTCTTCAACGGAATCATCTCAAAATATAATCTAGTTTCAGATGTCGTTATAATACATACGTGTACCAAATTTCAAATGAATATCTCAATTTTATTTTATCAACACTTTTCATATTGGAGTAGGGGTGGTGGGGGTTGAAAAATATTATAAAAAAATCTGACGCACTGACTTCTAGTACATACACCGAATTTCAAGTTTCTGTACTCTTACCAACTTGTTTTACTTATATTCCCCTATTTACCCCAAATTAGCCCCCAACGCTTCAACGGAATCATCTCAAAATATAATCTAATTTCAGACGTCGTTATAATACATACGTGTACGAAATTTCAAATGAAAATCTCAACTTTATTTTATCAACCCCATTAATGGGGTAGGGGTGGTGGGGGGTTGAAAAATATTATAAAAAAATCTGAGGCCTTAACTTCTCGTTATAATATATACGTGTACAAAATTTCAAGTCAATATCTTAAACCGTTCCGGAGAAGACGTGCGGACAAAAAAAAAAGGTTACAGACAGACAGACAGACAGACAGACCGACAGACCGACAGACAGAAATTTTTTTTACGCTCAAATTTAAAATCTCGACGTTTCATGACATTCTAAACCTATTTCACGAATAAAAATTTTTGAAATTTTTTTTGCGATTACTATACTTCCAATCCACTACGTGGATGTGGAAGTAATAATATTATATAATGATCAGGATATATATTAACACATTTATTTCTTTATTCAGTGTTATGCATACGAATATTGCATACAATATTAGAGATAAGGCAAACACTTGAATAAATGGATAGAAGTAAGACCACATCGAAAAACTAGCAAACATACGAACCGCGTATATCTTGACTAGGACAGTAAATACTTGATTCCACAAAAACGACATATGCAGATTTTATTCAATTTCAAATACTTTGCCAAGGATCTCGTGTAAACTTCCAGTTTATACGTATTTTTTCCAGTTTAATGAATCCCCTGTCAAAGATTATTCTTCTTTTTGTGCAGGAAAATCGACAGGGATAGTGACAAACACGAGGATAACTCATGCCACGCCCGCGGCCTTGTACGGGCATTCTCCTTCCCGCTACTGGGAGGATGATTCCAAAGTCCCTCCGGCTTCCCGTAAATCCTGCAAGGATCTAGCACGCCAGCTTATTGAGAACGATCCAGGTCGAAACATTAATGTGAGTATAACTGTATTTTTCCTATTACCGAGACACGTATTTTAATATTATTCGAAGCTCCTAACAATTTAACACAGCAGTCATCAATCGCATATACTCCATAGGATAATTATATTTTTAACTGGATAAATTCGTTCTTTGCAAGTAATGCAAAATTTAAAAAGAACGCTCTTAGGTATATTTAATGACAATACTATTCTCTTAGATCTACCGCATACACGTAAAGTAAACAACTTCAACTTTAATTATTAACTTGTGCTTTTATCTTTAACAAAATGCTAATTTTCATACCGTTAAACATATTTCAATTTAACAGATCAATGGTAATTATTATTTTCAACGAATTTCACACTTCATTAATAAATTAAGGACTAGTTTGAATATAGTTGAAATATCTTTTGTGTGGTGAATATTTAGAACCGAGCACTAGTTATATACGAATTATATTATTTTATGCGTTTGTTATGTTGTTTCTCTGTTGATATATAATGCAGATTCTGGCATTATGCTCTATGGTACGATTTCCTTAATAATCCTATAAGCAAGTTCACTCATTGACTCCACTTTTCATGATAACTGATTTTTCTTCTTCTTATTTACAAAGTCTTGCCAAATGTTTCTTAGGCAGACGGCCTCACCATGGCTCATTTGTGTATTAATATATATACACGGTAATAATAATCCTAATAATTACATTGGCAATTTAAAGTCAATATGTGGATAAAATGTAAATTGCAAAGATAAGGACAGGAAAATAGCAACAAAAATATTAATCATTACTGTAGTACAGCTCTACAGAATTTGGCCCGAGGTAGATTTTTTGTTTCTAATATTGGAACGTATTTAGCAATTCAGTTATAATGTAATTTCCTTTATAGGCATTTTTCACATTCTTATCCGGCTGTATCCCTTATTGTAAAAAATATTAGGAGTGTTCCAGCTTTAACAAGATGTGAAAGGCATAGTATTTCCCAATTGCAGATACTTATTGCAATTTGGAAGTTATGAAGGAAAAACTACTTTCAAAATTTAATCTTCAAGTGGAGGAAGGTATTCTGTGAAGAAAGGAGAGGTCCTATTAATATCATTTTGATGCAAACTATACATTCTTGAAGTATTGTCACATACTCCTGCATGCAATTTAATTCTAATAATAGGAAGTGACATGTTCTAGTTTCTTAAGTCATTAATAGAACTCAGAATTACCTATCGGATTCCAGGTATGGCCTTTACAGATACTGTATATTGTAAACATATAATGAAACATTTCCAAAGTGTCAAAGCAGAAAGTCATGCAACATACTAAATATTTTTTTTTAAATTTTACAATGTTAATTCGTAACTTAGTTTTATCGAGAAACGCACTAGTTATATTAAATGAAAACGAAATTGGTAATAGGTTATTTTAAATCGCAGCAGGTAGACCTACTAGCAGCTTAACTGAATCCAAATACCAGGCGGGGAGGGGAGTAATTTAACATTTAACAAGATTACTCAGTGTCTCTCTTAATGTAGATTTATTCGGACGTAAGTACTGAAAACGCAAGCTACAGTAAATTTTTGGATTCGCGATATTGCCGATTTACATTTTGATGGTAGAGAACTATATTGCACTAGATGTGACAAAGGATTTCGTGATCATGCAAAATCAATATTAATTCACACATTTCTTCAGAAAACCATACACTAGGTGACTTTATTTACAGTGACACGAAACGTAGTTTTAACTTAGAATTAGTGGAATTTACGATAGGATGTATCATACCGTGGTCGAAACTAGACAATCCACTTTTCAGACAATTTTTGGAAAAATGTATTAGTGGCAAATATAGCAATGTTAAGGTGCCGGAGTCTACACTAAGAAAAAAATATTTATTTACGCAGCGCGAAAATATTGGACAGGGAATATTCTCTGAGCTTCATGGGAAGTACATCTGGCTTAGTGTGGACGAAACAAACAATGCTTACGGGTTGAAGGTAGCGAATATTTTAGTAGGTGCATTGGACGAAAATTACGCAATGAGCGGACACTTGATCGCCTCTAAAGTTTTAGAAGCTACAAATTCTCGCACTATTGCGGATGCAGTAAATTCAAGTTTACAAGACTTTTGAGGTGACAAATATGCAGGAAATAAAGACAATTTCTTCCTATTTCTTACCGATGGAGTGAATTATATGAAAGCTGCTGGACGAATATTGAAGGAAACATATCGGGATATGCTGCATGTAACATGTTTTGCACATGGACTTCATAGAATTGCTGAAGCTTTTAGGAGGTGCTATCATAATGTTGATAAATTAATCGCTAGTGTAAAGAAAGTCGTATATGGTTGTTTCACGAAATTGTATTCAAAGAACTTGGCTAAAGGCAGCATCGTTCTGTCATTTTGAAAATGTGAAATCCGTAATACAGCAGTTAAACCCAAATGATGCAGTTATTTCACAGGCGCAACAGGCATTTATGGATCCAACTGTTCATACACGGATGTTTTCATGGGTTCCACTAGCTATATGGGACCTTCAATATCAGCCAACATCAGACTTTGCTACAGTGGATGCAATAAGCGTTTTGTTCGATCTTCATCAATATATTTTTCAATTACAGGGAGGTATTACTGCCAGAGTACAAAGACAATTTCAGACTATTAAAAAAAATCCCAGATTTGTTACGATGACATGTGTAATAGACCTTTTAAACAGAAAAGAAGTAGGCTTTGCTACACCTGGCATGAATGTGGCGAAAATTTAGACATTCTGAGTATGCCCCAGCTACATCTGTCGGCACCGAGCGGTCCTTCTCGCAATATAAATGCGTTTTCAACGAAATACGTCAAAGTATAACTCCAAAACATTTAGAACAGATATTAGTAATCTATTTTTATTGTTGTAATCGGCATTGACAGATGCCTATGTATCCAGTGTTAGGTACGTCCCCTTATACCACCAGTTCTCTTTGAGTCAGTGTTTATAATAAATTGGCTTTATCAGCTTTGGATAATATGGAATTCGCTATAAGAAATTACAAGGTAAGATATTGTTTTACACATACATGCAAATATTTATGTGCTGACACCTAACCACCTAAAGCCAACCCTGGCTTCACCACATATCCGATATTTAATTCCGACCTCTGGATTAAATATATAAATCATTGCTCTTAAAGATTATGTAAGATATGTAATTGCAGATTTTTAAAAATATTTGGTAAAGTTAAAAAAATAACCATTTTAAGAACATTTAAAAAAGAAAACATTAAATGACACAAACCTGGTAATAATTATTGCGTTGCTTCTGCATGTTCTTATGTTGCATTCATTTCAATGCAGATATTTGATAAATTGTTTCATAATCTAAAATAAGAGAAATATATTCTCCACCAACTCTTTTTTTTTCATTTTGAAATTTATTTTGTTTACAATGTATTTAGGTAACGTACGACGAAATTGAGTTTATAAATCATATTACAGGTTAGCGAACATAAATTTCGATTGAGGCATATTTTGGTGTCAAGGTATATTTTATAAAGGAAGCACTAGATAATAAATACGAGAAGCCAAGCAACGTTGACAGTTCCCAATGTATAAGGGAAAATTTAAAACACAGAATATAGAAACGACTCCATAGGGGACCAGTTATTATTTTTCCTATAAAGGTTATATGGAACATTCTGAAAACTTTTTTACGTACACATTTTATGGCTTAATAACAAACAGGCTGGAAGCAGGTAATTAAAAAGTATAGTAATAAAAATGTTTAATATATTTTTCCGCGATATATACATAGTTATTTAGCCATATTTTACTCTTTTATTTACTTTATAATTTTGTCATGGTTTCCCGAATTTAATGTTCTAACTATTATTGAAGCTATATCTGCTAAATTACGCGAAAAGTAATTATTAAACAAAAATTTGACGGTGCTAACAAACTGTAAATTACCACATAATCGAACTGTCTGCATTCTCAATAATTGCAATTCGAATTCAACTAAACTGGAATACTGGAATATTGGAATGCTCGATTGATGTGTCATGTAGAAGAATTTGCCTATATTTTAAAGTTTTTAATCCATAAAATCTACTATGTATGTCTTTGAAACGTCCTTGGAAGAGTGAAATCTAAGAAATTCTTTTGGTTAATACTCCGCACTTTTTTGCTCGTAGGTAGTTTATGGCAATGAATTATGAGGGTAGGTATAGTAGAAACGGAACATCATATAGAGGATATTTTAAAGAATTTGCAATTTAGCCACTTGGTACATTATGCTGTTTTTAATAACTTAAGTTTTGAGCTTTTACAGAGAACTAAAATGGATCAACCAATGTACCAAGCAATATGTTTAATGAGGTTTTGAACTTGTTAATCCCAAAGATGTTATAAAGGACCCCACACACCATATATGGGATTTCTGTCTCCGGTCAAATTTAATCTAACCAACGTACAAATGTTCTTCTCAACGCCCTGAACAAATGTTCAAATGCAGCCAAGGTCGGAAAAGGTCGTCGTCTTCAGATATGCAGCCCTAAAGATCGATTTCACTAGCCGACAGCCTACATGTATCGGGAGTAAAAATAGCAAATTCTTATTAACTTCGTCATGCTTAATAACAATGTAAAAAGCAAAAGATTAAGTTGGCTCTGGTTTTCCCAATACAGATAATAAAATGTAACGCAGGTATAAACCCTAGTTTATGGGCGGTCCTATCACAAATAACAGGTAGAATTAAAATTGTACGAACAATAGACATACTATACTGACCGTGCTAACTACCTACCTCTTTAATTGTGACAAAAACTAATATTCATTCTGAGATGTTTGTATTTATACTTTGTGCATGAAGCGTTCATTATCGAAAGTAAATACTGCTATTTTGAAAATATGCCACGAGACAGTGTAAATACACCTAACAACTTTTGTTATATTTGTGGTAAAGTGACTTTTGAGCGTCAAAAACGTAATTATACTCCCAAAATTAAGAAAACGTACCAGTTGTATTTTGGTTGTACTATTGGAGATGAAGACAAAAAACGGGCTCCTCATATACCTATGTTGCAGCAATTGTGCGAACAATCTTTACAGTTGGCTAAGTGGAAGAGGACGTTCAATGGCTTTTGCTGTGCCCATGATCAGGCGAGAACCTAAAGATCATGTTACCGATTATTATTTTTGCGTGATGCCTCCTATTAACAGGGTACTAACAAGAAAAAGGATGGTAATACAATACACCAATTTACCATCTGCCATTCGCCCGGTTCCCCATAATGATGAACTACCTATTTCTATTCCACCTCAAGAATACAGTCTTGATTCTGATAAACAATCGGATCATAATGTAGATGACGGCTTAGTCCATCCCGATTTCTCTGCCAAAGTGTCCGGTGATGAACCACACAAAATTAAACAGCGCGAATTAAGTGATCTTATAAGAGAACTTGATCTGTCCAAGGCGAGACGGTGCTTTTGGCATCTCTATTACAACAATGGAATTTACTACAAGGAAATGTTAAAGTTTTCATGTACCGCAGTCGTCAAAAAGATTTTATATCTTTTTTCAAAATAGAAAAGACGGTTTAATGCTTTACACATTCCCCATGATCCTAGTGACTGGAGACTTTCTATTGAGGCCTCGAAACTTAGTCTAAAGGCTGTGCTGCTTCACAATGCAAATATATTGCTATCAATTCCAATCGCCCGTGCTGTCCATGAAGGAGAATTACAGTTATATGAGTGTATTACTACTTAGATTAAATTTGACCGGAGGCAGTTATATCTTTTTTCAAAATAGAAAATGACGGTTTAATGCTTTACACATTCCCCATGATCCTAGTGACTGGAGACTTTCTATTGACGCCTCGAAACTTAGTTTAAAGGCTGTGCTACTCCACAATGCAAATATATTGCCATCAATTCCAATCTCCCATGCTGTCCATGAAGGAAAATTACAGTTATATGAGTGTATTACTACTTAGATTAAATTCGACCGGAGGCAGAAATGTCATGTATGGTGTGCTGTATTTTTTTAGTATATTGTCTACACGATTTTTGCTTAATTTTAAGTTACCCATAAGCTGATTTGAACTCAACGATGCGTCGTTCTGGAGTAATGATTTGAAATACCACCCTGTTGTGAAACGAAAACAATTTTAAATGTAATTTTCAGCTAATGTGCGCTTTAATATGTCAAATAAATTATTTGCTAATGATACATAAATTAGACTTGACGCTATCACGAGATAATCACAAATGAATATATGAGCCCTATAGAAATAAAATTTCGTCATATCTCTAAATCCTTTTAACACTGCCCTTATATTTATGATACCATTTGCTGCTTGACTAGCAACAACATTTTTTATTTTTATTATGTGCTATTCTATTTTGTAATTAATTGGTATCATTAAAAACAAAATAATATTACACTTTTGGCTTTGTAAGATTATGTAGCAGACTTAATATACAATGTTGACTTAGAGATTCATAGTTAGAAAAATGCACATCCATGTAGTGGAGTAGAAGTATGGTATTTAATCGTAAAAAAAAATCGAACTTTTAAAATGCTTTTCTTCGTAAAGCTCTAATATTATAAATATCTTTCCTCTTCTGGACTTCATCCATGGACAGACACGGTGTACTAGAATCAGTGATCGGCAGCTTGGTCATCATTCCAGGTCATTTTTAAGGTGATAGTGTAGGAAATGCGTAAAATTTAAGATATTTGTTGATCTAAAAAAATCATGTGTACATTATTCATGCTTCTTTATACCTCAAAAATACCTGATTATTTTTTTCCAGTTTTCCTTATTCAATCTATTTTAACGAGGATTCTATATTCATTTATTTATAGAGAACGATGTTTCGCGATCAACTCTTGTCATGGAAGCGTGTTTTATCTTTCAAAATGGCATATCAGTTTTCTAATGTGATTTTATGTCAGTATTAATTTTTTTTTGTATTTGCTTTATTTCGAAGAGGGAAATTCTTTTTAAAATTAATAGACTCTCAGAATTTAGATTTTTTCCTAAGATAATAATAATAATAATAATAATAATAATAATAATAATAATAAGAACCTTAGAAGAGCCAGAAGAGGTGTGCCCGGCAATCAGTTCAGAGGAAGTTCAACAAGCTCTTGTTGGGGCCAAGAACTTCGCTGCTCCGGGCCCAGACGGAATAAACAACTGGTGGTGGAAAAAAATTCCTTCCACCCACCGTCGTCTGGCCCGAGTTTTCAACACGTGGTTGATCGAGGGGCAGCAGATTCCTGACTGGTTTGTCGAGGGACGTACCGTGCTAATCCCCAAAAAGGGAGATCTGTCCGACCCAAGGAATTATAGGCCGATCACTTGTCTGAACTCCTGTTACAAGTTATTTACACGTATCTTGTATGCTAGGACGTTACGGCAGGTTGATCCGGTCTTCCAACAGATTTACGAGCAGCGTGGTGCCAAGAAGGGCATGGCGGGCTGTAAATACAGCCTGCTGATAGACCGCTGTATTACGCAGGATTCTGTGCAGTACAAGCGGAATCTATCGATGGCCTGGATTGACTATCGCAAGGCATTTGACACAACATCGCACGAACTATTGTTGCATTTGCTCAAGTGTCTTGCGGTAGCAGAACCACTAGTGAGATGCATAGAACAACTGCTACCTCTCTGGAAAACTCGCTTCACCATAACATCCGGTGCACAGCGGGTTACAACAGAGCAGGTGGCATTCCGAAGAGGAGTTTTCCAAGGAGACTCTCTGAGTCCCCTCCTCTTTTGCATCCCACTGCTGCCGTTATCTGTTGAGCTCCGCCAAACTCGCGGGTATCACTGTGGACCACCCAGCAACCGGAGGCATAAGGTCACTCATCTATTCTACATGGATGACCTTAAACTGTATGCCTCCGGAGAGCATGAACTCCAAAATGCTCTAAGGGTGGTCGAGCAGTACACGCGGGCCATTGGTATGGAGTTCGGGTTGGACAAGTGCGCGGTCGTGCAACTCAAGAGAGGACGATGCGGGGACTTTGCTGAAGACGCGCAACTCGCAGACGGAAGCATCCTGAGACATCTGGATGCCGGAGAGACCTACACATACCTGGGTGTGGAGCAACATCACATCCAGGATGTGCAACAAGTGAAAGAATCTCTCCGCGGCAAGTACAGAAGCCTACTCCGAAAGATTTGGTCATCCGAACTTTCGGGGAAAAACAAGGTATCTGCCACTAATATGCTTGCCGTTCCTGTTCTGCTCTACTCCTTTGGAGTATTCAAATGGACTGTAGATGAGCTGCGCCAATTGGACAGAGGTACCCGCAAGATGATGAATATCCATAGGAGCATTCATCCTAGATCGTCCGTCCCTCGTGTGTACCTCCTACGAAATCGGGGGGGCAGAGGGCTCTTGGGGTTGGAGTGTATGCATGGCAGAGTGGCACTGAGCATGGCATGTAATGTCCTTAGGAGCTCAGACCCGCTCCTGCAATTAGTGAGAGATCACGAAAACGCAGGGGTGGGTGCAGGATTGTTTAAGGCAGCAAAAAGAGCCGCAGATGAACTTGGTCTCGTATTCGACGATAGGCGAGGTGGCCGGCGCGGTGCTGATCCAGAGTCAGTCACTGAACTACAGCCAACTCGTCTGAAGGCCCAAATAAAAGCTGCCGAGCAGGAACTTCTGTTTAGGCAGCACGTCGATAAACCCATGCACGGTGTATACTATAAGAACGTAGAAACACTGGGTTTGTCGACTAGGCTGACATTTGCCTTTTTAAGGTCAGCCGGGCTAAAGTCGGAGACCGAGGGATTTATTGTGGCCTGCCAAGATGGTGTAATTAACACGTTGGTCTACCGAAGCCGCGTAATGGGTGTAGAGGTTCCTGATATAAGCTGTAGGACCTGCCACCAGGCGCCGGAGTCGCTCATGCATTTACTTTCTGCATGTCCGATATATGCGATTTCGGCCTACATCCAACGCCATAACGCGGCGTTACGGGTGCTGTACTATCATCTACGGCACTCGTACGGGATAGACCAAACACCAGTGCTGCCTTACGTCCCCGGAGATATTGAGTCCGTTGTCGAAAACGAGAGGTGCCGAATTTATTGGAACTACTCGTTTCCGACAGTCAGGCTAATTCAGGCCAACAAGCCTGACATAGTCCTCCTCGACCATCAAAACAAGGTGATGTTTGTGATCGAGTTCTCGGCACCCGCTGAGCCAAACATCGCTTTGAAAGAGGAGGAAAAACGGACCAAATACCGTGATCTCCGGTACGAGCTCCAAGTGCTGTACCCAGGCTACTCGGTCAAGATGGTCGTCCTCATAATCGGTGTACTCGGAGGTATGAAGCCTACGCTGCTCTCAGCATTGAAGTCCATACCGGCCTGCCAAAAATCAGCCGAATGGTTGGCAGGCCAAATGCAAAAGGCAGTCGTCTTGGGGTCCCTGCGTCTACTTAGGGCACACGATTCTGGAATTTACAACCACTAACCCTGCGGGAGGTGGGGAGTGGTTGTAGATAATTCGCTGGCGCTTCCCCCGTGAGAATATCGGAGACACGGCAGAACTGTCCAGCATCGCTAACGCGAAAAAAAAAATAATAAAGTGCCTTTATTGAAAATATACATATGGCGTAGTCCAGCCCAGAGGCTGCTCAAATACTCAACCATTAAAATTAACAAAATAAATAATTACAAAAGAAAAAGGATAATAAATGCGAATGAAATTATACTAAACACAATTTGATATAACGAGAGAAGAATGTGCCTACATTAGGTAGGCTTAAAAATATTTTATTTCTGATTCTTTGTTCACTGGTTTTGAAAAAATCGTTTGTAATAAAATTTAAACGAGTTTACTGAAACTTGCTTAATATTAACAGGAATGGAGTTATATAACGTTGATGCGGAGTACGTAAAGGATTTTTGGAAAAAAGCTGTTGAATGATGAGGAATTGTTAAATTCTCAGTGTATCTTAGATTTCGCTCGTGAATGGACGACCTGGGAATCAAAACTTCTTTTAGATATGGGGGATTTGCTGATTGTACCAATTTATGAGTAAAATTTGCAAGATGTAATTTGCGTCTTGTGGCCAAATTTAACCATCCAAGGGTTTTTAACTTATGCGATACATGATCTTGTTTTTTTAAATCAAATATAAATCTAATACAAGTATTTTGCACCTTCTGAATCCTATAAGCATTAGTTTGGTCGAGACAGGGACCATATATAACATCGCCATAGTTAAAAAAGATAACACTAGAGATTCGCATAAAAAAGTTCTTAATTTTACATTCAAACTATGACGACAAGAGTATAATTTCTTTAATGCGCAGTAGGACTTTTTCATAAGGCTATTAATATGTTGTTGAAATTTGAAATGATGGTAAAAAAATAGGCCCAAATTTTTTTTACTATCCATGAACGCTAGTTTTTGATCTTCCACAAGAATATTGGTGTTATCCCTAATGAATTGTCTATTGCTCTCCTTCGCAAATACGATAACAGCAGATTTAGTTGCATTAATTTTTAGGCAATGCCGGCAAGAGTAATTTACAAGATTTTTAATATCTTGATTTATGTGCTCAATGGACTGCATAATCTGTGATGAATCAAAGGTGCTGTAAATCTGGGTATCGTCGGCATAGAAGTGTGATCTACAGGTTTGTAAGACACTGAAAAAATCAGCAGTGTATAAGATAAATAACAGCGGTCCCAAAATTGACCCTTGTGGTACACCAGATTAAAGCATCTTTGACTCCGAAAAAGAAGTATTCTTGACTACAACTTTCTGTTTGCGATTAGTAAAGTAAGATTTAAGTATTTTTAAAGCACTGTAAGAAAAGTTATAGTATTTTGGTTTGGCGAGCAATAAGTTGTGATTAATCGTATCAAACGCTTTAGAATAGTCAAGCAACACAAGAGCTGTAGTTTTTCCTATATCGCAGCCTTTAATTGTATCATCAGAGACTTTGAGAAGAGCACTTGTGGTGCTATGAGCAACTCTAAAGCCAGATTGATTTTTTGGTATTATTTGATGGTTTGTCGCGTAATTAATAATTTGATCGTACATGAGCTTTTCTATTATTTTGGACATTATTGGTAACAAACTAATGGGACGCAAGTCAGTAAAATCAGTGGGAGATTTAACTTTGTTGAGGGGTTTTACAAGTGCTTCTTTCCAGACGTCTGGAAATACGCCTTTCAGAATACATTGATTTATTATATAAGTTAAATACACCAGTAAATCTTTAAAACACAATAAAAGCATTTTTTTATATAGAGTCAGTACCAGAAGCATTTGACTTGACTGAATTAAGTGCTTTCTGTACTTGGTCTTTTGTTACCTCCTCAAAAGAAAATTTGTCACAAATTTTAAAGACATTTTGATCAAAATAGTTTAGCAATTCATTGCAAGCAGGATTGTATTTACATGTTGACGCAAAATATTCGTTTAGCTCATTAGGACTTGAAAGGTGTGGAGGAATTTCGGATGCGTTTTTTGTTTTAGTAATATTCATGTTTTCTAGAGTTTGCCATAACTCTTTTACAGTTTTTGAATTTTGGACAGAGTTTAGATAAGCCTTTTTTTCACGCCTAATTGCTGAGGTAGTAGTATTACGCAAATATTTATAGTACGTCACGTCACGTAAACTTTTTGTTTGTTTAAATTTAGTTAATGCATTGTTTTTAGTTTTAATCATTAATTTGATGGTATCAGTTAGCCAAGGTGATTTAGGTTTAGATATTCTCACTGTTCTGATACTCCACATGGTTTCAACAGGATGGCGCACCGCCACATTATTCGCGGCTAGATCTCCGGACTTAACCCCATTGGAATATTTTTTATGGAGTTGCTTTAAATCCAAAATTTATTTTAATAGACCGAACAATATTGAGAACTTAAAAGACAGAATTACTTACGAAATTGGATGAATTGGACCCGAAATAATTATTAACATTTTGCGAGAATTTCAGTTTCGACTTGGACATTGTCAAGAAGCAAATGGCGCGCAATTTGAACATTTAATCTAATTATGTTTTGCTGTATTCTTAAATTCTCGTATTTTTGTTTTATTACATTGTTATAAGTAGTTAAGATTTTTCTAGGGCTATTCTCATTTTTATTTATTAATTTCACTTTAATTGCCTTATTTATTTTAATGTCCTGGCGAAGTTTACCTAATGCTACTCTACCAATGCTACTCTAACAGGACTGCGAAATGAGATACTGTTTTACATCTAAATTACAGCGGATGAACTTGAACAAAAGCAGTAGGAAAAAAATGTAAACGTGAGATTTTTCGAATTGGTTTAGTAGCTGCGACAAACCAAAATTTGTGATTATGTCAACTTCTTCAAATGGCAACATCTGTTAAGCACCCAGTAGTTAAACAATAATTTTCAAATCGAAAATCAGTTTGATATTAACCCAAATACGGAAGTTCTTTGGTGGCTAATGATTAAAATATCGAGAAAATATGCTCAAGTAAGTATGCCATAGAAATTGAATAGAACTAGATTCCACAAATTGATTTTGTCAACAATGCAATGCTGGAAATAGAAGAAATGCGCTGTGGAAAGAAAAAGAAGCTTAACAGGTAATAATAGGGGTGTTATTACGCCCTTTCTACTATTGTTACATTTTCTAAGTACAATTTCACTCTACTTTAAAAACTAATTATCAAAAAACGTTTCCTCATTTCTATAACAATCCCTCCGGTTATCCCAACTATTGTAATTTAAAATTGACTCGACTGTCCATTGGCTCAAGCTCGCAGTTTAAAATCCTAATTTAAATTTTCCGAAATTTCCGTGTGGCATCACACTGAAATTATTTAGAACTCCAGTTTCTTCTGATGATCTCTTTTAGAAAATCAATTACAAATGTTTTATTAATAAATCCTTTATTGAAATATTACCCTGGTAAGCGGTGGCTACGTCGTCAGCGTCAAAATTCCAATTCTAAAATACGATCGAAATAGAGTGTACTGAAAAAATACATGAAAGAGAAACACTAGAGTCGTATTTGTATTTTTCGAAGCTTGTATCTAAACACCTTTTTGGAACAATATATTCGAAAAGCACATTTTGATTTTTTCTCATTTTTCTCTATCCCACGCGTCAGTCATCAATTGACGACCGGATTCCCATCTATGATTATAACGTATTTTATCCCATGAATAAGCTGCTGAAGGACATTAACAACATGTTGTAATTTATTCAACTAATTTTATGACCTACATGATGTAAATGGAAAATTATACCACATTATAGCATTAATGTTAAATCCATAAAACATTATATTATGTATAATTCGCTATATCCGGATTATTAAAATATACATGTGGTATTACTGACGCCTATGGGTTGCTATTATGTAGAAATAATATGAAACAGTACATTACGTATTTTATAAAATATTTTACGATGTTTATTTTTTTTAAATATCGTTTGGTGATTACTCTAAATATCTATAAAAGTAAATTCGTTATCCTAATTTATTGCTGAAAAACAGGCACAGGGGAAAATTTGCTAATGCAACTAAAAGTAAGACATCAAGACACCAAGCTTTATGAAAATGTTTTCATAATTTAAAAGCTTTTTAACAGCGAAGTGAATTGTAATCAACATTTAAACTGATTTAAGATTACCATTACTTACAGCGACTACATATTACTTGATATTCAAAAGTAATATGTTTAAAATAAAAAAAGCTTTTAAAATAAAACGTCCGACCAGTTGGTGCAAAATAAAAATCTCGGCAAATATATTTCACTTGAGTAGACATACGGCACCTGGTAGTGTTGATGAAAGTGTAGCAAATAGCTTAAACAGGCGTGGATTTATGAATTAATTTGTGCACCCACCTTTATTTAACATTAAATCTGCGAGGAGTAGAGTAATGAAACAAAACTGTTGGATTATGAGGTCGTGGTAAGAAACAATACTGGAGGACACTTGGTTCAATGTATAAACGTTTTTATTTTTAACTATGACAATTAACAGATTGACGTACACTTATGATATTTTATTATAGTAACAAAACAAATGACTATTACTCTAGAACAATAACATTAGAAAATATCCTTCTATTGTCGAATGATTTCCAACACTTCCCCTCAAAATAAGGACATTTTCTTAAGTTAAATTTATATTTCCAATACCAATCCAACTTCGGCATTTTTCTAGCTTAGGCTTAGTCACTGCTTTGGTAAGGGCATCTGCAGGCATGTCTTCGGTAGCCATGGTAATCGATACAAAAGGCAATACTCAAATGATTGCGAAACGAGTTGGTGGATTGTATCAAATACAAGAAGATATGTCATATGTTTGTGGAAAGGCTACCACATCTATCGATTCGTTGTCCAAAATTGAAGATTGGCACCAGCGTCTCGGACATTTGAACATAAAAGATCTCCTTAAAATGAAAAATAATGATCTTGTACGAGGTCTAAAATTCGAAGATGGAAAAATGCCACAGTGCAAAATTTGCTTAAGGGGCAAATTGACAAGAATGTCATTTCCACGACAATCTACAAGATGTACTGAATTATTAGAGATAATACATACAGATTTGTGTGGACCCATGAGGACCGAATCTAATGGAAAATCGAGATATTTCGTAACGTTTATCGACGATCACTCCAGATGGTGTGAAACTCGTTTCATAAGAAACAAAAATGATGTATTCCAAGCTTTCAAGAACTACAAAATCTTGGTGGAGAAGCAAACGGGACAAAAAAATAAAAGCCTACAATCAGATAATGGCAAAGAATTTTGTAATAAAGAGTTCGATGATTATCTGAAAGAAAACGGAATCAAGAGAAGACTTACTGTTACTTACACGCCAGAACAGAATGGAGTAGCTGAACGTAAGAATCGTACTCTAACCGAAATGGCAAGATGCATGTTGATTCAATCAGGTCTATCTCCATCATTTTGGGCGGAAGCGGTAGCAACTGCAACATACATAAGAAACAGGTGTCCCACGCGAAGTATTAAAGGAAAAACTCCTTTTGAAAAATGGACAGGAAAAATCGCGAATGTGGAACATCTTAAAATATTTGGATCCAAGGTCTTAACTCTGAATAGAAGTCCAACTAAGGGGAAGTTTGAGCCTCGTTCAAAGGAAGGAATCATGGTTGGTTATTCAGAAGAATCCAAAGCTTATCGAGTATGGATACCAGAGGATCGTAGAATTGATATCACTCGAGATGTGAAATTCGAATTTAACCACAAAACCGTATATGATGAAGGATTCGTTACCAAGGAAATTCTTGGGGAAGAAATCAATCGGAAATCACCAAATTTAAATGAGATGACAAATAAACGTCAAACTGAAATAGACGTCATGTCAATAAATGATGTAATTGGGGATAATCGAATTCGAGAAAATTTGATGAATGATGAAGTTTCATCGGAAAACGATTATGTATCTATACCTTCTGATTACGAGAGACTCGTTCATTTCGATGGAATCGAAAGCGAAGACGAAATCCCAAGAAATAATACAGAAGATAATAGCGTAAATCAACTGATACAACCAGAAAAACAAAAAGGAAATACACCAATTTCAGTGATGAAGAGAGCTCCTGGAAGACCACAAATTAAGAGAACTGGCAGACCAGGACGACCTAGAAAAGTGTACAAAGTGGTAAATGTCACAGGTGCAGAAGAATCGGACGAAGAGGACGAACTGGATAAATATGCGAATTTAGCAGAAATTCCATTAGGAAAAGCAATTTCGAGTCCTGAAGCTCAAGAATGGAAAAGAGCTATCACCGATGAAGTCAAGTCGCTTATCAAGAATGATACTTGGGAAATTGTGAATCGACCAAGAAATCGCGACGTAATTGGTTCTCGAATTGTATTGAGAAACAAACATAAGGCTGATGGTACACTCGAAAGACGAAAAGCGAGAATAGTTGCTAAAGGTTTCACACAGAGACCAGGAATTGACTTTCATGATACATACGCACCAGTAGCTCGATTGGGGTCGATAAGACTGATCACTGCATTGGCGGCGCATCATGAAATGAAAATTCATCAACTAGACATAACAACAGCCTATCTAAACGGCATTATACAAGAGGAGATATACATGGAAATGCCAATGATGTTAAAACAATTATTAGAAGCAATATTATCCAACGAGAATGAAGAATCTGTTAGAAGAAAAACAAATGCAATGCTACGTCACCTTCGAGGGGGGGATAAAGTATGTCAATTAAAGAGATCCCTATATGGATTGAAACAAGCTGGACGACAATGGCATAAGAGGTTTGATGACAGATTAAGATTTTTGGGACTCAAGCCGACTAATGCAGACCCTTGTGTATATACAAAAGAAGGGGAAGATATATTAATAGTCTCTATTTACGTCGATGACGTTATCATTGCATGTAAAAATATATCCAACATTAATAAATTTAAGAAAAGTTTAAGCCAAGAATTTGAGATAAGGGATTTGGGAGAAATAAATTATTGCTTAGGAATAGAATTCGAGCAAACTGAAGGAGGATATGCCATATCTCAAAAAGGATATATTGAAGATATTTTAGAGAAATTTGGAATGAATGACTGCAAACCAGTATCAACACCGATGGATCCTGGAATTAAATTAATAAAACAGGACAGTGTATCGGAAAGTAATACGAAGAATATACCATATAGAGAGTTAGTTGGAGCGCTAATGTATTTGGCAGTAGCGACTCGACCAGATATAGCATATACAGTAAGTTATCTGAGCCAGTTTAATTTATGCTACGGGGCCGAGCATTGGAAGGCAGCAAAACGTGTTATGCGATATCTTAAAGGAACTTCAAATCTCGGAATAATCTACAGAAAGACCAATGAGAACCTAAAAGGATTCGTAGATGCTGATTGGGCCAACTGAATATTAGACAGACGTTCTTATACAGGATACGTATTCGTATTGAGTGGAGGAGCCATCAGCTGGGAATCCAGAAAGCAAAGAACAGTAGCACTGTCATCAACCGAAGAGGAGTACATGGGATTGACAGAAGCTGCGAAGGAAGCAAGGAACTTGGGAACGTTAAAATATTTAACGATAATCAGGGAGCTCGAAAACTTTCGAAGAATCCTGTTTATCATGCCCGAACCAAACATATAGACGTAAGGCATCATTTCATTCGAGAGGTGCTAAAAGGTGAAAGAATGTCAGTAAATTTCATGGCTACCGAAGACATGCCTGCAGATGCCCTTACCAAAGCAGTGACTAAGCCTAAGCTAGAAAAATGTCGAAGTTGGATTGGTATTGGAAATATAAATTTAACTTAAGAAAATGTCCTTATTTTGAGGGGAAGTGTTGGAAATCATTCGACAATAGAAGGATATTTTCTAATGTTATTGTTCTAGAGTAATAGTCATTTGTTTTGTTACTATAATAAAATATCATAAGTGTACGTCAATCTGTTAATTGTCATAGTTAAAAATAAAAACGTTTATACATTGAACCAAGTGTCCTCCAGTATTGTTTCTTATGTATAAACGTTTTTATTTTTAACTATGACAATTAACAGATTGACATACACTTATGATATTTTATTATAGTAACAAAACAAATGACTATTACTCTAGAACAATAACATTAGAAAATATCCTTCTATTGTCGAATGATTTCCAACAAAAACCAACGCCATTATGCAATAGGCTTGTTCCATGATATTCTTTTTATATGGTTTCTATACGTTCTTATATAGTATTCGATATTCTTATATATACACTTACACTACAACACACTTACAATTTCATATTGTTAACTTTTCCGTTCTCGAGATATAAAGGGTTGAAATTAGTTAACAGTTGCAAAAACAGTGCGCCCGTTTGTGACGTCACTATACGAAACTTTTAACTTGGATCTACCGAGACACCACGACCACAAACAGTCGTTCAGTAGTAAGTAAATACGTGGAGTTGAAGATCGTTTTAGGTGTCTGTGGAAAGAGGAAGATTGACGTTTTATCGTAATACCAATTTGCAATGATGGAACCGGAAATCCGGTTAGGTACGAGCATGAAAAAATGGCTCCTTTCGTAACTATTAAAAAACATCTATTTAAAAGAAATTATAACTAAATAAATACGTCAAGTAGAAGAGTGCGCGACATCTCTATTGTAAGACGAAGATTGGCGCTTAATCCTGACAGAAAGTTGTAGGGGCAAAATAGAAAAGTGGTTTTCTGGAACCTCTCAAATTTAACCTGAAAGATCTAAAAACGCTCGTTACTGCATAAATACGTCGAGTGGAAGTTCGTTCTATTAGTCCAGTGTATGAAGGTTCTTGGCTCCAATTTCCATCAGGGAGCATCAATTTGCTTGAAATCTGAACTATAAGTAGGGAATAACTTAAAAAGCAATCCCTACCCTATGCGAATGTGCGCGTTTACCCTAGGGGTGGATACGACCTCAACTCGAGGGTGGGAACTTTAATATTGAAAATAACCTCAGAAATTGATAGCAGAGCACATTCTAAGCAAAAAATGTTCTATAGAGTTTTTTCGAAAAATCAATACTTCTTGAGTTATTTGTGATTGATAATTTCAATTTTTCTTAAAAATAATCATGTTTTCAAACGGTTGCTGACGAATAACTCGAGAACTTTACATTTTATCAAAAAAAGTATAAGGAGCAAAAATGTAGCTTATAAAAAAAAGAAATATATAATATATGTAGTATACTTAGCATACCTTTCATTTGTACTCATATTTAATCAAACAAGAAGCATGAAGACACCTATAATTATAACAACTAATGAGCATCGAGTCAACTGAGATCGCCGAGTCTATGCTTATAGTGACGTAGCGCCTGGCCACGCCCCATTTTCGCGAGGTGTAGGTTTGTAATTTTCTTTAAGACCCTAAACGTGCAAATAAAATTCTGATTCTTTGCAGAGCGACTATTTTATACTTTTTTCGATCAAACAAAAAAAAAAAAGAAACGAACAGACCTATTGTGAACACTAACAACAAACATTTTGGTAAACCCACATTGGGATGTTGCCACCGAATCAACGTTCTAAAGCACCTTGTAATATCAAACGGGTTGCCTTTTGTGAAATACAATTAAATATTAAGTTGCGTCCGTCCGTCCATTACTATAAAACATTAGTATCAGAAATTCAGCTTTTATAAAGATCTGAGAAGTAGTAACAGATACATAAGCAGTATCTTTAATTACAGCAACGCCGGAAAAGTTATAATTGGTGGATGTCCACAAAATTTAAAAATACTTACTAAGACATCTATTAAGTAATCCTACGAAAACATCTCCCTGCTTAAATTCTCATTAAGTCAAATATGTTATTTAAAATTTGAAATTTACGTGAAAATTTTATCCTTTAATTTCTAGTAGGTTGTCTAGCTAATCTGAGGTGTCTCAATTTTTTTTTATTCTTTGGGACTTCCTGCCACATATATTTTTTCTTACCATTATCAGAAAAAATTAAATTCAGAGGTCCAAGATCTGCGAACACGCTTGGGAGAACGGACATAAAATAAACTGGAACTCGGCAAAAATTTAACAAAAGAGGCGGATATCAAAAAAGTAAAATTAAAGAATTAGCGATAATATTACTGAATGAGGATAGATGCGTGTTGAATTGTTCTGCACAACATGGTTGCCAATGTTAAAAGAAGAACTTCACAAACTTAACATCGTATAAAATTTAAGAAACTGTTAACTATATCAATGGTCCTATGTAAATAGTAGGTATCTATGGATATTGAATATAACAAACATTCCTAGAGCTGTGCATTTATCATATACAGCAAAGAAGATTTTTCGAATAAAAAAGCCTTGAAAAAGGGATGAAACAGATTAAATTTCCGAAACATGGGTGAAATATTTAATTTCAATTTTTTATACTTATTTATGTTATTTGTCAAAAACGCAACCTCTAACTGATCCTTTGACGTAAAAGCCACAGGCGTAGAGATTATTTCCCAGTAACAGACTGGTTAATTGTGATATTTTGTAGATTCCCCGAGCACCGGTTAAAAAGAAGATAAAATATATGTGGCAGGAATTTTATGAAATTGGACTCATCTTGTAGATAATTGTAGATAATTTTAATACGTAAAATTTCTTTCATGGACTTATTTTTCTAAAACCTAAAGGTAACTTACAAGCCAAGAACTAGTTTTCCGTAATTTTACTTGTTAATTAAACATAGATGCACTAATTTTCAGCTTTTGAATTTAAGGTACAATAGTAGTATATATACTGGGACGTATATGTTTCTGCTGAAAAACCACGTTTGACATTTTTTTAAACAGATTTTTCTGGCTCTTTTTCCTAAGCTACTAGTAGAGGCAAAATCTGCATCAAATGGTTATTCAATTTGGCCATGATCGGTTGTAATTTCTACCACTAGCTGTTATTTTCTTAATTTCTAATCTGTAATACTTACTGTTTTAATTATGTACTACCACGCATATTTTCACTCTTTAATCTCTTATGCAATAATTGCCTGGGGAGCAGCAAGTGACAGTATTAGAGTTTTTAAATTGCAAAAAAGAGCCGTAAGATTTATTACCAGATTAAATAAGCGTGATAGCTGTAAAACGGTGTTTAAACAATTGGGAATATTAACATTACCCTGCACTTTGTAAATAAAAGAAGATGCAAGTTAAATATTTTAAATTAGAACTTAAAAAATTATTAATAGATAAGAGCTATTATTCTTTAAATGAATATTATGCTGATAGAAGTTTGTGATTGTACATTCTCTCTTGATCTTTTTTTTTTAATATTATTATTGCCGTAATCAACGTGTATTTGTTAACAGTTTTTTTTTCCATTGTTTTTATACTCTGTGCGTGTTCGTAATTGTACCCTTATTTGGAGATATTTTTTAAGTGTTTATGTATAGCTTTACATACCGTTTTTTTAATGACATACTTTATTAGTGTATACATTTTTTATATTCTATTTATATTATATTTTATACTTATTTTATATTCTATTATGTAATATTGACTTATCCTATATCATGTATTTGTGATCGACAGGATTAATAAATTATTATTATTGTTATTATTATTATTATTATTACTATTTAAAGTGTTTGTGAATAAAATAAATATCGTATATGTATTTTTTGGAAATTGAGACCTAATTTTTCAACCTACAGGCCAAAGTAAGCGACATAACAACAAATACTCGTGGCTTAGTGATTACATATTAGGCTTATTCAAAGTAGATTCTTTGCTTAATTTATCTGTGTATTCAAATGTTAACTACCGCGGTATTCGTCCTTAAACCCGATTATTATATCTTTTGTATTGTAATATATGTACAGTGTATGCTAGTTAGTACCAGAACAACCTGTTGTTGTAGAAAGCATTGCCGGTTTAGTGTTTTTCCCTATTAGGCAAATAGGTCTATTCGAGAATTTGGCAAATGCACCGGGGATAAAATATTATTAAAATTGGTAGTTAGGTATTTTTGAAGATGATACTGAATCAGAATTTATAAATTCAACATCGGTATTCTAAAAGGGCTACCATAGATAAGTTAAGTTTCTCAGATCTACAGAAAATTTGGTTCATGGAAATATTTCCCTTTCCTCTAAAAAGGGCAGAAAAAAATTAAAGAAAATTGCACCGTCGTTTGGTTAATTAATCCGTGCTTAATATCGTTATTGAGGCAGGTGTAAAAATAAGCAAATAATGAAATCGGATTTAGTTTTAACAGAAATCTATGCCTTTAGTTGGTTGGTTGTAGTGGTTGCCCACATTAAAACCATAATTAGGAAAGGATCCTGAAAAATAGTAAAGTATTTGAAATGTAACCACTACGGAGAAAGAGTGATACTATAGTATTTGTGAAAATATACAAATAATTAACAAGAAAGAAGCTAAATAATATTTGGAATGCCACTAACATTATTGCCAAATATCTGTAGTGGAAAACAACATGCCTTATAAAAAACAGTGACGGAACATAATGTTCATTGTTCAAATGAATAAATTAATGTTCTTATCAGTGACAACAGTTTTAATGAATTCAAATATGATCTTAGTACGAAACATACCTGAAATTCCTTTTAGTTAAAAAAATATTCAGGGGGCAGTCCAATAGAAAAAATAATTATTAAATAAAAGAGGGAACAAATAAATATTTAATTGTGTAGTAGTACAATAATATTTTTAAACTTACATAGTACCGTTATTTTGAGTTTAAAACATTATATCTAGTTGTAGTTGCATTTTCAAAATAAGGATTTGACTATGGGGTACATTACTATCGCACAATTGAACGATTTACCATGGAATTTATATTCCCTAATGTAGGACGCATATATTGGAATTTTTCCACGAGATAAATTGGATAACCACAAAGTAATTTCCAGTAAAATAGGAATCATACTTTCATGTAAATGAAATATGACCTATTGAAAAGCACGTTGAGCGGATATCGAAAAATCGTTTCTGGACATAATTCAACGCTAATGCTTCCTCTAAGAAGTAAACCGGTGGAGATGTTTTGTTGCCGACAAATGAAAAATGATACTTTCTTGAAAATTCAATTATAATAATAAATGTAATATTTGTAGATTACGACTTATATTTAATATTATACGTCCAATGTTTGACAGTAAGCATATTTCACTGTTGCAAATGATAGTTCGATAAAAGTAGGAAATGAAAGCAAAAAGATTAAAAAATTGATGAGACTTTGCTTAGATGCGTATTTTACTTATTCGTTCTAGAATCAGCTTCAAATCAATGATTCTGACAAGTAAACGTGGTTCAGGTCGCCTGTAGTACCGAATATTTGATTCGAGTACAATTCTGTTTAGATGTTTTAGGTAGAAAGCATTGCCAAAACTTATTTGACAAACCGTGGAGATGAGTTATTTATATGCGCTTTGCACTTAAACAACTTAGATATCGATGAATTTGTACAGTTCGACAAATATACCTTAAGCATATAATTTATTCATATCTGTCTTTGAATAGATATTTCGTCCAGTCCAGTGGTTTTGACACAACTCTGCTCAATGCAAGTCTACTTGTATGTTAAGATTATTAGCACTGCTCGTTTTCAAATAGAATTATTTCTCTCTTTAACAAAACGTCTCATTCATTATGCATTAATTTTGTCAGCAAAATCTTAAACTAGTTAAAATAAATATAAACAAGAAACTTATCATCAGTTGAAAAATCTAATGTGTTTTCTGAAATATGAAATTACATTATGAAAAAGTATTAAATTATTCACGCAACAAGGAAAACGATATTTATTGTGTCGATATTTGGATTTAAATTCATGTCTTTTATTACATATCTTGTCCAGTCTAAGTTTGAAATTAATAAGAAAAGACCGACAAAGGAATAGTTCGTAATCATAATGTTACAACAGCGATGCCATAAGCGCCAATCGACAATTTTTAGAGCCACTTTTTAATTATTGAAACTATTGTTTTTCTGCGTTATATTAATTGATAGGCATAATGTAAATTATTTATTTATAATACATTATTTACTTATAATAAATAATGTTAGTTTAATGAACAACTCCATAAATAATTCAGTAAAGATAAATAAATATTATTTAACCCACGGAATAGCCGAGAGCTTACAGATTATAACAAGGGACTTGTAATGGTGAGCCAGGTAAACAAACGACTACTTTCGCTTGAAGTAAGCGCATAACATAATCTGGTGGACTATATTCGTATATGGATATCGTTTGCAATATTCAAGTAGGCTATTTCGGGTGTGTTCTATCACATCAGGCTTTGTAATGGTTTATCCTGGTAGCAACGCTTTAGACTGAATTTCCAAATTAATAATAGAAATACTAGACCTAATTAAATATGTATATTAAAAGCCACATACCTACAATTTTCTAATGGTTATTCTAGATAAAAAAAAAATAATAAATCCGTTTTATAACAACCCGAACTAAAATGTCAAATAAAAAAAAAGTTGTTTGTGTGTGAGTGTAGAAACACTTTACATAACATTTTTATCACAAATCTGGAACTAATATACAACTTAGCTTATATACAATGTGTCCACGGCAAAGCGATATTGTAGGTGTAAATAATTTATTTTTTTTGCTTTCGCTTTTTTTGCTATGAACACAATTTTCTATATTCTGCTCTTGCTTGACCCAAAACCTATTTTCAGTACATTAGAATTTCAAAAATATAAAGGATGCTGGTGGCAGCCAAATAAGATTCACATTCGATAAACTGCCATTTCTGTGCAAGACATTTAAAACTTACTCAAAATTTAGAAATATGCCGTTGTACGAAATTTAATAACTATACAAGGTGATTCACGTAGGTCGTCCCTTACGAGTTTTTCAACTTTTGGCAGACCCTGTATAGCTGGAGGACTGAAAACATTTTAGGTAGAACGGACAAGATCGATACGAAATTCCAAGTTTCTAATCCAACTGTAAGTTGAAAAACTTCTAACGAGCGACCTACGTGAACCACCCTGTATAGTTGTCAAATTAGGTCCAATATTATATTTTTTAATTTTGAGCAAGTTGTTCTTCAGTATCTTGTACAATAATGGCAGTTTACCTGAAGCAAATTTTACTATTAGGCTGTCACTATCCCAGTTAGTGCGTTCTATAAGTCGGACAGGAACATGAAGTTCTTCTAGCCTAACGAGACTGTCGTCGTCCTATCGTTTTCGAGAATGCTGAACACTATGGCGGTGGTTAAATCCCTCTGCGAGGTCACCCCACACCCTAAGCGGCCAAAAACGACCCTCGAAAAGGGTAGACCCAGTAGCCGCCGCCTCCTATGAGCCAAACCCACTCTTTTGAGAATGTTGAGCATGATGGTGATGTTGAGACCCCCCTCGACTCCCGCCAACCTCCCAATCCGACAGAAACCAGCTCCGAAAGGGGTGAAACGCGGATAGGCCGTCTTCTCTTCGCGAAACTCGGTTACCCCCAGTTTTTGAGGAAGCTGAGCACGATAGTGGCGTCAAAACTCCTCCTCGACCCCCGCCAACCCCCCAAACGGCCAAGAACCACCTCCGAAAGAGGTGGTCTTTGGCAGTGAACTGTGAAATTACCCACTTACTTCAAAACCGCATTTCAAAGGGGTAGTTTTGTCTGCTTGAGGAGTTCGTTCGCCTGGGGGAGTAAATCCAATATTACCGTCGAGCTCAGCATCCCCGAAATCGGGAGGTAACACAGGTTTGGCTGGTGAGGGACGGCCTATCCGCGGTGTATCCCTTCCTGGGGTGGTTTTTGGCCGTTTAGTGGAGTTAGCGGAGGTCGAGGAGGGGTATCGACGTCACCATCGTGCTCAGTATTCTCTAAAACGGGAGTGGGGGGTAACACGGGTTTATCCGTGAAAAGACGGCCTATTCGAGTTTCACCCCTTTCGGGGGTGGTATTGACCGTCTGCGCGGTTGGAATCACTATCATCCTCGGCATCCTCGAAAATGGGGGTAACACAGGTTTGGCTGGTAGGAGACGGCGGAAACGCGGTTTACCTCTTTCGGGTCTAATTTTTGGACGCTTGGGGGTGGGGTGACCTCAGAGAGAGATTCAACCACCGCTATTGTGTTCAACATCCTCGAAAACGGAGGGGGGACATAGTCTCGTTGGGCTAGGAAAAATTCATGTTTCTCGATGTTCCATCCGACTCACAGAATGCCCTTTATACATTACAGAGATTCTAACATACTGAAAGTAGGCTTTGGGTCAAACAAGAGCAGAATAGAGAAAATTTTGTTCATAGTAAAAAAAATAAATTGTTATTTAAACCCATAATATGGCTTTGCCGTGGACACATTTTATAACATAGTGGAGATTACTATTATCTATTGAAATTGGTTTATCCACCATACAGAGAAATTTCCAGCGGTGTATTTTTATATATTATAATTTTTAAACCAAGCGGTGACTCTTTGATTTATCTCGTAATATGAAAATTTCAAATATCAAAACTATATAATATAAAGTATGTCTCAGCTTCTTTCTCAGGAACTTTACGTAGATTAAGAAATATATCGGTTTTACTTTACACTGTTATTGATGTGCTTTCAATAAAAGTATTACGAAACTAATGCTCCGTGCAGACTTTTCTCCAAATTTGGAACATTTTTAATACATAGTTGCATGGTTGAATACTCTCTATTTAAAGTGGGTTAATTCCCTCATAGATCGTTAGGCAGAGAAGTTAGGTTAGGTACATATCTGAGTGGGCTCTTGTCAGACCCTCCACTATAACCATCAGGACTATTGTGGTTCACTCCTAATTATACTTCACCCATCAGGTTCAGCTTTTTAATAACACCGAAAATTTTGATGGGTGAGACGCCGTCCAAGTCCTTTGGCTCCAGGTGCCCTTTGCCATATAGTGGAAACTTCATTTTTTCTGCAGCAGGATATGTACATAAAACACGCTCTGCTATTTCATTATGTAGACCCTGATGACATTCGCCAATCTCCGCCAGTACCTTTTTGGCGCAGATGATGGTTCAATTTGCAGTACCCAGTATATACGCCAGTTACTAGTTGTAGCCTATTTAACTTTAGTAGTTTCTTATTTCTTGACTTCAAGGGTTATGTAATAAACACATTTTAATGAACTAATTCTGGTAGCTCCTGTCACTGCTAGATCATTTTCATCTCAGCCCAGGCTAAGATAGCTGCCTTGGTAGAGCCTGCAAGGGAGAGGGGTGCAAATTGTCATTTTGATATAAAATATGTTTCACCATACTTTCAAAGCAAATGGTTACTAAGATCTTTGATTAAACTGAGAGGCCTAAACAGGATAACAGTTAATCCATGCCAAAGTTGCAAAGATCCCATTCTCGAGGGCGGAGAACACAATGATGGCAATATTGGTTTTCCTACCCTTATATCGAAAACATTTTTTTCGATCTTTCCATGTTAGGCTTGCGAGTGCTTGCCAGAGGAGTTACTTCAACCCCCGGGGGTGGGGTTGGTCGGTTCAAAGGAAAGTCATTTTATTCATTTTCATGAAAATAACCTGATCCTCATAAGCCTAGTACAGTGAAGTTGAAAAAGTGGGTGGCTTGTCAATTTAGGGGTTGTGGGATCCCAATATTTTACCATCGTTTTCCCCGTCACGCCATCTAGACTATTGACTGTGTAATTGTCTAACTAACTAATTCTTTAGAGATATTTTATTGCTTCATGTGTCTAATTGTATCCGAAAAATGTAAATCCACAAAGTGCTATTAAATTTAGGATTGGATTTTTGAAGAACGGAGTGTCCACTTTTTAATTTTTGAACTATAACTCAAAAAGTAAACATTTTTAAAATGTACATAAAATACGATTTTTTCTAGAGATTCAAATTTCATCTAGACTATTGACTGTGTAATTGGATAACGAACTAATTCGTTAAAGATATGTTATTGTTTCATATGTTTAATTGTATCAGAAAAATGTAAATCCACAAAGTGTTACTAAATTTAGACTTGCATTTTTGAAGAACGGATGGTCCACTTTTTAGTTTTTTTAATATAACTCAAAAAGCAAACATTTTTAAAATGAACACATAATACGATTTTTTGTAGAGATTCAAATTTACTATCGAAAAGTTAAGAAACTTTTTCTTTCAATAAAGTAAGTTAAAAAAACTATTTAAAAATTGCGAAACATTTAATTTTTTTTGTATTTCTTTTAATTTTTGTGTATAACTTTTTTCTGAGTGGATTTAGGTATAGATATTGGTTCACAGAATACAAATCTGACGTAATTCCCGTCAATATGGTGATCGATTAGAGTATTTTTCTTATAAAAATTGGCTGAGAGACAGTCGTTTAAATGTATCTACTTTTTACGATTTTGCCTCTTTTTACCTTTATACCATGTAATACTTTATTTTTAGACGCAAAAATTATTTTTGTTCAGTACAAAAATTATTTTTGGTATATCAATGCTAATGATGAAGGTATTTGTTTAAAATTTTGATATTCATATGATCTTAGACATAATGAAACCTTAGTGTTGCACTAATTTATAGCTGTTTTAAAAATATTTCTTTTGAAAATAGATATGTAATCTATTATAGTTTTCGAATTGAATATCAACGTCGTTTTCGACATTTTCTTTGGTAACTTCTGGAACGTCAGCGTTTTCACAATTTAAGCCCATACATTCTTTGCAGAACATCGAGAGGCTAATAATTTTCTGCAGTCGCAATTTCTGCGATAATCTTTTATGTACCCGCAAACTATTTGCTCCAGTAAAATCTACTGTGCAACATGTTTGGTTGTGCTAATTGGCATTAATCCATTTTAAATTTTTACCAACTCCACTCAAAAGGTTTTAAAATATTTGCTTTCCACTGTCTAATTTGGTGGTACGTCTTTAAGCAGTGCTGTTTAGTGGCATCAGAAGTTGGTGGCAAATGGGCTAGAGAAAATTTTGTGCTTTACGATGATTTTTGAAAAATTGTAAACGACACGAAAGCTACTTAAACTGTTACCCTTAATGCCATACAGAGAAGGTACGATGTGTTCAGAGGAGAAACTGATAACTTCAGGACTTGCATTATTATTTAAAAATAATTATTTTTAGAAAAGGGAAAAACAATGCTTTTTGATTGAAGTCATCGTGTCAAAAGGGAATAAATCTTTTAAGCGTACTATCCAACTACAATTAGGGTGCAGACAGCACGACTTTACTCCGTATATACCGTACCCTTATTAGATCCAAGATCGACTATGGCGCTTTCGCATATTCCACTGCAAACGTTTCTATACTGAAGTCAATCGACACCATCCACAATGCAGGAATAAGAATTGCCCTTGGAGCATATTGTACAAGCCCGACTGAATCTTTGTATTGTGAATCTGGAGAACCTTCCCTTCCAATGAGGAGACAGTATCTCAGTTTATCATATGCAGCAGTTATGTCAGCCAACGGTGAAAATCCCACATATAAAAACACTTTCTCAAATCGTTTTGGAACCATATATGGGAGCAGAAGAAAAATAAAACCCCCATTCTACCAACGAATAAACAAATACCTGGCTAACCTGAACGTAACTATTCCCAACACCTATCCCTTGAATATCAAAACACACCCTCCATGAACAATACCCTTACCCATATGTGACACCAAACTAACACAATACAATAAACAGGACACCAATCACGAGATCATAAAAAGACAATTCTATGACATAATTAACCAGTACCAAGAATACAGTCAAGTTTTCACTGATGCATCCAAAACGGAAGAAGCTGTCGGCGCAGCATTTATAACCACCAACACAACACATCAATTTAAGTTACCAGCAAACAGCAGCACATTTACAGGTGAAATATATGCCATTTTAGAAGCACTAAAGTATATTAGCATCCATGACAGTCCGAAAACTTTAGTAATAACAGATTCCTTGAGTGCCATCTATGGAATTAATCAACTGTATCCCAATAACCCTTTACTGAAATTAATTAAAGAGAAACTATTCCTCTTGCAGGAGAACAATAAATCTGTCACATTTATGTGGGTACCTTCTCACATTGGGATACAAGGTAATGAGCAAGCCGATAGATCTGCACGAGATGCTACTTCAAGTGTAAACTCTACGGTTGTGACCACATCTATACATGCGGACTTGAAGCAACACGTAAAGAAATTAATACAAAAACAGTGGCAATATGAATGGGAACAGAAGAGAACTAAGCTAAACGAAGTCAAAGCTTCAGTCAAACCATGGTCCCTAGCCCCTAAAGGTAGACGAAACCAAATAATCCTGACGCGGCTACGAATAGGCCACACTAGACTTACACATGAGTACCTCATCAATCGTAGTGAGGAACCTAAGTGTGACGTGTGCCAAACAAAAGTGACAGTTAAACATATTTTATTGGAGTGCCCTAAATACCAGTTCCATAGATCAAACAGACACATACCGGAAGAACTAAACAAAATTTTATCTGATAGTAGTGACATAAAGAACTTATTATTATTTTTGTCTGATATTAATGTCATGTCAAGAATTTAATATCTACATTGTTAGTTATTATACGATTATATAATTTATTTCTCACTGTACCTCGCTCATAACACACGAGGTTAATGCGATTATTTGTTAAATAAAAAAAAATCCTTTTTGATGTTTCAAATAAAAACTGTATTTTTATACACTCTCCATATGTTTCGGCTTGTTAGGCTTTTCTTAAGAGCATTACAGATGAATACTAAAGCTATGAGGGCGGCTGTTATAAAAATAAATGCAATAATACCCAAACATGTGAAATTACGGGAATTTCAAGTAATAAAACTAAGGATCTACCTACTCGGAATATAATTCAAGGGGCTATTCTTAAAACCTTGTCTATTATAGGAGTGTTTATGAAATTTAGTTGGTGATTGGTGGTACAAGTGTTGCCTTTACGGGATTTTTTTATTTATAATTGTTCAAGGAGGTTTAAGCGTTTTCCTTTTCTTTCTGAATGGATTAAATTAATATTCTCTGTGTCGATAAAATGATTATTTTCAATGCAATGTTTTGACATTCCTGTGTTTTCAGTGTTGTTAAAAATAGATTGTTTATGTTCTTTTACCCTATTAGCTATACTTCTACCACTCTGGCCAATATATACCGCGTTACGGTCCTTACATTTAATATCATAAACACCCGATTTGTTGACTTTGCTTATTTTTTCTTTATTGTTAACTAAAATAATTCCTAAATTTGTTTTGTTTACACTTATTGTGGAGATTCCTAACTTATTTAATTTTCTACTTATTTTATCACTAAACCTAGGAATATAATTAATAAAATTGTACTTTGTTGTTTTTTTTGGTTACAGTAAAAAAATCTTTTTGAAGTAATTTTTGCTGTTTGGTTTTAACCATGTTCTCTATTAGTGACTCCTTATAACCATTATTTATTGCAATCTGTTTGATTATGTTTAATTCTTTATTAAACTCATCTTCCAAATATTTTTCCAAAGATAAAATATTTCTATTGATAATTTCATGAAATTTTTTTGTCAGTATGGAAAAAAGCATAAGTAGTATAGCATCCACTAAATGCATGTTATTGAAAAAAAAATGTTTGACTTTATAAAGAGTCATTTTTATAGGAAATTTAATTCTCTGCAAAAAATCTGATTATATGTATATATTAAAAATGCATAGTTTTTGAGTTATAGTTAAAGCAAACTTAAATGTGGACAAGAGGACGTACTCCGTTCTTAAAAATCTAAGCCTAAATTTAATAGCCACTTCATTAATTTATCATTTTTTGAGTACAATAGAACATATGAAATCGTTTACCTCTGTTATTTTTGACATGGTTAATAGCCTGATTGAGAATGGGTGGGAAACGCATTTCAGTGCATTCGCAATGTCTTTGGGATATTTTGCAATTTAGGGTGGGGTCGGAGGTTGTCTCAATCATTGGGGCTTGGATGGGCTTCCCCTGGTCCAGGATTACTCAATTTATCCATATTTCCTGAAAATAACCCGATCGGTTATTACGGAAATATTGAAAACAGGTGTTATTTATCGATTTAGGGATCGTGTTCCCATCCTTTGAGAATGAAGGGGGGGGAGATGTCTTGTACTACATTCGCAATACTTTTGGAGTCTTTGTTTAATCCTATTTATTTAGACCGTTACAGCAATGTTCCCGTCATTTTTAGACGTTAAAAATATTTGTCCCTCTCGTTTTAGGACGCAAAAATGAAATTTTAATATGCTTTCACTTTATGCTCGGGGACAAAAATCGATAATTTTTTACCATTCTTCTTTGTCACATATACGCTGTAGAATATTTTCTATTGAGAATGTGTCATATCCATCTTATAGGATGTTTGCCAGAGTCGTATAAGTAGTCATGCTTTATACAGATAACGTTATATACAAATTTTCTTTGAAAATGGTGTCAAAAGGTATTTCTAATGAGACTATGACGAAACAAGTAAAAGTTGCAGTCGGGCGTCGCCGACTGCTAACATCTGTCGTAGCAATAACAATATTGGCTGTGTACTTAATCTCAGTGGAAAAATGTTGATTAAATAGGTATTCGAAGTGGGGCACGCCCAATTGCAATTTCTACTCGGTTTATGCAACACGATTACTGCCAGGATACAGCAGCTATGTACCTTGAATAAAGAGCTGCTGTATAAAACTTTACTATTTCAGGTAGTAAAGAAGTAATTCTTTCTATAAGTTATAAACTCTCGTAGAGAAATCCCGCTAGATTTTGTTCTACAGTCTAGACAATACAGAAACCTGTAATAAAGTAAAACACACAAAAAGACGGAATCAGTAAAATAAAGTGGCAAATGAGTATGCAGGATTTCTACGCCATGGTAACTAAATTAATTTTTCATGAAGCAGATAAGACAAACCATGTTAATAAATTTTGTTACACCTAGCAGAGTCACAAAAACATTTTTATAGCTTGAATGCTGACCCATATTTATCATGTCATTATATAAATTAGAAACTTCCCATAATTATGATATAAAAAGCCACATTATTTAAATGAGTATAAAAAATGTGGACGTTAATTGTGAAAGGATTAAAATGAATTCACTTTTATAATAATAAATTCAGTGTGAAATGAATGAGCGTCGTTTGAAGTTCGTTCATTTGAAAGTTATGAGTAGACATTACTTTAAATCATGTTTAATACCGCCAAAAGCCACATTACCACTAAAATGTATTGCATTTTACAATAAATGTAGCAATATTTTCATTTTATTATGCTCGTTGCAGCGTATTTGAAAAGGAGCAAGAAGAAGACGTGAATTGCAGTTCTGAAGATTACGACCAACACAAAGGTCCAAAATATATAAACGCACCGTAGTTGAAACATCGTATACAGCGGAGTAAAACTAAAATTTCTAGGGAATCGTTTCACTATAGCAATTTTATTGCTAAAACATGTTCTAGATATTACAAGAAGTTTAGGAAAAAGTTTTGGATTAAATCTGTGTGGCGAAAAGCTTTTGTTTAAACAAAAGAATGTTCAAAATCGTGTTTTTTCGCAGTTTTTCTTCAATTACTCTGATTCTATGACTGTTATCGCAATAAGTAAGGAGAAACAAATTACTCACGATGAAATTGCAAAGAGAGCTAGATGTGAACTCTCTCGGTCAATTGGTTATGTTGCAAAACATAGAAACAGTAATTGTGGGTGGCCATTTTTAAACAATTGGTAATAACTTAAACAAAAATAGATTAAATTTAATCAAACTTTAGAAATATATGCAACTAATGGAGATAAATTATAGTACCAAATTCCTAATCGAAATGTTTATAAAAACAGCTCAAAAACAATAACAAAATCGAACATTGAATAGTTCGCCGTTTTTGGGCATCAAGTCGTACAACAAACTATTTTTTTACCAGATTCTAGCTTATTTTATGTACTTTTCAGCGGCGTTAAAATAAACGTTTTTGGTATTTTCTAAAATCGTTTTTTTTTTTAATTGATTAATTTTCTTTTTAAACAAATGCATTTTATTCATCAATGTTTTACCCAACATTAAAAATTATTAGCATGCATTAAAAATACAGAAGACAAGACACAATTTAAAAAAAGGTTTATCGACGCCAATTGGGAGCCGAGATATGAAATTTCTTCCATTTTAGTAAAAAAAAAGTTAAATAAAACAATGACTTGAAATTGTATTAAACATTTCATAGTATTTAAAATCCTTAATTGACTATGTTAAAATACTTTTAATCACATCAGTTGTTGCAATATTCTCGAATTTAATTTGCCCGCACGGTCTACTCCAGCAGTCTAGAACGTTCTAGCATTCATTGAAGCGTTTTCACGGCTTATTGAATCCTGCTTCATCATTCCTCAATTTCATCATATCATGATGTTTCTTTTTGTTTTAACAATTGTTTTTTCTTGTGGATTTCAGTTTTACTGCATAATTTTGAGATACACTATATTCAACGATAATATGAAAATTTGAAACTAAAGTTTTATTTTATATTATCTTCAATCGTTCATTTGGTAACTAACTGAAACATAAATGCTGTTTGCGTCTTTTTTTTACTTACTTCCATTATATTTGTTAAATTTTTATACTTAAACACAAATCGGGATATAATATTTAAAGACATTACGTATCAATAAATGTAACAACAGTTAAAAGGGATAGTTTTAAATATTATGAAATGTTTAGTGCAATTTCAAGTCACTATTGCATTTCATTTGTTTCTAAAAAACTAAAATGGAAGAAATATCATATCTCGGCTCCCATCATATTGGGACTTTTTTTTTAATTATTTATTGTCTTATGTATTTTTAATGTATGCCAAAAATTTTTAATTTTGGGTAAAATATTGATGATTAAAATGTATTTGTTAAAAAAAAATCTAATTATTTTAAAAAATGGAGTTCAAAAATACCAAAAACGTTTCTTTTAACGCTGCTGAAAAGTACATAAAATAAGCTACAATCTGGAAAAAAGGTTATTCTACGACTTGTTGCCCAAAAACGGCCAACTGTTCAATTTTCGAATTTGTTATTGTTTTGAGCCGTTGTTATAAAGATTTCGACTTGAGATTTGGCACCACAATTTATCTCCATTAGCTGCATACTTTTCTAAAGTTTGGTTACATGTAATGCATTGTTGTTTAAGTTATTACCAATTGTTTAAAAATGGCCATCCACAATTGTTTCTATGTTTTGCAATTTAACCAATTGACCGAGAGAGTTCGAACACATCTGGTTTTCTTTAAGATTTATTCGTGAATAATTTATTTCTCTTTACATATTACGAGTCATAGAACCAGAGTTATTGAAGAAAAACTGCAACGAAACAATATTTTGAACATTCTATTATTTAAACAAAAGCTGTCGACCACACGGATTTAATCCAAAACATTTTCCTACACTACTTGTAATGTCTACAACAAGTTCCAGTAATAAAATTGTTATAGTAGGACAGTTCCTTATTAGGTGATTTATAGTCTAAGTATTAGTCCACTAATAGTTTGGAAAGAAAAGAGAGAATTTCAGGAAAAATTTGCGCCTTATTTTTTATTTGAAGATAAACAATAATATAAAAAATAGAATTAGTAATAAATGCTGATTTCCATAAAATGAATGTGTGCAGTGTTAATCATAAAAACTATACAAATCTAGTGCCCAGTAATAATACTAGATTTATACATATACATAAATGAAAAGAATATACCTAAGCATATACTTTTAAACAATTTTTTTTTAATTTCTACTACAGTTCTATTAAAGTCGTTTTAAAAATATATTTTATATATTTTTATTTCATACTGTTTGTGAATTTTTGATAAATTAGACTATACCCGAATGATCAATCCGGTTCAAAATCATATTCAATAAACCCATTGCTTGTCCATAGTAACATTCAAATTTTAAATTCGCCGTCTCATCGATGATAATGCCATCTATTAAGGAGTAATATACAACAGATAAGAAATATATTTCTGGTTCCCTTAGATCTATAACAAACATTATTAGGTAAATTAAAGAAAGTACCAACAGCAATACCAACATTCAGACTTCCGTTCCACTAGAAGTAAAATTAATATTATTTACTAATCACGCATTAATTGATTAATTAAAAAAATTGTCGAATTATTGTACCGCTACACAGTGGGCCACTTGCAACTTTTAGGAGGTCAAAATTCTCTAAATTTATATATTAGTCTAAAGTAGTTTAATAACTGGAAAAATACTGAAAAATTTGAAAACATTCTAAACACCGGGGTGGTTTTTGAGGGTTGAAGAGTAAATATAATTTTGAAGTTGTGAAACTTTATGAATATAATTATAAGATAGTTATGAATATACCAAAACATATTATGAAAATTCAAATAACGCTAAAAATAGTAAAATAATTCTGAAGAACCGTTGCCTAAGGAATCACTAATTCCACATCCAGATTTAGCATCCAAGCCTCTTTAAACAGAAAACTTTGATACTATATTAACACTCTAGAAATTTTTGGATTTCTGACAGATTTTTTTAAACAAGAGACAGATCATTTCCTTCAAAATATAATTTCGTATATAAATTAGGAAACAGACAGCCTCTAATTTTTATCTTATGTCGTGCTAATTTTTATATGTGTTGCATTGTGCTCCATCGAGAATACGTCAATGTGTCAGATTCTTGGGCTCTAAGGACAAAGGAAATATGTGTATAATCAATTATCCTCACATATCAGCCAAACAAAAAGCAGAAAAATTGAGTTAATTAAAAATGCAATATTACTTTGCAATTTTTCCAGTACTCTTTTAAAATAATGGCATGCAAATATTGTGTCAAATAAATAATATTTTTTGAATAATGGATCAAACATAATTTGTCTGCTGCGACGGAAGTTCTTTATTTTAAAAATCTCGGTGTGCCGGTATCAAAAAGGAAAACTGAACATGATTCACTAAATTATGGAAGAAATTTGATTTAATGGAACATATATCAAAATTCACACATTGAAAGTCAAAACAAATGGAAAAATATCGGATAAATTATTTACACAGAACTTTCTTCTTTATTTATACATAGCGGTCGCTCTAAAAATTTTACTAATTAAGAAACTGTATGTGGGAATAATAATCGAAATGTAGTTGTCACTATTATTAGAAAACCTGATAACTTTTGGTCAAAGGAATATAGAAAGTGGCCATCTGACAGCAAAAATTAAATATTAAATAAAAGGTTCCAAATATGGAATGCTTGCGTATATACCTCTACAAATTTCCACCATAGTTGAAATAGATGCCAAAATTCTTGCCATCTGTCACATTTTATTTCCACATCCACGTTGTGGAGTGGAAACATAGTAGTGAAATAATTTTAAATTTTCTTATTTGAAATATGTTTAGAATGTCATGAAACATGGAGATGTTAAATTCGAGTGAAAAATATTATTAGTTTCTACCGCATCTAAATGTATTGTATCATTGTTAGAAGATCATTCTTATTTTTACTAATTTGCTATAAGTTACCCAGAAAGAGAATTATGCATCTCAAGACTAAGTTCCCATCAGACTAATTTCCGTTCGTATTTTAAAAACGAGACAATGTACGATTTTGCGCGAGAAAGACGCTTATCTTGAACTAATGCCAAACTGGCATGACGGCATATGCCAGAAATCTATTCTGTCGTGACTTATGTTCAACAGAATTAGTTAACACTGAGGAAGTTTTTGTAATGATGAGTTTTCAAAAATTCACCTAGCTCCCGAACCATTTGAAGATAGTGTAATTTCTAAAGAATGACTGCACATGTGCACATTTTTAATACCCTTTTATTGCCACAATTGTAAGCAATTTAAACTTTCTTATACAGGCTATTAATTTTATCAAGACCATCGAGAATATCTCACTTAATAGCGGTCGTGCAAAAAAATTGTGTCTACGAAAATTATGACAATTTTTATAAGCTCTAAAATGGTTTAAAGGCATTTGAAACCCATGGCCTACTTTAAGTGTTATGACGAAAAATATCGTAAATGCAGAATAGGTCAAAGCAAAATGCCTCCGCTATTTGCAGAGATACGACAATTATTCTAAGGTAATTTTTTTTGCAAAACAGAGTATTTCAACGAGGTTTTGTTTAAATTTTTTGAAAACAGTTATATTTTGAAATTTAGTCTCCAGGATGTTAATTTTTTTTTTTTGAAACGGGCGAGAAATAGCAGCATTAAATAGAATATCTTCCTCCCTTTTCACCGATATATCACATGCCATATTTATTCAGTGGAACTAAGCAAGTAATTACAAAAACATTTTTTAAGCCAATACTTTTTTTTAACTAACATCATGTTTGACGTGGAGAATTATGATTAAATAAAACGATTAAAATATTCGGTAAATTCTTCAAACTTTTACTATAATCAAACATTAACACAATTAAAAGAATAAAGTAAATTCAGCATACAAACAAAAATTAATAATTAGGAGAGCAATATGGAGCAATTATGGGAAGAGTTTTCACAGTTATGTTAATGTATAGAGGTTATTCATAAAAACGTTAATGTTTGATTATAGTTAAGATTTGACGAACTTACTGAATTTTTTAATAGTTTTATTTAATCGTATTTCTCATCGGCAAGTATGATACAAGCTAAAAAAAATATTGGTGTAAAAAAGGGTTTTTATAATTACTTGCTTAGTTCCAATAAATAAATAAATATGGCATCTGACATATCTTTGAAAAAGAAGCAAATTACTCTATTTAATGCGGCTATCTCCAGCCCGTTTCAAAAAAACTTTTAACACCCTGAAGAGTAAATCTCAAAATACAGCGGTCTTGACAAAATTTAGACAAAACCTCGTTGAAACACTCTATTTTGCAAACAGTTTTCGCCTAGGAATTTTCATCGTATCTCTTCAAATAACGGAGATGTACTTAGACGTATTCTGGATTTTCGATATTTTCCGTCATAGCTCTTAAAGTAGGCCATGGATTTCAAATGTGTTCAAACCATTTTCTAACTTTTAAAAATCGGCACAGTTTCCGTAGAAACAATTTTTTGCACGACCGCTATTAAGGGAGATATTATCAATGGCCCTGATAAAATGGACAGCCTGTATACGTAGCCTCACAATCAGGCGGTTCATCTTTTGTTTTAATGATTTAATTCACTTCAAAATTAACGTACTTCAAATCAGAATTTAGATAATGGCCAATTATAAATAAGCTAACCGTTATAATCTTCGCAGATTTACTGCACTTGTTATATAATTGTTGCACATTCTATAGGATACTCCTCGTAGTTTTTTTGTAAATAATATTAGTTTTAGATATTTTTAGTTTAATTACAAAACAAGATTTTTTTTTTAATTTATAACTTTTTTATTTATCAATCGATTTTGTTCAAAAACAATACGATTCTTCCTCTAGATAACACTAACTTACTTTCCAAATTTCAGTACAATCGGACTTTTCATTCTTAAGTTATCGTGCTTACAAGAAACGCGACGGACGGACAGACAGACAGACCGACAGACCGACAGACGGACAGACAGACGGACAGACAGACAGACAAACGGACGGACAGACAGATAGACGGACGTACGCATATTTTGAAAGTTGTTCAGAATTCGATCACCAACACAATGATATGAGATTTTTTTCTCTAAGAGTAATGTTACCGGTTTTAGAAATGTGCCAATCGAATGCAATATACTCTTCGTTTTGTATTTGCAAAGAGTATAATAATGAAGTAATGCCTAAAATATGAATTTTTTATTATAAAATTGTTATTTTGTATATTATTTAATTGTTCATAATTTGCTATTATATAAGTTAATATGAGAACTAGAGGTTCACCACTTTTTCTATCTTTGTTTACAAGCAAATATTGTCTCAATATTTAAGACATTAAACAGCATTAGAAGACATATTGATATTTTGGAAAATTAGTTCAAACAGATTCCATAGTTATTCATTACCTCTATATAATTAATGGTCAAAATCGGATGTAAGCAGCATTTTGTAAACACAGTATATTAGTTGCATTGATTCCTGATTAAAAGCTTCCTCTGTGCTTCTAAAGCTTTTCAATTTAGTTCAGTGTGGTCTAAGTAACTAGTTAATAATTAAAATGGTGCATCTAAAACGCATTATTGCTTAAAAGTACTTTATGCAAATATGCAGATTTATGGCAAACATCAAAGCACAGTATTTATTGGCATGTGTCTATCCGACTATAGATCTTTCCATTTTATCTTTGATGTTTGTGAAATATTGATTGCAGGTCCTATTTTCTACTGCAGTTATTACTTAAACACCAATATATGGCTAATTGAACCTTCATGTTTTCGTAATCTAGTAAAATTATTTCGGAAACCTGAAGTAAGAAATTGTGTTGTCTGAATTTGAAATATTAATAAAATCTCATTCAAAGTTTAAATTGAAATATAAATCATTCATGCTCAGATTCATTATAAGAAATTCTGTTACAGAAATTCTAAATATTAGTGAAATTCCTTTTAATTTGAAAGATATACTATATAGCATATAATTCTTCACGCAATTAAATTTCCTTTTCCTGAATTATGCAGCTGGTGGTTTTAGTTTATGCTGACGAGAGAATATTCATTAGTAAAGCATTATTTGTAACTTCGACTTTCATACTAGTATAAATATCGCTGAAAGGCGCATGATGAATACAGTTCGGTGTCTATGTTTAACTGCATAATTAGGTACTTCTAGAATAAAAATCCTTGTATAAAAATATGCTTTTGAGGCCAACATTTCCAAACCAAAATTTATATAGCTCACGAGTATGCGACCATGATACAAAAGCCTGGTCAAAATAATACAAAAACTGCCTGTAAATTCTTTGATAGGATGGTTCCTTTTATTAAATATTCCAATCTACTGTTTGAATTGTAATAATAATGACCACAAGAATAGATTCTCTGTAAAAAATAGCGCCAGGTACCTACACTCTGTCCAAAAAACATCTCTCCAAAAATATTCGAAATCAATTAAAATCTCCAAGTCCGGTATCTATTTATAAAAAAAAATGTATGAAAATAATTTTTTTTCAAATGCAAAAAAACTTGGCGCGTTTCACTTTCCATGTTTCCGCAGATCCTGCACGTGTTGATAATCGGAAATAATATATAATACTGCAGTCAGAGGTTGACGGGATAACTTGTATACGAATAACTGAGTGGCACTAGTGAATCCAAACAGCGTTTTGCCTCTTAGTGAAACGCACCAAGTTTTTTCGTATTTGAAAGAATTTTTTTTTCATAAATTTTCTTTTATAAATAGATACCGGACTGGCGATTTTAATTGATTTCAAGTATTTTTGGAGAAATCACATTTTCTTATTTTATGTTTCTGTAGAGAAGAAAGATATTCTATTGGACAGAGTGTACAATGTACATGGCACTATTTTTTTTAGGAGAATCTGTTCTTATGGGCATTTCCCTACGTTTTTTAGATATTATTTCTGTAAAGATACACGCGTGCTTGCTTATTTCTGTGAGCGTGGAGGATGTTGGAGTGAACTTGGTGCGAGACACTACGTGTAGCAGAGCACGCTTTTGTTACACGTTTAGAAAAACTCAGGATTTCATTTGATCACTTTTCAAGTGACGCGCTTGTGTAAGCATCAGCCTATGAATCAAGAGGTCCACGGTTCTATCCCCGAGCGTTCTTAGCTTATTTTCGACAAATATGAACTTAATATCTGTAACAAAGTTTCTTTCGGATTACAATATGATGTTGAAGTCTAAATGACGGCATTAGATGGCTAAGTGTACTTAAAAATTAAAAATTCCCTGGCTGGATGCACGAATGGAAGCCGTGACGAGAGTGCGATAGTCTAGAGAACAGTAGATGGCGCCTGGTGATCAATTGATTATTTTTGGTTGACGTCAGGCTGTCGTCGGCACCATTTTGCGTGGAGGTCAGACGACTCATTGTTCCATTTTTGGATTCCTGTGTTATTGAAGTGTGAATGTTATAATAGTCGCTGTTTTTATTTGTAAAAATTGTCTTTGTTTTTCTCACTACTGAATTAAGGTAATAGATGAGAAAGAAACAACGTTCGCATTTTTAGAATTCCTTCTGTTTTAAAGAAGCGTGGAGAAAATAACAACAAGCTGTTAAAATTAAGCGGAAAAGAAGCAGAATAAGGTTTCTAAGATGGGGAGAATTAAGCGAAACATTTCTGAAAAATCGGACTATTCGGAGATTTCATAGAAGTGTGGTTATATTGTGTGAGAAAGTTTATTCGCATTTTTAATGTTTTTATTCACATTTCTAGATTGTATCCAGTGTAATATTAATACACCATTTCATATAGAATTCATATTATTTTTTAATGCTATTGACTTGAAAAAATGTACTGATATTTACAGGTTGGAAATGCAACCAACATTCCTGAAAAATTTGGATTGGAGTCGTGCAACATGGCGTACATTATACTGGGTCGTGAGGAATCTTTGTCGAATCTATTTTGCGAATAATCAAGTACCATACGAAAAGGAATTGGTTGCTTAATGTATATAGTGATAGCCACATATTCTGATATCGCCTTTACCATTGGCAAAGTTTTGTACAAGACCACTCGTAGCGACTGGATCAATATAAAAGGGTATTCAAGCACCCAATGGATATTAATACATATGGAATCTAGTATTCAGGTACGGGTGAACTAAAAGTGTTCAGAGATACAGATTTTCCAGGAGACAACTTCAGAAAAGCGTTCTGCTACTGGATTTGTTGTAGTGTAGGCTGGAGGAGCTGTCTTTTCGACTGTACACCAACAGGAAACAGTTGTGTTTCGGCAACTAAAGCAGAAATTGTGACCAATTCATTTACTTTATCTGGCTAAAATATCTACGTTCTGAGCTATTTATTATCAGCCCAGACCATAATAGCTTATGGTGCGTTATACACAAAGAATGTTGTCTACAATTTTACGGATAATCCTGAAGTTCAAAATAGATCCAAACTCATCAGTCTGATATCTGTTTATTCGAGAAAAATTTCTTGGAAATTCTTTTGCTTTAGAATTCATTGATGGAAAACTGCAAGTGCCCAATATCTTTTCGAAGCCCCTAGACCGTTATCAGTCACTATATTTACTATTTTACTAGGTGTGTGAATGTTTGAAGGAATTGTTAAAGTGAAAAGCATTTAGCACCCTGTGTCAGACGATATTTTAAAGGATAATAATATATCACTGGTTGTTGTTTTGAAATCTCTTACTGAATTGTAGTTATATTTTTTATATATTCATACATTCAAGACAATAGGAATGTCAAAAATGCCTTTAATCTAGCAAAGTGTAAAAGTAGAGTCCAAGGAAATTAAACTAAAGCAAGGCGATAAAAGCGTATCTCACTGTTGCAGTTAAGTCTCTAGCTAGCCATATCGACTGGCACCGGGTCTTACTCGCTTTTTTCTAGAGTGCCTTAAGGAAAATCTCTCTTATGCGTCGAAAAACTGAGATATCTTCGAACCGGCTGGTACCGTTTTAGCTTTGTCGCAATCTTCCATGTCTTAACTTAAATTACAGTTTCATTTTAATGCAATAGGTAACATATCAAACTTGTTCGAACATTTGGATACTATGTGAGTATCAGTTAAATTTCAAGAATTTCAAAAATGCATGGACGTAATTTCACTTACCGGCCTTGAAAATTAAACGGAAGTGAATTTTCAAGTGCCCATTTAGAATCAGCTAAGTCACTATCCAATGAAGTTAAAGTAAGATTTTGTTTAGCAGTGTTAAAAAGGTAGACATGGGGATTATTTGGATGGCATATTTAGACCCTTCTCGAGTTCTTCAGTTTTAAGATTTTTTACGTCATTCTTGGGTTCACAAAAATTTTTACGCAGAATTTCAATCTTCTAGCTCCCTGGGAAATCTGGAATAATATCTGAATGGAAATCCCTTAGAATATGGATGCTAGAATTTAAATTATTCCACGATTTCATATTTTCTAATTAAATTTTTCGTATGCCTTACGCTGAAACCTTTAGTACAAGCGCCAATATATATTTTCCCAAAATATATATTAATTAATTTTAAAAATCGACAACGTAGGAAATTGATTATTTCATCCACATCCTCGCAGTTGAGTGGAAGTATAGTAATTGGAGAGAATTTTTCATATTTTTTTCTTGTTGAAATGGGCTTAGAATGTCATGAACGTCGAGATTTTAAATTTAAGCGAAAAAAATTTTCTGCCTGGCGGTCTGTCGGTCTGTCGGTATGTCGATCTGTCTGTAACTTTTTTTGGCTGCACGTTTTCTCTGGAACGGTTTGAGAAATTGACTTGAAATTTTATATGCCTATGTATTATAATGAGATCTGAAACTGGATTGTTTTTTGAACTTATCTGGTAAAGGGTTGGGGATAAATAGGGGAAAATAAGTAGAGTAAGCTAAGAAGAGCCAAGAAACTTCATTTTTGGCGTATATGCTAGAAACCAACACCTCAATTTTTTATGATATCTGCTCCAAATATTATTAAAAATTTTTGACCAATTACTTCCACATGCTAGAGTGCAAATATACTCAAGAATTTTCCTTTAATGAGACCTGGATGGAAAATTTGGATGTGGACGTAGTGATTCTTTAGGCAGCGGTTTTTTATAGCACCCGCTTAACTGTGGTTTACGTGTTCCTATGAATTTAATTTTTAAATCGCTTTTATAAGTCAACAACATTTTAATCGATGTGTTGTCGACATAGAGACAATATTTAATTAACACGGGCTAACACTTTGTAGGTACCATTTAAACTTTTAATTATCGATTTATTGTAGGTTAGAGTTATAATTCCGTGTCCCGCAGTCTGCCACTAAAAATGTTTAAAGTCTATTCTGAAATTGGGGTAGATAACATCACTTTGAAAACTGAATTCCTTCCCATTGGTAATTAACTTAATAAATGAATCCCAAATGTTGACCTTTTACAAAGAGTTTGATGGGAATTTAATGAGCATTTTGTGATTTTCTGGATTTTATGTAATTTTGTCGACGCGATTATCTTCTGCAATTATAATATTTAATTACTTCCTTACTCGCTGCTGAAGTAGAAAGGGATTCTTATATATTTTTAGTTGATATTGGTAGTAATTGCACAAATTGTTATAGACACAAAAATGATTTAACAAAAAATTGAAACAACTTTAAAAAATTTGTAAAGTTATTTACACTGAACTTTCCTCTTTATTTATACAGAGCGGTCACTCTAAAAAATTATAAATACGAAACGACATATGACAGTAATAATCGGAATGTAGTTATCACTATTATTACAAAAAAACCTCATAACTTTTGGTCAAAAAAATATGGAGAGTGGTCATCCGACAGCGATATTTAATATTAAACAAGCTAACCACTATACTCTTCGCCCATTTTGCTGCACTTTCTATATAATTGTTGCTCATTCTATAGGATACCCTTCGAAGGTTTTTTGCAAATAATATCAGTTTTACACATATTTTTTTTATTTGCAAAACAGAAAAATATACTTAATATTTAACTTAAATTAACAACTTTTTTATTTATCTATCGATTTTGTTCAAATAGGATTCTTCCTTTAGCTAACACTAACGTACTATCCAAAATTCAATACAATCGGACAGACGCACAGAGAGGCCAATGCTATGAAAAGTTGGCAAAAATACGAAAAGTTCATTATGGTCATAATGGTACAACTGTACTTAAAATTTCTAGTAATCTTACCCGGCTACCTGGAACCACCCTTACCTGATCGATAATGGACCATGAGCCTAAGTTACAACAGTCCAAACATTTCCTTTGTGTAAGTTGGTTGTTGTACGGTATTTATTTACGTTCGTGATCGGTTGCATTTGTTTTACTGTTATTTTATGATAGAGCCATTTACTTACTTTTTATTAACAGGGCATCAACAAGTACATGTAAGTCAATCAATGTTTGCTTAAATTAACCTACTTTTCATACACATAATGTATAAAAAAAATCACCAATAACTGTTATTTATACATGGCGTGTGTTAATTGAATCGTTAGTTATCTATAAGGTTTAAGTTGATTTCGGTGCACGTCCGAGCAGTTTTCTTTTTCTCATTTATAAGCTAAAGTCATGTACTTCTAGTATGTATAAAAATTGCTATGCCGTATTTTACCTTTTGCGAAAAAAATCAAAAAACAAATAGTTGTTATCTGAAATTCATATCGACATCGCGGAACATACATATTAATAAATAATTTTGATATGAATTTTTCAATTCTTTTTTTAACATTCAGATATGTTTTCCTTAATAATCCGACATATGCTTTAATTTTCATATTTTATAGAAATTTCCTAGAAACTTTTGTGTGCAATCTGAAAGGGATTCCGAGAATTCACGGTTTATCTCCAGCCAGATGTAATTAGAATCTTCTAATTCCCTTAAAATGGTACTTTTTAGGAATTGACTTATCAGAGTGGCCCAAGAATATTAACGTTCATTATCTAAATATTTCCTAAATTTAAATAATTTTTAGTAGATAAATATTTTTATACAGCTAAACTCAATTTCTGTCAATTATGTCTGCATTAATCAAATTTATTTTTTAATTTAAGATCAAGCTGGATGGACCTGTTTTTCTTTTCGAGAAGATTCCTTTATAATAAAATGAGCGAATCCGGTCTAAACAAGTTACATTGTCAAGTTTCGTTTTTAAAAGAATATTTGCTAGAATTAATGAAATATCCAAAATCTGGAGTGGCGAATCTCAATAAATAAATGGTTACTTTATCACAGACGTTAAAGAAAAGGTGGTCGGATGCTCACAGAATAAGAGAAAGATTTTTAGCTAAAAATACAAGTTGGTTAGAAACATCCATAAGTTTCACAAATTATTGTGTGTCCGAAAAAATTGGAGCTGCAGTTGGAAGACCAAGTTTATTTTTAGTACAACTTGCGAGAGGACTAAGCGACATAGAACCAAAGATTTACGTGCAACTCAAACGCGTTTACGAACTTCAGGTCAAACGGAACTGAAAAGCCTAGATTTTCGTAATCTACATGATCAGATATGTGAAAATTCGGAGAAATATCGGATGGTCATTTTTTTTAATACAGTTCTTCCCTTCGATATAGGAGGGAAGTAAAAACCATCCCAAGAGAATTTTGAAACAATATTTTACCGTCGCGTCGCCTGGTTAATTAGATTTTTTACTGAATATCGATATTGAGTTTGGTTAAATGTACATCCGATTGTGTTATTTGTTCATTTTTATACCAACTGAATATCGATATTAGTTAATAAAGGTCAATTAACGACGACGCACAGTGGAGCCAAATTCAGGTAAAGTTGGTGAAAAATAAAAAATCGCCAAAAATGTTATATTTCTTTTGAAAACTAAAGTTTAAATTCCTCTCCATTAAATTCTGTTGAGAAAAGACAGGGGAAGCACGGCACGCATCGCCACACCACCCGAGATGTGTACGTCCTTAGATGGTTATTAGTTGCAGAGCTTGCTTCAAGTTATTATCATTTATATTCTCATCCATTTGTGAATTATGTTTATCAAGGATGTGTTACTTACAAGTTAGTACATTACTCTTTCATTTATATTCATAGAAGTCTTAAAATCAATTCAGGTACACCAAGTGATAAAATTTCAGTTATCGCTATAGTATAATTAGGTTTGAGGTAGTATTCAAGTAACATTTTTAATTATTTTGGTAATAAAACTAATCGTTTCTAAGATTTTTTAGTAAAAGTGTGGGCATTTAAGCATCAGTTAAAATATAGGTTAATACTAATCATGTGTCTGGACGAATTAATTTTGCCTTTTTAACTAACTAAATAAGTTGTTAAAGAAATATATGTTTATGTTTACTATAAATTCACATATTATTTTAATATATTAATTTTGTAAGATTATATAATTTTGATTATATTTGCTTAAAAAATAATATAAAAGGATTTTTTATAATATCTGGACCCTTGTAAGTAAAAATTTAAAAAACGTTTTTCTTGCTATGACTGAATTAATAAAAATGCAAAGTTGCGTAATTCTTGTTAGTATAATTATTTCCATCCATTACAATATACTCTTTAAAAGATATAAATTTTTACACAATTTCTCAATAAACCTGCGTCTGCTTGCAGCTCGTTGTCAAATTTTTTATATTTTCCAAACTTTACCTGATTTTAGCCTCACTTTGCTAATTTATAATTTCATTTCATAATCTGTAGCGATTGTTTTTCTAAAGGTGATTAATTTTTTCACTGTTTTTAGTGGCCTCTGGTGTACTTTCTACAATATAAAAGAAAATATGCGCGATTTGTAAGTTTTAACATCAAGTTGTACTATCAGAAAGTCCTCTATATCCATATGACCAAGTCTTATGTATATCTACGGAAGTTTGTAATTATGGAAGCCCTACTGAATTCGCAATTTTGAATTTTTAACTTTTAACACGAGATTGATTATCATTTGTTTCAGAAATTACTACCAGTTTTTATGTAGTTACAAGGATACTTAAATGTTATCCCTGGCGCATCCGCCATAATTTCAAATGTTCAGCGATCGTTTAGCCTTTGAAAAGTAATGATTCAACATGACAGGCGAATTGAGAACCTCCTCCCTTTTTTCAATTTATCTAAAAGTACAGAGCAGCTTTAGCTCAAAATAGCAATAATGAAAAATACGCAGTTCGTCACATTTATTCAAGAACATTTAGTTAAGATCTCCCTCTTCACAACTGCACGTAAGTAAAACAATTACAACGTTTCGAATTTGTTCTCAGATCAGTAGTCGCAATTCTGTTTAAGATCAGCTGATGGTGTAGAGTTAATCTAGGAAGAAACGGTTAAAGATACGAGCGGTACATATCCTTTGAAAAATGTAGTTATTAAGGAGGTTCAGTAATTGCGTGGACGGGAGTTTCTTAAAAGTAAGAATTATACTTTTTGTGCGGTCGCTATCGGTGACCATATTCATTTATGCGGTTCGATGTCCTTATTAACGTGACAAATACTGCTATTCATCAACTAAATCGACTCGGCATAGTACAATTAACAGAGCAGGTTGAATATTCACAAACTAACTCTATTGACCACACTATTAGTAACCGAAGTAATTGAAATGCTAAGCAATTATTACCATTGGACATGTTTAAGGAATCGATAGTGTAACGTTAAATGTTAGGAAAATATGTGAAATCTAATGGTGGAACCGTAGAAGCAACACATATGCCGTATGCTAAGGAGTCCTGTGTATAAGGAGTATAAACATTTAAAATGTAACAAATGTTCGGTCATGACCGCTGGCACGCACAGGTAGTCCGTTCGGAGTGTTTTTGGTATCGTTGTGCAAGTTGGACCTTTTTGGATCACATGAAAGCAGTCCGGAGACTCCAACATTACGGGGGTGGCAATGTGGGAGGAAAATATTGAACCCCTATATTTAGGCTAATTTTAAAATACGTAGTCGATGTTTAAGTGTGCTATAAGTGTGCGTGAGCGTGAGTGCCAAGTTTTCTGGGACACTTAGTTTAATCGGCTAGGCATATTAGGAAAAAAATGGGGGTTTCAGAGGAAAGTTTTGCTATAGTTTTGATTTTCTCACCCTCTATGTTTTCTGAGTCGCTGAATATAATTTTGAAGTTTGCGGGCAAAAATTTGGCCCGGAACTTTGTTTTTTTGACACTTTCTGCCCAAATTTTGGCACTTTCCTCAGTTATTAGCCTATATCTCAGAAAGGAAGCGTTTTTTCGACAAGCCCATTACATGCAAAATTGAACTAGACAAAATTTCCTACATCTTTTATATATGACGTTTTTTTCGGAAGACTAACCATTCTGCCGCTAGAGCGCACCAAAAATGGGACATATTCAAATATCTAGTGAAATTCACCGTTTTTGCTGAAATCGCCCTTGCTATGATACTTAACTGTTGATCGTAAATGATTTATAACGAACTCGTGTTTTGTATGGGTTGTCTTGAAATGGAAAATGGTTTAAGAAAAGAAACCAAATCTACTCTATACAAAGCATTTATACCTACACAAAACAAGTGCAATATGTAATCGACGGTGGGTTCTTATTACACAAAGTTATCTGGCCCGAGAATCAATCCTTCTCTGTAACATGCAACAGGTATGTTGACTACGTCATTAATATCTATCGGCCACAGACATCGTTGTCTTCGATGGATAACCTGAAGGTACGAAAGGTGGAACAAAAAGTGCTGAACGGTTGAAGAGGTCTATGAAAACGATTTCCCCTGACATTCTCTTCGATGCGAACATGATACCGACCACAGAGAAAGAAAAATTCTTGGCCAATACGAACAACAAAAGAAGATCGATTTCCATGATCATAGCCAAGTTACACTCTCAAAAAATGACATGGAGACAAGCCACAGAAGATGCCGACACCGTTATTGTAAACGAAGCCCTGTCTTTGGCTGAACGTACTGAGACTGTGGTGGTGGTTGGAGAGGACATCGACCTGTTGGTCATTCTCACGAGTCTCTGCCAACGAGAAAACGTATTCTTCCTGAAACAAGGAAAGAGAAACGTTCCTCCAACCACCTAGTCTCCTGTGCACGCTCTGCAAGACAAAACCATTAAAGAACACATCATGTTTCTTCACGCAATGAGTGGGTGTGATACGACTTCAGCACCTTACAACCAAGGAAAATTGTAGTTTGTGAAAACTCTCACTAAAAACCCCCACCTTGCCGATGTTGTAAGTGTGTTCAAAAACTCTGAGGCAACTCCAGAAAGCATTGCAGCAGCAGTGGAGAGATTCCTGGTCAACGTGTACGGCTACACAAGAGGGACTGAGCCGTCGTTAAACCATCTGAGGTACATTAATTATAAGAAGGCAGCTTTCAAGACCTTATCAAAAATAGTTTCATTGAAAAATGCCGAAGATTGGGGTTTGAAACGAGCAACAAATTGCAATATTCTTTATTCATGTAAGGTATACTGGTTTCCGGAATATGGATCTTTTTTGGGGCGCTCTAGTGGCGGAACGGTTAGTCTTACAAAAGAAAATGATATACGAAAATGATATGCAGGAAATTTTGTCTCCTTTAATTTTGTATGGAGTGGACTCGTCTACGAAAGGCTTCATTTCTGAGATGTAGGCCAAACACTGCGAAGAGTGCCAAAATTAGGGCAAAAAGTGCCAAAAAAACAAAGTTCTGGGCCAAATTTTTGCATGCAAACTTAAAATTCGTGTTCATCGACCCAATAAACATGGAGGGTGAGAAAATAAAAACTATAGCAAAACTTTCCTCTGAAAATCCTAATATGCTTAGCCTATAAGGGATAACTATGTCTGTAGGGTTGGGAAGTTAGTATATGGTTTTCAAAATCCAGAGAAAAGGAAAATATTTTTGACCTGTAAGATGATAGCGAGTGTTGTTGTCATGTACTTAAGGGGTATGCGGTTTTCAGATTTGTTTGGTAACTTGAGGGTAAGGGGTGGAACTATGCACATGTGAAAGTTATGCTTATAGTTAATGAATATGTCAAGAATATGAGAGTTATGTTTTGTCTCCTTCTTGATAATTTGTTTCATTTCCAATGTATCAGAAGTTTGCTTGTTGGTTAGTTTTGTAATTTATTTTTATAAATGCCAGCAAATACTTAGATTTAGATGAATAAACCTGTTGCTTAGTTCAAAGTAAATACATCAAACTCAAATAAAAGATTGTTTTTCTTCGAATCTTTTTTTAAGGAACTTTAGCATTTTTCTAAAATTCTGTAAAGTCTGTAATAACTTTTTCAACAAGGAATAGCTTACAAAAATAGTAATTAGTTAGATCCTGGTCTTGCTTATAGATCGCTAAAATGTATTTCATTTTATTCTGTTTGACTGGAGTTGTGGCAGCAGTTATGACTATTCGGAAACTATAATGATAATATCATGAAAACGTTAAGTGAATATCTATTTAAAAAAATATCGAAGCACATATTAATGCTTATCATAATCAAATTCTAGCTCTTTATCATTATTTCTAAAATTTATAACTTCGGTGTTAATTAAGGTAAACGTTTGAATAACTTCTTGAACTAACGAAGAAATTATTGAAGCGAAACAGTCTCAAAGAAATACATTTTTATTTGTTATCGGTGACATATTTTGCCCCCATATAAGAATTCAATAATTTCTAGAAGGGCAAGTTAGTAGAAGAGTTTGCCTAAGGTATGAATGCGAAAAACATTTGTAATGCAGAGCAAGATATTCACTGACAGCGAGCAGGTTCTGTTCATAATATAGCATTTAAAACAAATTTATTTTTATCTATTTCTTGTATCTGTTTCCTCCTGCATGCGGATTAATTTAAATTTTTACACCAAACGTTGTGTCAGTTATTATCGAATTTCGGGTCACTGTATCACTACACCAATGACACGTATTCTCCCCCCTGCTCTATCCAATTCTATAAAGTGCTTACCTTTTATGTTTTCCTTTCTTACACTTGAAGTTTATTAAACAGAATTTAATTTTCTTTTAATTTGTAATTACTTACATGTGCGGAAAGCTAAGATTTGCTTAAAGCTTATACTCTTATCAGATTGGTAATTGGTGCTTCTACAAGCAATTGTTGCTCTAACAATTGTCTTTACTACAATGCAGGAATTACTTATGTTTTAAGCGCTAGTCTCAAGCTGCAGGAACGGTTTTGATAGAGTCTTTGCCAAGGCGAATGGAAGTTGTAATCGCAGATAGAGATGGAATTACTCGATACTGAAGTACTTTTTCCTTTTGCTATATCATTATCTGGCTATTTGTAATTTGTTATTTAGTAATACGCATAATATGCGATGAGGCAGATATTGGGACGATTTAAAAAACAGCAAATTAGAGAAATGGGGATTGCATATGCAAAATTCGCAGTCACCAGTAAAATAACAGTATGTATAATGTTTTCAGTATAGTGACAAAAATACAACTTCTTTTGCAGGTCAATGTTTTCGGAACATACATTTAAAATTAAAGTTGTTGATTACGGTGCATAGCCTGTGATCAGACCTGTTATTTCAGGTAATCGTAGTGGTCAGACACGTCAGAATGCTTAAGATAACATATATCAGATTTTCTTGGAAAAATCATGATCTAGCTTTGCGTTCAATAACAATCATCAAAATGAAATCTGTCATTTCAAAATGCAGTCACAGACATTATTACATTGGTATCGAATACGAGAAACATTTCGCACGTTCCAAAACATGGATTTACAAAACAATCAATATTGTTAAAACTCAGTATTCATTCAAAAACGCGCGCATCTTGAGCGAACTGTTGAAAAACCGTTAATATTTAAAATTCTTGAGATGTCCGAATTTGACCCATTTTGAAATAAACTTATTTACCTCCAATATTACGTTAATTTTGTCGTTGGAAAGTGTAGTTCCTATTTTAATACACTTCGTTCTAGCAAAATATTATTACACAATTTTATTTTGTTTAATCACTACAGCAATTAGCTACCATTATTATTAATCTAGTCAATTTTATTGCCCATTTTACAAAACCACATTTTTATAAAATACCTAAAAACAAAAGTATACGAGAGTTATCACTGAATAACTAATGATGAATAATCTACCCTTTTAAAAGTTACTGTTCACGATAAATTATTATTAGAAATTATTTTTTAATCTCCCTACAGAACTTGTTCCCTTTAAAACTTGATGGATAAACAGTTGCAAAACTTTTTTAAAACTCCATTATTAATATTAAAACTTAAAAGGAATTCGAAAAGGAGAGTGAAATATGTTATTTAATATTTCACTAAGATCAAGAGAGAATATTTTAATTATTAGTTTAGACTAATTGCCACATTTTTTAAGTATTAATTTAAAATAAAATTATCTTGATTTAATAGTCGTTTCTCAGCATTTAACTTTTAAAAAATGTATAATTGGAATCAATAAATACGGTAGATTTGCCGTACAAGCAAATAATTAAAAAAGGTATAGATCTCGTACAGAAATTAAGCAAGTACATAAAGGTTTCATTAGAAAAAAATCTATGTGATGTTTTATTATGTTTATTTAATTAATATGCAATACGAAAAATATGCTTACAAAAAGAGTGTAGCTGGATATTTCACCATCGATTGGATTATGTTGAGAAAACATATATTTTCTTAAATATATTATTTCCAATTATTAAAAAAAAAATTGGAAGAGGTCAACATTTCTAAGTCTGGCGTATTGATTATGTCTACTATATACATACATTCTTGAAGATACCTTAACATAATGTTTAGATTTAGAACAGTTACAGACAATTTTATTATCTTGCAAGTGACATCCATTGATCTAATAGCCCAATATAACTTTTTTTTTACTCTACGCATTTTTTTATAAGAAAATATATTAATTAAATTGTTAGTAATGCAATCTACTAGCGAATTATTGTGAGAACAAAATCACATTTTCAATTTTTATATTTATCGTTGAACATTTCTTTTCTTTTGTTGAGGAATCTGAAACTATTTAATCTATATCCTTTTAAGTATTTCATTACCGTCGGCTTATCTCTGCGACTAAGACCAATTCACTAGCCGGCAGCCTACATGTATCGGGATTAAAAATAGCAAATTCTTAGTTACTTCGTCATGCTAAATAACAATATAAAAAGCAAAAGTTGAGTTGGCTCTGGTTTTCCCAATACAGATAATAAAATATAACGCAGGTATAAACCCTAGTTTATGGGCGGTCCTATCACAACTAACAGGTAGAATTAGAATTCTACGTACAATAGACATACTATACTGGTTGTGCTAACTACCTACATCTTCATTTGTCACTAAAACTAATATTTATTCTGGGGTAGTCGTATTTGTATCTTGTGCATGAAGCGTTCATTTTCGAAAGTAAATAGTGCTATTTTGAAAATATGCCACAAGATTTTGTAAATACACCTAACAACTTTTGTTATATTTGTGGTGAAGGCACTTTTGCGCGTCAAAAATGTAATTTTACTCCCAAAATTAAGTAGGAATACCAGTTGTATTTTGGTTGTACAATTGGAGATGAAGTCAAAAAATGGGCACCTCATATATATTGCAGCAATTGTACGAACAATCTTTGCAGTTGGCTAAGTGGAAGAGGACGTTGGCTTTTAATGTACACATGATCTGGCGAGAACCTAAAGATCATGTTACCGATTGTTATTTTTGCGTGATACCTCCTATTAGATAGGGTATTAATAAGACAAAGGGGATGGTAATACAATACGCCGATTTACCATCTGCCATTCGCCCGGTTCCCTATAGTGATGAACTACCTATTCCTATTCCACCTCAAGAATACAGTCTTGATTCTGACGAACAATCGGATGATAATGTAGATAACGACTTGGTCCAGCCATCAACATCACAAAATCCCGATTTCTCTGCCGAAGTGTCCGGTGATGAACCACACAAAATTAAACAGTGCGAATTAGGTGATCTTATAAGAGACCTTGATCTGTCCAAGGCAAAAGCGGAGCTTTTGGTATCTGCATTATAACAATGGAATTTGCTACAAGAAAATGTGAAAGTGTCCATATATCGAAGTAATCAAAAAGATTTTATACCTTTTTTCAAAATGGAAAATGACTTGGTTGCCTGCAAGGACATTGACGGTATAATGAGTGCTTTACACATTCCCCATGATCCTAGTGACTGGAGACTTTTTATTGACGCCTCGAGACTTAATCTAAAGGATGTGCTATACCACAATGCAAATAAATTGCTATAAGTTCCAATCGCCCATGCTCTCCACAGGAAGGAATATTACAGTAAGTAACATGAACGTATTGCTACAAAACTATAGAATATAACAAGTATAAGTGGCAGATTTGTGGAGACTTAAAAACTATCTCACGTGGTATGCTGCAAGGGTATACCGAATACTGCTGTTCTCTTAGTGTGTGGACAGTCGAGCGCGATTACAACATGACAAAAGAAAAATTTGGCCGCCAAGACTGGGTTTTAAACCAGGGGCAAAAAAGGTTACTGACATTCCATTAGAGTTGATTCACAAATGATAACACTGCCATCATTCCACATAAAACTTGGTAAAAGCTATGGAAAAAGAAGGACGGGCTTTCAGTTATTTAAAACAAAAATTTCCCAGACTTAGTGATGCGAAAATTAATTTTTGTGGGTCCTCAAATCAAGAACCTTTTCAAAGATGCTGAATTTGACAACATTCTAGAATAATGAAAAACTGCTTGGAATCCCTTTAAAATGGTAGCAACACACTTTATCGGTAACAAAAGAGCAGAAGACTATTGAGACCTTGTTGGGAATCCTCTTTCTTGCTACCAGAAATTAGGATGCAATATGTCATTAAAAGTGCACTCCCTACATTCACATCTAGATTATTTCCCAGAAAACTGTGGTGCAGTAAGTGATGAGCATGGTGAGAGATTCCACCAGGATATTCAAAATATGGAAAAAATATATCAGAGCAAATGGACTTCTTTGATGTTAGCAGACTACTGTTGGACATGTATTAGAGATGCTAAGAGAGGCTAAGAAGCGGAAGAAGAACAATTAATATTCTGATTAAAGAGCTTATATTCTAATTAAATAGATATTATATAACATGTATTTGAAATATATATCGAAATGGCAAATATTTTCTCGCATGATGTAATTATTTCTTTATTAATATCATACCATAATATGTGGGTTGGGTCAGTTATTACATTTTTTAGAGCCAACAATTTTTTTTTAGAACTATGTTAGACGTAGCTGGAACCAAAAGAATACAAATAAGTAGTCTTGGTTAACGATACAAAATAAAAGTTTAAATTTGTCGGTTAGTGACCGGCCCCAAATGTCGAGCTACCCCCAACTTGGAAATTTTACCAAATCCATCTCATATGAACAATGGAGATTTTTTACTTGCCAACGTTTAATAGATCGGATAAACTGTTTTATATCCTCTCCAAATGTATGTTCTGAACGCAATATTTGCCTAAAATTGTATATCTTCTACATACGCGCTGTTATATAACCCACTAGAGAGTAGGGTGAGGTTGCTGTATTTCCTTATAGGTGACCGTTCCAAGTACCAGCCGCAACTACCCTCACTAAACTTACAATTACTTTAAACTTATAATTATACATAATTGCTAGTTTAAAGTGACAGTTATGTATAATTGTAAGCTTGGACTGATAATTATGTGTAATTATCACATTAATCTTACAATTATTTAAAATTGCAAGTGTGCTTATATTTAATACATATGTTAGATCTGGATTTCAAATTTACACTTTCTAAAACATTTATTTACTTATTTAAAAGGTAGAATATTAATTATTATATCACTATAATGTTAATTCACAACTTAATTGCTTAAAACTAAGTTAACCTCAGAGCACTATTAATGGATAAGTTTAACATGAAGTTTATAAATTGTAAAAATACAGAAAGGCTTTTCTCTTATTTAAAGTAACTATATAAAAACATAACGAAGCTCACTGAAGGTAAAAATGTCATTCAGTTGATTTATATTATCCACAACTTTATGCAATTGTTGCAATTTATATCAATCTAAAGTCTTGTCTCTACAAAGTAATCTAAGCTTGATGTGCAATTTGGATAATGAATGTACTTACATATTTTCAAAACAAAATATTTCTCAATTTATGTACATAATTCTATAAGTTAAAAAGTATATTAATATATTACTTTCTATTCTACTAGACAAAACTGTATAAAAAGTGTATATAAAAAGTGGACAGCACGAAAATGTATAAAAGTTGTCCACAGATTTGACATTACAGACCAATGTTCACTGTATTCGACTTTCGACAAGCTGCAATACATGCTAAAGAAACAAGCCATAACTTATTTATAACCCAATTATTCTACCAGGGTAATGTTTTGTATGGTAATCAAATATGTAAGGATTTATCTTGGGTAAGGAGGGAAGTGTGCGTAAACGGTAGGGCTTGTCTGATGATTTAATACACTTAGTGTAGGGTTTTTCCCTCTTGATCTCTATATCTCTTTTACACGTATGGTTGACCTCACAATTTACACTCACGTTATTTATCTCTAGATATTTTATAAATTCTCTGAACATTTAATTTATTTTTTAGATTTTGTTATTTATTTAGTAATATTCGTTTATGCATACAACTTGTAATTCAGATAAATGTATTTTGTTAATACATATTCATAGAATGTGCTAATGATACGAATCATGGAATTTGGGTAATTAATATAATAAGATTACAATACTCAATAAAATTAAATGCGTTATATCAGTTATCAACGAGCCTACTTACTGGCCGATATTTATGTATGTTTTAACGAATCGAAATGAAACACGGCGTTAGTCAGAATTTACAAAAATGGTACTTCTTGATCTATTTGTGAAGTTTCTACGACTTCCGGTTTCACCGAGAGTGAACGCAGAATTCGATTTTTAAATGGAACAACATGTTTTATATTTCGTTATACTAGCAATTATTCTATATACGACTGAACTAATTTAATGTCAGTTTACGTCACTTAAGAATGTTTGCAGCCAACACTAACTGCTTATTTAAAGCTGTTATGTTTTATTACCTTTTGAAAATATAACCATTCCTGATTAGAGATTTTAACATTAAATTAATTTGAATAAATCAGTAACAAAATTTACATTAATAATTATTGTCAAACTAGCGAGGCACATTACCACGAACTTCGTAAACAAAACTGGACTTCATAACGCACGCTTCCCAAGTTACATTTTTTACACCCCAAACCATCATGATCATCATCACCATAACATGTCGTCAACTTATACATATACATTATTATGTTTTCTTTCAATGTTATGATTTATGAAAGATGAAAGTTATTTAATTTATTTTGTTATAAACTTTTATTTAATTAACATTGAACTTAAGATTTATATTACCTTCTCTTTATTTATTTTCAAATAACTCCCTCTATGAGATAACCCTTAAATCATTAGTCGATTCTCAAGATATGTTGTGATCTAATTACTCAGTTTTATTAATTTAACGATTGAATATATTTTAGTTATAAAATTTTATTCAGTAACTGTTAACTCAGTCAAACTTAATTCTATTATATACAAAGATCATAATCTGTTTTGCTCGAGACTTATGTCGTTCTAACAAAGGTACCTTTTCCTCTTCTGTTTCGTCACAATTTTCTGAGTTCTTTGTTCTAAATGTCAATTTTCTTCCAATCTTCTGTTTCTTTCCGAAATCCAATTTTTAAATGTAACATTTTCAAAGTTATTGATACAATTTCATAAAATATTTATATTTAACATTGTATCTCTTTAGTTGTTGACTTGTTGTTGACAATTTTATTTCATATAATATTCTTATTTCGACGTTTGTAAATTTTATTTCTTCTGTCAAATATTTTAGATTATTTTGCTCTCTAAAACCGATGCGGACTATTCTATAGTATAAACTGAACTATACCTTTCAAATTTTTTTACTGTCAGAACTTTGACTTCTATCCAAATCTACCTACTTGATTTACAAATTTTCTAACCTAACATTCTTCTACATCGAATTTATTCCTTTATTCTTATGACTTAATCGTTGCTTAAATTATAAATTATGTTTTCTCTTTAATGTTACCAAATTTAATGTGTTTTAATTAATTTATAATTTTAACATTTTTAATATTGTCAAATGTAAAATTTCAAAATATCTTTTAACAGGCAGATTCTATAATTATAAAATACCGCCTAATAAATAACTTATAATGAATTCCAAACAGTTTCTCATCTTAGTAGCATCCAAATTTTATTTTATTCAATTTATGGCTACTTAAAATTATACTATGCATGGCTATCCCGTTTTTAACGTATACTGTGTTTTTTATGGATATCACGTTTTTTTTATGAACATGTAGCGTATCACGATGGCCTGCGTACGCCTATTTTGAGTAACTTTTCCCGTTGAGTCAAATTTGAAGGTCAGTGGTGAAAATACTGAGAAAAATCAAAAAAACTCTCAAAAATCGTTTTTTTTTTCATGGATATCCCGTTTTTTGACGACGTGTTCCAATGGCCTACATATACCTTTATTGAGTAATTTCTTCCGCTGATTACGATTCTGGAGTCAAATTTTTGGGGTCAGTGATGAAAACACTAAGAAAAATCAAGTAAACTGTCAAAAATCGGATTTTTCAGGATACCCAATCATTGTGCATGATATAGGTATAGTATTTCAATTATATATGGGTTTTCGTTTTCGAACGCGCTTATCTTCAAACGATCTGTATAAGGGGTTTATTCGTCGTTTTGTTCCTCTTGGTTTCACTTCTCTTTGCAGCATCCAACAGTATTCTATTATTATGTTGACATCCCATTTATCCTGTATTCGACGTTTAAATTTTTTTGTTCTTGGTGGAATCTTTCTCCTTGCTCTTAGTTGAAGTCGCCGTTATTTTCTGGAAACTAATTCAGGTGTGAATCGAGAAGGTTCAATTTCAAACTCGTCATATAACCTAACTTTTCGTAATTCTTTATCATTTTTGATAAAACGTTTCTGTAGTCTGGATCTTTGGTATTACCGAGAGATCTTGTGGACACGTCTTTAAAACATAACCATGCCGCTTTTTCTACTTCAATGATAGAATCAACGAATTCTTGGTCCCTAAATAAAGTTCTTAACAAAGGTGGTCAATACTTTAAATATTTGAGTCATTTGATGAGTCATAAATCTGATGCTAAATTGAAGGAAGGTATCTTCGTTGGGCCTGAGATTCGAACCAAGAATTCTTTGAATCTATGAATGAGGTAGAAAAGGTGGCATGGTGTCCACAAAATTTCTTGGTAATACCAAAGATCCAGGCTACAGAAACAGTGTATTGAAAGTGATAAAGAATTACGAAAAGATGGGTTGTATGATGAGTTTGAATTTGCACTTTCTCGATTAACACGGGAATGAGTCTCCAGAAAATAACGGCGACTTCAGAGAGAAGACTTTGAACGTCGATTTCAGGGTAAATGGGATGTCAACATGTTAGCAGATTACTGTTGGATGCTACAAAGAGAAGTGAAACCAAAAGGAACAAAACGAAGAAACCCCTTACACAGAACGTTTGAAGATAAGCGCGTTCGAAAACGAAAACCCATATGGAATTGAAATACTATATATCATGCACAATGGTTGCGTATCCTCAAGAAAAACTATTTTTGAGAGTTTTTTAATTTTTCTCAGTATTTTCATCATGACTTTCAATTTTATAACACGCTATGTAGTGTGAGTGTTTTCATCACTGACCCCAAAATTTGACTCCAGATTCGTGATCAGCGGAAAAAATTAATCGGTAATGGTATATGCAGACCATTGGAACACACTATACGTTTATGAAAAAACGCGACATCCGTGAAAGGAAAAAAATGATTTTTGACAGTCTTTTTTATTTTTCTCAGTATTTTCATCACTGACCTTCAAATGTTGAGTCAAACACTCGTGATCGGCGGGAAAAATTACCCAAAAAATGTGTATGCAGGTCATTGTAACAAGCTATGTATTCATGAAAGAAAGGTGATATCCATAAAAAACATAGTATTCTTGAAAAACGCGATTTTTGACGGTTTTATTTATTTACCTCAACATTTTGACAATTAACCCTGGGTTCTTACAATAGACTCGAGGTCAGTGGGGTAAAAAATGAAAGAAAAATACATGCTGCCTGGCCGAACATGCCACATGTATATTTTACCACAAAGAAAAACAATAAAAAAACGTATTCTTGGACAGTTTTTCGGATTCGTCTATGTAATATGTGCACTAAACCCCCCCCATTCTGACTTGAGATTCATAATCAGCGGAAAAAGCACTACAGGAAAGTATATTCAGATGTTCAGTTCAAATAACTTTTTTCTCATTGGCTTGTGTAATCTAGTAAAATATTTAAATGCCACTTTTAAAATACTAATTCTGAAATATTGAAATAAAATCTAGATGTACCATCTTGAAAGGGAACAATTTTATAACATAAAACTTATATCTAATAAGCAAAAATTAAATAAATGAAATATATGCTCTCCTTTATTAGTTTCAAGAAATTCCTCAATAGACAGAATTAAACATTAGATCAAGCATATTTGATAGTATGTGAATTTCATAATAATATGTAAATATCCTCATTCAAAAATATGTGCATGTTTCATAATATATGACTCCCCAGGCAGTTTCTTGGTAACAAAAAGAGATATTTAAATTATGTAAAAGCTTGTTAATTATAAATAAAACACTACTTTTACATGAATCAAGCAATATATTATACATACTCTACATATGTTTCGGCTTATTAAGCCTTTATCGAGAGTATTATACAGCGTCGTGCTTATTCTAATTTTACCTAAAAGTGTTTATGCCTTGATCTATTTATGACCTAATCTATTTAAGACTTAATTTAACATCTTTAATTATGGAAATGTTTGGAGTGGACCTAAATTGATTATATAAATCAATGGATAGTTCTTAGCAATTTGTTTATTATAGGGGTATTCAAGAAATTTTGTTGGTCATTTGTGGTACAAGGATTGTACTTGAAAAAATTTTGATTTCTAGTTGTTCTAGCAGATCTAAGCGTTTACCTTTTCTTTTTGAATGAAGTAAATTTGTGTTGTATCTATGAAATGGTTGTTTTCAATACAGTGTGTTGACATTCCTGTATTTTTATTGTTATTTAAGATAGATTTTCTATGTTCTTTTACCCTGTTCACAACGCTTCTACCACTCTGACCGATATAAGTAGCATTGAAATCTTTACAATTGATTTTATATACACCAGATTAATCAATATTATTTAGTTTTTCTTTGTAATTAACCACAATGTTTCTTATATTTGTTTTGTTCACACTTATTGTAGAGACACCTAAATTACTTAGTTTTCTAGAAATGTTGTTACTATATTTCGGAACATAATTGATAAAACTATATTTTTTAGATTTGTTAGGCCCAATGAAAAATTCTTTTTGGAGCATTTTGCGCTGTTTGTTTTTGACCATGTTATCTATCAGTGACTCGTTGTATCCGCTATTTCTTGCAATTAGTTTGATTATATTTAATTCTCTATCGAAATCACCTTGATCCAAAGGAGTCTATGTATTATACTATGGAAGGGAGAAATCTTCATTCGCCATGATTGTTGAGAATTGTAATGTATTTCTGTATCTGTAGGTTTGCGGTAGATGCTAAATTTTAACTGATTGTTATGTTTTTTGATATTAGTATCTAGAAAATTTAATTTACTATTTTGCTCCGATTCCATTGTGAACTGAATTTTATTATTAAAAGAATTTAAGAAATGAAGGTAATTACTTAGGTTCCTTCCTGTACCAGTCCATATACAAAAAATATCGTCAACATATCGCGTTTAATAAAACATATGTGTATTTAAACTGTTATTGTTATTAAATATTGAGTTTTCTAAGTTTGACATAAATATTTCAACTAACAAAGGAGAAATTGGTGAACCCATGCATTGGTAGCCCGTCATTTTGTCCAAAGAATTCACCATTAAACTGAAAATAGTTTTGTTCAACACAAACTCTCGAAAGATTTTTTGACTCTGTTTTTTCGTTTTCGCTGATTTGTGAATTATCTATTAAATTATTTAAAATTGATTTTAGTTCTGTTAGCGGGACTGAGGTGAACAGACTTTTAACGTCAGAGGAGATTAATTTTGAGTTATTTGGTATTATTAAATTTTTGTATTCTCAATAAATTCAAAAGAATTTTTTAGGGAATATTTAGATTTAAAGTTTATTAATTTTGGTAAAATGCAATTTAATCTTTTGCACAATTTATAATACGGAGCATTTGTATGACACTATGGGGCGTATAAGGTTATTTACTTTGTGAATTTTTGGAAAACCATAGAGAATGGGGGCTAAAGGGTTCATAATTTTCAATTTTTAGGCAATTTTAGAAAAATCACCAGATTTCGAAATATTTGAACTTGAAGCAACAAAAATGCGTGTTTAAAAATAATTTTAGATAATAATTCCTTTGTGACATTTTTCAAAATGAAAGTCTAGTTCAGGTAGTAATGAAATAAATTTATTTTATTCGAAAGGAAATTACACTATTTATTTTTGAATGGGCGTCCTATACAGTACTATATATTTTCATGAAAAATTTCAGAAAATATTACTTTGAGAATTTTTTTAAATGTCAACAATTAGCAATAACAAAATTAATATAACAATTATTTAGATAATTTAAGTTCGTTTAATTTTAAAAAGTTATGGCATTTTGATTAATTAAGAAAATTAAGTTCAAATATCTCGAATTCATGTCATCGAAAATTGCCATTCCTGTATCGTGACCCTGCAGACGCCTCTGTCATTCGAAAGACGAAATAAAGTGACCAAGAAAATCTAATGATTGGCTTTTACATAATATGAATATCTCATATTCTTTATAGGATTTTACAAAAAGCGAAAAAAAACTATCTATGAGAACTAAAAGAAAAACTATATGTAAAAATATTAATAAAATCTTTGCATTCTTTCGATAACCTAACCTCTGGTTATGCTAGGAAGTTAAAATCCTAAAATAAATTTGTCAAATTCCTTATTTGACATTATAACACTAGCATCCAACATAGTCCCTTATGACTATTCAAATGAAACTAGTATCTACATGACCCCCTACGGTATGAACATTCAGTTAAAAAATGAGAACAAAGGCCTGATATGAATTTATTTACCTACCTTGTCATAGTCCCTTATGACTATTCAAATGAAACTAGTATCTACATGACCCCCTACGGTATGAACATTCAGTTAAAAAATGAGAACAAAGGCCTGATATGAATTTATTTACCTACCTTGTCTTAAACATTTTTTCATTCTAATGGATTACATTTCCATAAAATCTCTCATTCAGTTTCTTGGAAAGCGTTTTTCGCCCTTATTCTGAGCTCATCAGAAAGGCATATTTTAACTGAATCTTCATACCGTGAGGGGTCATGTAGATACTAGTTTAAATTATTTTAGGATTTTAACTTGCTAGCATAACCAGAAGTCAGGTTATCGAAAGAATGCAAAGATTTCATTAATATTTTTCATATAGTTTTTCTTTTAGTTTTCATAGATCGTTTTCTTTTCCCTCTTTTTGCAAAATCCTACATTAGTATCTCTTTTCGTTACCACGGAAAGTCCTAAGGAGTTTTATTAGATTGCAGTGAGTATGCACAAAAATATGTACGTTATGACACATTAGGTAAAGTCAACCCTAGTTGATAAACAAACATCTGCCATGAACATCTAGTAGACTTGCGCGCAATCTTTGAAAAGAGAACTACATACCGGCCCTCAAACATTAAAATAAATACTGATAGACAATAAACAAAGAATGTGTAATTTAATTATAAATTAGAACCTCAAGTTGTTCTCCACATGCAGTATATTAGTCATCAGACTTAGTTCCATTCTTTATTTCAACAAACATAATTTTTCGATTATTTATAATTTTTAATGAAGCCTGTTCATAAAATTAATATACCGCTCAATTGTACGATTTGCAGAGCTTTTTAATTCTAAAAAACACTCCATTATACACGTTGCTAATTAAAACTGTGAAGACACGCGTAAAGACCACAGGCATTGAAAAAACATGAAGCCCCGATAATACAGTATTATTATCTCCGTTTATTTCTGTTCCATTAATTTTGCATATCAAAATACAAAAGAACAAAAGAGAATAAAGAATGAATAAAATCTTTTGATGATGATCCAGTTTATACGCCCCACAGAAATGGAGTCCTGATTTGCAGATTTGAACACACATAAAGACAAAATGAACTTACTAGAATGCCGATTTAAGTACTAGCAAATGCCTCGATTTATTGAAATTTACGGGGACTATATCCGTTAATCGTTGGGGCTAGAATAAGCGGCGTGGCTTTAGACTAAAGGCTTAAGCTTGTACAGTGCCACGACCTAAATTAGCTAGCTGTACCGCATAAAGTATCTGAGAGAAAGATCTCTTGTCAATAGAAGAATGATTACAGGCCAGTGTGATGTGATAAGATTGATGATGGGGACTAAATTTTAATCTCTTTTTAGGGTATGATTATATTCCGAGGCAATGAGAAAGGGAATCGTAAAAAGACAGAGCGAAAGAGGTTTTTCAAGGACTCTTGCATTGTACATTTTGTTTTAGTCTTTAAAAGGCCAATCGACAGAAACTAAAAGTACCCAAGCAGAGCAAAATTAAATATTAATATTTTACTTGGTAAAATAGGTTGGTATTTACGTATAAAATGAAAAAATTTTGAAGAACAGTCATTTAAAATTATTATCAAAACCAGACAAGATCGTGTTCAGTACGCTCGTACACCTCACTTTTTTGTACATTAAGTAAAAAATTTCAGCAACCGTTTTTGCGTCGGATAATATTTATATCGCGTTCATACTCCAGAGAAATAAGTTTTAAAAAAAGGCCATCTGCGGAATGAGGCCGAACAAGCTGAATTTTTGCAGAGACCTTCGTTTTGATGTTCCAATGAAGCACACAAAAATCTCATATGCCTACCCTTGTGCGTCTTGAGATATCGAAGGTCAAAAGTCATTAAAATCGGTTTTTCGCGAAAATCTCGCTTCCAGTGCATCTGACGTCATAAGAACTCATAACAAAACTTACGTAAACTAGTATTCTCTACAAAATTGTTTATATATATATTTTTCGTACGACCAACCGTTTTCGAGATATAGCATGATAAAGCCTAACAGATTAAGAAAAGTGCTTGTATAGTTATAGCTCTGCAGTATAATACAGTATTACCTATTACGAATGCGCGCTCCCGCTTTATCATGCTATATCTGGACAACGGTTGGTCGTACGAAAAAAATTTATATCAACAATTTTGTAGAGAATACTATTTTACGTAAGTTTTGTTATGGGTTCTTACGACGTCAGATGCACTGGAAGCGAGATTTTCGCGAAAAAACGATTTTCATGACCTTTGACCTTCGATATCTCAAGACGCACAAGGGTAGGCATATGAGATTTTTTTGTGCTTCATTGGAACATCAAAACGAAGGTCTCTGCAAAAATTCAGCTTGTTCAACCTCATTCCGCAGAGGAAGTTTTATTTCTCTGGGGTATCAGCACATCCGTAGCCTTAGTTAGTTATATTCTGAAAAGTTTAATCTATAACACATGTATGGACATTCATAAACATAAGCAGTAGGTGATTCAACTTTGCTGATTTTTGATGAATCGAAGTTTTTTGAAGTAATTCTTTTCCCTTACTTAAGAGGTTTAAAAGCTATGTAAAAAAAATATGCAAGAGGCATATTCTCATTTTAAGCCTTTGTTTTAAAATCATGTTCTATATTTTAACCTAAAAATGTGAGTCACTCTTGTTTCATTGTAATTATTTTGGCTCTTGTCTTGATCAAATAATATTCACATTAAAAAAGTTCAGAATTCATGTTATCAAATTTGGTTTGTTAGAAAATTTGATTATATTTGTCACAACATTAAAGGACGAAACTGGTTCCTTATCTTAAGTTTGTCCACAATGCACTAACATTTCCCAAGTCTTTCTTTTGTCTAAAGCATATTCCTACGTGTGCTCAAATTAAGAACCTGCTTGCTTTGTGCCGACAGGCAATGTCTGCATAACATACATGGGTCTTATCATAGAAGTATATAGGCAGAGACAGACCCTAGATGAAAAACTAAGTCCTACCAACTACTCTGCACACAAAGCCTACCACGTTTTATTTTGTGCCGTCAAGTGAGGCTCCCAGATAATTGACTTCACTCGTTAAATAAAATTCAGGAGCTGATAATTTGGTCACTTATATTTGGTACTAACCATTCTTTGATGAATAGTACCAGCTCTATATTCTGGAAAGTAATTGAGAGATTATGTGCTCTACACCAATTATTAACTTGAGAGCTGTTTGCGTACATTCGCATAGTGAGCCCTTAAAGTTACCGCGTGGCATGTTGCAAACGTCATCTTCATAGCTTATTGTCAAAAAATTAGTGTTAGACGCGATGTTCGAGCTATAATCAAATATGCCCACATTAGGGTTGACAAGTCACCTTATCGACCGCCTCTATTGATCGATCATACCGGTATCTTTATGTTTCCCGTTAATTGGAACGGCGCTTCGTTTAAACACAAATATCAAGTAGTTGAAAAGTATTCTCATGCTATTAACTTGATCAGAACCACCTCCGACTTCAATAAACGGTATTTAGGTGAACATTTTCATTTCTGTGATTTCTCATTCGCATACTCTTTCTAGACCTGTTACTGGAAGAGGGGCAGGGCTAGTTGGTCCCTATAATTATGGTAAGGAATAGTTCTTGAAAAGCATTCTTATGCTATTAACTTGATCAGAAACCACCTCCTCCCTGGAGCGCAGACATGTTGATTTTAATATAATGGGAGTAAACTTATTATATCTGTGATTTCTCATTCGCATACTCTCTATAGACCTTTTACTGGAAGACAGGCAAGGTTAGTGGGTTGATATAATTATGGTAAGGAATAGTTCTTACGTCCTGGTTTAGGTATGAATATTAGTTTTGTTTTCTGCCACCTTGCTAGGGTTTATTTAGAAGCAATGTATTTCCGGTAAATGCATACTAAGTGGTGCATACCATCTAGGTAGCTGCCCTAGAAATCGGGTGGGATACATTGATCTAGCCCAACCGGGACGGCACAGCGTTGCCTGGGACCATAGTTTTTAAGAGGGGTTCAGATTTTTCAAAAAGGTTGATTGTAGTCTCTAGTTTTACGAAATTTGGTTGTTTAGGATCTTTGGAGAGTAATTTTTTGAGCCAAACTGCTAAAGTGGTGGATTTCACTCCACTACAGAAAGGTCTCCATGAAGATCTTTATCACTTTTCACCTACCGGGTGTTCTGTGTTTGTATACAAACTCTGTCTCTTTCAGTTCACCTGAAATAAGTAGTAATACTGTTGTCAACTATAGTTTTAAATATATTTTTACTCTACCTTACGTACCATATTTATAAAAATCTTAAGTTTCAACCCTACGTGTGAATTTAAAACACATCCTCCTCTTCACTCACGTCATTGCTAAAAGTTTAAAATATTCTTTCTACTATTATAACCACAAACTGAAGATATATTCCAATTTTCGAAATTTATGACGACTAAATTCTCATTTCGAAACGTTAGTCGAGATTGAACTTAGAAAAATGTACTGACACACTAGGTGTGTATCGTACTTTCGTTGAATAATTTTTTTTTCGTTTTCATCGTCTCCGTCGTCATTTTCATATTCGTGTTCGTCTTCATCTTCGTCTTCGTCGTCCTCGTCGTATTCATCATATTCGTATTTGTTTTCGTGGCCGCACTAGATTCGAGTGCATTTATTAGGTTTAAACATTTTTTTCAAAAACTTTTTTCACAAATGTTGCGCTTCAACTTAAATAATTCAATTTATGATTTCTCGACAAATTAGTGGTGCAAGCTCTCTCCACATTCTCTGTCTTTTTAATACGAGCTCTACGTATTGTGTACGTATATTGAATTTACGTGGATACTATTTATGAACGCATTTACACTGTTTGTGCTAAACTCTTAAAAAACTTAATATAATTCAGAGTAAATGGTAACTTAACATATTATTATAATTGCTTTTTATTATACTGGGTGGCATGAAAGTATGGGAATAGCAGGATAACTTGAAAAATACGGACCCTAGAAAAAACTTTCAATACAAAGGTTGTAGAAAATTCTCGTGACTATCTGACGGTGACCTTGGATTTGACTTTGACCAAGACCGTCAAGGTCATTTGAAGGTCAAGTCGATTTCTTCAAATGAAACTCCCTACTTTTAACTCCGGAAACGAAATGATCGGAAAATCTTACGTTTGAATTTGACCTCCGGCACTTACAAAATAGACCTCTAAAGGTCATCTTTATACCAGTATTTTGCAAGTGCTGAAGATCATCTCCGAACTTAAAATTTTCCGCTTACTTCATTTCTGGTGTAAAAAGTAAGGGGTACCATTTAAAAAATCGACTTGACCTTCAAATAACCTTGAAGGGTACGGCCAAGGTCAAATCCAAGGTCACCGTCAGATATCCAGGGAAATTCTCTACAGCTTTTATATTTAAAGTTTTTTCAAACGGTTCGTGTTTTTCAAGTTATCCTGCTGTTTCCGTTCTTGTCTTGCTATTATAACAGATGTTCAAATTGTCCGCCATTGACAATTTGACAGAGCTAAACGTATATAAAAATTATCAATTGTACTTCTTATCATTTCTAATGTAATCTCAGCGTACATATATATTATTGTCTGTTGCAAAATTCAAGTTCAAGAGAAAAGATAACCTTTAGATGTGCCGAAGGTCATATCCGAACGTAAGATTTTCCGTTCGTTTCATTTCCAGAGTTAAATAGAGGGGGGTTCCATTTGAAAGAATCAACTTGACCTTCAAATGATCTTGAAGGACAAAATCAAATCCAAGATCACCCTCAGATAGCGACGGAAATTTCCTGCAACTCTTGTATTTAAAGTTTCTTTCTAGGATTCGTATTTTTCTAGTTATCCTGCTGTTCCCTTACTTTTATGCCACGCGGTATATAATAATTTACTAATACAATTATTATTAGAGTCAAATCCTGGTGTATCCAAATAGTAGATGAAAACGGCAGTAAATGTCCGATATGTCTCTAAAATTGGGCAGGATAAATTCTATTTTGATTCATTATGCATCATTGAAACAAAGCTGCAGTGCCTAACGGACATTATGGGTCATAATTGTGGCACTGACAATATTAATACAACCAGGCACAAAGGCAATCATAATTATGAACCGTTGATATTTAAATCATTAGTAATAATATTACCAGCTAGTTACAAAATGTTCATACCATTGTCCGTTAGAAAAGCATTCATAATTATTACAGTATTTATCAAATAGATATTAATAGGATAATTATTTTTCATTTTAGTGTAATATAATGCAATAATTGTAAAGCTTTAATTGAATAGTAAATGCAAATAATCTACAAGAAGCCAAGGTTTGACAGTAGATAGTAGATCTCGGCCAGTGAGTAAAACAAAATATTGTCCTCTGAAGCACAGTATTTTTTTAAAACATAAACATAATGCTCCAAGCTCAAACTGTGCAAAAGTCTATGACTTGCTCGCAACTCTGAAACCTACAATGTTTATTTGATATTTAATCAAGAAAAATATATATTTTAGGATGGACAGTGTTTTAGGGAATAACTTATTTTGAACACATACACAAACACATTTGAAATTAACTTCAATAAATTTGAAAATAACACTGACTCGGAAGGATTTTTCTCTTAACCCAGATTATTTCGAAGGTTTTTGACGTACCGAACACGATGCCGTTGGCCGTTTTGCGCCATCACGTCAAAATTTTGAGAAAACCTAAAACGCCATTTACGCCTACATTCGTGCCCTAGTAACTGGACAAGGATATGCGATTGAGTAAATCGGACCATACCATCCTATTCGGCAGTCCAAAATAGTAATAATAAAAAAGACATAACTGTAGATGGTGCAAACATTATTTTATTTCCGAGTTTAGCCCTTACCTATCATAACCTGACTGGTCAAGCCTTAAACAAGTAGAAAGGAATGTTTAATATAATCCCCTTTAGCATCACCCAGAGTTAACGGCGTGGATGTAGGGGGACAAGAAATGACAAAAAAAAAACAAAAACTAAATAAAAAACAAAAAAGAGGACTAGAAAAATGAAGCTACCTAACCTCACCTCATCAATTTATTTTAAACTTGGTTAAGTTATACACCACTTGAAGGTAACTAAAAGCACATACACCTATTTAATTTATTCCATCGACGTGAGGACTAAGGGGGTGAAAATGGGGTAAATTTGCAGGTAAATTGTATTGGGGATTTTTTTTAATATACCACCATCTCATAAGGTATCCTTTAAGACTCCTTTGTGCCAAATTTTGCTAAAATATCTCTAGTAGTTTTAGAGGTATAAACAGGTATATATGAATGGCCTCTAGGTTATGCAACGGATTACGCTAATTCTAGCAAAGTGGGGCAGCCATTTAAAAATTGATCAGAATATTAGAACCGTTTTAAATTAGCAATATAAAACTTCTTAAATTTTTGGCACAAAAGATATGTTTTTAATTGAGTGTTCTAGTTAATCAATATCATATGTAATACACAAACTAAACAAAACAATACGTATTTAAATTGTTAATAGCAGAATGTATATTTAATAACATAACTAAATGTTTTTTATTTCTACTAAGCCAGCATTTAATCTAATACACTTTTCTACCATTTTCCTTTAATGATTTAGAACTCTGCGTAATTTTTCTGGTGTCACCTCTCGACAATCTTCTGTAATCTTCCTTTCAATCCACATTTGAGGAAAATTAAAGTTTAGCCAATTTCTAACAATTTAAATGGCGCCCCATCTAACTGGAAAATTAAATTTACCATTTGCAACAGTGGAGTGTCCATTAAAAATGCATCAAGATAATTATTTAAGAGGTTGAGAACAGTTTCGGCATTTAAATTTCCCAAAAACGGGATCCAAAATTTTATTATTCAGTATGCCACACCCGACACTGACTTTGGCTACGTATTGGTCCTTGCAATTTATTACCCAATGCGGGTTTTCGGCTGCCCAATAACGAGTGTTCTGTGACGATACAACCCCATTAGTTGATGATGGTTTCGTCAGTGAAGACGATGTTTTTAATAAAATTCTGAGCATTCAAATATTCCCCTTGTAACCACAGACAATATTCTAGCCTTCTTTCCTCATCACCTTATTTTAGAATGTCTAGAAATTTCCGCTTAAAAGCTTTTAGTTTGCTTCTTCTTAGACAACGCCAAACTTTATTTTTACTAACGTTTAAAAAGCGAGCAACTGAGCGAATACTAGATGTTGGGTCATTTCTGAATGCCGCTATGATTCGTGGATCGCCAGCATATGCATTATTTAATATTTGATATGTTTTTTGTCTATGCTTCTTAGTGCAACCAGTCTCATTAAAAAGTCTATTAATACTACACACAGTTTTTACTGCTACGGGATTTCTTCGATCTGGATGTCTTGCATTGAAAATTCTGGCCGCTCTCCTATATGAAATTATATTTTCACCCGCTGTCCGAATTAATTCGACTATATCAGCTGCAGAAAGATATTCCATTTTAAATAAGAAAATGAATAATAATTTAAACAACAAATAATGACAGAAGTAAACTACAGAGGCTGCCATTACTGTCAAGTTAATAATTTTGTTTGCAATTTCAAAGGTGACTAGATTTAAAACAAGAAAACTGTATAGGACTCGTATAAATGGGCAGAATTTTCTTAGCGTTTTTGGCGTGTTCGACGATATTTTTGATTATTACTTCAAATTTGTAGCAAAAAATGTGAAATAACTTTGTTTCTAAATTCACATCGTTTAGAGTTAAAGACCATTAATTCTTGACAAAACGTCATATGTACCTGTTTATACCTCTAAAACTACTAGAGATATTTTAAAAAAATGGCACAAAGGGGTTTTAAAGGATGCCCTATGAGATGGTGGTAATCTTTAAAAAAAAGTCCCTAATACAATTTATCTGAAAATTTACCCCATTTTAATCCCCATAGTCTGCACGTCTCTGGAATAAACTAGATAGGTATATGCGTTTTCAGTTACCTTCAAGAGGTGTATAACTTAACCAAGTTTAAAATAAATCGATTTATTAATAACTGAGCTATGTAGGTATGTAGGTGTTACCGTGAAAAGTGGGACACACTGTATACACTGACGACAAAAATTCTAGTATTTTTTGCTAAACTCAGAAATAAAATAATGTTTCCGCCATCTATGGTTATGTTTTCTTGTATTATTGCTGTTGATTTTTGAAGACATTGGACAGCTGAATAAGATGGTCTGCTCCAATTTACTCAATCTCGAATCGAACCTTCGAAATTTCATATTTGGGTTAAAAAAAAATACAGAAAATCTGTTTCCTTGCAGATCAGTGTAATGTTTCTAGTTATGAATGTAAATAAACTATAATTAAGATTAAAATGGCTGCTTATTCAATAAATTAATATTTTGGATTATTGTTTATTATTATTGTTATGAATTTATGTAATAATAAATGTTTTTGAGATCTGCTATTTGGGGAATTTTTAAATGTGGCTGAAGACTGATCCATCGTTTTATTTTGTTTAAATACATTTTCAGAATTTATTACTTGAAGTTCACTTGGAATTAGGTTATAAAGTTTAGGGCCAAGATATGTAAAAAATCGTTGCGATTTGGTTTTATATATGGGTGGTACTGTCGTGAGCAAAAAAAATAGGAAGTCATATAACATATTTTTTCTAGAATCCAGTTGTGTACATCTAACTTTAATTTGTGTGACATTGTCAGTTAGTTATTAAAATTCAATACAAGTGTGCCAAAACTAATTAGCGATTTAGTTAAAGCTGGAGTTATTGCTAAAGCAGAAGATGGATGGTCGATGAGACAAATTGCACTGCGTTATAATATTAACAAAAATTCTGTGCTTAACATTTAAAAAAAGTGGAGAATAAACGGTACAATTAGTAGAAATCCTGGATGAGAGCGCCGAAGAATATCAACTCAACAGCAAGATTTGCAGTTAGAAAATCCATTTCACTCAGTAATTCAGGCTGCCGAAGAAAAGAATTTTCCTGGATCGAGTAGTACTGGTCGTTGGCGAGTAAGAGAATCGGAGCAACGCTGTCATTCAACAGCACAGAAATTACCTACATAAAGCTGAACATGAAGAAGCTCGTCTGGGATTTGCGCTTCAATTTTTAGTGTATGATGTAAATTTTTGGAACATTGTAATCTTTACAGATGAAAAAACTTTCCAGTCTACACACAGCGGTCGTATTCGTGTTTCCCGACCTCCGAATACTCGATTCGATGAGAAGTATATATCTAACAATGACAAAAGTGGTAGATTTTCCGTTAACATGTTGGCTTATATATCGGCACGGGGTCCTGGTGCTTTGTGGCATATTGAGGAATGATTTAATAGTAAAACGTATGTCAAGATTTTAGGCAATATTATACTCCCTTCTATGTCACAATTATTTCCTAATAATGAATTCATGTTTCAACAAGATAATTGTTCAGGTCATACTGCTCATACCATGACTAACTGGCTTCAAGATAACAACACTAGTATTCTTAACTGGCCCAGTCATAGTCCAGATCTTAACCCTGTGGAAGGCGTATAGGGACTACTGGTAAGAAGTATCCAAAAACGAAATGTAAGACCACGGAATGCCCAAGAATTATTGGAAGTAGTAAATAATTCATGGAAAAATATTGTTACTAATAATATTGTATAAATTTATTTAATTCTACGCCAAACAGACTTATATAAGTTATAAATAGAATAGAACAAAATATTAATAGTTAGTTTCTTGTTAATTTGGATATCCTTTGTTGCCCTGATCCAGGATTTCTACTAATCGTACCGTTTATTCTCCACTTTTTGAAATGTTAAATACAGAATTTTTGTTAATGTTGTAACGCAGTGCAGTGCGTCTCTTTGACAATCCACTTTCTGCTTTAGCAATAACTACAGAATTACAATAAAAAATATAATAAAAGTGCTAACTGTTTTCTTTCGGCTACTCGTTACATATTAAAATAGAGACAGATTAGTTGCCCCATTTTTTTTTTGTTCACGATAGTACTATTGTAACGTTAACTTTATGACTTGTGTTATAATTAAGGCTAATATTAATTCTCTTCCATATTTGTATTGCCATATTAATATACCGTATATCAAATATTTTAGTTAAAATAAGTTAATATAAGTATACCGCATATTATTTACTCTTTTATTATCGTTTATTTTATTATTTAAGTGAAACCAAATGACTTGAAAATCAATGCATCTGCTACGCAGTAATATATTTTTAATTTAGGGAGCGTGATAAATGCACTGTTCAGCTAAGTGAATTTAACGACAGGATTCTATGTATAATCACTGTAGATTGATCCTGATTGAAGATCATCTCACTTGGGTTTTAATTAATGACTGAGCAATGAAGATTAATTAATTAGATGTCAATTAATAACAGTAAATTAACTCTTTGACACACTCAATTACGTATTTAAGTTTGTTCGATTCTGTTTTCGTTTAATTCAGTATTTAAATCGAATCGTGAGGCATTAAAATTTTATTACAATGAAGTGTTTAAAGCGTGATTGAAATATCTCCGTCTGATTTCCGTATACAGGGTGGTTCGTTTAAAGTGAGATAATATGATATCTGGGAAACAAAGCATTCTAGAAAAACAGCTTCAGACAAAAGTTGTTTTGTTTCAAGGTTGAAAGCGAGAGAGTTGGAAAATAATTAATGAATGTAAACATAGTTCTAAACCAAACTCCGCTATAACTTTGGTAAAGAATGGCGAGCGAATTACTGATTCGCAATATATTCCCAATGAATTTAGTATATTTTTTCCATCCTAACAGAATCATGTCCTAATCCTAACATCAACAACAATAAATAATGGACAAAGTTTGTATCTAACACCAACAACTCCAATTGAGATTGACGATATAATAAACAAAATCACATTAAAGCCTGCAGCGGATGCTGACGATATTTATGTGTATAAAATAGGTAAAACATCTTATATCAGAACCATTATCGTATCTGATATATGAATCATTTAGCACAGGTTTATTCTTACCAGCAACATTTACCAGGGTCCGGATAAAGAGGAGGCTGAGCTTTGTGTGTTTCTAGACTTAGCAAAGGCCTTCGACACAGTTAGCCATGAAAAGCTAATTGAAACTGCCGAAGACCTTGGTTTTAGAGGAATAGCATTAGATTTAATTAAAGACTACTTACATCATAGAGTTCAATATGTAAAAATTGAAAACTGTCAAAGTGAGCCACGTGCAGTAGAATTTGGTGTTCCCTAAGGCACAGTTCTCGGGCCGCTTCTTTTTTCAATATATATTAATGGCCTTCTTCTGCTTAAAACACAATCAGATGTAGCCTCGTTTGCAGATGATACAGTGTTAATTTATAAAGCTAAAAGCTGGAATGATGTTAAAGAAATTGCAGAGCAAGACTTTAAAAGAGTAAAATTGTGGTTTGATGAAATGGTGTTGTCAATAAATTTTTCTAAAACCAAATACTTACCCTTCTCATGCAATAAAACTAAACTACCAACACTCAATTCATTAAAAATTCAAACTCCACAAGATGAAGTAATAATTTGCAGCGTGGAGCATATAAAATACCTTGGCATAGAAATTGGCAGACACTTGAAATGGAACTTTCACGTCGAGTGTCTGATTAAGAAACTAAGATTTATTCTCTTTAAATTAAAGAAACTCAAGCAAATTTTGAGCAAACGTCATATTAAATTGATTTATTATTATCTAGTAGAAACACATATGCAATATGGTATTGCAGGTTGGGGAGGTCTATACCAAAGTAACCTAAAAAATTTGGAAGTAATGCAAAAGATATTCCCTAAAATGATGAGCGACAGAAACAGACGTTACCCAAGTGATTTACTGTTTGAAGAAAGTGATGTCTTAGATATTAGACAACTGTATGCTTTTAAAACACTATGTCACCAGCATAAAAAGAAGCAACAACTCAAATTCATTGAGCACCATCACGATACCCGTTATAAAAAAGATAAGAAAATACAGACAGGTAAATCAGAAAAAACAATCGGCCAAAGATCATACTATTTCATTGCACCACATATTTACTCAAAGTTGCCTCAAGAAATTCGAAACATTTTGAATCCAAATGCATTTAAAAATCGTGCAAAAAAGTGGGTTAAAACTACCGATAGACATATTATTCATAATATTATTGATCTAAAAAATTGCTAGCGTTTAAATATAAATAGATTTAGATGTAACTACTTGTTAAAAATATTGTTTTATTAATTTATTTCTAGTTCTCATCTTTTAGTTATAGATATAAAATGTTTCCCTACATTGTTGTATTCACAAGTATACATTTTAGCCTTTCCGCATTACATTAAGTTAAGTTAAAAATAAATTGAAGCTACACCGGAGCCACGTACTAGTCCTTGACTTCAGCGGTCACGGTCCTCCTATTGGACTCCTTTGTTTATTTTCCATTTAGATATATATGTATAATGCAGATGATATTATTATTTTATGTTCTTTATTTAGAAATTAATATTTTGTAATTTTTATTTTGTTTGGAAAATAAATTATTCATATTCTTATTCTTATATATCCAGATACGTTAAAAATTTCCAAGTGTATACCAATTTACAAAAAGAAAGGGAGAGGATGTCATTAATACATCTACTGAGTCAAATCGCAAAGATATTTGAGTCTGCATATGCTAATTGACTTAAAGATTTTGTTGCAAAATACAATTTAGATTAATCCCGCAGAACACGGTTTTAGAACAGGAAGGTCTACCGACACAGCCATTTTCGATCTATTATACACAATTTATGAGACTCTTAACAGTAAAGCACATATAATTGCCCTATTTTATACTACAGCTGTTGCTGTATAGATTATACGGCATCGGAGTACGTGGAATTGGATATGATTGGAAAGCTTCATATTTGCATGACAGGAGTGGAATTGTAAAAGTTAGGGAAGCTCAGTCAGATGCAAGAAATAGTGAACTGGGTGTGCCACAGGGATCTATTTTGGGTCCCTTATTTTTTATAATATTTATAAATACTTTAGAGAGTTGCACCACTTCCCATAAAACTGTCCTTTATGCAGATGATACAAATCTTCTTCTTCATCAGAAAAACCTTAATACGGCCGTTCAATACTGTAACACTGCATCACAAGAAATTGGTGTTCAGACAAAGGGCTAATATTGAACCCAAATAAAACGATGTACATGAAATTTTTAACGAAAAATGTTACTTCTGATAACAATGTGTTGATTAAACTTTACGGTAAATCCATACAAGCTGTTCAGGAAATATAATTTCTTGGCATAAATATCGATCACAAACTTACATGGGAGGTGCATATAAATAATGTTTGCTCAAAACTTAGTCATATATCTTACATAATTAGAACATTTAGAGATACAGTATCAAGTAATATTTTGAAAATGTTATTTTACGGACTTGTGCAATCAACCTTCCAGTATGGTCTGCTCTTTTGGGGTTCATCAAGCCACCTAGAGAAAGCATTTATAATTCAAAAAAAGACAATAAGTTGTGTGGTTGGAGCTCATCCTTTATCTAGCTGTAAACCAAATTTTAAAAATCTGGAAGTTTTCACATTACCATTTCTCGGCTAGTTATTTACATTAGATCTAATAAACAGCATTTCTTAAAGAATAATGATGTGCATTCTCACTCCACACGCAATAATGAGTCAGTACACAACCTATTCTCTAGGCTGAATATTGGTCAAAATTTTCCTACATATATTGGCGTAAAATGCTATATTAAAATTGATTTTTTTTTAACAAATGACAGTATTAGTGCGTCTAAATATAAATTAAATAAATCTAATAGCAAACTCATTATTTATATGTATCTTATTAATTTTACTTTTGGATGTTTTTTAAATATGTGTTCTTAATCATTTATCTTTATAAAAAATATAGTGTTGTATACTTTTGACTAGTCAGATAAGTTAGCACTGCTTTTTTTGTTAGCTTTTATGATGAATAAAGTGTTTTTTTATTTATTATTATTATAAAGAAAATTACATTACCTTCTTTCGATTTAGTGAACTTTTTGTAGGTCATTTCAAAGCCAATCTTACTTTTTCAAATGCAAACCTATCTATTTTATTCTAGCATTTTATTTTATGAAAAAATGATTGTTTTTGTCGGAAATTTTTTTTTCGGACACTGAGCAAAAAAAAATTCGTGACGAGTTACATACAAATACAAAAAACGTCGAACTTACCCAAAATAATTTCATTAAAAAACAATAATGATCAACAAAATTTAAAATTTAATTTCTTTAACACAAGGTACATTATTTATTCATTTTTCTCCGATTTCGAACAACAATAAGACAAAATGTAAGAGAACAATTAAATAGAGGTTATAATAGCCATTGGGTAGATTACGCTAGAAAATTGCCTGCCCAAGTACGCGATTTAATATCTCTTGATTTCTCTTTGTGGAATTACATTAAAGATAAGGTATATCAAGATATTCCAAATACTCCTGAAAATATAAAAAATCGAATTAAGATTATTTGTGCAAGTATTAATAAACACATTTTGTTAAATTGTAAACTTATTGAAAAATGATAAAATTGATGATCATTAATTACTTCGACATTTATTGAAATAGTAGACAAGATATTTTATTATTTGTTAATATTTTTCAGATGCAAGTCCAATTTTAATGGAAACGAGCCTAAGGCCCACTAGAGTTTTGAAATTTAAATCGATATAATTTTTTAAATAATTTTAATGTAGCCCAGCAAGACACCTTTATGGATTGCGAGATATTAATTGTTATTTTTATTTAATTACATAAGCGAGGCAAAATGGTAACACTGCTAGCAAGTACAATAAAAGAAGTGCAAAATAGTTACTTATAGTTCGTTGCCATTTTGCCTTTTTACATTCTTGTTCAAAATTTTGTTTATATTTTTTACGTTCTTATCCGAAACAACTAAGAAATGTGGTTTAAGGTACAATCAAAATAAAGAGGCAACTAGATAAAATATCATGAACAATATAACAAAATATATTACTGATTAATATAAGCAAATTACAAATAGAGCACAAGTAATAGTTTAAGATTCACAACCCCTCATCGATAAACAAGGTAAAAAGAGACTACCTACAAAATACATGTACAGTGTAGTCCATGAGTCGTCTGTTGGCATGCAAAATGTCAACACGAATTATAAAACACTAACTAAAGGTAAGATAAAAATATTGTAGCAGCAAGAGATATTGTAGAGTTGCTAGCGGAATAAGGCAAGTCGTTGAAAGGAAATGGCTTTAGAATGTCATGAAACGTAGAGATTTTAAATTTTAGCGAATACAATTTCTGTCTGTGTCTCTGTTGCTTTGTAAATTTTTATGTGTGTACGATTAATTTGAAACGGTTTAAGATATTGGCTTGAAATTTGGTACATGTATGTATTATAACGAGATAGAGAACCAGATTAGAGAAACTTTAAAATTCGTGTATACAGATTCGGAAATATTAATTCGTGATATGTAAACACGTATCAACGCAAGCCATTGGTACTCGTTCATAGCACCATCGCTTGGCCTTGTTAACGATCCCACGCATTCTGCTTTCAGAAGCCTAGCTGTAAAGACGTGGGAATAAAATAAATTAATCTCAATTTCGTTAAAATGCCGTCTGCTTATACAACTGCAGAACGAGTGCAAATTGTGAAGTGGTACTTTTGGGACCCAAATCAACTCAATGATTTGAGAGATTAATTATATAATTGGTTTGGCTACTGTTTGGCACAAGAAGGTGGTTTGTTTGAACCTTTACATTATTAATTTTTTTTCTAAAAATTATTAGTTGATTTCAATTTCTGAGAGTTGTTTTATTTTATTTTATCCACAATCACATAATAATTGAAGTTTTATCCTCACTTATTAAGTATATCAAGTACCACTTTATCCACTAGTGGAACAATGAAATTACTTTATTCCACTAGTCAAATTATGAAAAATACAATCTTAAATCAATTAGGTATATTTTATTTAATTTGTATTAATATTAATATCAACATTTATATTAATAGACATTTCCTTATTTATTTTATCATATTTCACTTCGTTTTCATTAATAACAAACTTGTAGCTGTCATCAGTTTCAGAATGCATAGTGCTTGTCGAAGTTTTTGATAAATCTGTAGAGACAATGGATGTCTCCTCCTGTAAGGAACAACTAGTACCAGGAGTACCTTGGATTTTCCTTGCGATATCAGGCTTATTGAATATAGAATCCTCGATATAACTTTCTGCTATAGCGGAACTTCTCCACCCACCATGTCGTTTAATTGTTGTAAGGTCAGCACCTTTAGTAGCCAGTAAAGTTGTTGAAGTGCTCCTCATGCAATAGCCGCTATAAGCTTCTGCTTTTGCCAGATTAAAAAATGAAGAAGCTCTTGAAGGAACTTTCGACAAAGTGTTGATTCCAACAGGTTGTGAAGTACATTTTTGATTAGGGTTAAGTGTTAGAGAACCAAAAATGTAAGGTTAACTTCGCCCTTAATAAAGACAATTTATTATTATTATTATTATTATTTTTATTATTATTATTATTAGTGTATCGTAAAAAGAGTCTGTCGTAGGATAACTTCTTCGGACGTAAGGACATGTATTTTCTACACGTCTCTACAGTATTGATAAAGAATCATTCTTCCATAATTGTGAATTTTCGTAAGACGCCGGTTTTGGTATCTGGTATAGAAACAATACGATATGCGCCCCTGTCTTCAACATCATTGATTTTCAAATCCGTCAATTCACGACAATGACAGGCACCAGATACCCGCATTATTAGTGCAACCTAAAATATTTCAAGGTTTATTATCTACAATGTCTAAAAGTTTAAGAGATATTACCTTAATCATCAAATATTCTTTATCGCAAGCCCTTGTCAAAAATTGTTCCAAGTGTGCACTCTCCAATACCGCAGCTTTCTTCGCTTTGTACCCTCTCGACCCACTCTTCAGATAGGCATTGAGCCTAGGTACTATATTTTCCAATGTCTATGTTTTTGTGGATCTTTATAGCGGCTTTCAGCATCGAATACTTCGATCACATGGATGAAATTGCATACCTCTTCTTCAAATTTAAGAAATACGATATCAGAACTTTCTTATTTATTGTCACTACCCCATGTTTTTCTTCCTATTAATTAAATTCGGAAAATACTTTTTCATAATGTTCCCTGAACTTCGCAGGCAATAATAATTGGATAGTTGCTTCTGCAGCTTCCCGAAGGATTCTCTCAGGAACAAAATCGCTTTCTTGCATTTCTCACCAACTTCACAAATTTTTACAAATGCAATCTATAAACAATCGAAACTAAATAGCAACCATTCAACACCTTTCAAGTCTTTTTTAATTAATTTCAATGATTTTTGACGCTACAGCCGCTGACAGAGCGAAACGTCAAATAATTTTTTGATGACATCTGATTCTAAATGACCGTGATTGTGGATAAAACGTTGTGTAGCATTCGTGTATTAGTCACGTTTTATCCACTCAAGAAAATTACACTAATACAATAAATAACTATTAATGCTCTATTTTTATTTCGTTTAATAAGAATTATTATTTTAGTCCCATAGCCTTTATGTCTAAAAAATAAGCTGCAGAAATATTTTCAATAGAAGAATTTATTTGTCAAAAATGTGACAAATAACTTCTTGGATTTTAACGAGATATTAGTCTCATTCCGTGTAGAAATTATTAGCAACGTACCCCATGCTCAGTTCATGCAGTACTAAATTCAACATCGACTTGATTACTTTCAGAACCTGAGTTAACTAATTATGGAGCGGGGCATTTATTTCCGATATCACGAACTACAATTTCGGAATCTGTATACTAGAAGTCAAGTTCTCATTTTTTTAGTGACACGTACCACCCCATCACTACCCCCACGCCGTTGTTCAAGGGGATTGCAAAATAAAATTAAGACATTGACTTAAAATTTGGTACACGTATATATGATAATGAAATTTGGAACTAGATTATGTTTTGAGCTTATTCCATTTGAAGGGTTGGGGGAAAATCGGGATAAAAAGGTGTAAATAAGTAATCCAAACAAGTAAGATTGAAACATTATAACAGATTATAAGCAAACAAATAATAATTAACTTTTAAACAAACAAGTAAAAGTTCGGAAATTTGGTACATATACCAGAAGCAAGCATCTCAATTATTTTTTCACATATGTCATCCACACCACCATCCACACACAGTTACTAAAGAGGTACACAAAATGAGATCTGGGTAGTCCCAGCTCTCATTAGAGTAATAAATAAAGCAAGCTAGTAAGAGTCCATTGATTTACTTAGTGTACGAGAAAGAAGTTCCTTAGACAGCGTTTCCTTTGTTATGATACTTCAAATTTTGGACATTTTCTTGTGTACCTTGTATTCCGAACACCTAGTATTTCTGTGAATTTCAATATTACACAATCAATTTTTTATTATGAATAGGACATGTTTTTTGTAGTTCAAAAACAAAAAAGTTTTTACTTTGGTCGCAGTAATTGAGGGACACATTCTGTATTTATCTTGCTTTCCGCATTCAGATCTGAACCGCACGAAGTCGATGAGGTGTAATGGGTGCGAGGACTTCTTTGCGTCACCATATTTCTAAGGGACGTAAATCTAAATGTTCCTTTTCCGTATATCAGCGATGTGAGTACATCAGAGATTCTTACCGCAGGATAAAATTGGGGTTCGGCAAAGTATATACAAACTTTGATCATCTTATCTTTTGTGGTCGGTGATTCGCCTTATTATCGAAAACAGGCCGACGCTACACTTTTTCCTTAAAGTGGGTAGTGAAATATACATTTAAAGTAACGTAACGCTTCGAAGTAAATGCATTTGCAAACGACCGTTGGTTACTTAATTCTGTAAGAATGAGAATATTGAGATACTAAGGTTTCGCTCGGTTATGTAATATATTTATTTTCGCTATCAAAAGGTTATAAAAATTACAATAATTAATAACTATTTTGTAATAGTAATTATCAAGTGCCTTATAATGACTTGGGAGCTATGTGGCACTTTTACGTCATGTCAACTAAGATTTGGTATAATTGAGGATATACTTGTAGTAGAACGGAGGAGCAAGGGGAGCAGCGGTGGCCTTTATCGGTCGCTTTTGGCTCCTTTAACTGCTCTATCAGCATACTTTTTGATGCTATACTCACTTCATATTCTTCCTCTTCGCAAATTCAGAACGAATAGTATATCGCATTCGATCGGCACATTTCTAAAACCGGTAATAGTGCTGGTGGAGTGGAGTGGAGTGGAATTCTGAACAACTTTCAAAATGTCCGTCCGTCCGTCACGTTTTTTGTAAGCACGATAACTTAAAAACGAAAAGTCCGATTGTATTGAAATTTGGGTAGTGAGTTAGTGTTAGCAAGAGGAAGGACTCTGTTTTTTTTTAACAATATCTATGCATAAGTAAAAGAAAATTTGAATACTTAAATAAAAAAAATTGCATGTTTTATAATTAATCAAAAAATTTCTAAATCTAATATTATTTACAAAAAAACTGCGAAGAGTATCCTATAGAATATGCAACAATTATATAAAAAGTTCAGTAAATCGGCGAAGAGTACAATGGCTAGCTTGTTTTTATCGTTCAAAAAGTTATTCGTAATAGCCCAAGTAGAGGTGTTTTAAAATCTCATGAGCTGTGACTTTCATATGCGCAGAGACATAATCCCTCCTGTCGACTAAGTTACACTTCTTAAAAATATTATCTTTATTGTTTACAATTTATCCCGAGCTCTTGTTTATGTATACAGCAAGGCAGCCGCCAGTGTCTTCAAAAAATACTTATAACACACAATGAATTGCGCATTTCACGGCTCGTAAGATTCTAAGATTCTGAAACACCTCTAGCACCTTAGGTTTGAATTACGTAAGGTAGACCTAGTTTTGGTGTCGTTTTCCCGTTTAACCTAACCTAATTGACTTAAAATATGCGTAAAATATAAATAAATGGGGAATGAGACGACGTCGGTAATACATCTTAAATAAGGCCACTCAGTTATAATGACCTATAAGTTATAGAACATATTTCCTTGAACAGGTAATTTATACGTAAACATTGTGTTTAATTGTGGCCGTTAATACGTAATATCTACCAAACATATTATCCTTTTTCAACTGCAGTCTTTCTTTCTCAGGCTAATAAGGTTTTGTCTACAGCAATGATTATTTACTTACAACACATCTGCAGCATAAGACATAATAGAAACCAGACATAAAGATGGAGTAGGAGTATATCATATAACGTAAGACGTAGTTGTAAAATAATGTGTCCACCTTTCTCCTCTCTGTGTTTTTTTGCTGCCAATCAAGTTTCATTGTAAACGTATAAATTCTACCTCGGAATATTAAAAGCGCCTCAAGTATTTTACGTTTTTAAAGAAAAAATTTTTTTTTTTCACCTTCAATGTGTTTTAAAAATATTTGTAATAGCCTTTACAATTGCCCTGCAGGACTTTCCTGGAGCATAAAATATGCTAATATTGTACTTGATATCTGTTAAGTAACCCTATATTAATGATTTTTTTCAATTAATCACTCATCATAATTTCATTATAAAATGGTCTCTTACAGCTGGTTGAAAAATATGGCGAATATAGTACCACGCGACTTCAAAGTATTCTTTTCCAATATTTAAACCACACTAACATTTTTCCTACAATCGAAGTCGTTAACACTTATATTATTGACTTCAAAGTTAAATGGGACCAATACAGGTTAAAATAATTTTGTAGTCTTCAAATTTAGAACTAAATTGGTCATATTTCCCAGTCCAGGTTTGCCATCAGGTTCAAGGAAAATAGAACAACAATCATTGCTTATTCGTCAAAAAAAGCAAAAAGAGTATTAAAACACGGCCGTCTCTAGAGACGGCCGTGATCAAAATCTCAGATAAATACGTCTTTTATTTATCTGAGATCAATACAAATACATGCGTTACCAATTAGTGGAAAAAGCTCGTATTAGTCGGATTTTCTCCATTCCAAGTTATCCAATAAAAAATAATGACACGTTTTTATTTCCAGAAAAAATAAATAACTAGGTTCTAGATTTTATTATGAGTAAAGGTCAGGAAGAAAAATTTCCCTAATCTGACTGTAGGTGGCGTGTCGATCTCTTGTCTTCCCACGTGCGATATTTCGAAACAAGTTTTAAATATTAAAACTTGTTTATGTGGTCAACAACTGTCGACATAACCCCTGAAAATTTATTATATGCAAAATGTGACTCTACCAAATGACTCCTTAATGCTTGGAGTAAAAGTAAAGAAGTAACTTTTGACGGTTGACCCTAATAGGAGGGGCATCAACATAATACAGTCATTTTAGACAATGAAAACGTAATTTTGCCTTACAGGGAAGAGACCTAATTCTATTTTTAAGTAAAAATAACTTCTAGAACATTATATGAAGTAATATTTACCATTAGCTTAAACACATATGCTAGGTAAGTGGGGAAGTAAAAATAACGTAAATTTTACCTAAAATTGGAACTAGTGTGACCATTAGGTTAAAGTTTTAACTAAAATCTACAAGAACAAGACATATCATAGGTTACATTTATGTTAAAAATTGGTAAAATATCCCTGTTTCTATCCAGACAAAAGTCAGCGACTCCGAAGATAATAACTTGGTCTAAAATTACGTAATATTTTCTTATACATTGACCTCAATATGCACTTTAAATTTATAGTTAAATTTTAAGTAACAATTACATTAATATTTCTTGAAAATTACACTAAAATCAATGTGACTTTATCAGGCATTTTTTAAGAAAATATTACATAAATATTGCTTAATTAATTACTGTTAAGTCCATATGCCTTTAAAGCTGAAAGTGATGGTTGCAATTACGTTACATCAACTATCTTAGGTCATTGTGGCTTTAAACTGGTAAAATAAATTAATTGTGGTGCTTGGGAGGATCGTTAGCTTCAACAAAATTTGTAAAATCTTATTATACCATAAAAAAATATACTAAATATACATTTCATATATCATATTAAAGAAAGTCCTAATAATCACATGCAAGAATAAATTGATTTTCAAAATAACAAGGCGGTAAATGATGACGTATGTAATGAGAATTCAATTTTAGAGAATTTTTATGTTTTCGTTGATCATATTGGTGCCAGTGATCGGTTGATTTGTTGCTTATTTGTTGTTTAGATTGTGTTGATATTCCTTTGTAAATTACAACCTAAAAATTTTTAATTTTATTTTCTATTTAAAAACTTATCTGCAACAGTATATTATTAATAGAAATTCATTTACGTACTTACTTTAGCTTACAGTGTACTTCATATTTTAATAAAAGTTAAATAATGACAATAACAATAGTTTGAAGACAATTAATATAACAATGACTCACGTCGATACTATGACAGTAAACGAACGACGCCCGTCGATTATTCCTCTATTTGTTAACTGCGCATGCTCTCACATCTGACGTCACCCCAGGCGCCAATTCGTAACTTAAATAATTAATTTCACTATTAAAATGAATTTGGAATGTAAAATAAAAAAATAAGGGTCAAATAAAATTTTATAAATCACTTGAATACAAAATTTTTTAAAAATGGTCAACGACCCTATTGGCAACGTCCGCTAATAACCTAAAGTAAGTAAACTTCGTTCGAACACGAGATACACACTATATATTTCAGTTTCGATATCTTGCACATTTCCATATTTGTGTGTGTATGATTAAAAACTCATTGCTCAAAAATTACAATAAAATATAGATTACATAAGCATGACAACTTACATGCATTTGACAATCACCGTGTAACATGATCATGGCGCAATATCAGTAAGCAGTATTCTGTCATGCTATTTTATGTATGATCCAAAAATTTTAAACCAGATATAAAGGTTAATAAGCATTATATACTCTTCGCCGATTTACTGCACTTTTTATATAATTGTTGCACATTCTATAGGTTACAGTATTTTTTGTTTATAAATAAAACTAACAAGTGTTAGACATTTTTAGTTTAATTACAAAACATAAGAAAATGTTTTGTCCAGGTTTAAAATATTAACTTTATTATTCATTTATCGATTTTGTCAACAGATAATAGGGTTCTTCCTCTAGCAAACGATAACGTACTGTTCATGTTTCTATACGCTCGGACTTTGCATTCTTAAGTCATCGTGCTTACAAGAGACGTGATGGACGGACGGATGGACAGAGAGTGTCGAACGAACAGACAAACGGACGGACAGGCAGACAGACGAACGGACATTTTGAAAGTTGTTCAGAATTCGATCATCAACTCAGTGACATTCTTTTCTCTACGAGCAATATTACCGGTTTTATAAATGTGCCGATCGAATGCCATATACTCCTCATCGTGTTTGCAATAAATACATTCACAGACATATACAAATATACAACATTTATTTTTTGACAAATTGTGATTCAGCATGTTGTAAAAGAATTTCTGTTCAAGCATGTTTTGCTACGATGATTTATTAACGATTGCTGTCCAATTATAATGTACTTTCTTGATTAAATTAAATATGTATAATTGATTCAGAATCAGATCAAGTTACTCTATTGCTTAAAAGAATTACGTAAATAATGTAATTAAACTATACTCAATCGACAGCTGGAAAATTAAAATCAACACTCACAACTATTATTACTACTACTATTATGTAAAGTTAACACAGTTATCAATGCTAAAAACCAGATATATATTTACAAAAAAAAATGTACACAAACTCGTCATCCTAAAGAATAATAACACAGGCACATAAAAGAACAAGAGGGGCGCTTCTTGGACTCCATTGTGGAGGTACTTCGAGGCGCTGAACACCAATCCTGTGTCTGTTTAGATCCACCATTCACCAATTTTTAGTAAATCACAAAAATAACCTAAAGAATATTCGTATATAAGCTGGATTATAATTTTGAACTTTTACTTAATGAAATGTTTCGACTAAGCACAGCCTGCTTTGTTTCTTTAAATTTTTTAATTTTAACCGTTCTCAGTAGTCCATCAACGACGAATAAATTTCTGTTAGGCAATAAAATTTTCAATTTTGTTAATTGCACAACTGTTATGATAATAGAGTGTACAGAAGAAAATTGAGACACACTGTAGATATATAGCGGTAAAATATTATTAATCTATTTACTCTAATAAGCTGGAAATCTAAATATTGTATCCATTACGGCCAAAGCCATTCGATATGATTCTAATGATGATGAAGCGCATCAGCTGTATTAATAATAAAAACGTGGACAGGCATATATGCTAATATTAAAACAAATTTATAGCCATTATGGAAAAATTTAAATTAATGAGAGTGTTTTATTGCCGACCACGTTTTGACACTCTCTGTACTATAAAACCAAATTACCATGTACTAATATCACATTAACTTCTACATACAATTATAACAAATAAAGTTACACATTACAGGTACGTGTCCTAAACCCTTTCCTTACTAACTCGTTACACACCTGCACGTCTCCATCATTAATGCTAATAGTGTTATATTCATTTACCTGAACACGGGGGTTAATTATTTCATGTTGCCTCAATGTGAAATTTTAATGTTTTTACAACCCTTTAGTCCTGCTTAATTCAGAGTGTGCAACGAACACACAAAAACTAATGGAAATGGTGGTTAATGAATATTACCATTGTGTTACTACACCGAATTTACGAACCCAAATTGGGTTATTATTACCGCAGAACTTGAGCTACAAAATATAAACATTACTTCCAAAATTCGTATTTAATAAAGAGCCTGAATTAATAGTTTGGCAGTCTATCTTGTTTGCCAACATGTTCACATATTTTACCATTTTTAACCCCAGAAGCGAAAAGGAGGGGTGTTATATGTTCAAAGCCTTTGTCTGTGTATGTGTGTGTGTCTGTCTGTGGCATCCTAGCTGCAAAACGGCGGAACCGATATCAAAGCGGTTTCTTGGTTTCAAAAGCTGGTATTTGCGAGATGGTTCTTAACCGTGTTTTGTGGCAATCGGGTATGCTGTTTCGAAGATCTTCAGGTTTCATTTTCGAACACTCAATGTAACAGACGTTGTGTTTTAAGAAATGGCGAAGAATCTGGTGTTATTTTCCATATTAAATTAATGTTTATCTGAAATGCATTTAAGCGGTTTTTAAAAATATCTTAGACATGATAAATTTAAGTTAATCTTGTAATAAAAAAGTCGGTAAAGGTATTTACACAGAACAGTATTTGTGCATGGCGGTCACTCTAAAAAATTATTAATTACGAAATGACACTGAGAATAATAATTGGAATATAGTTATTGTTATTATTACAAAGAAAACCTGATAACTTTTGGTCAAAAAAATATACAGTGCTCATCCAACAGCAAAAGTTCAATACTAAATAACAGGTGCCAAATATGGAAGGCTTGCGCATATACCTTTACAAATGTCCACCATGACTGAATTATTTCTTGTAATGACCACCCTGTGCATTTTTCAATAAAAGTATAATAGGTGCATATGCCAAATATTATTGCCATCTGTCACATTTTCAATCCCACATTCACGTAATGGAGTGGAAGTATAGTGTTGGTTTAAAAATTTCATTTCTTTTTAAAATTTTTCAAAACTGTTGGTGAAAAAAAATTTTTTCTTCTAAAATAGATTTAGAATGCCATGAAATGTACAAAATTTAAATTTGAGCAAAAAGGAAAGTTTTCTTCTATTCTATAGTAGTGGTAAAAAAAGTTTACAAATTCAAAAATTTAATGTATTTTTTAAATAGGTTTAGAATGCCACGAAACGTGAAAATTTTAAATTTGAGGAAATAAAAAAAATTTTCCATCTACTTTAGTGATAAAAATGTTTTCAAAAATGTGAAAAAAATTTTTTTTCTGAAGTAGGTTTATCTATTCTACTGTTAAATTTCTTTCCAAAATGGTAAGAAAATGTTGCATTTTTTTTCCGAAGTAGGTTTGGAATGTCATGAAACGTGGAAATTTTAAATTTGAGCAAAAAAAATTTTCGTCTATTCTATAGTAGTGATAAATAGACTAAAATTGTTTTCAATTTTTTTTTAAAATTCTTCAAAAGCATATTTAAATTTGTTTCAATAGTTTTAGAATGCCCTGGGAACGTGGAAATTTTAAATCTGAACAAAAAAAAAAATCCGTCTATTTTAGTGGTAAATTTTTTTCAAAAATATTGAAAAAAATTTCAAATTTTTTTGTTTAAACAGATTTACAACGCCATGAAACGTGGAAATTTCAAATTTGAAGAAAGAAAAAAAATTTTCCATCTATTTTAGTGGTAAAAAATTTTTCAAAAATGTTGGTAAAAAATATTTCAAAAAAGTATTTTTTTTAAATAGGTTTAGAATGCCATGAAACATGGAAATTTCAAATTTGAACAAAGAAAATTTTTTTTCATCTATTTTAGTGGTCAAAAATTTTCCAAAAATGTTGGTGAAAACAATTTTTTTCTGTAGTAGGTTTAGCGTCTCATGAAACGTGGAAATTTTAAATTTGAGCAAAAAAAAAGTTTTTTTCACTGTTTATTCCGTTTAGACGGCCCACCCTGTATATTTTCCAGTGAAAGTTTAACCATTTCTTTGCTGACAGTAGGGTCAACTACCTACCAAATTTGACTGCTCTCAGTCAAGTAGTTTTTTTAGTTAATGCACCAACAGACAGACAGACAGACAGACAGACTGACGGAATTGAAAAACCTATATTTTCGTATCTAAGTGATTTGAAATGTCAGAATCCGAAAAAATCTCGGAGGATGATTTTTTCTCGAATACAATACTTCCCTTCGGTATACGAGGGAAGTAAAGAAATTGAAAATAAAGGTTGAATAAAAAATTTTCTAATTTTTTTGTTTAAAAAGATTTAGAACGCCATGAAACGTGAAAATTTTAAATTTGAAGAAAGGAACAAAATTTTCCATCTATTTTAGTGATAAAAATTTTTTCAAAAATGTGCAAAATGTGCAAGAAAACTGTGAAGAGTCTATAGAATGAACAATTATATAAAAAGTGCAGTAAATCCGCGAAGGGTATAATGGTTAGCTTGTTTGTTTTACTACAGACTTCATCATTATCCGAAAAGAGGTCATAAGTGAGTCGGGGCCGATGAAATGAACAACTCTTATACTTGAAGTAACATAATGTATAAAATCAAATATGTACCTGTATTATGAAGAGTAAGTTTCTATCTGTGGATATAGCAGCAGCGATCTCCGACACTCTTACGATTTTGTTTCGAATCTTGGTGATGTCTGTAGTAAAACAAGCAAGCTAGCCGTTATATTCTTCACCAATATATTGCACTTTTTATATATTGTTACACATTCTATAGAATACTCTTCACAGCTTTTATAATAAGATTGGTTTTAGACAGTTTTTGTTTAATTACAAAACATACAAATAAATCGATTTTGAAAAAAATTAAACAATTGACAACTTTTGTGACGTGCTTTCTGCCGGTTGCCTAGCGTATAGACAAGCGGAAGCGTCACTTTAGCGTTGTGCTGTATTTCGGTTAAACTCGGTTATGTCGAGCGCCACATTTACAATTTTTTAAGGTAAAGGCCCCACATTAGCCTCCTAACGCAGCCTGTTGCAGTAGGGCTGGGATAGCCACAGTGGAGACACGATTTTATTAACATGTAATAAAATGTACAACAGCAAAATAAAACGATCGGGTACCAAATTACGAAGTGCATTATAAATAAAATAGATAAAACTTAATTTATGTCATTTGAGTTTAATTTGATTTAGTTGGGCCTCTGCTCGGACGCCATTTTGTGATGTACGGGAACCAGGCGGCGAGAAGCTAGCCGACTACTAGTTACTAATGTTAATTCGGAAGCAAGCGGTGGTAATCAAGCAAACGGTGAGAGCGGTACAAAAAAATAAAATACCGATTTTATCAGAAACAATAAGCGGAAAAAAACCACTAAGAGGTAAGAAACAACACCACAGTAAGTAACAAAAACAGTAAGTAATAAAAGCGGGCAGTATGCAAGTACCAGGTAAAAGCAAGCGGTTATCTACAGCACTAATCATGCCTAAATGAACGGTCAGAGTGTAAGCGTGAAGAACTTGGCAAAACTAAATAAAACTGATACTAAATAAATAAAACTGTTTTCGGATTCGGTACGGAGTGTAACATGGATCGAAAAAAATTAAGCGGTTATCGGATTCGGTATCAGCCTACGGCGGAGATTATTTTGTAGAGACGGGCAGACAGAAATAATCAGAACGGTGGTATTTCGGTTCAGTTCAGAAATGTTAAAATTACATTAACACTTCATGTGGTGTTTGCCAAGCGCTTCAAGCCCCACAGCTGAGTGCCTTTATTAAATTTCGGTTCGGCTACGTGTTATCTTGTCGGAGTTGATGCGTAAAGTCGGAAAATGATAATTATATTCTAATGCATTTAGTCGGAAATCATTTTAAAATTATTGCTTTAAAACACGCATTTTAGTGAATTAGTCTTATCGGTGTATAATAACGTCGATAAGAAACCAGCTGCGATGATAAGGCGCTGTACTTACATTTGGTGAAGATCCGAAATAATAGTCAACTTGACTATTCAACAGACCGAACAAAACTCACATTCAAATCTGCTTTAATGAAACTCATTTGTTGGCTTACTCACCAACTCCATCAGTGTCAAATTTCATAAAAATCTCGTGTAGTCCTCTCACGGCCAGGTTTATAAGATTTTCTATATAAAGTAGAATAAGAAATCTTTTTCACGGTTGCAAATAGTTAAATGAGGAGAAATCTGTAACAATGATTTTGACATATGTTCGAACGTAAACTTGGCAAATAACGAAGTATATTATTAATTTAATTTGCAATTTTGGCAACAGAAGATTCGCCATTTTACATATTTTTGCTTACTTATCAATTTTGATAAAAAACGCGACGGGCGGACGGACGGACGGATATTTTGAAAGTTACTCAGAATTCGATCACTAACACAGTGATAGGACCCCGACAATTCTTTCATTCATTTGAAAGTATATTATGTTTTAACTATTCTTTCACAACTTTTTAACTGATATTTTATTAAATTGAATAGAGTTATTTTACTCCCAACTAGAGTCTCTTTTTCTAGATAAACTACGTTGTCTAGCTTTGAGAAGAACGATAATGTATTTTTTTTATGACAGAAGGATGAAGATTTCAGTAAATAGAATTTAACTATTTGTGTACGTAAAAAATGTTGAGAGGAAAGTATTGTAAAACTTCTAAGTAATCCTTATGGATTAGCTGACAAAATATAGAGATATATCATATACATCGTACGGCATAAGTAAAATACGTTTTTGTGTTGTAACATGTTTTCAAAACTATCCAATTACGTCTTTTACGACATTACAGTTGCATCTGCTTACATGAATACTCAATTATTTTCAACAAAATGATTCAGTCTGTCCAGAAAATCCCATTATAGCAGTAGATTATATTGTTGGTTCAGACGATTTGAGAACTAATCTCCAGAGTATATACTCAGGAACGTACGTCTTAAGATTCTGTGATGAGAATACGGTTACAATTTCTCGTAATCTTCCAGATGCAACTTTGTTAAATTAAACATTTTTATTAGTGATAATGGTTATATCCCTACTATAAGTAATTCGTTATATATCATTTTCTATATACAACAAACTAATTTATAACACTTTTATACGTACAGAGAAAGGAGATCTGCGGTCTCTCATATGAAATTAATAAAGCTACAATCATTAAACTAACAACATTTAGTGAACTCCTGTGATAAATCATTATAATATACCTTTAACTTTACAAAACATTCCATTATTCCTGTTTACTAACTGACCTTATTTTAAGATAATTTCTAAAGTTCTTTTCAAAGAATAAAATTCATAAAAGCCTAAATTGGTTAGCTAACCAAATTATTTTTTGGCATCCAACTAGCATTTAGGGTACTTACGTAATGAAATTTGACATGAAAATCGTCGTAGTATTGGACAGTATGAACAAAATGGTATTTTTTGTAAATGACTTTTCTAACAATGTATTTTGGGTACATTTTTTAAGCAAGGAGAATAATAAATTGTAAATTCCTCATATTTACAATGTGTTGTACGTACTTCATTCTGTACGAGATAAAACAAATTTAATTTTTGAACACAATAAGTTAATTAATAATTCATATAAAGTGAAAGAAACTTATTAATGAAAGACAGCAGCTGAAGATAAACAGCAGCTGATATATAAAATATATATATAAAACACCAGCATCGCGTACCGTAGTAGGTAAATGAGGGACGCTGCTCCAACATTTTGACTCTTAATTAAAACCAGTCTCTTCTGAGCTAAAATAGTTAGGTATAAAACGCTTACCTATTAAAAGATGGTTTGTTTGCATTTATGTTCATTTTCTCAGAACTATATGGTTTTCAATTACTGTTGCGAAAACCAAACTGATTATTCTGGAATAAATTATACTTTTCAATATTGTTGTTTGCGTTCTTAATGTTTCAAAAATATTGTGACTTTAGGCCAAGAACTAAATTAAAAGTGTTGCTCTTAAGACGCCGATTTTTTTTGTAAAAATAGTAAAAAATTAGCCACATTACGGGAATAACACTCTTGATGTAGTTCACCCGCCACTAATTTTTTATTACAATATTACCGCAAAATTCATAATTGTTTGTAAGCCTTTTTTTATAACTTCCGTTCTAATCATCCAATTTGAACTTTCCAAAACTCATTTTACTCGGGAATACATGTAGTTTTAAACGAACATTATGCTTCAATAATAAATACTATTTTTACATAGCAAAAACTGTCGAATTTTTGCAAATTTTTAGTTCCGTATTCAAAGTTGCAACTATGCGAATTGTTCAGTCATTTTGCACAAAATTTGTTTGCATTTACTTCAATACTTACCAAATATACTCCTGGTATTCGTTTTAACATAAGTGCATTTGCAAAATATGACGTTTTGCAAAAAAAAATTAGTTCACTTAGAACTTTGGACCAAGGCATTTTCTTATCATGATTTTTGTGGGAAATTACATGGCTTGGTTAGTATGTACTACCTATTCTTGTTAAAAAAAATTCATTTAATTAACACCATTTATTTAAAATAAAATTTGAAAGTAACGAAAATTGTATAACTTTTTTAATTATGCCAATTTTAATGAAATTTATTAGGCATTAGATTCGTCGGAAAAAAATATGCTGATTTTGATTTTTGTAGACCCTCTTTAGGCCATTTTAAGCTGATATATCAACGATTTTAGTTTTGGCACTGTTGAGACTTTTGCAATTAACATTTTCGAAAAATTTTAAATAGAGGCCATATGTCAGGCTCTTTACTATCTGAAGTTACATTTTTTATATTTTTTCGTACGTATTACACTAAAAAAAATATTACGAACAACTACTACTGCTCGTACAAGAGTGCGCATTATCGGCAGTGCTTAAAATGGTCTAAAAAGGGTCCACAAAAAGCGAAATTAGCGTATTCTTTTCCGTCGAATCTAATGCCGTTTGAATCTCATTAAAATGTACATAATTAAAAATGTTATTCCAATTTTTCTTACTTTAGTCCAGTCAATGAACTGGTTGTAGAGGACATGGTCGGGAACAGAATTTTTGACTTCAGGGCTGTGTTTGGAATACTTAGGAGGTAAACATACTAAAAGTCCCCGAATCTGCGAGGTGAGCGGAGTGCAGGGGGGGCTATGAAGGTCACTTTTTTTGGATTTTCGTTGATATCTCTAAAACAGTGCATCATAGCTAAAGTAATAATCTATTCAAAATTAAAGCTGACAAAATTTCCTACAAGATTGCCGTTATTCATTATTCTTCTATTCCTAATGGCTTTCGAGATATCCGCTGGCGAAAATCACCAATTTTCGAAATACGCATTTTTGCCTCACGCTTCTTGACAAACTTTGCCTTCTAGCGCCTCAGCCTTTAGTTTCACGGTAATATCTTCACAGTAGAGTATTAGTTGTGGCGCATTCATTTTTTTTTAAATTGAGTTGTTATTAATACTCCTCCATTAGCTTGACCTGTAACATTCTAAGCAAATTTTACAACTCACTTTTCACACACTTCCAGACGTAGGATTGACTTGAAATTTGGGACGTGTATATGGTTCACGTAACAATACAATTTGGCAACTTTCATAAAAAATCCAAGATGGCTTTTCGAAGATCTCGGGTAGTCTATTGTCATTTAATATCCGATTCTACTGAAAATTGGTATCGGGGGTTTCTAGAGATCGCAGATTACAGAATTTCATTTCATAATTCAAAATGGCGGAGTCAAGATGGCGGTTAAGTATTCTAATTTATAGTTTAATTCGCATGAAAATCGATATCTGCGGATTTTCAAGGTCGTAGATTATAAATATTTAGTCGAAATTCAAAAATTCAAAATGGCGGCTTTAGGATAACGAATATGTTCCGTCATTTATATCTCGAAAACAGTGCATCGTCGTGAATAGGTTATTCTATTCAAAATTAGAGGTGACAAAATTTCCTACAATATTCAATATTCATCTATTCCCAATAGCTTACGAGATATCAGCTGGCGAAATTCGAAGGTCTTCGAAAACGTTTTTTTGCCTCACGCTTCTCGACCAGCTTTGTCTACTAGCGCCTCAGCCTTTAGTTTTACCTCAATGTCCTCACAGTAGAGCATTAGTTGTAGAGCATTAAATTGTCGAATTGTTCCGTAGATGTCTGTACAACTTGGTTGCCAATGTTAAAAGATGAACTTCACAAACTTAACATTGTATAAAAACTAAAAAAGCTGTTAACTATATCAACAGTTCTATGTAAATAGTAAGTATCTATGAATATTGAATATAACAAACATTCTTAGAGTTGTGCATTTATCATACACAGCAAAAAAGATTTTTCAAAAAAAGCCTTGAAAAAGGAAACAGAATAGATTTCCGAAACGTCGGCGAAATATTTAATTTCAAGTTTTTATACCTTTTTGTGTTGTTTATTTAAAAAAGCAACCTTTAACTGATCCTTTGACGTAAAAGTGACAGACTTACAGGTTATTTACCAGTAACATACTGGTTAATTGTGATATTTTATAGATTCCCCGAGCACCGCTTGAAAAGAAAACATACATGTGGCAGGAAGTCCCAAAGAAATGAAGAAGGAAAAAAATAAATTAATAATTTCAAAAACACGTATTTAAACCCCTGAAACTGTTAAAAAATGCCATAAAAGGAAGAAAATAATGTTAATAATTAAAATAACTATGTTAATAAATGCAAATGCGTAGGACGCCTGTTGGCTAAAATTCTCTGTTCATCCAGATGCTTTGAGCTCCCCACGCCTTTACGTTCATTAACATACAGGTCGACCATCCTAGAATGGCCAACGAGATTAGGATGCGCAGTAGTTGAATCCACCCCACCTTTACGGAGCTCACTTGTTTATGTTCCTTCCTCGTGTAAACATCGGTACAGTCTTGAGAAAAGTGCTTGTAGGTATAACTTATATTTAATACATAGGTACCTATTAGAATTATCTACTTGTTACGTGTACAAAGAACTGTTGTTCAATCGAAAACATCAATTGGCCTGTGACACACCCGGATTGTTGGTGAATAAGAGAGCACCTTTTACTTAAACTTCTTCTCCCGACTGTACTACATACATAGTTAAGAAACTTGTCTCTATTCAACAGCAACGATATTTCTTCTCTCTCTGCGCGGCTGTTGGCCATCCTACAATGGTTTACTTGTAATTATTATTATAATTGGCATTAGTTTCTTCCTTTTGGTGCATTTTTTAACAGTTTCTGTTTAAAAGTGTGTTCCTGATTTTTTTATATTATTTATTTATTATCTTCTTTTTAGTTCTGTTCCAATTGGAATAGTATATCTATTCGATATAATTCCTTTTCTATAAATGACAAAACCCATTCGTCATTCTAAAGCCGCCATTTTGAATTTATAAATTTCGACTAAATATTTATAATCTGCGACCTTGAAAATTCGCAGATACCGACGAATGAAACTGTAAATTACAAAACTCATCCGCCATTTTGACGCCACCATTTTGAATTATTAAATTTAGACTAGATAATTGTACTCTGCAACCTCGATAATACTCAGATATCGATTTTCAGTCGTATCAGACGATAAATGATAAAACCTGTCCGCCATATTGACGCCGCCATTTTGAATTTTTGTGTCTTGATCAGATGTCTGTAATCTGCGATGTCAAGAAACCCCGGATACCAATTTTCAGCAGAATCGGATATTAAATGATAATAGACTACCCTCCATCTTCGAAACGCCATCTTGGATTTTTAACAAAAGTTGCCAAATTGTATTGTTACATGAACCATATACACGTCCCAAATTTCAAGTCAACCCTACATCTGGAAGTGTGTGAAAAGTGAGTTGTAAGATTTGCTTAGAATGTTACAGATCAAGCGAATAGAGGAGTATTAATAACAACTCATTTTAAAAAAAATTGAATGCTCTACAACTAATGCTCTACTGTGAAGATATTACCGTGAAACTAAAGGCTGAGGCGTTAGAAGGCAAAGTTTGTCAAGAAGCGTAAGGCAAAAATGCGTATTTCGAAAATTGCTGATTTTCGCTAGCGGATATCTCGAAAGCCATTAGGAATAGAAGAATAATGAATAAAAACAATCTTGTAGGAAATTTTGTCAGCTTTAATTTTGAATAGATTACTATTTTAGCTATGATGCACTGTTTTCGAGATATCAGCGAAAATAAAAAAAAAGTGACCTTCAATGCCCCCCCCTGCACTCCGCTCACCTCGTAGGTTCGGGGACTTTTAGTATGTTTACCTCCTAAGTATTCTAAACACAGCCCTAAAGTCAAAAATTCTGTTCCCGACCATGTCCTCTACACCCCACTTTTGAGAGTTCATTGACTCGACTACTTGCAAATTTTATTTTTCATAGATAGATTTACCTAATTTACTGAAAACAATTTCTTTGAATAAGAATAGGTAGTACTAACCAAACCGTCTAATTTCCTGCAAACATCACAATAAAAAGTGCCTTGGTCCAAAGTTATAAGCAAATTAATTTTTTTTTTTGCAAAACGTCATATTTTGCAAAATTTTGCATTTATGATAAAACGGATACTTGGTAATCATTGAAGTTTATGCAATACAATTTTGTGCAATCTGACACTGAAGAGTTCGTTTAGTGTGCAACTTTGAATACGGAAATTTGCAAAAATTCTCCAGTTTTTGCTATGTAAAAATGGTATTTATTATTGAAGCATAGTGGAACCAATTTCCTTTAAAAGTACATTCCCGAGTAAAATGAGCTTTGGAAAGTTAAAATCGGACGATTAGGACAGAAGTTATTAAGAGAAAGGCTTATAAACAATTATGAATTTTGCGGTAATTTTGCAATAACAAATTTAGCGGCGCGGCAGGTCAATTACATCAAGCGTATTTTTCCCATATTGTGGCTAATTTTTTACTATCTTTACAAAAAAATTCGCCGCGCTAAGAGCAACAACGCTTGTGTAAAGTCACTGGTCTAAGGGTAAATACCTAAGATTTGCACGGGTTAAAAAATAATTGGCTGTAATTAATTAATTATGTCAATGGGAAAAATGTGTTATAGAACAGGATTAGAGGAGGCGAAAAAATCATCGCTTCATGAAGATAAAACAACTCTATTAATTCGCAAACGTTTCGGTTACTCGGCGTAAACTTCCTCAGGGCGACAAATTAAAATCTAAATTAAAACTATTTTTTATATAGTGAACTAAAAAGCCTATCACTGGGAATACACATTAAGTTAGTTTATTTTATCTTAATGTGTATTTTCAGTCATATGCTTTTCAAGTTGTCACAATATACACATTAAAATAATCCTATTTCTGTTGAACTAAGTACCTATAAACTTCTTGTGATAAGTTTTTAGGTTAGATATTCAACATTGTCAAAAATATGTTATTTGTTTGATTGTATAAACTTGCACTGCCCTGTCGCAATCAAATCACATAATATTTATTTTCTTCGTTTTAGTATATTTTAATAGAACTTAAAAAGTTTTTTATCCATATTTTATTCATATGATTTTATCCTCGTTCATTATGTATCACACATATAGCCGATATGTTTTATATTTACTTTTTCTATCCTATTCTAAGTTCCTACTTGTGGAAAATTGACCTAATATAGAATTCAAATGTATTGACCCCTGACTTCTACTGCGAATATTTCAGAAACAGAGGAGCAGAAAAAATTAAAAAAATTGTGTGCTTATTATGAGTCTATTCTAAATCAATCACTGAAATTTAAATAGTGTACATCGAACACTTTTGAAGTTCTGCTAAGTTATATTGAAAAATATCCTACTTTTTAAGAAAATTGTGATCATACCAGTTTTTAATCCATTATATCTTGGAAAGTATGCCTACCATGTAAATAATATTTTAGACGCCAATAAAGCATAGCATTAGTTTTACGAAAAAAAAATTTTTATTCTAAAACTCTGCAGTTATTCTCAAAAACGTGACGTCATGTTTATTCGGTTATTTATTAATGTATTTAAAAAATTTCTGTTAAAATAGTTAATTATATAAAATGAAAGCATTTTCAGAAAAAATAATTGCTATATATCAAACATTAATTTATGTATCACGCATAATAGATAAGAATATTATCTATTATGCGTGGTAAATAAATAAATATTTGATATATAGCAACAATTTTTTCTGAAAATGCTTACATTTTGTATAATTAACTAGTTTAACAGAAATGTTTTAAATGCATTAATAAATAACCGAATAAACATGACGTCACGTTTTTGAGAATAACTGCAACATTTTAAAATAAAAAATTATGAAAAAATGTCAAAAAATGCCGTGCTTTATCGGTATCTGAAATAATATTTACATAGTAGGCATATTTGCCAAGATATAATGGATTTAAAACTGGTATGGAGAAAATTTCCTTAAGAAGCAGGACATTTTTCAATATAACTTAGCAGAACTTCAAAAGCGTCCAATGTATCTTATTCAAATTTCAGTGATTGATTTAGAATAGACTTATAATAAAGACATAATTTTTTCAATTTATTCTGCTCCGCCATTTCTGAAATATTCGCGGTTAAAGTGAGGGGTCAATACATTTGAATCGTATATTAGTCGTCGACTTATTTTTGGGGTCAATTACATGGAAGAAAACAGTTTTAAATGCTTCATAAAGACATTTTTTAACATGTCATGTTTAATACTTCGTTAACATAATATTGTTATGATGTCAAACGTTGATTGGAAACATAAACGCTGTTGGGCCATTAGCCAGACAGTCAACAAATAACCTAAAAATTGTTTACTCCGGCTAACCTAGGGCGATACAGAAAAAAACAGATATTGGAGATTGAAGATGAGCAAAGTAGAAAAGCAGGGACACACGCTTCTCGTCCTGGGGTCTGTCAGCAAATTTAGAGGACCACTTTTATTTACCAAATTTCTTGTAATTTCAAAACCGATGTGTGTGCAAATTATATGTTAGATAAGCATTTTTTAATATAACGTGTGTGCCAACTAGTAAAGTTTCCTGAAAAGTTGTAGATGATACGTGAAATATAAAGAAAAGTCTTATAGTATATTATTATATGAGCGATTATGATAGTCATTATTTACGAAGATGATGTTTGAGCCCACGGGCCGAAAGCGAGTGGCGCAAGTCCTCTGAGTTACTACTGGTCATAGTTGCGAATGTATTACTGTGCTTTTTCTACACTTTTATTGCTATTAATGTAACGAGATTACTATGCGATTTATAATAATCGTGGACTTGCCAGGTGACGAGGCGCCAGCTGTGTCGTCTGGCAACGTCCGAGATGGCTTAAATCGCTAATAATCGAGTTACATTCAAAACTTTATCGTATCATTGGCAATGATGGCTTGAAAAACTTAACAACTTAAGATAGTCTTAATTACGACAAACTTGGCGAAATCATGGAAGATATTGATATTCCTGAAAATATACTTGCGGCTGCTAACACTGTAAGATTAGATTTGCTTCCAGATAAATCAAAAATCAATTACGAAAAAGAATACCTTCAGTTTTGTGAGTGGCGAGATAGAGAACAAGTTCAAGGTGCTGGAGAAACGGTACTATTTTGTGAAACTCTCAAATCAATAATCCCCGTCAACTTTGTGGTCTAAATCTAAATTAATATGTTACGAGATTGTTTGGAGTTGAAGGAAAGAGTGGGAATCGCCAAGTATGGTGCTTTGATACGATTCATTAAAAAGAAAAGTGGGATATAGCTAAAAAATCGATAGTATTGACGAAACTCACGAAACATCAAGTTAGTGAATTTGTTTGTACTGCCCCAGACTAGACTAGAAAATGTTGAAATTCTCGACAGCAAGATAGTAATCACAATTCCTGACTCAAAAATCCGCAAGAAAAGATACTCTGAGGTGATATCTGACGGGGACGTTAGTCCTGTGACTTTATTTAAATAATATATAGCATTACGTTCAACTCATATTCCGCATAGAATTGCTATGTATCTCAAACTTGAATATCCATCTATGTATACTGGTCATTGTATTAGAAGATCTCCAACAACTTTCCTTGTTAATGCTGGTGGATACATTAAATTTACAAGAACTTAGTGGTTGGGAATCAGAGCAATATTGCAAGAGGGTATTTAGAAGATAACTTGAGTAAGAAGGTTTCCATTGCGCAAAAAAATCAAGTTGGAGACGTTTCTGTAAACACTGTATGATCTACTAAAGAGGCCATCGAACTGAAAAATAATATTGCTGGGCAAGATTCAGTGGACATGCCCATCAATTTAGACAAGAATTGTGTATCAGGTGTATCTATCAAATTTGAAAACTGTCAAAATATCATTGAGTTAGAAGGTAGGGAGACGACATCCTATACAAATTTCCTATACAGAAACGGCATCAGTAAGCGTGGCTAAATGTAGTAACAATATGGTGGTTTTGCCAGACCCGGACTAATTAAAACAATAAGAATTTTGTACCCCGACGAGACGGTTCATCTGGATAACGTAAATAAATATTCAATTCAATAAATGCAAGAGTTTCAACAGTTTTTATTTACCTTGATATATAAAATGTGCAATGTTATCCTAAAATAAACCATTTGTTTCTATTCTAAGAAATATATAATCTAAGTATAGTAAAAAATCATTTAATTTGTTGTTTTTTTTTTAATACATCTCTGTTTGTTGTTTACACTACCTATGAAATGTTATTCTCGTTAATTTCTTCTTGTCAACACCATCTCTAGAAGAGCAACTTCTTTTAGCACACGACACCATAGTCCGTTTAATGTTTATTGTCTAAAATTAAACAAACTTTCAATAAAAATCACAACAAATCGGACGGAAAACAAACTGTCACTATTTGACGGAAAAGTAGTAACAAGATGGCGAAATGATGCCATTTTTAATGACGTGACAGCTTCTCCCTACCTTCTAACTCAATGCAAAATATCCACGTTAATATTCATAAATAATAGTTTTAAAATAAAATTCGTATCTAGGGTATTGTGATATGGTAACTATTACATACTATAACTGATGTATTAAGTGATACTAAGTTATTGTGAAGTTGTAATATTATGATATTAAAAATAGGGAACTTTCACTTTTTTTTACTGCATCACAATGATCTACTATACTAAAAAATAAGATATGCAAAATATGACGCCTTAATTCCCAATAATAAATTTGTTATAAAGTATTAAAGTTTTGTGCGCGAACGAACCATTTCAAACAGGTCGTAATGTCACACCCTACAATATACAAGCGACGACGGAGATTCCAGCATTCGGGCGCTTGATGTCATAGTTAATTTGACCGTAAATACAAGCATCGCCGTCAATATGAAGTGTATAATATATAAAATTGAAACAAAAATCAATCACCGTCTAATAACACCGGTAAACATCTAATTATGTTGCTTCCCATCACAACGACTACCGAATATTATAGGGTGTGACGTCACAGCTCATTCCAGGCCACTTCAATTTTATCGCTGTTTAGATTCCTCATACTCATCGCGTGGAATTAGAAATCTAATTTTTTTGTGAAGTACACGTTTTGTTATAACGTTACGCTATGTTTTTTTGTATTATTTAATTTTTTTGCATTATAGGCAAGTTCCCTATTGTCAGTACATATTTAACTTAATAGTATTTTATGCACCAAGTGCCTCGTATAGGTTATAACGCCCAGAGGGTAACATGATGCAGCCCTATACCTTTGGCCCGAGGGATACATGTTGCCTGATGGGCGTTATAATCTAATAATGCTCGTGTTGCATACAATATTTTATTTTTCACGAAAAACGTATTTTTCTAACGAAAAATAGATTTTTCATTATTTAAATACATTTAGTAGTCTATGATATTTACTGATACTTTGATGTTTATTAAATGTATCTGACAGTTGTAGATATTATGACGTTTGTTGATGTTATACGAAAAAGGAAAATTAATATGAAAATACCACAAAATATCCAAAACAATACGGGAGAAGCCACAGAAAATGTAATGCCGGTCAAATCCAAACCATTATACGATAAGGAATATGAAACATTTACTTGTTCTTTGCTTCTCAAATAACAGGGCGTTATGGCCATAACGCTCGCTCATTTTGTCCGTAGTCATTATAAGCGTCTTTATGGTAACCGTATCCAAGGTATAATAAACAAATAATATGCATGTGAAAAATAAAAGAAACATTTTCAATGATACAATAAAACAAATAATTTATACTAAAATTTGATAACATTAATCGGTACCTACTTACAAGAAGTGCATACGTTGGAAAACGTAAACAGACAATATGGCGATACACTTAGTTGTCAATGACTGCGAGTTGATTGTCAGCTGCAGCATATCATTGGATCAGTGAAACAGTGATTTTATCATTTGTATTTATGATTGGCCGGAGAGAATTATGAATCAATAACTTACTACAATGCGATAAGTACGATTTTTCGCAAAAAATGCTAATCATTGTCATATAATTAAATAGGTGTAGAAAAACAAATTTCTAAACCTATTTAATTATATGGCAATTATTACTTTTCTTTTATTGAAGAATCATACCTATTTCACTGAACCAATAATATTTTAAATCGTCTACGATCAACTCTTGCAGCTGATAATCAACTCGCTCACAGTGACAACCAAGTGTATCGCCATATTGTTTTGTTTACGTTTTCTACTTCTTACGAGCAGGTACTGATTAATGCTATCAAATTTCAGTATAATATATTTGCTTAATAGGTGTAGAAAAAGCATAGTATTTTACGTGCGCGAATGTGACTATTATTCACTCAGAAGATTTGCGTCACTCGCCTTCGGCTCGTGGGTTCATACATTATCTTCGTGAATAATGCCCATCATAATCACTTACATAATAGTAATATACTATTAAACATTACTAACAGCAACAAAAGTCATCACACTGAAACATTAAGTATTTTGCACAACAATAAAAAGGTTAATGATCCAAGTGAAATAAGCAATATTTTTTGTGAATATTTTTCAACAGCAGCTGAAAATCTTATCAGTTCCCAATTTCCCGTAACTTTTAATGACTGTACGGTTTCTAATGCCCCATCTCAATCAATGTTTTTTAGAGACATTGAGCCACATGATATCTATGAGGCACTAAGAAATATAACTAACAGAACATCTACAGGACCTGATGAACTTAACTATAACATTATCAATTCATGTATGCATACTATTATTCAGCCGCTTTGTTATCTTTTCAACCTCTCAATTTCTGTTGGCATATTTCCCACCAATTTAAAACTAGGGCACGTTACGCCACTGTACAAGAAAGGTGATGTGGAATTTATAGACAACTACAGTGCAATAACTCAAAACTCTTATATATCAAAAATATTCGAGAAAAAATTGTACAACCACGAGTATATGAATATTTACCTGCATTCAACCTTTTAAGCGAACATCAGCATGGATTCAGGCCCAAATATTCAACCTTGACTGCAGCATTTTTTTTTTTTTTTTTTTATATGAGTTTGTGCAATTCATTTATGAATCATTAGATGCTAATAAATACGTTCTTAACATATTATTTGATTTAAGTAAAGCTTTCTACTCCCTAAATCATGAGTTTTTAATTAAAAAAATTGAATCAATAGAATCAATCAGAATCAATCGAAAAATTATTGTAAAACTTGACAAAAATTACTCTCAAAAAGGATATCAATATCGGTTTGCCTCAAGGTGCAGTCCTCTCTCCTTTACTATTTAGAATATTTATTAATGACCTGGAAGCACACCTCAGTGAAGGCATCAAATTAATTATATATGCAGATGATGTTACAGTTGGACTTGTAGATGATTCAGCCGAAGAACTCAATAATTCTGCAAACAATTTAATAGCCGAATTCTCATCATGGTGTACACGTAATCAATTAATTTTAAATTTACATAAAACAACTTATATACAGTTTTATAAAAGACGACAGCCACCTATTTTAAATCTAATTATAAATCAACACATTATTACACGATCGACATACATTAAATTCTTAGGTCTAGTAGCTGACGAAAATTTTACTTGGACAAATCATATAGAATCAGTATGAAAAAAATTACACTCTGCATTTTTTGCATTACGAAATCTAAAACCTATCTTATCGAGAAGACAACTGATAAACGTATATTATGGACTCGTGCATTCTCATCTCAGATACTCAATTATTCTCTGGGTTGTAGGCACAGAAATGCAAAGAGTTTTAATTTTACAAAAAAAAATTATTCGTCTTTTGTTTTCACTCATGCCACTAGATTCATGTCGACCTGTGTTCATAGAAAATAACATCCTAACATTACCTTCAATTTTTGCACTCGAGGCAGCCGTTTTTGTCTACCAAAACAAGAATAAATTTACATTTAACTCAGATAGGCACACATACAATACCCGTGTAGCTGATCAGATTTCCTTTAATAATTATAATCTGTCACTTTTTAGAAAAAGTCCATATGTCTGTTGTGCCAACATTTTTAATGCACTTTCTGGTGAGATAAAAAACCAACAGTTTTTCAGCTTTTAAAAATAAACTAAAAAAATACCTAATTAATAAATGTTATTATTCCATTCAAGAGGTTTTTAGTAATGTAAGCAACTAATGGATGTATTAAAAATATAGCATCATATTCTGTGCCGTCCAGTGTTCAATGTTTTGTAGTGTATAAGTATTGCGTTTTATTAATTTTGATGTATATTATATATTCTCGTATTATTTGTTGTGAATTTTTAATAACATTTACTATTGTAAAAATTTTTAAATATTATTTTATGTCATTAACGTGTGTTCAAAACTGGCCTGTCACATCTATACAAATGTATAGCCAAGTGAATAAAGAATTTTATTTTTATTATTATTATTATTATTATTATTATTATTATTATTATTTTGAATGAAATTTAACGGCTTAACGATTATAACTGAATTCCAGTTAGTCAATAATAGTATTCTATTAAAAAAAATGTGTTTAAAAGTAAGAAATTCTTGAAAGGTTTTCTTGTTAACAATGTCAATTTGTACTTAACCGACACTTACCTGGATCTCATTCAAGAAACTTTCGGAGCTGCCAGTAAAAACAAACATGACAATGAACGCCGTAATTATGGAGGTACAATTCCGTCTCGCTTCGTTCGTGCTGCAATTCATTTCAGTTTGATAAAATCCCTCGACACGCTTTATACATTATTGTTTCTACTCCTGCAAGTGAAGATAGTTATACTAAAAATGCATCTTATGATGTAATCTATTAGTTTGATGTTTGACGAACACAAATCAACATATTTACACGTGAAAATGTGAAATATTTGCAAATAGTAAATAAATAAAACACATTGAGTACAAGGTCCATCCTTAACTAAACTTGTAAAAAAATATTTTCAAAAAGATAATTCTTCATAATTTATTTTGCTTGACATGTAAATACGATTCACGTTGTGAAACTTCGGTTTTGATGTACACGGTGCAAAAATATAAAAGTGTAAATTTTCAAAATTAAATTATTATAAATACGTATTCTTGAAGCATTGGAATTAAAGTGCATAAAAGGAGTATTCGAATATCTAAATAAAATCTCAAACGACGTAGTATTATGAAGATATATTAAATATATTAAATATATCAATATATATTTAACTTCATAGAGGGAGGTAAATGGCAAACAGAAGAGTTTCATTCAACGCATTCAACATACAACCATTCTAGGCCAACAGATGTCTCCATCCTTTATCGAAATTCGTTATAAACAATGTGAATAACATCTGGTGTTACTGTAGCAATGGCATCCGTGATTCTTCTTTCGAAATCTCAATATTATCTTGAATGTCAGTGACATAAACGATTGGCCTAAGATACCCTCACGGTAAATAATTCATTGCGGTGAGGTGTGGAGACCGTGCAGGCTAGTATATCAGTCTATGGCCACCCATCTATTTTCTGGAGAAATGACAATCATTGAACTATGCGCTGGGCAGCCATCTTGTGAGAATATCAGATTTCAGTTCCAAATTTTCTTCATCCAATTGAGGCAAACAGTATTCACTAGTTTTCCACATAATATTTTGCGATCAGCCGTTCCTCGAGAATAATAGTTTAAAAAGACTAAAAAATACACAATTGCCAAGTTTCATGATGATACAACAATTAGAAGTGGGTGAATATTATGTTAAAAGATTCCGTTACATTGATAGATTGATAGATTGATAGATTGATAGAATTATAGATACAGGTGAAGCTAATAAAAGCGTGCTAAAAAATGGACAAATTACTTTATTGAACGCACACCATACATTAACTTTCCGAAATTTCTGCATGGAGGTATAAATCCTAAAGTGAGGATTTTCTTTTTCTCAAAAGCGACAATTTTGACTAGAGAGTATCACATTTATTGGGAATAAAGGTTTGTCACTGAATATTATATGATATGGATAGTATTTCTATTCCCAATTGAGAAATTCAGTCATTGCCATCAGGATAAATCATTACAAACCCTGCTTGTGATAGAATAAAACCGAGATCGTGCTTGAATATTACAAACGATATCCGTATACGAATACAGTTAAGCAGATACTTTTTTACAAATAAATGTCGTATAAATAAATAATTTTCATCATGTCTATCAATTAATATAAAGTAGTAAGATAATATCCAATATATTACAATAAAAAAAAAATTTCAATTAATGAATTCATATTAAATATAACGTACGTTAATGTTAAAAATCTCACAATTGTTTGAACTTTACTATATTGAATTTACTTGATAACTGCTTGTGTTATAATGTTTATTATAAAAAGTAGTTTATTGTAAAAAAACGTAGTAAACAATATATATTTAATTCAGTTGATCAGTTTTGAGAAGAGTTAATTTGGTTATTATTTCCAAAATGTTCTCATAATAATTTTGGTGGTAATTTTCAAATTGTTGATATAATAATAAGAGTACAAAAAATTTAAAGGTAATATTTAATGCTTTACCAAATAAAATATGGAAAATTTTCATGCTAAGGATTTGGGCGCCCCGGTATAAAGTATACTCAAATTAAGATTAATAAGATTTGGAACAACCCGAAGCTTACAAAAAGGAGTTCGTTATCGACATGTTTTATCCATGTTTTCCTTCCCAAATGATTGATGGCTGTACATTATTTTAAATTCAGTTCACTTGTTTATTTCATTCTCATATAGATTTAACATTGAATATGTACATCTGATAAATATAACATCGAACAAAGAGAGATCAAAACAATAGTTATATTCATAAATATCAATACTAAATAGTTAGATAGATAATTAATTGGATGAGAGTCTTAATCAGATCAGGACAACAAAATAAAATACTTTTATGGACTTTTCGTTTACCATGAGCAAACTACAACTAGAGTTTTTTAACAATTAACAATTTCATGACATTCTACTTTTATTTAAAAAATAACAAATGAATTTTCTTTTTACGATTATTATACTTCCAATCCACGACGTGGATGTGGAAGTAATAATTAGGAACACTTTAACAAACAACTAGAAAAATAACAATATATAATATTATGAAAAATAACTAATAACTCTAACCATCATATTATGTACTAAAACTAACATATTTTGGTATTTCCAGTGGTATTTTGATTCATTTCCCAAATAATTAATAATATCCAATAACCCAGATTTTCTATATTATTTTTTCCATTTTTATATACCCTTTTTTGTAAATTTGCCAAGTAAAGTAATGCACAGGGTTCAGATCAAAGTACAAAGGATAATAATTCGGTTTTATGTACAGGGTGGGCAACTAAGAATGGAGGTCGGCCATATCTCAGAAACCAAGCATCGCATAAATTTAGGAAAAAAATTACCTTAAGTAAAGTGGCCACGAAAAATCGCTGGAAAATATTTTCGAGTTTCTAAAATGGCCGCTAAGGGGCGTAACAGCCACAGCAGAATAGAAAATCAGATTTTTCTCAGTATTTTGCTCAATTAAGTGGTATTGAAAATACATGCATCGTAATCCTAGGACAATTTTGAATCTTTTTAGTTTTCCATTTTTTTGTATCTTCAAGAATAAAGTGGTGGGGAGATGCCAAAAATACATTTTTTCAAATGTCGATTACTCCATTAGCCTTAACGGAATTTAACAAACTTAGTCTCATTGGGAAGTGCTTTTCTTGGTCTATCGAGTGCATGTTGTGCTATTTCCATTTGATTATTACTGTCGCCGCTAGAGGCCGTTATTTGACATGACAACAAATATCGCGTTTTTTCTTAAAAAATTTAAATGGAATGGTATATTTATTTTTACACGGTAAAATAGAGGATTAAAAGCCTCAGATATCAGTGAAAACCGCAACTAGATAGCTTTTCTCTAACGGAAGATATTAGCAAACAAAGTTGAAATTATGAATTATTATCAGATCTTGCCGACGGGATTTGCAAAGTAGCTGTTGAAAACAAGTAAGCTGTGAAAATGACACAATGAAGAAACAACATATTATGTCAAAATATTTAACTTGTCATTATTGTTATTTTGTGCAGTATTTAGTTTTTTTTTTGAATTTGTTTTCGTTTTGGAATTAATTTTTCAAATTATAATGATCCTTAGAAATGAAGCATTTGACATGTTAGCGATAACTAGTGATGTAATGAATTTTAATTAAACTGTTATTATTAAACCCATCATTTAGAGAAAAGACATTAAGGCACAAAAAACACTTTATTAATAAAATGCAAATAGAAACATTCCGTCATCTGCATTTTTAACAAAACATTTAAAGTTTTCTTCTGTTAAAATAATAAATTTCTTAGCGTGGTAACCTGAAGATCTTCTCTTTAAAAATGGTATTAATATGGTATATTTTTTGTCAATGTTTCTTTTGGCATTTAATTCTTTAATATTGATTCCTACTCAATATTCATATCGTGACGCTTTATAATTTTTCATCGTTTCGAAATACGCTAAGAGAATCTTTTCACATACATCTTTTTATTCACTTTTGTTGACAGCAGTTTTCAAATTTCGTATATTATACTTCCTCATATATGCTTTTTGATTTACCAGGTAAGTATTATTGAATTTACTGCTACTCTTTTATATCAGATGGAATATCCACATCTAAATCAACAATTTCTGACTTAATTTGCTTAAAAAAATTCAGCAGATTGACAACTGAACTTTGTTAATACAAATGTCAACCTATACCTACTAATGCTCAGGTACAGCGATAAACACAGAATTCATTTGTACCACTGTAGGTGTAACAATGTTTGAAACCGCAAAATAAAATTCAATATAAATTGCAATTTCTTTTCTATTTTAGAGCAGGATTAGATAAAAACGTTATGAAACAGTAATTTTACTTGACTCGCGTAATTTGCAAATATTGCATTCGTCAAGTAAAATTAGTCTTTTCATAACTGTCTACATAAATATATTGTTATTATTATTATTAGAATTGTTGTCTGTTATTAATTACTAATTTTTATATTATGCAATATATTCTACTCGATATGTTTGATATATGTTGTTTCTTCATTGTGTCATTTTCACAGCTTACTTGTTTTCAACAGCTACTTTGCAAATCCCGTCGGCTAGATCTGATAATAATTCATAATTTCAACTTTGTTTGCTAATATCTTCCGTTAGAGAAAAGCTATCTAGTTGCGGTTTTCACTGATATCTGAGGCTTTTAATTCTCTATTTTACCGTTTAAAAATAAATATACCATTCCATTTAAATTTTTTAAGAAAAAGCGCGATATTTGTTGTCATGTCAAATAACGGCCTCTAGCGGCGACAGTAATAATCAAATGGAAATAGCACAACATGCACTCGATAGACCAAGAAAAGCACTTTACAATGAGACCAAGTTTGTTAAATTCCGTTAAGGCTAATCGGAGTAATCGACATTTGAAAAAATGTATTTTTGGCATCTCCCCACCACTTTATTCTTGAAGATAGAAAAAAAATGGAAAATTAAAAAGATTCAAAATTGTCCTAGGATTACGATGCATGTATTTTCAATACCACTTAATTGAGCAAAATACTGAGAAAAACCTGATTTTCTATTCTGCTGTGGCTGTTACGCCCCCTAGCGGCCATTTTAGAAACTCGAAAATATTTTCCAGCGGCCATTTTAGAAACTCGAAAATATACCACTTAATTGAGCAAAATACTGAGAAAAACCTGATTTTCTATTCTGCTGTGGCTGTTACGCCCCCTAGCGGCCATTTTAGAAACTCGAAAATATTTTCCAGCGATTTTTCATGACCACTTTACTTAAGGTAATTTTTTCCCTAAACTTGTGCGATGCTTGGTTTCTGAGATATGGCCGACCTCCATTCTTAGTTGCCCACCCTGTACAGTTTTGTAGGAAATCTGTTTTTATGTGAGTAGTAAGAATAAGAGTTTAGGCTTAGTTGATTATTTTTCATTATTTGTGCTTCTCACTTGTTGGTTAATTACACTATTTTCTTCAATGTCGTTGCTCAAGATATTTTTTGATATAATAGAACCTTCAATGTCAGACTAGATTCTAGAACAACTCTTCTACATCTTAATACAAATTCTTATATAACGTGAGGACTAATTATTCCACTTTAAATATTAAAAAACTCTCCTTTATTCCTCTAGTCTCGACGGATACAAAGCAAGTTATTCACTTTCATGACAGCTCTTGCAAGAAAGTGCAGAATGGTTTAGTTTTAAAATAAATGCTTCAGCTCTTTTTAGCATGGAATCACGAATTTTTTAAAACATATTATGCATATACCAGGTTCAGAATTTTTTCAACAGTATCTAAAATTTATAGTTCCGCATTTAATGTCCTCTGAGAGCTTGTACCATCCCTATCAATAAGCATGGGTTGTCCATAGTCCCTTACATGTTACACAGCCGATACAAATGTTCGTTCATCAGGAACATGCAGGTTAGAAAATTATTTATGATAAAATAGCGAACCTAACATGCATTTTCTCCGAGCGCCCCGTAACAAAGTGCAATGTTTGTCCACTTTGTAAAATTTGCTATTGTTAAAAACCTAAGAAAAATAATCATTCACTATTAGCACGTACCCCTTTCGTATTTTAATAGCAGTAATCATTATACTATTGACTCTTGCTGCTATTATTTAACTGCTGCATTTTCTTGCGCTTGGCACCGGCGCAATGAAAATACGGAACATGGTCAGGGTTAGATGCAGAAAGACCACCACAGAAATAATGCTGAAGGCATACTCGATAATAATCGTTCGCAACACTCAAAATTTATTTTATTTGTTATACTTGGACATAAATAAATATTTTTACGAATATTAGGAAGATGTAAGCCTAGTATATTAATAACTTCAACTAATATTAATATTAATTTTAATTTCATGAACTACTTAAGAATGAAATATTATAGGTAGGTATGTGTACAATAAGTAATCTATGCTTTGCTTTATTTGTTTCATTTAACTGAAATAAAAATATTATAAAATTCGGTCTTCTGCTATTTTGTAAACGATACATGTGACAGCGCATTTTCCTTCACTTTACTCAATTCCTGCTATTTTTTTGTTACGTGTTTGTGAACATATCTATATGTTGACGCAATAATGGCTCCGTCCACTTTATGTGTACAGTAGATTACATCCTAAAACTTTTAGCTCTGTTTGCTTTGGTGTCGAATCCTCTCTCATATTGTTCCATAATTCCTTAGTAAACTGTGAGGAGTTGAGAGATTAGTACTACTTCATAGTTATAATGTTTTTGGTTCTTAGCTGTGGCATTTTTACTCCAGTGAATATATGCATGTTTTCAAAAGTTCAGTTGTCGAATAAAAATATTAGACCAGTGATATTAGGCCAATAAATAAATTAAAAGTGTTGTTGCACTCAGCACACCGATTTTTTTACTACTATAGAATATATGATGGAAACATTTTTATTGCTCAAATTTAAAATTTCCACGTTTCATGACATTCTAAACTTATTTCAGAAAAAAAACTTCAAAAGCAAAAATTTTTTGAAAATTGTTTTACTACTATACCAAGAATAAATGGTGAAAAAATATTTGTTTGCTCAAATTTACAAATTCCACGTTTCATGACATTCCAAACCTATTTCAGAAGAAAAAAATTTCATAACTTTTCGAAATTTTTTTTACCAGGAATTTTTTTGCTCGTTTCATGACATTCTAAATCTATTTCGGAAAAAAATCGAAACTTTTTGAACATTTTTTCATCAGTAGGAAAAGGGATTTTTTTTACTCAAATTTAATATTTCCACTTTCATGACATTCCAAATTTATTTCATAAAAAAAGTTTTCAAAAAGGAAAATTGAAAACTATTGTCAAAGAAAATTTCTTGAAATATTTTAAAATATTCTTTTGCTACTATAGAGTATATGATGGAAATATTTGTATTGCTCAAATTTAAAATTTTCACGTTTTATGACATTCTAAACTTATTTCAGAATAAAAAATTCAAATGCAAAAATTTTTTGAAAATTGTTTTACTATACTTAGGTACCAAGAATAAATGGTGGAAAAAAATTATTTTTTTTGCTCAAATTTACAATTTCCACGTTTCATGAGATTCCAAACCTATTTCAGAAAGTAGAGAGATGGTACTTTTTTTTTCTCAAATTTAAATTTTCCACGTTTCATGACATTCTAAATATATTTAATTAAAAAAAATGTTTTTCAGTGAAAATCCCATAACGATTGTATCATGTGGGTAGGACCTATGAATTTTTTTGTTTCTGGTGCTGGCATTGCCCTTAAATAGGGGTGATTCTTGCACTTTTTCAAAAAGTAAAACATATGCTCACCTTAAAATTTCTCAAAGTTTAATTCGAGCCCTATAGGATTTATTGTGCTCTTTCCCTTGGCTCGCTATCTACTATGCAAAAACAGGCGAATTTCAGGCCTTTCTTGCGGTCACTTTTTGTAAAGGTATTTACGTAAGCCTTCCGATTACTATTCTCACGTGTGCTTTCGTAAGTCATTATTTTTTGAAGTAACCGCCCTGTATAAATAAAGAGGGAAGTTCTGTATAAAAACCTTTTTTACTAATATTTTCTCCCCTCCCCCCCTCCATCTATTATTAAAGGGGCTGATAAAACAAAATTGAGCTGATTCCGTTGAAAGGTTGGGGGTTAAATAGAGGTAAATATCGGAAAATAAGTACGGCAAACTGGTGAGAGTACAAAAACTTTAAATTTGCTGTATACACTAGAAGCAAAGGCCTCAATTTTTTTTATTATATTTTTCAACTCCCCCACCACCTTCACTCTTCACTCCATTAAAAATTGGGTTGATATAATAAAATTGAGATTCACTTAAAATTTTGTTCACGTATATGTTATAACGACATATGGAACTAAATTATATTTTGAGATGATTCCATTGGAGGGTTGGGGGGTAAGTAGGGGCAAATAAGGGAAAATATGTAAAGCAAGCTGGTAAGAGTACAGAAACTTGAGATGTGATGTATATACTAGAAGCCAAGACCTCAATTTTTTTTTATAATATTTTCCATCCCCCAACCACCACCACCTCATTATTAAAGTGGTTGATAAAATAAAATTGAGATATTTACTTGAAATTTGGTACACGTATATACTATAACGATATCTAGAACTAGATTATATTTGTTTATGACATCTGCCTCAAGTATTATTAAATTTCTATGGTCAATTATTTTCACATACTAGAGTGCAAATATAGTCAAGATATTTTCCCTTAAAGACACTTGGATGAAAAATCGGGATGTGGTAGTAGTGATTGCTTAGGCAGCTGTTTCTTATGACACTATTCAAAGACATTCGACATTAAATGAAATTAATGAAATTTTATTTTCAATTTTACAGTATTGTTGTATCATAAAACTTCAGTTATATAATAATATACCTACTGCTCATAAGAATGTTGGGTCACCTAAATTCAAACTATTATGCCAACAAGCTCTTCTATTTCCCTAAATAAAATAATGTTACCCAACATACAGTTCTTTAAGTTAAATGGAAATATTGTAATTTAATTTAATTTAATTTTGCAAGTTTCTCTTGTCTCACGTCGTTATTCAGAGCTACTGCCATATTCTTGTTACTACATTTTGAAAAAAAATGTAGTATACGTTTAGCATTTTTCCGGTGGACCGTCGAAACCCGAAAAAAACGTCGGATCGATTTGAAAGTCATATCTATCGATTCGAGAGCGAATTTAGAAAATTCCGTCCGTCGGTCAGTCGGTCTGTCTGTCGGTCGGTCTGTCTGTCTGTCTGTCGGTCTGTCCGTCACGCCCAGCCCCCTTAATCCGTTTTCGGATTACGATGAAACTTGGGTGGTTAATAGGAGGTCTTTAGAAAACCTTAACGCCGGAAGCTCGGCTCCGTTCGGAAACCGGAAGTACCCGATATAGACGTTTCGAGTTTTCCGGGAGAAATTGAATAACTCGATAACGGGTAGTCGGATCGAGACGTTTCAAAAAAGAAATAGTGCCGCTGGCGAAGCTCTACAAATAAGTATACCAGAGGCTATGTCGAAAAACAAATGAAAATTGATTTTTTTTGCAAAAAACTGGTTTTCTCGAAATCGGGCTAGGAAGCACGATAGCTGTCCAAAATATCGATTGATTTCGATGAGACTTGGTGGGATCAAAGGTACCCGGCCACAAATCAAGCCTATTGCTGGCGGCCCGAATCCGCTGATCGCAAGAATATTTTCCAGGGCCGAGTATGATTTTTCAAAGAAATTAATAACTCCCGAACCGAAGGTCCGATTTTGATTTTCAAAAATGGCAATTGTAGGGCTCGATTAGGTCTATTAGTTGACGTTTGTGAGAAATGTGAGAAATTTGAGAAAGCAAAAGCGAATCTACAAATCATGGAAAACTTGATTTTTTTGATAAATTCTGCAAATTCCGAACAGTTTCCTAATAAAAATCGAAAATTAACTATTCCGTCGATCGATCTCTATAACCAATATAAGGCATGGACCTTTTTGAACAAAAAATCTAAAATAGAGTTTTTTCGAAAAACGAGTTATTTACGAAAATGCATTCCATAGAATTATTTAAAAAAATATTACAAATTGATAAGTGATAATGTTATATTTAAAATATCATTCATTTAGTTATTTTAATTTACTAAATAAAAATAGAACCGATGGCCTTTCCGTGTTTCAAAATGTAGTTAGCTTTTACTTTAGTCAATGCAAAAAGAAAAAAAAAAGAAAAATAAAACATGTCAAAGCACTGAGTCATCTTGCAACCCTCTGCTGAAAATGTAATGAGTCATCCCAACAAATTGGACAAAAAGCATATCAAAATGTAGTTTTTTTCACTTGTTATATGTATATGCTATTTTTTTTATAAATGCTTATTAAAATGGCATTTCTATGGAGCTGGAATTTTTGTCAATTGCATTGTTCTTAATTTCTCTAATTAAGTTCAATTGTTGCCAATTTATGGTATGTGTTGCATAAACTTTAATAAACGTTGTATTATTATTATTATTAATACGCACTCAAAATGAAATATATGTAAAATAAATAGCAATTTTAGACAAGGAATTTCTACATTTTGTGAATGTTAAATCCCTCCCTTCTGTTAGCCTTACCCACATGTACGTATATTTTGGAATTATCATGTAGAAATTAACGTTTCAATGGAATTTATAAATTGCCAATATTAAATTGGAAATCAATGAGCATCAAAATGCCTGTACCTGTTGTTCTCGATTTCAAATTATTAACAGATCAGTGGGCAAACACAACACAAAGTTGAGTTTTTGATGTTTTCATTCACTTCAATCTTGTTTCGGATAGATTCACGCATACTAATTTTATTTTACCGTCGACCATTATCCGTTTATTTTAGGTATATTCTGGATTACAATGTGCAAATCCCTATAGTTCTACTTCATTTCTCCTTAGATTATATAAAAATAACAAAACCATTATATTCTTCGCCGATTTACTATATTTTTTATATAATTGTTCCACATTCTACAGAACAATATTCGCAGTTTCTTTGTTAATATGGAAATATTTGCGAATAGTATAATAATGTTAGTATGTATTTTTAACGAGTTACGTCCTTGTCTAACTGTGAAATGCATAAGCCGCCAAAGCTTAGTCCAAAATTAATAATCTTATCGCATTTATGACAAATTTATTGCTGTTAGGATGATATATGATATATGATAAATGAATAGGGACTATTGCTGGTTTTGCAACGTAACAATATTATCTAATATAAATATCTAAATTTAAGGAATTTAAATAATTAATAACTTTTTTATTTATGAATAGTTTCACTACATTCCTACTTTTCGTTCTTAAGTTATTTTGCTTACAAGAAACGTGAAGGACGGATATTTTGTAAGTTGTTTAGAATTCGATCACCACCACGGTCATGTGTAAAATTTTTCGTTACGAGCAATATTAGCGGTTTTAGAAATGTACCGATCGAATGCAATATACTCTTCATTTTATATTTGCGAAGAGTATAATAATATTAACAATTATACTAATAATATTTACTTACTATTAAAGTACACAATTTTACGATTGCTTGTTCATAGATAAAGGACAGTCAAAAAATTAAATAAATAACAAATTGAAAAAGAAGGAAATTTTGTAAGTTTAGTTGTATAGGTACAGAGAAGGTTTAAGATGGAAAATTCATCTAAAGTATTCATATTAGAATCTGTGTCTTGTGTAACACCATAATCACAATCATTGATACAGCAAAAATTGACTTAAAACATTGTTATATGATCTTTTTATGTTTGCGTTGGTGTATTAGTAAAATTTGACAAAATAATTGTCGAAATTCATATATATTTAACATGGCATATAGTTGATCGGCTGCGAAAATGATTGGTCCTTTAAATGCCATCTTCAATATCTATTTTTGAATTTCTTGCACATTATTAATTCCGCTCCAAACTATAGCTTAAATGTGTATCAATAGTATATAATATTCTTAACTGATGTTAATTTAGAAATGCATGTAACAGAAATCTGTTTTTATGTATAATCCCAACTAGCACAATTAGTCGTGGGAACGTAGCAATGACTATTGTAGGCACTTTAAAGTGTTTTGGTACTAGTCACAGGCACGTAATAGGAACGTTCCTAATATGTGTTTATGACCAAAATGGGGAATATTTTTTGGTGGCGATAACGTTCCAGCCACGTTCCTGGAACTTGTCTGGCTACGTTCCAATGACGTTGTTGCTCCGGAGCGGCGACGTGGCGGCGTAGACGCCGCAACTTTCAGAAAAATTTACCACACCCTACTCTTTCAAATCGATGTTGGCCCTTCTTTGTCTTGCAACCGATTTTATTATATTTATGTTTCATTCTTACATATGATTCTTGTTCTTGTTCATTTCCCTAACTCAGAAATTTAATAGAATATCAGAAGGTAATATTAGACAGCAAAACTTGTGCTATTTTCCAATAGTCTAAGGGTCACAATTAAAACGAATGCAATTTTACTGACAAACATAATGATAAAACGTCCGAATCTAACCACGCGCCTTTAAAATTCGCATTTTTTAATGAAAATATTGTTTTTAAAATATGTAATGTCATGCGAGAATATGACACACTAGTTACCGAAACCTATTTTTTATTGTTCTTCGGAACTTAACACTACTTTTTATGTATTCATTTGTTGTATTTGGTGAAGAAATGGCGATAAATTAAATGTATTAGTCAATTGTGAAATTATGGTTCATGTGTTATAACAATGGCGTCGATAATTTTGGCCATCAACATGGCGTATTTCAGAAAATATGACAAGAAATGCTACTTGAAAGTAATTGCTACTTGGCGATAGTGACGAAAACTGCAAATACGTAACTTTAAAGTTATATTTACCACAAATCTGCGAATGGAACTGTAGCATCACTTCAAAGTCGTAGCAAAGTCGTGACTACCACAAAATAGCCGCTGCCACTTCATGGTTACATTTTTCCCGATATTGATTCGGAACGTATGTGTTACGCGTACGTTGAGGTCTAGGCTGAACGCGTTCCTAGCTTTTGCTGTTTATCATTTACCTAACTTCACATTGAAAAACCTATCAGCTGTCGCAATTTACGTGTATGCAGCCATATATCAACGACTTAATAAACATAAACCTTGTTGGTATAATATACTATTACAATGATAGATAACATAGAAGAAAAGGTAGGTGTAATAAAACTGTGTTGAAATGTTAAATTTTTTTGCCTTATTTTGAACATAAAATGTTGCATAGCATAATATAGCAGCATATAATTCTACTCTAGGTTAGGCAAACATATTATATAGGTTAGGTTTGTTGCATTCATTTTATCTATGGTCAACATTAGGAACTAGATGGTGAAATTTACTTCATGGTAAATTTCAGAGGTGATGTGCACTTTGTAGTAGACGTACACAGTTCTGTAGATAGCAGTAACGTCATTAACATCTATGAATATTACTTACAAGTTCCACCACTTTAAAGAAATAGTGAAGGTTCCCAGAACGTCGCGGCAACTATTAAAGCTACTTGAAAGTGATTGCAACTTTGAAGTCATATTTCAGTGATGCGAGTTAGTCGCTGCTACTATATTTTACCACCTTCAAGTTCTGAAAACCTGAAAGTTGTACCACTGGTAACTACCACGTTCCCAGGTACCACGAAAGCTACGTCGAAGTTGCATAACTATAAAGTAATCATTAGTAGTAGAAACTACGAGGCAGGGACTGTAGACTTGTCAAATGAAGTTATTTTTACACCAAAGTCGTAAATTTAGTCGCAATTATGTAATGGTTACTCATACGAAGTTCCTGTCTCAGTTACTGTTACTTTGGTGCTAGTTGGGATAGTATAATGAATGTGGATGTTCATTATAGATTACTTTCTATGTAAATCCCTAGGTACCTAATATTTTGGGCCAATGACAACTGACATCAGCTAGGAATTTTTTACATTGCGGTAATAATTTGGCACAGAATATAAGTGGCATGTAAGAAATTTTATAACTTATTGAGAGTAATTTGATGTTAAATTAATAGTAAATAGTTACAGAAATCATCTTCAACATACAACCCTAGCGAGTTCCAATCGATGTCCTGGTAAAAAATCGAATCGCCAGGACTTATCACGTCTCCTTCTCAACTGTGGTCATTTAGATCCCTGTTAAAAAGCATAGGGTCTAATAGCGTTTTTTCGGAAATTCCACATACGAGAGTGTCCAGTTTTTAAATTGGTGTGAAAATGCCCTAAAACCCATACTTTCTTACACTTGAGGAAACTGAACGTGATCAACTATATTGAATGGTTTAGCTAAGTCAATAGAAATGCCCAGATGTGAGCTATTTAGAATTCCGTCAAAATTATAACTTGGTTAGAAATTGGAATGGCCGAGAGGTATCACAAATACTTTTACGTATATTTCAATAAGAGAAAGTATTTATCAGCAACATATTTTATTTTTACTGTCAAAACTATTCAATAATATTATTTTGGATGTTTAACAGATAACTTGCATCCAATCAATATCTTATATTTAATGTGAAAAAACGATAAATTACCTCTTCATCGTGTTAAGCAATAATTTAAAATTTTTCCATCATCCTTTAATCCGATGCGATATTACTGAAATGCAGGCCAGAAGTTATAAAGAACGAGTTGCTCTTATTTTCCCTATATTTTCAGCTGCACCACTATCAACAAATGGCTAGCGCACTTAGTTTATTTGATAATTGCAGTTATAATAATATGTTACCTCGACATAATTAATTAAAAGTGACAAAATTTATTAACTACCAGTCTTCGTGTTATTATTTTATGTCAAGTTAGCCTTTTCTTCGTCAAAGAAAAATACAGCGAACGCGCGAAAAGATGTGGTAATGAAAGATAATTTAAGTAAAATAAGATAAAAGTAAATACGAAACAGTTCATATATTGCTGATCATTTAAAGTTTATTATATTTTCATCGGGCTAAGTTACACCTGAATATATCAGACATCTTTTTAATTGCTGTAAAACCTGACAGACATTAGCTCTGATCACTTTGTAGTACGTCTAACGTGATTTATATTATATATGCCAATCTAAAATTTCATGTTTTATGTTACACTGTGACTACTATCTAGGTAAGCATATTTCAGCAGCAAGAAATTGCATCATATAACTCGCTCTTCTAGATAATAAAATGAAAAGCGTGCTTGTAGGTGGTATGGTATTACAAAATAGTAATTATGATTCTGCTTATGTTTATGCCGTTCTTTATTAATAAAACTCCACTGCAAATCAATAACTGTATCGTTTCTCGCCGCTTGCTTCATTTAGATGCTTCTGATCACTAGTTAAAAATATATAAAATTAATTACCGCAGATTTGCCCATAGGTTTATGAAATCATTTGCGAGACATTCGTCTCCATCATTTGAATCGAATAAGGTAGCAACATTAATAACTTAGTATTAATATAATTTATTTATATTCAAAAATATGATAAATTTATGTTAGAGAAATAAAAATAGTAGTGTACTCATGAATGTAATAAAAAATTAACTTAATTATGTTCGTCTGATATTTATTATTTGTCTTTGATTGGTCTACACGTATCAAAAGAATTACTGTACAATTATTTCATTGATTTAAATTTTTCACCATTTTATAAATAATTACAATCCAATATTATTACCAAAAGTACTTTCACAGAAAGGTTAAACGTTTAATGTATCCTAGGACTATTCTTATTTACAATCCGAGTAATGAAGGAAATATTATAAATTAAATTCAATATTATTAGTAGTTAAAGATCTGCATTGCTGTAATTTCTCTATGCTCCCTTTTCGGTTTGTGTCCAATTGAGAACCTCCTCCTTTTGAAAATTTTTTAAAGTCAGTAAAAAATCAGCAGTCGTAACGTTACTTATTGGATACGATTGCCACTAACACCGCGTCACCAGAGATATGCAAGACTGTTCAATTTAAGTTTCAGTTAAAATAAATAACTATGATTTCGGCACCCTCGACTTTATTTCAAAATATTATAAACCTGTCCTAACATAATATGCTGATTCTAGGTATATATAAAGCAAGAGTTTATTTTCGAAGCTTCCTTAAACTGAAGTTCTTGTAGAATATGAAGTTACCAAAACTGTGAGAAAAAACATTTTATCATTCTTTATGACCTCATTAGCCGTGAGTTGTGTGATTTCCTGAACTTAATTCGAGTACTCTCAAGGGATGTCTACGGAGAGGACTGATTCATGAAAGCTATCTATTACAGTTTGGGTCGCAACATGAAAGCCATGTGGATCTCTCCAACGATTATGGAAATAATGCGAAATTGCAAATTTGTTATAAAACGAGTCGGGTGCACTTTAAACTATGCTCTAATAATAAGGAACATATATTCTGCAAAAAAATGCAAAAAACATTATTATTTTCATTTTACTTAAATATAGTTATATCGAGAGTAAAATAATAATGACAAATATTTTAAGGATGTGCTGTTTGTAAAATATATTCTTATAGGATACGGCAAACAGCAGGTAAAGTAATCGATGAGAAATAAATCGAAAAACTATCTATGCAAATATTGATTTCCATTTTTTGCATTCTATCGATAACCTACATTCTGGTTATGTTAGCAATGAACAAATTCTGAAATGAATTTATCTATTTCTTATTTGATAATTCCCAATGGAACCTTAGTATCCACACCGCCTTTTTCGACCATATTTTATCTTCGATGTGAAGCGCGATATCGCGATTTCTCTTTCTTCAAGCAGTAGTAGTAGACCGCGTTTAGATACTTTGCTTAATAGTATAGGTGCCCGCCGATATAAATGCAATTTATACTTATCCTCTTATAACTTCGTGAATGGCTTAATTGAGCCTACTCTACCACCTTTTTCCTCTTCGAAAATTTTCATGCGTTCTGAAAGACATGCATTTCCCCTTGTGTGAAAAATTTATAGATACTGTACTTTTACAAAATGTAGTCGCAGAAAAACTTGATGAAACGAGTAAGAAAAAAATTGTTCGTCAAAAATTTTGGAGCTTTAAGGGTGTCTACCACCCTAAACATGCCGAAATAACGACTTTCAAATTTTTCTTGATAACCAACTGATTTTCTCAAGATTGCTTGATAAAAGTATGTAAAATCCAATTTTTGAATTGTGCGACAAAATATATTTTCAGATTATCCAGACAGACGCGTGGAAATCGTCGGGTTCATGACGACCAAAAATTTGTTAATGACTGTCGGGCAAAAAAAATATGTGTCTAAGACTAGTGCCTAATATGTGGTACAAATGGCGGACAAATATATCACAGCGAGTCTACAGCAATTACCCACAACATTTATATATAGATTCGGCGCCCCCGCTAGGAAAAATATTCTGGTTCCATTTTCTTTTGCATAATCTTAATTCAAATAGTCGCCTTATAAAAAGTCTACTGTTCACGGTCATAAATTGTTTAAGAAATTTTTATTAAACAAATTCCCAAAATCTGTTTTCTTAGTGCCTAACAATTTTTTTAAAGGTTTTCTCAACCATTTTAAACATAAAATGCTAAATAATATCAATTGATTTTTATTAATAAAGTTACAATATTTAGAAAGTTCAAAACTTTTTAAAACAATTGCAGTTTCTTCATTCTTTATCGGCCTCAAACGTTCTTCATCCCTATCACTTGAAGAATCATCGGCCAATGTAACATTAAATTATAATTCAAAATAGAGAAACTTATTGATGTAATACCTGTAATATTTGAAGATATATCTTCAAATGAAGAACTCTGGAGGCCATCAAATCAGTAATGATAATAGTTATTATCTATTAATGTCCATCTACATTTTTTTTCAAATTGGTTGGACATCTCATATGACCATCGAAACATTGGTCACGCTATAATGTACCTAAACATTCTGCTTACTTTGAATGCATCATATGATATGAATTTGTTTCTTATTTTTCGTCGAATAAGGAAAAATTTTACTCTTGGCCAACTTATTCATTACATGTGTTCTATACTCATTTTAAAAACAAACAATTATAAAACGTATTTTAGTAACAAATATTGAGTCTTCATCAAACCGATGATTTGAAAATATATTTTCTCGGACAATTCGAAAATTGGATTCTACATATTTTCATTCAGCAATCTTGAACAAATCGGATAGTTATTTAAAAGTGGAATATACCTATATTTACAAGCGCACACATTCATAGATAACTAATTTTTATTTTTTTTTTTCATGTAAAAGGCAATATTTTACTGTCGGCCACCTTATTATACTTTTCCAAATACAAAACAAAGAGTATATTGAATTCGATCGGCACATTTCTAAAACCCGTAATATTTCTCGTAGAGAAAAATCATTGTGTAGGTGATCGAATTCTGAACAACTTTCAAAATGTCGTTCTGTCTGTTCATCCGTCACGTTTCTTGTAAGCACGATAACTTAAAAACAAAAACTCCGATTGTATTGAAAGTTTGAGAGTAAGTTAGAGTTAGCTAGAGGAAGAACCCTATTATTTTTTAAACAAAATCGATCCACGAATAAAATAGTAACTAATTTAAAAAAATATTCTTATGTAAAATGTCTAACACTAATATTATTTAAAGTATCCTATAGAATGTGCAACAATTATATATTCAGTTTGTTATGTTCTACACTTCACTCAAAAACAAAAAATTAAAAAAAGAAAATGTTATTAATAAATTTTTGGTCGTCATAAGAACGACGATTTCCATGCATCGGACTGGACAATCGGAATATATATTTTGTCGGACAAGTTGGAAATTGGATTCTTCATATTTTTATTAAGCAATCTTGAAATAACCGCTGCCCAAGGAATCACTACTTCTACATCCATATTTTCCATCCAAGTTGCTTTGTAGGAAACATCTTGATTATATTTGCACTCTAGTATGTGGAAATTATTTATCAAATAATTTTAATAATATTTGGTTCAGATGTCTTTGAAAAATTTGAGGCTTTGGTTTTTACCACATACGTTAAAAATGAAGTTTCTAGCTTGCCCTACTTATTTTCCCCTATCGACAACCGTCCCCACGTCCCACCTCTTCAACGGAATCATCTCAATTAGATGTAATTACAATACATACATATACTAACTTTCAAGTGAATATCTCAATTTCATGTTATCAATCCCTTTAATAATGGAGTGTAGGTGGTGAGGGTCGGGGATTGAAAAATATTAGAAAGAAATCTGGGGCCTTGGTTTCTAGTATATACACCAAATCCTAAGTTTCTCTACTCTTATCAGCTTGGTTTACTTATATTTCCCGATTTACCTCTACTTAGCCTCCACTCCTTCAACGAATTCTGGTCAAAAAGTAATCTAGTTTCAGATGTCGTTACAATACCAAATTTCAAGTGAAAACCTCAGTTTAATTTTATCAACTCTTTTAGTAAGGGTGTGGGGGTGGTGGAGGGATGGAAAATATTACATAAAAATAACTGAGGCCTTCTCTTCTAATATATACACCAAATCCCAAATTTTTGTACTTACCAGTTTGCTTTACTTATTTTCCCCTATTCACCCCTATTAAACCCCAACCCTTCAACGGAATCATCTCAAAATATAATCTAGTTCCAGATGTCGTTATAATACATACGTGTACCCAATTTCAGGTAAGTAGGGGTGGTGGGGGGTTGAAAAATATTATAAGGAAATTTGAGGCCTTGACTTCTAGTACATACACCGAATCTTAAGTTTCTGTACTCGTATCAGCTTACTTTACTTATTTTCCCCTATTTACCCCTATTTAACCTCCAACCCTTCAACAGAATAATCCCGAAATATAATCTAGTTCCAGATGTCATTATAATATATACGCATACCAAATTTCAAGCGAATATCTCAATTTTATTTTATCAACCCCTTTAATAATGGAGTGGGCCGAATTTCAAGTTTTTTTACTCTTACCAGCTTGATTTATTATTTCCCCCTATTTACCTCTATTTATCCCCCCCACCGTTCACCGGATGTGTTAAAAAAACAATCCAGTTCCAGATCTCGTTATAACATATATGTGTACAAAATTTCAAGTCAATATCTTAAACCGTTCCGGAGAAACGTGCGGACAAAAAGTTACAGACCGACAGACAGAAACATTTTTTTCGCTCAAATTTAAAATCTCGACGTATCATGACATTCTAAACCTATTTCAATAAAAAAATATTTGAATTTTTTTTTACGATTACTATACTTCCAGTCCACTACGTGGATGTGGAAGTAAAATCAGCAGGTTATCAGTAAATTTTTTAAATTTTGTTATTTCGGAATGTGGTGGGCATCCTTATCGCTCCAAAATGTTTGTCGGACAATTTATTTCTCGAGCGTTTCATCAAGTTTTCTTGCGACTACATTTTATAAAAGTACAGTATGTATACATTTTTCATACAATGGGAAATGCACGACCTTCAGAAAAGTAGGATTGGGAAAGTGGTAGACTAGGCGCAATTAAGCCATACAAGAAGTTATAAGAGGATATGTATCAATTGCATTTATGTCGGCGGGCTACCTCAAAAGATGCAGTTTGTAAAGTTCTTTATCTGTAGCAGAAATTGTTTATTTATATTTAAATATAACGAGAATATAAGGGCGTATTCGTATTCTGTGTGATACACTGTATATAAATAGATTGTAATGGTGGGCGTACCAAATCTCAAAATAGCTTTTATACGTGCTTTGATTGACATGGGTGTAGCAATAGGTATAAAAGAAGTCACTAACATCTGATCTCCTGTGGCATATCCCTTGGGTATCCTCTATTTTACCAAAACAAATAAATCTCACGATTAGTTTTCGAAGAACAAATACAATAAATTCCCTCAACTGAGATCTACTTATATCTCTTTACGGCACCGGTTCTATAAATAAATTGCAATAATACATGTTACGAAAACTACATTTTATTTCAATTTATTTGTAATAGTCATCTCTACAAAGTTGAAATAATATAAAAGCTTCTGAACGTTATGAAATCTATCTACAGCCTGGCTAGAAATATAATTAAAAAGCTGTGGCGATATAATATACCCTTTTGTGGATCTTATTACGCATTATATGCAAGTTATATTAGTCAATTTTGTAAAAAATGAACACAGAATAATAGTTCAATGTATTTTCTTACTTTTTGTTGGGTGTTTTGCCACTGAAAAATATTTAAAAATTTTAATGAAAGAGCCTCTGCGCCAAACGGATCAGACAGAGGTTGGTTCTTGAATACTTGATTGTTTCAAAAAGTCCGACACCTGAAAATATATAAACTCGAACAAAGTTATAAACTAAAAGATGAAAATGAAAGCTATAGGCAGTTAACGTTTCGGAAGAAAATCTACTTCCGTTCTCAAAAACTTTTTGGCCGTCAACCATGACAGTTCGTTATTGTATGTACTTATGTATGACTACATTGTATCTGAATCGTTTATGTTAATAGTAAAATTGGAACAATTTTGTATAATTATCGGTCCAAGTCTAGTGCAACATTTTCAGTTATAGTGGATTGGGGTGCGATAATTGTCTGAGTTTTGTTTGTGTTTAGTGTTTTATATTCTGTTTGAGTAATAGTAGTAGTCAAGTCTGTGTCTTAAGTACACTATTTTCCTGTGAATGTCGTGATTTTATTGTGTTTCGAACCGTAACCCGTGGGGTAAGTGATTTAATATTTTGTTAGCTATTTCAAGTTTGTTGTTTATTGACTCATCCACATAGCCCTCAGCTACAGTGGAAGATTTCCATCCACCGTGGCATTTAAGTAAGGTTTTGTCTGCTCCTACATCAGCCAGCAACGTAGCCGACGTTCTTCGGAAGCAGTGCCCCGTATATTCTTTTTCATTCGCAAGTTTCAAATGAGATGCAATTTCAAAAGGAATTGCACCGATTGTATGAATTCCCCCATTTTGTTTGCAACACTTGCCGTTTCTATAATCTAAGAAAAATCGGCCATTTCCTTCAAAATTTGATGGTCGCAGCAAAGAATATTTCCGATAATATCTTAAATATTCCCTCGTTGCGGTAAATGAGCGAGGTCTATTTGTTTTATTATCGGGGATTTTTATTAAAAGAGCTGTTCCTAGATCCTCTATTTGTGACACTTTTAAAAATGCCAACTCTACACGGCGACAGGCACCTGCTACGCTTAATATATATACGACCTACAAATAATATGATGTTAACTGTAGGTAGGTACTTATTCCTCAGTTAAAATCCATAATTATAGTTCGGGCGCATGATGGGGCGGAACGAATATAACGGTTTTATTTATGTAGGAAAATGATATGAAAAAAAAAACCTACTTAAGGATATTGTCATTATATAAAAAAAGGGGTGTTTAAGGAGTTAAATTTGTAGCTGTGTAGCAGTGGAAATTTGGGGGTATCGACGAGTCAGGGGGCAGGGTGAGGTGGTGGGTTTGGTGGTATTTGTGGGGCGAGAATACGATGTTCGAGAGTCGCTTTAGGGGACATATTTCTTGACGAATTGAGCTGTTGATGTGATAACATGTTTAAGTATTTCGTAATGAACGTATCCAGATCTATATTTTAAAGGCATCAATATGCCGTCTGTAAGTAGAAATACATCGAGAATATTGAATAATGTATGGCTCTGTGTCTGAAATCTGCATATATGTATGTTTCTTATAAACACGATAACCCTTGTTGGACTTAATTCTTTTTGTTCAAACTTAGAATATACTATGTAAAATAGCACAGTAGAATGCTTAGTATTGAAATCCTATTGGATGATAACCTGATGCGTTCAAATTGTTATGTTTTATGTAACCTATGCTTGTTTATAAGTTTATACCAAAATGTTAGTGACGTTTTTCATTAAGCACACAAAAATTCGAAGATGTGCAATACTCTAACTATAATATGTTGTGTGTCTCTCAAGTTCAAATAAAGTATAGATACATTAGGTGATCTCAATTTTGTTTTAAACGTAAACGTATTACTTCTACATCCACGTAGTAGATTGGAAGTATAGTAATCCTAAAAAAAAAAATTCAATTTCTTTGCTGAATCAGATTTATGTCATAAAACGTAGGTAATTTAAATTTAAGCGAGAATAATTTCTTCCCCACGGTCTATAGTAGAGTGCTCGCGTTGACAAAAGTCGCTTAGTTTTCGATCCCGTTGGCACTTTTAGAGTAAAATGTATGACCTTGTCAGATATGTTACTTTTGCCCTGTGGATTACGAATCCACTTGTCGTCAAAGAATCGTCATGAATATAAGGGCGCAAATCAACATTTTCTAATTAACTACATCATGCGATAGAGTCAATCATGAAGCGTATTTTATCCAAAAATCATTAAATTCTCTGTAGAATTTCTATTTTTAAAATAAATAAGGAAACGAACTTTTGCATAGGCTTATATGGCAGTAAAAATCAAAAATCCTCATTTTCTCTGTTCGACTACGGCTGAAAATTAATTATTTTTTGTCTAGATTGTCCAGATTACAATGGTTTTTAAATCAGATTTTTTGAGAATTTAATAACCAACATATTTAATAATGTGTAGCGTGATATCAATTTTCGAAGCTGATCAGCGGCATGCGTTCGTTGCAAATTCTCGCTCTCCCACTCTTTAAAACTGTTTCAACACACCCCACTTCGCACCCGCTCTGGCCTACCGGTGGATAGATTGGCACATAGTAGCTCTCGTGGTTCATAATATTTTGAAATTTATGTCTTGAAAATGATTATTACTACGAAATAAATGTAAGTGGTATATTTGTAGAATATTAATTCAGTGTTACATGGACTTCCATAAAAATTATGTCCTGACTAAAATTATTGTGTAATAGATTAACACATTATAAAAAACTCCCTATAGTTCACTGTTTGCAAGATACTTTCAGCTGGTATGTATTTTAAATTTTCTACCATATAGGTAACTGATGTATATGCTTTTTAGAAGAAATTAAAATGAAAAGTACTACTGATAGCACAAGTTCTGAAAGTGAGATTGAGAAAAATATAATTGAATGTAAACCAGATTCGTAACATATTAGCTTAATTTGTATGAAACCAGGCCCTGTAATCAAAAGTTTTGAGAAAACGTTTGCAACATTTACTGATTGTTTAAAAATCTATGAAAAAATAAGTAACCAAGGAGAAGATGATCTATATCCTAGCATTACGTCATTCAAAAAAACAAACAATTTTGACTGGTTTGGCACCGAAATTGCTATTCTAGTTTTACTAGCCAAAGAAATATAGAACATTTAAGAACATAAATAGACAAAGAAATTGAAAAGAGTTCAGATGGATCCAATGCCTGTCCATCAAAGTTTTCCTATGTGTATTTTCGTAAAATAATTTTTTTAAATAGAGAAATGTGCTTTTCTCAAGTAATGACCACGGAACCAGAAAGAAAAGTAAGACTACTAGCCCACCAGAATCCCATAATTTTCGAAAAAAATTGTGCTAACGATTTAATACCCATGGAAATTGAATACCATATTTCATGTTTCTAAAGTCGCTATATAAAATGCAGAGGTCTATCTAAGAATAAAAATAAAAGTGGAAAACGGACAGACAACGAACGGAGGGAGTTCTACTAAAATATGTAAAATTCTTGAGAAACGGTTTTTAAAGCAAAAAGGGTATGGTATGTCGTCAATTTATGATGAGAAGTATCTAGAATGGATAGATATAGGTCTAAAAGAGAGATCAGTAGACTACTTATAAATACATTTACCGGCAAAGGAGTCAAAATTGTTAAATCTACAAAGAGAAACGAAAAATATGTTAATTCAGAAAACGAGGCACGAAACTTTGCATTTTCTATTGTGACTTTGGAAATATTAAATATGATATTTAGTTTCTATAGCATTTAAATCGTTAGCACAAATTCTTTAGAAAATTATGGGATTTTGGTGGGCTAATAGTCTTATTTTTCTTTCTGTGTTCCTGGTCATTACTTGAGAAAGCTATTTTATTGAAAAAAAATTCATTTTACGCAAGGACACGCCTGAAGAAGTTATTGGACATGCACTCCATCCACCTGAACTGTTTTTATTTTTTTTCTCTTTCTCCATTTTTCTCCTTCAATGTTCCATATTTCTTTTGCGAGTAGAACTAGAACAGCAATTTCGGTGCCAAACCAAATAGCCAAAATGATTTGTTTTTCGAAATCGCATAGTTCTAGAATATACATCATCTTCTCTTTGGTTACTTATTTTTTCACGGAGTTTTAAACAATCAATAAATATTGCAAACGATTTATCAAAACCTTTGTCTACAGGGCCCGGTTTCATACAATTTAAGCATAATATTTTACGAATCTATTTTTCTTTAAATTTTATTTTTGCCTCAATCTCACTTTCCGAACTTGCGCTATCAGTAGTACTTTCCATTTTCATTTCTTCTTCAGTTACCTATATGGTAGAAAATTTAAAATACATACCAGCTGAAAGTATCTTGTAAACAGTGAACTATAGGGAGTTTTTTATAATGTGTTAATCTATTACACCATAATTTTAGGCAGGCCATAATTTTTATGTAAGTCCATGTAACACTGAATTAATATTCGACAAATATACTTACATTTATTTCGTACTAATAATCATTTTCAAGATATAAATTTCAAAATATTATGAACCACGAGAGCTACTATACGCCAATCTACCTAACGGTAGGCCAGAGCGGGTGCGAAGTGGGGTGTGTTGGGTGTGTTTTAAAGAGTGGGAGAGCGAGAATCTTTAACGAACGCATGCCGCTGATAAGCTTCGAAAATTGATATCACGCTACACATTATTAAATATCATGGTTATTAAATTCTCAAAAAATCTGATTTAAAAACCATTGTAATCTGGAACATATGGCAAATATTTTATAAAGAATATATTTTTTTGATAAATATAATAGTTTGGGAGATATCGTCGTGGGAATGGAAAAGTAGACGAAAATTAATTAATTTTCAGCCGTAGTCGAACAGAGAAAATGAGGATTTTTGATTTTTACTGCCATATAAGCCTATGTAAAAGTTCGTTTCTTTATTTATTTTAAAAATAGAAATTCTACAGAGAATATAATGATAATTGGATAAAATACGCTTCATGATTGACTTATCGCGTGGTGTGGTTAGTTAGAAAATTTTGATTTGTGCCCTTATATTCGTGACGATTTTTTGACGACAGGTGGATTCATAATCTACAGGACATAAGTAACATATCTGGTAAGGTCATATATTTTACTCTAAAAGTGCCAACGGGGGGAAAGATAGAAATTAATTTGCACTCTACAAGTTTTCTTATGCTCACGATTATTCTGAAACGGTTTACAATATTAACTTGAAATTTGGTACACGTAAGTATGTATTATAATGAAATCTGGAACTTGATTATATTTTGAGCTTGGTTTTGAACGGTTGGAGGTAAACAGGGGTAAACAGGCTAAAAGGCCCAGAAGACTGGGATTTGTTCTAATATACTAGAAGGCCTAACATTTTCAGATTACAACTGTCATCCCCTTCCACACACTGGAGTGCAAATGTAATATCAAAATGTTTTTGTTTAAAGAGACTTGGATGGGAAATCTAATTGTGAAATTATTGATTCCCTGGGCAGCGGTTATTATAATAAGGCTATTAAGAAAGTGAGTGAAAGTTACACTTAGACGTTGCGCAGTAGTGTCAATAACTATTTGAATTATAAATAAATAATTTAAAAAGATTAAAAAGTACGCCTTTCTAAATCTGTTGAAAAATTAACTGAATAAGAAATTAAAATTATGCGTAGTCCTACCGGTTTTATAACGATTATGAGATAAATGTGAGATGTTGAACATATTTTTTATATTTTAGCAATATGAAAGACGTTATTTATGTAGGATTATAGGCATCAATGCTCGTCGTATCAAAAGAGCTCATTATGTTGTTGATTCCCATTAATATACGTAAAAGCGTGCGGCGCTCGATAAGAAAAATATTCTTTATTTGGAGCGCCTCACGTATTTAAGTTTATTAATAATAATAATATAATAATAATGTAATAATAATAACAATAATGCGCTTTATTTCCATAGACTTAATAAGCATCGGAATATAGTCAATTTGGTAAAATGCACATATATCAATGTAAATACAAAAAGAAAATATATATACAGACTGTCTATTTTACGAGGGCCACACCAAATATCTCGCTTAATATCTATTGTAGAAGAATAAAGTTTTAGAAACAGTTATCCCATTTTTTGTGAGCTATATTTCAGTAAAAAGAAATTTGAAATCCGTAGCTTACTTTATGAGATAAATTACAAAAACCTGAAAAATAGGAAAACCACAAACGGTTATAGCTTCCTTATTTGAGGAGATACGAAAAAAGTTAAAGGAATGAAAGTTGACGGCAAAGACAATAAGAATAATAACGTGTAACAAAAAAATCGAAAAATGCAGGTGGCTTTAACATACGCTATTGTGCAAAAATGAAAAATACATATCTCAAAGTAGGCCATGACGCCATTAATTCCGTTATTTTTTTCTCATTCCAACGATATAAAACATGTCACAGAAATTTTAACCGATAGTGTCAATATTTAATATTTTACGAATACCACAATTCATATAATTGAATCGTAAAAATCAGCTGTGCCATAATAGTAAAAATTCACTTTATAATAATTATAATTCCGTAATTATTTATTACAATTTAATACAAACCAATAAATATCTCATAAATAAAAATACAAGTACAAAACGAACATCCAAAGAAAAAAACGAAAAACTATGTATAACAGTACTACCTACTACTATATTGAAAAGAAATTGTGTGTATTTATTTTTCTAACTACAAATGCTCAAATTGTGCACCATGCATTCTGACACATAAACGTGCTCTACGAGACACGTCACGCATTACATTTTGGAGCATTTCAGGAGTAATTGCCTCACATGCGTTTCGAATTCTGGTTTTGATGTCCTCAATATTTTCAGGGGCAGTTTGAAATAGCTTGTCTTTAATGTAACCCCAGACGAAAAAATCCAAGGGAGTAATATCTGGTGATCGAGCTGGCCATAGAATGGGTCCATAGGTGCCTATCCAGCTATCTGGCATAACTTGATTTAAATGATTTGTACATATTACAGCAGTGTGAGGAGCCCCATCTTGTTGAAAATATGAATAATTTAATCTTTCTGCCACTGTTAATTCATAAAGAAAATCTTGAAATTCGTTTTGCAGGAAATTAAGGTATCTACGAGCGGTTAATTTGCCATCATAAAAATAAAGTCCAATTACTTTAGTCCCTAAAAGACCCAACCAAACATTCGTAGAAAATTTTTCTTGGAAAGCAGTCTCTCTGCACCAATGTGTATTTTCTCGTGTCCACTTATAATGCATATTTCTATTGAAAAATCCATTATTAGAAAAATTTGATTCGTCCGACCAAAGAATTTTGCTACATATCAGCGTGTCATTCCTTTTCTTATTTAATAACCATCTACAAAATCTTACCCTCCTTGGCTTATCTCCCTCATTTAAATGTTGAACTTTCCTCATTTTGTAGCATCGAAATCCGTTTTTTTCAATATTTTTCTTGCACTGTCTTTTTTTATGCGACAGTTTCTCTGAATTTGTCTCAAAGAGGTTTCCTCATTTTGGTTAACATAATTCATTACTCTATTCACTTTTCTTAAATTATCCGCAACATGCGCTCGCCTTACTACTTTTTTTTAAAATGAACCGTGCGATTTTAGATTTTGAACTAACTTCCTAAACATAGTTCGATTTGGCTGCGGAGCATCTGGAAATCTATCTCCGTAAACCGTGACTGCCATCTCAGCGTCAAAATTGCACTCACAATAAATGCTAATCAAATCGAATTTGTTATTATTGGTGTACACCATAATTACTGATATAAAATTTTTCTTAGAACTTGACAACGCAACATACAACATACAACAGTGACAATCTGTCAAATTTATTAATAACTGTATACATTGTTTTTCACTAATTATGGCACAGCTGATTGTTACGATTCAATTATATGAATTGTGGTATTCGTAAAATATTAAATATTGACACTATCGGTTAAAATTTCTGTGACATGTTTTATATCGTTGGAATGAGAAAAAAATAACGGAATTAATGGCGTCATGGCCTACTTTGAGATATGTATTTTTCATTTTTGCATAATAGCTATGTCAAAGCCAACTGCATTTTTCGATTTTTTTGTTACACGTTATTATTCTTATTGTCTTTGCCGTCAACTTTCATTCCTTTAACTTTTTTCGTATCTCCTCAAATAAGGAAGCTACAACCGTTTGTGGTTTTCCTATTTTTCAGGTTTTTGTAATATATCTCATAAAGTAGGCTATGGATTTCAAATTTCTTTTTACTGAAATATAGCTCACAAAAAATGGGATAACTGTTTCTAAAACTTTATTCTTCTACAATAGATATTAAGCGAGATATTTGGTGTGGCCCTCGTAAAATAGACAGTCTGTATAAATCAGTTATAAAATTACGTAAGAAACAAACAATGTAGACTGACAAAAAATGAGGCATAAAATATAAATTTCCAAACAGGGAAAAGAAAACTAGATTGAAAAATATGTTTCGTTAATCAACTGGTATCAATAAGATCAGTGCCTAAGTACTCATCAACTGAATAAAACGGATAGTTGAGTAACAGCGATTTTACTTCTCTTTTCAATCGATTGATGATTATTATTTTTTTAAGGTGGATGGGTAACTTGTTGGATAATTTTACAAACATTAATTTAGGACCTTCTGCAACGATGGATAATTTGTAAGCTAGTATGTTCTAATTATAATTATGTCACAGGTTATGACTAGTGTCATTTCTGCTATTGAACTGATCAAAATTTTCTTTTATATGAGTTACACACATAGAGCTTAAGATGTATACAAATGAAGCTTTCAAAATTCCTAATTCACTGAACATGAGTCTGCACGAGTGACAAGGAGGTTTAAAGATTAAAGGACATTGTACGAACAATTTTTTTTTGAAGTGTAAACACTTCTTTAAATCAAGAAGAGTTGCCCAGCAGATGGTACAATAACTTAAACAGGACTAGACGTGAGAGAAAAAGTACATTTATAAAATATGTACCTTAACAAAAGAGCGTAGTTGCCAAATGACGAAGCAGTGCGTAGATAACTTATTATTCATAAACTCTACGTGAGTTCCCCAATTTAAAAGTGAATCCATATAAACTCCAAGGAATTTAACACTATTATTGTGTTCTACAGTGCGGTTATCAATTTTAACTAATATGCTGTAATCCTGTTTCTTTCATTAGAAAGTCTTACTCCTTGAATAAGAACATCTCTATATTTTCAGCCGAAGCTGTAGCTATATGGACGTGCCTTGAATTTTTAGATTGTAAAAACCTAGCCAAAAATATACTAATTATCTCAGATTCGGCTTCAGTTTTAGCAGCCATTGATAATTTCCCAAAACAAGGACATAACAATTATTTTGCTATTCAAATGATTAAACAACTTCAAGCATTAAGAACCAAAGCTATAAGTGTCACTTTCACCTGGGTTAAGAGCCACTGCGACATACAAGGAAATGAGATAGTCGACAATATAATAGAATGTCAAGAAATCGACAACAGGCTACTGAGTATGGGAGTGGATAAAAGTGATGCAGCCAACACCGTCAAGAAGCATCTCAAAGAAAAATGGAATGTTAAAATGAGATTTAATCATGGAAAATTTCCCGCCCACCTACATAAAATGGGCATTTTAGATAACCCCTCATGCTGATATGAATGTGACAACGCAGATTTACATAATTTTCTTTTTAACTATGAATTATACAGACACCAGTCCCTACCTGTTGTTAAAACTTTTACTGACCTTAACTGTAAACATCCACTATGGTTATCAGAAATTTTAATAAGCAAGAATATACGTGCGTGCAAAGCTTTACAAACTTTTTTTTTCAATGAAATGGATTTTTAAATTTTGTCCTTTGTTTTTTTTTGCATCGTGGTTTTTTTTAACCCATGTCAACCGTGGTCTCTTTTTGTGTTTGAATACAAAAAGCCCTGATGGACCCCTGGGCGAGAAGAGTGTGTACAATGTATTCCCTGCCCCCGCTCGCATTCTTTTTCTTTGTGAACGGTATTTTAACAAATCTACGTGGTTAATGGCAATTATCTGAAAGCCATTAAACAAAAAAAAGACAGATATGAGGCCTGCTTATTGCCAGCAGTGAGAGCCACATGACGCATGGGGCAGGAACATAGAATGGGAAGTCTAGGTGTTTGTGAGATGCCTCTTTTAAGTTTCCATGTTTCCTTCAAGTTTCCATCTCTTATCATCGGATGGGGAGTGTTGATATTTGTGAGATTTCCCTTTTAAGTTTCCACGCTTCTTTTAGTTCTTCTTCTGTGTCTTCTGTTTCTTTTGTTTTAAAAAGCATCAGTGTGTTTTCGTTTCAACGTTCTGCATTAGTGTGTACATCCTATTTGTTTTTCAAGCTATCTGTTAACTTGCTGTAAGAGATTTTTTGTATTATTGTTATCTGTCTCCCGGTAAAAGAGCTTTTTACAGCGGGTTATGAGAGAGAGGCTCGAGAGAATATTTTGAATACCCTGTATATTGGTTTGTTTTTGTAGTAATTAGTTTCAATTGCCGTTTTCTAATTCCGGGTATTTTCTTATTTTGTTACCTTTAATACATTTTCAATTTTTGTTTTTCAATTTCAATAAAGAAATAAACTAATACACTAATAAACTAATCCCAACTAGCACGATTAGTCGTGGGAACGTAGCAATGATAAAACGTCCGAATCTAACCACGCGCCTTTAAAATATGCATTTTTTAATGAAAATATTGTTTTTAAAATATGTAATATCATGCGAGAATATGACACACTAGATGCCGAAACCTATTTTTTATTGTTCTTCGGAACTTAACACTACTTTTTATGTATTCACTTGTTGTATTCGGTGAAGAAATTGCGATAAATTAAATTTATTAGTCAATTGTGAAATTATGGTTCATGTGTTATAATAATGGCGTCGATAATTTTGGTCATCAACATTTCAGAAAAATATGGCTTTAAGGTCGTTTTCACCAAGAAATGCTACTTGAAAGTAATTGCTACTTGGCGATAGTGACGAAAACTGCAAATACGTAACTTTAAAGTTATATTTACCACAAATCTGCGAATGGAACTGTAGCATCACTTTAAAGTCGTAGCAAAGTTGTGACTACCACAAATTACCTCTTCAAAGTTGCCGCTGCTACTTTATGGTTACATTTCTCCCGCTATTGATTCGGAACGTACGTGTTAGCCGTACGTTGAGGTCTAGACTGAACGCCTTTCTAGCTTTTGCTGTTTATCATCTACCTAAATTCACATTGAAAAACCTATCAGCTGTCGCAATTTAGTTGTATGCAGCCATATATCAACGACTTAATAAACATAAACTTTGTTGGTATAATATACTATTACAGTGATAGATAACATAGAAGAAAAGGTAGGTGTAATAAAACTGTGTTGAAATATTAAATTTTGTTGCCTCATTTTGAACACAAAATGTTGCATAGCATGAATATAGCAGCATATAATTCTAGTCTAGGTTAGGAAAACATATTATATAGGTTAGGTTTGTTGCATTAACTTTATCTATGGTCAACATTGGGAACTAGATGGTGAAATTTACTTCATGGTAAATTTCAGAGGTGATGTGCACTTCGTAGTAGCCGTACACAGTTCTGTAGGTAGCAGTAACGTCATTAACACCTATGAATATTACATACAAGTTCCACTACTTTAAAGAAATCGTGAAGGTTCCCAGAACGTCGCGGCAACTATTAAATCTACTTGAAGGTGATTGCAACTTTGAAGTCAGTGATGCGAGTTAGTCGCTGCTACTATAGTTTACCACATTCAAGTTCTGAAAACCCAAAAGTCGTCACACTGGTAACTACCACGTTCCCATGTACCACGAAAGCTACGTAGAAGTTGCATAACTATAAAGTAAGCATTAGTGGTAGAAACTACGAGGCAGGGACTGTAGACTTGTCAAATGAAGTTATTTTTACACCAAAGTCGTAAATTTAGTGGCAATTACGTAATGGTTACTCATACGAAGTTCCTATCTCAGTTACTGTCACTTTGGTGCTAGTTGGGATACAACCAACTAGAATTTATCCATTTGTTCACAGCTGGTATCTCTATATAGCTTTATAAAAACATGTTGCTCATACCAATAACCATACACTTGTTAGTGTCCCATTTATAAATGTATTGGTCGGTCTGTATCCGTCTACGACGGCCTAGCAGTGCAGTGCCTAACTGCACTAGGCACGTGTTTATTTTTGATACTATTAACAGACACTTTATCAGTATTGTCAATTATTAATTTGTTTTTCTATTATTACACTTTACTTTACGCAGAATTTTTTAACCTGCTGATGACTTAAATTTTATCAAGCTTAATGTATTTTCAACCGATTCATTTTTCGTTTTCTTCGGGAGAGTCTCACGGCACAACCATCCTCAACGCCATTCACTCTCATTCCTTAATAGTTATCATATAGTTATCACATAGTTAACACATAAATATTATCAAGATCTCTTTAGATTTATCTAATCTTCCTTACTCATATATGACACAACCGATTCGTCATATTGAAGCCACAATTTTAAGTCATAATATTTCGAATAAATACTTATAATCTAAGTCTTCTAAAATCCCCATCTGATTTGCCTGAACATCATATCGATTTTCAGGCAAATTAGGCCATAAATATCAAAATTTATGCACTACATTGACGCCACCGTTTTGAATTTTAAATTTCAACTAAATATTTATAATATTGATAACCGATCTTCAGACGAATCAAAAAGCTATTTCATTTATTTATACTTGGACATTTATATGATTTAATTTACTTTTTATAAAAGTTATATATTCCGAAAAATATAGCACGGTGACACACTGTATTTGTTCTCGGGAAAGAATAAGACCGAATTAAGTGTGAGATTTCTCTAGTGATATTTCATTAAATGGCTACAGCAATCTAACAATTCTCGAGACAATTTTAGACGATTCTATTTTCTGTCAAATTACTTGCTCTCAGTGACTACAATTGAACGTACACTTAGCACTTAAGAGCCCTAGAGGCCACCAGTTCTATTTTCGAGCTTATAAAAGTTGTAAACTTTGTATGAAGTCTTCAAAATCTGATATTATCATATTATCCTGAATTTCACTTGATTCTTATACAAAATACTGCATATTAAATTTGGAACGGTTTTACGATAAAACCATAAGATAAATTACAGCTTATTTTTACTCCAACAGATAACTTCACCTTTAAGAAATCAGTGCGTATTTAAAAAGACTAAAATAGAAATAATGCATTTGAGCCAATCTATGGCCTAATTAATAATTAAGACCCACCATTATATTTTGTAACATCGTATTTTGTCAACAATATTGTGATCAGTGTCAAAATAATCAACATACAACTTTGTGCTCCTACAGTCTGTTTCGTGAGTAGTGCGCCATGTACTAGCAGGAAGTGAATTTCAGATGGTTTGAGAACTATCTTTATTATATTTCCTAATGCCATATATTTGTAATATATTTTTATAGATTTAAAATAATTTTTATTGGTTTATATGTTTTTTAACTGGCAACAATTTAGCGGTTATACTCAACTAATGGAGATCTACCTAATTCAGTAAATCACTTTTAAAAAAATCGGTAAAAGTATTTACACAGAACTTCCCTCTTTATTTGTGCATGGCGGTCACTATATAAAATTAATAATTACGAAATGACATTGAAAATAATAATCGGAATATAGTTATCAATATTATTGCAAAGAAAACCTGATAAGTTTTGGTAAAAAAATATACAGAGTGCTCATCCAACAGCAAAAGTTCAGTACTAAATAACAGGTGCCAAATATGGAAGGCTTGCGCAAATACCTTTAAAAATGTCCATGAATTATTTCTTGGGATGAGCACCCTGTACATTTTTCATTAATAGTATATGCCGCCAAATATTATTGCCATCTGTCACATTTTCAATTCCACATTCACGTAGAGGAGCGGAAGTATAGTGGTGGTTAAAAAATTTCTTTTTTCTTGAAAATTTTCAAAAATGTTGGTAAAAATATTTTTAATTTTTTTTTCTTCTGAAATGGGCTTAGAATGTCATGTAACGTGGAAATTTTAAATTCGAACAAAAAGGAAAGTTTCCTTCTATTCTATAGTAGTGGTAAAAATTGTTTTTCTTAAATAGGTTTATAATGCCATGAAACGTGAAAATTTCAGATTTGAGCAAAGAAAAACATTTTTCCATTTATTTCAATGGTGAAAAAAATTTAATTTTTTTTTTTCTGAAATAGGTTTAGAATGTCATGAAAGGTGAAAATTTTAAATTTGAGCAAAAATAAATTTTTTCCATCCAGTAGTAACATTTTTTTCCAAAATGGCATCAAAATTTTTCAATTTTTTTTTTTTATTTTCAAAAAAAAAATGTTAAATTTGTTTGAATAGGTTTAGAATGCCATGAAAACGTGGAAATTTTAAATTTGAACAAAGGAAAAAAATTCCATCTATTTTAGTGGTATTTTTTTTAAAAAAGGTAAAAAAAAAATCTAAAATTTTCTTTTTAATAGGTTTCGAACGCTATAAAACGTGGATATTTTAAATTTGAGCAAAGAGAAAATTCTTTCCATCTATTTTAATGGTAATTTTTTTTTCGAAAATGTTGGCAAAAAAAATATCAATTTTTTTTTTTTAAATAGGTTTAATGCCATGAAACGAGGAAATTTTAAATTTGAACAAAAACATTTTTTTCATCTATTTTAGTGGTAAAAATTATTTCAAAAATGTTGGTGAAAAAATTTTTAAATTTTTTTTTCTGAAATAGGTTAGCGTGTCACGAAACGTGTAAATTTTAAATTAGAGCAAACATTTTTTTTAATTATTTATTCCTTTTATTTATTTATTCCATCCTGTATATTTTCCAGTAAAAGTTAAACTATTTCTTCGCTGACGGTAGCGTCAACTACCTACGAAATTTGACTGCTCTCCGTCAAGTAGTTTTTTAGTTAATGCACCAACAGACAGACAGACATACAGACAGACAGACTGACTGACGGAATAGAAAAACCTATATTTTCGTAATCTACGTGATCTGAAACGTCAAAATCCGAAAAAGTCTCGGTGGGGTGATTTTTTCTCGAATTCAATACCCTTCGGTATGCGAGGGAAGTAAAAAATTATTAAAGGTATAGACAAAACAAACTCATTATAGAACTCAAAAAACTAATGAAGTAAGTTGTGAGGCGAGGTACGATGCCGGTTTAAGTGGCGAAAACTCGATCGGCGAAGTTAAGCAACGCCAGGAGAGTCCGTTACTTGGATGGGTGACCGTATCTCATTTCGCCGTCCTGCTCAACTGGTGGAATAGCATTAGCTAAATTTGCCAGGACGTAAAAATAAATAAGACGTTAAAAAAAAATAAGTTGGAAAGAAAAAGATAATATTTGAGAGAATATCAATATTAAATTAAATATTAGCTTAAGTATATTCATAAGCAGCAAATATCTGAAAAATAGATAGAAAATGTAAAAAAAACAATCTAAACAGGAATATTATTTAATGAACAAAACATGTGTTTAACAGGGAGTGGACAAGGGAAAGTCATCAAGAACAATGATATTGATGAGGAAAAAAAAATGATTAGCAGTCATTTCTAGAAAACACAAAAATAAATATGACATGTACATATTTATAAATAGCAAAAATACCCATTTGTGGGATACGAAATAATATCTTCCAACTATTCTGGGAGATACGCACAAAAAAATATTTGAGATTATATTCTTCAAAGTGCTGGTTTGTTTAGTATTACTTTTGGTCTTCTCTCTTTATCATATATGCGTTAACCTAGTAGTAGTCATAATCCATCGCTTTTAAGTACTTTAAAAATATGACAACTTATTTATCTAAGGTCATAAATATTAGTAGGTTAGTTTTAATTCGAATCTTGACGTTAGCTTGCACTTCATCCTAGAGTTAACAGCCTCGGACATTAAAATACGTTACATTACGCTTAACCCAGGGTTAACTCCATAGTTGGAGTTAGCTCTATATTGACAAACTGGATACAATCATTCGTTCCGAATACATGTCAATCTGTTGAACCTTAGTGATAATATCATCAGCGCAAAACTTGACCTTTTCCCTTCTTATAAAGAGCAGATGTTGTATCATACCCTGTCATCGAACAACATCAACAACTTTTACATTGACTTCATGTACGTCCGATGCATAGGAGGCGAGATATTTGCAAAAAATTGCTTTTTAAACTTTGACCTTGAATATCTCGAAAGGGGCGAGGTTTTGTGAAAGAATGCAATACCAATCTGGTGAATAATTGAATTCTCTACAACTTTCATAATAACTTTATTGCTCTCTGAATTTCCTTGGCGTGAGAAATTCGCGAGAAAACATGTTTTTGAAAGTTTGACCTTGAATATCTCGAAACGTTGTCAGAGGTTTGGGAAAAAATAAAAAAGGCAACTTATAGATAATTTAATTCTCTACAACTTTCACTTTGACCTCATGGGCATCCGATGCATAGGACGCGAGATATTTGCAAAAAACTTTGACCTTCAAAATCTTGGGTAGCCATGCTGGGATTTTTGTGATTCTTGTGATTTGGGTTTAGGACACCTCAAAGAACGTCTGTGCAAAAATTCAGATTTTTACTAATTTTATTAATTTCCGTGGACTATCAAGCGCAATAGATAATATTATAGCAATCTTGCAATAATATAATATAATAATAATATTTATTTATTTACAACAACAACAAGAAGTATCAAAAGTACACTGGAAATAGTAGAAAAATCATAGTAAATAAATAAGTTACTCAATAAGTGTATAAAACACTTGTTTCGAGAACGTAATACATTAATATAGGTACATTTAAAATTATACTGTATAAAAACCACACATGTGCAGTATGCATACATTATTTAATGCAATTAAATATTAATATAAACTAACATTTGGATAAAACTAATTATATAAAGATTACTAAGCTTACTTCATGGACCAAAACAAATAAATGTACACGCAAACATACATATATACATGCACATATTATATAGACGCATACATATACATACAAATTAAAAAATACAAATCCAATCAACAATTGGAAGCAAAATTACAGTTTTGGAGTAATAAGAACATTTGATGTGACTTCACCAAATAGGGAAGAGTGAATATGACTAAAAGAAACTGTGTTTTATTATCATTTCCAGATATTTAATTATGAATGGTTATATAAACCCACACGGCTAGGCACATATAACCATACAATGATAATTATACTTAAAATTTCTATTTTGCAGTTAATTATTCGTATTGTTAATGTGGTTATGGATTATTTTTCTTGGTAAAGATAATATAAAAGCTTTCAATTCAGTTTTAAAATAAGAAATGGCCCTCTCTCTCAGAACTTCAGGAACAGTGTTGTATAATTTTGGGCCTAAGAATGCAAAAGATCTGTGTCCTATAGATTTTGCCATAAATGGAGGTATATGTTGTTGTTTATTTCGAGTACCATAGTCATGACGATTTAGTAAGCATGGATTTTTCTGCATGTGGTAATTTACATTGCTATTAAAATAGCATAGCTGTCTTATGTCAAAAACCTTAGCGTCACTGTAAACCAGATTACTCGGGTAGGACACTTTTTGATGTAGCATTAGTTTTAAAAACCTTTTTTGTAAAATTTCTAGAGGCTTTATATGATTTTTGGACGTTAACACCCCAGGCTAAAATACCATAAGTCAAATGTGTTTCAACTAATGCATAATATACAGATTTCATTTGTTTCAGTCCAAGAACATTACACAATTGTTGAAATTTATAAAGAATAAATTGTAGTTTATTTATTCCTTTTATTTATTTATTCCATCCTGTATATTTTCCAGTAAAAGTTAAACTATTTCTTCGCTGACGGTAGCGTCAACTACCTACGAAATTTGACTGCTCTCCGTCAAGTAGTTTTTTAGTTAATGCACCAACAGACAGACAGACATACAGACAGACAGACTGACTGACGGAATAGAAAAACCTATATTTTCGTAATCTACGTGATCTGAAACGTCAAAATCCGAAAAAGTCTCGGTGGGGTGATTTTTTCTCGAATTCAATACCCTTCGGTATGCGAGGGAAGTAAAAAATTATTAAAGGTATAGACAAAACAAACTCATTACAGAACTCAAAAAACTAATGAAGTAAGTTGTGAGGCGAGGTACGATGCCGGTTTAAGTGGCGAAAACTCGATCGGCGAAGTTAAGCAACGCCAGGAGAGTCCGTTACTTGGATGGGTGACCGTATCTCATTTCGCCGTCCTGCTCAACTGGTGGAATAGCATTAGCTAAATTTGCCAGGACGTAAAAATAAATAAGACGTTAAAAAAAAATAAGTTGGAAAGAAAAAGATAATATTTGAGAGAATATCAATATTAAATTAAATATTAGCTTAAGTATATTCATAAGCAGCAAATATCTGAAAAATAGATAGAAAATGTAAAAAAAACAATCTAAACAGGAATATTATTTAATGAACAAAACATGTGTTTAACAGGGAGTGGACAAGGGAAAGTCATCAAGAACAATGATATTGATGAGGAAAAAAAAATGATTAGCAGTCATTTCTAGAAAACACAAAAATAAATATGACATGTACATATTTATAAATAGCAAAAATACCCATTTGTGGGATACGAAATAATATCTTGCACTTCTAATAACTTCCAACTATTCTGGGAGATACGCACAAAAAAATATTTGAGATTATATTCTTCAAAGTGCTGGTTTGTTTAGTATTACTTTTGGTCTTCTCTCTTTATCATATATGCGTTAACCTAGTAGTAGTCATAATCCATCGCTTTTAAGTACTTTAAAAATATGACAACTTATTTATCTAAGGTCATAAATATTAGTAGGTTAGTTTTAATTCGAATCTTGACGTTAGCTTGCACTTCATCCTAGAGTTAACAGCCTCGGACATTAAAATACGTTACATTACGCTTAACCCAGGGTTAACTCCATAGTTGGAGTTAGCTCTATATTGACAAACTGGATACAATCATTCGTTCCGAATACATGTCAATCTCTCTCACATTCTTCACTGTACACTATCGTACGGCCAATCGCTCTGTATTGCTATTATAAAACAGAGTTTACCTAAAACGTTACTTACATGTACCATTTTGATGAGAACTCCTATTTTATATAGTGCACCAACTTTGAATTCAAAATTGTATCTAAAGTTATCGTACTTATATGGATATATTTGCACGTGCATTGACGTATTATTGTAACTGTTATACTCCTAAGTGTCAGTTGTATGAAAGTGGATCAACGAAAGTTGAGCTGAACTTGGTTCAAAATCTAAGGTTAAAATTGTTACAATAATGGTATCCTTGGATTTTAAACAGACTTCAACTGAACTTTAGCTGATCCACTTTTATACGTCTGGCCCTAAGGACCGGTTTATCAATGCGAGGATAAGTTATCCTATGGTTAAATCACAGTTTAATTAACTGGGCCACTTGCACGCGTGAATAGAAGGTGTAAGGCTATCAACGCGTGGACTACATTCAATAGGGGAAGTGACTCTACTGCATTATAAGCTGTGCCTTAACTATAGGATAACTTGTTATCTTCGCATTGATAAACTGGCCCTAAATGTCTACTGTCTAATGTCTATTTATTGGGTTTTGGCTAAGCTAAACGTGATGATTTAAAAAAATATCATTTTTGTAACCATTGTAGAAGACGTAATATCCTGTACATTTTTTGTTGTTGTTTAATATTCATCCTGGTTTATAGATGGAAAGTAGTTGTTTAAGAATAATGTTTTTTTCCTCTTGGAATGTAGTGAAGAAGTGAATCGCTTTACTTTTATGTGTATTATTTATTATATATCTTTAGCCATTTAGTTATGCACGGTGTATGATTAAATTAAATAGTAGGTTGTAACCTACTATTTAATTTAATATCATACACTCTGCATAACAGCACTTATTATATTGTGTTTTTGCTTTCCTCCATATCTCGCGTAATTAACTGAGTGATAAATTCCGTGCAGGTGCAGAAAAGATAAATAATAGTGGTGCTGGCTGACATGCGACATTATGCCTACAGACGTGATGAAATTAAACATTTACAGCACAAGAAGCTTTGCTTCTATGAGATTAGGATAATAGGAGAGGGATTCAGTATGTCCTAATATCTTATATTGTTAATGGCTTTGCATTGTGTATAATTTTTTCTCTATGACATGTTAATATATTTTTAATTTATTAATTCAACATAATTACATAAGATTAGTGTTACATCAGATTTTTTAAAATATATAAAAAAAACTACCATATCATTATTTTATTTTTATCACTTTAATAAGACAAACACGTACCTAATGAGAAGTCAACATACTTAGAACTTATATTATCGTCAGTAATTAAATAAATTAAATAGCGAGAATTAATTCAAGAATTTCTTTAAATATAGTTAAGAATATAATAATAATAATAAAATTATTACAGGTGGAATGTTTAAAACGATCTGATGATATATTTCTATGTAGAGGGTTTCATTATAATTTGACCCCCCCTCCCCTAACTCATTTATTATTAGCATTCTTAAAAAAAGTTGAGTAAAAAAGTTGCACGATTGCATCTATATTTTTTTAAATATAACTAAAAAACAATAGTCTGCGTAGGTTATGTGCTACAAGAATTAAAGCGATTTTTTAAACGGTGCACCCTGTTTTTTTACATTTTCTTTTAGAATGCCTTTCCCTGATTTCAATATATACAGGGTGTTTCACTTAAAAGTCCCCAGGCCATTATCTCTAAAACTAATAAAGATATTTTATTTTTGTAAATGGCAGATGATTGATACCAAAGAAAGGTTTAAATAACGATGATTAGAATTTTTCCTCAACAGCACACAGAGATGGCGCTGCGATGCAAAACTATTTTTTGATGGCTGGAACCTTGAAACATAAGTCATGTGATTAAACAATAATTTGTAAATAATTTTGATGGTATAGAGAATTTACAAAAAACAAGCCGTTTTGGAGTTACATGGGTTTCTTTCATTAATGCCAGTACACGTGAATTTTGATAAATCCCTATAATTTATTTATTATTTATTATAGAATATTGGTTACCAAACACTTTTTTTCAAGATAAGGAAAGTGATATAATACACTATCATAAAATTATGTTTACCACTTCCGGCCAAACCGGAACTAACATGATGAACCAATATCCATATGTTCCTACATATTACATTTTTTTTTCTAATAACGCTTCTAATAAAACGGCTCCCAAAACTTAAAGTAAGTAAGACAACACAGAAAATACACACTAATTTAGAATGAAAGAAAAATCTACTTAAGAGATATTAGTAGGCTTTGATTTAATTTCAAGTTTAAGTTTGAGGTACTACATTTTTCTCTATTTTATATATTAAAATTAAAGGACCTTGCACAATTCTTAGGTAAAAGCGGCTTTCGTTAAATTGGCTGGATCTTTGATATGTTCTGTATTTTGGGCCCTCGATCAAGTTTCTCAATGGATCAGAGGTCCCAAACTACCAGGGTTACAAGATAGAATCAGTTGAAGTTGGGATTATGAGGTATTGGCCGTACATAGAACATTATTCAAATGATACCCTTGTTCTTGGGTCTGGAGAGTTTTGGTTCGCCTGCCGTGAGGGACAACCTGTCAATGATTATTCAGGGTCCTCGTTCCTCATTTCCTCGTTTCCCCGGCCGTAGAATAGGCATTTCTGATGATTGCCTCGTGTTTTTTTTACGTTCTCTCCAAAGAAAATCTTCGACTGCAGCTAATTGGATTTCGGATGTAGGTGCTTCTTGTGCGATTTCCTTTTCGGTCTAACAGTTTTGACCGTCGGGTAGAAAAAATGTTTCCGAAAAAATCTGAAATAGTTCATAAAAATGCACGAAGGTGAGAGAATTCAAACTGTTTGAGCTGAATTAATTTTTTTAAGGATGGTGTCCTAGAAGGTAGTTCGCAAGCTTAAAAAAAATGAAATGAAATGTTCGTAGCTGTTTTATCATAGGTTTTATTTTTTTGTGTGAATATTGTCACTGCCAATACCTCATAATCCCAACTTCAACTGGCTCCATCTTGAAGCCCTGGTGGTTTGGAACCTCCGACCCATTGAGACATTTGATCAGGGGCCCATGACAGAAAATATCAAAAATCCAGCCAAAGCCACTTTTACCTAAGAATTGTGCGGGGTCCTTTGCTCTTTCAATACTTCGGTCCACTGAAAGCCAACCCAATTGGCTTAACATATTCGAGATATGTGTGTATCTATCACAATTTAATATTACACGCATTCCTTTATTATTTAACACTTCTAACCTCTTAATATCTGATATGCTGAATAATATTAATAATGAATAGCAATAATTAAAATGTGGGTAAATTATAGTATTATATAGATATAATTATATTGACCATTGGGTAAAATGGCAGATACTGAGAAAGGATTATTTTCATATGTCAGTAATTGATAATAATAAAGTTACTAAAACAAATTTAGATAATTTGAGCTAATTTAATTTAAAAAAAGGTATGGCGATTTCTGCTGTTCAGTAAATATTTATTTAAGTTCCAATATCTCGAAAATCGGGAATTTGTTGAAAATTGTTCGTAGCACTAAAATTGCTTAGAATGTAATGTTTATTCAGATACACCTTATTTGAAAGTTTCTGCGATCGAGAAATTTCTTTGCATCGCAACGCCATCTATAACTCAATTTGTAAAAAGAATGATTTTACTCAAAACTAAAGTCATTTATACAATCTATACTTGAATACCAACATCATATTTAATCATCTCCCGACTATGTTAACGTGGTTAGCGAGACGCGCGCCGGGTGCTGGTATTCGTGTGTTCAAAAGTTTCGGTGTTTATGGAAACTACGTCTCCAGAGGCAGCGTTACATCGAAGGTTCCAATCCACTCCGTGAATAAGATCTAGCACTGGAGGTCTGCATTGCATAGCTCAGCGGTAATGAGTCAGATTACTAACTAAATTAGTTCCGAATTTTCGCAAGCATTTGGTGTGGACGTTTCACTCACTTGTAGCGGCTGTTTAACATGAAGAATATGAGAATGCTGAACTCCTGATATATGACATGCAATCGCCATTAGAGCTGCGCCACTTATAATATTTTAAGGCACGGATCCTACAGAAAATTAGTCCTAAAATGGGGTCATTTACTCAAATTTTATATTGCACTTTTTAGTACGTTTATATGAGGTAATCGTTGAATAATTACAACATTGAAAATTCGAGATCAATGTGATAAGCAGTTTCAGAAATATACTACTTTGAACACGAATCGATGCGTAGGAAACTCTGACGTCACTTACTCCCAAAATGTGTCTCAAAGATACGTTCAATGTGCGAAACCGGTTATTCAAAAGCAGATTCACCTATTTGATCAATAGTGACAAGCAATGTCAAAGTTGTAAAAAGAATAAGATGTTAAAAAAACATTTATTTTTTATAAAATGAGAAAGTAAATTTCATAAGAAAACATTCTAACATTATTAAATCACATGTATAGCAGTTCATATTATTCTCAAAATTCGTGTTACTTTATATTACATATACAGGGTGTTCTTTAATGATTTGCTAATATTTCAGGGTGTGATTCCTTAGGTTATTTTATGAAGAAAAGTGGCGTCCCTGCGAGCATGTTCTCTGATATTTGTTACCAACTGATATCTCTCCACATCGATATTGTTCCGGTGTCATTCATTTCCAAATCCGGTGTAATTTTTTCCCCACCACGTCACAATTTTTTTTTTCTATACTCAAAAAACAGTTAGAAAAGTGCAAAAGGGGGAAAGTTGCATTTTTCTAACGATTTTCTGAGGATAGAGAAAAATTGTGATGTGACGGGGAAAAACTGACACCGGATTCGGATTCAGCAAGCCAAAGTACACTAGAGATCATTGGTCTGGTCTGTGTAATCGCCATTTTTTTATGTGTGCGCCTGTGTAATTAGTTTCAATATGAATTTAATTGTTTTAATCAAGAACTGTGCGTCTGACGAGAAAAACGCAAGAGACCGTTTTCGTGTAGAATTGATCAGGCAAACCAGAAAAAATATCCACATGGAAAAATGTCAGTGGCGTACCACTTTCTTGGTAAAAATTATCAGAGGACATGCTCGCAGGGACGCCACTGATGGAGCGATTAAATAAATTTTCTAATTACAATATGTGGTTTTATATCCTATAAGCATATACTAAAATAGAAAATATCTAAAATACTTCCTGAGATATTAAAAAATAACGATTAGAAAATAAAAAATACACCCTGTAGCAAAAAATTGAAGCCGTTGCAGACATATGTTCATATGAACTTTTCTTCATAAAATGGCCTAAGGAATCACACCCTGAAATATTAGCATGTCATTAAGGAACACCCTGTATATCGGCATCGGCTATTAGCAAAAACACACTTAGATATATATTAAATTACCATAGGAGTAAATGGCCTCAAACAGCTGATAATATGAGAACGAGTTCTCGGTTAATTTTGAAGTCTACAGGCACTGTAGAAAATTATATTGTTTTGCATTCCGCTCTAAAATCTAAAGATCTTACAGATAATATTATAGAAAAAATATGCTAAAAGAGCCCATTGTAAAGGCAAGAACTCAATGCTATAGAAATGCAGTATACTAAACTTGACTCTCATTTATATTCTTATTAAAACATTTCTTTTTAAGAAAATAAGAAAAAGCGTGTTCCTGACACTCCAATTCTTTTAGCATAAAATCCTGTTAATTTTGTCAAAAGGATTACTTTTATCTTTCATTATTAACAGAATTATATTATCTAAGACATTATAAATAAGTTATCGAAATTAGTGTCTACCTAAGAGCTGGAAAATTGTTTACTTGGGAAACTAATGCAATTTCCTGCTTCTTTATATTCATATAATTCATCAAAAACTAGAGGCTCCTATATCTAACTTTAAATTGCACTTTCAACTATATAAAACTTTAATTTTATTAGATACTCAGCTATGCAATTTAAGGATGTTACGATGCAATGGTAATTAAAATCTGACTGTTTACACAATAATTATCTTCGTCAATCTAATGTCGTCATGTATTCAATTCCTCGGAAATTAAAACGAAAATTTTAAACTTTAGTAAGCGCTATAGTCGAGTCTGCCTGGTGCAAAATAGAGGTGATTTTACAAATTTTGTATACCATTCGAGTCAGCAACGGATTCTTATAGGAAAAATTCCGCTGAACAAAATTTTCTTATGAAAAATTTTCCTAAACCACGAGCTTCATGGTCAAATAATTGTTTAAACAATATTTTTTTCGTTTTTATTTAAATGAAAGCGGTTTGACGGATCCGAAAAATCTTGATTCAATCGAAAGAGATTTTCAATACGTATCGTTTGGCGCTAGGCACAACTCATTTTGCCAACCCGTTCGTTTGTTATAGCCAAAATAAATGTCTTTATTAACAAATTGATTACTCCGAAACTAATGAGATCAGGATATTGTTTTTTTCAAAGAACATGCCATTTATACCAAAGAATATTCCATTTTTCTTTGGCCCGATATCTTCAATACTCTTCGATTGTTTAAACAATTGGCATAATTTGTTAATTAGCAAGTAACTTTTTTTTCGAAAGTTTGTCCGACTTCAAATCAACTTTAAACGATAAATGTTGATGTGAAAGTAGTGAGATTTGACGCGCAATGGGGTGGCGGGTTCGATTCTCGGTGTGGGATTTTTTTTTGTTGTCAAATTTACTTTCTTTTCGTGCATTAAAATATTTTCTATAATAAAATAATTTTTAAATTGTAAAAAACGCTATAAATAATTATTTATTCTTGAGAACTTCATTATATCCGTAACTCTCGAGCTGATGCTATGCACCTGCTGATCCACATTTCTTATAGTTGAAATCATGGAACCCCCCTCAAATAAAGTAAAACAAGCCTTCTCTTTCACAGAAAGTAGTAAAAAAGGAACAACAACTACCGATAAAACCTCGTTGGACAAGAACAGTCATAAGTTTGTTGCCATTTGTTTAAAGAAAATTAAAAATATATATATTTACAACGTTTTTAAAAATATTTAAGAAAGTAAAAACATTTATTATCATAAAAGATACTTGATCACATGAAGAAAAGCAAATTTAACGAAAAAAAATGTGTCCACACCGAGGATCGAACCCGCCACCCCATTGCAAATCTTACTATTTTCACGTTGCGGAAGAGATTTTTTTGAGGGTCAAAAACGCGTATAACTCTTCGGGGATTGAATATTTTTTGTAGAACTTCTTGTGGTTTATGGAAAAACCTGTTAGTTTTCATTTGCACCAAACCTCGTGTCCAAAAAGTTGTTAATAAACATATTAGAGCCTCTCAGGCAATATCATTTTTATTTACGGTTCAGGTTATCCGATCAAGTTGTTTCTTGACTCAAAATGTTTCTCTTTCCAAGCAGTTTCATATGCACAAAAACCCCAAACGCTTACCCAGAGTCGAGATATTCCATTTGTTAACTTGCAAAATTAATTTAAACTTTAAATAAACAAAAGCAAAAAGTTGCATTCGTGCAAACTTCTCTGGGGGTTATGCCCGACATTAGTATTTATCGTTTAAAGTTGGTTTGAGGTCGGTCAAACTTTCGAAGAAAAGTTATTTGCTAATTAGAAAATTATGTTAATTGTTTAAACAATCAAAAAATATTGAAGACATCGGGCTAAAAAAATATTGTATATTCTTTGGTATAAAATGCATATTTTTTGAAATAACCAATATTTTGACCTCATTTGTTTCGGAGTAATCAATCTGTTGATTAAGAAATTTATTTTGGCTATAACAAATGAACCATTTGACAAAACGAGTTGTGCCTGGCGTCAAGCGATGCGTATTGAAAATATCTTTCGATTGAATTAAGATTTTTTCAGGTCCATCAAATCGCTTTCATTTAATTAAATAAAAACGAAAAAAAAATTGTTTAAACAATTATTTAACCATGAAGCTCACAGGTTAGGAAATTCTTTCATAAGAAACTCTTATCAGCGGAGTCCTTCCTATAAGAATCCGTGGCCAACTCAAATGGTATAGAAAATTTTTGGGAAAAATCCCGGACAGACTTGCCAACTATCTAATTTCATTTTTTTATTTTTTCGAATTATTGCATTTGTACCCGAGATATCTCTAATATTCATGTTCAATCCTAAAAACATAATAATTAGTAATATTCGCAATGGTAAAACGTATGCACATTGCACAACAAAATTATAACTAGTTTCGTGGAAATAAAAAACGAATATTTCTTTATTTCCTTTGAAATAGTATTGTACAAGTATTGTTTTGTCATATCTTTTTATTATTTTAAAATGTCGAAAGTGCAAGTATAAGTTAATGGATCTGCAAAAAATCATAATCTTATTCGCACATTTATTATCGTCTTAATCGTTCTAATTAAATATTATATTGCTTATTTATGGCAACAATGTGTATATTATTTATTAACTAATTAGCACAAGTACCGTATCCAATAAAATCATGTAGATTTAAAAGATTCTGTATTCAACTTAAAAGAACTTTGAAGTACAACTGCAGAATTACTTATCGATGAAAATGGTTTACATATCACCCTTAGGAAACATAGAGATGTTAATACTACCATTAATTTTATTGTGCAACATTATACTTCATTAGATCTTGCAGTTTCGGTTAGTCGACCAAAGGTTATCGCATTTATATGTACCACTATAGGTCTGATTTCCTACACAAATGAGACTATTGGTTTTATTGTTTACACTATCATGCCTGAACATTTACTGGTAAACTGTTCGTCAGTATTGGATAATTTAAGCTTGGTTATGGCACAATTAGTGAATATTATTGGTAATAATAATAACAACAATAATAAACAATTTTATTAAACAAAATATAAATGCATAGTACAATTTTTTCCCAGGTAATGCACATATACGTATATATTTGTTTTAAGCAATATATAAGTTTAAAAGGCGCAAGTTCAGTTGAAATTAACTGCTCTTCCACTTTGGCCTCAGGTACTTACATTACGGAAATAGATTTTAGGTAGAGAGAAATAATAGTGTATGACTTAAACGATATATGCTTCTAACAGAATTTGCCCTATGACATAATTGGGGATACTTAATACTATATATTACTAGAACAAAAATGGACAGATGTGAACACACAAACATTCTTAATGGGACTCTTGTTTTTTATGCAACAGATTGAGAACAGAGGTACGAAACCTTTTTACTGACAGAGACTTACACTCTTTTGGTAACTCATTTAAGTGTGCGGCTATATCATATACAAATGATCTTTGGAACAGCAAGGATTTATGCTGATGAATAGTTAATGCATCCTTGCGTCTAATATTTATATTATGAACATCTGTTCTGTATCTTATTTTGTTATGAAGATATGCCGGAGTATGGCCAGTTCAAATTTTATGATATAATAGATAAGCATGCAATTTTCTACGACTAGCCATGTCCAGCCAATGGGCTTTAGTTAGAGTATGTAATATTCTATCGTATTTACGTATACCATATATAAACATTAAGCATGAGTTTTGTAAGATTTGTATTCTTTTAGAATCTCTTGATGTAAGGCATGGCCCATGAATAAAGTCACAGTAATTGCACTGAGAAAGGACAAGAGAATCTCAAAAAGTTATTTTTGATTTTTTGTTTAAAGTGTGTCTGTTAGGTTACATCATTCTTAGTTTGCCATAAGATTTTTTTTAGTAAATAAGGAACATGATCCGTAAATCTGAGTTGATTTTCTATAACCATACCTACCTAAATTTTTTGCTTTAGATGCCACTTCTACCTTATTTTCTCCCAGCTCAATCGCCATGTCTTTTTCCGAGAGATTACGAAATAGTACAACCGAAGGTTTTGTGGAATTGATTTTAAGATTGTGTTGTTTAGAAAGATTTATTAACACTTTTATATCGTTATTAATATTTTGACATTCAGCTGCAATATTGTTACGATCAAAAAAGTGGTACAGTGGCGTGTCGTCTGCATACACATGATAATTACAGGTATTAAAAACAGAGGGGAAATTGCATGTATAGATTGTATATAAAAGTGGTCTCAATATTGACCCTTGAGCAACCTCTTTGACAGCATCATAATCTTCTGATATTTCCCCAGATAATATAACTTTTTTTGTCCGACCCTTTAAATAATTTTTGAATAACATTGTAGCGCTCTGACTTAAACCTATAAAGTGGAGTATTGCAAGTAATATGTCATGATTGATCATGTCAAAAGCTTTAGTATAATCAAGCAGTATTAAGGCTCCAACAATTTTTTTGTCCATTTCTTGAAAAATATCAGTTATATTAAAAAATACAGTCCCACAGCTATGACCTGGACGAAAACTTGATTGATTAGGGGGTGAGCAGTTATATTCTATTAAGTGGTTACGTAATTGCGCTTCAATTATCATTTCTATTACCTTAGATAAAGCCGGCAGAACAGTCATTGGGCGGAGGCCTTTTATTTCCTTAGGGGAATCTACTTTCGGAATAGGTATAACCCTACCCTCTTTCCATTGTTTGGAAAATACCGAGTGCTCAAAACCAAAATTTATTATGTGCGTTATATATGGCAATAGAAATGGACAAGAAAGTTAATCATTCTTTATAGGATTTTGCAAACAGCAGAAAAAATAACTATCTATAACTAAAAGAAAAACTTTGTGTAGAAATATTAATGAAATCTTTGCATTCTTTCGATAACCTGAATTCTGGTTATGCTAGCAAATTGAAATCCTAAAATGAATTTGTCTAATTTCTTATTTGACAATTCTCATTCTAACACTAGCATCCACACAGTCTACGATTCTGAAGATTCAGTTAAAAATGAGAACAAAGACCTAAAATGAATTTATTTATCTACCTTGTCTTAAAAAAACTGTTCATTCCAATGGATTACATTTTCATGAAATCTATCATTCTGTTTCCTGGAAATGCTTAGCCTTTGAAACGTTTTTCGCCCTTATTCTGGAGCTCATCAGAAAGACATAAAGCCATTCATAAAGATGTTTCATGCAAAACCAAGACAAAATTGTCTTGCTAGTGTTAGAATGAGAATTGTCAAATAAGAAATTAGACAAATTCATTTTAGGATTTCAATTTGCTAGCATAACCAGAATTCAGGTTATCGAAAGAATGCAAAGATTTCATTAATATTTCTACACAAAGTTTTTCTTTTAGTTATAGATAGTTATTTTTTCTGCTGTTTGCAAAATCCTATAAAGAATGTTTCAATACAATTATAAGCAAACAAATAATAATTCATTTTTAAAGAAAGTTAATCATTACAATATTTATACCATCCATCCCAAAGGCTTTAGATTTAATACTTCTTATGACTTTTAAGACTTCAATTTTTGTGTCCTCGGTTAGATTAAACAGTTTCAGATTATTTGAATTTAGGTTATTATTGTAGAAATCTATTAAATTTTTATTAGGTTCTTCTCCAGTAGAACATACATTTGAAAAATATTCCTTGATTTCGTTAAGGTTAAAATTTGAAATTATTTGGCTTCTATTATTGTTGTTAATATTGAATTGTTTAACTATGCTCCATAACTGTTTATTATTTGAATTAAATAATTTGTGTAACCAGCGTCTTCTTTCGATTCTTGATCGCAAAAGTGGTATAATTTCTAAGTTCTTTATAATAATTCCAAGGATTTATATTTTGTGTTTTTTTAAACTTACCCAGAGCCTTATCTCGTAAATTCATTATTTATTTTATGTTGTCTGTAATCCACGGGGACGGAGGTTTTGTAAATCTTGAAGTTTTAATTGGGGCATGTAGATTCATTAAAAAAATTAAATTGTCATTTAGAAATTTTACTTTATCATCCAGTTCCATTAGATCATAAATTTAATGCCATGGAATTTCACGTAAGCCATTTTCGTAACTGTCTAAATTAAATATTCTAAAATCTCTATAACTTCTTACAATTGGATCTATTTTACTAACGTCTACTTCTATGTCACAGATAACTGCAGAATGATCCGATATATTTGAGATATCCTTAACATTGCAGTTACCATAACTTAAATAATTATCAAAAATTGTAAGTCTACCAAAGAGACAGTATTTTGAGTTATGCGAGTGGGTTCGTTAACATTTGCTTTAGGCCTATTCCACTTAGTAAAGTATCAAACTGCGCAATATTGTTACTATGAATGTCTAGTAAATTGATGTTAAAATCTCCGACGCAAGTTAGACTATCACATTGCATATAAACACTGACACATATCCATCCCTGATATAAACACTCGCTGATATTTTGCATGCAGTCGATTGAATTTTATTTAAGGTTGTTTTGAATATAAAGGCAGACCCCCCTCCCCAACTACCGCGATTATACCTTACTAAAGAACAACCACCAATGTAAATCGTATTGTCAGTAATACCGGAGGTCAGCCACGTCTCGTACACTCCTATTATTGAAATATTATCAATTGTTAAAAAGTCATTATATTTTGAAATGACAGTTTAATTATTTTACTAGACATTTTCAGATAACATAAATACATAAAAAGTACAGCTACTGTTTTAGTTTTTATATATATTTATTTATTTTTATTTATACTTATAAGAAACAGATAAGGAGCAAAGGAATAAAAGTAGATCGTTTGATGTGTTCACTCAATATCAATAATTAAAATGGTGTTTTAAAATATCCCCAATTATTTAAAACAGTTAATTAAGTCCAGTTATCAAAGAATGTATAATATAACAATAAGAAAAAACAATACAATATACTTGTGAAAAGAAATATTAACTAGTAATTACCCTAATAAAATCACTAACCTAATAATTATATACTAAAATCTCTCATATTCTTCCAAATCAGACTCATTTTTGATAACAGTTACGCCATCTTTTACTTTCATTTGATGTCCAGACATTAGTTTTCCCAATTTTTTGTAATACTCCTTTGTACAGCGATTGTTTTCCTTGGTTAAATCGTCGACTGCAACAATTTAGGAACCTTTTAGGGATTCCCTATGTTTCATAATATCGACTTTCTTTAGGTGATCTGTAAACTTTATGAATATTTGTTTTTTACCATCTTTGCTCTCACCTTTATGATGACATGTTTGAATGTCCGGAAATTCCACCTGAATATTTAGTTTGTCTTTAAAAATTGTTTTCATTTTGAAGCAAGGTTTTTCTTTTTATCTTTTTCTTCTGGAATTCCAAAAACTCTAATATTATTCCGTCGAGAATATTGTTCCATTTCCACCATTTTATTTTTAAGTAACAATTTTCCTGTTCTAATACCGCAGTTCTTGTTTCCAATTCTTGCAAGTTTTTATCTACCTTATCTGTAACGTTTTCGGCTATCTTAGCGATAAACTCATCATCACTTAATAGCTTCCTTTATAATAATTTTTATATCTTGTTTGTTTTTAGCTGTCATATTGGTATATATTTTTTCAAACTCCACTAATAATAATAACTAACGATGATACAGGTGAAATTCATGTTTTTTTATTTAATAGTTTAATAAAAATTGACTGAGTAGATTTACTGGATTTACTAGGGACGACACCTTGACTTTGACAGTGCTTTATGACCTTCTCATAGCATCGTGTAATAAATAATAATATTGGATATTATATATCTAGAACCTACCTCAATAGCACATCCACACAAAAAAAATTGTTTCTGATCTGGAGGTCTGACCATGTTTACTGTATATTTTTGGGGTCGTTGAATCCGACTTCAAGGTCTATTTAACCCCAGATATCAGAATTTTGCCATAACCTCAAAGAAATATAGTATTTAAGCAATTTCAACAGCTCTTCACATAAATCAATGTAACTTTTTTTAGACAAAAATGTCGTCTTTTTATTTGTGGTAGATCGATTGCAAATTAAATTTTAAATCCGAAGATGTGAGGTACGATATTTTTTCGGCACCTTTTAAGTGAAATATCGGCCGCTGAAGTGACATGTTCGAGGATTTCGCTTCTCGAGCGACATAGCTCAGCTTCGAGGGCCATTTTTGCCAAACGAAAGCTAGCAATAATCCGTGGTACGTAGGACGACGTGAGAAATCGAGTGGCGCAAACCAACGTTCGGTACATCCCTTATTTTTCGAGATATGGCCGATAGAAATCACCGAAAGGTGAAAATCGCATTTTTTACCGCTTCCCGAGAAAAACGAAAACAAAACTAGATACAGAGCTGCAGTTTACTCCTGAATTTTTTCAGATTATTGCCGCACTTTCACTTTTTTGCATAATTTCTAAGGTAAAGCATCTAAAATATTCAGCGGTATGTAGAAAGAAAGAATCGATTTTTACCTTCCGGTGACTTCGAGCGACCATATCTCAAAAACCAAGGCACGCGCCTCAGCTTGCGCCACTCGGTTTCACACGCTACGTACCCCTGATTTTTTTCAGATTTTTACTAGCTTTCGCTTGGCAGAAAAGGCCCTCGAAGCTGGGCCGTGTCGCTCGAGAAGCGAAATTCTCGGACATCTCACTTCTGCGTCCGATATCTCACTTAATAGGCGCCCAAAAAATATCGTACCTGAAATCATCGGATTAGAAATTTAATTTGCAATCGATTTAGCACAAAAAGGACGAAATTTTTGTCTAGAAAAAGTTGCAGCAATTTATATGAAGAGATATCGAAATCGCTTAAATTATGGGTTCTTTGAGGTTATGGCAACATCCTGATGTGATGGAGTCACATAGGATTTGGATTCAGCGACTCCAGAAATGTACAGTAAACATGGTCAGACCCCCAGATCAGAAACAATTTTTCATGTGTGGCTGTGTAATCATTCTCTCTGTGAAAAATACTGTGACACATGGTGTTAAGAGCAAAATATACATCACAATATTCCTCACTGCTCACATCTATTTGGAGGTCTTTGTATATGCTAAACAAATCAGTTTCCTTGAGCATCACGTTGACATCAATCGGTATAGGTACATCGATCAGCAAATAAGATTTTCACTTTTTATCAAATTGCTTACACATGAGCCAGTGAGGATAACTGGTCACTCTGTTAGAGACTATTACTTTCAACAGAAAATTCACGAACATAAGGACCATAACTAAGCTCAAAATCCACGACAAGGTGATTGAGGAGCGCAACTCTGTCAAATATATAGGGGTAACCCTAGATAAAAGTCTGAGTTTCGCCCCTCACATTATAATGACAATTAACAGGACATACGCCACATTGCAAACTATACCCACTTATAAACAGACGAAGCAAACTTAGCATCGACAACAGACTGACTCTCTACAAAAGTATTCTTCTTCCCCTGCTGACGTATGCCTGTGTGTCGTGGAACGTTATATCCGACACGCAGTGCCGGCGTCTGCAGGTGACGCAAAATAAATTACTTCGACTGTTAACTAACGCCGACCGCTACACGCCGATAGTTGAATTACATAGAGCTACGGAGATGCCCTATATTAGGGATTTCATTGATAAAACAGCGCAAAAACTTCTAGCTACGAAAATTCAACTATCGGCTCTGACCAGTAACTTGACGGACGTACGAGTCAACGACCCAAGACAAACACATAAACTTCTCTATCAGAGACTCCCAATTTTTAGGGAACAAAGATGACCTAACTGACAGACGTACAACTTACGAGACAGACAGACAACACATCCCCCTCCAACCCTCCTATCATCCAAAATGCCCTTCCTCCCGCTGACATCTCTATCATTGTGGAGCACACGACACACTTAAAAACCACAATTTTATCGATTGACATTATTTCCAGTAGGGTTTTGTTTTGCTTTCCCTATATACTTATAATATAGAAACCACGTACTCATATTAAAATTTAATTACTGTTTAATCTCCACAATAAACTCTGGGTTAAGAAATATAAATAAAATACACTGGTACTTTGAATTAGGTGTAATGGCGTTTATAATTGTAACGAAAAGGGATTATCCTACAGCCTACCACCGGCACCTATATTATTATATACTTTCTCAGTATAATGGTTAGGGTAATATATATGAATTGGTAAATGATGTATATATATATTTAGATAATGAAATACCTTTTTGAAATGTGACCATATTTAAACAAAATAAAGAAATATTTTAATGGTAATGGTAATAGTCACTCTCTTGTGTCGGTGATGGTGTCAATTAGTACATCTCGCCAATAAGTGACTAACATGTTCCTCTACCAATAGTGAAGGCGAATTAGACCAAAATCGACTTGAACTTGAAAAGATTACCGAATGAATGGATTTTCGTTAAACTTTCTGAATTATATTTTTATTGATGTCTAGGTCAACCTCCGGAAAGAAAATTGCCGCTATTGCCCGCAATTTTTTTAAACAATGATTTTGTTGGTAATTTGTTAACTACCAAAATTGAGATAACTTTAAAAAACAAAATGTATTTTTAGATAATTTGACGAAAATTAACAACTTCTTACTCTTGTAAAATTTTCGAGAAAATGTGTATTTTCCGAGATATGGCGGTTGGAATTTTTCCAAAAAGGGGGTTGGAGGAATAAAAAGCGATGAGAGAAAATCCACAAAAATTCTGTTGAATGTATTATGAAACACAAGACTTTTTTTCTTACATGATTTTTCCTAAAGTGCATTTTAAGTTCTTCCGGAAAAACATGAAAAAAGGGCCATTACCGAGAAATGGAAAATCTCGTAAACCATTGAATTTAAAAATCTGGATTCGGACGTATAGTTTAAGATATTCTTCAAAATGTCGACGTCTTGTAATTTTTTGTAACGTGCATATTTTCCGAGTATTCAACAGTTTTTCACGATAGAAAGTATGTATTTGATCGTGAAAAACTATTAAAAATTCGGAAATGTGCACATTGCAAACAAATTAAAAGAGACTAAAATTTTAAAGAATATGAGATTTTCCATTTTCCAAGGATCTTCTGTTCAGATTTTTCCGAAAAAACTTGGACAGAGTGCACTTTACGAAAAAGTCATAAAGAAAAAAGTCTTGTATTTTAATAATTCATTCACTAGAATTTTTGTGGATTCTTTTTCGTCACTTTCTATTCCCCTTCCACCCTTTTTGAAAAGATTCGAACCTCCATATCTCGTAAAATACACGTTTCTTCGAAAATCTTACAAGAGAATATAGTTGTTATTATTATTGTTATATACCTGTGTACCCTGTACATAATTCTGCATGCTGTATATCGATTTACAAAATATTATACACATCTCTCCCTTTAAAATTTTGCTAAGAATTTAATCGAACGTAAAGGAGTGCCAAGAACTACCCCTAATGAAATTAAGCCATTATCGACTAAAATATGTATTCAGGAGCTCTGCTTCCATATTAACCTAAGTGGCAGTTGGCAGTTCCATATAATCGGCTTATGCTTGCTAATACACGGCGATTTACACAGGTAAATCGTTAAAGCACCGTTAACCTTTCAGCCAAACGTAAGAGACCCTTAGTCAATATTTCCGCAGTTTTAAAATACTTAGTAATGCAATTGACGTTTACGAAGTACAAGTCTCATTATTGCTGTGCTATATGAGGCTGTCTATTTAGTTATACTGAAAAGTGCTAGTAGTATAAATGAACAGATTTGACAAATCACACGCTTGTATTTTTAAAATGCCAGAACCTAATGTAGCATATGACTATAGAAATTCATGAACAGAGAGCTGTCACGTTTAATATCGCGAATAATTTATCAAAGCTGTCAAACCAATTTTTAAATCTGCCTAAAGCAAATAGTGAAATTTTCTGAAATGTCAGTACAAATTTACTTTATTTAGTAATTTCATGTCAGGTTTATATACACTCAATGTCTCACAGATTTACTGATAGGCAAAGCTAATTAAAAAGAACTGGGTGTGTAGGTTATTTTTGTTGGTGGATGGGAGAGACATTCGTGACATCAAAAGTCTGCCTACGACCGCATTCATTCATTGACGCAGGAAGTGTTTGGTAAATAGATTATATGTTTCCAGTTTTCAAATGTGAAGTATTTATCACAAAGTATCATAATGAACTGACCTGAATAACAAAGTCATCAGTCAAAGTAAATTTGGTAACTATTTTTACTTAGATCCTTCCCAAAATAAATATGTATTTAAAAAAAAGTTAGCTACAGGCAAGGATCAGCAGAAAAATTTAGTTAAGATTATAATTAAGAGAAAGAACAAAAATTAAAGATGCCAGTATATGAAATTGTGGAATGGGGGTGCTGTTTAGGGGTTTAAAGTGGTTCTTTGCGATTTTCTCCGAAACGTGACCTTCTAGCGGAGACTATCCTACACTAAAGTTGTGGCTAATAAAAGAATATAAAAATTTTTGTATAAGGTAAATTTCAACCTAACCTCAAATTTTCCGAGAAAGTGTCGGAAAACCGATTTCCCGGTTTTTTATTTTTTTCTCTCGTAAAAATAATTCAATTTACATGAAATTTGGTAATAGTATACTTTTTTTACATTAAAAAAGCATGATTTTTTGGAATCTGGGAAATAAATAGTTTCCAAGATATTTACATTTTTCGACAAAAAAAACGAAATCTTCCACGGAAAACTTTATCGTTTTTTTTTTTATTTAAATATTCTATCAGGCTCATTTTTACCGTTGTCATGTTTACTTTAAGATATTAATGGTTTATTTTTCATGAAACCTCTTAAAATTGGCACTAACAAAAAAAACGACATTTCGGGTCACGAATTTTTCAATATTATACATTGTTTTCATTATTTTAAAATTATTTATGTAAATAATGCATTAAATTTCAATGGCAGAATTTAGGGCCAAGAAAGCGGCCGAGCTCGTTTTGGATTAGTACCTGTTCAGTTATCTAGTTGAGTGGTGATTGAGTATTTTAATTAAAAAATATAACGGAAAAACTGCTTATCAAGAACAATCAGCTGTAGTCATTAAATAGGAAGGTAAATAAATTATTTTAAGGTATCCTTTGTAGCATTCTAAATTGTAGACGCCGATGCATTAATTATAAATACTGCAAATGAACCTGCAAAACACGATGATAAAACTGTCGTCGTCCGTGGGTCAAGATATTGATTTACTAGTACTTCTGCATCAACTAAATTTAAATGGTCTCAGTATTTTTTTCCACAAACCAGGCTCAGGCAATGAGTAGGATTCATTTTAGACATCTAATTGTTTCAAACATGAATCGTATACGAATATAATAGCGTTTCTTCACTCTTTTTCGGGTTGCGATACAACTTCCGGTTTTGCTGGAAAAGGAAAAAAAGTAATACTAAAATCATTATTGAGCAACAAAAATTTATCGAGCCTAGCTAGATTTTTTTTTATCCATTGCAAAAAATGGATCTAAACTTATAGCCGGTGTTTACAAAAGTAAAGAAATGGATGTCATTAAATCAATTAAGATTTGAGTATTACCAACTGGCAACTAACAAATCTACTTTCAAATTGGAAAGACTTCCACCAACTGAAGGAGCATCTGCACAACACTTCTATAGAGTTTATTGCCAATTGCAAACTTGACTTGGTTATTTGAATAACGAGCCCGATAACAAGAAAGCTAAGCAATGTGGCTGGAACGAAGATCTAGGTAGATTCGTGCCCAAATTTATTCCAGACAGTTCAGACTTAATTCCCGAAAAATTATTAAAAAGTATTAGCTGCAGTTATGAAAGTGGTTTTAATACACAAAGATCTGGCTGCCGAAAACACGGCAATTTATGCAGTAATTATCATAAAAACTGCTCAAATAGAGATAAAGAAATATTTGAAGACATAGGTGATTCGAAAGAGATTATTGATGAAAAGCCAGCAAATAGTCTTGATATTGAAATTGAAGAGCTCGTCGACGTCGATAATCTCGAAGATCCTTCCGAATTTGAAAGTTTTATTGATGAAGAAGAAGCACAACTACAATATAAAAGATCTAAAATTCGTTAGATTCTAATTATTTTTCATACATTTTTTATTTAAAAAAAATGGCAAAACAGTATTTTTCTGAAGACGAAGCGAGTCAAAATTTGTAAAAAAATATCAATAAGTGAATTGTTCTGTTTAATATTATTTTCATTCAAATATACCTAAAACAAATTACTCATCTGTATACTATTTACTTAGTGAAAAAATAGTAAAATGTACGTTAATAAAAATGCACACTAGGCCCGCGAGTCTTAACTCTAGTTTAAAACTTCCAGTACGGTACGGGGCATTGCCATGAAAAACTTAGGTTTCAAATTGTTTTTCCCCACCTTCGTCAATTAAATTCATTCAACTTTAGTAATATTATATTGAAGTTAATTCTAGCATTATTTACATAAATAATTAAAAAACTGAAAATAATATATAAACTTGAAAAATTCGTGGTCCTACTTTTCTCAATTTTGAACGGTTTCATGAAAAATAAACCATCAACATTAGACTATTTTAAAGTAGACATTTCAACGGTTAGATTGAGCCCGGAAAGAATATCTAAATCGAAGGTGTCTACCTTTAAGCCCTTATTAACAAATATCAAGCCGATTAATTTCATTAATAAATTAAGTTTTCACCACTAAGAAAAATTCTCGTATCACTGTTGTTGCCTGCCATGCTCTAAGGCAAATGATTAATCATGTCTTTACTTGATAATAATGTGTCAACAGAGTTTATTGCTTTACTATATTAGAATTTATATTTTTACGAAAAACAATACAATTATCATACTTAATACCTTTGACCCGAGTTATAATTTAAACATATATTCATCAGAGGCTATCTTAACCTACAATTTCTATTATGGATTTTATTGTACAATATTTTATAAGATCTTGTTTTAAACAAGAAAATCTATTTTCCTAAAAGCAGCTGATCTCTGATGTGTAAAAGTTTATAGGCAAATTAAATTCCAGGACTAATACGTCTATCTTACAGTTTTAATTAATTATACATTATTTGTTAAAATTTGCTGATAATTCTGAACACTAGAATAACTCAACAATGGTTATAAACATTAAAATTTGATTAGTGTTTTCAACCACTAATACATTTTATATTAAATGGGTTCCAAACCATTGAGCAGTTTTGCAATTTCGGCCTAACAAAGCAGTTATATAACAAAAGTAGGGTTTTAATAGATATGAAATTTTGTAAAGTTATGACAATAAATCCTAGATATTTATATGACTATTTTACTTGGTACATGATTATTGAAAATTTTCTGTCAAATATACTCCGAAACATTTAACTTCTGCAATCTCGGACATCGCTGATACTATAATTTAATGTAAGTAAAGAATTTTTATAAAGGGTGTATAAAATTTGTTTGCAAAGTTTTATGTTAGACGGCAGTATGTTTATTAACCAGAAATAAATTTTATCTACGTATATCTAATAGCTCACTACAATGCATTATACTATTTCTATTTTAAAACCAACAACAGGAAGTAGAGTTACACTATTATACACTATATCAATAATGTTATCTACAAAGTGTAATAGAAGTAAGAAACTTAGATTATATCTTTGTAAGATACCTAAGATCACTTCAAGAATTTGAAAGCACGCACAGGAAATTGTCTGTATCAGATATAAATGTATATTTTAGTGCTAAAAACGAATCTGATATCAAGATTTCTTCTGAATCTTGTAGTAGAAGATGTAATAAGGCAATCGTAAATTCATGTCACATTACTAGATTTCCGCTTGCCAAGCATTTTGCACACGGACCTAAATCTTCACACGTACCCGATAGTAGATCGCCCACATACCCGAAATCTGCACACGGACCCAAGTGTTATATGCTCCCAAAGTGGGTCACATATCGGTTATTTCTGATATAAAAGCACACTGAAATTCAATATAAACCAGTGCTCTTTTGGTGTTGATCTACAGCGTTGTGAGCTGGGTTGATTACAGTCAGTACTCTATTGCGACGTTGCCACGACCAATATGCGTTGACCACTAGGTAATGCAGCGTGTTGCACTGGGATCGCTTGCGTCGACAAGTTATTTATCCGACGCCGGTGCGTAGCTAAAAGTACCTCGCGGATGCCATTGACGCCATGATGAATCGCTACCGTGTTGTCATCGTTACACTCTCGTCCGCTTCGAAACCATTTATGTAGTGATCATTTACGATATGGAAACGATATGGAAACTTGTATAATATGTCATACTGCGATTATCTACCCGTTGAAGAGAAATAAACCGTTTATTTATACTTAGCCTATTTTACTTACTAAACTAAACACTGGGATAACATCTCCAAGCCAGCCACCCAAGCAAATCACGTTGCAAAAACAAGAATCGGACAATGTTGATTTAAGATTCGCTTCTAGTGCGTCAAAGTACGTAGAAAAATGATTTTTTTTGTGTGGTTGTACAATAGTACAACCACACAAAAAAAATCATATTGTGTCACTTAGTTTTCTATTATTTAGATAATCTATTTAAAATTAATTAGATTTTCAAATAGGAAGAGAGCATGATATTTCTTTTCATTATTTTAGAACACTGTTTCTTGGAACTAATTAACTTCTTACTGTCATATGACTTAAGCAAATGTAATATCGATCTTGTTATTAAAACTTATTACTCCCTTAGATCTCAGGAATTTCTTTTTACATATGTATCTGGTTGCAATGAACATGCATTATAAATGGTGTTTAATTAAACAGCAAACATTTTTCAAAGGGTCTTTATATACTTCCACATTCACGTAGTGGAATGGAAATATGGTAATCGTAACAAAATTACAAATTCTGTTTTCTCGAAATCGGTTTAAAATACAATGAAACGTTGAATTTGAATTTGAGAGACAAAAAATTTCTGTCGGTTGGTCTGTCATTCTTTCGATTCGTTTGTAACTTTTTCTGTGCGTACGATTACTCTGGCGCAGTTAAAGATATTAACTTGAACTGTGGTATATGCATGTATTATAACAAGATCTAGAATTAGACTTCGAGCTCATCCCGCTGAAAGATTGGAGGATAAATCCCCTAATTGACCTCCAATCCTTATCCTAAATAACTGAACAAAGCTAGCAAGAGTTCAGAAACTTGGGATATGGTAAGAATACCAAGTGTGAATAACCAGGATATAAATTATTCTTGTGACATCTGTCAACTCCACCCCATGACTAAAGAGGTTAACAATATAAAATTGTAATTTAGTGTGTGTTAGAGAACACAAGTTCTCAAAAAACATGTTCAGTATCAACTACCCCACTTCCACCCCCACCCCATTAAAGGTCGGTCGGTCGGTCGGCCGATGGAAAAGTTACTGAAGTGACATATTGTTTCATGGGTTTTTGGGGCACACGAAATATTACATTATTATAGTTCTATGTGCAATTATTTTGACATGCTGGAGATCAAATATAGTATCAAGATGTTTTCATTTAAAGAGACTCAGGTGGGAAATCTGGATATGGAAGTGGTGATTCCTGAGGCAGTGGTTTTTTTACTGCTAATATGCTGTACATGTACTGAAAAATTAAATAATAATAATAATCAATGAAACACCTGTTGACGCACAATCAAATCAACAATAAATTCTTACCATGTTAAAAAGCACTTGACATTTCACAAAATTATGTTGACTATGATATCGTCTTCTCATGATCAGTCATCATGGATGGTTCAACAACGATATCTTGGCAGATTTCTAATTTTACTGTAGGTTATATGGTGCTCAGAATAATGTATACTTTCTTCCCCTTCTGTAATTTAGTCAAAGGTCTGAGTCCAGCATCCATATTTCAATTTTAACATTACAGATTTGTGTATAATTCGTATTTTTTTTGTTAGCCATATATTATACGTATGGAAGCGGAGCCATCTTAGCGCCGCTTTTCGATGTGAAAATCCAACTAAGCAGGATATGACCTTATTAGTAGTTTGTTTAAATAATTATAATGTTGATGCAGTTAGATTTAAGCGTATAGAGATCAGCTGCAAAGAAATATCTAATAGATAGAAGCGATTTTCCTTTAAATTTCGTCAAACATGGAAGAGCAGTAAGCAATATTCCTTCGTAAAAAATACGAAATTTCACATTTTTTTTATGTCTCCACAAAACATTTTTGTGGAAATCGGCGATAAGTTTTTTCCAAAAGCAACGAGTTTCTCAGAATAAGGTTCACTTCAAGTATGATTATATCCAAACCCCAGACGACGACTGACTGAATTTTGCACTAACCATCATCAAGCCATAAGCGTTATTTTGACACTCTTGAATTACAATTCGCTATAGTAATTAAACAATGTTAACTTCATTCATTGCTATATCTATTATATGTATATAAGCTAAATACCTATTTTTTTCCCTAAATTGTAAAAGGTGATACCATATTATTTCTTTACGTCACATTTCAAAATTGTCTCCTCAGTCTCTTTATTTTAAGCCGACTAAATAAAATAAAATAATTTGTAATTTCAGTAAATGTTGTTTTCATTTAAAATATGGCAAATGATCCCGAAGACTTTTAGAACATTTCCAAATTTTTATTCCTCTTTCCTGCCTATCTTTTACTTCCTAGCCGTGATGATATAACATTTAACCTTTCCGTTCGAGTTATGAATATACAATATACATAAATACACATTGTTAAACATACAGTTAAAACACAATTATATTTAAATTGTACATTATAACCCTGAATGCATATTCAAAGGGAATTTATACTCAATTTAGAGAAATATTTATCAATGTCATCATAAAGTTGATTAATGTCCTCCGATTGTAACTCAATGCGGGTTTTATAATCGAACCAAAAGTTGTATCAAGTTTATGTGCACGACAGGCTCGATATCCTGTCTAAACGGGTGTGTAGCTTTCACTGCTTAAATTATCTCGTATAAACATTGGCTGGCAAATGGTTCGTCATTTCTGAATCATTTAATGCAATACGTTTGCCGCCACAATTATTGAACGTGACATGTTTAATTCATATCCCAAATTATCATATTAGATGTTTACGAGGCCGAATGTTTTTGTGTAGGCGGCAGTCTATAAAAGGACCTTAAGCTTTCTAAGATCAATATTCACAAAGGGGGAAATGTGTTTAGGGATTAGAGTTTTTAAATTGAAAGGATTTAATTAGTATAAAAGGAATAGCTTAGGGGTAGATTATTTTTATCCAATTTTATCTACTCGGTCGGCTGTCACTTTCCTCGGATAAATGTAAGGAAAGTAATTTAACTGTGAAAATTCACCCTTCGAAATGTCTTCGGATTTTTACGTTTCAGGTGATGTAGATTAGGGAAACTAAAGATTTTCTTAAACTGTTATTTCGACAGCATCCCAAGTCATCAAAGTAAACTGCTGAAATTTTAGAATTCTGATTAAAGATGTATATATATAGATCATGTATTTTATTGGCTATAGTTACGTCTACGGCATTAACAATTTCGTCTTAGATTGAACACATTTTTCATACGTTTCTTTCAAGGCATTTGGACCATCTACTTCACTACTGAGTATAAATATAAGTGTATATAATATTCTTAGTTCAATTACAACACATTAATTTTCTACTTATTAAAGCCGGCAAAATACTGAACAAATGTACTTAAACTTTAAAAGTGAAAAAGGTTCGCAAAACGAGAATTTACTATACCCTGTAGGTAGATGATCACCGAACAGAAGTTAAGCCAAGAGTATCGATATCTTCTCAATCGAAATAAGACGTTTCAAAAGTGGGCCGTAAATTTTAAACCCTAGACCAATTAGGCTTTTCTTTACTTTAAACCGTACTCATTTGAAATTACCTAACGGACCATGGCATTTATCACATGGCCTAAGTTAACATTTTAATACCAGTCCAGCAGATGCAAAAAACCCCTTTTGTTCCTTACTTTGCCTTTGTATAGGGGAAAAAATCTGCCGTAATTGGTCTATCTATCTTAGTCTATTACATGTTTTCTGGGATCATCTATCAGCTGCATTAGTCTTGAACCTTTAACTAGACCCCCCGGCGAGTATCTCAACAAGTGTCCTTAACTTCAAGTGAGCAAAGTGAATTGAACATAAAATAATTTAGAAGGTTATTTATTGCTTCCAAGTGGCTAACGTCGACTACCTAATAAAGACTAAAAATTAACAAAACATGTTTCCTGGGCTCTAAAATAAATCAGTTTGAAACATAAAACAGAGGTATCTATGACCGGTATTTTACGATAGTTTACTAAAGTCTCGACCCTTAAAATGTTACCAAGATCGGAATACGGTTATTCTGTTGCGACAGAGCCGGACTTGGCTTCCTTAATTTGACTTTTGTTACACATACAAGATGGTGACCACATAATCGGAAGTTATCGATTAAAACTTTTGATAGGGCCATCCTATCAATACTCTCTACTAAATATTTTTTATTCTAAATAAAATTTACAAAAAAAGACTATAGCAGTATTTGTCCTATAACCTACCGGTTATCAGTTATAGTCAGTTGAAAAGTGTATTAATCAGTTTTTTATTTTTAGATTTTTAGGTTGAAAAATAACTAGTTAAGAAATTAATATATTATTTCAATATTTTTATTAAATTACTGCTTGTCCGCAAGATGCCATTCCATAACCTGGTAATGTGCTCTACAAACAAATAAAAGTAGATAGTGACGCTTTTGTAGGAGACAGATTTTCACTTTGTGTCCCGCGCTTGGAAAACATCCACCAACGAAGCTCGCAGTATCTGAAATCTTCGTCCCTGATATATATACAATATACCTTACATACATTTTTTAATTGCAATTCAATATTGTTATTGATTCGTACTTTATTTCAAATATTAATTTTTTTTCCATACTAAAAAAGTCATTTAATGAGCATATAAATTCGGTTTCTGTTGCTTCATCTGAAATGCATTGGTAATCTTTACCAGGGGCATGAGCAGATTTTTTTCGCAACGCACTAAATACATGTTTTACCCGGCAAGGATTGTGATATAGAATATCTATTGCATGAGGATCTCCTGGATCTGTAGTCACTAAATCGAATTTTTTGGGCTTCATTTTGTGACATTTCAATTGCTTCTTTTAATTTCAGACCGACATAGTTCGTTTTAGTTGATAGATTTCTTCTCTTTCTTTATTCCAGACACAAAAAATATTTATTTTTGTCATTCGCGTGGATTTTTTATCTTGATTGTGTAACCTACATTACTATCCTCAGGGACGGAACTAGAACAAGAAGGCTTATTCTCTTCCTGTTCAACACTTCAACTGTCACATTTCTTAATCGATTATCAATTGAAGACATGAGTGGATGAAGGGTCTATGTGACATTTTCTCAAAAATATATATTTTTGCATGGATGAAGGTTTTAAGCACATATGAGCATGAGCAGATTTTTTTCGCAACGCACTAAATACATGTTTTACCCGGCAAGGATTGTGATATAGAATATCTATTGCATGAGGATCTCCTGGATCTGTAGTCACTAAATCGAATTTTTTGGGCTTCATTTTGTGACATTTCAATTGCTTTTTTTAATTTCAGACCGACATAGTTCGTTTTAGTTGATAGATTTCTTCTCTTTCCTTATTCCAGACACAAAAAATATTTATTTTTGTCATTCGCGTGGATTTTTGATCTTGATTGTGTAACCTACATTACTATCCTCAGGGACGGAACTAGAAAGGCCTATTCTTTTCCTGTTCAACACTTCAACTGTCACATTTCTTAATCGATTATCAATAATTAACACGTATGTATTCACTATCATTCTATTCCATTCACTTTCTAACACACTCTAACACTTTATCATAGTTAATAGGGTTAACCAATGGAGAATTATTCTTATTTTGGTATAAATTACACAGCTGGTAATTAGTCTGCAGCCTTACCTTTTTTGCAGATGGAAGCAGGGATACTTGGAGACGAATTTGTGGTGGAATAGACACTGAGTTCAAATCTAATTTTAAACTATTGAAAGTATTAAACTGCCCGGCTTGGTTATCAATCTGTTTTTATCTGAAACAAAAACTTTTTAAATGATACTAGTAGTACCAAAATTAAAGAAGAAATTAAATGTAAGTCAACTCCTGTGCTATAGGCCCTATGCACAAAAGAGACGTTTTATAATTTCAACAATTTCCTCTGCAGACGAGATCCAAGAATATTTACGGACGATATTATCAAACCATATACCATAATCCACATAAATATCGTCCTTATTTAGACTACCAATGATAAGGCCGTTTGAGACGTAAAATTCGATTTTGGTTATTCACTAGGTGTCCATTCTTTTACTTCTTGCTACAGAATAATATTCCGAAATCGTCTAGGCGACCGCTACCAAAACGAAAAGTTGAATTTATATGAAAAAAGCGTTCAGATAAGAAATGTATGTTTTCCTTACTTTTTATTGGGTATTTTGCCACTGAAAAATATTTAAAAATTTTGATGAAAAAACCTCTGCGCCAAACGGATCAGACAGAGGTTGGTTCGTGAGTACTTGACTGTTTCAAAAAGTCTCACACCTAAAAATATATAAACTAGAACAATGTTATAAACTAAAAACTCAAAATCAAAGCTATGGGTAGTTAATGTTTCGGAAGAGAATCTACTTTCGTTCTCAAAACTTTTTTGGCCGTCAACCATGACAGTTCTTTGTTTATGTATTTCCATAGTCACGTGAGACATTAAATTATATTTATCTTATTTTTACTTACTTCGTCTCTAAGGATGGGCAACCAACTAGTACAAAAATCTATTGAATAATTAGAAACGCATCTATCCTCGTTTAATAAAATAATCGCGGATTCTTTAAGTTTTCTTTTAGTTCCGTTGCTCTCTTTTTCCAAAATCTTCGCCGAGTCCCATTTAATTCTATGATTATTATCCCACGCGTGTTCACAAATTTTGGATTTTTCAAATTCTCCCCTTCTAGCGTAATTTCTATGTTCACCAAGCCTTACGTTGAAAGGTCTAGATGATTCACCCACGTAATGTTTTCCGCACTCACACGGAACACTATAAATACAATTCAAGTCAAAGAATCCGCGATTATTTTATTAAACGAGGATAGATGCGTTTCTAATTATTCAATAGATTTTTGTACTAGTTGGTTGCCCATCCTTAGAGACGAAGTAAGTAAAAATAAGATAAATACAATTTAATGTCTTACGTGACTATGGAAATACATAAACAAAGAACTGTCATGGTTAACGGCCAAAAAAGTTTTGAGAACGGAAATAGATTCTCTTCCGAAACGTTAACTACCCATAGCTTTGATTTTGAGTTTTTAGTTCTCGTTTATATATTTTTAGGTGTGAGACTTTTTGAAACAGTCAAGTACTCACGAACCAACCTCTGTCTGATCCGTTTGGCGCAGAGATTTTTTCATTAAATTTTTTTAATATTTTTCAGTGGCAAAATACCCAATAAAAAGTAAGAAAATCTGAATATGCCACAAATAAACAATTACAGACAATATAAGAAATGTATGTATATAAACTAAATATTCCAACCTTATTGAACGTTGATTCGTCGGTTCACAGAATTTTATTGAAAAAATGTGGGTCCTCCCGTGAACGTCGGAGCATTTCTCTTCAAAACACTACCCTAGGAGCATAGTCGTTGTGCAGGAGCGCCTGCACGCGTTACACGTGATAGACATGTAACTTATACCGTCGCAATATTCGTTGCACAGTGGACTTGAAAACGCCGGAATCTCGCCAGATGCATCGAATACTTGTAGAAGGTTCCTCCAGTGCCATGACGACTAGGTCTTTGCCGTGGTCACCATTCCAATGCCTTCCGTCTCTGTGTATAGCACCAGATATTTTACCACCTATGTATGCGTTGTCTACTCGTACGAACACCCTATGATCCGGAAAGCGTCCACGACGTGGGTATCGGATGCGGTATTCCCATGCAGCACGTCGAGCATTCCCTGCACATAACCCATTAATGTAATGCATTTCTGCATACTCACGCAGTGTGTAGCTCATTTTTCAACGTAGCCTTCAATTAAGCATTATTCAAATTAAAATCACAATCAGAAGCCAAGTAACAAGCAGTTGTTAAAAACGCAGACTGTCGGTTAAAGTCAGAAACAGAAGCCAACTTGTATTTTCTTAAGAAAAAATGGGAATATGCGTAGTTACAGGAAGCTAGGTTGTTGTGGTTTCGTATTTTTACAGCTCTGAGGCATGTAAAGCAAATAGTGCCTACTATTTATCCTGTGCACATCTCAGAACTGTACAAATACGGAACAGTCAATGCTTCTCTTCTCAGAATTATACATACATACGTATATCACGGCTCAGGGCTAATTTTATGCTATTCATGCTAAGAAAATATAATTCAATTAAAGAATACCAATGAAGTATACCTTGCTGAAATCGGTGTGAATTGTAGAAGTTTTTAGTATGCTGGTTCACTTTTCAGTGGTATTTTTTTTCTTCAGTAAAATTCATTCAAATTTCTGTTTTATTTTTGAAGAAATAAAAAGTTTACAAGAAACTTGTTTAATTACTTTAATATAAAAGGAACATTCATGAAGACACCTTCATTATAAGAATACATCGGTAGTAAGCACAACAAACAAAAAAAGAACCTATACAACTTGTCAACGTTTTTTTATGAACTTTTTAGAAGACGGAGTCGACATTTCTTAATAATACAGAAATGTTCTGTAACTTTTAAACCACTGACAATTGGATAACAACATATGGGGTTGTTTTTATTGTAAATGACCTCGCCTATCGCCTACTTTCGTTTGAACCACGACTTCTGGGACACCCTGTATGTTTGAGCCGGAGTTATGAATTTTTGAAAAAACGTGCAAATTTAGTGGTTTCTTGCAATTTTCGAGGAAACCACTGGGCCAATTGAGTTTAGCGGAGACTCATTATGTTCGCTATTTTAATGCGCACATTTCTTGTCTGAACACTTCCTTTGATATGAATTCAACTTTTCCATTAAAACGCGAGAAACCGACTTTCGCAACCTACCGCATTTTTTTTGCAAATTCCACCAAAGATTCTTTTTCCAAATTAATATCATCTTCTTCCAGATATCGCAGACTACATGTGAGTATATTTTTTGCTGAGGTTGCAGATAGTTTCAGGATAAAACCTAGCTCGCCTACACTATTACATTGAGAGTAGTATCTAAGAGTATGACAAACTCTTTAAGGAATATATAGAAGTTCTTTTTTTGTTATCAGACAAAGATATTGTCTACCTTGTACACATATGTGCGGCATTTAAGGTGATCTACTTAAGAGAAAGCGTATCTATGTGCCTTTAGAAATTTCTTCATTAAAATCAAATAAATGGGTATTATTATTATAATTACATAATAATTATGTATTCTAACACATGACACAAATACCAACGCAAATAAAATAATTATCGTATGTTCATTAGCATAGCAGTGTTAAAGCTTTCTGTTTATATTTACCCTACTGGATTACAGCTAGTCATATATATTACCTATAATTGGTATAGGTAACAAAGCCAATATACAATTAGGTAAAGTTGAAAGGCTGTTGTATTCGGTGTAAGCTGTAATCGTCTATGAATGGGAACGGTTTACACATCAATTTCGAGAAATAGATAGAATTGTTAACATAACCATTGATTTCAGCTTATGTTGTCCGTTCGAAATCCATTAGATCTTGCAGCTTTTGTTGCTCACCCAAGAGTTATCGTGCTCATGCACATAACAGTTTGTGTCGCTTCCTGTTTGAAATAACGGACTGATTTCTCATGCTTATAATTTATACTAAACAATTATTGATTACTCATCAAAGTAAATACAATAAAATACGAAAAGAAATCTCCATAGCATATTACACTGGGTGATTCTTTGAACGCGGCCATTCGGATATTTTCCACTTGCAAATGAGATAGACATTTGAGATTTGGTACCCTATCCTAGTCGACCCATGTAGGTTTTGAATTATTCACAGTTTTTTTGTTGAAAATTATAATTTATCCAAAAAAAGAACATAGAATCCTACGAAACAATTGAAACAACTGAAACAGAAGAACAAGAGATAACAACTAAACTTAGGTAAGTGTTTAATACAACATACTATGTAGATACCTAGCTACCTAATTGAATTTGCATAGCTGGGTGTTTTCAAAGGAAGAAAGCGATATTTTTGGGCCGCCTCAGATTCCCACCTAATCTTTGAATTTGAAAATCAAATTTAATTTTTCATAAACATTTTCTGTTTAGTAATGGATAATCGGTTACGTTGGTACATGTATGAAAATTTGTATTGGAGCAAATATTTAGAGATTATTAGTTTAAGATTCTGTGGATAATCTTCCATTGCTGCATACCCGTCCATACATGGTATAACATGGATGAAGCACCAGCACATTGAACAAATGCTGTAGATTTAAGACTGAGAGAATTGTTTTAAGACAGATGGTAGAGCAATAGAAGTCAATTTCTTTAGCATCCTAGATCACCGGATCCGACTAAATTACATTTTTATTTATGTGGGCGAGTTAAGGATCTGGTTTATCGAACTGCACGCGCGTCTAAGGAAGACTTGATATTAAAAATAACATAAGTCGTGAATGAGATTGATAGAAATGAAATCAGAAATGCTACCACAGTCGTCCAACGTCGGATTGTTGCCATTTTTGCTAGATCAAATATTTCCAAAACATTAGTAAATATAATTAGGCAGGTAGATATCTATATGATATGTTGCATTAAACACTTACTAAAGTTCAGTTGTTATTTTTTATTCTTTTGTTTTATTGTTTCAATTGTTCATTGGCCTCTATGTATTTTCTAGACAAATCATAATTTTCAACAAAAAACTGTGAATAATTAAAAAAGTATAGACAGCGTGATTCATAGTGGATGAAGTATTAGAAGTACAGGGAGAACGGGTAAACTTATCATTTTGAAAATTTGGTAGTTACTAGTCAGTATGGCCAATCGAACCAAAATAATTACAAGCATGTGGTACTTCCGGTTATACCGGAAGTTGATACCAACTTACTTATTTTAAATGGAACACCCTATATATTATGGACTTCTCGGATAGTCCATCAAATTCTGAGTTCAGGCATGTAGCATACCCTATGTAAACCTAGCAGTTTCGGAGATATTATTAAATTTTTTAAAATATTAAAAATTTGACAGGTACAACGGTTTGCAAGTATCTTTATAACATTCTTGTTGTAGGAGATCCTCATTTGCTCCTTGGGATATAGAAAAAACAAGAGGCGAGCTACACACTACATTCAAAATAAATTCCATAATAGTATACCAGGTGTTCAATTTCCCACGTTACATTCTGTCAAATTCAAACCTCAAAGACTTTTTTATTTCAAATAGAACACCCTGTATTTCTTTACATCAAATTATTTAAAATTAAATTCCCTTTTTTTATTATATTCATTGTAGTGGTTAAAATTACAACTTTTTGAAATAATGTCGATTTTTTTAAATAATCAATAATTTTTAGTAAAAATTGCCATCATCTTAGCCATGATTAGAACCAATCATGAACGTCGGTCATTCTTTTATGTTAAAAAATACCAACACGTTTAAATTACACCCACGAAAACTTTTTAGATTTGTTTATTATTTGTGGAGAATGTGATAAAGTAATGTCAAGATCATGTAACGCATTTGCTACTCGATACCCACAAGAACAGAAACCATCACCGTACACTGTAAAATGCACTTTGGATCATTTTAGAATATTTGTGGGCTCTGTCAAGGCAGGAATTCTAAGGAGAAAGCCTTAGACATATTAGCTAATAAAAGAAATCTTTTTACTTACTATTTAAATTTTCCTATAAAATTCTAATGTCACCACTCTATCGTTTCTCATGGCACAGTAAACATTGAACTGCTAAGGTTCTTGAATATTTCACTCCCTGAATACATTAGCATTCGAGTTATTTCAGCAATGGGAATTGTGTCAATTTTTGGTAAATTTAGCATCATCTCTCCATGCATTTCCCAAAAAGTTATTGTCACCTTCATGTCGTATTAAAATAAATTGACAGAAATTTTTTCTCATCAGGAAATCTGTATCTTTTAATTATTGAGCCATATGGAACGAGAATGGACTTACTTTCTAACAACATTCTATGATTAAATTCTTGGATAATCCCGATTCCAGACCAGCTTGCCCTACCGACGTAATTGAAAATGCCCAAAAATGACCCAAAATTGCTATTTCTATGTTTTCGTCCACAACAATAGGCTTCCTCCTTAGAACTCCTGTCTTGACAGAGCGAAATATTCTAATATTATCCAATATGCGTTTTGCAGTGTATGGTAATGATTTCTTCTTCTTTTGGATATGGAGTAGCAAATGCATATGTTCATGATATTACTTTATCCCATTCTTCATAAATAATAAACAAATCTAAAAAGTTTTCTTGTGTGTAATTTAAACGTGGTGGTATTTCTTGACATAAGAGAATGACCGACGTTAATGATTGTTTCTAATCATGGTGGCAATTTCTACTAAAAATTACTGAATATTTAAGAAAATCGCCAATATCTCAAAAAGCTGTAATTTTAACCCCTACAATGCGCATACTAGGAACAGAGGAATTTAATTTTACATAATTTGCTGTAAAAAATACAGGGCATTCCACTTGAAATAAAAAAGTTATTGAGGTTTGAATTTGACAAAATGTAACGTGAAATATGGAACAGTTAGTTTACTATTATGGAATTTATTTTCAATGTAGAGTGTAGCTCGCCTTGTGCTCTTTCTATGTACCAAAGAGTAAACGAGGACATCCTACACCAAGAAAGTTATAACGGTTCTTGCAAACCATTGCAACTATCACATTTTTTATAAAATGTCAAGTATCTCCGAAACTGCCGGGTTTAAATATAGCGTATGCTACATGCCTGGACTCAAAATGATTTTCGTTTTAAAAATTCTATAATACATGGGGTGTTTCATTTAAAATAAGCAAGTTGGTATCGATTTCCGGTATAACCGGAAGTACCATATGTTTGTAATTATATTGGTTCGATTGAACACACTGACTTTAGTAACTCTCGAAATTTTCAAAAGGATGTGTTTACCCGTTCTCCATATACTTCTAATACTCCATTCACTATGAATCACCCTGCATGTTAGGTATAGGACATGCTGATATAAGTCCATATCAAATTTATTTCTACATCGATTTCCATAATAAAATTTGGCAGGTGCTATTTCAAACAACGGAGTTTTTGACATTTTTTATTGTCATTTTCAAAAAATCGCAGCAACCACTGGACACTTCGTTGGACCTATCGTGGCCACGTAAATTATTCCTTGTACTTTAGAGAATTGATTGAAGAAATACGTATTTACCTAGCCTGCATGATTCAATAGACATGAATGTTTTAATGGACCTTTCCGTTTCTAAAACTCAAGAGAAAAATTGACAAAAGTCAAAAATTATTACAGATAAGTACCGAAAACCTGAACGCTTTGTACTCAGAATTTAATGACGAACTAAAATAAAACATCAAAATTGTATGTGATCATTTTAGAAACAAATATGGTATCAACTTGCGGTATTTTCCCGGTATTCTTCCAGTATTTTCAATTTTGAATTTTTTATTTTCGGTCTATCTCATTTGCAAGTTGGAATTATTCTAATATGGGTCTTAAAAGAATCACCCTGTATACTATATAATCTTAACCTTTTATGCATCAATTTTTGTCAATACATTATCTTGTGACCACCAGAAATTGTACAATTTCGAAATTTACATTTCTGGCGAAGGTGCCGGTGAAACAAAATTACTACTTAATTTTATCTCAATTACCACACGTAGCTTGTGTGAATATTAATTAATGTTTATTAGCTTGGGGACGTGCTGAAGTGCATTATAACTTATTGAATGCTTTTGTATAATTTTGGACTACTATAACCATGAATTAATTTAACACATTGAATTTCAGAAGAACAAAACTTCCATATTAAGATTTTCAGAAAAGCTTAACAAACTGTGTAATTGTAAACGTATACTGTATACTATAAAATTGTAACCTTTTATGCATCCATATATGTCAATCTTTTATTTTGTCACCTCCAAAAATGGTACAATTTCAAAATTTAAAGTTTTGGTGAAACAAAGATTTTGTTATACTTTCTTAATTTTATCTAACTTACGACACATAGTTTGTATGAATACTAATTAATGTCTATTAGCATGAAGACGTGCTGAGCCACAATATAACATTTTATACGTTTCTGTATAATTTTGGACTACTATAACCATGAATTAAACTTATTAACACATTGAATTTCCGAAAAACAAAGCTTCGATATTATGATTTTCAGAAAAGTTTAACAAACTGTATAATTGTATACGTGTACTGCATACTGTAAAATTATAACCACCATTTATGCATCATTTTATGTCAATATTTTGTCTTGCGACTTCCAGAAATTGTACAATTTCAAATTTTAAGGTTATGGCGGAGGTGCCGGTGAACAAAGAACGACTGAATTTTATCTAAATTAAGACACATTGTTTATATGAATGCTAATTAATGTTTAATAACATGGGGACGTGTCGTAGTGCGTTAAAATTCTTTGCACTTTTTTGTATAATTTTTAACTACTACTGGGTGGTTTTATTTTAGGCGGCCATTAAAATATTTCCCACTTGCAAACGAGATAAACATTTGGTGTTTGACACTTCACCGTAGTGGACCATTACGAGTCCGAAAGTAATAATTTCAAAATAATGGTACTTTCGGAAATATCGGCAGTTGGTGCAATCTTTGTTTTTTTTAATGGACACGCCAAATTTTTATATATTTCTTGAGTTCGACATTAAATTCTGAGTATAAATCGTTGCGGTTATCGGTCTTATCTGTAATAGTTCTTGATATATAGAGTTATTCACGGAAAGTAGGTAGGTATTAGACATTTCTTGGGATCTGTTCAGTTTAGAACTTTGGAAATTGGTCTAAGGTGGTTTATGGAAATGGGGGATCTAACGAAAATATTTTCATACATCAGCTTACACCGTAGCACCTAACTTTGTTATTTTAAATGGAGCATCCTATATTTTACTTCACATTTGGATTCCTCATAAAATTTGAAATTGAGTTTATGTACTATAATATGCTCTTTAACCTAGCCATTTTCAATATAATTAATACTTTTGGAAATTTTTTACGGTTCCCACTCTTCCGAAATGAAATCGATATCTTCTATCATGTTGCCGATTTAGAGACTTTCTACTCAAACTCATACAAATACCATATGGTCTAATTGACAATTGTATTATATTTGCATAATAGCATACAGAGTATTTTATATTCACAGACGAACATTGTTTTAGTACAAAGGTCCAAAAGTCAATTATTTAAATTAATTTAATAGTGTTAAATTCTGCATCAACAATGGCATTGCGTACACCTATCTCTCTTTGTTTTTTTTTTGTTATCGACGAATATTTGTAAAATGTACATGCAAACTTTTTATATAGCCAGTAAAACTAACCTAACTTTTTTCTTCAAGCTTGGTGGTAAATAAGTTTTTTCAATCGACTAAGGTTCAAGGAATCAGTTAAGTGACCACGATTGTTTCAATTGCTTCATAAGTTTCTATGTTTTTTTTCCATAAATTATAATTTTGGAGTTTTTGACATTTTTTTAATCATTTTCAAAAAATCTCAGCAACCACTGGACGCTTGGTTGGGCCTATCGTGGCCAATTGAATAATTCTCTGAACTCTAAGATTTAATTAAAGAAAAACTGATTTACCTAACTTGAAAAGTTGAGGAGATTCAAATTTTTAAACTTAACAGAAAAATTGACATGTCAGAAACTACTACAGATAAGTACCGATAACTGGAACGCTTTAAATTTAAAATGTAATGCCGAATAAAAAAAATGTGGGTGCGTCCAATTAAAAAAAGAAGGATGCATAAACTTTCGGTATTTCCAGAAGTGTCGCCATTTTCAAATGATTATTTTCGGACTCGCAATGGTTGATTATGTAAGTGTTCTGAACCTCGAATGTTTATCTCATTTGCAAGTGGGAGGAAATATTCTAATGGCCGTGATTCTTTTAAGAATCACCCTGTATGTCTAACATAGGTAACTAGATTAAACATTGTACTCTTAGCAGTATTCACTGATTTACTTATTGGACATTTTAAATAATTATTGCACAATCAATGGAATACTCTTCGCAATGTTATTAAAAACAATTTTAGATTTAGATATTTTTGGATTAATTACAAAATATAAAAAAACATATTTTTTAAATTTAAATAATTAATAATTGTTTCATTTATTGATATATATTGTTAAAAACAATAGGGTTCTTCGCCTAGCTGACACTAACATACTTTACTAAATTCAATACAATTGGACTTCATTCTCAAGTAATCGCGCTAACAGGGAACATGGCGGACGATCACGCAGGCAGGCGGACACTTTGAAAGTTGTTAAGGATTCCATCATTAACACAATGATATGAACACTTTTTCCACTCCGAGTAATATTTACGGTTATAGGAATGTGCCGATCAAATGCATATACTCATCGTTTTCACATTTGCGAGGAGTGCAATAATTGATTTATTATATAACAAGCTATCATACTCTTTTCAGATTTACTGCACTTTTTCTATAATTGTTGCACATTTCATTAGTTTAATGTTATTATTGCATATAATATTAGTTTTAGACATGCTTTGTTTAATTACAAAACAATTAGGACACTTTTTTTCTTTGAATTCTTATTGTTTATTTACAGAAAAAAAGGATTTAGAGGATCTCTAAGAATATTGTAACAGAAATCTGGAAAAGTTTCATTTCCATTTTATTCTAATTTTCCCATATCCTTCTACACGTATCATTAATTTATCGAAAAGGAACACTGGCATTCTTGATTAATAGCAGCATAATTAATCATTAATTATTTGCGGTATTATTATGGCCGTACCACATTGAACCCACAGCGACAGATATATGAATGACCCTAGAGTTAACGAGCCCAAATTAACGCAAAAACTCAGGTAGGAATATGGAATATGACTGAATGATTCACAACCCTTGTGTTTGAAATATATTACGCTTTAAACAACGTATGGTGCGATAGAATAAACTGCTTCCTTAAAGTAACATCGTATATGTGTAAAAATGTTTTGAATAGATACAGTGCGAGAGAAATATTCATCTACATTGTATCTTTATGTTCAACACACTCTTTCTACCATCTGTCAGTGTCTATTATTGAAGCAGTATTATTTTATTCTCATTTTATTAAAAGTTCTTATTTTACTTGCAAAGTTTGTAAGTTCTGGTTCAAAATTGTTACTCGAATATGATCTCACTTGCTATTACCCGATCGAGCTGGTGACCAAAGATGTTTCTGCTGTTGAATATAAAAAAATTAAGATTACGGCTGTAATATGGCGTACAGTCGTTGTAAGGAATGATCAGATTAGCATGAAAATTAGTACACAGGAGCTTCAGTTGGCCTAGATGACGAATTTAAAGTTGAAAATGATATCAATTAAATATAAAATAATAAATTATATATAATGACTGAGATGTGGCGTAGAAATATTGCAAAGAATTGTTATACTAGCATGAGGATGTGTGCATGTGGCGTAGGTGACGAATTTGATGTTGAAAATATTATATTGAAGATATCAGGTGCAATAAGGTGGACGATGGCTGGAAAAGAATTGAAAATTAATTTGTGTTAGTCTTAGGAGGCCCATATAATGAAATTGAAGTTGAAAATGACATCAATTTAATATGAAATAAATATAACTAAATGCGAGAGATCTTCATTAACTTTTATTTTTAATATTTCAATATCAAAATAAAAAGAAGAAAACAATTGAATCGGCTCTAAAAAGTAACTAAAAGTTTTGAAATAAACTTTCACCTTCGCCCTGTGTAAAAATGAACAAATAACAAAACTGAACGTATTTTTAACCGACATTGATGTGGATGTTAAGTAATAAGGTTCAACTGACTGGATGATGTGCGATGATGAAATTTAATTTCATAATTTTTCTGACTTACCATTTTCGGCTCGCAAATGTACGAATTCGAGACATGGACACACGTTCGCTATCTGAACAAGCACTGCATTTTAAACTGAGATAAACTGTAAGACTGAGATAGTAAACAAGATGGCTTACCTTGGACCTCCCTTGGACAATACTGGAAACTAAGAATATAAAATTCAATAAAGAATACAAGTTATTAGTAACCCAGAGTTAAGTGAAAAAAAAATCCTTTTGCATGCAAAATAGTACGTTATAACCGGCGCAGTCGCCATAAGTGTAAATATTTGTGTTCATATTTACGACCATAAAATGTGATCTTATGAATTAATGGTTCTGAATATTTAGACAAAATAACAATATGCTCTTAGAAATCGACATTATTTGATTTTATATCCTTAAAACTAAGTTACAACCAATTTGTTTTTTCTTAACTAGATTTTTTTTTTATATTTTCATTCCTTATATAGTTTCTACATAGTAGAAAATATCCGTCGTTTTAAATTTTTAAGTTCGAACATCAATATCCATATCAAAGAATCCCTGTACCAAATTTCATATAAATCTTCATTATGGAAACCCAATTGAATTCGCAATTTTGAATTTTGAATTTTCGATTTCGGGTTCAGTTTTATCTACTCTGAAAATATTTGACTCCCAATTTTAATGCAATTCAGTTTGATAAATTGACGGGTTTAAAGTACGTTACTGATCAACGAAGTTCGATGTTCATTACGAGTTGGTTTAAGTAATATAGAAATAATTTTTAGATTATTTAAATGCAATCTTCAAATTAAATGTTATCGTATGTATACAATAAGCATCTAATTATGACAATATATAGCTAAATTCGAGATGATATTATTTTGCATTATTGTCAATTTTCGTTGAATTGAATAAGGATCGATCAGTAACTGATAGCCCTAAAGTCCTGTAAAGTAGGAAAATATTTCTGCAAACCAGCAACTATTGGTTGCCTCTTGTCAATAAAAAGTACACTTTATCTAAATGTAATTTACAATGGTTTGGATTCGACCGTGCTCTGAATTACATGTGCATAAAACAGTATAATGAATAGTATTAATACATATGTCTGCCTTTTATTTCAACGCTTGTCGGATTGGTGAATATTGCATTGTTGTCATAATAATAATGTTCATTTTAATTCTAACCCCCAACATAAAAGGAGGGATGTTATAAGTTTGACACGTGCATTTATATGTGTGCCTGTATGTGGCTTTATATCCCCTCAACGGGTGATTCAATGTTGATGTGGTTTTTTTAATTGAAAGAACATTTTGTCACGAAGATTTCCTGCAAAGTCTGATCTCGGTAGACCTGTAGAGAGCTGAACATAATTAATTGAGAGCTGTATCTAGACCGCCACTTACAGACCTGTTAAAACCTGCAACCTGTATATCGAACTGTAAATACGCCCAATGATGAACTGCAGTTTCGCCCATCAACTAAATATTTTCACTTAAAAAAAAGTATGAGGTTGCATAAGATTTTTTTAGTAAATTGAATGAAAGATAAAACGGTCATTAGAAATCGAAAAAATTAAATTTAAACAAATTTGTGAAATGGAGAATCAGCGTTGTTCGGTTAATTGAACCCTTACGCCTAAAATCGATTTCGAAGTCGAAAAAATTTCGTTCGATTTTGTTATTTATTTATTTTTATACCGACCCGAGCACCGACCTCAAAATAGATATTAGGTGATAAGGTAAGCAAGTAAGTAAGTAATAATTAACCTAACGACTGTAAAGTTTTATTTCATAACTAGTTGAACGCGTGGAATTCAGTGTCAATTATATTTGAGCGCATGGTATTTCAGTTTTAATTTTCAAATTTTTCAGTTTTTCAATTTACCATTGTTTGGCTTTTTATTTCAGTTTTTCGTTTTTCATTTTTCAGTCTTTTTAGTTTTTTTAGGTTGTTGGTTTTTAGTTTTTTAGTTTTTCAGTTTTCAATTTTTTTAATAATTTTCAGTTTTTAGTTTTCAGTTCTCAGTTTTTCAATCTTCCATTTTTCTGTAATTCAGTTTTTCAGTTTTTCAGTTTTCTAATTTTTCACTTTTTCAGGTTTTCAGTTTTTTAATTCTTCAGTTTTTCAGATTTGTTCGAGTTTTCAGTTTCGACTTTTCAGTTTTTTGGTATTCATTTCGTCACTTTTTCATGTTTTCAATTTTAAGTTTTCGTATTTTATATTTCCAATTATTCTGTAAGAATCTTGTCATACGATAAACCGAGATAGTTATATGTATGTTTAGTTTAAAAAATATAAAATTTGTACTTCTTGTCTCATCGATCATATGTTTTCAAAGTAGCTTATCGATGTGCAGTTCTTTCTATATGGCTTTTTTCATTCCGTTTGAGTTACTTGTCAACTGTACTGTTTTTTTCCTGTAAATGATTCTGGATCTCTTGGATAGTGTATAATGAAATATAATAAGTATATTATTTATAGCATTTGCCAAACGGCAGAAAAAACTGTCTATGAAAAGTAAAGAGAAAAAGTATCTTTAAAACATCAACTTCCAATATTTGCATTCTAGTTATGCTAGTAATTAAAGATGTTTATCTATTTCTTATCCGATTTTAGAACTTCTTTAATTGCTAGTGTAACCAGAATCCATATTATCCATAGGACGTAAATATTGAATGCTAATATTTCTATACATACTTTTCTCTTTATTTTTCATAGATTATTTTTTCTGCTATTTCCAAATCCTACAAAGAATATGTTTTATTACAATTACATGCAAACAAAAAATAATTCACCTTTCAAATACGATAATAAAATTAAACAATTGCTACAGAATATGTTGCAAGAGAAGCACTACGTTGAAAGTTCTACATTACACGGTTATTAAAAAGCAAAATAAACAGAATTGTTTTTTGGCATTGTTTCAGTATACATAATTAAATAAAGATTTGTTGTTATGTAACTAAAGTATAAATTCAAACATGTTCTACTAAACGATAAGTGGATATGCATTCAGGTTTCAATAAGGAATTCAAGACTTGAGCTGGCAGCATTATCGCTCGCTATTCAGCTTGTGTTAACGTACAAGCTAATGCCAACTGGTATATCCTAAATTTTAGAACTTCGAACTGAAATTACAGTAACTAGGACTACTAACGTTGGGGCATTCAGTTATTTAAAATATGTATGTGTTAGTTAAATTTGAAATAAGACCATTTAATGCAGTGTGACAATATATATGAGGATTATTTCAACAAGCTCTTAGTCAGTCATCGTGGCATACAAGTAATTTATTAATTTTTTTATTTTATTTACTTATTTGTTATTGGAGTACATAACAGATTAGAAACCCAAATAGTACAATATTGATAATACTGTAACAATGAATAATCAATGCAATTTAAACAAATTAAGTACTGTTAATAGATTATACATTTGTTAATGACCGGGCTTTGAATAAGTAATAGTATTCGTAAACAAATAGCGTGAGTTATAATAATTCTCTTGTGAGTTATTACATGAAGGAAGGTGACTTTACATGTTTGATTAGTTTCGGTTAGTGAAGATGAACTATGTTACTATTTTTTGCTGTAATCGCAGGTAAAGTATAGGATTCAACTTGCGATAATGGTAATAACTCACTTGATGAATTACAGTACAAGCCGCAGTCGTGAGTTATTAACTACATTACCTCTCGTTGAATAATATACTATTACATGTTCAGTTTTTAACATATAACATCTTATGGATTCTGTTGCATTTAGTTTTAAACACTACATATATTATCAGAATAGAATAGTTTTGAATTTCATAATGATCTGCCGAGCAATAATTAATATATAAAAAATTACTTGATACTGTTGAACTATGGATGCGTAGTCTATTCCACAGCTCGTAGATCTCGTCTTAAGAGCAGGCATAAGGCTGGCAATAGTGGCCCATGGGAATAATCCATTAACCTCCCTACATGGTGACTCAGATATATCACCATTATCTCTAAGAGATCGCCTCTTGCTGAGTTATGATTTAGGCATATATTCACAATCTAACCATCCGGACTATAGAATATTATTTAATGAAGATGACTATGACATATTTGAAACGAAACCTACAATAACAAGGTCAGCAATTATATGAATAAATTTTACGGAACTTTCATATTAGTTTATAGTTTGGGCTTTGCTGATATTTCCCCTGAAACTGAAATCGACCGGTTATCCACTTAGAGAATGCCATCCTCTCTAAATCGGCTACCAAGCCTCACCAATTTCAAGTGCCCTTCAATGAAATCATTGATAAATATTCTAATTCATTAGCCATTTACACAGATAGATCCACAACAAACTCAGCAGTGGGGAGCGCGTTCGCTATTTTAGACGAATCACATTCATGGAACCTTGATCCGAGGACAAGCATTTACGGAGCATACATAGAATTACATGTGTATTTAGTTACGATCTACTTATCCAACGTATTCATACTCCGATTCACTATTTACATGAACCAGGAAAAAATAATATTAATTCCATTCTTAATTCAATTCAATTAAATTCCAAAGTTTTTATGTTCATTAGCCTATACAACATTTCATTTGACGCACGTCCTTTGAGCCAGCCAAATATTCACGGTGCGAAAAGCCGTAGAATTAAGTGGCTGGATGCGTACAGCACTGATAAAAACTTAAACTAATTAACAAAAAAAATAACTCCTATCCTTTGTATAAAAGATTTAAAAAACCTGATGGCAAAAAATTTATATAATAAAAAATATTTAAAATAATTCATAAAAGTTACAAAAATGTGGTAAGAAAGACACAAGCCCAGTCGCCGATGGTAGACATAAACAGGTGAGTGTTAAAATGTCTTACCTGCTCCATGAAATTCGTTCAAGACTTACATTGCATTACAGTCGGCGATGCGGCAGAGTTTTTGGTTAAAAATAATTTATAATTTGAAAAAATTTTGAATTAAGAAAGTTTTGGTTAAGTCAGGATTTTCTGAAGAGAATTTTGAAATAAATAAATTAAAAACAAATTTAAAAAATATGTAAAGATAAAATTTTGTTATGCAAGAATGTCAAAAAATGTTGGCTAAAGTGGCTGCGGCACATGATCACAGGCCAAGAGAGAGCCGTCCAATATGTTGGGTTGATATCGCCAAGAAGCTGATGAGAAAGAGTTTGGTGAGGCTGTGCGTCCAACAAGCATCTGCGACAGATGAAGTGATACCATCAAACGTACTACACAGCAAACGGAGGTCACCTAAATTAATGAATAGATCACAAAGGATCTGGCAAAGCGTCAACGAGAAGAAGAAGATATGTACCTATCTCCAGTTTTACAAGTAGTTTATTGTTATTGTAATTTAAAAGGATATACTATTTTATTCTTCTCCGTTGTGTCTTCCTTGCAAAAAAATTTCGAGCAAAAGTTGGATTAAAATATTTTTATAAGGAATTAACGCGCGATTACTGCAAATATAGAAACATCCTGTATACATAATTTCAGACACATTTTTATCACGCTGCATTTCTTCATAAATGCGAGCCACATTTTAAACAGTATTGCATTTGACCAGACCCAATTTTACCACCCTGCACAATAAATATAAAGAAAAGAATATGAAATTTTTATATCGATATGTAATTCAATTTCAGGTCCTTTTGGGAGGCGGACGTCGTCACTGGCTTCCAAAAGTTGCCCACGATCCAGAACAAACGAAAGAGGAAGGTCGGCGCCTGGATGGACGTAATCTTATCGATGACTGGGCGAGAGATAAGAAGAAGCGAAGTCTCAAAGCCGAGTATGTCTGGAACAAAGGACAACTTGATAAAATTAACCCCAATCAAATAGACTACTTGCTTGGTGAGTTTCATTTCTACTTATGTTCTCTTTTATATTTCGTAATGAATAGGGTGGAATAAAAAATGTAATATCTTTGAGAACGCTCGAATTTAAGATTGTACTAACTTATTTTATTTCGATAGTTGAGAAATAGAGGATATAGGTGTATTTCCGCTTGTATTTGGATTAAATTGGGAAAAACCGAGAACATATTTATGATATTTTGCAATAAATGAAAACATCTATTACATATGAATTTGACTTAATATTAGAAATATGTTATTAATCGTTAATAATTCTAATTGATTTTAAACATTATAACGTAATAATAATAATAAAAATAATAAATGTCTTTATTTCCGTTAATATTTACATATGATAATGAAGTCATACATAGTATAATTCTGGGAAATCTCAAGAGGAAGTTCACAACAATTGTGCTCTACCACTTAATCCTTGCTTCACAATAAAGAAAATGCACTTAAGTAAGTGTAGGTAGTATAGAAAACTAAATATTGTGTTAACTAAATATTGTATATGTAGGTAATGAACAAACAACAATAAATAATAACAACAATAATAACAATAATAATAATAATAATTATAGGCATATGTAATTATCCTGTCTGTCCTAGCAAAACAGCTTTCATATACCTTTTGAATTTTGCGACACTGAATGACTTGGCATCAAATGAAACCTGATTATATAATTTATAAATACAGTATTTGAAGCCTCTCTCATAAAACGAAGTTATATGCATAGGTGGACTAAGTAAACCTTTGGAGCTGACATTAAGATTATGCACATCAATGCGAAAAGTTATTTTATTGTAGAGTTAAGATGGTGCCTTCGTTGTGATAATCTTGTGAAACATACAAGTTGAATAAAAATTTCTTCGATCTTGCATATTTAGCCAACGGAATTCTGATAACTTATATGATACATGTTCGAATTTACGAATACCATAAATAAATCGAATACATGAATACTGCACACGCTGTATACGGTTACTACAATCCTTGTCCAAACAGGGGTCATACACTGGGGCACAGTATGTGAACTGCGACAATACTAATGTTTCACAAAGGGCCTTTTTAGTATTTATAGTTAAATAACTTCAGTGTGGGTAGAGAAGTCTTAGGGAGGCGTAAGCTTTTTGTATAAGTTTACAAACTTGCTCTCTAACTCTTAAAGTTGTGTCTGGATTAACCCCAAATTTTTAGCATGATGCAACAATTTCAAAGAAGGTCCATTTAATTCTATTTTGATTAAATTTTGTAAATTATTACAGTCGGTCTTTTTACCAAATAAGAGTATAGCTGATTTTGATGGATTTAGAACGGCATTTAGATGGTATTTAGACGGTATTTCTATTCCCAATTGAAAAATTCAGTCTAAAGCGTTGCTGCTAGGGTAAATAATTGCAGAGCCTACGTGTGATAGAATAACACCGAGACAGTGCTCAAATATTACAAACGATAACCGTATGCGAATATAGTTAACCAGATATGTTATGCGCTTACCTCATAAGTAGTCGATTTTTTGCCTGGCTCATCATTACTAGCTCTTGGATTCTTAATATTGCCGGTAGCATAGCTGAAGGTTAAATGATATTTATTTACTTTTATTGAATCATTTATGGACTTGTTCATTAAACTAACATTATTTATTCTAAATTAATGATGTATTATAAATAAACAATTTATATCATGTCTATCAATTAATGTAAAGCAATAAAACAATATTCAATTTATTACAATAATTAAAAAGTGATTCTGAAAATTGGCGGTCGACGCTCATGACATGGCTGATATTTTGAACCATTCCATTGTCGTTTTTATAATTCTCAAATTGACACTAGATAAACTATAGAAAAAGAATCCCAATACTGAAGTAAAGTAGGTGAGAATGAGATTAGATCTGTTTTATTTCTCAATAATTGATTTTGGTAATAATATTTTGTAATTTGTTAATATCATTTATGATACAATGAGCCATACTTTACACTTATTGAATAAATAATTTCTCTTCCGATCTAATTAGTAGATATTTCAAAATACCTAAAATGTGCGTCGTTCGAAAATTCCTTCTACTTCACACCATCTTGACACATTCATCCATGTTTTAATTGGCCTCCCTTTGTTGTATAATACGTTAGACAACGTCACGCCACCTGTCAGGGCTACCTATTAGGCGCACAAATGCTCTTTCCTATTAGTTTCTTTCTTCCCAATATTTTATACGGCGCGCTTCTAGTCTCTTTTCGTCTAATTATCTGTGGACAATTAACCTTTTGCTTACTGTGCTCTCTCGATTGATGTGGCCAAAGGATGAAAGGAATTAAGAGAATACAATGCGGTAGAATGGCTTCGACGTTGTATTTCTTGTAGAATCTGTCTAGAGAATGCGTAGCAAGCATCCTTAGACTGATATCTAGAATATCAATACGTCATCTGCCTGTCTTCCTAACGGTATGTCTATCAGGGTCGCACAGTGGGCCCAAAACCAAGGAAAGTTGGCAAAAATACTAAAATTTGGCAAATGAATGGAAAAAATAAAAAATTTAAGAGGGGTACGTTGTAAGAGGTGGACGAAATTATATCAACACAAGAATTACGAGATGTGACATGATTGTTACCTGTCGTATTGGAAAAAAATGAAACATTCTAGATTACAAAGTAGTCATTTTGTGAAGGTAGGAATATTGTTGAAACAATTTGAAAAATTATTATTATAATATAATTTAAGGAAATGTTAACACGATCTAAATTTTTAAAGTAAATATTTATACAGACTGTCTATTTTACGAGGGCCACACCAAATATCTCGCTTAATATCTATTGTAGAAGAATAAAGTTTTAGAAACAGTTATCCCATTTTTTGTGAGCTATATTTCAGTAAAAAGAAATTTGAAATCCATAGCCTACTTTATGAGATATATTACAAAAACCTGAAAAATAGGAAAACCACAAATGGTTATAGCTTCCTTATTTGAGGAGATACGAAAAAAGTTAAAGGAATGAAAGTTGACGGAAAAGACAATAAGAATAATAACGTGTAACAAAAAAATGGAAAAATGCAGTTGGCTTTGACATACGCTATTGTGCAAAAATGAAAAATACATATCTCAAAGTAGGCCATGACGCCATTAATTCCGTTATTTTTTTCTCATTCCAACGATATAAAACATGTCACAGAAATTTTAACCGAGAGTGTCAATATTTAATATTTTACGAATACCACAATTCAGATAATTGAATCTTAACAATCAGCTGTGCCATAATAGTAAAAATTCACTTTATAATAATTATAATTCCGTAATTATTTATTACAATTCAATACAAACCAATAAATATCTCATAAATAAAAATACAAGTACAAAACGAACATCCAAAGAAAAAAACGAAAAACTATGTATAACAGTACTACCTACTACTATATTGAAAAGAAATTGTGTGTATTTATTTTTCTAACTACAAATGCTCAAATTGTGCACCATGCATTCTGACACATAAACGTGCTCTACGAGACACGTCACGCATTACATTTTGGAGCATTTCAGGAGTAATTGCCTCACGTGCGTTTCGAATTCTGGTTTTGATGTCCTCAATATTTTCAGGGGCAGTTTGAAATACCTTGTCTTTAATGTAACCCCAGACGAAAAAATCCAAGAGAGTAATATCTGGTGATCGAGCTGGCCATAGAATGGGTCCATAGGTGCCTATCCAGCTATCTGGCATAACTTGATTTAAATAATTTGTACATATTGCAGCAGTGTGAGGTGGAGCCCCATCTTGTTGAAAATATGAATAATTTAATCTTTCTGCCACTGTTAATTCATAAAGAAAATCTTGAAATTCGTTTTGCAGGAAATTAAGGTATCTACGAGCGGTTAATTCGCCATCATAAAAATAAGGTCCAATTACTTTAGTCCCTAAAAGACCCAACCAAACATTCGTAGAAAATCTTTCTTGGAAAGCAGTCTCTCTGCACCAATGTGTATTTTCTCGTGTCCACTTATAATGCATATTTCTATTGAAAAATCCATTATTAGAAAAATTTGATTCGTCAGGCAAAGAATTTTACTACATATCAGCGCGTCATTCCTTTTCTTATTTAATAACCATCTACAAAATCTTACTCTCCTTGGCTTATCTCCCTCATTTAAATGTTGAACTTTGGCATCTGGAAATCAATCTCCGTAAACCGTGACTGCCATATCAGCGTCAAAATTGCACTGACAATAAATGCTAATCATATCGAATTTGTTATTATTGGTGTACACCATAATTACTGATATAAAATTTGTCTAGAACTCGACAACGCAACATACAACATACAACAGTGACAATCTGTCAAATTTATTAATAACTGTATACATTGTTTTTCATTAATTATGGCACAGCTGATTGTTACGATTCAATTATATGAATTGTGGTATTCGTAAAATATTAAATATTGACACTATCGGTTAAAATTTCTGTGACATGTTTTATATCGTTGGAATGAGAAACAAATAACGAAATTAATGGCGTCATGGCCTACTTTGAGATATGTATTTTTCATTTTTGCACAATAGCGTATGTCAAAGCCAACTGCATTTTTCCATTTTTTTGTTACACGTTGTTATTCTTATTGTCTTTTCCGTCAACTTTCATTCCTTTAACTTTTATCGTATCTCCTCAAATAAGGAAGCTATAACCGTTTGTGGTTTTCCCATTTTTCAGGTTTTTGTAATATATCTCATAAAGTAGGCTATAGATTTCAAATTTCTTTTTACTGAAATATAGCTCACAAAAAATGGGATAACTGTTTCTAATACTTTATTATTCTACAATAGATATTAAGCGAGATATTTGGTGTGGCCCTCGTAAAATAGACAGTCTGTATATTATCAAAGTTGAAGTAGGTTTAGACACATACTGAAACTTTAAGGTTTTGTAAAAATATCATAAACTCATATCATACGAAACAGGGGGATTAAAATAAATTCGTGTAAATTAAATATTGTTATATATTCTTCGTCGAACTTCATATGGGTAGTTTCCGGTATTGTCCACAAGAAGTCCAAGGCACCAAAGTTTTCGTTTTGTTGTAATTCATTCTCAAGCAGTATTTGGAGCTTTCTGGAGCTCATCCTCCCGTGCTGCCACTATATTCGACGAAATATAGCATTCCACTGTCGAAAAATATGCAGTAAGTCGGATTAAAATGCGTTTTTTGCATTCGGTTCCTTGATGCATTTATTCAATTTGTTACTTATTTTAATCTTATTCAAATGGGAAGAAATTGCACTTGTGCATCGAAAACATGCATTTTTGCGCGTGCAGTTTTTGAGGTAATTAAGAAGAAAATCATTATTCGATAATCCATGGTGGATATTGGCCCAATTTGGTTACTCGGGGGTTTTTCGAGTCTCTGATCATGAATGTAATGTTGAAGAAGTTCCTCGATGTACCTGGGGACCAGAAAGTCCTAGTTTTTCTCTAAATTTGCTCTGAAATCCAAACACAATCTTTACTCGGGGGTGTTTGAGGTCACTGATCGTGATTTTCATGCTCAAAATACCTGGAGGTCAGGGCATCCTGGATGTTTAGGCTATTCCTTGAACATTTACGCGAATGTTCATTGAAACGCATCGAATTTTATCACTCGGGAGTTTTTGGGGTCGCTGATTTCGGATATGATGCACTTCCTCGATGTACCTGGTGATCAGGACTACCGAGGTATGAAGATCATCCCCTGGAATATTCTTTAAGCCCGTTTCAATTGAAATGAATTTATTCACTTGTGGGTTCTCGAGGTCGTAGATCACTTGCGGATTTTCAAAGTCATAGATACGATATTAAAAATATATGTTGACATTACTGGCAATCAGGAACACCCGTTTATCGAGACATCTGCGGGAATTTGCTTGAAATTTGTTTTTATGTGAAGTAGAACTTGTCACTCGTGGGTTGTCGTGGTCGCTGATTATGAATATAATGTTCAAGAAGTTCCTCGATGTACCTGGAACCCAAGACATCCCCGTAGTACAGCTCATCCTCGTGGTCTTCTCTCAATTCAATATGAAATTCAACCGAAATTTTTATTCGGGGGTTTCTGGGGTCGGTAATCATGAATATAGCTTCAAAAATGTTCCTCGATTGATATGAGAACAAGGGCGTTCTTGCTGTCTACGTCATCTATGTAACTTTGTTATAATGATTTTTTTTACATCAATTTTATTTCCAATATTTATTTTTATCATTAATTTCCAACATGATAATAATATATCATTATTTAAAATTGTTAGACAAAATTAATAAAATTTTTATTTTTATCTATCCCCGACTAACCAAATTGGGCTAATTTCCACCATGGATTACCAAATAATGAATTTTTCTTTTGCCTTAAAAACTGCATCCGGAAAAATGCATTTTTCCGATGCACAAGTACAATTTCCCGTCTGTGTAAGATTTAAATTGATAGGTAATAAATTGAATAAATCCATCAAGTACAGGTTTTCAATAATTTGGCCTATTTTTGTGCTAAATTTCCTCGACTACTAAGGTGGTATCATCTGCCGTGTTGGATATTTTTATTCCTTCACAACTACTCCACCTTGTTGGTAAATGCAAGAAGTAAAATAATTTTAAAACAACTTTATTTCGACAGACATGTTTAACTGCCAAAGAAAGTAAACACCGAAATCTTACCTTTTTTAAAGATTTACATACATTTAATTTTTGCAGCTAGGTTAAAAAGGTGGCCCATATAATATTTAAAAATGCCGACAATTTGGGAACAATACTTTTAATTAATATTCCAGAGAATAAAGTGAATAAAGTAAGAATATTTATTGTGAACGATATTTACTTGAACATTTATAGAGAATACACTACACCCCGTTTAAATAATTTCGAGAGTTCTACATTTTCTCTTAAGTATGCAAAAGAAAAAGATTGTAAACAACCAGTAGGACTTAATCAACTCAACTAAAATGCCTCAAATAGTTGAAAGTATCCTAAACTCAGCAAATCTTACCGGATATACTGGGGATTATTTTCGTGGGCCTTCTACAACTAGTTTGATAGTGGTCCAGATTTAATCAACAATAATAATTAAGTTGAAAATATAATTCTAAGCAAAGTGATGATATTGCTGCAAATTTTACTAGCAGTATAAAAAGGTATTTTGGAATTGTATTGATGGAAAGAAAGGAGGATATTTAAATAATAATGATTATATAATGTGAGCACTTTATATGTCACCGTTACCATTTAATATATGAAAATGTTTTCATGCCGAACCTGTAGCTCATTGGAATGGCTATCTTATGGTAAAAACAAATTGTCAATCCAAAGTCTACTTTGCTGCTATAAAAATTTTTAATTAAAAATTTTCTACATGGTCTACGTCTTGTAGTCTTGTAGCCTAAAATTTGTTTGCGATTTAAAGTTGATTACGTATCTATAAGAACTTACTCCATCTCTACCCCTTTCATAACAATGCCTCTGTGGGAATCTGGTACCTTAAGAGGTGATCGTAGATTTTATTCGCAAGTGCAGAAGTAATGAATTCGTACATCGTTAGTGTTCGGGTAGTTTTTAGGATCTTTAGCTTCTTCTGGGTGCCGCGTGATTTTATTTATGATCTCATGAAAAGTACTAAAGTGCTTTAACCACTTTAACAATTTTCTACGTCCCTATTTTTGGGTGCTTAATCAATAACTTTAGTAAAATTTTACTCTAAAACTATAATTAAAGACAGTTTATATAAAACGTGGTAACTTACTGCATATGTTTATCATAATAAAAAAATTCGATATTAAAAAATTTCGAATTATTTTAAGGGTCTTAGTGGGGCCCAATAGAGCCCCAAGAAATTGAGACCAAAGGTCTTTGGGATTACTATATGCATGAATTTTGTCAGTATTTTCAATTGAATTTTTGTACAAAAAATGAAAACTGAAATGGGCCCTCTCTTGGGCAAGCGGGGGGGGGGGGGGGAATTTTGATATACTAACCCTGTAGACCTTACTGTTTAGACCCAAGAAACGATCCTATCAAGCCTATTCCAAAATCCGTGCCAAGAATCATTTTACCTATCTTATCCAAAGGTACCGTTTGAAACAAATATTTTAAGTCTATCTGAAGTTATCATATTTACATTAAACGGTCTACACATATGCGCGCAAAGTGATAAGTTCATTTATTCACTAGTTGAGTTTAGTGTGTTATGAAACAGATTTTTATATAAAGTTTGTACATTTTTTTAAGATGATTATTAAAAAAGAATGTACGGTTATAATATACCCATCTGATTGAATCAAATAACTTAATACAACTTTTAGCTGCGCAAATCTATGAAGTAAAATTAAACCTATCATAACATTAACACGATTTCAACACAGGATATGATTTAGGATCCAACAAGCTAATAGGCAATGGTCTCTTTCATTTTGTGCAGAATAACATATAGTTGCCCTTTGTACGGTTTTATTTCCCTCTTAAGCCTACGGCAGTTTTAGTTTACGCAGTGAGTCAAACCATGCCAAGTTTGTAGGGTCTCTCTAATATGGCACGCACTGATGGAACGTTTGATGTCATGCATTCCAGCGTAGTAGGTTCATTTCCAGAAGGAAATTTATTAAAATATATTTCGAATCATAAACGCAGAGATATGCTAGGAAATGTACACTAGTATCTGTTTTATGAAATTTCCTACTGATGCTGACGGTTAAACGAAATGAACAAATTATGTATAACGTTAAAAAATTCATCGATATGTATTGTTGAGGGTGCAGATCTTCGAGTGATATAAATTACTCTACTCACTGACAATTAATTAAAATCGATAATTCTAAAAATAGTAATAATTCCATGACTGTGTTTACTAGGCAAGCACGATTAGGAATAAGACAGGCAAGGCGCTTTTTATTTATTTTTTAAGTTATAAACAATTGCTTTGAAGAAGGAAATTGCAGCGGAGTATAAAGAAAAAGTCAAAATGTGTAAGCACTCCAAGCAAATAAACAATTGTAACATTCCACTTCACAAAATTCTACAGGTCAACTTATTTCATTAAGGGATTTATATTAATTACATGAAAAAGGAATATTAACTATTTTTTAGACAGTCATTCATTAGAAAATATTTTACAATAAAGACCATCTGCAAAGCAAATTCTGTACTTACATTAGACACTTACCTGTACTAGTTTCATAATGATATCACAAATTCACATGCAATCTTCTTTCTATTGATATAGATATCTGTCATATTAATTAACTACTTATAATGAACGACCTTCAAAATATTAGTTCAAAATTTTGAGACTGGTTGAAAATGTCAATTTCTCTTCAAAAGAATCTAATAATTTGGAAATGGTATACAATCGTTCAAAAAATGATCTTATACGTGGTATATCTTGCATTGATAACTTTTAAACTGCTCTTATTTTAAGCTTGAATCGAAGTATCTGGTTGCCTGGATTTTAAGATCAATTTAAGAATCTGGGCTACTGCGGTCCGATCCACTAACTTAGTTGTTTCCTTCTATTCACTGATATTTTATAACTTAACATAACAAGTAACTGAGGTACACATTTTTAGTAATATTTTCTTGCATTAGTCTGAATCAAAAGCGAAAACACAACAATAAGGGTTGATTTACGTTGAAAGGGGCGCTCCGATACAGTCCATAGAGTCCAGTTGCATGAAATCATTTTTACAGAATTGGAATAGAAGTATAGATCTTGCTATTCGCCTTCAAATCATGACTGAGTTACATATAGTATGATGTAATTTAAGACTCCCTAGTATACGTTTAGATTGTAGATATCCTAATTGGGTAGACTCGCACAGGGCCTGACTAGACAGGTAGGTTACCGGTGAGTTCCCACTAGGTCACCCTTATCACCGTCTGGTAATTCTCAATTAATTCTGGTTAATACAATATGGTCAATCTCAAGTGAGTTGTTCGCGTTTGAATGAAAAAAAGGAGGTGTATATTTCTCACTAAAATATTTATTTTCGAGGCGATAAGTTTCGTCGACTATAAAGTAGTTCTTCATATTATCAGGTTAACTATAATGTCAGTATTAATATCTTAAAGTTTGTCAAATGTAAAATACTTTTATTCAGAGATGAGCGTTATCAAATTATATAAATGGTAAAACTTACTTCTTATTTTACACGTAAATAATAAATTTTATCTATTATGTTTAACGGTAACAATTTGAATTAAAATGTATGTGCTCACCTTTCCCATCTTTCAAATAGTTGATTGAGTCGACCTTTACGTGATGAAAATCCATAGTAACACTGAATTCTAATAAAACTTAATGTTTTACGATTTCACAATATTTTATTTATATATTTTAACAAAAATACATTGCCAAAAACTTAAGGAAAGAAAATTTAAGGATTTCATATAAAACCTCTAATTCAAACATTAAGTTTTATTAAAATTCAGTATTTCCCATCTTTGTTTATGTGCGAGAAACCAATTTTTTTCAATAATTAATTTTCTATCGATTTCACTGACAAGGTACAGGTTACGAAAGTTTTTCTGCAGTAAATTTCCTATCTAAGTGAAATGTTTATATTATGGTTGAAAATCGAATGAAACAAAAATGTGTTTTTCAAAATTGTCATCTTTTTCCCTTCTTTATTAATTTAAATTTAGTAAAATTAATTACTAAAAAATTTATGTTGTAAATACGTCTACATATGCGCAATTCTTTTTTGCATATATTCAGAATAGATAAAATCTTACATATATGCTCAAAAATCGCAAGATCTCAATACAGGGAGGAACAGAGGAAAACGTGCCAAAAGTTGGTAATTTGTAATAATTAAAACCTACTTCCAGCAAACTAAATTTTAAATTTAGTACACAAGCAAACGCTGCCTGTGTATTAAGTAGTAAGTACCTATGGATATTGGATATAACAAACATATTGTTATACTGTTTGTTTAACATACGCAGCACAGAATATTTGCAAAAAAAATGCTTTGAGATAGGAAACAGAATATGTTTAAGAAACACCGGCGATAAAGTGTATTTTTATATTTTTATTCTTATTAGTAATAATGATAATACTCTTTAGTAATAATGATAATAATAATAATAATAATTATTATTATTGTTATTCATGTCACTGGCGAAAAAAAGGTTACAGGTTATTTCCCACTGGACCATTGCATTATTTTGTACATTCCCCGGACGTCATTTAGAAGTAAAGATACATGTGGTAGAAGGTTTCAAAAAGAAAGGTAGAGGAAGTTTGCGTATGTTGAATGTGAAATAAGATAGTCTGTTCTATTCTATCTATCCATCAAGTGATCTGTTTGGGTACCCAATTATAATGTGACACAAAGGGATCATGAAGTAAATGTTATTCTGTTTTGAACATAAACAAGAAATTAAATATATATTTTTTAATATATTTAACTTAAAATAGACTAACAAATCACAAATTTGACAATTCTGATAAAAATTGTTTATATGTATTTCATATTTAATAACAATAGGAAATATTTAAAAAGTGGTCAAGCACCTATCGATAGCAGATTTGAAATGAAAAAAAGTTGTCACATTTTCCCGCAAAAGCAAATTAAAATTGGCTATTTAGACATAACTTATTTTCCGCCCCTAAAAGGCAGGGGTTGAGCTTCTGATATTTCGGATATTTATTTTGGTTCAAATTGCTACCTATTTACGTTAAGAAAACTACTCCGCTAATTTCTGTTTAATGCTATTACCAGTTGCAGTAGCGTAAGAAATGCACACGGGAGATCTATCTGAAGATGAAAGAGAACAATAAAAGCTGCCCATCCTATAAAAACATTGCTTGGGTGTTTATTAATAATTTCTTACCATTATATCAATTATAGCATTTTATATGGTCAACTGTACTCTTAGAGAAAATTTGTTCGAAATGCCCGTACTACTCTTCTACCTGCTTCGGTTCAATCTCTGTCTGTCTCTGCCGCTGCAGATCAATCACTTTCCCTGTCTCCCAGATTTAGACACCCTAGTCTGATTTTGGGGATTGTTTGTGGTTTAATAACATTATTGATAATTTATTTTCATTTTGGAAATATTTAGCAAAATGAAACAACAATCATTTATTTCATAGTATTAAATTGTTGATAGTAAAATCAAGAATATGAAATAAGTGGAAAAAATAGTTTAGTAGCACAGGAACACACAAAAGAAGGTCATGCACTTTTAAGCAGAGCATGATATCCCCCTCCAAATTAAGGTTTTCAAGGATTTTTACCCATTTTTTGAGAATAGAGAAGAATTCTGACGTAATTCAGCAATTCTGACGGCATCGGATAAAGCGGCTCAAAATACGAAGTAGTATCATGCTCTACTCAAATACACACGACTTTTTTTTATTGCCTCATTAAAATTGCTCCATCGCGTCCGCATTTTTCGGAATCCCCTTCTAATTTAAATTTTTCTCTGATTTTTTGGCAATTTCACGGGGTTAGAGAAAAATCCTGACGGGACGAAGCAATTATTGCCACGTCATTGGATTCAGTGGCGCAATATACGGGGGCATGATACCCCCTCTGCTCAATAGCACATGACCTTTTTTATGTGTGCCTGTGTAATTTATTTTAACTACTCTTATTAGATTATATTGTCACGTAGGAAATACTAGTAATTAGGCAAATCCGGAAAGGAGCTTGTATAAATAAAACATATTCGATCCTAGTCCACTTTAAATCGGGAAGCAATTAAAGAAAGTCAATGTTTATAGTAGAATAGTTTAATAATAAAACATAAATATGTATAAATATGACATTGACCAGTATAAACTTTACAAAACAAAGTAATTGCTAAATATATAAAACGAATAATCAAAACAAGCCGGCACCTCTTAGTTCTTTCGGTTCCTAGAGTTCCGATGTTTTAGTGTCGACAGTCAGTCATAGTTTTGGGGTCCTCATCTTAGGGGATGTAGAGTCCAAGCCCTATAGGCAGTATTAGTGATCTCCACTGTGGAGATCACAAGCTAAGTTGTATAGTGTATATATTGGTAAGATCGTTTAAATTGTTATGTGCTCCATTTTTATTATGTGTGTTATTGTTATTGATTACTTGTACCTGTTGTTTGTTCGTTGTCCATTAAACGAGTGTTTTAATAAAACCATGTAAATCCTCAAAGTTGTCCGTTCTTAACACATCCCTCCAGAAGACCCAAATTCACGTAGGGTGTAGGGTCTGGTTTCCAGGCACATGCCTCTAAGCCATCGTGACAATATATCAAATAATCAACTGCTTTTGAACATGTAATAATATCCATAAAAAATGCGTGATTTATTATATAACTCCCTAGTGATTTAGGTTTACAGCTATCACCTTTCACTTCATACTTAGCCTGTCCAATCGATGCAACGCGCAAAATAAAATAAAATGATCCATTATTTTTGAGGGGAGGAAGGTGATTTGACATGTTTGGACGTTATCAAACTATTATATTAATATTTATTGTCGTAGTCGTAAATAAAGTATAATATTGAACTTACGATAATGTTAATAAGACACTTCAACTGCGTAAGTTATTACTTACATTATCGCTCGTTAAATAATATACTATTGAGTTACAATTCTCCCAACTATGAAAAAACAATAGTACGCTAGTCTTTTCCTAAGTAATGTTTGCCTTTTTGAAACAGAGTAATATCAGTTAGCGCACCTCTTTATATAAATAAACATTTAGTGTAGAAAATACCGCCCTCCGTACAAATTTTCTCATTTCACTCTCTAGGGAACCGTTGTTCATTTTATATTATTAGCATTCATAAAGCATTCAATCCACAGTAACATAATCCACGGAACAGTACGTTTAGGGTGTTTAAGTCTTCTGAATCTCTAATGAATTAAGTCTGGGTTTAAGTAGTTTAGTGGTAAAACGACGGGGTATAAATAACAAATAGAATGCTCATTTTGTTGAATTAAATTTAATAAATGGAATTTATGTAAAAATTGATATACTGAAAGGAGTTTCCTCTGTTTAAATACATATCTTTGCAGTTACATTTATTTAAATTCATTTTTGTAGATATTATATTTTAAATTTCATATCGTTTGGGTTTAAATAATTATCCGGGCTTTGAACTATAATATTAGTTTAAGAATAATGTAAATTACACCAAGGAAAATTTAATGCAATACGAAATTAAGGCCTTGTAAAATTGTTCATGCAATTATATTCCTTATATCAATAAATCATTTCAGTACATTAAATTCCGATACCTTTTTTAAAGTTAACACTGAAAATAAACTTGTTAACTAAAATTGCTTACAGAGTGTTCCTATTATTTTCTGAAAGATCTTTTGATTGTAGAGTGAAGTGCAAAAATCTAGAATTTTCTACAATCTCTTTCAATAGATTTCAAAATTAACCAAGAACGCGTTCACGTATTAACAGCTGTGTGACGTCATTTACCTCTATGGTAATTTAATATATCTCAAAGTGTGGTTTTGCTAATAGTTGGAAGTGAGTTAAGTGTCGTCGTGAATAGACGTGTGTTTAAGATACTCTCTAAAAAGCGGTAAAAAGGCGGTAAAGACCCCGTTAAACTCGAAAAAATTTCAGCCACCGATAGATTAAGAAGTTCTGCGTGAAGTGAAGCGCCTCAACAGAAAAACCGAGTTCATATGGAATTAATAATTACAATATTTTCTAATAATATTAAATCAAATAAAGCAAACAAGCTCAAGTGAAGTGCAGTGTCCCCTACGTACACTCTAGATGACCCAACAAGATACTTCTTAAGTGGTCCATGGACAATAAATAATAGTATAGTCAGTGTCAAAATGAGGCACATATATTTACAAAGCAATATAGTTGTGTTGTGACTTAAAGTAACTGTATACAGTGGAAGTTTTTAAATGGACAAAATCAACTCAACCCAAGAAAAAAAGGAAAAGAAATAAAATAATACAGCAATCATAAGACGCTGCAGAAAGACAGATAAGCTATAAATTAATTTATTTTATTTTATCTGATTTAATTGATATTATTCTAATCTATCTTTCTATCTGATCTTTACCATCTTAATTTTTATCAGCTCGATTTATTGATTCAAAACATAATATTTTATTATTAATTTGGAAGGTGGACATTGAAACCGATTGTTTCAAAGAAACGACATACAGGGTGAGCAAACTATCCCTTCGGACCTCTTTTCTCATGACGCGCAAAAAAAAATATTGTTACCACGAGATAGAGTCCTTCCCAGCAACTCCACTGTAAATAGATATTTACCTGTGAAACGGTTAATAAATAAAAACAAAACAAAAAAGTAAAAAAATGAAAGCTGCTAGGTTCAGAAACAGAAGAAACAGAGAACTTAGAAGAAGAAAAATAAGGAGATGACGATAGATGGAAACTTAAAAGAAGCTTGGAAACTGAAAAGAAGCATCTCGCAAACACCTGCACACCCCAACCGATGATGACAGATGGAAACTTAATAGAAACATGGAAACTTAATAGAAACTTGGAAACTTAAAAGAAGCATCTCACAAACACCTACACTTCCTTTCCTATATTCCCACCACATGCGTCATGCGGTTCTCTCTGCTGACATCAAGCATGTCCAATGTCTAACACGGCGTATGCAGCCGGTCCGGTGGTATATAAAACACCAGAGATTTGGTTCCGGTACGCGGTTTGGCCCTCCGTTGGGTGTGTTCGACGGACGACCAAGCTGCGTGTTGGAACGAACCTCCATGGATGCCCGGAATCGGCAGCAATGCTTACCTTACGCTGGCAAATCAATCAATCAATCAAGTGTGGCTTGGCTAATAGCTGATATAAATGTAATATACAGTAACACAGATTGTGTGAATAATATTAACTTCTATGCCTACATATTTTTTCTTATGAAATTTACTTTTCTCTTTATTCTCCATGTTTAGTTAGTATCTTCTATACAAAATAAATGTTTTTTTTTACATATTAGTCATTATACCAATTTGACATTGATCAGTACTTTTATTGATAGGTGTGTCTGCTTTTAAATAATCGGCTTCGTACATTAAACGTATTCTCGAGACAAATTTTGGGAGTAGTGTCGTCGGAGTTTAGTGCGCATCGGTTCATTTTTAAAACACTATATTCCTAAAACCGCTTATCAAATTAATCTCAAATTTTCATTTTTTCTTTTTAATTTCGAAATTTTCTTTCTGCCTCCCCAAGAAAAGGAATTCTTCGGTCACCACGAAAATTCTTCTTGGCACGATATCAGCCTGTAGGGTCCAAATATGAGAACCTCTGAATAATGAAGGGAAGGAGTTCATCTATATCTGCGGCATCCTCCAAAAAATTTGAAATGTTCAATATGTGTCCTCTAAATTTTGGATCAAACCACTACTTTGAGCTTATCAACTAGTACGATCGTGAGTAAACAGAACCTCACCTATTACCCGCCGGATTCCCACTGATGACCTACGAGAACTTATCAACCACAATGACCTACTTACAGTAAATTTTGACAAGTATCCTTGTCACACACAGTGTGTTGAGCGGTGTGTGAAACTTGTTACAGAAGCTGCAGCAGTTTGTGGCTCCGATGAAAGCGATGGTTTCATAAGGACGCGAGTTGATTCCAGGAAAACCATGCCTTGCTTTAATATGAAATCAGAATACTTCGTGAATAAGCAACACATTTTTAGAAAACCTAGTACCTAGTACTCTAAAGGATTTATTTAACATAGTTATTTGTGTAACTTGTATCAGAATTTTAAATTTTAAATACATTGTAATATTCCCTCTTATAAATCAGTTTGTTTTTATTAAGGGTTCCTTGACCTACATTAAAATCGAATGAAAAGAACCTTATTATAGGACAATCTGAATATGGTAAGTACTGTACAATATAGTTAGGTAGTTATATTTTAGAGCTAAACTAAAAGATGTGTACTGGATGTTCTTTTTTGAAAAACGTTAAACTTGGTAAATGTTCAAGGTCGTTGGGAGACGAACAGAGTTAAAGTTGACGTACACTCACCAACTTTTGTCACGATACTATGTAGTACAAAGGCAAGCTTTTCCGCGATATTAGATTAACATGTCACCCATGTGCTAATTTTTAATGTTTCTTATAGCATTTCCGTAAGCCTTAAATACTTAAAAAATTCAAGGTCATTGGGGAGACAAAAGATATTGACCGATTCCGACAAACTTTCATTGCGATACTAAGTAGTGCATTAGAAAACTTTCTTGTGGTATTATATTTTGAAATCTAAAACAAAGTTTTAAGTATGTGTTTCGCTCCACCTCAATAGCCAGTGTTTCTAGCCAGTGAATATAAGTTATTTATTCCTTTATAAATGTTTATTTGTTTAGTCGGGGGTTTTTAATTTAAAATTATGGTCACTAAATAAGTAACCAGTCATATAGAAGAAACTTTACACAGTTAATTAATTTGCACAGTTAAAGTAAATGTACAAATTTTTTCAAAAATTTAAGTATCTATAATACTATAATACTCTAAATACTTTTTGAGAGCGGCCAAATTTCGCGTGAGAATATCTATAATATGATAACGTATGTATCCATCCTAGGACAAATGTCGTAAGCGTGAGTTTAAGAGAAACCAGATACTTCACGAAATAATGAATGTAATGTAGAAATGATAAATGCCGACTAAGATATAAAACCTATGCGAAATTTAAACATTATTTTCGAATGGTTTCATTTTAAAAGAGATCTGTGTGGAACACTGGTTACTAAAACGACGTGAAATATGTAGGTTTATGAGGGCGGGAAAGATACGCTAAAATCTGATGCTTTTTTCATGACACCTCTCCGTGGGATGTAAAGGCAGTAAATGTATTATACATCGTGATAAAAAAAATCATGGCAAGTTTATTTTAAATCTGAAACAAATTCTCTATGTCAAATACTGTCAAGTATGATAATACCTGACGCGTATTACTTACAGAGTTTGCATTGATACATGAAGTATTCCTATGGGAGGTAATTTTCCTGGGTTATTATAATGCTGATTACAATTTATTGTTCTGTGGTCAAGCTGGCTTTACTCGGATTATCTTTTTAAAAGCACAAAGTGTGGGTTGAGGTAGAAAAGATAAATTAAGGAATGAATGAGGGTACAGAGTAGATAAACTGAAGGTAGAGAATTTAGGGTGGCCTTTAATTTCCAAGTTTCAAATTTATTAGCTCTCATCCCTTGGCATGTTTCCATTGAATGAAATAATAGTTTTAAAAAACTTAGGTTCATCGGACTATTTTAACCTGTGTTGCAAAAGCCATGATTTTTATATAAACAAAAAAAAAGGTTTCAATGTATTTTTTTTACTCTAAACATAACTTATATTATGCTGAGGAAGAAGACATTATCCTTTGTTAATGCAATTAAACGGTAATAAAAAAACATTAGTAGGTATAATAACACAAAAATTAGAACATAATTTTTATCATTTTCTTTTTAAAATTTAGATATGCCTTTCAATAATCACTTACAGCCCCTAAGATACGGCTTTTGTTGAAATACTATTGTGTATTCTTGTATTATCTTACCACTACTATCTCTTTCTGCTACGTCGTTAGTAACTGACAAATTTTTCGGAATATTTAATTATTTTTAGTAATCCTCTCTGGAATCCTAAATATCTAGTGAAGAGTTTAAGAAATTTAGTTGAAATTTGAAATCGAGTAAGAATATTTAACGTTTCAGATGAGACAAAAAGTTTTTTTTGACAGAAAGTTCTTTGGATCTTGTAAATCTTTTAATGTTTCTGGAGCCTCTATCATTTTTACTTTCACTGGAAGAAGACTAGTTCCGTTTCCCCTAAATTAAAACATTATTTTCATTAAATACGAATTTGAAGAGTAAAAAATGGAGTTACCTAAAACATTTGCCTCCTCATAGTCCTCATAGGCCATTTTCTTACGTTCTTCCAATTTTTGGAATTTCTCAGTCGACTTTTTTCTTTCTCAGCCAATTTTAAATCAGTTCCAAACATACATCCTGATCGTTCTTTTTGCCTTTGCAAGGGTAAAAATACCTTATGTTCCTCAATTCTCATCATATTTAAATCATCAGCACGAGCTATATCGAACAGAGTATCGGCATTTCTATAAAGTTTTCAACTTTTTTTCTCTGAGTTTCCGAATCTCGTCTTTTCAACTTTTGTAATTCTCTCTATATGGGTTAATGAAAAAATAAAAAAATAAAGGATAGTTAAAATTTGACCTGTTGAAATATAAGGATCTTATGACAGACTTTCTAATTTTGTGATACAATGTTGCTCCTTCCTGACAGGAATATGTTTTATTGCCACAAATCAGCTGTGTCCTTAGTAGCTAGTTTTGCGCTTTCACTACGTTTATTGAACTTTCATTGTAATTGGCAATTTCAGTAGGAATTTTCTATTACATTATTGGCAAGTCAGTAACTTTAGCATATTTAAAAAAGTTACGGCTCAAATTTACTGACAAAAAAAGCATTAAAAATGTGAAATTTAGCGGGCCTTTAAAACACCGATTTGGATGACACTAAAACTATTTCGGTATCAAATTATCGTCCTATATCTTTAATTAGAAACTTAACAAAAATATTTGAAAAGTTATTAAAATTAGATTAATAAAATATTTAAATAAATAAAATTTGATATCAGATAAACAATTTGGATTCAGGGAGGGAAAGTGCACCCAGAATGCCATTTATTTTCTCACCGGCAACATTTACAAGGCATTGGATAAAAGCAAAGCATCGCTTTGTGTACTCTGAGATCTAGCCAAGGCCTCTGATTCTATCAGCCATGTCCAGCAGTTAGAAACTCTGGATCATTTTTGAGATAGAGGAAAGGTGCATGATTTGTTTACCAGTTATCTGAGTGATAAAAAACAATTTGTTAAAATTAATGACAGTATCAGCAATTACAGAGTTGTGGAATACCTCAAGGAACCGTGTTGGGTCCAGTTCTCCTTATTATTTATATTAATCATTTATTAACCCTTCATAGCTCTGGTTCGGGCAAAATAATTAGTTTTGCAGATGATACGGCAATTTTTATGAAGCACCATCTTGGGCCGATCTAAAAGTAAAAGTAGGAAATGATTTAAAAAATTTAATAAATTGGTTTGATTATAAACTGTTGACTATTAACTTTAAAAAAGCTACTTATACTGTGTCAAAAGTAATTTACCTGGCTATGATAAACTTGAAATATATTCCAAAGGTAACTTAATTAAAATAGGTAGTTCCAGTTTTACTAAGTATTTAGGGGTCTACATAGATAAACATCTAAAATGGGACATACATATTAATTCTATCACCAAAACACTTAGAAGCATACTATATAAATTTAAATTCTTAAATAAAATATTGGACATAAAGCAAATGAAAATCATATACCATGCACTAGTAGAGTCGAGACTATCTTATGGAATCTTGGGATGGGGTGGTGCTTTGAATATTCATATGAAAATGCTTGAAATGACACAAAAGAAATTTCTAAAAACAATGTTGAGTAAAATACCAACGTATCCGACTAACCTACCTTTTACAGAATGCAGACTCTTTGATGTCAAGCAAATATATTTTTTTTCAGATCATCGTTAACCAATATAAAAATGGAAATCATTTGGAGTTACTCTGCCATACATATACAACAAGAGGTAAAACTAATCTACAAGCAAAAATTCCCCCCTCTGCGAAAATTATAATATCTTGCCAACTGATATAAAACAGTCTAATTCATTAAAACATTTTAATATAAATGCAAAATGTATATTCTAAACTTGGACAGAGATTTTATCCATTCCCAGATCAACATAAAAAAAAAAATAAGAAAAATTAAGAAAAAAATAGAAGTAATTGTCATGTTCAGATATACTCACTCGCATTTAGATGTATTTTCAGAAATATTTTCAACAGTTATACTACATGTCTTGATCTTATATTTAATAAGAAAACATACAAATTTATTATCTATGAATACGTGAACCCACGTACAAATTAATTTTTGTGGGTTTTCTTTATCATTATTTATAAATATTACATTACTGTAGTGTTTCTTCTGAATTATTATATGTTAGTTATTTAAGTATAGTTCTGTATTTATGTATCTACATATATACTTACTCAAATTTTGAGAAATGTGTATTTTTATATTATAAATAAACATATTATTATTATTATTATTATTATTATTTCAATTTTACGAAGTTGCTATCTTGAATCCCAATTCCCCACTGATTTATATGTCAGTTGTATTTCATATCAGATGTTAGAAAGTTAGATTAGGATTGCGTTGACCAGTTAAAACCAAATACTTAAGTGTGTTGTGCTAAGCTGCTTAAATAATAATGTTATTTAACCAAATAAAATATTTCTAACCAAAGAGAAAAATAGGAGAAGGCCGTGGCTTAAAATGGTGAAAGTACAGAAGAGAGTACATCAGGCTGGGAACCTTTTCTGCTATGAAGCCAATATCGACTGTCACTTCGCCATTTGTCAACTTGCCTTATTTAATACTTCGGCAAAGGTAACTTAAATTTATTCTGCAGACTAAGTTACAGTGATGTTGTAGATGAACTTAGTATCGCGCATCTGATGGACATGACAAGAATTCTATATTAGTTACGCCGTAGCCTTGTCGTCGCCACGATATCTAGCAACTCTACTCACAAGAAGGTGTTTCAGAATCTTATGAGCCGCGAAATGCGCAAGAGGCAAAGTTTGTTCTGCGTTCTAAGTATTTTCTTGAAGACACTGGGAGCTGCTTTGCTGTATACATAAACAAGAGCTCGTGATCAATTGTAAACAATAAATATAATATTTTTAAAAAGTGTAACTGAGTCGACGGGAGAGATTATGTCTCTGCGCACATGAAGGTCACAGCTCATGAGATTTTAAAACACCTCTACTTACTGTGATTACTACAGTCTGCTCTCTCCATAGTAATCTGCTGTCGAACGATGCACTTCTACTGAATATATCTTATAACTAGCAACTTTTCAGAAACACAAATAATTAAGACCGTCTATGGATTCTATGAGTACCCGGATCGCTACACAAACTTGAAGGGATCAAAGGTGACCCGTAGTAAGTAGTTATCCGACTCATGCCACAGAATCGCAAGCAGCTCGTCAATCTTCAGACTTCCAGTTAATTACGATTATAAAATGTACGTCGAACATTTTGAAAATTATTCACTTTTAATTTTGCACTGAAATTTTCGAATAACTTGTAATGTTTTTTAGGATATTTCAAGAAGCTATATATATGAATTCAATGGTTTTCCTGCTTAAAAAAACGTACTAACGGCATTGAATCCAAGGATACCTTTTTTCCGTTGACTCGCATTCGAGCGACTGCTATGGCGATTCCCGCTTGGGCCTGGATTACGAATATTTTGGGTCCGTCGTAATCGAATCTTCTACTTTAAACTCTTGGGTTATTTTTTATGGATGTTCTTGTGGTACGGACATGGAGTATTCTCCACCACTTGCAGAATAACTAAATGTGGATTTTGTTTTTTATTGGATAAACCGTCCCATTGATTTTTTCTTCAATTTTGACATTTAAAATAGCTACTCGCTACACCCTGACTGAGAATTCAGCTCTATGCAGTGCTCTTCGTGGTACTTTCGAAGAAAATGAATTCGTGTTACTCTCGAAAAAATAAATTCGTGGTACTTTCGAAAAATTTCCGTCTGTTTCCGTCTGTGCATTTTGAAATTTTATTAATTCATATATTATCTAATAAGGTAAGATAAAATTGAGGGGACAATTTGTTAATATTTAAACGATTAATAGCTTTCTCATTTACTGATCCCATTTCGCTCAAGAACAATATAATTATTCCCGTCCTTAACATTAACTTACTATCAAAATTTGAATAAGAGCTGTCTTTTCTTTCATAACTTATCGTGCAGGAAACGTGACGTATGAGTTCTACGATTTTAGAAGTATCCCGATTAAATGTAACATGGTTTACGTTTCCGTATTTGTGAAGAATATAATAATAGTTCATGTATAATAATTGTGAGCTTAATTTAAAGAAAAATAGTTTAAGTTGTTACTTTTTAAATTTTGAAACTCAATAAGCGAATTTAGAGGTTGTCAATTCGAGCTGTATGTATGTTTTCCTGATATTTCTTCTGTACTCCGAATGACCTACGCGATGTCTATGAAATCTTTTCCTTACTTTACAATATTCCTTGGCGGTTGTCCTACAGTTTCAGCCATGTCCTGTGATGGTGAGTAAAGATGGGAAATATGTTTTCTATTCGAGATTTATATAATGCGCTGGTAGTAGTAACCTGAGCAGTAATTGTTTTGAAAATTATTATAGGTGCATGGTAGTGCTTACTAGGAGGGTATGTAACAAAACAAATAGATACTAATATGTTCAATGCTGTGATTACAGGTCCGTTGAATTATTGCAGGGATTCGATGTACCTCAAGGGTCCACACTGAGTCCGCTTCTCTTTCACTTTTTTTTGGACGATACTACGACCGATGTTGATGACGAGACATTGTTTTATATAGACGACTTAAACATTTTTCTCGAAATAACATCAATCGAAGACTGTGAAAGATTGCAAAATAATCTAAATAAACTTCATGATTGGTGCATTATCAATAAATTACCACTGAATGCACAGAAATGTAAGCCCTTGTCATTTACTAGAAAGCGTAACATATTTCTCTATGATTATAATATTCAGGGTGTCTTATTACGCAGACTAGACTCTTTTAAAGACTTAGGGGTTCACTTTGATTCTAAACTTAATTTTAAAAATATGTCGAGTAGCTGGCGCCAATTAATAAATTTATATAAGTTGTGAACATTGACACTGCACAAACCCTATATGTTACATTTGTAAGATCTCGCCTCGAGTACGCCTCAGTCGTGTGGAAACCTACTTACAACTTCCAACTCGAAAAAATATAACGTAGGTTTCTCAAATCGGCCACGTATATAATTTGCGGTTATTGTCAACATTATCAACAACACTGGTTCCCCACCAAATACTGCTTAATCGCTTTAATGTTTACGAACTGGACAAAAGGAGAGTAGCTGCCTTAGTAATATTTTTGTATAAAATAGTAAATAATCGTGTTGATTGCAACAAACCTTCGAGTCAAATCATGTACAAAGAACGCAGAATTTTCTCAAGATATGGTAACATTTATCATCTTCCCATTTCCAAAACAAATATTCTTATGTTATCACCGCTATGTCAAATGTACGTTAACTGCACAAACCTGGAAAGTCGGCTTGATAATATACTTTGCACTAACTCATCGCAAATAAAGTTGTTTTTATTTGGAACGATGTTCATCCTAAAGAATGTCATGTTCTCACTTCCGTTTCTTTTTGCTTTCAACTTTTCTCTTTTTTACCATGCTCTACCATAAGTTTATATGCCTAATGTATGTATAATTTTGTTTATATCTTAAGATGTCTTCGTATTTTAATTCATTTGTAATTGTACTTTTTCTCTCTTTATCCTGTAATTGGGCCTTGCACCTGTTGGATATCGTAATAAATAAGTAAATTAATTTACGATTAGAAGTTAAAGTGTAGTGTGGCCGTTTCAAAGAAATTCACAAGTCCTTGTTCCACAATGCTTTGCAAAATTTGCCAAAACGGTTTCTCGCAGTGCACCGACCAAAAAATTACTAACAAATCTGTTAAGTAGTAACTGAATTCTCTAGGTATCAAGATGAATATTGTAGTTGATATAAAGTTAGCAGAGAATTTGGCTTTGGCTTCATACCGCTAATAATGTTATTAGTAACTTTGTTAAATCAATTATCACATCTATTTCTTGGCATATTCAGAGGATGCCAAACTGTGTTATGGAAATAGCAATTAGCTCCGTACAAAATCTGTTAGCACCTGTCTTTCTACACATTCATCTAGTGCTTGATTAATGCTAAATGATGATACAAGTTTCGTGGCATATGTTTCGCAATTAGCTCATATGGTCACGGTGTCCAATTCATAGACCTTAAATAGAATTGTATTCGCCATTCAGATGCTGTATTATTGGAATACCCAATTTACGATATCTAATTAATGGCGAGGGAATAGCCTTTCCCTCGATAGAGAATCCCTAGACTTGTCTCATATATACTGAAGTCTGTCACTAATGTGATTGTACGCTAAATGATCCATTGGAGCGCCATCTCCCTGATGAATCATGATATGTATGCACAGCTTTGGTATTATTTAAATTGTTGATTATAAAATATTATGTAGGAGCGAGCGTAGAGACGTCTGCATATACTCGTATTTCGATACGCAAATGCAGCAACGTCGGGCGCGGTTAGTACTTGGATGGGTGAGCCTCTCCAGGGAAACACAGCGTTCTCGCTCCGTCTTCTAACGGCTTGTATATCAGCGCATGCGTAGAAGGTATGTAACTTTAGGCGGGGGTTACATAGTGGATATACCATCCTTCGGAGGGGATGTAAAGCAGTCGGTCCCTTGTCTATTAAATGTTAGGCAAGTAAAAGATCCCTACTCTTCGATAGAGAAGAGGTTCGGCAAAATTTCCAGGTTGGGGGTAGCTCGTCTCCTGGCGTCGGTGATTGGCCTTGGTAGCGGAAATAGGCCGACGTTAAATAAGTGATTAAAAAAAAAAAAAAAAATATTATGTAATCATCAAATCGGAAGTCTAACCTAAATTAAAAATTTTGTAATATTTCTGATAAATCCCTGTAAAAAGTTAAGTGATTTGTATAGAAATGAAAAAATGGTGTACGTAGCTCTTACAGCTGATTTTAAATTCAATGATATGATGATTATCATCTAACTTTATTACGTTTAACGTCTTATTTCAAATTATTATGTGCATCATATTTTATTTAATAGACGAAGTTCTCGTAACTTTGCCACCTTATTACAATTAAGCTGTAAAGATCTAATTAAGTTAAGAGCGAGCCGAAACTTACTTAGCATAATTAAATAGTGAGAGCGCTTATACCATATGGTTGCTACCTAGTTGCACAGTGAATTAGCGCAGGATACCAAATAACTGAGGGTTGCGTACAATGCAGTTTATGTTTTACCAGATTAAGAGGGTTGTAAAATTTTGTATTTTATAGTTGTTATATAGTTATTGACGTTAAGGAAGATGTTTACTTAAACTTTATAAACTCATTAAATGAAGATAATAATATTTTTAAGATGTTACAAATTTTAGAAAATATTTATTATACTACTTATAGCATGTTTAAAAGTGAATTATTTATTATTTGTTTGCTTATAGTAATGAAACATTTTCTTTATAGGATTTTGCAAACAGTGGAAAGAAAAGCTATCTATGAGAACTAAAGGAAAAACTATATATAAAAATATTAATGAAATCTTTGCATTCTTTCGATAACCTGACTTCTGGTTATGCTAACAAGTAAAATTCTGATTTGCCATTCTCATTTTAACACTAGCATCCAACCTAATCCCCTACGGCTAAGCAGGCTAAACTAGTATCTACATGATCCCCTACGATATGTAAATTCAGTTAAAAATGAGAACAAAGGCCTGAAATTAAATTATTTACGTACCTTGTATTTAAATTTTTTTTTCATTCTAATGAATTACATTTTCATAAAATCTCATTGAGTTTCTTGGAAATGCTTAGCCTTTGAAACGTTTTTCGTCCTTATTGTGGACTCATCAGAAAAGCCTAAAGCCACTCATAACGATGTTCCATTCAAAACTGAGACATTTTCTATGAATGGTATAAAATAATTATAATTGACATTGACTGATAAAAAACAACAGATCTTCACCTATCTATTAGCTAACCAGTATTGGAGCCTATATACTCTATGCATGTTTAAAAGTGAATTATTTATTATTTGTTTGCTTATAGTAATGAAACATTTTCTTTATAGGATTTTGCAAACAGTGGAAAGAAAAGCTATCTATGAGATAGAATGCAAAGATTTCATTAATATTTTTATATATAGTTTTTCCTTTAGTTCTCATAGATAGCTTTTCTTTTCACTGTTTGAAATCCTATAAAGAAAATGTTTCACTTATAGTATGTTAAAGTATAGTCTTTAACTTCAGAAAAATGTCTCGTGCTGAACATATTAAGAAATGCTTTAACGGGAGGGGCAAAACAATCTAAAAAGTTTACCTGGTTTAACCTTGTAAACTATATATGCAGTTATCGAATAAAATATCATAGAAACCAATGGAACACAAACTAACTCACTCTGATCATACCAGATAATTACATCGATATGGAAGTAGACTTGCAAAAAATTATCGATAAAACAGTACAAGAAGTAAAGGAACACAAACCAACTCTATTTGACACTAACTGGTTTACTTCATCAACAAATATCCAATATTACCATAATCCAAACATTTTTACAAAATTATGAATAAGACGACGTAGAATTCAAGGAGTTGCAGCTTGATGCTGGTCGAGGGTTGTCGTGATGTGTGACGCTTCCGAAAAAACGCAAAAAAAACAGTTAAAATTCCAGTAAACTCAATAAAATTTAATCATCGGTATATTAAAAAATTCTGCGTAAAATGAAGTGTAATAATAGAAGAACAAAGCACACACCAAATTAAAATTAAAAATTACTGTAATATGTTTGTTAATAATAGTATAAAGTAAACAGGTGTCTAGTGTATGGGTTGTTGCGTCGTAAACGGAAGCTACCTGGGGCCGACCCTTCCAAGATGCCTTCAAGTTCATTGTGTTAACAACCTGTGTTTTAAGGCAATATAGACATACCAACTGTGGACGAAAATTGATATGTTTTATTTTAAGTAGTAATTTTAGTTCATTAGTGCATTAGTTTATTTCTTTATTAAAATTGAGAAACAAAATTGGAAGTAAAATTGAAAAGGTATTAAACATACGTAATGAAATAGAAGAATACCCGAATTGGAAAGCGACAGTTGAAACTAATTACTACAGAAACAAACTAATAAACAGGGTGTACAAAATATTCTCTTGGGCGTATTTCTCATAACCCGCTGTAAAAAGTTTTATCTACCGGGAGAAGAGCTCTTTTTTGCACTTCCACCGTATACGGATATTTACTTATGGAACGGTTGATAAATTAAAGCTCCTCGTGGCGAGCTAATCTATATATTTCTTGGCAGACAAACGAAGTGGACGCACTGATGCAGGACGGGGAAACAACAAAAAACAAATGAACCATATCTAAACACAACAGACCTAATTATATTGATCTGTCTGCCAGTGTACCAAAAATTATCCATAACGTCATAGAAGGTAGAGGAGCACAAACAGGCCCGATTTGCCCCCCTAAGTTTGTTTTCAGTGACTCATAACCGAAACCGCCCTAATTTGAAAACATCCTTAAAACACCATAAAAAGCAGTAAAATACGAATTGACTAAATCTAACCTCAATTTACTACATTACATCGATCTGTGTGAAGATATCCCAAAAATTACCCATAAGACACCTTACAAAGCAATGGAAAACAAACTGCATCCGATTAGTCCTCAATCGACACACTTTTTCTCTTACTAACGATATATCAGGTTTTCTTCCTTGGTAATACTGTCAAGTACGTGCCAAATATTATTTTCTTATTAATTACTTTTTAGCAAAACCACCATAAAAATGGAGAGGTGAGGGCAATTGGTTCAAAATTGAAATAGAGATAAGACCAGATCTTTATTCATGTTTTGAAGTACTAGGAACACGAAAAAGTAGCTTAAAAAAATATCGGTCATCACGAAACTGGGCCGTACATAGTGTTGCTCAACTGTAATGAGTCCAGTTAATAACTAAATTAATGAGTCGGTGCTAATATTTGGTTGGGAGATTTCAGTGGTTTTCCAGTAGCTGTTCTTTCTTTCCCTAAAAGTATAATATTTTGAGGAGTTCACCTCGTGTACTATGCACTGGATCAGGTTTCGCATTGTGTTATTTGTTTACTTCAACCATTTTCATCACTATGCCTTTAGCATTTATTCGAAGAAGTAAACCGAAGAACACGCCTGATTTTTTTGGAATTTTTCTGAAGAAAGAAAAAGTTTTGGCAAATTCTTGGCCGAAATTCTTTTTGTCTAAAATATTCTGAAAACCGGCAGGCGAGTTCTTTGGGCAAAAATAAGCAACTGTTGACTCTTGGAGCTTCCTTCACCCTAAACTAATAATAATGAAGGTCTATGAATTATTTTTCTTTGTTATATTTTCCGGGAGAAGGAAGCACTTTGAAAAAAAAAACCGAGACAAACGATGCTTATTTTCGACCAAAAAATGTACCGAAATTTTTTTACATTTTTTGGGTAACATTTAAGCGGCCCTTTGTTATTTGCTTCTCTCACGTGACCTGCCACTGGGGGGGTAACTGCAGATGCCTGTAACAACTAGACGAAGCGGCGGCAACTGCGGTGCACGAAGCCACTTTTGTCTATAGGCTCCCGCAATACAGCTGCATCTTGAGAATAATTATATTAATCGAAAAGTTTTATTGAGCAGGATACTTTTGCGGAGAATTAATTTGTATTTGATATCGTTGACTGGGACCATGTCTATCAAGGTTGTTGTTCAGGTCCAGTGTCCTCCTCATAGTCATTAAATTTCCAGGTACAGAGATTGGTTTCTTTATAAGATATATTAAAGAGTTTAAAAAGTCGCCCAATATTTCAAAAATGTAATTCCATGTTTAGGGGTACCTAACAGTATTTTTAGGCAAGATACTAAAGATGTCATATTTTTCAGTTATAGACATTTGCTTGTTGTTTTGAATATCTCGATACCTATTATTTCATCTCATAGCTTTGATGTTGACAATTTCAAATATTTTAACAAATCACAATCATTTATTAAAGTTTGTCTACACGACTATACTGCTTCGATGTATTTGCTCATAACAATACAAGAAATTTTTACGAAGATGTCCCTAAATATTTACTTTAAATAAAATAGATTAATATGTTTTCAATATGGTGACGTATTCGTGCATGTTCTTTTTTAATTAGGTTTAAGATTAAAGCTCGAAGTATACAGGGCAATTCATAGTGGATGGGGTATTAGAAGTATATGGAGAACGGGTAAACATATCCTTTTGAAAATGTTGGGAGTTACTAAAGTCAGTGTGGCCAATCAAACCAAAATAATTACAAGCATGTGATACTTCTGGTTATACCGTCGATACTAACTTATTTTAAATGGAACACCCTATGTTTTATAGACTTTTCGGACTGACCATCAACTTTTGAGTCCAAGTATGTAGCGCACCCTATATCTAAACCCTGCAGTTTCGGAGATATTTGATATTTTATAAAAATATGACAGGTGCAATGGTTTGCAAGATCCGTTATAACTTTCTTTACGTAGGAGATCCTCATTTGCTCTTTGGCATTTAGAGGGAACACAAGGTGCGCTACAATCCACATTGATAATAAGTTCCGTAAGAGTATACCAAGTGTTCTATTATTCACGTTACACTTGGTCAAGTTCAAACCTCAATAACTCTTTTATTTCAAATAGAACACCCTATATTTTTTTATATCAAGTTATTTAAAATTAAATTCCTTTATTTCTAGTAGACGCATTGTAGGGGTTAAAATTACATCTTTTTGATATATTGGCGATTTTCTTAAATATTCAATAATATTGAGTAAAAATTGCCATCACCTTACCAATGATTAGAAACAATCATTAACGTCAGTAATTCTCTTATGTCAAAAAATACCAGCACGTTTAAATTACACCCACGAAAACTTTTTAGATTTGTTTTATTATTTATGGAGAATGCGATAAAGTAATATCAATAGGGTGTTCCGTTTAAAATAAGCAAGTTGGTATCGATCGACTTCCGGTATAACCGAAAGTACCACATGCTTGTAATTATTTTGGTTCGAATGGCCACACTGACTTTAGTAACTCCCGAAATTTTCAGAAGTATATGATTACCCGTTCTCCATATACTTCTCATACTCCATCCACTATGATTCACCCTGTATATGATATCAGTGCGAAAAATGTATCAACAAGGCATTCTAAAGACCATAGGTAATAGTATATTCGATACCACACCTTATTAAAAAAAACAGCACAAGAACTCTTAAACTTAAATATCAAACTATAACACGGTTTTTAGGAAATGTTGGTTTCAAATTGGTCTGCTTGTGTCTAGCAGTCAGGTAAAAATAACTAAAACGTGAAATACTAACACAGTAAATATAAAATAGTCCACTGAAATTCGTAAAAAAATGCCTTGATAGGGAATAATTCTGTATTAAGATATTATACCTAAATGTAGAATTATTTCGTATCAAAAACCTAATATTAGTGAAATAAAACACGAGTTTATTTCTACTATAGTATTCATTTATAGCTCTTACATTACTCGTATATATACCTGTGTATGTACGTATGCTTCTGCGTAGATGCATATATATGCATGCTATATATGTGTCTAAGAGATATTTATTTATTATTCTGGATTATTCATGGAATATATTGTTTATTAATTAATAATTATTACGTCTATTTCATTAATGCATATATTTATTTATAATAAATAAACATTATTATTGCTACTACAGATCAATATTTTTACAAAATCTCCACTTTTTATTGCACAAGTGTATATAATCGAGATATATGACAATGTGATCATCAATTCTCCTATAAATCCATTGTTTATTGGTAGTTATTTGTAATGTAATAAACGGTAAATGCTACAGTTCCACTGCACTGACTTTCTAGCTCAAGTGTCTGAATAATACGTATTATGTTTGGTTGAAATGGCAGTTAACGGTAATCATGATTTTCAATTTCCGCTCACCAGTAAACTACCTATTCTGGGTTTTTCCGAGACAAATGAATGATGACATATTATAGGTACATTAACGATATATCGATTTATGAAATGTGAACAAAATTATTCAATATTTATTTTAGTTTATCAATAAACTGTCCTTATTTGTAATAGTAGGAAATAATATAACGAATCCTCTAGAGACTCAAAGTTTGCTTTTGATACGTTAAGGTGTGTCAGCTAAATCTCTGTCGCGTGGATACCGACAAGCTAACCGAATGAATGCATGGAAGGACATTTTAAATAATAATAATATAACATTACTTTTACAGTTTTACAATAGTTTATAACTATTGTGCTCAGGTAATTTCCGCTCACCAGTAAACTACCTATTCTGGGTTTTTCCGAGACAAGTGAATGATGACATATTATAGGTACATTAACGATATATCGATTTATGAAATGTGAACAAAATTATTCAATATTTATTTTAGTTTATCAATAAACTGTCCTTATTTGTAATAGTAGGAAATAATATAACGAATCCTCTAGAGACTCAAAGTTTGCTTTTGATACGTTAAGGTGTGTCAGCTAAATCTCTGTCGCGTGGATACCGACAAGCTAACCGAATGAATGCATGGAAGGACATTTTAAATAATAATAATATAACATTACTTTTATAGTTTTACAATAGTTTATAACTATTGTGCTCAGGTAACAAACAGTGGAGTAATTCCAAGGTTCAATAAAAGTCAATGAGAATAATTTCGATTTAACAAAGTTTATTTAACAATTACACAATAGTAATCCAAGACACAGTTTACAAATTGTGTTAACGAATCGGTTTAACAAATATTCAAACAAATAAAACAATAACATTTAAGGGATGATGTCTATCCTGACTTTGATCAAACCTAGCAACCTTCACTATATGAATCTAATATCCGAATGTAAGTTATAATCACAAACGTTCAAGGGAAAGATATGATGAATTAGGCGCTACCCGTTACACCAACTGAATTTCTTAATGACTTTCGATATCTCAACGTTACCGTAGATATCGGTTAATTGGACACACGTCCCTTCGACAATAGAAACACAACTGTCGTTACAACAATGAAAAATCTGACTTATGTCACTTTGACACTTAATTGACAGCCGTCATTTTGATAATCGATTTAATTGACATCTGTCACATTTGACATTTAAATGAAGCGGGCTTGTCACTTTGACAGAAAAACATGCGGCGTTAAAATATCTGTCACTTTGACAGGAAAAATACGCGGCGATAAAATTATTGACACCTGTCAATATGAAATTCAGTTAACGTGACCCTTGTCACTTTGACAACAACAAAAAATGCGCGGCGTTAAAATATTAATATAAGTCCGTGACGTCTATGGCTCAGATACTGACGCTTAACGCATAAAAACTCTCCAGCTTATGGTAGCGGCTGTGAACGTCGTACACAATTGGACCAACACACCTGTCAAGCGTTCCTCAGATCAGGCTTGAGCTAAGTAGCTCCCTCAGCTCCGAGTTTTGCACGCTTAGACGGGATCAGAAGGTCACGAAGTGTGTATGTCGTCTCTCGGACTAGGCTTGTTTCGAGAACCCCACTAGTCCGAGTCTCTCACTACCAAGCTGGTGACACTTATGCGATGTCACGACAATATCTGAGGTTATGGCGTCACGAACTTTTATTTATTCTCGGCGATGTGAGAATTAAAGAATGAGCTCGTGCATCGGCTTTTATAGTAGTGGGTTGCTAGGTCTGTGCATTTTCGTAGTTACCGATATCCCCATGGATATCGGTTGATGATTTGTTCGTAATGATGAATCCCGTTTACTCTTTTTAGTATGTACTAACCTTTGATTAAAACTAGTAATTAATAAACAAAAAGGAATTCATCGTTACAATAAATCTATTTCATTCCACAAAACCATTGTGGCCCAGGAACCAGCGTGCAAGTACAGGGAAATCGAGAAAGCCTGAATGTGCCGCTCCCTAACGATATTTTTTGGGTGCCACACTATTTTGAGGTAATTTCAATATTTGCACGTTGGCGACCGTGACTTAGTGATTTATATAGGTCGTGTGCGCGCGACATCGCAAATGTTGACATTCGTCAGAGCTTAGAGACAATAAACCGAAATTCCCGAAAAGTGCTGCCATTTAGCAACTAACTGAACTTTTCATTAAATTACAACTTTTGTTGACATTACATTATACAAAATGGCAACTTTTGGCTGTATTTTTAATTGTGGAAGTGTGGCAATACGAAGTAACGCCAGTTTTTATTAAATATCATCGATTTTTCAACTAGGAAAAGTTGAGGTTAGTACACGTCAGCTGATTGCAAGCAGTGAAAAGAAATTATTTTATAGGAGCATCCCGAGAAGTTTGTTAATGGTAAATTGTTATATGTAAGAATTTTTTATTTTCAACGTGAGTTTGTATATATTTTAGGTCACACTACTATGCTACAAGACCAGAATCAAGTTAGGTTTCCTTTCTTAATATGACATACAAATTAAAATCTAGATATGAAACTAAAAGCGGTTGTGATCAAATAAGAACTGCTGGAGCAATCTATAAACAATTTGGTATAGAAATTAATAGCCTATATTGGTTTGACTAATATATTGTGTATCCAAACTTGAGTTGAGCAACAAAGAGACTCGTACCGAAAGAGGAAAATATTACAGAGACCACCGTTTTAAATATGATTTAATTCTAGAGGAACTTCAAAGAAAAACTACAGATTATGTAAAATCTGATGAAGTTTATAAATTAAGCATGAGATTTCAAAGTATAGTTGTCATGGATGATCTGCGGACGAAATGTATTGTTTTAAAATATGTATTGTGTTTGTTTAAAAACTACTTGGATTATTTAATATCCAATACTAAGTCTGAACACTGACTTTAACCCATTTTCACAGTTTTCTAATGTTAAACAAGAGAAGTAGCTTTTAAACACCACACGATATATTTTATAACAATACATTTACTCGCCAGATCACTCGATGAATTGTAATTAAGTATAAATGTTATATTAGCAAAGTTAAACTTGGTGAAACTAAATCATAGTATATTTAGATATGTTTTGTTTTATTCTCTTTACAAGTATGTATGTACAATTTTACCATAGCCGGCATTCAACCTACTGCTAACAATAGTAATAAGTAATACATAAAACAATAAAAGGCAAGGAGAATATTTAACAAAATACAAGTTTGATAATAGTAACATTAATACGACATGATAAAAAGGTTCTCATAGAAATTACAATCTCTTGCACAGTTCGGTAGAAATGTACCATAGGGGAAGGGTCAACCGCCAGATAAATTGTGTCTACCTTACTATAACTTTAAGCCCTTTGTTTAATTTGGTTCTTTTCATGAGTGACTGTTTCACAAAATCTACACATCGGCAAATTGCCTAGCCATAGCCATTTTTACTGTTAAAAAACTAAAAGGAATGACGTCTCATCTGGAGAAATCATCTGGTTTCACAATAATCCAAGGAATGATGCTTTTATTGATGATACCGAAAGTCCGTACCTGAAATATGGATTTATTCATATAACAACATTTAATTATGCAAGTATATGGCGATAATGATTTATAATTTGTAACTAATACTTGCCTTTGTGATAATAAGCTATTAAGGCCTATTCTGTATTAGAAAAGTTATAATTTAACAGGGCGCTAAATTTATGTTTTTAACCATTTTTTATATTCTGCACTTTGAAATTTAACCCGACCGTTAAAAAATAAAATTTAGGGTAGGTCTCTAAAAGTATTCGTGTATTTGCGTATCAGTAGGCGTAATCGACTCAACTGTAGTTGCAATGCACTCAAATCGTCGAGAGTCGGTTTAAAATCATTTCAGCAGCCGTCAATCTGCTGACAATTTGTTAATCAGTTATTGGTGTTGTCATTTTGTGGTCGGTTTTTTGGTTGTATTTTGTAAAAATGAAGTAGGTAAAATAAATACGTTTTAAATACTATTGGTGTGTTTACTATTTAATTATAACAAATATTATATTTAATTAATAAACAAAATCACATTTATGATAAAAGCTTTCTAGTCTATTCTGAAACAAAATGAAACTATCTTCAAGTAAATGGTCCGCGGTCCCATTTTGAATATACTGTCTTTGCATAATACGCTTGACCCCAGATGTCATCCAGATAGCCACATCATTCACAGAACTGTGAAAAAGAGCGTTATTATTAATTAACAATTTCTTTGTCTGAATCTTCAATAATTTGAGTAGGATTAATGGCATAAAAGTTTTTCCGGCAACAGTAAAGCTGTCCAGGACGTATTGGATGGTTTGCACTTGGTCTATCGTTCGTATTTGTGTACCATCTACTACATCAATAAAATGAGGAAATGATGCAGCTATCTCCGCAAATCCCCGTTTGGCAGCTTGTCTGGGCTTCAATTGAACTTAGAAATTTAATCCTAAGAGGACGTTCAGTTATAACATCAGACACTTCAGCTATGCACCTACTGACAGCTGCTGGTTGACTCTGAGCAACTGAATTTCCAGGGCCAGTACCTATCTAGTAACTTCCTTGAAAAAAAAGTGCAATGTTATCAAAATTCGCAGATGGGTCGGTATTTTAGTTAGCCTATGCGGTTGGTTTATATACTGTTTATCAGTTCGTGGCAGCAATATTTATCGAGTCTGAATAGTTAAAGGAACATTTCGTTTGTGTAATTAAAGGGATTACTCGTGTCTCGTAATCCTCGTTGCTGGATTCTCTACTGTAAAATAATATGAAATAAAATATATCATGGTTATATACCCATGAGACAACAAAGATTTAAGTATTCGTGTATATGTAGGTATTTATATATATATTTTAGAAAGCAGCCCATTTCTCAAAGTGAGGTAATGTTCTCATATAATATTAATATCTTTGTCTACTATTGAACTATTTATTAACATAGAAATGACTTATCTTTCTAATTCGTTTTCTGCTTAGTCGACTAGTAAAACAAGTAATAAACCATCAAACACCATTTCTCAAGTCAAAATTAAATTTTAAGGGGTACTGTTCACCCACCGCTAAAAATAACGTTTTAACTGGCGAATTTAATGGAGCAGGTTAAAGATTTCACCAAAAAATGTATTACAGAATACCAAATGACAATCAGCGCGGTTAAAATTTTAACATCCCGTTAAATTATAATTTTGTCTGTTACAGAATACCAAACCACATTTAGGACGGTTAAAATTTTAAAGTCTCGTTAAATTTTAACTTTTGCCTTACAGAATTGACCTTATTATCCTATAAATTTATTGGAGAGAACTTCTTTCACCCAACCACTAACAAATGATTGTAAGATTTTACTTTTGAAGGTCTTGTACTTATTGTTTTAGCTATACACTCCTTTCAAAAATCATGTAGTTACAACATATTATGTCTAACATTCGAAAAACATCGGCATCTGTACCAAAGTCGCCTTTATTTAATATATAGGGATTTAAACTGATAGCACCAAATTTTTTCCATACACCTATTCCGTACATCATAATTTATAAGACAGTTTCGGAAAATATAAACTCGTCTCAATCTTAACAAACAAAAGTCGCCACATGAGTTGATTTAGGATAATTGTGGATGTTAAATAATCCAAAATTAAGTTTGAAAACATAAAATCTGCAAAATATACAGTTAAAACAATTACTGATCAGCTGATCACAAAACACAAAGTCGCGGCCATTTGAATTTCTTCAGTATTACCTAAACTAGTAACATACGAAATTAGTTTTAATAATATACGTAAAATAGAAATAAATTTTGATAATTTTAGTGACCTTTCTGTGTCACGTGACGTTCATTCATTCTCGATCGCACTGCACCTGACAGATTTGTAACAGCTAGAACCCATGATTAATCCATTGCGTTAGAATATAACGGACTAGAAAAGTGGTATTAAACATTCTCTTAATGTGGCAAATTTAATTTATGCATGAAGTTAATTATTTAAAAAAAAATCAGTTTGACATTTACCAATCATGCCTTAACAGTAGATACCTTACAGGTTTATAATATCTGCTGCTGTACCTTCTATAAGTGGGTTGTATACCTGCCTCTGGAAACATCTTAAACTGGCTTCTTTACGTTGTATTGGAGCTATAAAACATATGAAATTTCCGAATTTTCAGACGTTCATTACAAAACTTACTTTACTCCTATAGCTATTTAGAAGTAAAAATTAAACAAGGTTATTTTGAAAACGAGAAGGTGCAGGTGGACGTGAATCACTGCGAATACCTACAGTTGAAATTACGGTTGGTGTCTTTCGTATCATCATCTTTTAATTCCCAGATCAAATCGACTCAAGGTCACACATAATGGCACGCATGGGAGTACTATTTGAATGCAGCTTTCTGTAAAATATCAAATTTAATATTATAACATAATATTCTGGCCAAGCGACAACACTACTTCAGCGGTCGGATAGACTAACTAGAAAAATTACAAAATTCACTATGTCACAAACTTACTTTCGTAGTAGATATTATAAATTGTATCCCTCACATCCACCTCGCCTCCACCAATTCCTTTGTTTTTCTTTCTCGGTTTATATTTTTCCACAGTAGTATTTGGGGCGTCCTGCTCCTAATGGGTTTCCTTACAAGTCCGCTGCACCATCCGCATATAAGTACACAATGCATTAGGAGTACGTTTAAAGAAAATTTATTTTATAAATATGGACTGCATAAAAAGGTTGCATTTCTGCTGATTGAACTACTCAACTAATTTCACCACCATGTCACCGGCTACTGCATTCTGTCTTTTGCAGGCATTTTGAAATTATTTTCCCCACACTCAGTTAAACTAAAGCACTCACAATCTATTTACACAACAGTTTACATAATTACAGTACACTTAAAACGCCATCGTAAAAAGCACTACAAATTTATATAATTAACGAGAGGAAATAGAAAATCATTAAATTTGACAAATGGATCAACTGTAAGGCTACTGGACTGATAGAATGCTGAACGTTGGTTGCAGCTGCAACAAGTGGTTTATTATTCATCTCTAAAACGCATCGTTACGCCTGGAACTTCTGTCGTGGCCTCACCAGACGTGAATTTCAATTATTTACTTATTTACTTTATTTCCAACATTCCCTTTGAATTTTTTTTTATTTCTTGCCCTTTTAAATAATAAAAAAAGTGTTATAACTCGAATGGGTCAGGTTTATTTAGTTAATGATCTTTTTTCAAATAATAAAAAAATGAAAATACGTACCATTATTTGCCTATTAACAATAGTAATTCCAGTAATTTTTATAGAAACATGAAATGTGCCGAAATTGGAATTGGGATACGCCTATCTAGAAGTCCGGGTTCTTTCTTTTAGTGTCTCTCCAAAAATAATAACGTTTCTTGGAATTGTCCAGAATTTCTTTGTGTTTTTCTCTGGATCAACTAGCTGATGGGATATTTTGATGAAATATTTAAAGTCGTCTTTAAAAGCTCACAGTAACACATGGTGGCCAGCTAAAAATCAAGCTGTAGGCTCATTATTTCGACAACTGCCAAAAGTGCTTATGGCTTTGAATGGTATAATAGATGAAATAAAAAATCCAAAAAGCATAGTAGGTGCTAAAAATGTCTTAAAACAAATAAATTTTGATTTTGTTGCCTAACGCTGTGGAAAACGATACTTGATAAGATAGATCGGATCAATGTTGCTCTACAACATCAAAATATGAACGTCATGAAAGCATGCAAACTGTTAGATGGTTTAAGGGAACAGCTGAAGCTTTTAACAAACGACCTATCTGAAGATATACCGGGTGAGTCACGAATTGCGCTCGCCCCAATATTTCCTAAAATATTTGAAATAAAAAATTAAAATTTTGGAGGCCTTATTACACGACTAAAATTCCATCTTTTCAATAAAAAATCAAGTTTGGTGCACATCCGGTTTGACCGGAAATGCCCACAACTTTCGATTTTTAAATGGAACACCTTATATATTTTTACATTTTTGGAATCTAGAGGAAATTTTGAATAAAATACATCCATTTTGGTCACTTTTTGATAAACATTAAAAATTTTATTAAAAAATTTATTTCTGAATCCAGAGTGCTGTGGTGCCCAAAATATATTTTAGTTTGTGTGCTACGTTACTATAAAAATAAAAGGAGCAATATGATTGCATTACTTAATTCTCTGAAGGCGTTTAAAATTTTTAAATGTGATTTTTACCCACTAACTCGGTTTTTTAAAATGGGAATTTAATCGTTCACCAACATTTTTAAATACCTCATTTTCATACGAATCTAATGATATCAAAATTTTGAAGATCCGCTCAGAAATATTTGAGATTTCAGCCAAAATACAATGCAACCAAGCTTTTAGAAACATACGGCTAATAGATAATAGATTAGTGGGCTTTGGAATCTAACATGGCACATTTCTGTGTAAATCTGGTAACCTAATAACATTGGAAAAATCATAGTAGCCATTGAATGTAATAAAACAATATCAGCTGTCAGACAGATACAAAATAAAGCGTTGCGGAAGTCTCTTTGAGTAAAAATTAAAGAAAATGAATAATTTTAGTAGAAATGAACATGTCGATATGTTACTGATATATGGAGAGCGTCTCAAAAATTCAACTGCAGCTGCAGAACTGTATTAGCAACGATATCCCAACAGGCGTCATCCCAGCAGACACTTGTTTGCCAGAGTGGAACAAGAATTAAGAAACGAACCCAATCAACAAGATGACCATCAAACATTTATTGTAAGTGAGGACAAAGAAATTGATGTATTAGGATTTGTGATGGTACACCCAACAACATCAACAAGGGAATTGTCAATGGAATGCGATATTAGTCAGTCTTCGGTTTGCAGAATTAAAAAAAAAACATAAGTTTCGGTCTTATAAATACCAAATACACCAACATCTTTATGGAGACGATAATGACAGGAGGCTAGTATATTGCAACTGGTTCTTAAATGCAGTACAACAAAACTCAGGTTTTCCTTTTCATATTTTATATTCAGATGAAAGTAGATTTACGAACCAAGGTATGTTTAACAGAAATAATACTAGGTACTGGGCTCAAGAGAATCCGAGGTTGGTAGGGCGTGGGAACATTCAGGAAAGATTTGGGTTTAACTGTTGGCTTGGAGTACTTGGAGATCGAATAATTGGACCCATATTTTTTGATGGAACACTTACTGGCGAACGATATTTATTCTTTTTACAAAACCAGACAGCAGAATTTCTTGACTTACTTCCTCTTGCCTATTTACAAAATCTGTTTTTCCAACAAGATGGTGCTCCCCCACATAATTCCAGAAGAGTGATGGAATATTTAAACAACTTGCATGGTGAACACCTTATCGCAAATCAAGGTCATATCAGGTGGCCTCCTAGGTCACCTGACTTAACACCCCTCGACTGTTATGTATGGGGCACTCTCAAAAATAAAGTTTATAAAACTTCTTCAAATACCCGAGAAGAGCTGCAAAATAAAGTTGTACTAACAATATCTATAAATGTCAATTTATGGTTTAATTATATTAATTATTTTAAAGATACCTACTGTTACCTAGTTTAAGTTTAATTGTTCAAACGGAATTGATTTTTATTTATTTATAGGCCCGATATTTATGTTCATTTAAATAAAACTCTGAAAACCGAACTGATGTCGCATTCTATTGCAAATGTCCTTGTGGATGTAATTGTGTTTACCTCCACATACCTATGCTAAACTTAATTGTAACGTTCTTTGCGCTCACAATTATTAAATGTTTGATAGATCAAGATTGCCTATAACTACACGAGTCTGTCTGACAGCTGATATGGTTTTATTACATTCAATGGCTACTATGATTTTTCCAATGTTATTAGGTTACCAGATTTACACAGAAATGTGCCATTTTAGTTTCCAAAACCCACTAATCTATTATCTATTAGCCGCATGTTTCTAAAAGCTTGGTTGCATTGTATTTTGGCTGAAATCTCAAATATTTCTGAGCGGATTTTCAAAATTTTGGTATCATTAGATTCGTATGAAAATGAGGTATTTAAAAATGTTGGTGAACGATTAAATTCCCATTTAAAAAAACCGAGTTAGTGGGTAAAAATCACATTTAAAAATTTTAAACGCCTAGAGAATTAAGTAATGCAATCATATTGCTCTTTTTATTTTTATAGTAACGTAGCACACAAACTAAAATATATTTTGGGCACCACAGCGCTCTGGATTCAGAAATAGATTTTTTAATAAAATGTTTGATGTTTATCAAAAAGTGACCAAAATGGATGTATAATTGTATAGTATTCAAAATTTCCTCTAGATTCCAAAAATGTAAAAATATATAGGGTCTTCCATTTAAAAATCGAAAGTTGTGGGCATTTAGGGTCAAACCGGATGTGCACCAAACTTGATTTTTTATTGAAAAGATGGTATTTTAGTCGTGTAATAAGGCCTCCAAATTTCAATTTTCTATTCCAAATATTTTAGGAAATATCGGGGCGAGCGCAATTCGTGACTCACCCGGTATATATATTTAGTAGCTGATGCATTTTACAACAGAGAAATCATTCAAAGAAATGAGGAAAAGAAAAATAAAAGGAATGGTTTCCTAACAAGCGGAAGATGAAAGTATCAACCTATCAGAAGAAGAGGGATTGAAAGTTCTATGCACTGAGATATTTGATCTAATTTATACACAATTAGAATGTTGTTTTCAGGGAGTAAAAATAGTGTCAGACGACTTTGAGTTCCTCTCCGGAGAATTTATTAGCACAATGTCAGAGCAAGATTTGAAGAGGCATGCTGCAGATTTGGCATTGAAATATCCAGCTGACTTAGATGGCGCAGAATTAACATTGGAGGTAGCTAGTGCCAAAGAAATGTTCAAATCATTGACAGAATTATGCTGAGTTGACGCATTTAGATATTCTTAATCTGAGCCACGATTTTTGTTTATTGGGAAGTTATCCAAATATGGAAGTGGCCTACAAGATTTTTCTGACCATTCCCCGACCTTAGGCTACATCCGAGAGAGCATTTAGTAAGTTAAAGTTGATCAAGAAAAACTTAAGATCTAAAATGGGTCAAGAAAGGCTTTCAAACTTGGGAATAATTTCCATTGAGCACCAGATCGCCCGAAAACTCAATTATGACGAGCTGGTAGATAAATTTGTTGAAGAAAAGTCAAGAAAAGTTAACTTTTAAATCATTATTTTGTGTTGTGAAAAATAAGAACTAATGAAAAAATACTTTTTTATTTTAGTAATGTTACTATCACCGGGATAATTTAGGGCGCCAAATTGACTAATTGTCCGGGGCGCCAGTCCGTCACTGGCTGGTATGTGAATACGAGTCTTGTACTTGTAATGTATGTGTAGATATGTATTGTTACTGCTTGTATGTATAACGTTGCATGTGAAAAGGTTTTAGAAACAGAAAATTAATTCAGATTTAATATGATTGCATGTTACAAACAACGCGTGTCAGCTGTACTTTCTGTACATAATATATTTTACAACAGGTTTTGTTTACCTCATGTTGAGTTAATTAATGATGAGTGGATATAAAGTAAGTTTCAAACTATAAAGGACTTCATACGTTTATTACAATACCTGTTTGTACTATTCAAATTGTAGAAGATGACTCGGAGGTAGTATCATATTACTTTCATTAAATTGTATCTAGTATGAAATAAGCAAAAATCGTTAAAAATTTTCTCTCTTAGAAAATTCAGAGAATGCGTTAGTGACAGTATGGTCGGATTGCATTAAAATCCGTCTACGGATTTTTATAGCAGCTCATACTAAATCTGATCTCAAAAGTAAAATATTTAAAACGGCTAAGCCAATAAGCTACCATTACTGTAAAACCTTTTTATATATAAATGAAATTAAGAGATTCCCGAATGGATAACAATGAAAAGGTTAACGAAATTGTTAGACAATGAGTAGCTAATATATCCTTCGGTCCAGAACCCGTGTTGGGTGTTATTAAGAGATCATTCAGAGGGGTGACTAAGGAATGCCAAAAGTAAACAGAAAATCACTGGAGGAAAGTTCCAGGATATCGACACTCATCAAAGGACAATAGGGATGTGAGGATTCTCTGACGGCTAATCTGATGATAAAGCTTAACAACTGAAAATAATGGATGTTTTAGTTTATCTTGCAGAAAACTTGTGTTTTCTTCAAAGTGGCCACTAAAATAGCTGAAGAAATTTTATTGAAATAAATCGGACCCCCTTTAATAGGCCTAGATTGTGTAGTGGATATACTATCCCTTGTCGACTTATCTAGCCGCACTATACTCCAGAGAAATAAGGTAAAAAAAAAGGCAATCTGCGGAATGAGGTCGAACAAGCTGAATTTTTGCAGAGACCTTCATTTTGAGGTTCCCATAAAGCACAAAAAAATCTCATATGCCTACCCTTGTGCGTCTTGAGATATCGAAGGTCAAAGGTCATGAAAATCGGTTTTTCGCGAAAATCTCGCTTCCAGTGCATCTGACGTCATAAGAACTCATAACAAAACTTACGTAAAATAGTGTTCTCTACAAAATTATTCATATAATTTTTTTTTGTACTACCAACCGTTTTCGAAATATAGCATGATAAAGCGGGAGCGCGCATTCTTAATAGGTAATACTGTATTATACTGCAGAGCTATAACTATAAAAGCACTTTTCTTAATCTGTTAGACTAGAAAATTAAATTCCCATTATTAAAACCGTTAAAAATTTGTTTATTTATAAAAAAATATATAATAAATAATTAATAACAAAAAATACATTCTTTCCACACCACGCCTTATGTTTCCTTGCCTTCCTCCTCGTCTTCGTCGGGTTCCACTAGCACCTCATTCAACACATTATCTTCGTCAGACGCTTCCTCTATATCTATTGGCTCTATGTCTGTTGGCAAAACCTCTTCAGGCTCAAGGTCACTGAAGTCTTCGATGTTTTGCAACTCTGTTGACGGGTTCAGGCATGCCTGTCCGTGACACTGACCACAAACTTTGGAGCATGGCAGCCCAACTTTTCTACACCCGCACTGCGCACCACACCCCTTTTTACAATTACAGAATATTGTTTTTAATATTTCGTCTGGAACAGGTGGCAGTAGTGTTGTTTTCGGTTGTAATATGTCGTTTTTTAAATCCCAACCCCATTCTTCGGGTTGTAGATTTTTCCCTAGCCAAATCTGTACTTGGTAGTAGACCCGATAAATATGCTGTCGAGCTGCTTCACTGGTAGGTGGAAGGGATTACAATTTAACAGGTCTATTAAGTCGTGTAGCCTTAATGAATTGGGTGTATCTAAATTTGTCAAAGTTCACTTCATCTTTTGGAGCACCATACATAGCTAACAGAAAACGCTTTCCGTTCTGAAATACTGTATCTGGCGGGCAGTTTTCTGCTTGAAATATTTGAGCCGAGTGAGTCAAATCGGGATGTTTCTCAAACATTGTCATAACCTTAAGTTTTCCTTTGTTGAATAGTGCCGATGTAGTGTCGCATCCAGCGAGGGCATGCAAAAACAAAATATGTTCTTTGCAAAGACGATATTTGTCGATACTTTTAGACGAATAAATTAGTGTTGATGTAGTCCCTTTGCCAATTTTCTTTAAGAAAATTTGTCGGTGATGTGACTGAATTCGTCCTATTAAGAGAACAAGCAAATCAATATCTTCTCCAATGATGATGGCGGTTCTTTCTTTTTCCGATACTTCCATGGCTGTTTCGATGATTAGAACATCTGCATCATCCTTGGCTTGGATTCGAGACCGACACGACGCGACGCGAAGAGGCGCTTTACAATGCAAGGGGTTTAGGGACTGCGTTTCGGAGAAATACGATCATGGTCCACTTCTTTATACCTGGATGATTATACTTTTCTTATTCAGAATAAAGAAATGTTTTTTATTTGCATTATACTATATAGAAGTTTTGCTTTTCATTACAAAAGTGGTGTGAAAATAATACATTGTTTTGTTATTAATATTTATTATATATTTTTTTATAAATAAACAAATTTTTAACGGTTTTAATAATGGGAATTTAATTTTCTAGTCTAATAGATTAAGAAAAGTGCTTTTATAGTTATAGCTCTGCAGTATAATACAGTATTACCTATTACGAATGCGCGCTCCCGCTTTTTCATGCTATATCTCGAAAACGGTTGGTCGTATGAAAAAAATATATGAACAATTTTGTGGAGAATACCATTTTACGTAAGTTTTGTTATGAGTTCTTACGACGTCAGATGCACTGGAAGCGAGATTTTCGCGAAAAACCGATTTTCATGACCTTTGACCTTCATTATCTCAAGACGCACAAGGGTAGGCATATGAGATTTTTTTGTGCTTCATTAGAACATCAAAACGAAGGTCTCTGCAAAAATTCAGCTTGTTCAGCCTCATTCTGCAGAGGAAGTTTTATTTCTCTGGAGTACTAGATAACAGATAACAGTTTTGTGAAGGCATGCGCCTTAGCTTAGGTTTTCCATCCTGAGTGTCTTACCTTGAATGCTAGTATTTTCTGTAGTTAACTATGCTCTGTGGCTAGGATGTTAGAATAAGTTTATTATAAGTTTTTATATTTTTAAGTTAATAATAATTAGTATGGATTAATATTATGGTTTAATTTGTAATTTGTTGATTGCAGATTAAGTTCCAATGTGCATGTGTATGTCTTTTGTGTGTTATGTTTTATTTGAAGTTTGTGGATCTCTCTGTGTGGTGCAGTGTGTTTGTGTCTAATGGATTTATTGTGTATGTTATGTTTTGCCTTTCAATACTTCTTGTAAGCTTAAGGTGTTCGGATTCATTATTTTCAAATATAATTTTACATATGGATGAATATATAAAGAATTTATACAATACTAAAAGATGTTAATACTTATGACGTGTAAATTTAGGTGAGAGAGGGGTGAATTGGGGACGCTCGAAATTTTCTAGTGAGTCGAGACGGTAGGGAGGGATACATTGGTTAAACTAAAATATTTACGAAATTTAGACCAGTCTTTTTAAGATGATGTTTTCTAATACTAGGGTACTACTTATGTAGTGAAGAAATAGAATGGTTGTGATGCTCTGAGGAAATTTATTAGCAATTCGAAAGATTTGGTTTGACTAATTCGTCACTATTCCCAAGTCTCTTACATCTTATGGAGATGCGCGGATAAAGCCACGCGCGACATGACTACAGGGTAACTTATTATATCCGTTAGCTAGCAACTTTTGGATGATGAAACTGTCACTTTATCTTTGGCTTTAAATGAGAAACCACTTCACCGCCAATATATTTTGTGAGTACAAAAAATTTTCTTATATTACCTCGGAAAAATAACGACGTCGGCTGCAAGAGTTTTAAGAGAAAAGAGATGTGGATAGTGAAAGTTGAAGGATGTAAATTGAAGGCTTCAGACTTATAACCAAAATAATAAGATTAGGGCTACTTTAATCCAGATTTCCAAAATTGACACAATTCGTTTTACTTTTTACTTGTGGTTTACTTCAAATTTGGTGAACCCAACTGCTTTCTCACATTAATTTTCTTTTTACAGCAATGCATGTGAAAGACAAAGGGCAAGTATTTTCCTTTCTCTTGGACAATGTTCTACTGTAATTCAGACAGAAATTCTGGCACTACTTGATCGTATACTTCATTCTATCAGATAGTCAGACATTAAAGGCATTTGCCTCTACCAAAATGTGTCTCGACTGATTGGGACTGCCCTGAAAAGCTTAAAATTGAACGAAACACAGTTGAATTACTTTGGGTGCCTGGAGACTCCAATATAGGTGGCAATGAAAAAGCTGGCCAACTTGCTAGACAATGCTAATATATTCCTCTTCATAGAATGAGTGTTAGGAATTACTAAGAGCTCTGTCAGAGGGGTGATTAAAGACTGAGTTAAGAATAAACATAAAACTTACTGGAGTAGCGTTCCAGGAAATCGACATGGAAGAACATTCATTAAAGGATCATGTTAAAAACAAAACTGAAGAAGTGCTCTTAAAGAACAGGATGTATTTAAAAATAATAACAGAACCTCTAGCAGGACATATTCTTATTAAGAAGTACCTGAACACAAACAGACCCCAAACTCAATAACACTCGTTCAGTCCCAGACCTGTAGTACCTGATCCCTGCTACTGGGGTACTAAAATGATCAGAGTGTAATAGGATAGACAGAGAGAGAGAGAGAGAGAGACTACAATAAGCCCAGGAGGCTGCAGTGTCATTGGTGATATTTACAGACGAGCCCTGAGTGCAACGAAAGAATCGTTTGCTAGGGTCAGTGATTTGCCTTAGTCACGAAAATAGGCTGATATTAAATAATGGATTAAAATAATAATAATAATAATATTAATAAATGTCATATATTTCCCCCATTTTCTGCCTTTTTCCAAAACTACTGAAATTTTGTTACCCATTAGTTTTACTCTAAACCGTACCTTCCTTCCTAGAAATAACCTACTAGTTTTATTTAGTATTTTTCGTGGAATTATTGGAATTTAGCTTTGATAAAACTAGTACTACATAATAATATACCTGTTTTGGCTAGGGGCGTTAGCCTTCATCAGATTTATGTAATAATTAAAACATTTCAACACTAGTTTATATAAAAATTATGCATTTAGAGGTTAGCATAATTTGTATTTTATTATTATACTCTTCTCAACTACTAAAACCAAGGGTATTGCATTTGATCGTCACAGTTCTAAAACCGTAAATATTGATCGAAGAGAAAACAATTTCATATCATTGTGTTAGTGATCGAATTCGGAACAACTTTCAAAATGTCAGCCCGTCCGTTTCTATGTCTGGCCGGCCATCCGTCCATCTGTCTGCCCGTCCACCATAGTTTTGATAAGCACGATAACTTAAGAACGGAATATGAGATTAGGCTGAAATATGAACAGTAAATTAGTGTGGTCTAGAGGAAGGGCTCTTGTCTTTGAATAAAATTTATCGGGTAAATAAAAAAGATATTGTTTAAATTTAAGGAAATCTATTTTTTTATGTTTTGTAATTAATCAAAAAATGTGTAAAACGGAAACAATCCCACCCCTCTGACGGGGATTGTTAACAAAAATTGGAAAAAAATGAATCAATAATTAGTGAAAATTTAAATGTTTAGATATGAATATTGTTAAAATGCTGTACCGTCTACGCAAAATTTCAATAGTCCTTATTGTTTACAAACTTAAAAGTAATAAATTTATAACAAATGCGATAAGATTATCGATCAGGCTTAGCGGCTTAATTTGCTTCGAAACAGACAAGGCAAAGTACACGGAGAGCTGGCTACGAAAATTAAAAATGATAAGGTGCAGTGAAAATGTTTATGTAAAGACCCCCGTACTACAAAAAAGTACATAGCTCTGCAGCCAGAAGTCGCACCCGGGTGGGAAGCATGGGAGGCGGTCAATTGCGTTAATTTTTAATCAAAATAAAATCTTTGAGTGCAGATCTGAAATTTTGTGTAGTTATAGTTTTTAACTGTAGAAATCGCCTAAAATGTAAAATGTAATTTTAGAATAAGAAATATCTGCCAAAAAGTTCAAAACAAATTAATACAGTCGTACAGGATTCGAACCTAGAAATCCGCTGTGAAAGTCGTCGCTTATCACGATAGGCTACGGTCGGAGTGGGCTTGAAATTTCAGTTACTCTCGTCGAAAAAAGCAAAACATGAAATTTTTAAATATTCATAATTAAATACATACATCAGCAGGAAGACTTCCTAATGCCGATATCGAAAGATCGAAATTGGCATTTTTGTGGCATCGTTAATAAAAATTGATTGATTAAAAATTAACGCGTTTGACCACCAACCTACACTTCCCACCCCGGGAGTGACTTCTGGCTGCAGAGTTATGTACATTTCAGTTAGTAAGGAGACTTTTTACATAAAAATTTTAATTGCACCTTATCATTTTAATTTTCGTAGACAGCTCTTAGTCAAAGGTCACTCGTCAACAAAAACAAACATTATTTACGATAAAACTGCGAAGACTATCCCATAGAATGTGCAGCAAGTATATAACAAGTTCGGTAAATCAGCGAAGGGTATAATGATTACTAGAAATAGATTTCCGCATGTTAGCTTGTTTAAGATAATTTAACGAAAACATGATTTCGAGGTTCATACTATAAAAATATATTTTTCCGCTCCATCTATATTAGCCAAAATACTTCGAATAAAATAATTTTAGATACAATTCCAATATGTCTGCGATTGTGTCAACATAGCGCGCTCAGATAGTTTTGGTTCAAACTGTGTTTCACAGACTTTATTTACTATAGTGTGTCGCGATGTCAGTCAAATTGTGGTCGTCTAGACGTCAAAACATCAATTAGGTTTCTCTTAAAGAAATAGCAAATTTAAGAAAAAATCAAGATTGTTCTGGAGAGAGGGGAACTAAAATTTTGCTTAGGGGCCGTTCATAAAATACGTTCGCAAATAAGGGGGAGAGAGGGACATTGCTTACCATGACGATCGCAGTTAATTAATTTTATTTTAATTTTTCTCTTAACTTGGCAGTTTTTAAAACTTTTTCATTACTATAGAACGTCATTCCCAAGTACTAAAGGCCTGTAAACAGACCCGTTGAGAGGGGGTGTTTCCCCCCGGGTCCGGAGGTGATTGACAGGCCCGAGTATCATTTGAAGTTAGAACAGCATTTGTATTAAGTGAAATGAAAGAGGTATGCTCATAAATGATTAGTGCCCCCACCCCATTTAATTTTGCACGGTATATCACCCCCCGCTCTTCAAAAGATCGACGAAAATATTCAATTTTAAGGAGTATTACCCCCCCCACGCTCTTCAAAATTTCGATCGAGGTAAATAGTTAATCTTAGGGAATATCACCTCCCCCCCCCGCGCTGTAGTTCTTATTGAGATTTCTCTCGACGGCCCTGTCTGTAAATAAACACATGGTCAAAAATTAATGTTTCAGATTCACTCATTTATTTACTTATGTAATCATATGATCATAAGAAATATTTTAAATTATTCACCTGTCTGTATGCTATTTTTAATCACAAAAAGTCGTTTGTGGGGAGGGGCTAGATTTCGCGACATAATATTTGTTATGGAGGTCGCTGAAAGTGTGACTTCACGTGACGATGTGGGAGGTAGGAGTCCAAAAAGGTGACGAATTTTATGGACGTCCCCTTATATGATATTAGAATTTTTTGTTATATATCACGAGCATTGTTTAAGACTTTGCTCGAGCATGTCCGCGCTTTGTCAATTATAATAACCCATACGACGCCTACGTTGCTACTCGAATTGTGAAATTGTCTAAGTTACGTAGTATATTTCATTTGTATGGTTACTTAGGAAATTTAATTACTAACAATTTATCATGTTATTCAAGTTTTACTCATATTTGTGTTCAATGGAGTTTTCAGATAACTGGTTGGAACTAAATTAAATAATAGTTCAATAGTAAAGTAAATATTGGGCTTTTGAATTTTGAATTATATTTGATTGCTCTAACAACACTATTAAATTACGTTATGTTCCCAATTAACTAAACGTTGACTTTAAAATTAATTTAAATTGGTGCTCCATATTGAAATTCTGATAATAGACATTGATGAGAACAATTTATCTACATTCAACTTTAAGTGGTTACATTACATTTGAACTGTATATCCACATAATTGTTACGAAATAGTCAAAATAGTAAAGTCTCTCAAAATCAATACAAGTGAACTGATGTCTATTAAACTAGAAAAAAGTATAAAACACTTATGAGGTAATGTGTATTTTTAAATACTTGGAAAATCAATATTAGTTAAGAAAATATTGAAAAAAAAATGAGCTAAGTATCTTTTGAAGAGAAATGTCACCGTCACCTGGTCAATTTAAACTTATTACCCAATATCTATATTGAGTTGGTTCAATGTACGTTGGAATTTGTTAATTTTTTGTTCCTACACCAACGTTCATATTGATATTAGGATATTGGGAAATAAGGTTAAAATAACAGGTCGATGGAGAAACTTTCTTCTAAATTTTTCACGGACCGTCCTCTAAATGAAAGTTTTATTTTTTTCTAAAAAAAAAATCTGTTTTTAGTGGCCTATGTGGTTTCTGCAAAGTAAAGAAAAATGCATTTTGTATTGAATTTTAAAGCTTTAAAGTCAGACATCAGCGAATTCTCATATTCCTACGTACCAAATTACATGTAAATCTAAAACAGAGTTGTAATTATGTGAGTCCTATTGCATATGTTATTTTTAAATTTTATCTTGTGACATCAGATAGCACCACCGAGACATACTCTATAGTTCGCAAAAGATAATATAGAAAATATATAGTAAATATGTATATTGTGTACAGATATTTTAAAATAAATTACTTGTTTATATAAATAACAGAAATAGTAATCTATGAAGAACGATAATAAATTCATCTGTCTAAATATTAATTTCCTATTAAACTATCTAAAATAAATTTATCTAGAAAACACCTATCTATTCAATGAAAAACAAAATCTAATTAAAATGTCAATATTAATCTTGTTATTCCTCTGGCAACCCACATCTAATTGTCCTTGAGGATAAAACTGAATATAAATTTGTAAACTTGTCCTTATCTACTGTATTCAAAAAGACCTAAATTCAAATTTAAATTTGTTTCGAAAATAAAAAGTAAATTTTTACGTTACTATTTAATTAAGGAACGCGTACTCTAAATTTTCTGTGGAACGAATCAAAGAAGTCATTTGTGTTGTGCATGGCCCTTTTCAACAACATTGTTATATATAAAATTTAATTGCAAAACATTATTTATACAGTGAGATCCATAGGAAACGGATAAATCCATCATTTACTTAAATTACATTATATGAGTAAAATCCTAAAACATGTCAATTTTTAATTCTAAAATGATGTTTTTTGAGTATAATCACCCTTCAATCACTTTGGAGTGACAGCCACCCTTTTCAAAATGTTTTAATCGAATGAGGGTACATATGGCAGCTCATTTGAAGGTATTCTGAATTCTCCATCCAACAATGTAAGGTGTTTTGAATTTTGTATATACTTCCACAGGGATGCATTTTTGGACTAAGGTAAGATAGGTTATACGAGCACAATATGAAATCAGAAATCACAGGTTCCCGTCCGGAAACTCAATTCTGGGACACCCTGTATAGTTAGATAAGTAGCGATAGATAGAATTTTATTTTTAAATTAAACAAGGCATTTTTCCTAAATTCTCTTTGTAAAAAGTATAGATTTAATGTTGAAATTCAGTTTTCATTGCAATATAGTTAATCTGAATAACGTATTGACGTCTCCTAGTGTAAGCCCTAAAATCCTTTACCTAAATAATTTACATCACCCGGCAATAGTGTGGTGTTCCAATACCCAGGATTAAATTGGCGAGTTATTATTTTAGCATTTTCAGTTTTTGACGTATAGTAGTTACAGTCTACAATTACGGTTTTAATTTTAGACTTATGCCAAACAATATTTAGTATAAGTTTTTTGTAATCACAAATAATTTATTATACAAATTTCAACACCAGTTCAGATAATAAGTATTACAACTTCTAAGTTCATTGCAATACCAAATCAGTTAAATTAATACTGTTTATTTTTGAGAACGAAATCTTTTATTTTGTGTGCAACAAATAAACAATAATAGGGATTATTACCGTTACTCATGAGAATGCGAGAAGGTCAAAACCATCTGTAAATGTTAACATATGTGTATTTCAGAAAGTAGTCTGTTGCAGACAGTTTTGAAACTTTATACGACTGACTACTCCATGAAAATATTAAAATTCCTTCTTGTTTGGACATAATAATAACCCACATCAAAAGTTTTGTAAAATTACATTCGCTGTAATAATTTTAAGTTTTGTTATCTACCGAATATTTCATAGTGGTCGATAGATATCAGCGCTGGATAAATTAATTATGATATATCAAAATTTAAATTTACAATTTACAAAAATTAGAGATTTTGATTTAAGTTAAAATATCTGCCAGCAATATATGGAAGTATGTTTTAAATGCTATTTATTTAACATCAAGCACAAAGTTTATTAGCTTCGGTGTATTACAGCGTTACTTGATAGTTAACATTTATAATAAAATAGCAGTTATAGACATATTTATTTATTTGTGTATTTAGTTATTTATCTATTTATTTACATACACTACCGAATAGGTCTGGTCGCCCAAAGAGGCAAATTAATTAAAATATTTTAAATAATTATCACAGCATTTGAAGAGTACAGTACTAGTATTTCAATTATGAACGACGATGAGTTATTTATTATAGATGCATGATTTTTGAGAAGTAACGTTGTAGATGAATATATCGATGCAGTAATATACGCAGTACACATGCCTTGAAGTGGTGGATTTTTTTTTCATTTGTCCTGGGCGTGATCAGATCAAGCAATTCTGTGAGCATGAAAAGGCACCACATTAAGTGCATAAGTGTTATCGGTGTTATGTATCAATTTGTACAGAAAAGATAAATAAAAGACTTTACGGTGATCATCTAACGTTACTAATGAAAATCTCGATAGTTAATACTGGAAAAACCAGAAGGTGGATACTGTGGTGGATGTTTCCCATCAGCTTTAAATGTGAAACACTTTAAAAATCCACGATGAATATTTCCTAAGTTGGCATACATGTGGAGACCATATGATTGACGCGTACCTCAAGTTATATTTTACTATAGAAATGAATACAGTAGGTTAAACCGGAGGTGTCACAGAAATAAAAATTATGTATAAGAAAAAAATCAAAGAGATTTATAAGATTTTCCGACCACTCGATTAATATGATGGATAAGTGACAGACTTTCATCAAACACTACTCCTAAATTAGTAAGTGTATCTGGTCTAGAAAGTACGCTGTTTTCAAGCGTGTAATTAAAGTAATATATTATAATATTGTGCTCAGTTGACAGATTACATTACGTTTTGAGGAATTAGTGAATAATGTGTTAATCACTATTTCTCTCTAATCTAATTGCAAAATCAAACACTCCCCTATGCATGAAATTCTACATAATAATTTCAAATCACCAGCATATAGAAGACAGTTCAGGATAATAGTAGTAATAAGGTAGTTGATAAACATAAAGAACAAAAGTGGACCTAGATTAGATCCCTATGTAACACCTGGGGTACTAAAACTCCGACAAACCTATAGCTACGGTATAAGACATATTGGGTTCTGTTGTAAAGGTAAAACGCAAATTGGTGGTATAATCATTTTTGAATCCGAAAATGAGAATTCTTATAATAGAACACTATAGTTTAGGCTGTCAAAAACTTTACAAAAAATGTGTATAGATTACATCAACTTGAATACCATCATCCATCAGATAAATATTCTATTAAATAGAATAAGTTTATAACTATAGATCAATCTTTATAAACGCCTTGTTGCAAAATATGTGTTCATACAATGATATTTCGAAGACTTGCAAACGTTATTCAAAATTAAAATGGGCCGGTAATTAGTATTCAAAGTTATATAACATTTCTTAAAGAAGGGTATTATTTTGGACTTTACTATGTATTAATATAGCATCATATATAATATAAAATATTCATTAAATTCTTATTTTGTCGTCATATTCTAGTTAGGTTAGGTTTAAATGCAAGTCACCGATAATCTTGTTGAGCAAAAAACCATTCATATCCTTTGACGCCAATTGTTCTTTGCCAGATAGTGGGAACCATATTTTTTTCAACGGGACAGACACATAGAACGTTTAATCATCCTCAAGATGCAAACGACGTTAAGCATTTTCAGCTAGTCCGATTCTGTGAAGATTTGGTCTCTAGTGCCCAGTGCATAGGCCAATTATAGTTCTTAGGTGTTAACCTATTTAACTTTATTAATGTTATAGTTCTTGTCTTCAAAGAGTTAGTTCCTATCCTCTGGACAATTCTGAAGAGGTCCCCTCTGCGCGACTTTTCTTTCATTACATTTTAATAATTCAATGGCAAATTTACGAAACGATGTCTAAAAGCTGTTAGAAATACAAGGTAATTTTCATGGAGGTGAGACAAGAAAAATGTTAAGCTGGATTTCTTGCGATAACCTGATGGATATCCACCAGTATACATATGAATTTATTGTTAATTATTCTTTTACTTATATTTCACTCTCATGATTTATAAACTACAATACTTAATATCTTAGTATATCGGTGTTGTAATCTCATTGAACACACTCTGTATTGTGACTTACCATGTTTGTATCTACCTGCATATATGGCCAAACAAATTCCTCTAATTCTGTTCTATCCTATTATAATTTCAGCACGCTGACCAGATACTCCAAACAAATATACATTTGGGAACTCGCTTCTCCTATACCTGATTCCATATGTTATGGAAAGTCAACATCTATTCTCATGTACCTTCCTGTGCTTGATCACATGGGACCAATCAAGATTTTTTGTTTTAAACAAATCAGTTTGGATTTGTGCCTACTAAATATGTCGATATAATACTTTAATGACGGCTAAGAATTAAAAATTCTACCCATTCCTGCAGCTTCCGCCTCCCTCTGATAAAGGGTCCATTGAAATGTTACATTTAAGCCGAACCTTATATTTTGGATAGGACAAGCTTTTTTTATGTGTAGGGGGATTCAATAAGATCATAAGACTCGGCTTTCGGGGCTGAAAACTTCCCTATTTGGCCGCCATCTTGACAAAAGGGGTGTAAACAGTTTTTCTGCTATATCTTGAGAACCGTAAGTCTGAAAAGAAATGTCTAAGACTTTATTTGTAGAGAACTGAAAATTCTACAATTTTGGTCTAAATACTTCTTGTCATAAAGTTGATAGTGAAAAGGTTATAATTAAAAATATACTAAAATTTTCAAGTAAAATAACATTTAAGGGTTATAACTTTTTTTTATTGATTTTATTGAAAGAGCATTAGTTGTTTTTCGTAGATCACTTTATTGCCAATAATTCCCTACTACATTTTTTTTTTAATTTTCTTTAGAGAGGTGTTACGACGTTGCAAAGGGATCATATCAAGTACTCCATGCACGAAAGAACACCGGTCTGAAACTAGTTTGACTATACGTTTTTTGCCTCGCTGATTACGGAAATTGGGGCCCCGCAAACTAAAAGTTGGGGAACACCCCTTAAAACGCCAAAAACACCCCTTTTAAAGGTTTTTACGATAACTTCAATAAAAATCAAAAATCATCCTACGAAATCCCCTTTTTTTAATTGTTAATTTGCAAGGGTGATTCATTTCAAATATAGCCAAATTACATGATTAGGCACAATCAAAGAGGGTCAAAACTACCCCTATTTGGTAAATTGGTAAAACATATAATTTTTCTTCTTTTTGCTTAAAACTTGGTTGAATGGGCATTGCCGGGCAAAAGTAAATTATTCTCAACCCTTAAGGCAGTAAAACCCTCCATTTGAGGGGTGACAATATTTTATTTTTGTCTAAGAGAGCCCATGTATCCAAATTTGAAGCTTAAAGTAAATAAGTATTTTTTACCAATTTACCAAATAGGGATTTTTATTTTCAATTTTACGATAAGAAGTATCTGAATTAAATTCTCTACAAGAAAAGTCGGAAATTTTCTCTGTCGGACTTATCAAGTTTATATATTTATTCAGCTTTATACTCACACTGACCCTCCCTACACATAAAAATTCTTGATCTACTCAAAATGCAAGGTTAATGTAACATATTAACGGACTACATAGCAGGATAGGTATGTGTAAGCTACCCCCGCACAGATCTTGACGAAATTGTGAACATAAGTTGATAGTGGTGTGAGATGAATCTTTCCAGAATATTGAATTTAAATATGATTTTTAAGGGGGTGATGGGAGGGCTGCAAAGCTAAATCGAAAATATTCTTTTTCTCGAGAACATATCATTCGATGTTTGGTGAAAAGAGAATTTGCATTTCGATGGCACGAACATAGAAAAGAATTATAAAGCTCTTTGGTCAAGAACCAGTGATAAAGAAATTGTAACATTTTCAAAAAAATTTGTCTAGAGAATAGATAATGAAAAAAAAATATTTTGCTCAAATTTAAAGTCTCCACGTTTCATAATATTCTAAACCTGTTTCAACAAAGAATATATATATTATTTTTACAATTGCTACACTTCCACTACACTATGTGGATACGGAAGTAAACATGCGACAGATGGCAATAATATTTCGCATATTGACGAGGAAGACACTTATTATAGTTTTATTGAAAAATATAGAGGATGGTCGTCCTAAGAAATAATTCAACTATAGTGAAAGTTTGTAGAGGTATTTACGAAAACCTTCCATATTTGGCATCTTTTATTTAGTATTAATTTGTTGCTAATAAATGACCACTCTGTATATTTTTTTAACCAAAAGTTAACAGGTTTTCTTTGTAATGATATTCACTACTACATTCCGATTTTTATTCTCATATGTCGTTTCTTAATTAATAATTTTTCAGAGTGACCGTCCTGTGTAAATAAAGTGGGAAGTTCTGGATATATACTTTTACCGATTTTTTTCCTTATGTTGGTGCCATCAAAATACATCACATCTTTTTTCACCAAAATCGGCAGATCCGTCGAGAAAGAGAACGTTTTCGATTTTGCTTCTTATCCCCATAACTCCCTTAAAAATTATTTTTTAATTATAACATTCTGGAATGTTCATCTTACACCACTATCAACTTGCTCAAAATTTCGATAAGATCTGTACGGTCGCAGCTTAGACATACTTATTTGTCTATACCCTGTCTTTCTATTACCTTACGTAAATTGCTTACTTTACACATGCTGAATTATGGATGAAGTTGAACTCTTGATAGCTTGATATTTACTAATCATGGCTAAAAAGTAGACACCCTGCAGGTTTAAAATGTCTGCAGTCGTACCCTCAATAACCGAAATGTATATCTGGACCTTCACTAACCAGGATGTATGCCGATTGTGTTTTTGTAATGACTAAGTGGTAATTAATTGATAACAAAAGATCAGTTTGATACTTCTTTGTTTCTTTGTCATGTATAATGACAATGATATAGCTTGCAGGTTTAGAATGTCTGTCGCTGGACCTCCATTACCTGGAATGTACGCCAATTTATTTCTTATATTCACTAATTGTAAATTATTCGATAAGAAAATAAATATTTCTAACAATTTCAAAAGTCATTTAGAGTTATTTAGTGAAGTTTTCTTCGCTAAACATATTCCTTTTTTATATCACTGTCTGTGAAGCTCTAAGGAAAAGTATTAATAATGTCTCTAGCGATTACAAATGTATCAGGTAATTGCCGTTGGCCCCTAGTATCATTACGTTAATTCAAGAATTAAAATTAAAATACCCGAAGTAAGTGAAATTGTAAACGCTACGATTCCAGGTACGCAAAAATATTTTTTATCCAACTATAAGTTCAAAAGCACAAATTTGATGAGATGTCACCAACGGCGGCGGCAGTCTGTCAAGTTAACACAGAATTCAGTATAACGGGATTCCCCTTGCGATACGGAATGTTTACTTTATAGTTTCTTGACCACATTATGAATAAAGTTCTAAAGTCAAATTCTCAATATTATAAGGCGGGGTTTTTCGACCCCAGAAAACACACCGCTGTTTTTGAGTTCTTTGCGATAAACATATAAGGATTATTTAATTCTATATACTGAAGAAAGGTTGCACTTTGCACAAAAATAAAATAATTTGACATCATTAAGAAGAAATTCTAATGATGCTCAAATAACGAATTTTCAAATATTCATTAATAGCAACGAATGCACCTTTCAAAAAAAAATTCTCTAACTGTTTTCACGGAATTTGAATTTAAAAGTTACAAAGAAGTTCAAATATCATTTTCTGATTGTTATTTTTCATTAACAACAATTACAAGTCACATATTTGATGCATAGCGTCAAAAAATACATTCCGTTATGAATCCCAATTGTTAGCAACAGAAATTGGGAAACCTTTTCCTGCTATAAGTGTATATTTCGTATAAATATATCTTTTTTATAAAAGCAAATACATATTTGAATTCTATGTACATGTCATAGTTAGTTGATACATTTTACTGTAGCTTGAAACATTTCTTTACCTAAATAAAAATGTGTCCCATATTTACGATTGTTCCATATAAAATCCTATAACACTCGATTGCCACAACGTAAAGAGATATAATATCATGAGAGTACAATTCATTTCTATAATCTGTAATCAATCATCCTTATAGACAATAAAGTTTTTGGATTCTAAATTTATTTGTAAAACAAGAGTAAAATATTCCACTACAATGTGAAAGGAAAACAATCAATCATATAATAAAACAGACCTAATAGTTGTTTATTAGAAGTTGAGGAGCCTGTTTCATATAGGGCATCTACCTCTGAGACACTGGCAGATGAAGAAAAATATATACCTAATACCTAATTAAAAATAAATAAATGTAACGCCAAACGATGAATTTGAATATATTATCAAGTATGACTTAAAATGACGTCAGCTTCAATTAAGTAGTAAATCTACAACGTTAATTTAGTATTTTTCATCTAGATTATGAAGTAAACATATTAAAAGAGGTGGAGACAAGATTAAAAAAATTGATATTCTCAAATGTTTTCATAAAATTTGGGATCGTTAATTTCTTTATTATATGTAAACGATCTATCGTAAAATATTTTACATATCACTTTTATGTTTGTTGATGACAATACATTGTCAATTAAAGGAAAAAATTTGGTAGAATTGCGACAAGAAATTAGAAATGGTATGTCTATCGTAAAAGAATATTATTCTCATAACCATCTAAAATTAAATATCGACAGAACAAAAATTATTAAATTTTTCGCAAATAATGAAGAAAACGTTGAAATTACGGTTGATACAGAGAAACTTACGTCCTCCTCAGATACTAAGTTCTTGGGTGTCATAAGAGACAAGCAACTCAAGTGGAAGGCTCATATAAGTTATATAACACCGAAAATCAGTAGCTTCTGTTACGCACTAAGAGTGTTGTCTCAGTCGGTCGATAAGTCCACAAGTTTAATTGCATATTAGAGGTGTTTTAAAATCTCATGATCTGTGACCTTCATATGCGCATAGACATAATCTCTCCTTTTGACCCAGTTACACTTCTTTAAAATATTATGTTTATTGTTTACAATTCATCTGGAGCTCTTGTTTATGTATACAGCAAGGCAGTCGCCTGCGTCTTCAAGAAAATACTTATAACGCAGAATAAACTTTGTCTTTTGCGCATTTCGCGGCTCATAAGATTCTGAAACACCTCTACGCTTACATCCATTCTATTATACAATATATAATTATTTTCTGGGGAAATTCTACAGACGCTTATAAAATACATATATTGAAAAAAGATGCATTACAAGTATTTATAATATGAAACCAACAGACTCCTGCAAACACATCTTTAGTGAAAAGGGGATACTTACATCCACCTGCATCTACATCCTAGAAAGTGCCAGTTATGTAAAAAGAACAATACACCATATTCATAAAACATGAACATGCGTACGATTACAATACTCGTAAAAAAGAAAAATTACATCCTATAAAGACAAATTTAAGTTTAGTGCAGAATAGTGTGGTCGGTCTACTAATAAAAATTTATAACCATCTACCAAATTATATCAAAAGTGTAAAAACTGTTAAATTACTGAAATTAATATTGAAAGAACCATTAAAGACAAAAGCATACTATACCCTGGACGAATATTACATGGATATTTTTCAAACAAGTGTAATCTTTATTACTCTTTTCATTTATAAGTTTATAAATTATTTCTTAGCTATTACGTAAGACATATTTGTTTGTTAATTATGTATAAGTTTGTTTTTATACATCACTATGTGTTCATAACAAGTTTCTATGTAAGACTGTACCAATATTTCTTTTTGTGACTCGTTCTACACCGCAAGGTATTATTGAATAAAGATGTTTTATTATTATTGTTATTATTATTATTATTTTTTTATTTTTTTTTTTTTTTTTTTTTTTTTTTTTTTTTAACACAGGTTGCCCTGGTATTCAAATAGTTCTGATCGGCTGGTTAAGCAAGACCCGAACTATCATCCTACTGGTCTAGGAACGACCGAACTATGTTTGTAGCATCCAGAATGACTGATTTTTGCATGCTAAGGTAGGTATTCCATGATATTCCAATATCCTCCAAGCCATCTTTCAGTGTCTTAGGTATTAACCCCATTGTGGAAATGATGAGTGGTACAACTTTTGCAGTTTTTAAACTCCAAATTTCCTGGATCTCACGTTTCAGGGCGGAATACTTTGCTTTTTTCTCGTTAAATTTCACCTCGACATTATTATTATTCGGTATCGAAACATCAATCAGCAAGGCTCTCTTTTCTTTCTTATAGAGAATAGTGATATCTGGCCTGTTATGTTCGATTGTCCTATCAGTTAAGATTCCTTTATCCCAGTAAATTTTAACCTCGTTGTTTTCTACTACGGACGTTGGTTTGTATCGGTAGTATGGTTCTGCGTTGTCTGGTGGAATTTTATGCAATCTGAGGACTTCCAGATAAACTATTGTAGCTACACGGTTATGTCTTTCCAAATATTTAGTTTAGTTATTATTATTATTATTATTATTATTATTATCCATTAATCACAGCTGCGTTTAACAGCTGGTATTTCCAAGATAGGTGGAGAGCTGACCCAGCTCCTTAGATCTACCCTGCTTCGCATTCGTGAGTTCCACTAACCCTCTGATTGCAGTACCCTTCGGATAATATATGCAGTTCCCAGAAGCACGCTTTTTTGTAAACTGGCTTTATATTTTTGTCCTGGTATTTTATTTAAATATGTTTCCAGTTTTTTTGTGACTGTTCCAGTGGCACCTATTACTATTGGTACTACTGTGGACGAGACTCCCCACATTCGCTCTATCTCTATACTGAGGTCCTGATATTTTAAGATTTTTTCCGCCTCTTTCTCCACCACCCGTCTATCTCCTGGCACTGCAACATCGATTATTAACGCTGTTTTTTCCGTTTTATTTTTTATAAGGATGTCTGGTTTATTCGCCCTGATTTCTCTATCGGTAATAATGGATTGGTTCCACATCAATACTGTACCATCTTTTTCCGTCACTGGTTTGGGGTCATGCTCATACCAGCGTTCTCCAACTGGGACACCCATTTGTTTGCAAATATTATAGTGGAGGTTTTTGCAGACTTGATCATGTCGTTTTATGTATTCGTTCTTTGCCAACATGGGGCACCCTGACATTACATGTTCAATAGTTTCCTCGAATGCCCCGCAAAGTCTGCAAATACTGTTAATATTTTGCTTTTGTATGTTCTTCATCTGGTATCTGGTGGCTAACGCTTGATCTTGGGCGGCGATAATCGTACTCTCAGTTGCGCCTTTCAAATCCCCTTTCCTCAACCATTCGTAGCTGCTTTCTCTGTTAATAAGGGGGTTGCCAATTAATTGTGGATATTGACCATGTAGTGGCTTATCTTTCCAACGATTTTCAAGGTTTGTTCGTAGTATGGTTTTGATTTTAGAGCAGAGTTTGTCACCAGTATTTTCATTATCATTATCTTGATCGTTATTTACATTCAGCTTCTCTAGGGTGCGGTTCCCTATTTTGATGATCGACTTGCTGTCAGGCCGCTGTAGTTCATTCTCTAGGATAAGTGCACGGTATTGATCGGTCGTTGGTTTATTAATGTAATGATGTAGTTCAATAATTGCTGTTTTATATTCAATTCCTACATTAGCTAGGCCACGTCCACCCCTTGAGCGTGACACATATAGTCTATCTACATCTGCGCGTGGATGAAGCAAGTTGTAACTATTCAAGAGTTTCCGGGTTTTCACATCCAAGTTTTCGATTTCTTTTATTGTCCAGTCTATCAGGCCGAAACTGTATCGTAGCACTGGGAGTGCTAAACTTCCGATTGCCTCAAATTTATTTTTGTTGTTCAGTTCAGAGCGCAGAATTGCTCTAACTCTTTTCAGGTATTCATTTCTTAGATCAGTTTTCATAGCTTCATGATTGATACCTCTGCGCTCTTTTAATCCTAGGTATTTGTAACATTCTCCATTTGCCAATGCTTTTATCTCTTCTTCTTCTCCTTGGGCCGCTGTCGCTTGTATACTATTTTCTTCTACAATCCGCCCCTTCTTAAATGCGATCTTAGCGCACTTGTCCAATCCAAAGCTCATACAAATATCACTACTGAATATCTTTACAGTCTTTATCAAGTTTACTAGTTCTTTGTCATTCTTTGCTACTAATTTCAAATCGTCCATATAAAGAAGGTGATTTATTGGGACGTTATTTTGGGTTTTAATAAAACCAATTTTTGTCTGGTTGAGCTCAAGGGACAAGGGTATTAGCGCGACACAGAACAGCAGAGGTGATAGTGAATCACCTTGAAAAATACCACGTTTCACAGGGATAGATTCAGTCTGCATTTGTTGTTCTGTAGCATTTAATATTAGCTTGGTGTTCCATCCTTGCATAGCATTCTGTACAAATTCTATTACCTTCTCATGAGCTCCAGCAAGCTGTAGAGACTTCAAGATCCAGTCATGTGGTACAGAGTCATACGCCTTGCGATAATCTATATATGCAAGGCTGAGGTCTTTCTGATGTCGAACACATTGATCCATGATGACGCGGGAGAGGAGTAAGTGGTCTTTACATCCTTTAGTTCCTGGAGAACATCCTTTCTGTTCGTGTGGCATCAAGTTAAATTCATCCAGATATCGTTGAATTCTTTGGGACAGGATTGATGTAAATAATTTGTACAGCATATTGAGACACGTGATGGGTCGATAATTTTTTGGTTCTTTGAGGTTTCCTGATTTCGGCAGTAAATAAGTTATGCCAGTTAACATCCACTTAGGTGTGCTTGTGGGATCTTCGATGATTTCGTTAAGTCTATCTGTGAGGGCTTGATGAGTCGCTGTCAGGTTTTTTATCCAGAAATTGGTGATTTGATCTGGACCAGTAGTTTTCCAATTCATCGTTTTATGGGCTGCTTCCTGTACTTCTGCTCTCGAAATATCTCGCCACGGCATTTGTGTTCTTTCCCTTTTCTCTTGTCTCTTCAACCATTGAGCGTTTTTATTGTGTTTAACCGTTTTGCCCCATAGTTCGGTCCAGAAAGCCATTACCTGATCTTCCGAAGGTGTCTGTTGGGGCATGGGAATATTTTGTTTCAATTCTCGGTAGAATTTCTTCTTATTATTTCTATATAGCTGATTCTGTCTGTAGCCCTTCTGTCTTTTTTCATACCTGCGAATTCTTTGTGCCTTAGCGTCTACTTTCTGCCTCAATTCTTCCTTAACCTGGGTAAGTCTTTCTCTACAGTCCACCTGATATTTTCTATACAGTTCAATGCATTTACGTTTCACCTTTTTACTATCATTGCCTCTCTCAAACTCGCTGATTAATGATATTTCTGCCCTCCAGCTATCTATTTTTCCTTGTAATCGCTCTTTCCATGTATATATTATTATTATTATTATTATTATTATTATTATTATTATTATTATTATTATTATTTTTTTTTTTTCCTCGACTATCGTCGGTTCCTTTTATGATAGTGCGGGCTTTCATTTAGCCAAACACTATCATAGTATTGTTAAAATATTACTTTGTTGTTAATGACTTCTAACTAGGTTTATGTGATCTGCATGAACTTTCTTACTATACTTGTTGTGTCTATTATAGTGTTTTTCTGTAGTTCGATGTATATGTTGGGATCTATTTGAAGACGTGCTAGGCTATCATGAAGTGTTCTAGGGATCAGACCAGTTGCTGATATTATGATGGGAACGATGTAGACGAAGCTTTGATTCCAGAGTTTCCTTATTTCTTCTGCAAGTGGTTTGTACTTGTCTATTTTTTCGTGGTGTTTCTTATTCAAGTTATTACTATTGGGGATGGCAATCTCAATGAGGTATGTGGTCTTCGTATGTTTGAGCCTTAGTGTTATGTCCGGCTTGTTATGTGCTACTGTTCGATCAGTAGTGATTTCTCTATTCCAGTATAGTTTAACCTGATCGTTGTCCAGGACAGCAGAGGGCTCGTATTTATATTAAGGTGTTCGATCCTCTATCAAAGCATATTTTAAGGCAATTTCTCTGTGAATGACTTTAGCGGTGTTGTCGTGACGGTGGATGTAATCGGTAGGGGCTAGCATGGTGCATCCTGTTATTATATAATCGATGGTCTCCTGGGTTTGTCCACATTTCCTGCAGCTATCTGATAGGATGTTACGGTCTTTTAGAATGTATTTCATATAGTTTCTGGTCATGACTGTTTGGTCTTGGATATTGATCATATAACCTTCCGTCTCTGCAAAGATGTTTCCGTTCGTTAGCCATTTGTTAGATGCTGCTTGGTCGACATGTGGCTGGTTCATTTGGAAATGGTGCCTTCCATGTAGCTCCTTTGCTGCCCATGTTTCTTTCTTTTGGAGGTCTGTTTGGATGTTATCTAGGGGTCGTATAGTTCTGTTTCTAAGGTTGAGTGGCGTGTATCGAGAATCTGCGTGTGTGATTGCTTTATGTAATTTACTGTTTCCTTCTCTATTATAAAAGTATGTTCTTAATGTATTTATCTGTATAGCATGTGCAGCGTTGATGTCAGTGATGCCCCTTCCACCTCTTTCTCTGGGTAAGGTAAATCTTTCGATCGATGATCTCGGGTGGTGAATACGGAATTTTGTACATGTAGTCCGTGTTACTCTATTTAGTTCTTCAAGATCTGTATTACTCCATTTAATAGTTCCGAAGGAGTATTGTAGCAAGGGAATGGCATAGCTATTAATAGCTGTTGCTTTGTTCCTTCCACTGAGGTGGGTTTTAAGGATCTGTTTAAGGCGTTTTTCATATTTGATCTTTAGTTCAGCTTTTACCTTACCATGTTCGATATGGGTCGATTATTATTATTATTATTATTATTATTATTATTATTATTATTATTATTATTATTATTATTATTTTCCTTTCTCACCACTTTTTTAGTGGGTTTCAACAATATCATCGGCCTTTCCGGCAAGATGATATCCTTAAGCGGGAATACTTAAAAATGATCGGACTATGGATGTACTGCCAAGAATAACTGCTTTCTGAATCTGGTTTCTCAAACTAGGAGAAATTTCGAATTGCTGAAGGTTCTTCGTTTTTGTAATGATCCCTGTGGTGGAGATAATCAATGGCAAAATCACTGCTTTCTCTTCCCGCCAGATACTTATTATTGTTATTATTATTATTATTATTATTATTATTATTATTATTATCATTACTGTTATTATTATTATTATTAAATTTACTGGCTCTATGCTTGTTTTTATCTGAAGACTGTTTTAATATGTTATACAAGATCTGAAGCATATGATATTTAGCAAATTTTAATTTATTTCGACATTTTTTTAATAACTATTTAGCAGAGAAAGTTATATTAAGTTACCATTTTTAAAGTCAAGTTAATATTTTTAAATGTTTCATAAAAATATTTTTAGAATATACTATTTATATTTTTCTTGGGCTTAAATCAAGCGCATGAAAAGATGAACCAGTATTGATCTTGTTTGTTCTTTGTCGAGACTCCTCGTGACGACAGAAGTAGGTAATTAAAAAGTTTTAATGTGTTGACACACAAAACCAAGATCGTTGTACTCTATTAGTTACTTCCTGAAACGCCCATCATCATGATCATCATAACAAATTTATTAAATTAATAAAACACAAACATTGCCTCCGCGGATCTCGATCCGGAGCAAGCCAGACAACCACGTCGCACAGCGTCGTGGTGTACGTATTGTTGATCGGATCACGACCGGTACGGCTCAATAAAATGAATACGAAAAGTTAAAACTCCTGCCTGTGGCGGTTTAAAATTAACATTAAAATTAGTAATATCTATATTACAGATTTAAAATATTTCACATTAACACTATAAAAACTATTGGGACACAAGACACTAAACACTATTTAAATTTTAGTTGCTGGCACGGGGGAAAAACTCAGCGAAGAACCCGTTCGAACATTTATTAATGGATGCTCTTATGCATAGCTTGACCCCCACATTTTTAGTTACACATCCATGTAATGGAGTGGAAGTAGAGTAGTGGTTAATTTTTTTTAAACAGGTTTAGAATGTCATGAAACGTGGAAATAATAAATTTGAGCAAAAAAAATTGTTTATATTATCTAGGTATTCTACTACAATAGTAGTGGTTATAAGATATTTAAAATGTTTTTAAAAATAGGTTTAATGTTATGAAACACGGAAATTTTAAATTTGAACGAAAAAAGAGTTTTCATTACCTAGTGAGAGTCTAACCATTCTTCGGTGGAAATAGCGTTAGCTATCCACTAAATTTGACTGTTCTCCGTCAAGCAGCTCTTTTTATTTAATGCACCAACAGACAAGACAGACAGACAGACAGACTGAATTGAATACCTGTAATTTCGTAATCAACATGATCTGAAACGTGAAAATCCAAAAAAATCTAGGAGTGTGATTATTTCTCCAATACATACTTCCCTTCGATATACGAGAGAAGTAAAAAGATAAAGAATAGTTTGCAGGTGCTAAGTGGTAGTTACAAAAGTGTTAATGACTGAAAAATATGGGTCCATAGAAAAGTGTTTATCGTGAGTTCTTTAGGAAATATGCAACTTAGAGCGATTCGGCCTACGTCACTATGAACTGTAGACGTTTTATGTAAAAACAATTTATACATATACAGTTATTGATATTTAAAATATCATAAACATGTTAATAATTCGTATTTTAATATGTTTTTCAAGAAAACTATGTAAACAATATTTTAAATAATAGATTAATTTTCCATTATCTTTGTTCAAAAGTTTCATTATATAATTAGTGAAAAAATTTCATAATTAACAGATTTATTAAGATCAAGGAAGAAATAGGGGTTGTCATTTAAAAAATGTCCATGAGGTAATTACAAGAAAACAAAACGATACTCGGAATGATTTGACACTAAAATGTATATTTTTATGAAATAATATCCTACATTTTTTTCCGAAAAAAAAACAATGTTTCATTGACACATGCAACATTTCGAATTTTATTTTCGTCCTAAATTTTTTAATGTACTACCTGTCAACCTAGAAAAAATAAGAATTATCAATAAATTTAAAAAAGAAATTAAAATGTATATTATAAAAAATAAGCATATATTCGACAATATCAAGCAACATTATCAATCTACTCTTACCTATGTATATGTACGTATGTGTACATGTACAGCTTCCTAATGCTTCTCAATATTCTCTTATAACAAATATTTCATATTCAATAGAAAGCGTAATTCCATTTTATTTATTATTTTTTCTCTTCTCAATTTGTTTCTAGTACTTTGTCATAATTTTATTTGACTTCTATTATTAACAAGGTATTCCTATACAGTCAGACAAGATTTAATATATATTTATACATACATGCATATGAACATCTCTTGCAACTACAAAAGTCCCATCTGGGAGGCTGCAAGACACTTTAAACTTTAAAAACAAGCACATCTAAGAAGACAATAATTATTTACATTCTATGTTAATGTATTTTATATAACATATAATATAGCTTCCTTCCTTGATTTAATTCTTATCTCTCTTGTATTATTTATATTTCCCCTATAATAACTATGCCCAAATTGTACTTATATTGTACCTTAAAATAAACAACAGATTTATTCTTATTCTTATTTATTGAATTTGTTCCATTCTTTAGCCACCATATATACAAAATAATTCATTAATATTTATTCTCCCAGCTTAATATCAGGCAGAATTACAACTAATGTTAATTCAACCATTGCATGGAAACGATTCGTCCAATTCGTTGCAAATCTAATACCCAATATTTGCCGACAGGGTTATTTTCCTACTCCCACATGGACTTTGAGGCAGACCGGGATCCTGGACCCGCTGGGGACCCCTCGTTGGCCGACATGACACGCTCCGCGCTCTCCATCCTGCTCAAAAATCCCAAAGGATTTTTCCTGGTTGTGGAAGGTTAGTGCTCTTACCTCATTTGCATACTTTTATTTCGGTTAATTCATTGGGGATTCTCTCCCAATTGTATGCGGTTTAATTCGTTACAACAAAGCTTTTTTGGGTAGGATAAGAAATATGAGTGCAAACTTTTACACCTAGTTATTTATAGAGAATATATAATCTGCATGTACAGTTCAACCAATTGCTTATTTATTTAAAAAATATGTTATCACTGTATTTCTACCTAGAGGAAGTCCGGATACCGAAGGAGTCTGTCACTTGGATGGGCGATCTTATCTCATTTTGCCGTCCTGGTTGTGTGGTAGAGTAGCATTAGCTAAACTTCGCCAGGACGTTAAAATAAATAAGGCAATTAAATAAAAATAATAACAAAAAATAAAATAAATGATATACAGGGTGCTAAGGAAATGCATATCATAAGTGAAGAAAATTGCTAGTGTCTGGCACGTTTAGTACTTTACAAGGTCTGAGGGTCTGTACTTCCCGAATTTGTCGACCATGTTATGAACAAGACATTTCCTACAAGCACACAGTGAGCTATTTGCAACTTTTAGGTGGAAAAAAATTCTGAAAAATTGAAACAGTTGACAAAAACTGGAAAAACAGTGAAAGAATTCTAAAGGATATTGAAAAATGAATGTAGTTGTAAACTTGTAAAACTTTGTAAAAGTTAATATTATACCAGTGAATAACGCCAAAAATAGTTAAATAATGAAACGTACTAAAAGGTGAATCTGACAGGGCTGACAACAAATATATATTTTTATTTCATATTGTGGTGAAAGTTTACAACACAAATGCCTTCAAAATAAGTAGACATATGAACTTCATTTATTGTAACTGGAAATATGAACGAAACAGTAGTAATGAGGAGATTACTGATACATTCTAGCAAAAATGTAATAAATTCCCTTTTAAAGTACGACCTCCGAAATATCTACGCCGCCTTCTTTCACCCCACTATCAGATACTTCTGTTCCTTGTTCGGATCCTAGTACTCCTCATACTGAAGTGTTACAAGTAGTAAGGTTAGGTTCTTGCAAACTAAGAACTTTCTCTGTCAATTTTATGCAAAAAAATGCCAAAGAGATCGACGGATCTTTCGAGTACTAAACGTCAATTATTTTGACTAAATATTATGCTATGAAATTATATAAAATTAAGTTATTTCTTCAATTAAAGCATGGTGCTGTGGATTATAGCCTTTCCGATTAGAACATTTAATAAACGAATTTACCATCTGTTCAGTCGTTATATTAATGCAACTTCTGCGTTTAGTCAACTGTCAAATGAAGCCTCATCATCATCAATAAGTTTACAAAAAAATACATAGTTAGCATGATCAATACCTGGTCTGGAACTAGCCTGATATTTACAGTGCGGTAACTCCGTGACAATTGAGAGACATGGCGACAGGGCTAAGGAAACTTAACCCAACATATGTACATAAATAAAACCTAAACCCTTTCGCAGGACGCGAATTAAAATAATGGTTGCTTGTATTCCAAGGAGGAAGATAAATCTTAAATGCTAAAAATGCTAAAACTGAGTCGTTATATCGATACATTTCGGTTTCTAAGGCAGGCAGAAGCTCAAAAAAAGGAACCTGCTTCCAGCAATTATACATTTACACTCATAGACAAATTGCAAATTACCGGTTTCTTTAATTTTTGTCCTATGTGCAGAAAAATGTGTAAAATCAGACATATGTGATTAAACTGAAAATAAGTAAACTTCGGTTAAATTTAGCGCATGAAAATTATTAATAAATGATTTGCCAATTTTTTGTGGTTGATCATTCATTTTAGATCACCTATGTCAGTATTCTTTGAGATACATAGATATAATATTATTTATTGGCCTGTCAACCAATTAGATTGGATACAATAAGCGAAACAATAAATTACAAATATAAAATAGTAATATATAACATATACTGTACTTATACATGTTTTAATTAACTTTAGACTATATCCCGATGCAAGTCTAATTTTATTTCAAAATTTCCACTTTTTACCATAAAAGTAGTACGTCCCTTGTTCACTCCCTCTGAGTTATGACTACCCCAAGCGAAAATTTTATATTGCAAAGTTGGCGTTGAGGCACCCCTCGGTTTATTTCAGAATTTATTTATTCTAAAAGTTCGCGTTTACGCTTAAAATGAATTTATTCCATACATATGGACCTCGCTGTATCATTCAAACAGCACAGTGTAAACTATTTATTAGGCTGAATACTTTTGCTGTTTTGCCAATTCTTTATGCCTCCCAAGTTGATGCAATTTATACTGATATAAAAAAGACCTTTGATCAATCAAAATATTCTTCGAAAACTCTCATTATGTACTATTGTTATGAATTACACCCCCTTATAACTGGAAATTGATACGCCTATGCCTAATATTGAGTGACTGAAAACTTGTAGAAAGAAATGGACTTTTTCTAGAGTATGGTGAGAAGATTCCCGATTGTTTCTGGATGGATCTAGAGAGGCAATTTCGGAGTACATAAGGCGCGATTACCGGCGCAGAAGAGGAAGTTTATTAAAGTGACTGTCGGTAAAAAGTGAGGTTAAATATCTAGTAAACAAAGTGTAAAGGTTATTTTGAAGTATTGTATAGTCAGTAAATTATTAAATAAAGTGTTTATCTCTTGTTGAAATTATTTTAGAATTCACGGATTCATACAACAGGGTGTTTCCTAAAAGGTGGAAAACACGCAACATTGGTGTCAGAAGTGGGATGTTGTGGTTTAATCGAACCCATATATTCCTGTTCCTGTTTTGACGGTTTCTCATGTTTTGTTCATCTCGCCTAAGTTGATCTCGTTCTTTCTGAACCCTCTTCTTAACTAAATGTTCAAGTTTTTCCGCTCGATATTTCTTGTAGAATATCGAGGCTCTCTCCAAGATCTCTTCGAAATCTAGATTATCTGGTATTTGCGATAACAAGCAGTGAACGCTCGCCATATCACAACCAGCTGTAAATACTTCATCTCTTCTGTGGACCACAAGTGATGTTGCTACATATAATGGCATCAGAGGGGGGCTGGCCAAGAAATGGTCGTACAGTCTTACCACATCTTTGTACTGATTTAAGGAATGACCAAACCACGTCAGGTACCATGGCAGAGCAAACATTGCACCGACAGATGCACTATTCATAAAGTTGTGTAAATTAGGATCTACTTTAGATAATAGAGCATAAATGTAATTGAGTCTGTATGAAGTTCTCTCCATTGTAGGTTCCATACATTCACGTAGGTGTTCAGTACTTAATTTCTCCATTATCCTGAAGGCAATGACCTCTCCGACTACTAACAAAAAAGTTACTGCAACATCATGGTAACCCTGGTAATATCGTAGGTTTGGATATTTCATAATTACTCTTAATATAAGAACTGTAAGCTGATCTTGTAAAGCAACTCGTTGCCTGTATGGAATGCCTGGTGGAAATCTTTTTAGGGACCTATTTACATCTAAAACTACTTGCTGGTATTCACAATGAGTAAAGAGTTCTTCTAAAGATGGTATCTTCTCATCGGGACTTGGATCAACTTCTAATAGGAGTGGCCATACTCTACATCGTAAATCATCAGCAACCAAACCAAATTCGCCAAGAGCTAAACTTCGCCATGTCTTCAAATTTAAATTGTTATCATCTCAGGCTTTTTCAATCAGTGCTCTTTTTGCTACCTCCTCTTCAGTTTCCAGTCACTCAATATTAGGCAAAGGCGTATGAATTTCCAGTTCCAAGGGGGTGTAATTCATAACACTACACCCTCCTTAAGCCTGATCATCCCGCTCAGGAAATTCAGAATTATCGATGTATTTCGCCAGTCCACAAAGAGGTCATCTTTCTCCGATTTTATTTTCACTTTTTATTAATGACGTGCAATACAATTTTAATTTTGCGAAAATTCTACTTTTCTCTGATGATTTGAAGTTGCTTGCAGTTGTTAATACGATAAGTGATGCTGAAAAATTGCAGTGTTATATTGACATCTTCTGTGATTGGAATTTAAAAAATTGTCTTGAAATTAATAAAAATAAATGTATAATAATTTTCTAAGAAAAAGATAATATTTTGTTTGATTATTCTATAAATACAAAAAAAATTCTCAGAGTAGATTCTATTTGTGATCTGGGCATTACTTTGAATGCCGGGTTAAGATATCACTTACATATTGAGAATGTTTTAAAGCGAGCAAACCGTCTGTGTTGTTTTATTAAACTACAATGCAGGGATTTCACTGATGTTACTTGTATTTTAAATATATTTAATTCACTTGTTAGAACAATATTAGAATATTGCTGTATTATCTGAGAACCATACTATCAATCTGACATTGATAGACTCGAGAGTGTGCAAAAGAAAATAGTAAATTTCATTTTATTTAAGTTGCATATTGATAAAACCAATTATTCATATGAAGAAAGAATTCAGTTGCTGGTTATTACATCTCTTAAGGAAAGGTGTCTTAAAATGATACAAAAATTTGATTTTAATATTATCAATAATCAAATAAATTCCCCAGAAATATTGCAATTATTTAATTTTAGAGTTCCTAGATTTAATACGAGAAATAATGATTTGTTCTGTGCTGATAATTTTTATTCAAACTACAATAGTCATTGTCTTGTTGCAAAAGTCATATCGGCTATCAATAACTTACCAGCAAATATTCATGTTTACGTTTGTTCATTTACAAAATCTTTGCATTCTTTCGATAACCTGAATTTTGGTTATGCTAGCAAATTAAAATCCTAAAATGAATTTGTCCAATTTCTTATTTCACAATTCTCGTTCTAACGCTGGCATCCACACAGTCCCCTACGGCTATACAGATTAAACTAGTATCTACATAACCCCCCACGATCATGAAGATTCATTTAAAAATGAGAAATTGTCTTGGTTTTGCATGAAACATCATTATGAGTGGCTTTATGTCTTTCTGATGAGCTCCAGAATAAGGGCGAAAAACGTTTCAAAGGCTAAGCATTTCCAAGAAACAGAATGATAGATTTCATGAAAGTGTAATCCATTAGAATGAATTTTTTTTAAGACAAGGTAGATAAATAAATTCATTTTAGGCCTTTGTTCTCATTTTTAACTGAATCTTCATGATCGTAGGGGGTTATGTAGATACTAGTTTAATCTGCATGGCCGTAGGGGACTGTGTGGACGCTAGTGTTAGAATGAAACTTGTCAAATAAGAAATTAGACAAATTCATTTTAGGATTTTAATTTGCCAGCATAACCAGAATTCAGGTTATCGAAAGAATGCAAAGATTTCATTAATATTTTTACACAAAGATTTTCTTTTAGTTATAGATAGTTTTTTTCTGCTGTTTGCAAAATCCTATGAAGAATATATTTCAATACAATTATAAGCAAACAAATAATAATTTATTTTTAGACACAGTTGCTGTTTCACAGGCGCAACAGCAGGATCCAACTTTTCATACACGGATGTTTTTCAGGAATTCCACTATCCATATGGGATCTTCAATATCAGCCAACATTAGAATTTATTGCAGTGGATGCAATAAACGTTGTGTTCGATATTCGTCAATATATTTTTCAATTACAGGGAGATACAGGGTACAAAAACAATTCCAGGCTGTTTAAAAAAAATATGCCGAATTTGTTACAATGACGTGTAACAGACAGTTCATACGGCAGAAAAGTAGACTTTGCTACAACGGGAATGAATGTGGTGACTTGGCGAAAATTTAGATATTTAAAGTTACATCTGTCGACGTCGAGTGGTCCTTCTCGCAATATAAATGGATTTTCAACGAAAAACGACCACGTTTAGAACATATATTAGCAATATAATATAGTATAACTCAGTGTTATGTACGTCCTCTTATACCTCCAGTTATCTTCAAGTTAGTGTTTATAATAAATTGACCTTATTAGCTTTGGATAATATGGAATTTGCTAAAATAAATTTCAAGGTAAGATAATGTTTCACCCATGAGTACAAATATTTATGCGCTGACACATAACCACCTAAAACCAATCCTGGCTTTACCACATATCCAACCTCTGGTTATAGTATGTACAATATGCATTGTACATATGGACATCTATAAAAATGTAATATTTGGTATTCTGTCTATTAATTTGATTTTGTTTTAAAAGTTATCTATATCGTTGTAAAGCTTAGGGGCGAATTCACCAGAAATAATATAATAAATAATATATTCTCAGCGTTTGTTATCTAATATTATCGCGAAGTTACTATCGCTATACCACAAGTCAAGTAAAACATTAACGTTTAAAATTATGGCTCTTCGTGGCGCCTTCGCCATAACTACAAATGAAAATCAAATACTAAATTAAATTATATTCTGTGTCTATTTCAGTTTTATTTCATTTTCTCCGGTAAATATATACGATTTTATTTTACCTCCCCTTATTTTGATAGATTGGAATCTTATCACTTTATGAGGTGAGGTGATTAAGAATCCTCCAACAAGTAAAAATATGTGTTTATGGATATCAGTGTTTTGAGGGAACATGTTAACTATATCCATAATCATATAATTTCTTATTGCTAAACATGATAGAAATAATGAAGTAGGTATATATTTAATATTTACTATTAAATATTATCTGAAAATTGCTGTGGGTGTACCACAAGCCAACTAAAATATTAACTACTGATTTCTTGTAGGTATTAGTTTAACAATACAAATGCAACATACGAATACAATATATAACTATGCTGATTACTAGAAAATTTTGGGTGGAATAAAAGAAATCAGTATTGTATACTATGACTTACTGTCAACGTGTCAACTGAGTTCCTGATTTCTTGGAGCATGTAAATAAATACATCTAGTAATACCGCAAAGTTGCAATAAACAGCAAGAGCGAAGTCCGAAGACCACACAGAAGTTTTATATAATGCCGCCTTATCGCTAAAATGCAGCGTTTATTGTAATAAAATGATACTGTGATAATATGATTACTTCTTGACGTAATCTAAATAAAAGCTAGTGTGCCTCTCTGTACAAGGTGTTCCAAATATGATGATCATTGTTTCAACAGCTAAACAATAGCAATAAAAGAACTTATGTAAGATAGATCTCGAAAGTTGAATAGTTTTGACACATGAAAAATTTATATAGATACGTAAACTGAATTATTTCAGAAATATTAGAAAATAGATTTAAAAAATCCTAAGGTAAGATATAGTTAGAAGAGGCAAATAAGAAATTATTCAACGAATTTACTTTAGTTCGTAGAATGGTTTCGGTGAAGGAATATCCTGTATTATGTATTTTATAAATTATAAAAATCGGACCTATCAAAACTATACAGCAATACCGATCCCTAGATTTAGTTCAATTGATCAGCTATTCCTACGAAATTGGTTTATATTCTCAAACGCGCGGCGTCGTGTTACCTCTTGCACTATTTATTTCTATTTAATTACCAGGTGACGGTGCAAGATGATAAAAATAATAATATTTCTTTTGTTTTTCAGTCCATTAGATAACTTGTTAAAACAATGGCAGCCATACTTCTAACACATTTATCTATATTAAGCGAGTCTCTTGATCTTAATTATTATTAAACTTATTTTCCCTGTTAAAACTTTAGCTGATCGTCAACCTCATTCTGTCATTCCTCATCACCGTGATTACGTTTTTTAATGAAATGTGTTTTCTACTCAGAATATTTATATATTTTTTATATGAATTCTTCTACACTGCGGGAAATTCAAATAGATCCATAATATTATTCAAAATTATTTTGAATTTCTTTGTGATTAACCATTATAATTTGCATTAGTGTATGTTCTCTTTTCCTTCAGAACATCAGTGCTCAGTTTCGCCAGTATCTTTTTTAATTGGATGATTCTGCAGGGAATTATTTTAACTATAGCTTTTTGAGGAGTGATGATTCTACTCTAAAAATTGATAACACTTATAGTTGATTTGAACTCTTTATTATGTTCTAAAAATACTATGACATAGGTAAATTTGCCTTTATCACCCGATGTATATATACCGAAACATCCTACAGTTCACAATCCTTAACGAATTCTCGTAATTTTTTTAATTACCTCATCTATAAAAATAAACCGTTAGTCAATTGCATAATTATTAGTCAAATAGTGTGATTATCATTAATATTCATTTAACATCGTCTTTAAGAACCATTCTTCTCATTTCTCTCGGCTTCTATTGGATAAATAAGTAAAACTAAAATAAAGAAAATGAATTAATTTTTTTGCTTAACGCGCACCAATCAGAGACAGAACAATAAGCCGATCTCAAATGTTTACCATGTTGTCGCTACATATTTGTTAGAAAAATGCATTGATATTGTGAAAGTAAAATTTTAATAAATGTAGAAAACGACTTTCTAAAACCAATCTCAATAAAATATGAAAATTTGCAATGGTATTTATTGGGAAAGTTGGAAACAGATATCAATTATATTGAGAAAAATAAATATGATGATAATAATAAGATGAAGGCAGCTTTTTACTTTGAAACCTAGTTCTATGTTAACAGATTTTGAGAAAATCTCACGTGAATAAATTTAACTAATGAATTAACGTGATCTAGGATAGAATTATGGTAAATATTACCCTCCAACATAACGGGACATCCGCCGACTCCTCTCTCCAAGAGACACTAAGCAAACCATTTCTGATAGGTCGGTAACCTAGCCTTAAATCAATCGATTTTTTGCTCTGAGGATATATCCATAATATGATTTATTTGACAGAAGTTAATGACAAGGATAACATTATTGTTCGCATTTATGAAGCTCGAAATTTCTGAGAATAGATTTCTTATTTCAGTAGAAAATATCAAATGACCATGCATAGGTAGAGAGAATGAAATAGCAGTTTATTTGATTGTTTATACATCTAATTTTACGTTCATAATTAATTTTTATAGAATTTCACAAAAGAGTTCATCTACTTTTTCTGCTGTTCACGAAATACTAGAAAAGTGTGTTATACTGTAACTACAGATAATCAAATAATTATTCGGTTTAAAACATTTTATTGTTTATCATTTTCAGCAATATGTTTAAAACTTATTTCCTAGCGATAAATTAATGCATTCTTTAAAACTAAATTTTCTTTTATTTTAAAATCCGCCATGTGTTCCTGCGAACTAGTTTTTAGACATCCGGTATATCTTTTTATGCTCCACATTGAAATTAAGAGAAAATTTATACCTGCTATGGATTATCACGTATATTACAAAAATATTATATAAATAAACATTACATATGCTTTCATTTAGCAGGTTCCTAACCATTTCTGTTTAATAATAAATTTACTTCAAACCAAGTTGTACCAATTTTCACACACTCCACTACATTTTATGTTCTGCAGCGATATATGTTACATATTAATTTAAGAGATAGAGTAACTTGTAACATCTAAACCACCTGAAAAGGGTGTAGGCAGGGTGAGAAAACAAAATTATGTGAGTGCGTGATCAAGTTATCAATTTTCCACTTTTACCGCCTATGGAAGCGGTGTCGTCGTACCTCATCAATCATCGTTGATTAGCTGAATATGTCTTTCGCAACACCGAGGACATTTAAAAAGAAAACAGAGACATATATATAACAAAAACAAAATGATGTTGTTATTTTTAGACAAGGGTGAAAATGATTCTAGTAAATTAGTTGGTGATTAACCTACTTGCGAAAGTCAATTAGGTAATAGGAAATCGAATCATTTTTATTTCTGCTGATAATAATCTCATTTTAATAAAAATCATTGTACCAAATTGAGTCTCAATATTATAAATAAATAAATTCAATACTAATTTTAGTAAGGAACAGTTCAACTTTTTCTAACAAGTACGAATATAATATTACGAACACGAGAAGTTGTAAATTAATATTATAAGAGCAAAATGGTGATTTATTATTGTCATAGGTATATACTATATAATACTGGATAATTGTAGGAAATAGAAGCAGCTAGTTTTTATGTTTAACTTCTCTTTTTTCAATATTTTCCTTTCTGCGTGAAATTTATTTCATATAAATTAATGTATATATGTCAAATTTTTAAATTAAAAATATCTATTTAATCAATGTTGCAAGCACTAGTAGAAAAATCACTGACCAACACGTAGAACAAATGTTTACTCCATACATTGTGTTTCTTAACTCCGTTATCGCAACGGTAAAATATCCAACGCCTAATACGGAAAATAATATTTTTCCTAAATTGTTGCACAAAAAACTGTTTTTCCACTTTCTGCTTCATTTTCTAAAAATAATATTCCTGGTATTTATACAATTCCAGTTATTACTGGAAGATAACCTGGTCGTTTTTGTTATTATTATGAAACTTTCTAAGGATAGGTAGAGCATAATGGAGTGTGTCTGAGTGTCTGGTGTATACATGCAAATATGTTGCATAGCACATTGGCTTAAAAGAAGTAAGAAAATCTTACATGTTTTTGCTTTACTCCAACGAGTTTTCTTAATTATTTTCTAAAAATAAGAAATTTTCAATCCAGAATGCTGCTATCACTTTTTTCATGAAAAATGCTGCCCTTGTCGGCGTCGGCAGCACAAGGAAACTTTTTGTGTTTCAATTCAAATTCAAATGTTTATTGGTCTTTTTTCGATCAAGTACATGATATAAGACAAGTCACACTAGTTAAGTAATATAACATAATATAAGCTTATACTAAGAGTCAATTACAGTGTAAAACACACAGATGTATAAGACGAGGACACGAAACACTGAAAAATGTACAGTACAAAACTTGTAAACAAGACTAAAAAAAAAAAAACGTTAACTTGCTGTGTATTAGTATACTTTAAATGCAGAAAAACTCTGATAGAGAATAATAACATTTGTCTGATAAAAACACCTTTAGTTTTTTTTTAAATAAATGCTCTCTTTCCTGGTGTTTTATGTCATCCGGTAGACGGTTAAATAATTTCGGGCCTATAAATCTTGGAGACTCACTTGTGATTTTTAATCTGGCACAAGGTTCATGGAGTTTATTTTTTTGTCTTGTATTGACTTTATGGTAATCACTATTTAAAATGAAACTATTTCTATTTTTATAAACATACATACAAATTTCGAAAATATATATGCTAGGCAAAGTAAGAATTTTATTTTCTATAAAGATATACTTGCACGTGTAAGTATTCGGTATACCAAATATACATCGCAAGACACCTTTTTGTGCAATAAATACATTTGAAGACATGGTGGAGTTTCCCCAAAAACAGATACCATATCTTAAACGTGAATCAACTTCGGCATAATATAAATTAATAAGTTGGTCTCTTGATAAGACCCCCCTAATATTTCGGAACAGGTATACTATAGAGGAGACTTTGGATATCAAAGTTTCGCAATGATGCTTCCAATTTAGGCAATCGTCCAAATATACCCCTAAAAACTTGACATTGTCCTCAGTATTAGAAATATTGTTATTGTTTATTTTAATACTCAAATTATCACATTCCTTTCGCCTACCGTGAAATCTGATAACTTGAGTTTTTTCGGTATTGAGATACAGGCTATTATGGGAAAACCAATGGTTTAATGTTTTTAAAATAGCATTACAATTTTGTTCCATAATAATATCAGATGGATTTGATATTATCAGTGAAATGTCGTCAGCATACATTGTGAAATGTGCAGTTGATGGCAAAAAATCAATATCATTAATAAACAAAACAAAAAGTACAGGGCCCAAAATGGACCCCTGTGGAACACCTATCGTTAGATTTAAACATTCTGAATTAACACTGCATACGGTGTTATCGTTTTTATGTTTCAAACTTACATATTGTCTTCGATTTTCGAGGAATGTGGTGATCCATTTTAATGACACACCCCGTATACCACAATCAAATAATTTAGATACTAATAGACTATGATTGGTGCAGTCGAATGCCCTGCTGAGATCACAAAATATTCCAACAGAACACTCTCCCGCGTCAATGAATTCTAAAATTTTATTTAAAAAAGAATGCATTGCCGTGCCGGTCGACATGCCGCTAGAAGAACCATGTTGGTTTTTTGTAATTATTTTAAAAGTTTCTAAGTAATTTACCAGCCTATCTAAATAACAATATTCGAAAATTTTTGAAAGTCCAGAGGGCACGGTTACAGACCTATAATTTTCTAATAGTTGGGCATCCTTTTTTTTAAAAATAGGTATCACCTTTCCTGTCTTTAGGCCATTCGGAAATGTTCCTGTTTCAAAAGACAAATTAATGATGTATGTTAGTGGTTTAATAATATAAGGTATTACTTTTTTTGTTATAAAGCAGGGAATATCATCTGGACCATACGACTTTTTAGCTTTAAGTTTTTTTGTTAATAAATTAAGCAATTCTTCTTCACTGAATGGTTTTAAAAACAATGAATTTGTCTGCTGAACTGTACTGTATGTATACGTACCGCAGTTTAATTTCGGTAGTATTTGCCTAATGGTAGCATGCGGCGCTTCTATGAAAAAATCATTAAATAGCGAGGCGACTATTTGAGGCTCATCATGTATAGTACCTTCATTATTTAAAACAGTATTAGAAAGGCTTTTAATTCTGTTTGATAATTCAGCTACGACTCGCCAGCTGGTCTTTACTGGGTTATCAGAATTTATTATTTTATTTTGAAAATACGTTTTTTTTGTATTCTTTATCAGACGACTATGATTCTTCTTTGCAATCTTATAAGCCGCAGTCATGCTGGGACATACTTTTGTTAACATAAAAAGATCTTTTAATTTATAACTAGATACTCGAACTTCATCGTTTACCCATTTCTTATTTCGAGATTGTCTTACATAACATTTCTTTTGAGGAAAATGTAAATTAAAATAGTGTACAAAAATGTTGTTAAAATTAGTAAATGCATCTTGAATATCCGCAATATTAAGGAGGTTTTCCCAAGATTCGTTTTTTATCGCTGTTTCAAAACTATTTATTGCATTCCCACTATAGCATCTTTTAAAGAGTGACATATTTTTAACATCTATAGTATGGTTGTTGTAACTTATATCAAAAAGCCCAGTTCTGTGCTCTGACACAGCATTATCAAACACACAGCATGAATTTTCACATTTGAAATTAATAAAAATATGATCTATTGTACTAAGGCTGGTACTTTACAATGGTACTTAAATTAAAACATGACAAAACATTGTACAGGGTTTTAAAATCTTTTGAAGCATTGTATGAATCAACGTTAAAATCTCCACAAACAATTATATCAATATTCGGTTTAACTAAATAATTTAACACATCGGTTATCTTATCTAGAAACAGGTTTACGTCACCAGAAGGAGATCTGTAACAGTTAACTATTATAGTAACGATCTCATTTTGTTTCCAACACACAGCGCAGGCTTCAAATTGTTTTTCAATACAGAACTCTTGTATATCAACATTTTTTACCTCTACATTATCTCTCGCCCATATGGCAACACCCCCCCCCCCCCCTTTAAACGAGGATCTACAATAATGACTGATTAACAGATATCCACTTATATGTAAGGTGTCTATAGAATCTGAGGTTTCCCATGTTTCAGTAAAACAGAGAAAATTCAGATTTACGTAATCACAGATGTCTAAATATGTTATCAATTTTTTCACTGTTTAAACTTTGTGCATTAAGTAAAAGAATATTAGGGTCGAACATCATCTTGTTTGGTACTCCATCTTCTTTCGTATCTCTAAAAAACGTTGAACGCAGAGTTATATTATTTATATTATTTAGTTGTATGCTCTAGTCACCACTTAATAATCGTACAGTATTGTTAATGTGCTTTATTTAGCTACATTTTACGTAAATTTATAATGAAAATTAACAATAACTGGGTGTAATAAGTAATAAAAATAAACTAACCGCTACTAGTGTAATTACTGACACTGCTTAAACAAATTTGCATTATATTAAACAAACAGTTAATTTTGTTCTCATCATTAAAATACATTTTCTGCAGTTTGGCAGAAGTTTGTCATTATGGTCTCTGCAGTGGTACTATTGCTTCATAGTTTGAAATTCTTGATATATTCTTGGTCTTACAAGTATGCAATTAAAATTGTGCAATCAATTGTGTGATATTTTAGAAAAAGTACTGATAATCGCTTCAGATATAGATTAAAAGTAATTATCAGTTGTTTTCAGTTTAAAATTGTTTAAACAACGTAATAGTAAAACTGTTTTATTATTATTATTTAAAGTATATAGAGACAACACACTGTAAACCCCGCATCAATGACACGATGAATGAGTGCAATACCCTTGTCTCGCCCAACTTCTGACTATAATTGTGCAATCTACACTGAAGACATAGCCAATTTCTAATTAATTTTTCCCTTTTTTGGACCAACATACCATAGTGCAAAATATTTGTACGTATACATCAGACACATGCAAAGACTTCCCATACCAGTATACTGCGTGCCAAACTTGAATTAAATAGCTTTATTAATAATTACAATATAAAAAGTATTCGATATTTTTTGTGAAAGTTCAACATACCCGTATTTCCAAAACGAAGAAATGTTGGGCGCTTATTTTTTCAAAAATTGGCTGAGGAATAATACCGTAAAATATTTTAACGGCTTACGTTACACCCTGTATCTATCCTGATATTTGTAACAAAACATGAATTGGACTATATTTATAATACAACATAAAACAAAACAACTCTGGCTTTAAAAATAAACTCAATGATAAATTAATTGAACTCACTGTGCTCGCTCATTTCGAAGTTTAACTTCGACTGCTTCGACTTCAATAGGTGCAATGTCACAAAGTACAATGCATGATTCATTTGAAATGAATATGAACACACACAGTGCACTTAGCTTCAATTCATACTAACGCGGCTGATTTGAAACAGATGTTGTTAGAAGTACATACTGAATTGAGAGCCAAAGACAAAATTCCTCGATTTGTACATTTTTAATGGAAGATAAAAGTGATGGTCTAAAGAATAAAATCAGCGATGGCAAATCTGTTTCTCAGTATCCCTAATTTTAAAGAAATCATGAAAATCACTCCAGTGGTCAGTGGCTGGCAGATTGCTTTATATTTTAAATGTGGAGATCTTTATATACAGGGTTGAGTTACGAAATTGGAAAACTTTTCTATTTGTTGTATTTATTGTTTATAAAACGTCTGCTTGTTATGTAAAGTCCAAAAATTATACAATTTTCCAAAATTAACATAAAGGGTGCCAAATATTTGCAGAAATATGGAAAGATATATTTATTTGTGAATTTTTTGAAAAATGGCATTAAATGAGATGTTATGGGCTGAAATTTATTGTCAATGATGATATCTTGGCCACTTTCCGTCACATTACTTTTGTGTTCATTTTTAGAGAGTCACGTTTCTGTAAACAGTTTTTCATCGTTTTACTGAAATCTAATCTAATATACATCAACAGTATTTATTGTTGTCAGTGTCATGTGATTATATTTGACAAAGCCAAATATTTTCCTAGAAATGCTAAGAGAAAAACGAAAATATTCATTGTCAATTGTTTTGGCTGTTTCTTATGTTGACGTTACGGAAAATTTTCATGGCACAATTCCTTGGCCACCTGGAACCCTGATCTGACTATTGTGGATTTTCACTTATAGGATATGAAATATCAGTCTTTAATAATCATTAGCATAGCCTGAAGGACAGGATTAGGAAAGAACTCTTTGAAGAAATGCGAATCTTCTTAAAGAAAATTGAAAAATAATTTGGCAGCAAAATGTTAAGATATCTTAATTGACTAAAAATTTTATTCCATAATTTTATTATTACAATCAAAAAAACGACAGTCTGATGTGCTTTTTATCCCTGTTGGGATGATTCAGTACATTTTGAGTAGAGGGTCGCAAGATGACTCGGTACATTTTGACATGTTTTATTTTTCTTTTTTTCTTTTTGAATTGACTAAAGTAAAGGATAAATACATTTTGAAACACAGAAAGTGCATCGGATCTATTTTTATTTAGTAAATGAAAATAATGATGATATTTTAAACATAACATTACATTATTTTTTTGCACCTATATCGCACGGAGAATTTATCAATTTGAAATATTTCTTTAAACAATTCCATGGAATGCATTTTCGTAAATAACTCGTTTATTTTAAATTTTTCCAAAAAAGTCTATTTCAGATTTTTTGCCCAAAAAGGTCCATGCCTTATACTGGTTATAGAGATTGATCGACGGAATAGTTAATTTTCGATTTTTATTAGAAAACTGTTTGGAATTTGTAGAATTTATCAAATAAATCAAGTATTCCAGGATTTGCAGATTCGCTTTTGATTTATAAAATTTCTCACAAACGTCAACTAATTGACCTAATCGGTCCCTACAATTGCGATTTTTGAAAATCAAAATCGGACCTTCGGTTCGGGAGTTATTAATTTCTTTGAAAAATCATACTCGGCCCTGGAAACAATACTTGCGGTCAACGGATTCGGGCCGCCAGCAATAGGCTTCATTTGTGGCCGTGTACCTCTGATCCCACCAAGTTTCATCGAAATGAATCAATATCCTGGACAGTTATCGTGCTTCCTAGCCCGATTTCGAGAAAATCAGTTTTTTGCAAAAAAATTCACTTTTCTTTTGTTTTTCGACATAATCTCTGGTATACTTATTTGTAGAGCTTTGCCAGCGGCACCATTTCCACTTTAGAATATCTCGATCTGACTACCCGTTAAAGTTTTCTAAAGACCTCCTCTTAACCACCGAAGTTTCATTGAAATCCGAAAACGGATTAGGAAGACTGGGCGTGACAGACAGACAGATGGATCGACGGATTGACAGACCGACAGACCAACTGACCGACGGACGGTATTTTATAAATAGTCCACCGGAAAAATTCAAAACCTATACCACATTTTTTTTTCAAAATGTAATAATAAGCAGGCGTTTTTATAAAGAATGACTTTTCCTTGTAAGACAAATACTTAAATGAGTTTTCCTTCCTATGGACATGCTTTATAATAAATGTTAATGGTGGCTGAAAGCTGTTTCCTGTTAATATAAACGGACCATTTGAATAGTCTTCTATACTTCAAGGAACTTTTAACTAGTTATTTTGTAAGTAAATTATTGTAGAGCTCTTTATTTTCTCGCATACACCGATATTTAGGTTATCAAAGAATATCAAGGCCAGAAATTATTGATATTCTTCTAGATGAATTTTCATTACACATCGGACAAAATTATATTTCTTTTAGTTTTGGCTAGAAACTACCAAAGTATATCCCGGTTTAACCTGGATAATACTTCCTAACATACAACTTCCCTTTCACTTCTAATTTCATATTCATGAGACGTTCGTGTACTTTATTAAGATGTTTGAATATGATAATCTTGTTACTTGAAACACCTAAGGTGGAGTGATACCACAGTATTATACAGAAACTTATATAGAGTGATAAATTTAATTACCTTTTTAGCCAAATGTTTGCATTTAATAGAACACGCTGACAAATCTCAACCAAAGCAGATACTGCTTTTCGTATTGCAAATACATTTCATGAGTTCAGTTAGCGTTAACCATACAATTGTAATAAGTTGAAGATGCAGTCGGGAGCTGCCGCCTGCAAATACGTATTTAATTAACATTATGAAACCATTTTAAAGTTTGTTTTGTTTTTGTTTTGTTTTCTTAACCGCTTCTCAAGTCACCGAGGTAACTCCTTGAAAATCCAGAATGATTTTGTGTTAGGTAAAGAGAAACGAGGCCCTACGGTTTATAGTGGAGACCAAACCACATCTTGGGGATAATTTTATAATTAAAATTATTACGCGGTGAGCAGGGATTGAACCTGCTTCGCTAGGTATGCCAGTATGCAAAGCTAGACGCGCTAAACCACTGAGCTACCGTTCCGGTATCGTAAAATTGATATATAACCTTATGTATGTAAAGTTCTTTTGGATTAGAGAGGCAATGTATATTCTGTTTATATAGTATGATCCGATTTCAATAAAGAGTATTCTTACCCTGATATATTTGTATCTGTTACAAATAAATGGAGATTATATGATGTGTCCACGGAAAAAGGAAGATTGTCAGTTTGTCGATTTCATAAATTGCTCCGGAAAAATCGGAAATTCGACTCGGCACAAGAGAATTAAAAACAGCTTTTTGACGTTTGTGATACTTACTGACTATGCCGCCGCGAGCTCTAGTATTAAGCTCCGCCTTTCTGCCGATAGTCTTTTGTGCATAATAAGCACGTAGCATATTAATGTTTACATACTTTGGAGTTATTGACAATCCTCAATTGAATATTTTGCAATAGACGATTTTAAATCATAAACATACAACACGAAATTGCAGCATATGAAGCAATTAGTTCTTATCATTCACATAGGTGTTAAAGAGGAACAGCCTAAGGTGGCTTCCTCTAGGAATGCCAAAAGTTGCATTAATGGAGTAGACTTATGTCTAAGAACGCAACTATATGAGTTCTGCTAAAATGTAGGAATAAACAGGATGTGGCCCCATATTAGTATATGGGGCCACAGCTAAGCTAAATGTAATATCAGTTTTGAGTGGTTAATTGAAACTAATGCCTTATTGAAGTCGGTAAACCCAGCTTTAACCTGAGTATGATTGCCCATATTGTCACTTATATATTCCGAATACCGAATAAATTTTTTTTCAGTAAGAAATTTGGGAAAAAAATACATGTTATCAATTATATTCAATTTACTGATTGGAATTTTCAAGATGTATATGTACATATTATTATATGAGAAGAATTTTTTTATAGGGAATATCAATTTTTTTATTTTTAAGCGCCTTCAAAAAAAAGTGGGTTTTGCCTTCGCATTGTATATCTGACTGTTTCTTTATTGGTAAGCTCCGTATAAATTAAATGAATGAATTGATCTTTTCATGTAGAGTAATTCCCCTAAACGGTTATAAGATTTGTACATAGCACCTACACTCGGCAATCATGTTGTTTATTTGTCTATATTAAATTTCCAATGTTATCAGATCGAAGTGAAATAGAAAATATAATAACATTTTTGATAGTAGCATACGATTCTTGAACGACAATAATAATTTGCGCAATATTGAATTATATTTAAAAAAAATTGTGAGAGATCTGGTCGCACAGTAAACTTTCTCAGTGATTCGAAAGAGTAGTTCAGTGTTCGGCTTAAGACCACTGACTCCCGGGTTCGAATCTCGATTAGAATATGGATGTTTAGTAACGTGTTTAATGAGTCGTTGAAATGGTAGCATTGAATTAGACCGCCGTAAAGTAACACGGTTAGTCGCTGTAATCTTTGTCTCGGCAACGACACACAGAATGGACGAAATTCGCTCTGAGGCTCAATTTTTGAGATACCGACTTAATTATTTTTTAAATACTCAAAAATGTGTCTGGAACAAGAAGTCACTGCGGCATTTTTGAAATTTTTGTTTGCATGGAAGGGTTAAGGTCATTCAAGGTCAGATTCGTATTTTTAAAAGGGAACCCCCTCCCCTATTTTTTGTTACAAATTCGAATTGTCCGACTAAAAATACATTACTTTTGTTCGAAACATTTCTTCTGAAATTGTCATTTTTTTTTAGTTATCCGGTGCAGAAAAATCAATATTTTATAACTTTGCGATTTTTTTACTCGAAAAAGAAGAAGTTTGGGCAAAAATTGCAAGAAGCAATTCTTTTTCGAGTAAGAAAATCGTAAAGTTCTAAAATTTTGATTTTTTCTCGCCAATTGTAGGAAAATAATGTCAGAAAAATATATGCTAAAATTATATCAGGCAATATTTCAAAAATTAAGGAATCAACATTTTAGATTACCTACTGAAAGACACATACAATCGTGCGCCTTCGAAGATGTTCTATAAAAGTTTCTAAAATAATTTCGTTGAGTGCATTCATATTAAAATTTGTAGACATTAATAAAAATTAACATTTTTAACAGCAGTGAAATTTCCATTACATTTAACCACAATAAGTTCCATTCTACCTTTCTTATTTCAATGAAAATGTGTTCACTTTTAAAGTGAATAATTAAAAGAATAAGAAACGAAATCAGCTAGATGAATATCATTCAATGTATATATTAGGAAAAAGTAATTTCAATAACTCTATTACAAAGCAAAATTATCGGTGGTTTTATATAAATTTTAAAGTATTTTATTTTTCCATTACTGTCCTGAAATATCATCTCTATATTTTATTTTACATATTTTTTTCATCTATACGTGGGTGTGTGGGAATATATTTAAAATCATATCAAACCAGCGAACCAGCTGAAAAAATAGAGGCGATAAATTGGCGAAAGCTCTTTTGAAGAATGCGCAGTTCCCTACTATAAATAAAATAACGCATAAACGCTTACATAACTGACGGTCCTATAACCCTCCTGTTTATGATAGCATATAACATAACTATTCGTTCATGGAAAGTAATTACTAAATTTTACATGCAAGTATAAAATATGTTATTTTAAGTAATCTGAATTATTACATTACATATATCTTTCTTTCCAAATAAGATAAAGCAAATATATTTACGATTTCAATGGAAATTGATTTTTTCTTAGGGTCTTTATATTTTCTATAATAAAGTCATTGAACTATAAAAATGGACAGATGCTGAAAACACTGCAACACGTTTGATTTTTCAGAATGTGAATAATATTATTGGGAATACTATTATTATACTCAACATACAACTCCTTTTACTTTAAATAAATATTTGCCGTCTTGTAAAATGGCAATCAAAATAAATTTTCTGTTTTTTATCATTTTGTTCAATATTTCATTATGATAATACCACAGTAAAAAAAAACACCAAGAAAACGATGAGATATGCATAATTTTGTAACAGTATGATATCATACCTGCTGGGGTATCTCCAGGAGTATATATTGATTCATTTATTTATTTATTTATTTAGCAATACACTGCCCAACAGAGCATTCCAATTACAGGGCAGGAGATGATGTGTACATACATATACATTAAAAAATATCAAAAGGATATTAACCGAAATATGGCAACGTGTTTTAATTTATACAGTTAATCTCTTTATCTTAGCTACATTGCAGTGGAATATATCAAACTGGTCTTGAAGACTATTAGATTTCTCACACACTTTGTACAAAGGCGAAAATTTCTTTACGTTAGTTCTGTGGGTCGGCAGATAGAATAAAGAGTTTTGTCTGGAACCTGGTATAGTTGTTCGAAAATTTAGTAAACTTAAGATAATACTACAATCTGTTATATTATGTATTACTTTAAAAATAAATATTTGTTGTGAGATAGTTCGGCGAGTCTCCAAGCTTGAAAGTGAAAATCTGTTTAAAAGTGCAGTCGGGAAAACCAATAGCAGAATAGACACCGTCCTCCTTGTAACTTAAAGTCTTTAAGAAACGTGTCTGAACTCTCTATATATTTTGTATATGTATATTGTAATGAGGAGTCCAAATAATTGACGAGTATTCTAATTTTGATCGAACAAAAGACTGATATGGTAATTTTAGCATGTTACTGTCGTTAAAATCATGAGAACATTGTGTTATAAATCCCAGTGTTCTAAAACTTTCATTGGTTATGGCGTTTATTGACAATTAAGGTTTAGTTTACTATTAAATGTTACACCGAGATCGCGGCAGGTTGATGGACGTGTAAGCACTGAATCTTCTAAACAATAATTAAATTCGACCAGCTGATGTTTAGCGGTAAAAGTTAGAACATTGCACTTCCTTGCGTTCAGCTGTAGTTTCTTCAAATTACACCGTTCATTTATCAAGGGCCGTTTGTAGATCGACACAATCAGTAACATCATTTACTTTATTGTTCAAGTTCATATCGTCTGCGTATAAGAGACAATTGACACCGGGTTCTACTGTGATGTCATTAATGAAAATATTAAAAAATAAAGGACCTAACACCGAACCCTGGAGTACGCCTGAAGTGGATACAAATTCTGGAGACCGCTGACCACAGTATTCAATGTGGTGGTGTCTGTTTTCAAGATATGATTTAAAGAATGATAGCAGATTTTTTGAGAAACCAAATTGTTGAAATTTTGAATATAAAATACTGTTATCAAGTCTGTAAAATACTTTAGTGAAGTATGTATAAATTACGCCAACTTGTGAGTTTGCGTCGTTAGCATCAGCTATACATTGAGTAATACAAAAAATATTGGTTGAGGTAGATCTTCTCTTGAAGAAACCGTGCTGGTATTCAGTAATACGATCCTTTGTATAAGAAAATGTTGGCTTATACAGCAAAGTTTCGAAAGCATTTTAGAAATTGTTGATAATCGTTATGGGTCTGTAATTCTCAATATTTTTCCTTTCACCTTTTTTTTTATACAGGAATTGTCTTAGACCATTTAAGTGAATTCAGAAATATGTTAGATTTAATGGCCAGGTTGAATAAAGAAGTGAGAGGAATTGCAAACACGCTGGCACAATCATATAATAGAAAGGCGGGAATTTTGTCAGGGCCCATCGTACATTTAGGCTTGATTTTTTTGTAGTGAATTTAAAACTTCTTGCTCTGTATACTGTTCAGGTGTTAAAGAATCAGTATTTGCGTCATGATTGTCCTCAATTGGAAAACCTAAGAACTACAAAAGTATTCAGGAAAACCATCTACCAATTCTTTGTTGCCAACATAATGTCTATCCTTATAGTACATATCTGTCGGTAAATTATTACTAGTCTTCTTATTGATAATCTGCCAAAACTTGTTGGGATTAGTCTTGATATTTTTTTCATTGTCGCTACAATATTCTCTATATTCAATATCAACCTGATCTTTGACATAACTTCTTAATAATTTAAACTCTTCGAGTGCAAGCGGATCATCAAAGTTTTTATAATCACTCCATCTTCTATACTTCAGTTTAATAGTTTTAATAATATTGGGATTGTACCAAGGAGGGTAGCTTTTGCCTTTGGTTACAGTTTTTGGAACAGTTAACTCAAGAACGGCAAATATTTTTTCATAAAATTGCTCAAAGACATAATTTACATCAGAAATATTGAATAGAAAATGCCAATCAATATCTACTAAGTTTTGATAAAGGTCAGTCAGATTGCCTTTGCGGTAGTTATAGTAAGTCAGATTAATGGTGTTCTTATTATTTTTGTTTTTCATGTATATTAAATAGTATCACAAGCGCTGGATGATGAGTGTCTTCATGAATTGTATATTACATATAATTGTATATTATGTACGTACTTAAATGACCCAAAACCAACGCAGATTTGTTGTAATTTTAATTACGAAGACTTCGTTTTTTGTTTGTCCCGACGGATCCTCTACAACCGAAGATTTTCACCTTTTCACATAGAAAAATACTGTTCAAAAAACTAAATTGTTTATAAAAAGAACGCAATAGGCTTTGGAAGCCCAAAACTCAGATATATACTCCTGCTGATACCTCAGAAGGTACGGAATCATAATTTTGCTGTTACAAAACCATGCAATCAATCCACTATAAGGGATAGAAGCTATGCAGTTCTACGCGAGGATTTCGTAATGGTTATGTGATTCTTCGGAAAAATAATTTGTAGATGGGAACTCATCTCCAAGCACCGGTGATTGACTTTTGTTGGGGAAATTGGCCGACATTAAAATAAATGATTTAAGAAAAGAACGCAATTGAAAATAACAAATTCAAAATCTTAAGGAAGTTAATGAATATCTTAATGAATAATTATAATTGAAATTACTTTTTACTTTGAAATATAAAACGAATATTAACAATTTGATATAAATTTCATTTTCTTTCATGTATTTATAATAAATATTGTAATACATTGAAAATATTACATTGCATGTAAATTATCAAATTTATCAACTAGTTATTTACTTTTACCGTGTCGAATTTAATTAAAAATCAAACAACTTTTATTTATTTCGTTACAAATTTAACTCTATTAATAATTATGAAATGTCAATTGGCAGTATATCCGTTAAATACAATAATATTTAATGTTTCCTGGCAATTATTTATTTCGGAAATAAGCACTCATTTAAATGCTACTCAAACTAATAAATATGAAACAATTGGTATTGGCATAAAATTATATTATTATTTGTATCACCAGATTTCAATTTATATTAACTTTAAAATTTATGTATTTCTAATAATCCTTTAATATTAACAGTCAGGTATATAAATCAGGATACAAACTAGAAATACGTGTTTTCAAATAACATTTGCTTAGGAGGCAAAACGTTTCAAAGGCTAAGCATTTCCAAGAAACTGAATGAGATTTTATGAAAATGTAATTCATAAGAATGAAAAAAATTTTAAAGACAAGGTACGTAAATAAATTAATTTCAGGCCTTTGTTCTCATTTTTAACTTAATTTACATATCGTAGGGGATCATGTAGATACTAGTTTAGCCTGATTAGCCGTAGGGGACTAGGTTGGATGCTAGTGTTAAAACGAGAATGGCAAATAAGAATTTTTACTTGTTAGCATAACCAGAAGTCAGGTTATCGAAAGAATGCAGATTTCATTAATATTTTTATATATAGTTTTTCCTTTAGTTCTCATAGATAGCTTTTCTTTCTACTGTTTGCAAAATCCTATAAAGAATATGTTTAACTTCCAATCTATTGGAAAATAATGCAGTTTTAGGATGGAGTTTATAATGTAGGTTATTTGGCAAATCGTTTTGGTAGGGAGGTTTTTGAGGACCAAGTTAGGGATGGTGTCAGGTCCGGGGGCTTTTTTGATAGATAAGGTTTTTATTATCTGTCTGAGTTCGGTGGGACTAGTTAAGAGTTTAGGGATCTTGGTTGGGGGGATAGGAAAGCGGTCTGCAGTCGTCTGCGTCGCGTGCGTCACTTGGTCGTGAAAGGGTAAGCAGTTTGGATAAGTGGTGTTAGTGTTTTGTAGATGTTGTGCTATTAATTCCGCTTTTTCGAGGTCATCGTTTTAGGTTGTATCATTTTTAATTAAGGCTGGAATAGCGGAGAAGGGTCTCTTCAGCAGACGCGCCATTTTCCAAATGGAGTTGTCCCTTCTTGACAATGCCCGGATTCTGTCATTACATGACTCCTCCCTATGGTTGGCAAGTTTTTCCTTAATGGAATTTTGTAGGTCTAACATGCGTTATTTGTCAATATTACGCCTGCCCAATTGCCACCTTCTCCATATTCGATTTTTAAATGTAATTAGATCTTTTATATCATGTGGGATGACCTCGTGTCACGGTTTTAATTTAACTAAACGCGTGGTTCTGTCTCGGGCTGTTTTTATAATTGCTGTTATTTCATAAACTTCTCTGTCGATCAGCTCGATACCTTTTTATGGTTGCATAACTTGCAGGCTTTGAATATTTGTCGCTGGATCTTCACAAACCGGGATGCGTATTGGCATTCTCCGGTACAGTACAGAGTGTGCCATATTCTGGAGCGCTCTGGGGTTTGGCTGCAGTGAAGCCGCAATTTTATGGGACAAACCCCAGAGCAATACAGAGCAGCCTTTTCTAGAGCAACGCCAGGATGCACTGGCTTTTGTTTGATAAGTGGACACCATTATAACGGCCATTCACTTGTCGACTACAGAGCTATCGCAAATAACCAAATATCCACTCACCCAGCAATTGGATAAAATAATAAATTACCGACCACTGCAAAGCGAATTAGTATGAAAGATGGATATGTTTAGGAATTATATTTATTACTATTACTTCCACAGTTGTTGGTGTTATTTCTTCTAGTGATAACATTGTTTCTATAGGAAATGAACCACTCTTCTCTTCGAGTCCATAAGTTCTCCATATGTTTGAGCAATAATTGGTTTCCTAGTACCACACCATCCTTCTTTAAATTTTTCATATGCTCTTCCGAATCAATTTCAGTGGGTGCGTACAGAACATCGCGAAATAACTCCATAACTTTTTTTCTATCTTCCTTTTTGACGTTATCGTCAGTTTCCCAAAGATATCTTCACAGTGCCTGACAAAGATGAAATGTACACAATAATAATACAGAATTGGGAAATACTGTTGCTAGTGCATTCCGTTCAGCTTCACTATCATCTGTCATAAATACTCTCGGAGAAATTTTTTTATTGTGAACTTCGATGGCTCTATGGTGGCGGCAAACGCTAACGTATAATTTGCTTCAGTTTGTGCTGTATGAAGAACACATGCCACAGGGATAGCACCTGTTTTATTTGAAGTGAAGAGAAAGGTATCACAAGTACTAGTTTGGTCACAAGATCCACTAGAATCTACATAAACCATTTGGTCTGCCATATTTTGAATAAACGCGCGACGCATAATCGGTGTAATGATAACTGCAATGAAGGGATTTTCTTTTATTACTAGGTCAACTCCAGATTCCTTCAGAACTGGCATCTTATTCTTAAGAATTTCTATCATGCTATTTTTTTCACGACTGCCGTATTGAGACAGCCGTCATTTATTATATAAATATTTTATTTGTCTCTCTGTGGGATTTTCTTGGGCATTAGCGAAAAGGTGGACAGTTTTTCCGTTGTCTTCAGATTCAATTATCTTCATTTCATGGTATATTCTCGCAGCAGACGGAGACATCCCAGTTGTAAAATAAGCTTCAAAGATTTCTTGTGTTTTTGTACCTACGCGTAAATATCTAAGACCTTCTGCTAGTTACATTCACTTTGTGGGAATGGTCGAAATTGATTTTGACTATTGTGTTAATCCCATTTTTCAATAGGATGTCGTTTTTAATAGTATTCCTATTAATTTCTTTAAATTTGAACTCCATTACGGCTCCACAATTTTTGTTTCTTATTCTACAATCCTGTCTCTTCCTCACTGCCACTTTATTGACTTTAGAATGTTGGCAAGCATACAACTTTCGAAATTCATATCGGCAAGCATTTGGAATTCGCCGTAAAAATATCCAATTTGTATTCGTTAAATGAGAAAATTGTTGTACCCAGTTATTACATTTTATATCAAAATCACCATCTTCCTAATATCTTGCATTGCAGTCGAATTTCAAAATTTTCGTGACCGCTTATTTTTAGTTCCAGCACATGTAAATCCTCACACAAAGTTGACAATATATTTAATATTCGTTCTTCATTTATTGTGTTTTCCATAATATCTCAAGTGTACGAAACCAAACTAAAATATGAAATTAAATAAGTATATAGGTATTGTAAAAAAATAATAATATGAAGAGTTTACCTGCATGCAATGCAAAATGCAATAGAGAAATCAACAAAAAACCTTATAACATAACCAATAATAAACGACACCACTAAAAATTGCATCAGAACAGAACGTAATGTAGTATTTCGCAATAAGATGGTATTGGGCGTATTTTGTGAGATTGTGTGGTGAGGCATGCAATGTTTTGTTTTTCGCGATAGCTCTGTAGTCGACTGGCGATTCGCAGTAATAATGTTCGGCACCTGTCAAACAAACGCCAGTGCATACTGGAGCTTCCCTAGTAAGAGTGGATCTGTGTTGCACTGGGGTTTGTCGTATGGAAGTGCTGTTTCCCTGCAGGCAAAGCCCAGAGCGCTCCAGAACATGGCACGCTCTGTACTGTACGGGAGAATGCCAATACGCAACCGGGATATATGCCAATTGCATTCTTGTATTCACTAAGTCGACACAAAATTATAGGGTGATATAAATACTTGTAACAATTGTAAAAGACATTTTGTGTTATCTAGTGAAATTTTCACCACTAAGGAAATTTCCCATATCATTTATTTTGTCTGCCATGCTCTATGTAATAGGATTACTGACATCTTCAGAGGTTACAAACATGTCAAGTACTTTCATGCTGGCTTGTGTATCCACAGCAATTAAGTTATATTGAAAACTGGAACTACAAACTAACAACATTACTAAGGATGTTCCACTGCATAGTATTCTAGGACTCGTATTGTTTTTTATCACATAGCAAATAATACGTTTCTCCAATACTGTCAGTTACAACAATATGCCTTTAGTATTCAGTTATGTTTCTCTTTCAGTTTTCAAAATCTCTTGATAGCTGTAATTTATGATTATTAATTTTAGGGCAGACGTTAATCGTAAGTTTTCTATACATATTAGAAGTAGTTTTCTAGAAATTTATAGAAAATCCAGTTTCTATTTTGTTCTGGATCGCCACCGAGAAGGGTATGGAAGATTTTCACAGACGTTCTTGGAGTATATGAGGCAAGATACACGGCGGGAAAGTAAGTGTTGAATGATAAGTGAAAGATTAGAAATCCGAAGTAAATACAAGGTGTAAATATCAAGTAATAAACATTTTAAAGTTTATTTTAGACAGTACAAGTGTATTTTGAGTAATAAAAGTATTGTGCAGTTATCAGTAAATTATTATATAAAGTGTTAGTGTTGATCCCTTGTTACAAATTTGTTTTGGAACCCATTCTGAAGGGTGCGTTAGGGGTAGAAATACTTAGAAATATGTTCGTAAACATATTCTTGTTTTCAATGTAAAACTAAAGCTGCATGACTCTAGATGACAAGAAAAGTTTACGGATAATACGAAATGCGTGCTTGAGGGTTAGTTATCATTTGCATATATTTGATCGTGTGTTCGTCAATTCCATTGAATTCGATTCAAAATTCTTTCATTCTTTTTATTAATAATATTGGATTATACGTATATACTCAGAGCTATCCAGACATGCACGGTGCGAAGCAATTAAATTGCTGGACGAGTGAGTGAATGTAAAACTTGGCATGATTAATAAATCAAACTAACTCCTATCTCTAAAATAAAAGATTTACAAAAGCAGATGATAAAGTTGTTCATACAAAAGTGTATATTTAAAATAATTTTTAAAAAATGTTTAGAAATATGGTTAAAAAGACAAGTCCAGTCATTTTGGTAGGAATATTTAGGTGAGTACTAAAAGCACCAGCGTTCTTCACATCTAAGTGGCTCAATATTAACTGCTGGTTTAATCTTCATGTCTTCCATAGTATGTATGGTTTGCAATATTGCATATTTGGCAATAAAATTCGTAAAAAATACATACATACATGTTCCAGTCATCATCAGCATGATCTACTCTGTGCTCCGAAGCATAGAACAGTCCAGGTTCGGCATTTTTTTAGTGATAATGCTGTATAAATGTTCAATGTCTTACCCAATAACGTCAAACCACTTTCATGTATTCACACTGTTAAAAATGTACGAAAAATCTAATAGAATAATTTTGTAATGAAGTGCTTGGGGCAGAGGTTTTTCCATTAAAATTTTTAAATATTTTTCAGTGGCAAAACACCCTATAAAAAGTAAGAAAAAAGTGTTATTCTACTGAAGGTGCTACTTATGAGTTTCAATTTGTTTGAAGACCGTGCGAACAAAGGATTGGTCGCCAATTATTGCTTTTTAATAGAAGCTCGGACAATTTGGCTGCTCTGTCGTATCGTTCTGAGATACTATGGAAATTTTGTTTATTCACCGTATATAATAACTGCGACTCGGGTGATTGTAATAACTTATCTCTAAATGCACGGGGTAATTACTTTAAAAGCTTAAGTTTAGTTTGAAGTAAATTAAAAAATTTATGAAAGATCCAATATTTACTACGAGAGAATAATTTTGTAATGAAGTATTATTCTACTGAAGGTGTTGCTTATGAGTTTCAATTTGAAGACCGTGCGAATAAAGGATTGGTCGCCAATTATAGCTTTTTAATAGAAGCTCGGACAATTTGGCTGCTCTGTCGTATCGTTCTTGAGTTGCAATGGAGATTGTGTTTCTTCGCCGTATATAATAACTACGACTCCGGTGATTGTAATAACTTATCTCTAAATGCACGGTGTAATTACTTTAAAAGCTTAAGTTTAGTTTGAAGTAAATTACCAGTGCCCATATATTGTACAAACAATGGAACTTATATGTGCATCAGAATTTATGATGTTCGGTAATATCCTATAGTAGTTGGTTTAACAATAGCTAAACATCACAGTTTGTTATATTAATGTACTTACGGCATCTTATATATAATCTGAGAGATTATGACGCCAAGGCGTCTACTTGAGACGTAAAAGTATTGATAAATGCACAACGCGAGACAACTTTCAATTCAGTTGCATTAAGTAGAACACAATGGAACGTATGTATAATTCACTTTAAATTTTCGTTTTTACAGTTGGAATATGAAAGAGATTCAAATCCAAATATTTGTATGAATATTTACGATTATTTATCAGGAACTTGATAATCGCCTGTACGTCGTTCTTTTCAGAGAAAATTGATGAAAATTAGTGAGAAACCTGATAGAATTTTTAAGATTTAAACAAATCTACATTTGTATATTGGATTTAATTGAATATGACGTCCCTGCTTGCATACGCGATGTTTTTTAACATCAAGTCATCTTTTGGTAAAGCTTCATAAAAAGCCTAATAACGGATATGGATTTTTGTAATTGATGTGGTAATGTTGCACTCTTTTCTTATAAGTTCTGAACTTTTTCTTATTCACGTCTTGTCAGACTTTTTGTAATTCGTGTGATGAGCTGGCCTCCCTTTGCTGCATAGCGTCTCCAGCAGCCTCACGCTATCTATTGCAGCTGCTTGTTATGCGCACGGCCTCCCCAAAGCTCCTTCCAATTAGCCCTTTGATGGCACAAGCATAAGATTTCACTGGTCTTCCTCTTCGCCTCCCGCCATCAGGTTTTCCCTGGACAATGAAGCGTTCTATATTATCCTCTCTCTGTTTGATGTGGCTAAATACTAAGAGGATTTTCTTTTTTCTCGCAAAACTTTGTTCAATTGTGAAGTTGCCGAAGTTGCCATCTGTATCTTTCATCGAATCTCATATTCACAAATTTTCGGTTTTCTCCACAAGGGTTCCAAGAGAAATTATCTTGTTTACTAATTCACAATCACCTATCCTTAACGTGCCTGGATGATTTTTATTTGCTCGGCCCACAATCATAATTTTTGTTTTGTTGTAATTTACACTTAAATCGTACTTAGAACCTATTTCTTGGAGGTTTTCAGTAGAAGTATGAGCTCATCGTCGCTCGCTACAAGCAAGATGTTATTATCCGCAAGCCTCAAGTTAGAAAGCTTAGTCCCTCCCATAACAACTCCACTCTGCTAGTCCTCCAGTACACGTCACATTATGTGTTCACTGTAGATGTTAAGAAGGAGTGGTGACCGAACGCAGCTTTTTCTGACGCCTTTGGGAACTCTACTTCTTGTCAGAGTTTGTATTGTTAATATTCGCCAAAGCAGAATTTTGTCTATACAGTCGACGGATAATAAAGACCAGATATCTAGATGTTCCTATCTCTAAAGACACACTCCATAGTTTATTTCATTCCACATTGTCAAGTGCCCCACTGTAGTTCACGAAACAAAAGTACATAGGAACATAATATTCTCGTGTCTTCTGGATAAGTTGTAAATTCAATATTTATTCTCTAGTACGTCCCCTAAGAAAATCTGCATTCTCAGATATTTGCCAAGACAGATAATGTTGAAGTTGGTTTGTATAATATACACCATCACCTTACTAGCGCGTGATGTTAATGCCAGTAATCTACACAAATTGGGATTATTGAAAAAGACCAGAAGTTACAAAAATGTTCGAAGTGAAACTACTAATATTAATCTGTGTAGATAAGTGAAAAAACTAATAATCAAAACTTTACAACAATTATTTGTTGCATAATGTTTACCACTTTTATACATTTGATTATAACAACTCATAGACTACAAGCTCTTCTACAAGCCAAATCCAAATAATTACTAACGTCAGCCATTATCATCGCCATATCTAACCTGTTTTGTTATATAAAGGATTCAAATTCTGAAATAGATAGAGCGAAGTTCTACTGTTTCTTTGTCTCATAATTATAGAATTTAACAATTACTATCCTTGGTTGCTAATTTTTTACATTTCCAGCATAATAACAACCTCTATTTTCTCTTCCTTGAGGGATGGTAACTACATTTTTTTTTTTTTGGAAATATGCTCGATTCTATTAGATAGATTTTCATTTTTCGTATTTTCTATATTTATATACATTCTAATCTTTTTATTAGATAAAGCTGTTGTAAATAACTTTAGTGTCTTTCCTGACGTGCATATTTTTGTCACTCCTAATCCACTTCTTTATACACAGCTAAATTAATTTTCTCTGCGATCCTATCAATGACCATCTTCACAAATAATTCACCAGACGATTAAACTTTTAAGTAGAAAATTTAAATACTGAGATACTCTTCGCATGATAAAGCAAACGTCTCTCACAAAATATTCTGTAGAGAATCAGTAAAACTCATGCACATTACCGATTGTAAAAACCTGTGCTGAATATTCTACAACAATAGAATATTAACGTCGCGTCGAACTTCACACAACTAGAGTGCATTCAAGCGAAATATAATAAATGTTAGATAAAGTGATCGTTGAATGTTAACATTTTAAATCCTTTCCACTTCTGAATTCTAAAACTAACAGAAGGAGCAGATACACTAGTTCATTGTATATCAGTTTAGTATAAAGCTAAATACCGTCTCGTTCGAGGCCTCTGTACCGAGACACATTTTCCGTGACCTCAGTAAATCCACAAGATTGATGATCTTATTAGTCAATCGCGGAGTCAACAGAGATTTTGCGTAGTGCAGTGACATGAAATATTACCTCTGTAATCGATAACGCATGCATTTAATATTTCCAGTTAATAAGATAGTATAAATGAAATAATTTTGAATAGTTCACAATAGAGTGGAGGTTTAGAACTTACCTGCTTAACTAGCTCATTGGGTAAAATTATATTGTTATAATTGTTATAATTATATATAAAATTATTATGTATTATATTGGGTAAATTCCTGAATATTAATTGGGGCGATATTTCTGAAAAGGGATTGGTGTGGGTTAATTTGGAGACCACTTTCTCCAATATGTATGCTATTACAATCTGAGCATTTTAATTTATAAACTCCTGATTTCTCAAATTTATTAGTCCTATCTTTGTTAAATTGGTCGTAATTTTGAAACAAAACTCGTTGAACATGATAAATCCTTCAGATTACAAAAAGAAATTCAAGATTTGCAAACCACGTATAACAAAGTATCATATTTTCCCAAACATTAATAATATGGCAACAAAGGTTTGGATATGCCAACAGTGGTTTATATCTTTAATTTATTAGATGTAATAATTTTAATTTGTTAAATGATCAGTCAGATATAATGAACTCACCTCTCTTCGCTGCTGCAAAACCAAATTAACCCATTTTAATCCTTTCTCAGAACTACTGCCCAAATTAATATTGAAAAATTTACTAATATTATAAATAACATTTCTAATTTCCTAAAGTACCTCTCTTCTTATTGTTAAAATTTACACATTTTGTCCAATAACCTACGTAAGTAGGTACTTCTGCCTTCTCTATTTCTATACATTTTAAATAATTATTTGATAATGACGTAAATCGTCGGAACTGCAGTCACAACTTTGTGCAAATATAGTAACAAAAAACATTGCAGGGTTCTATTTGTTTCCTGTAATAATGAGTTAGCACATAGTAATGACTTTCTCGATACATTTTTTAAATATAGAATTTTAGTACTTACCCTCTTTTACCAAAGCGAAATATTGTAATCGTTTAAAAATCGCTCGGTTTATTGTTCTACTGTCTGTTGGTGTTAATACTAATTTCTACAAAACCATTTGTCGGAAAAGCATAATATTTGGTAAGTAGGTGACGCTATTTTTAACGAAGAAATGGGATATAGCTATAGCGGAATGTATATACCTACAGTTTATTGAAACATTCTTTATAGGATTTTGCAAACAGCAGAAAAAATAACTATCTATAAAAGAAAAACTTTGTGTAGAAATATTATTGAAATCTTTGCATTCTTTCGATAACCTGAATTCTGGTTATGCTAGCAAATTAAAATCCTAAAATGAATTTGTGTAATTTCTTATTTGACAATTCTCATTCTAACACTAGCATCCACACAGTCCCCTACGGCCATGCAGATTAAACTAGCATCCACATAACCCCCTACGATTATGAAGATTCAGTTAAAAATGAGAACAAAGACCTAAAATGAATTTATTTATCTACTTTGTCTTAAAAAAATTTTCATTCCAATGGATTACATTTTCATGAAATCTATCATTCTGTTTCCTGGAAATGCTTAGCCTTTGAAACGTTTTTCGCCCTTATTCTGGAGCTCATCAGAAAGACATAAAGCCATTCATAAAGATGTTTCATGCAAAACCAAGACAATTTCTATGAATAAGTGTGAAATGATTATATTTGACATTGACTGATGAAAACAACCTCACCTAACTATTAGCTAACTAGTATTGGAGCCTATATACTCTATGCATGTTTAAACATGAATTATTATTATTTGTTTGCTTATAATTGTATTGAAACATTCTTTATAGGATTTTGCCATCAGCAGAAAAAATATCTATCTATAAAAGAAAAATTTTGTGTAGAAATATTATTGAAATCTTTGCATTCTTTCGATAACCTGAATTCTGGTTATGCTAGCAAATTAAAATCCTAAAATGAATTTGTCTAATTTCTTATTTGACAATTCTCATTCTAACACTAGCATCCACACAGTCCCCTACGGCCATGCAGATTAAACTAGCATCCACATAACCCCCTACGATTATGAAGATTCAGTTAAAAATGAGAACAAAGACCTAAAATGAATTTATTTATCTACTTTGTCTTAAAAAAATTTTCATTCCAATGGATTACATTTTCATGAAATCTATCATTCTGTTTCCTGGAAATGCTTAGCCTTTGAAACGTTTTTCGCCCTTATTCTGGAGCTCATCAGAAAGACATAAAGCCATTCATAAAGATGTTTCATGCAAAACCAAGACAATTTCTATGAATAAGTGTGAAATGATTATATTTGACATTGACTGATGAAAACAACCTCACCTATCTATTAGCTAACTAGTATTGGAGCCTATATACTCTATGCATGTTTAAACATGAATTATTATTTGTTTGCTTATAATTGTATTGAAACATTCTTTATAGGATTTTGCCATCAGCAGAAAAAATATCTATCTATAAAAGAAAAACTTTGTGTAGAAATATTATTGAAATCTTTGCATTCTTTCGATAACCTGAATTCTGGTTATGCTAGCAAATTAAAATCCTAAAATGAATTTGTCTAATTTCTTATTTGACAATTCTCATTCTAACACTAGCATCCACACAGTCCCCTACGGCCATGCAGATTAAACTAGCATCCACATAACCCCCTACGATTATGAAGATTCAGTTAAAAATGAGAACAAAGACCTAAAATGAATTTATTTATCTACTTTGTCATAATCGTAGGGGGATATGTGGATACTAGTTTAATCTGCATGGCCGTAGGGGACTGTGTGGATGCTAGTGTTAGAATGAGAATTGTCAAATAAGAAATTAGACAAATTCATTTTAGGATTTTAATTTGCTAACATAACCAGAATTCAGGTTGTCGAAAGAATGCAAAGATTTCAATAATATTTCTACACAAAGTTTTTCTTTTATAGATAGTTATTTTTTTCTGCTGTTTGCAAAATCCTATAAAGAATGTTTCAATACAATTATAAGCAAACAAATAATAATTCATTTTTAAACGTATATGCAGGGTGTCTCACCGGGAACTGAATCGATCGATATTAGAAAAAGTATGAAACAAAAAATTTTGAAAGATTTGGGAGTTACTAAAGTCAGTATGGCCAATCCAACTAAGGTAATTACAAGTATGTGGTACTTCCGGTTCTACCGGAAATGCCAACTTGCTTATTTTAAAAGGAACACCCCATATATTTTCGACTTTTCGAAATGACTATGAAATTGTGAGTCTAAGCATGTAGCGCGACCTATACCTAAACCTTGCAGTTTCGATTTGACATTTTATAAAAAATTACAAGTGTAACGGTTTGCAACAACCGTTATAACTTTCTTCGTGTAGGAGATCCATATTTGGTCTTTGGCACGTAGAAAGAACATCAGAGGAGCAGTCTTCACAATAAAAATATATTCCATAATAGTATACCAAGTGTTCCATTCTTCACGTTATATTTTGTCAAATTCAAACCTCAAAAACTTTTTGATTTCAAATGGAACACCCTGTATTTTTTACATCAAATTATGTAAATTTAAATATCCCTTTTCTGGTATGAACTATAGGGTTAAAATTACAACTTTGTGAAATACTGGCGATTTTCTGAAATAATAAATAATTTGTAATAAAAATTCATTAATGTCACTCGTTCCCTTGTGTTAAGAAGCCTTAGACATATTAACCGAAGAAGAAATCTTTTTAACTTACTATCCAAATTTTTCTCAAAAAATTGTAATGTTACCACTCCATCGTTTCTCATGGCACAGTAAATATTAAACTGCTCATGTTTTTGAATATTTCGATACCTGAAAATATGAGGATCCGAGATGTCCAGTAATGGGAATTGTATCGATTATAAAGTCAATTTTTGGTAAATTTAGTATCTGTCCGTTTAATATTTCCCAAGAAATATTTGTCACCTTTATATCTTATTAAAATAAATTCACAAAAATATTTTCTCGTCATGAAATCTGTTTCTATTAATTGCTGCTGTACTATATGAAACGAGAATGGATTTATGTTTTGACAAGATTCTGTGAATTCAATTCTTGGATAATCTTGATTCCAAAGCAGCCTGTCTTAACGACGTAATTGGAAATTCCCGAGAATATCTCACAGTTGCTTTTTCTATATTTTCGTCATCCACAATAGACTTCCTCAAAATTCCCTGCCTTGACACAGCGAAATATTCTAAAATTATCTAATATGCGTTTTAGAGTGTATCGTAATGGTTTTTGTTCTTGCGGGTATCGAGTAGGAAATGTGTTACATATTCTTGATATTACCTTATCACACTCTCCATAAACAATAAACAAATCTAGAAAATCTTCTTGGTTGTAATTTAAATGTGCTAGCATTTTTTGACATAAGAGAATGACTGATATTAATGATTGTTTCTAATCATGGCTAAGTTATTAACAATTTTTATTAAACATTCTTGAACATTTTAGAAAATTTCCAATATGTCAAAAAGTTGTAACTATAACTCTAAAAATGGAAATTTACTTTTACATAATATGATATAAAAAATACAGGATGTTCCATTTGAAATAAAAATGTCTTTTAGGTTTGAATTTGGCAAAGTATTATGGAATTTGTATTATGGAGATTAGCACATCTTTCGTTCTTTCTACGTGGCCAAAGAGCAAATAAGGATCACATGAAGAAAGTTATAACGGTGGTTGCAAGCCGTTGCACCTGTCAACTTTTTTATAAAATGTCAAATATCTCCGAAACTGCTGGGTTTAGGTATAAGATGTGCCATAGTAGTCGAAAATATATATTTAAAACAAGCAAGTTGGTATCGACTACCGGTATAACCGGAAGTTGTAACCACAACCTTCTCAGTTGGCTGCTGAGAAAATCGGAGTGGCCGTAACAACCAGTTAGCTCAGTTGTTGGTTGAAAGTTCGGTGAGTGTAAAATTTTATCAACAAAGACCTTCGGGGAGCCAGCGTATTCAACTATTAATATATAAGAGAAAATTGATATTTTTGCAACGGAACTAGGAGGAAACAGTCCAAACAAACAAATTCAAATAACAATATATCGATAACAACGTTTAAAGTTTAGAAAGACTTTACAGTGATGTTTAATAACGAAAAATGTTCTAAAATTTACTACAATAAAAAAATATAATATTTAAAGTCACTATTTAGGTAAAACAAACAATACAAATTATATTAAGAGGAAGAAACTTTCCAAAAGAATTTGTTTGAAAAGAGAATTGTAAAATTTTAAAGATCAACTGGTTTACACAGTTATCTCTTGTGACCAAGAAAAGCTACGATGATAGGTAATTGCTTACGTAACTTTGGGCGGCGAGTACGGAGTTCCAATGTACCAATTCCTGAAGATGGTCACAGGTATTTGGGATTGAGCACTTATATATGTTTGTCCTTGTCAACGAGGAAGTTCCAGGATGATACGAAGTTGGAAATGTTTAGCCAATTATAATTCCCAGCTACTAGCAAAACTACCATGTGCTTGATGCAGGGTTGGTCGATACAGATTATTACATGAAAACAGTGGTAAATCAGGAACCAGTTGATACAAATTAAGTTAAAATACAAAGTAAAAAAAAACTAATGATTTAAATTTGAAATCACTAAATAAATTATTAATTGACTTTAAAACTTATTAAAAAGAATTATAAAATTGGATACCATTGGTTTAGACAAGGTCACAAATTTTATAAAAACTAAAAAAAAAAAATGTAAAATTTAAGCAGAATTAGGAAGAAATTGGCTGAGGACCAATAAAAAAACTCTACTAGTAAATTATTAAAAAAAGAACTCGGCCCTGAGACTCTGAATTCGACGATATTACTAAATATTATAATAAAAGTTCTGTTTTCGTTTAGCAAAATTTTCCAAAAGTCACAAGTATGTTAATAATACAAAAATTTCAAAGTAACACAAAAGGAATAAATATTGAGTTAGGAAAACAAGAAAAAATTGAATAAGAAAATATAAAATTTTGGAGATGATTTCCCGTACTATGACAAAATTAAATTTAATGGATTGACTTTACGTCTCGCGCTTCGACAAATATAGTAATTTACAATTTTTACTATCTAACAAAGAATTCTAGAGCGACCCCAAATACAAAAAATATATATAATCACATATGTGATTAAACTACTGGAAAAGTTCCTGGTATAGCACCTAAACACAAAATGTCCAGCACCAACGCTCCAAAATGACAATAAAATAAACTACCGCTGGGGCAATTCACTAACAAGTGGTTTCTATTGACCACGAAGTTAACCTTAAATGTACTATGATAACTCAATCAAATTCAAGCTTAAAATTCAATATTAACCTAAAATATCTACGTTATTATCGTAATTCGATAATAATCTAAGAACAAAGATACAAATTTCAATAATGTATGCTCTAATAATTCCAAATCTTTTAAATAAAAATTAGAAAAGTCTCACCTCAACAACCACGAAACAGAAAGTGAAGCGTTCCGTACATGGAATTCGCGAGTCTCTCTCACATATGTCGATTTATCGCACCTGTGCAGTGTATATCCGAGCGGTATTTTCTCCGAATCACAGAGCATGAAAAGGGAGTATGGTCGCTGTGTTGATAAATTTCAACACAACGGAACATTGTGTTACAAAGTACCACATGCTTGTCATCATTTTAATTGGATTCGCCACACTGACTTTAGTAACTCAGAAAAAATTTCAAAATTTGTTGTTACATACTTTTCCCAATATAGATCGAGTCAGTTCCCGGTGAGACACACTGTGGAGTGACCACCCTGTATATTTTTAGTAAAAGTATAACAAATTTATTTCTTGACAGTTGTGCTAACTAGTACATGCCAGATATTATTGTAATGTGCCATACTTCTTCGTTAATTATTTTTTTTATAGTGACCATTCTGTCTATTTTCTACTAAAATGTTGGCAAGTTTCTTTCTTGAGAATGGTCATGGAAGCAATTTGTGGTACCTTTAGTGAAAAATATACGAGGTGGTCACCCTATAAATAGGTAATTATGAAAGAGAAAGAAAATAATATTTGCAATGTAATTGGCACTATTGCCGAGTATAAAACAATTCTCCTTCTAGTGAATAATATACAGGCCAGACACTCTTAAGAAAATAGTTATTGGCAAAAAGGCGAAGGAGGAGGACAATATTTCTCAAATATGTGAATAGGGTTAGTTTCTACACCTTTATTATCTATTGAATCGATACCTAATAGTCATCATAAAATAATTATAATTTTCACATTCGATATCTTAAGCTATTATTCAAAGCAAATTTAGGAGTTTTTTATGTCTTTAGGGGTGAAATAGAATTTTCCTCAGTCTTTTGATACCACGATGACGTATATTTATTAATGTTGAGCCTTTTACAACCATTTTCTCTCGGTCTTGTGCGTTTCGCGATGGGAGCCAAAAAATCAGCTATGTTCAACATTGTCTCTTCTCACAATTTGACAAAGAAAAATAATATTTGGCATTTAGTTGACACAATTACCCAGGAGGAAACCTGCTACAGTTTTATTGAAAATAATACAGGGCGGTTACTATAGAAAATAATTAAGGAGCAACACAGCAAAATAATATTTGTAGTTAACACTATTGCTGGAATAAATGCCTCACCTATTTTTCACTTAAAAATATATACATCAGTTATCCGATGGAAGTACTATTTGTTCTTGTTTTGTATTCATGTATAATGTTTCCCTGTGATTGGATAGTGATCCAAGTTATATATTTTTTCTCTAACTTTTTTTTTGATGATAACGAAATACACTGTGGTAGGTATCTTGCGAAACATCTTAAAAATAATTGTTAATTATAAATTAAACACTGCTTTTAGATGAATCAAAGAATATATTATAAATAAATACTCTACATAAGTTTTGACTTATTAGGCCTTTATCAAAAGTATTACATAGTGAATACTAAAGTTTCCGATGTAGGTAATCTAATTTATACCTGAAGTATTTATGCCTTAATCTATTTATGGCCTAATCTATTTAAGACTTAATTTAACATTCTTAATTATGGGAATTTATGAAGTGGACCTAAACTGATTATGTAAATCAATAGATAGTTCTTAGCAATTTGATTATTGTAGGGTAGGTATTCAAGAAATTTTGCTGGTCATTCGTGGTACAAGGGTTGTTCTTGAGAGAGTCAATTAAACCTTCTAGACAGTAATATCAAAAACATAGCAGGCAGTTAAAATTTAGCATCTACCGCAAACCTACTAGTACAGATACAATGATACGTTATAATTCGCAACAATCATGGCAAATTAAGATTTCACCCTTTCATAGTCTAACACATAGACCTACGAATTTTCCTTTAGATCAAGATTATTTCAATAGAGAATTAAATATAGTCAAACAAATTGCAAGAAATAACGAATACAACGAGTCACTAATAGATAACATGGTCAAAAAGAAACAACGCAAAATGCTTCAAAAGCAAATTTTCACTGTTCCTAACAAACCTACAAAATATAGTTTTATTAATTATATTTCAAGACACAGTAACAAAATCCCTACAATAAGTGTGAACAAAACGAATATCGGATACATTTTGGTTAGGAATCACTACTTCCACATCCAGATTTTTTCAAAGTCACTTTAAACAAAACATCTTGACTAGATTTACACTCTAGCATGTGAAAATTATTGGTCATAGAATTTTAATAATATTTGGAGCAGATGTCATAGAAAAGTTTGAGGCGTGGATTTCTACCAAATGCGTTAAAAATGAAGTTTTTGTTTACCCTATTTATTTTCCCCCATTCACAACCTACCACGACCCACCCCTTCAATGGAATCATCTCAATCAGATATCATTACAATACATCCGTGTACTAACTATCAAGTAAATATCTCAATTTTTTGTTATCAAACCCATTAAAAATGGAGCGGAGATGGTGGTGTTCGAATAATATTAAAAAGAAATCTGGGGCCTTGGTTTCTAGTATATACACCAAATACCATATTTATGTACTCTTACCAGCATGATTTACTTATTTTCCCCTATTTACTCCTATTCAACCCTCAACCCTTCAACGGAATCATCTTAAAATATAATCTAGTTCCAGATGTCGTTATGATACATACGTGTCCCAAATTTCAAGTGAATATTTCTATTTAATTTTATCAACCCCTTTAATAATGGAGTAGGGGTGCTGGGGGTTGAAAAATAATATGAATAATCTGAGACCTTGGCTTCTAGTACATACACCGAATTTCAAGCTTTTGTACTCTTATCAGATTGCTTTACTTATTTTTCCCTATTTACCCCTATTTAACCCACAACCCTTCAACGGAATCATCTTAAAGTATAATCTAGTTCCTGATGTCGTTATAATACATACGTGTACAAAATTTCAAATGAATATCTTAATTTTATTTTATCAACCCCTTTAATAGTGGAGTAGGGGGGGAGGGGGTTGAAAAATATTTTAAAAAAATTGAGTCTTTAACTTCTAGTACATACACTGAATTTCAAGTTTCTGCACTTATACCAGCTTGCTTTACTTATTTTCCCCTATTTTATAATATTTAACCCCCAACCCTTCAACGGTAGCTTCTCAAAATATAATCTAGTTCCAGATGTCATTATAATACATACGTGTACCAAATTTCAAGTGAATATTTCAATTTTATTTTATCAACCCATTTAATAATGGAGTAGGGGTGGGGGGGCTATTGAAAAATAATATAACTAATCGGAGACCACGGCTTTTAGCACATACACCGAAATTCAAGTTTCTGTACTCTTACCAGCTTGCTTTACTTATTTTCCCCTATTTACCCCTATTTAACCCCCAACCCTTCAACGGAATCATTTCAAAATATAATCTAGTTTCAGATGTCGTTATAATACATACCTGTACCAAATTTCAAATGAATATCTCAATTTTATTTTAGCAGCCCCTTTAATAATGAAGAAGGGGTGATGGGGGGGGTGGTGAAAAACATTGTAAAAAAATCTGAGGCCTTGGCCTGTAGTACATACATCAAATTCCAAGTTTCTGTACTCTTACCAGCTTGCTTTAAATGTTTCCCCATATTTACCCCTATTTACCCCCAACCCTTCACCGGATATCTTCGAAAAACAATCCTGTTCCAGATCTCATTATAATATATACGTGTACAGAATTTCAAGTCAATATCTTAAACCGTTCCGGAGAAAGCATGCGGACGAGAAAAGTTACAGACAGACAGACAGACAGACAGACCGACCGACAGACCGACAAAGTAAATTTTTTTTTTCGCTCAAATTTAAAATCTCGACGTTTCATGACATTCTAAACCGATTTGAAGAAAAAAAATATTTGAACATTTTTTTACGATTACTATACTTCCATCCACTACGTGGATGTGGAAGTAATACTTCCAATCCACTACGTGGATGTGGTAGTAATAGTAAGATTAATAAATCTGGTGTATATGAAATCAAATGTAAAGATTGCAATGCTGTCTATATCGGTCAGAGTGGTAGAAGCGTTGTGAACAGGGTAAAAGAACATAAAAAACCAATTTTAAATAACAATAAAAATACAGGAATGTCTACACACTGTATTAAAAACAACCATTTAATAGATACAGATAACCTAAATCTACTTTATTTAGAAAGAAGAGGTAAACGTTTTTATCTTCTAGAACAATCAGAAATTAAAAAATCTCTCAAAAACAATCCTTGTGCCACGAATGACAAAGTAGCAAAATTTTTTGAATACCCTTATAATAAACAAACTGCTAAGAACTATCTATTGATTTACACAATCAGTTTAGGTCCACTCCAAAAATTCCCATAATTAAGGATGTTAAATTAAGTCTTAAATAGATTAAGTCATAAATACTTTAGGTATAATTTAGAATAACCACATCGGAAACTTTAGTATTCACTATGTAATACTCTTGATAAAGGCCTCATAAGCCGAAAGCAGTGCTAAATTTATAATTATTAATGATAACAAAATTATTTAATTAATATAATTTGTCATTGCTGTTCATCAATATAATATTTGCTAAAACAATTGTTTGGATATTTATTTCCATACACTGAACTGAACTTGTGGTAGGTTCCTTGTGAAACATCTTGAAAATAATCGTTAATAAATTAAACACTGCTTTTAGATGAATCAATCAATATATTATAAATACTCTACATATGTTTCGGCTTACTAGGCCTTTATCAAGAGTATTACATAGTGAATACTAAAGTTTCCGATGTGCATATTCAATTTATACCTAAAAGTATTTATGTCTTAATCTATTTATGACTTAAGCTATTTAAGATTTAATTTAACATCTTTAATTATTTGAATGTTTGAAGTGGACCTAAGCTGATTATATAAATCAAAGGATATTTCTTAACAATTGGTTTATTATAGGGGTGTTTAGGAAATTCTGCTGGTCATTTGTGGTACAAGGGTTGTACTTGAAAGATTTTTTGATTTCTAGTTGTTCTAGCAGATCTAAACGTTTACCTTTTCTTTCTGAATGAAGTAAATTTATGTTATCAGTATCTATGAAATGGTTGTTTTCAATACAGTGTGTTGACATTCCTGTATTTTTATTGTTATTTAAGATTTATTTTTTGTGTTCTTTTACCCGGTTGACAACGCTTCTACCACTCTGACCGATATAGACAGCATCGCAATCCTTACAATTAATTTTATATACACCTGATTTATCAATTTTATTTAGTTTTTCTTTGTTATTAACCAAAATGTTTCCTATATTTGTTTTGTTCACACTTATTGTAGAGATACCCAAATTATTCAATTTTTTAGAAATTTTGTTACTATATTTCGGAACATAATTAATAAAACTATATTTTGTAGGTTTGTTAGGCACAGTGAAAAATTCTTTTTGAAGCATTTTGCGTTGTTTGTTTTTGACCATGTTATCTATTAGTGACTCGTTGTATCCGTTATTTCTTGCAATTTGTTTAATTATATTTAATTCTCTATCAAAATCACTTTGATCTAAAGGAAAATTCGTCAGTCTATGTATTAGACTATGAAAGGGTGAAATATTAATTTGCCATGATTGCTGCGAATTATAATGTATTACTGTATCTGTGGTAGTAGGTTTGCGGTAGATGCTAAATTTCAACTGATTGTTATGTTTTTTGATATTCATATCTAGGAAGTTTAATTGACTATTTTGCTCCGATTCCATTGTAAACTGAATTTTACTATTAAAAGAATTTAAGAAATTAAGGTAATTACTTAGGTTTCTTTCTGTACCGGTCCATATACAAAAAATATCGTCTACATATCGAGTCCAATAAAACACATGTGTATTTAAACTGTTATTGCTATTAAAAATTAAATTTTCTAGGTTTGACATAAATATTTCAGCTAACAAAGGAGAAATTGGTGAACCCATTGGTAGCCCGTCTTTTTGTCTAAAGAATTCACCATTAAACTGAAAATAGTTTTGTTCAATACAAACTCTCGAAAGATTTTTTAACTCTGTTTTTTCGGTTTCGCTGATTTGTGAATTATCTATTAAATTATTTAATATTAATTTTAGTTCTGTGAGCGGAACTGAGGTGAACAGACTTTTAACGTCAAAGGAGAATAATTTTGCGTTATTTGGTATTATTAAATTTTTTGTATTTTCAATAAATTCAAAGGAATTTTTTATGGAATATTTAAATTTAAAATTTATTAATTTTGGTAAAATATAATTTAGTTTTTTACATAATTTATAAGATGGAGCATTGATGTAAGACACTATGGGGCGTATAGGGTTATCTACTTTGTGAATTTTTGGAAGACCATAGAGAATGGGGGCCGAAGGGTTCATAACTTTCAATTTATACGCCTCATTACTTTGAATAACAGTATTACATTTCTTTAGGTTAGATACAATTTCGGACTGGAATTTATTGGTAGGGTTTTTATTGATTTTTTCAAAGTCAAACAATCTTAAATAGTGAAGACTTTGAAAAAATCAATAAAAACCCTACCAATAAATTCCAGTCCGAAATTGTATCTAACCTAAAGAAATGTAATACTGTTATTCAAAGTAATGAGGCGTATAAATTGAAAGTTATGAACCCTTCGGCCCCCATTCTCTATGGTCTTCCAAAAATTCACAAAGTAGATAAACCTATACGCCCCATAGTGTCTTACATCAATGCTCCATCTTATAAATTATGTAAAAAACTAAATTATATTTTACCAAAATTAATAAATTTTAAATCTAAATATTCCATAAAAAATTCCTTTGAATTTATTGAAAATACAAAAAATTTAATAATACCAAATAACGCAAAATTATTCTCCTTTGACGTTAAAAGTCTGTTCACCTCAGTTCCGCTCACAGAACTAAAATTAATATTAAATAATTTAATAGATAATTCACAAATCAGCGAAACCGGAAAAACAGAGTTAAAAAATCTTTCGAGAGTTTGTATTGAACAAAACTATTTTCAGTTTAATGGTGAATTCTTTAGACAAAAAGACGGGCTACCAATGGGTTCACCAATTTCTCCTTTGTTAGCTGAAATATTTATGTCAAACCTAGAAAATTTAATTTTTAATAGCAATAACAGTTTAAATACACATGTGTTTTATTGGACTCGATATGTAGACGATATTTTTTGTATATGGACCGGTAAAGAAAGAAACCTAAGTAATTACCTTAATTTCTTAAATTCTTTTAATAGTAAAATTCAGTTTACAATGGAATCGGAGCAAAATAGTCAATTAAACTTCCTAGATATGAATATCAAAAAACATAACAATCAGTTGAAATTTAGCATCTACCGCAAACCTACTACCACAGATACAGTAATACATTATAATTCGCAGCAATCATGGCAAATTAAGATTTCACCCTTTCATAGTCTAATACATAGACTGACGAATTTTCCTTTAGATCAAAGTGATTTTGATAGAGAATTAAATATAATTAAACAAATTGCAAGAAATAACGGATACAACGAGTCACTAATAGATAACATGGTCAAAAACAAACAACGCAAAATGCTTCAAAAACAATTTTTCACTGTGCCTAGCAAACCTACAAAATATAGTTTTATTAATTATGTTCCGAAATATAGTAACAAAATTTCTAAAAAATTGAATAATTTGAGTATCTCTACAATAAGTGTGAACAAAACAAATATAGGAAACATTTTGGTTAATAACAAAGAAAAACTAAATAAAATTGATAAATCAGGTGTATATAAAATTAATTGTAAGGATTGCGATGCTGTCTATATCGGTCAGAGTGGTAGAAGCGTTGTCAACCGGGTAAAAGAACACAAAAAATCAATCTTAAATAACAATAAAAATACAGGAATGTCAACACACTGTATTGAAAACAACCATTTCATAGATACTGATAACATAAATTTACTTCATTCAGAAAGAAAAGGTAAACGTTTAGATCTGCTAGAACAACTAGAAATCAAAAAATCTTTCAAGTACAACCCTTGTACCACAAATGACCAGCAGAATTTCCTAAACACCCCTATAATAAACCAATTGTTAAGAAATATCCTTTGATTTATATAATCAGCTTAGGTCCACTTCAAACATTCAAATAATTAAAGATGTTAAATTAAATCTTAAATAGCTTAAGTCATAAATAGATTAAGACATAAATACTTTTAGGTATAAATTGAATATGCACATCGGAAACTTTAGTATTCACTATGTAATACTCTTGATAAAGGCCTAGTAAGCCGAAACATATGTAGAGTATTTATAATATATTGATTGATTCATCTAAAAGCAGTGTTTAATTTATTAACGTTTATTTATTTCCATATCTAATCTTCCGGCGAATTAAAAGGTTTAAATCCAATCAAGCTTATTACTGTGGACATTCGAAGAAATTTCGATTAACTGTAGCTCCCAGCTGATACACTGGGTTACAATAGACAATAGGCACATTTAACTCAACCTAATTAACTATTCATGCGATCTAACCAATATATACAGAATTTGAGAGGACTCTATAGTGGCAGATGATCAGTCTTACCATCTTGCACTCTAGTTAATGCAATAACAGAGCTATACTGCTGTGACTAAATTAATGGCTTTGTTCTTGACAAATGACCATTATTAATCACGATAATCGTTCAGGGGCAGAAAATTATAATGTATTGATTTTAAAGTTTATACGTAATGAAACTTGTAGAAACGAGAATAATAAATAAATATATTTATACAGGGTGTTTCGTGGGTGATTTTCCATAAGCTAGTGAGTAGTACAGTATCCTGAGAGGATTTCAATATGGCCTTCATTATATCCCTAGTGTCCTTCGTTCCTGTATACAGCGCGTTTTTTATTTTTTGCCGAAATTCTGTCAAGATAATGCAAAATACAAAAATAAAATCTACAAAAGCAAATAAAAAAGAGATCGAGAACAAGATTTGAAACATCATGTATATCCAGTAGACATCAACTATTTTGAAGCAGACAGCCATCCGTAGTGGAAGCGGAAGGAAGAGCTCCGAGCGAACACCCGATTCGCCAATTCAACGCAAAATAGAAAAAATAATATTTGCATAAACAAAATAAGAGATCCAGGACGACACCTAGAACGCTCTGTATATCCAACAACTCCGACCTGAGAAATACCTCGGTACGCGCAAACAAGCCACATGGACCATGTGACAGCTGCCCGTCGAGACCTTCCTGTTGTGTAATAAGCTAAACTAATCTAACCAACTAATTTAACTGGTACACATATCTCTTTTGGTTCCTTTTATAGCTTCCCTCTCTGTTTTGCAGTATTCCCACACTACATCGATTCGGTACACAGTTATTACCATCTTACCAGATGTTTGTCCTTTCTTTAAGTAGCCCCGTATATGTTATGCTCAACCAGCAATATTAAATCAAATATCAACTACATGAAATAGCCAAAACTCATGCCAATTTATATCAATCGGCGCAGAGCGATTTGCGCTTTAACTCAACACAATTTCGCGCACTTTCCTACCGCTATTACCGGCTTTATTCGGAAGTTAGAGCTACCAAACACGGGTCCGTCTCCGAGCCCGACCCACTTTGAACTCCCGAGAATTAAGAACTGAGTTTGACAATAAATCAATTTAAAAAATATTTGGGAGCCTTCCGGCTACATAAACATCAGTAATTACATTGGTGATATTTTACGATAAAAAATTGTCCCAACGATATTATATCGTTTGCCAAAATAGTAAAAAGGTGACAATGCCAACAAACTTCAAAAAAATTAAAATTAGGACAAATACAATAGAGTAACAATGTATGTATTATATTTCAACTTACTCTCACGATCCGTAATTTCTATTACACCTATAATGGTGGCTCTTAATTCATTTTAATGAAATGAGATTGCTATTTATTTCTCGAAATAAAGTTAGAATTCGGCTCAGTGGCGTAATACTAAAGCGTTTGGCCTGCAACTACGGAGTCCCGGGTTCGAATCCTGGCCAGGGTATGGATGTTTAGTGACGTTATTAATGTGTTACCGATATGGTAGCAGTGAGCTAGACCGCTGTTGGGCGGCACAACATGTCTAGTCGCTGTCATCCATCCTGAGTTCGAGTCTCAGCTGCGGTAGATGGCAACATCGCAGGGAATGATTGTTGTGTTATGTCTATGTGTACGTGCCCTGGTTGAGTGGTGGAATAGCGTTAGCTAAACTCTGCCGGGATGTTAATATAAATAAATACGATTAAATAAAATAAATTAAAAAAATTATTGTAAGAATTATTCAAGGATGAAATAGGTCATATGTCCCTTGAATCGTATTCTGAGTGCACGTTTCGTTTGTCTAACAAACCTCAAATCTAATGCTTACAACTTGGTAAGTCCCAGAGGCCATTGGCTTGATTCAATGTTATTCTTTTGTTTGTCTAAAAGTTGTTGCCATTTATTTTCCAATGAATGAACAACTGTCATATTTAAGTTGATGCTTTAACCACGGGTAAAGCGATATTCATATGGAATTGGTACCAAGAATTTCGTTCGATTTGTAGAAAAGTTCCAGAGGGTTACCATGAATCTGCATTTCCTATTTAATTTATCAACTAGAATTACAGAGTATTCATTAGTCTTAGCTACATCTTCAATCAAATATAGCTTTCCCTTTTGTACAGTTCTGTTCATTCAGCTAAAAACTGAATCAATAAATTGGCTATTTATATTGTGCTAGGAACAATGGTATATGTCACTGGGGATATACATTTTTTGTATCTATCAAATTCCAACTTGTTCAGTTGTCCATTGGTTTTCATGTCTTATGTAATATTCATAAATGATGAATAATTATTTAATATAATAATCTAACAACATAGCATGATACAACTGAGCATTGTCTACGGCTGTTTGTGGTAGTCACATTGTTTGTAAATTGACAAGAACGAAATAGGGAATTTAAAAAAGAAAGATGGCAGTGAGAAAAAAATAGGAGGGAGAATAATAGAAAATCAATAGAGATGACATAGAAAAAAAAATTAAGATTTTTTTTAAGACAAAAGAAGATAATGAGAATAAATAAATAAAGGGAAATATTGAATAAGGAAAAACAAATTGAGACAAAAATTTGAAGAACAAAAATTAGAAATTATAAAGAAGGATGTGTTATAATGAATATGGTGATGGTGATGGTGATAATCAATACATAGAGTTATATATGAATCAAGAAGACATATGCGCAAAGAAGAAAATAAAAAAAAAAACCGCTGCCTAAGGAATCACTACTTCCACATTGAGATTATTCGTCCAAGTCACTTTAAAGGAAACATCTTGACTATATTTGCACTCTAGTATGTGGAAATTATTTATTAATAATATTTATATTAATAATAATAATATTTGGGGTAGATGTCATAGAAAAGTTTGAGGAGTTGGTTTCTACTATATACGTTAAAAATGAAGTTTCTAGTTTATCGTACTTATTTTCCACTATTTACAACCTACCACCTCAATGGAGTCATCTCAATCAAATGTCACTACAATACATACGTGTACTAACTTTCAAGTGAATATCTCAATTTGATGTTATCAATCCCATTAATAATGAAGCGGAGGTGGTAGAGTTTGAAAAATATTAGAAAGAAATCTGAGGCCTTGTTTTCTAGTATATACACCGAATCCCAAATTTCTGTAGTCTTACCAGCTTGCTTTACTTATTTTCCCCTATTTGCCCCTATTTAACCCCCAACCCTTCAACGGCATCATCTCAAATTATGATCTAGTTTCAGACGTCGTTATAATACATACGTGTACCAAATTTCAAATGAATATCTCAATTTTATTTTATCAACCCTTTTCATATTGGAGTAGGGGTGGTTGAGTTGAAAAATATTATAAGAAAATCTGACGCTGTGGCTTCTAGTACATACACCGAATTTCAAGTTTCTGTAGTCTTACCAACGTTTTACTTATATTCCTCTATTTACCCCAAATTAACCCCCAACCCTTCAACGGAATCATCTCAAAATATAAACTAATTCCAGACATCGTTATAATACATACGTGTACGAAATTTCAAATGAATATCTCAACTTTATTTTGTCAACCCCATTAATGGGGTAGGGGTGGTGGGGGGGTTGAAAAATATTATAAAAAAATCTGAGGCCTTAACTTCTTGTACATACACCGAATTTCAAGTTTCTGTACTCATACCAGCTTGCTTTACTTATTTCCCCCTATTGACCCCTAAATAACCCCTAACCCTTCAACGGAATCATCTCAAAGTATAATCTAGTTCCAGATGTCGTTATAATTCATACGTGTACCAAATTTCAAATGAATATCTCGATTTTATTTTATCAACCCTTTTAATAATGAAGTAGGTGGGGGTTGAAAAATATTATAAATAATCTGAGACCTTGGCTTCTAGTACATACACCGAATTTCAAGTTTCTGTAGTCTTACCAGCTTGCTTTATTTATTTTCCCCTATTTACCCCTATCTAACCCCCAACCCTTCAACGGAATTATCTCAAAATATAATCTAGTTCCAGATGTCGTTATAATACATATGTGTAGAAAATTTCAAATGAATATCTCAATTTTATTTTATCAACCCTTTTCAAATTGGAGTAGGGGTGGTGGGGGTTGAAAAATATTATTAAAAAATCTGACGCTTTGGCTTCTAGTACATACACCGAATTTCAAGTTTCTGTACTCTTACCAACTTGTTTTACTTATATTTACCTCAAATTAACTCCAAATTAACCCCCAACCCTTCAACGGAATCATCCCAAAATATAATCTAATTCTAGACATCGTTATAATACATACGTGTACGAAATTTTAAATGAATATCTCAACTTTATTTTATCAACCCCTTTAATGGGGTAGGGGTGGTGGGGGGTTGAAAAATGTTATAAAAAAATCTGAGGCCTTAACTTTTAGTACATACACCGAATTTCAAGTTTCTGTACTCTTACAAGCTTGCTTTACTTATTTCCTCCTATTTACCCCTATTTAACCCCCAACCCTTCACCGGATTTCCTCAAAAAACAATACAGTTCCAGATCTCGTTATAATATATACCTGTACAAAATTTCAGGTCAATATCTTAAACCGTTCCGGAGAAAGCGTGCGGACAAAAAAAAGTTACAGACAGACAGACCGACAGACAGACCGACAGATAGACAGAAAATTTTTTTTCGCTCAAATTTAAAATCTCGACGTTTCATGACATTCTAAACCTATTTCACGAATAAAAATTTTTGAAAATATTTTTGCGATTACTATACTTCCAATCCACTACGTGGATGTGGAAGTAATAAGATAATACAAAGTGGCTAGTGATAATAAAGTAGAGATTCTAAAATTTCGACTGATAATAATATTTATGTACTGACATTTTATTTCATTTTGTAATAGGACATATGTTAGCTAGTGTAGACAACTAGGTATTTTATTTAATGGTTCTACAAATCATTTTTAATTTGAGTAATTAAGACATATTGTTAATAGAAATAGTTGATGTTTTTGTTACTAAATGCTGGTTACTACATTGAACAGACTATTTGGCTCTGGGAATACGAGTTAAAATTTTGAGTCAAGTAAATTTAATAAATATTTTCACATTTATAAATATCATAGAATCAGAATAGTAAATTTTAATGAAATAAGACCATTATTAATTTTCAAAACAATATTCAACAAGTGTTCAAACACATACGTAAATCTTTTCAAAATTGACTGTACTATAACTGCTTCTCCTAGTTTCCAAATTTAAAAACTATTTTCCTCAGAAATGCATTGATAAATTTGTGATGCTATACAGATCTGAAATGTTTGGGATAGCTCCGAGAGCTGGACAATTTTACTCGGTGCACCATGAACATTCCACTGAGTTTCTAATTTACCAAAAAAGCCATAAACATGTCGTGTTATCAAGACTGTTATAATTTAATAACATATGCAGAGCGAATCACGTACCTATAATATGACATACAACCACCAAATCATCTGATTCCAAACGATTGCATGTTGAACCGCCGACAGGTAAATTATATTACACAGTGCATCTGACAGAACATCGACATTTGTGTGTCACCCAATAAAATTCTCATTAATTACTAATGGGGGCCTTAATGGCGTGTCTATGTGTACGGAAATTAGTCAACCCATTGTTTAATATTGCATTATACTGACATACACACAAACCCATAGTTATTGTTTCAGGCACAACTTGTAGTTGACATATATTTGAATGTTAAAGTTGTGTCGTTTCATAGTGTAACAATCAATTAAAATGTTGAATGGTGGGGAACTCTAGGAAATGTAATTAAAACAATGAATCAGTATCATTACAATAGGTTTTATCATGATTTTTTTAAGCCAACAAAGCTATTGAAATATTTGTTGATGCGCAATACCATTTGCTAAAATCGATGTGATTATTGCACAATTAGTCGAAGAAATGAAATATTTAACCCCAACATGAGACTCCGCCCCACCTGATTTTTATGTGAAATGGTGCAAAATATTCCTAAAAATGTACAGAACAAAGTCAGTGTCATTGCAAATGGTGTTTTTTCGATTTCCGGTAGTAAACTAGGACAGAAGTTCGCTATTTCCCGTCACCAACATTTTTTTTTAAGTTGAGGAGAATCATAGACTGTATATTTTGGACAGTTCTAAGCATTTTTTGACTTTTGACATTTTTTACCTAACCTCACTCTTCTCAAGATATAAGCATTTAAAAGGAAACTTGTTTTTAGGCTTTTTTTCAAAATACCAGTATTTTGGGCGCTTAAAATGAACTGAAACACGCGGGCTTTATATTATTGGCATATTGTCTAAATATTATTTGTGGCATTATCTTAATTTTTTATAATACTTTGGAACTGCGTGCCACCTGTATACATTTTTTCTTTTTAACCGGTGCTCGAGAATCTACAAAATATCACAATTAACCAATATGTTACTGGAAAATAACCTCTACGCCTGTGACTTTTACGTCAAAGGATCAGTTAGAGGTTGCTTATTTTTAAACAAATAACACAAATAAGTATAAAAAGTTCAAGGATTTTTTTGACAAATCTTTTTTGCTGTGTATTACAAGTAGCTCTGGTAGCTCTAAGAATGTTTGTTATATTCAATATCCATAAATACTTAATATTTACATAAAACTGTTGATACAGTTAACAGTTTTTTTTAATTTTGTATACAATGTTAAGTTTGTGAAGTTCTTCTTTTAACCTTGGCAGCCAGGTTGTACAGACATCTAGGAGAGATGCGTGTCGAATTGTTGCGAGTGTAGAAATTAAAATAACTGTTAACTATATCAACAGTTCTATGTAAATAATAAGTATCTATGGATATTGAATATAACAAACATTCTTAGAGCTATGTATTTATCATACACAGCAAAACAGATTTTTCAAAAAAGTCCTAGGAAAAGGAAACGTAGCGTCGGAGAAGTATTTAATTTCAAGTGTCTATACTTATTTGTGTTGTATGTTTAAAAAGGCAACCCCTAACTGATCCTTTGACGTACAGTCACAGGCGTAGAGGTTAGTTCCCAGTAACATACTGGTTAATTGTGATATTTTTTAGATACCCCGAGCACCGGTTAGAAAGAGAAAAATACATGTGGCAGGAAGTCCCAAAGAATTAGAGAAAATTTTAAGCATTTTCTAACTCTTGTCCTTTTTTCCTAACCTCGCCCTTCTTGAGATATAGGCGTTCAAAAGAGAAAAAAATTGTATTTAGTTTCTGTATTTTCTAAAAACTAGTATTCTTGATCGTCTATTATGAATTAAAACATATGGACTTTATATTTTGAGCCATTCTAAACATTTTTCGACTTTTGACATTTTTTACTTATTCTCACTCTTCTCGAGACTTATGCACTTAACAGTTAATGAAACGTATATGTAAGCTTTCCTTTTTGTCAAAAGGCTAGTATTTACGATTATTATTGGTCTTTGATTATCAATTAGGACATTGAACTTTATATTTTGAACAGATCTAAGCATTTCTTTACTCAACATTTTTTACTTAACCCCCACCCTTAGCGAGAGATAATATTTTCAACGCTTATATCTCGAGAAGGATGAGGTTAGGTAAATAATGTCACGAGTCCAAAAAGGCTTGGAGTTGCGCAAGATATAAAGCCCACATGTCTTAATTCATGTTAATGATAAAAAATACCAGTTTCTAGAAAATATAGAAATTGAAATACACCTTTACATTGTTTTAAACGAGTATATCTCGAGAAGGGTGAGGTTAGGTAAAATATGTCAAGATTCAAAAAATGCTTATAATTTCCAAAATACAAAATCGAATGGTTCTTTTTCAACTTAAAAAAAATGTGTTGGTGACCGGAAATCGAAAAAGCAGCAGTTCTCATGACCCCGACTTTGTTCTCTACATCTTTAGGAACATTTTGCACCATCTCACATAAAAATCAGGTGGGGCGAAGTCTCATGTTGGGGTTTAGGCCTTTTTCCTGCTTTATTTCCTCGAATAAATATCAAATATGGCAAATGTTACTAACCCTTTATTGCATAAGTTATGCAAGTATTATCTAAAGATTTTACGTGCTTGAAATTTATAGTGAAATATCGATTTAAATTGTTTTTATTAACCGACTTTAAACGTTTTTAAAATTGACGAGGTTCTCAATTCTATCCGTACGTATGTAGTTTTATTTTCGTGTGTGTGCGTATTGATTACAATGGGATGACTTAAACGATCTCTATGAAACATTTTGCAATATGCAGAGCATAGTGATGATCCAATGTTAGTTCCATCAAGCTGTCTAGTATACGGTGAGCAACAATCGGAAAGGATTACAGTTAATTCGAGAATATTCGACATTATGGAGGAGGCGCAGAATGGAGTTAAATAGCTGTTAATTTTCGGGGTAGCTAATACTGAATCTGATGTCAAAAGTTAACAATTCAAATTACGTATTCAAAAGGGCTGCCAAAATTGCCTAAATTTTGTAGATTAAGATGAAATAGGGCTATTAGTAAGAAGGAAAATATATATGTTTAAAATAAAACTTCTCCGCGATTCAGTTCATTGAATTCTGTGGTCGGTGTAAAAATGAACAAATAATAAAATTGAACGAATTTTTAATTGACCCCAAAATCAATGTTAGGTGATAAGGTTCAATTAACATAATGGCGGTGAAATATTAATCATAATCTTAGTAACCGGTTTTTAAAGGTGGTTCAATTTTTAAATATGGTTTGCTGCAAAAATAGTGAAATTCCGCATTCAGCATCTAAGAAGTTTCATATATATTTTAAGAAATTGTGGCTGTAAACATAATCTTTTAGTTATATTGCAGTTTTAAAAAAATAAAAACAGATGAAAGTTAAACAATAAAAAAAAAACTAGAATATGTAACTAATTAGTAATAAATAATTTTCGCAAAAATAATTGCAAATAAATAATAATAAATGACAATAATACGGCTACTTGATTTTTGCCCTACGAATTTAATTTCGGGGTTCTATAAAGATGTTTTATGACGATGTAATTTAAAATGGAATTATTATTTCGTTATGTTTGTACAATTCTAATGAAGATAGTTGTGTGAGATTTTTATGTTACTACAGAATAATTCAAGAACACGAGATGGCACGAGAATATTATGTTCGTTTGACTTTGATTTCGTGGACTACACTTGACAATGTGGACTGGAAAAAACTATAGTCTGTACTATTAGAGTTTAGAACTCCCTAATATCTGATCTCTATTATTCAAGGACTGTATGAAAAAAACCTCTACCTTAGTGAAGATTGACAACACTAACGTTGACAAATCTGAAGTTGATAAAGACATCAAACATAGATACGTTCTCTCGCCACTCACCTTTAACATCTATGCACGTGAAGCGACGTGTGCTGGGGAACTGGTAGGACAGCGCAGTTATAAGAGAAGCTAAGGTTTCTAACTTGAAGTTAGATGATTGTAGATCGAGCAAATGTAAGTGATGCAGGCATGTTAAGAATAGGTTATTATTAGATAATAAACGAGATGGTTTACTTTGAAGCCCTTGTGGAGAACACCAAAAATTGCAAGAATGAGATTCGACAAAGAATATAGTTAAGATGGACAATTTTCCAGTTGAGCAAAATTTGGCATGAGAGGACTATGACGCATCTTGCTAGGTCTGGAGAGGATTGCTGCGAGGTCCCTGTAGCATTATTTAAATATGCTCTTAAATAGCTACTAGCGCGCTAGCTGTAGTGTTTATATGAGGGTATAGTAATCTTTGTGTATTTATCATATACAACACTCAGGAAACCGGTTCATATTTGTTGTGGACTATAAATAGGTATCTTTAGAATTTCATACTTGTTTGGCTAACTGGTCGTCGATTGATTACAATAAATGACGGTAGATGTCTCCACTTGCATGTTGCCAATACACTTTGTTTCAACGTGCACGAGAGACACAATTTGTGTCTGTTTGGAGTACTTACTACCGGCTCCGTACTGACGAAGGCTAAAGCCTGAAACTGCAGTATAGGGATGGTATAATTTATACCACACAGGATGAATTTTTGCTGCTGGTGCTTATTGCAGTCAATCTATGTTGTATTGTGCATTACAAAATAACGGGCGTTGATCCAATTTACATTGCTACCAATGTAGAATTATTTAAATATGCTCTTAAATAACTACTAGCGTACTAGCAGTAGTGTTTAGGTGACGGTATAGATAGGAATCTTTGTGCATAAATTATTAATAAAAATTAATATATTCGATATACCTAGGCAAAATACATTTTTTTATGTAAAACTGCGGCGGGTGAAGTCTCTGCATGCATGAGTTTGCAATTTAAGTTGTAGATGCCCATCTACCTATGACATTGAATGATCTTTTTTAGAAAAAAACCAAGCCTCTAAACACCATAGGGGAAAAGAAAATCTTCCTGGCCTCCAATAAGTTGCGTTTTTTTCATATTATAATAAATACAGAAATCTATTGATTCTAGTTATTTTTAATATTTTTGTACCTCTATCACAGTTGACTTTCTCAGTACTTAGAGCATATTTTTCTATCTATCAGTTTTTAAGCACAATGCTCAGGTTTCTATTTAAGTGATATATTAGCTCTAGGATTTTTACAGACTTTTCTATGAATAATGGCAATGCATGTGGTGTAAAACATATACTAATTAAAGAAATAGCTATTAAGTAACACGTTCGCAATTAAAATAAATTCTACGATGCTTATTCAGAAATATATCGAATGAATAATATCAGTTATCCTTTTATAATTAAATACTATTGAACTATAACCTTTGTTTGTAGATTATAAACTTTACCAGATGCGTTTTTACTGGAGATACAGTACTAAAAATGTGTTTGGTGTGATGGAAGCCATTCACAATTCTAATTAATTGAAATTCTATTCATGACCGTCTTTAATCACCAGTTCCCATTGTTGTCCTTAATTTGTGCCTATTATACCTTTCAAAATGTCTCATTTACTTGAGCTCACGTCTACGTTTCGTACAATTTTTAATCAAGCCCGAATTATTCATTATACGAATTTACGTTAAAAGTGCAAAGCACAATGTCAAATAATATAATTGCTCTTAATTTCAATCCCTTTTTTTTTAAATTAATTTTTAGAATGTAACTCTACATTTTAATGAGACATTTGCAACATTCCTATGGATTTATCCTTTATTTTGTTCTATTAATTAAAATTTACTGACTACAGTTAAAGAGCTAGATGTAGTAGGTTTTCTGAAAGCAAATTGAATAGGTGCCGCTCACTGAAATAGCTGTAATTTATTGAGTTTTTGAAAAGTCACTAGGAATTTAATTTTTTTAATTTATTAGCACGTGTAGTTATTTTATTGGATAAATAGTATTATTTTGTAAATTTGTATTTATTTGGAATTTATATTACTAATTTGAAACAATATTTTGATTACGTTATTATATATCCAAGTATAGTTAGGAATAATCTGCGGAAAAATTCCCATCTCGCTGGAATTTTGCATATTTTAAACAATCTACAAAAGTCCCTGTCAATAACTCTAACTTAAATTTTTTACAGGGATCGAAATGGAGCAGAAAATAGTTTTTTGCGAATAACTCATGGAAGAGTATACCAGAATATGCATGTATTTACCGTCCGCACATGAATCTGCTTGAAATTGTTACAATAAGTTGACATTATCGTGATATTAAATTTCCAAAAAAATATGTTTGAAGAAATTTTTTCATGGAAGTCATAGGAGAGGTAAGAGAAAAAATCGACACAGATTTCTTTCTTCGGGAACGACTGAACCGATTTTGAAAAAAGGAATATGTTATGTGTTTCATTACCAAAATGTTACTAGAAAATTGCAGATTTTCCATTTAAAAAATTACTGGTCGAAAAACTATCAAAATATTTTATCATTTTTTATAGCGGATGCACTTAGGCACTATCGCCATTTTCTTCCTAAAAATCATTAAATACACTACACTGATATGTCCAAGATTCAAAATGGTCAAGTTACATAGTTTAAAAATATAAATATCTTGAGCGCCTCCCGTGTGGTATGTGACACACTGTACACTGTACAGTGCCTCATTCTGTTTGCAGCAGAATCATATAATTCATTGTGTGACTAAGGATACTTAAATAACTGGCCAAGATTTTTTAAAAAGGACATCATCCTAAGTAGGAGATGCAGAGTTTTTAGGACCTCTGCATCACTTACATTTGTAGGATATGGTCCCAGCGTGTCAACAGCATGACATTATCAAATAAACTTTTGGCAATTTTAGACATGTGTTTCTGTTGGAAGAATTTAATGCGATATGAGAGGGTAAGGCTTCTTCCTCAAATGACTTGATTATTGCTGATGAATATTCTGAGATAAGTTGTTCATTTTCTAGTTGTGAAAGATAAGCAAGAATTTTATTAGAATTTCCAGAGAGAAGTTAAAAAGAAGTAGTGCGAGTGCCTGAGTTACGGTACGTGTTTGTTTCGTACTGAAATCAACAAAAGTATCATATTTTCTTAGTTTAATCTTGTAGAAATAAAAGGTACTTTTCAAATGATCCAGACGTTCATCGTAAATCGATTCTTCATTAACTAAGTTCGCCAGCATCCATTGCCAGCTGGTATGTGAATTTATACCTTAATATAAGATTGCAAACGAGCTTCTTCTGGTATAACAACGAGATTCGTTGGGGCAAAATAGAGGCAACAGTGTTCATGAGTTTTCTTAATTTGAACTTCTACCGTCTCAATAATTAATATTCCCACATTAGATCTTAGTCGAAGAGTGACTATAGGACCATTGGAAGTTGATTGTGATTTATCTATCTCATTCTCAGAAATCGAACAATCAATTTCAAGCTTCTCCTGGCATTTTTAACACAATATGTCGTTAAGAACAATCATTCGTTGAGGTTTGTTAGAAACATTCGTTACCTCATCTTTAGTTTCAGTTTGTTTCTTTTCGACATGTACTTTAAATAAAAACGTATCACATCCAATATATCTAGGATTTTTATTTGTCTCATACATTTTCTACTGGCAAGCGAAGTGAATTGAAGGTACTTGATCTACAACCAGTCTATGCGTTACTCTCGGCAGTACAAAGTATTTGGTCTCTGCAGCCAAATTCGGTTTAAGGAGTAGTTGGAGATGGGAGACGGTCAGTCATGGTGGAGTCATTCCAGGTAAAAAAAAATATCCAGTTGAAATATTAGAAGTAAAAATTCAGGGAAACTCCGAGGGCTACTAAAATTAGGCTCAAAAAATTTAATATGTGCTAAAGTTTAAAGCTCTACAGGAGTTTTTGTGCTTCCTACCTCTCCGAAACATTTAAAGTTCCTGGAAAGATTGTAAGTATTTATCACATTCGATTACTCAGATTTCACTACATAACAAAGATCAATGGAAGACTCAATATCCAGAATAACTAACAGGAGGAATGAGTATCACTTGGAATCTATTGGCCAACATTTCGAAACTCAGATTAAGAAAGAAATATAGACAAATAATTCTGGGTGGTTTCGTGTCTCATACAGAATTTGTAGTGCTTACATTAATAGTTGCCGTACATCACATTTATAGATGATCGAGAAAGAGATACTAATTCTTCATGAATCATTTGGATTGTTGAATTAGTAAACGTTAATTTTTCCATTTTTATTGCGTAACTTATCTTGCAATTATACTATTCTTTTTGTCACGATAGTCAAAGGTATAAGTCAAGTATTTTATTACTTTTTGCATTTTTAACCTCTTTGAGTTGGTAGTAATTTTTAATACCCTCTCTTTCGCGCCACTCTTCTCCTCAAACCTAACGACGGAATACTTTATTTTAAACGGGATAATTTATTTATGTTCCTTCTGATTTGGGGACGCTGCGTGGTTGTGGGTACTACACTTATCCATTGTGTAGTGCACACGTGACGTGCGTTATTTTCATTTTTTAAACTATATACTACTATTTTGATCTTCAAAACGGTTATCCCCACGGGAAATCCTAATTGAGCCTTTTGTGTAGCTAGTATTATACCCAACAAATTGTGTTTGAAACATTTTTGCATGAATATTAATATTTTTCGATATATTGGCAAGAAACTTTTTCACCCCGCCTCAACTCCTGCAAAAAATTATGCTTGGGGGTATCAACGGGAACTTTTGAGAGATTGTTTAAAACAGTGATATCTCGCTGCATACAAAATTTCAGCAAGATGGGAATGTTTCCGCAGATTGGCCCTTTTAAATATAATTTTCCTGGGGTATTATTGCAACAAGTTACAGTGCGTCGTTTTAAATAGACTATATCTAGAAGTAGTTCATCTATTATAATGCATAATTTGAACCATGATTTAGGATGGAGACCTGCGATACACTCGGTTGTACTGTGTTCGCGCCAGTGGTTCTTACCACCAAGTCAGATATCTTAAAATTTATTGCACTATTCTCTGCCTGGGAATATATATTCATATATTCGTATGTTCAAGAATGGTGTCATTAAAGCTTTTAATGAAAAATAAATAGAAAAATCTGTTGATTTATACAGATCTGTAGCAAGGAGGATGCTAGGGATATATGTCTGGTAAAATTTAAGCATCCTCATCACCGGTAAAGGAAAAGAAAAAACTTTATTATTAATAATTTGAAGCAATTATTGACCTTCCTTGAAATCCTATGGGCAGCCCTTACATTTTTTTTCTAGCTGCATACCTGAATTTTTGCTTTATTAGAAGGTAACATTGGTATACAGTTGGCATTTATATTGAATTTGGGTTCTGACTTTACTCACTCGCTTTCCTGGGTAGTTAATTTCTTCGGTTTTGATACTGATTATTTTAATGCCGATGATTTTGAAAATCACTTTTTTAACGATGAATTTGATGGTACTGCTGACGGTGGTTTTGATGTTGATGGTTCAGTCCACAAATATTTTGATAACGGTAGGTCAACACTTAAAACAGATTCATCAGTACATCATATGAGCTAACAATTTATCAGTATGTGATAATATAGAAATACATTGACCATTCACTTTGGAGTCCCTTATGAGGAACGTGAAAAAGGAGAAAATGTTTGTGGCAATCCAACGATTTTAGTGAATCACATAAATATAGACTATGTTTATGCCATCGCTGTATAGTCTTGTTAGGATCGATTCTGAAATTCATCTTCCTGTCCAGGAATTTAATTTCGGACACGCGTCGTATTCCAAGAAAAATAATGAGTAACTTTTGTGGCATACATTTTTTTAACTCCACATCCACGAAGTGGTGTTCCAAACATAGCTACGCTTGCAGTCGTACAACTAAATTTTGTGTGTATCGCTTTACCTGAGCATTACTATGGGTTCACATTTGTGTAAGCAAAGTTCAGTTGTCAATCTACTAAATTTTTTGAAGCAAATTAAGTCAATGATGGTTGATTCAGATGTGGATATTCCATCTGATATAAAAGAATCCGGTAATTTAGCAGTAAATTAAACAATACCTGGTAAAGTAAAAGCATATATTATGAAGAAGTATATAGGTACGAAATTTGAAAATTGGTTTCAACAAAAAGGAATAAAAAGAAGTCTGTGAAAAGATTTTCTTAGCCTAATTCGAAAGGATGAAAAACTTTAAATCATCTACAATATGAAGTACCAACTCAATATCAGAATTAAATGTAAAAAGAAACACTGACATAAAAAAATTTATCATATTAATAGCATTTTTAAAGAGAAAATATGCAGGTTATCACGCTAAAAAATCTTTCATTTTAACAAGAGAAATTTTTGAATGTTTAGAAATGCTGATGACGGGAAGTGTTTATTTGCATTTTATTAATAAAGTGTATTTTGTGTCTTAGTCTTAAAGTTCTTTTTCTAAATGATAATAGTAAACAGTTACGTAAACATTCATTACATCACTAGTTATGTAATGAAACTGACAGTTATGAAAAATGTGGCGTTTCATTACGTCAAAGATGCATTTAAAATTTGACATTACATAACGGGATTAGATAAAAATTTTTATTGTTCAAATAGATTTAAAATGCCATGGAACCCCGAGATTTTAAATTTGAGAGAAAAAAATTCCGTCTGTCTGTCGGTCGGTCTGTCTATCTGTAACTATGTTTTTGTGCGCATGTTTTCTCTGGAACGGTTTAAAATATTGACTTGAAATTTTGTACACGTATGTATTATAACGAGATCTGGAACTGGATTGTTTTGAGAATATATCTGGGTTGGGGATAAATAGGGGAAAATAAGTAAAGCACGCTGGTAAGAGTACAGAAACTTGCGATTTGTTGCATTTAGTAGCAGTAAAGGCCTAGGATTTTTTTATCATATTTTTCAACCTCTCCACTCTATTATTAAAAAGGGCTGGATAGACTAAATTGAGATATTCACTTGAGACTTTGTACACGACGTAATGGAACTAGGTTGTATTTTGAGATGAATCTGTTGAGGAGGTGGGGGGGAGATAAGTAGAAATAAATAGGGGAGAATGAGTAAACCGAGCTGGCATGAGTACAAAAACTATGATTTTGTGTAAATACTAGAAGCCAACGCCTCAGATTATTTATAATGTTTTCCACCCCACTCCATTATTTACCGGGGTTGATAAAATAAAATTGAGATATTCACTTGAAATTTGGTACACGTGTATATTATGATGGAACTAGAACTAACTGGAACTAGATTATATTATGAGATGATTCCATTGATGGGTTGAAGGAGGGGAAATAAGGGAAAATAAATAAAGCAAGCTGGTAAGAGTACAGAAACTTGGGATTTGGTGTTTGTACTCGAAATTAGGGCCAAGATTTTTTGATATTTTTTAAGTCCCCCACCACCTTGTTAAAATGATCGATAAAATAAAATTGAGATTTTACTAGAAATTTGATACTTGTTATGTATTATAACGACATCTATAATTAGGTTATATTTTGAGATGACTAAGGGCCGGTTTTTCAATATTCAGTTAAATAGCTCAACTGTCAGATAGCATTTATCTGGCAGATGAACTGTTTTTCAGTGTGCATGTAAAATTTACCGGAGTGTTAAACTCACTATCTGAAAGTAAATTTAGCAGAGAGTTGAAAGTGCCAGTTAAGGATTTATTCTACTGTTAGTGGATTTGCACATGCGCATTTGTTTTAATTTCTGAAAATTCTGAAACGTTCTAACCTAAAAACCAATGTGATTGATTGATATGTTAGTTTTTAATTTGTGATTTATATTAAAATATTATTGCCAATAATGAATATTTAATAATAATAATATTCTGGATATGAGTGATTATGACGATGACATTATAAAATTTATAAAGTATGAAGGGAGACCCTATACCATAAGGGAACGAGAAAATAATTTTGAGAATTATGATGATAAAGCTTTTTTAACAAAATTTCGACTGCTTGATGAAACTGTTTTACATATCGTTGACATGATAGAGGAAGCTGCAGGAATAATTCTATTTCTCCAATCACTTGAAGTATAGTTAGCACCTCTTTTTCCTTTTTACGCTCTCTATTGCATTTATTGCTGATACACAAACGCACAAAATTAAGAACAGACCACCAATCAATACGCTAGACAACGCAATTAATTTTGAGGTTAAATTAGATAAACTGTCACTAAAACACGCGCGCAATTTGAATTAAACCAATTGGAAGAAACTTCGGAGAGAATCAGTAAAGCCAACATAGTTAAGAAATAATTCAACTCATGAATACGTAGCTGGCAGTTAAATTACTGTTGATAAACACTACCATAGATATAACTGCCAGCTAAGCGTAACTAGTAGGTACCTATCTGTCACTTTTAACTGGAAATTGAAAAACTGGCCCTAAGTTGAATGGCTGGTGGTTAATTAGGCGTTAATATGGGAACACAAGTAAAGCAAGCTGGTAAGAGTACAGAAACTTAGGATTTCTTGTATATACTGGAAGCAAGTATTTCAGATTCATTTATAATATTTTTTAACCCACTCACCATCTCCACTTCATTATTATTGGGGTTGGTAAAATAAAATTTAGATTTTTGGTACACGTGTTATGTATTGGAATGACATTTGATTGAGGTAATTCCGTTGAAGGGGTGTAAATTGGGGAAAAATAGTAGAGCAAGCTAATAAGAGTCCAGAAACTTTATCTTTGGCGTATATGCTAGAAATCAACATCTCAAATTTCTTTATGCATCTGCCTCAAATATCATTAAAATTCTATGACCAATTATTTCCTCATACTAAAGTGAAAATATAGTTAAGATATTTTATATTAAAGAAACTTCGATGGAAAATTTCGATGTAGAAGTAGTGATTCCTTAGGCAGCGGTTTTCTAAGATGTGTTGCTTCAGAGAAATTTAAGAACAAGTCGTTTCACTTAATATCCCTTTCTGTACAAAACAATTTCTTTAAATTGTTTGATGAAATTCACTTTTTACAAAATGGTTTCGAATTAACCTATAAACATAAAAAAAATATTTTCTACGGTAAAATCAGAACGTCAACAAGATGCCTGTAGTCCAAACAAATACTCTAGCTAATATTGCATAAATATTCCAAATTTGGAATAAGAAATTTACATAGGCAATACGTAATCTCGATCCGAACAATGAATTTTTGATGCAAGAAACTTAAATTCGTGCTGCATAATTATGTAAATTCATAATTCAATTCATGGACGGCACTTTAATCTACTTTCAAAGTTTGTGAAAGGGGATATAAATTATTACTTTCTCATTGAATATTTTCATTTCAATTTCGATCGTTGAATATTAAAATAATGCGTAAAGAGATTATGACTGTTCATCCATAAACAATTTTAGAAACATACTTGGAACATGATTTGAAAATCATTAGATACAGGGGCGGTGACTCAATAGTTAGCGGATTTATCTTGTAGACTGGGATACTTAGGATTTGCAAACTGACCTATCCAATGCCGTTCTTGATGCACTTGAAAATTCCGCAATGTTTTTCCTGCAGAAGACATTGGGCGATTCCGAAAAAAGTTGAAAATATTTCCGTGTTTAATTTCAAACTCTTTTTGCCTCTTGCAATTTCTGTCCAAAATTATTTGCTTTCGAGTAAAAAATCGTGCAGTTCTAAAATTTTAATTTTTCCTCGCCGGATAATTTAAAAAAACGGTAATTTCAGAAAAAAAACTTTCGAACAAAAGTAGTCTCCTTTTAGTGAGACAATTCGAATTTGCTATTTTAAAAAACAAATTTGACCTTGAATGACCTTAACCCTTCCTCAGTTCTACAAATTTTGTCAGAAATGTTTTTTCGTAGAGTGCTTATTGCTCAAGATAGTTGAAAGTTTCTTATGTTAAATAAATCACCCGGCATTATCATGCGAATTGCCTGATAGCAGTTTATAATTCACGGACTTACTGAGGAGTTAAACTACATAACATTATGTTAATTAGTAACCTTAATTAAATTACAACGTTCTGCTATAAGTTCCCAATTTACATAAAATTTAATTGGACCCCAAAAATTATAGAGCTATTTCCTGACTATATCGGGAATTATGTCTAACAATTCAGAGCAAAAAATTTTCTAGTTTAAAACAAAAATAAATGAAAATCTAGATATTTTTAATAACAATACATAGTTCCTTTCCAATCAAAATGTGTTATTATTTTGTAAGTAAGAAGTAAGTAATAGAACATTTTATGAAGTATTATTTCAGCTTTGTTTAAAACAGCAGTCACAGTTCTAAAGAAGTTATTATTATACATTATTTTTGCTATTATTGATTGGTTTATTTACAAATGACTATAATTTAATTCATTTTGATAAAACTTATTTGGGAAATTTATTTTATTTTATTTATTTCAATTTTTGATTTAATGGCCTTATTTATATTAACGTCCTGTCGGAGTTAAGCTGTTGCTATTAAACCACTCACGCAGAACACTATACATAGACATCAAAATATCAACCATGTCCTGCGATATTGCCGTCTACCACAGCCGAGACTCGAACTCAGGAGAGATAACAGGGTCTAGACTTGTGCCACTTAACAGAGACCTATCCCGTTGCTGCCATCTCAGTAACATATGAAAAATACCAGAATTTGAACAATTAGAATAACAAAACCACCAGCTTATTAGCTCACAGAAAAAACTGAGTTAACATGGACGTTAAGTTTGGATAAAGAGCGTATTTAAAGTATCAATTTAAAAAAGACCCAAAACAGTTTTGCAAATATTTAAAATATATAATTATACATCCCAGCAGTCATAACTTTGCTAGAGTTTTATCTTATTCTAACGAGTACGATTTTTTTTGTAAGCAACGTACAGTCAACGGAGGGGGTTTCACCTCTAACTTGCGTGTTAGTAAATGGATTTTGACGAAACCTTGTACAATGTATTTGCAATGAAGTCAGTAAAAATGTTGAAAAAAAGATTTAGAGTAGGAAACGATCAAAAGGGGTAGAAAATTTCTCCGTAACTTATAGAATTAGGTCAAGAATGAAAAAAAAACAATATGTTTACCTTTTTTGGCCTAAAATAAAATGTTTTTATTCTGGTGAATTATTTCGATAAATTTTTATTTTCCAGATATGGCCAATCGAAAATTCCTAAGAATGGGGGAAGGAAAATGTAAAACTTGAAAAAAAAATCTGAAAAAATGCAGGTGTATGTATTGTGTTTCGATGATATATTCACCTGCATTTCTTCAGATTTATTTTTCAATCTTTACATTTCCCTTCCCTCACTTTTAGGAATTTTCAAATGACCATATTTCGAAAAACAAGCATTTCTCGAAAAAATTCACCCGAGTAAAATCGTCTTATTTTGGGCCAAAAAAGGTAAATATATTTTTTTTCATATTTGACCTAATTCTACAAGTTACGGAACTCGTGACAAAATGGGTGTTTACCCCCTTCGATTATTTCCTACTCTACTTTTCAACTTTTTTATTAATTTCATTACAAACACATTGCACAAGGTTTCATGAAAATCCATGCACTAGTATTCAAGTTAGAGATTTCAGTCATTTTGGCTGTTCGTTGGCTGGACTAAATATAGATGAAACATTTATTGCTAATACGTCCAACAAAAAACAATTCCTCGGTGTTGATAGAGAAACAAATTTTCAGTATATTTCTGTTAGTTATACCTTACTTGAGTAATCACAGATTCGATAAAATCGTTTAAATATGTTTGTTAAATTTAGAAATGTAAGTCCGCTGGTTTTCCATAAAAAATATTGATCCTGACGTCTTGTCCCCTATATTACCACACTTAAAATGGAATGATTTACGCCCCTGGGATTTTCTTTCTGCATATTTATTTGGGTTTTGGTTTGACCAATAACGTCAACGTACCTACGGTACGAAAAATTGACACATCTACAGGGTGGTCCGTAAGTAATGGCGAATAAAACAACAGTGAATGTCTAGTATTAAAATAATTCGATATAGCTAAACTTACCATAGTACAAATGATGATATTAATAGAGTTAGAGGGTGCTAAAGACATGTTTTTAATCGTGCCACATAACTTTTGAAGTTTTTCAAATAATATTATAAACAATTGTGGAATGAAAAATTTAAATATGTTCCCATTTTTTGTGTAAATAGATAAGTAATGTTTAACATGTAACTGTACTGTTTTACCCGTAACATTATTGCTTTTTTATTAAAAAATCCTAAACATATCTCATTTCGGTGAAAAGAAAGTATACTTGTCATTAGCCTTAGAAATTGACCGTTTTCGAGAAAATTGCATTTTAACAATCGGCCTCATACTTATACATTATAAGAAATATTTACGAAGTAGGCACCGATGCCAACAATACTCTCGACGGTAGCTCAGTGGTTTAGCATGGGTGTTTTTTATAAGTGTAAAATTACTTATGATGTATATTTATAAAATGTAAATTTTATACTACTTTATATACCTAATTTAAGGCTTAAGATGTAAATAGGTAAACAAAATAAATATATTTAAATGGAAAAATGGGGGCGTCTAGCTTGCATACTGGCATACCTAGCGAAGCAGGTTCGATCCCTGCTCACCGCGAAATAATTTTAATTACAAAATTATCCCCAAGATGTGGTTCGGACTCCACTATAAACTGTAGGGCCTCGTTTCTCTTTACCTTACACAAAATCATTCTGGATTTTCAAGGAGTTACCTCGGTGACTTGAGAAGCGGTTAAGAAAACATTTTAAGAAAAACATTTTTTTTTAAACATTTTTTTTTTAAGAAAACATTTAAACATAATGTTGACACTGTGACAGAATTAAAGCACAAGGTTAATAAAATGTATTTGAAAAACAATGAAGATATTATTTAATGAAACAAAATTATGGTTTAAACAAGAATTCAACAAGTTTCCAATTTCCATAATAATATTTTAAAACTTCAAAGGTGATGTGAGACAATTAAAAATATAGTATTCGGACTTAATCTTACTTAGGAATTGTGTAGGTTGCAACTGTCTATAACTACATCACTTCAAGAAAAATAAACCATAGTCTTCTTCAGTAAATTATTGTCTATTATACTCTTCGCAAATGAAAGACGACGAATGTATTGCATTCGATCGACACATTTCTAAAACCGGTTTTTATCGCTCAAAAAAGGATCATTAGATTAATCTTTAATTTAGATTGGCTAGAAACCTGTAAATACACTTTTAAAAATAATAAAATTCTAACAGTACCCTGTATATTTATTTTAAAATGTATCACCTTCACGAAAAGAAATATTGACACTTTCATTAAAGTTAATGAGGAACATGAGCATCACACTAGATATGGTCACTACCTACAACTACCTAAGCACAGAACTTCCGCATATGAGAAATCCCCACACTATAAGTTTGTTTCTTTATATAATGCTCTACCGCCGGAGTATAAAAATATAGAAAATTACAACCACTTCAAAAAAGCAGTTAAAAACGTTCTCCTTGAAGGAGTGTACTATTCTATAAATGAGTTTGTGAATAGGCAGTAAATGACAACGGACTTTTGTAACTCTAAGCAAGTTTTTATACTAATTTTATTATTGTATTGTAATTGTATTATAAGCTAAAAATCGTATATAATTATATTATGTTTGTCTATGGTTTTTTCTTTTTGTTATTGTATGTTGTTTTTAATCCAACAGAATTATGTATGAAACCTTAAAACTAAGACTGTACCGTCTGTACCTGATAAGTTTCTATAAAATAAACTTATTGTTTGTAATCTGTGACGTGCCATATGTACTTTGTATTCTATTTGGCCAATAAATCTAAATAAAAATAAAAATAAAATATCGCTCGTAGGGAAAAAATGTTCATATCATTGTATTGGTGATTAAATTCTCAACAACTTCCAAAATGTTCGTCTGTCTGCCTGTCTGTTAGTTCGTCCGTCTGTCATATTAGTTGTAAGCACGATAACTTAACATTAAAAAGTCCGATTGTATTGAAATTCGAACAGTAATTTAATATTAGCTAGAGAAAGAACCATGTTGTTTTTGAACAAAATCGATCAATAAATAAAGAAGTTATTAATTATTTAAATTTCAAAGGAAATAAATATTTTATGTTTTGTAATTAAACAAAGAATGTCTAAAACTAATATCATGAAGAAAGGAACTGGGAGTATCATATAGAATGTACAAGAATTATATAAAAAGTGCAGTCAATCGGCGAAAAGTATAATGGTCAGCTCACTTTTAATTACTTAGCTTATAGTTAGTATATTTGGATGAAACTTTGGAAAATCATACACCTTATGATCCTAAATAAGTGTGCTAAATTATAAATTGGAAAACGATTTCTAAATAGCCGAAAACCGCTCATGAATTAAGGAAATTCATTAGCAATAAGTTTTTGGGCAACGCATAGTAGAATCACTAACTTTGCGACAAAGCACAGATTTTCTATGTATTTCTAGAAGTTATATAAAATAATATGATGCTTAAAAGCATGTTTTTTAGTTACATTGAGGTTTTTCGTTTTCTTTCTTTTGCAAAGGTAACTCTACGCAAACTAGTAACCATTTCTTACTGAAATCTCAAATCGTTTTTTAAAAGTACATAAAAAACACGCAATTGAAAAAACTTTCTTTAATACAATTATTGTAACCTGAGACCTTTTCTACTTCTGTCAGTAGGCACCACTGTCAAGTAAAATTATTTCTATATCTAGTTACATATATGGATATATTTCATTATAAACTATATACGCCAACGTGTAAGCGGCAACAATGTCACGTGATTCGTTTCCGTTTGCCTTATTTAGATAACAGTTGCTTTGTGTCTCATTACTGTTAGCATGTATGTTGTCTCCTACGTCATGAAGTAGGAAAAAACATACATGCAAATGGAATGACATGTCACAATGGTCACAATAACGTAAAAATATTTACGACGTATGTCGAATAAATACTAGAAAATCTGTAGAAATATCGGAGTCATACCTTCTCATTTTAGGAAAAGTAAAAAGGACGATTAATAGGAAAAGTGAATGTGAATACACATATATAGTTTACTCCATATTTATGCTGCATATAAAATAGTCAAAGTTACTGATGGAGCTATTATAACGGAAGACCTGTGCATGCTTTATTTTCTACACTGTGTGAAAAAATAAATATAGTGTAATAATATAAGAAATAAACGGAAACACCCCTCTTGTAATTAAGTTTTCTAGCATTTGTGAAACAGTAACAGTAACACTCGTAACTAGAACGGCATACCCAGGCATCAGTAATTTGGATTTATCTATCACTGTCTTGTCGGAGGGGCAATGCATCTGCCAATGCGTGAGATATTAATATCTGGTCGCAAAACAGAGTAAGATTTTTTAAATTACTGGAAAAGTCATTAAGTTTCTAATGAAAACACCATTTTTAAATCGTTTTTATTATTATTTTGTTTATTCTAACACGCAAACGTTTTAAGTAATACTCTAGTAATATAAATTGTCGTTTCACATATAACAAAATTGAATTTATAGTTAGGCGCCAATGATATTTCTTTATGACTATCTTTTAAATTTCAATTGTTATCGAACTAGGAACTCATTTACATAATTCACTTTTATTGCACAAGATAAGCTCATTACCTGGCCAGATATTGCTTTTCCAAAAATTGCTGCCTGCTCTTCATGTGAAACTACCCACATTTAATATTAAGTGTTATTTTTATAGACAGATTATCAAGGGCTTAAGTAATCCCATTCTGGGTGAGGTAAGTAATAATGTCCATAAATACCGATTTTCTGATTTAGCAATTATCAGTTCAAATTGAATATCTCCACAGTGAATATCTACAGTGAATAAGTATTATATAGTGATTCTACTGCTACAGAACAAGATGTCATTAGGGGGAAACTATGGCGAGCACTCATCTGCTTTCTTTGTTTCACGGCAAGACATGCGTCGGGGAGTTTCATTTCACCACTGGGAACTACTTGCAATGGAAATTGCTGATATGTTTAAACATCGTCGAAATGCTAGTGAGCTATATGGTTTGGTAGATGATTTTTATTGTCATTTCACGTCAGCTTATTTCGTAATCGGTCTGGAGAATCAAACAAGAGATCAGAGAGTTAGACTCCTCAATAGTTTTGATAGAATTGTGAAATACATTGGAGGGCAAGGGGAAATATTTGACTCATTATCACTATTAGTAGCAAAATTGAAGCGCAAACTAGAAAGAGAAGACAGTGACATCAAATGTAAAACTACTTGGAATATTATAAACAAAACAGTTTCAAGTTTCTGTAGAAGTGCGAACTGCGAAGAAAATTTGATTGGAAAAAAATATTTCTATTTCATTTTCCAGATCGAAACATCGAGTAAGAATCGAAATGAAGTTATCATCAAGCGCAACTTGATTCGATATTTCATAGAAGCAAGAGGTAAAAAATCCAGTCTTAATAACAGAAGAATTACAGTTTTTGCAGGGGAAGCTGTAATCGTAAGAGCGGCGAGTATATTATTGGAAAGAAACGTGATTTCGAAGAACGTGTACGAACGTATCAGGGCTTGCCAGTCCAATGATAAAATATACTGTGTCATGGTGAAAGGCAATAGGAGACATGTATTTATTGTTTTAAATCGTATTATTCGCATAATTAATAAGCTGTTAACACCAAACTACCTAAAGATGCGCATAACAGTTTCCACATTATATGGATGTCTGGACATTAGTCGTGTAAAATGATGATAATTATGTATGTAGTCCTTCTTTATTGTTTAGATTTTGTAATTTGTGTCCACTATCAAAATATACATAGTATTTAAAAATATATGTGTTTATATTTAATGGTAGATAGTCATACCTACTTATTATATAATATTAATATTCTGATGTTACGTGAGAGAGTTCTCTCAGTATATTAATTAACAAGAGAAATATATACACTGGTTTAAATCACATTATCTGCATAATCAATAAGCTGTTAATACCAAAATACCTGAAAATGTGTATAACGGTTTCTGCATTATATGGAGGTCTGGACATTAGTCGTGTGAGGTAATGAAAATGATGTATGTTTTTCTCCTTTATTGTTTATGTTTTTGTAATTTGCATCCACTATTAAAGTATACATATAATATAATAATTATTTAATGGCAGGTGCACAGACATAGCAATAAACAATGAATGAGTCTTTTCGAAAAAAAGATTGTAATGCTAATGTGCCATTAATTTACTTAAAACGTTTCACTTTTTAGATAAAACGTTTGTGCTAATTTATCTTCATATTTATTTATGCGTATGTAATTGGATTGCTACTAGCAAGAAAACTGCGAAGAGTATCCTATAGAATGTGCAATAGTTATATAAAAATTGCTGTAAATCGGCGAAGAGTATAATGGTTAACTTATTTCTAGATTCTTAGCACGCAGTTCGTATATTAGGATGAAAGTCTCGATAATTATACTTGTCATGATTATAAATAATAAATATGCTAAATTATAAATTAGAAAACGATTTCCAAATAACTGAAAAATATTCCTTAGATGAGAAAGTTCATTAGCAATTCAACAACTCATCGTAGAATAACTGACTTTGTCTCAAAGTACAGATTTTTCTATATGTTTAGGACGTTATAAGATGATTCTTAAAAGCATATTTTCTAGTTATATTGCTGTCTTTCATTTTTCTTGTTTTTTAGTAAAGCTCCATCATTTTATACAAACTAATAACCATTGCTTACTAAAATCTAAAAACGCATTTTAAAAGTAAAAAACACCCAATTGAAACAACTTTTTTATATAATAAGGTGTTTTCACAAATTTTAATTTCACTTTCACTTTATTATAGTTAAAAACACTTGAATTTTGAGAAACAGTCAAGTTTTATCTTAAAATAAGCCATTTTAAATTTGTATCGAAATTTTTTTGTCAAAAACTACATCAATTCACTGCGCACTCATGGCGTCATCAGTTATATTGTCAGTGTCATTTTGTGTTATAAACACGTTATTTTGCAGATAAATTTCCTAAAGTGGCTTTTGCAAATCCCATATTAGGTAGGCGTTACTTATTTAATCACATGCAAAACGTATATAAAGTGAATAAAACGTTGTGTTTAACAATTTTTAAAGGCGATTTAAGAAACTGATATAACTGATGACGTCACTAAGTGTTTTACGTACTTATTCAATTACTACAACTTCATGTTATTTATTTGTTGAAATTTTAATTTCATGGACGATAGAATGCTGTTTAAATATCAATAAGTGCTTTAGTGTAACAAATACTTCATCTTAATACTATCAAAAAAGCAAATTTGCACATTGTGAAAACACCTAATTGTAACTCGAGACCTTTTCTAATTTTGTCAGTAAGCATCACTGCCAAATGAAATTATCTCGATATCTAGTTATCTGTATGGATATAATTCGTTATAAAATATACACGCCAAAGTGTAAGCGGCGATAAAGTCACATGATTCGTCTCCGTTTGGGATGTTTAAATAACAGTTGCTGAGTAATGGCTTTGTGTCACATGACCGTTTGCATGAACATATCTCCTACATCATGAAGTAGGAAAGAATATACATGCAAACGTAAAGACATATGTCATTGGTAAGATGGTCATAATAGAGTAAAAACGTTTACGACATATCTCGAATGAAAACTGAAAATCTGGGGCCCAATTCTCGAAACTAGACGAACCCGATTCGTGCACGAATGTCGCTGAAATTCGCACACGAACGTACTTTTTCTATTCTCGAACTGTCGACTAACAGATGAACGAACAGATTCGTGCACGGAAAGTACTCGATCGGTGTTTCGGTGGCGAAAAGCGTATTCGCATGTCAACATAACCTTTAAGTTAACGTCAAATGGCTTTATTTTGGTTGGAAATTATAACAAAATTTTCGCGAGTAACTTGGTATGTTCTAGTATGCAATACGCGCTAACCAAAGCATACCTTGCCGTTTTCGCGAACGTATAGTAAGGTAGGGGAATACGTACGACGGCAATATATGACGTCACGAAATGATTTTAAATCATACTTCGAGTAACCTAGTTCAAGAGGTAGTCACTTCTAGTTAAATTGTTTTTAAGACTTGTCAAACGATGGCCAAACGTCACTTCTTTTAACAAGGTTATGTTTGATGTTTGTTGGGGTAGGTAGTTCGCGTGTAATTATTAGCAATAAAAAGAAAAATGTTTTTTTTTTCATTCTAAAAAACTCGTAGAACTTTATTTCAGTGTATTTCTCTAGTCAGTTTTCAAAATAAAGGGGTACACTTCATATCTTCTCAGTAACAGTCTAAGCATATTAAAAACATATTACTGTCTGTTAAAACAACAGCATTATGTAACTCTGTATTTTTTATATTGAAAATTAAGTTCTCCGTCATAAAATATAAATTTTCCATTACGTTTAAATTTGTAAATGCCCTGATGAAACTATAATAACTAACCTGAACTAACCAACTTGATGATTCTACGTTTTCGCGACTATCTGGCCTTACTAGTGTTGGTATGGTGGGGGAACTTACTAGACCTAATTATTTGGTTAGTTAAAGTTACTCGCGAAAATTTTGTTTATGTTAGTGTTCTAATAATGGCTGCTTTGGATGAGCTTAATCTTTTAATAGCAATTAATAACTTGGAAGAAATGGAGCCAGCTGCAGAAGTCATAAGGGTGTTTTAATAATCGCGTTTACGATGCCTTTGATATGTCCAATATATTATTATAATTCGTAAGAATGTTTCGACTAAGTAAGGACCTAGCACGGGATCTCCTCAAGACTGCTATAAAACACAAGAATGAAATCCCAAAACTGCCTACAACCAAGCAATCATCCTGGTGCAAATTGCAAAACAACAACAAATGATAACACCACGATGACATATTTTAAACTTCTTGACTTTGACACTTCTCAACTGTTGCACCACGACCGCAACGAAAAGATCCCAGACTTACACGGTCTGCTATTGGTCGACATAGATCTACATATGAATGTATATACGATGTACGTTATACGGTCGACGAATGTGTTCGCCTCGTGTACCGCTTTTCGACTATCACTGGAGAATTTGATTTTTATAAAAACTGCCTTCGCATGCGAACCAGACTGCACGAGTTGGTTCGTGCACGATCAGTTCGTTCGGGATTCCAGAATTGTAGGAACATCGGGGAACCATCTCATTTTAGGAAAAGACAGTAAAAAGGACGATTAATAGGAACAGTGAATGTGAATATGTATTTACAGTTCACTCCCTATTTATACTGCTTATAAAAAACTGAAAGCTGCTGATCGAGCTAATATAATGGGAGACCGCTGCACGCTTTATTTTCTACACTGTATTAAAGAATAAACATAATGTAATAATATAAGAAATAAACAGAAACACGCCTCTTGTAATTAAGATTTAAAACTCTTGTGAAATAGTAACGCAGATCACTCCTAACTAGAACGGCATACTCAGGGAACAGATAAACTGAGCTATAATTTGGATTTATCTATCAATATCTCGAGGGAGGAACAATGGATCTGCCATTGCGTAGGATATTAATATCTGAACGCAAAATAGAGTAAAATTTATTAAATTACTGGAAACGTTATTAAGTTTCTAGCGAAAATACGATTTTTAAATCGTTATTATTATTATACTCTTCGCAAATACAAAACGAAGAGTATATTGCATTCGATCGGCACATTTCTAAAACCGGTAATATTGCTCGTAGAGAACAAAATTTCATATCACTGTTGGTGATCAAATTCTGAACAACTTTCAAAATGTCCGTCCGTCTGTCTGTCTGTCCATCTGTCTGTCTGTCCGTCACGTTCCTTGTAAGCACGATATCTTAAGAATGAAAAGTCCGATTGAGCAAAATCGATCGATAGATAAAAAGTAATAAATTTTTATAATTCAAAAAATTTTTTTACATATTTTTTTTATGTTTTGTAATTAAACTAAAAATGTTCAAAATTAATATTATTTACAAAAAAGCAGCGAAGAGTATCCTATAGAATGTGCAACAGTTATATAAAAAGTGCATTAAATCGGCGAAGAATAAAACAGTTAGCTAGTTATTTTGTTAATTCTAACGTGCAAACATTTTAAGTACGGCTCTGTACTATTCTTGTCGGCAGATAATAGCGCCGACTGTGATATTTTTGATGGCCGGTTTTGGTGGCCCTTTCTATGGGCACTAAACTAATGGAGACAACTGTACGTACTTAGATGCAAGGATATATCTTTAGTGCAAGTTATAAATGAGAATATATAATATAAACAGTCATTTCACATATAACAAAATTATGTTTATAGTTAAGAGCCGATGATATTTCTTTGTGATTATTTTTTAATCATCGAATTTTATTATTATTATTATATACTATTCTTCCTCTTGTCGTTCATTGACAGAATTTGGGTAAATCCAGATCTCAACAAGAGATCAAAGCTATTTACCCTAACACCTTTCGCAGGATATTATTATTATTATTATTATTATTATCTCTGTTGTTCCCAGCTCTTTCTATGCTGGCAATTTTTCATGAGGTACGGGCTAAGCCAAGCACCCTCATGTTTGATTCAAGAACTTGCGGACTATTCATCTTATTATTATTATTATTATTAACTAGAAACTCGTTTACATAATGCACGCTTATTACACAAGAGAAGCTCATTACTTGGCCATATATTGTATTTCTAAAAATTACTACCTGCTCTTCAGGTGAAACTACCCACATTTAGTACCAATTAATTTCATAAACAGATTATAACAGCACGTAACAATCAAGATTCAGATGAATTTTTCTGGCTTCAAATATTGTTTCCTACTAAAATAACTCTTCACTTAAAATTACCTTGTAAGGTTTATAGTCAAGAGCAAGTAAACACTCATAACCTTTGAATGACTTTGGCAAGCTTACGAGTATATCTGAAATTGTTCGAACTCTTGTATCCCCATATTTAAAGCCACATTAAAAAAACAGTAATTTACCTGTAAAAAATCAACTTGACATTGAATTGACCTTGTAAGGTTCATGGTAATGACCCACATATTACCTCTCAACACCTATTTACAACTTATTTTTGACATATTTCTTTCAGAATACTGATTTCCCGAGATCATGATCTGGAAACTACATTAGGGATATATCAGTAATATAGCCAAGCTATCAACCTTCAACCCTCTGTATCTTGGATCCTAATCAAAGGATCAATTTTTGTATATGAGCACTTTTGTTCAGAAAGTCGAGAACTTTAACACACTTAATTTTCAGACAATTTGACCTGGACCCACTTTCCATTCAATTTGTGTGAGGTCCTTTACAAAATTTGCAGTTAGATAAAAAAATGTTTTCAATTTTTGCTTAAGTAAGCTAATCGTAGCTTGATGAAACTCGAACGTTACCACCGCCGAGCCTACCTAGCTTTGATGTAGCAAGAAATTTCATAGAATTCGTTTAATAGCATAGGAAATGGCGTGCAAAATCGACAACGAAAAGTTACCATCTGCCACTCAATAATCGAAGAGACCATATAACTACGAAACTTTTTCCTCTTCGATAGTTTTTAGTAGGGTGGGAGAATATGGAGAGCGGACATTTTTTTTTAAACTTATCTGAAATTTATTTTAAAAGAATTGTCTCTCCGAATAGACATTTAAAAGAATTAGGAGTGTTTCTCACACAAATGTTCCCGACAACAGACATTGAAAGACGTTTAAAACATACTTGTATCACAAAATCCCTTGGCGTCAAATCTGTGAAATCATCCAAAAATATTCACAAATTTCACAATTCTTGCAACAATCGGGATATTGGAAATGATAACACCTAACATAAAACATGAACTTTTTCCGATCCACCCTCGATTGCGACACCGCTGTGTTTCGACCTTAAATGAAAACTGGTAACTTGATCCCCTGTGACATATGCAACCCATATTACATTTGCATATATCAGCCGTTGCATATACGACAGCCTCACTCGACCGCAACACCGCTGTCTTTTGACCTTAAGTGAAAACTGGTAACTCGACCCCCATATACGAACATACATTTCCAATGTTAAAATTTCCAAAATTATTTGAAAAACTGGCATTATAGTTTGTGTTGCCTTCTATAGTCGAAGCAGAGGTAAATGTGATTCAAACGAGTACCGTTTAAGTTATTCTGATGGAATTTGTTAAGAAAACATTGACAAACACTGTGATATGCATGATATCTATCTATTAATGAAAGTTCTGCTTTATATAAACTGTTATCTGTAATCGTCCATGCGCAATTGTGGCAAGAATTTTTAATCTGTTTTTAAAATGTTTTATTTTCAACATCATATTCGGCATCAGCTAATTCAAAAAATCTACGAACTCTCAATATTAATTCAGCTTCGATGAAATATTTATTCTGTCCAGGTCTTGAGTGTCTGTCTTGAGTGCACTGGATGTTGCTTGCTGAAAAAACTACAAAACAATATTATAGCAATAAAGCAATAATAAATAGGTACCCTTTAGGTTGTATTATTTATCGGAGCCTAATTGTTTCATTATTCCAGCGAGTTCGACAAATTTGCTGTTAAATAAAGAAATTATTTTCAATTTTTGCATTGGCGAGACATAGCTTAATGGAACTCGAATGTAAGCACCGCCGATACATCCCAGCCTTGAGTTTATAAGGAATTTCATAAAATTTGCTTTAGACAATTCAGGACAATGACTAAATATAATCATTAAAAAAGCAAACGTATGAGTGGAATTCAGAAATCATATTTTGAATTTTTTTAAAAGTCGCTTGAGGGAAATATCCCCATAAAATAATTTAAACTTTGTTTTAATTAAACGTTCCATTGAAAAAATGGATTAAATGTATATGGACAGAAAAATAATAATTAATAAATCCATACTCCGAATATAATTGAAATTTAATTTGAAAAAGCTCATAGACGTCGTTATTGCACGAAACACCTGTACCGGATAATTAAATTCTTTCTGATATATCATGCAAATTGCCTGATAGCAGTTTATAATTCACTGATTTATTGAAGCGTCAAACTACACAACATTATGTTAATTAGTAACCTTAATTAAATTACAACTTTCTGCTACAAGTACCCAATTTGCATAAAATTTAATTAGAGCTCAAAAATTAAAGAGCTAATTCCTGACTACATTCTTCGTGAATTATGTCTAACAATGCAGAGCAAATAAATTTTTGGTTTAAAACAGAAATATATGGATAACTAAATATATTTAATAAAAGTAGGTACATAATTCTTAACAAAAATGTGTTATTATTTTGTAACTAAGAACTAAGTAATAGAAAGTAACTAATCGACGTTTTATGAAGTATATCCTCAGCTTTGTTTAACATAAGCAGTGGAAGATCTAGAAAAGACATTATTATATATTATTATTGCTATTATTGATTGATTTGTTTAAAAATGACTTTCGTTTAATCACCAAATTTATTACATGGAACAGTTATTTCATTTTATATATTTAATTTTTCACCTGCATATTATTTGTTTATTATAACTCGGATACGGTTACCATAAAGACACTCATAATGACCACGGGCATAATAAGCGGGTGTTATGGCCATGGTGCCCTGTTATATGACAAAAAAGAAATAATAAGCGTTCCATATTCCTTATCGTATAATGGTTTGGATTTGACTAGCAATACATTTTCTGTGGCTTTTCCCGCATTGTTTCGGATATTTTGTGCTATTTCCATATGAATTTCCTTTTCATTTTGTTAAACGTATTATCTACGCACAAAGCAAAGCAACATCAATAAAAATCAAAATATCAACAACTGTCACATCATAGACTACTTGGTAAAAAGCAACGAGTTCTATAACTAGAGGAGACAAGCTACATAAGCCTAACGTATAAACAGCAAATGGCACAGGTGTTATCATCCTTCCCACACATTTCGTTCTCTCTTTGTCGCACGGCTGTGTTGCTATGTAAAACAAAGGGAGAGGGTACGAGGTGTGCGACAAGGACGAAGACACCCGCGTTGTGGGGCCAATCAACGGCTTGTCTCCTCTAGTTATAGACCTCGTTGGTAAAGAGGGTAGAGAGAAAAGGCTAGCAGCATTGAACTAGGTTACTAAATGAAAGAACACAACATACTGACAGATACAATTAATAAACGTCAAAGTATCAACAAATATCATAGACTACTAAAAAAATATATCTAAAAAATGCAAAGTCAATTTTTCATAAAAAAAATATATTTTTCGTGAAAAATAAAATATTGTATGCACCACGAGCGTTAATAGATTCTAACCCCCATCAGGAAACATGCATCCCTCGGGCCAAAAGCCTTCGGGCTGCATCATGTTACTCTCCGGGCGTTATGAACTATATAACGTCCAACAACCATACCATACGATATTGCCATTGTAACAAAAGTCAAATTAAGGGAAGCCAAGTCCGACCCTGTCGCTTAGAATCACCGTATTTAGGACAATAACGTAAGATACTGGCCATAGAAACATCTGTTTTATCTTGTAAACCGATTTACTTAGAGCCCAGGAAACGTGCTTTGTTAAATTTACTCTGTATTAGGTAGTCGACGTTAGCCACTTGTAGACAATAAATAACCATCCAAATTATTTTATGTCCAATTCGCCTTTCTTACTTGCCGTTATGGACACTTGTTAAACGAACCCACCGGGGGTTCTAGTTAGATTTTCAAGACTAAAGCAGTTGATAGAGGCTTCCAGGAACATATGTAATAGACCATAAGATAGATAGACCACTTAAGGCAGATTTTTTCCCCCATACAAAGGCAAAGTAAGGAACAAAAGGGGTTTTTTCATCTGTTTTAGTGGTAATAAAAAAATGTTCAGATAGGCCATATGATAAATACCATGGTCCGTTAGGTAATTTCAAATGCGTACGGTTTAAAGTAAAGAAGATCCTAATTGGTCGAGGGTTTAAAGTTTACTGCCCACTTTTGAATCGTATTATTTCGATGTAGATATTATCACCACTTTTGGCTTAACTTCTGTTCGGTCATCATCTACCTACGGGGTATAGTAAATTCTCGTTTTGCGAACCTTTTTCAATTTTAAAGTTTAAGTACATTTGTTTAGTATTTTGCCGGTTTTAATAAGTAGAAAATTCATGCGTTGTAATTGACCTAGGAATATTCGGTCGCGATTCAGCTAAAGATTTGAACTTGCCGCGGACCATTTCATTTCTTAATATAGTGTAATTACTGTTTGTTAATTTAGTTAATCGTATTTAAGTGTTTGTGGCTGTCAATATCATTTTCTTTCATTTTCTTATGTAAATATAGTGGTTTAAGTGTTTTGAGAAATCACGTGTTTTATTTGCTTGTCATGAAATTAAGTTCCTTTTATATTCAGTAAAGTTTGTTTGTGAAGTAACCTGGTTGATGGACACCAAAAGGATATAAACACCTAGAAAGAAAAGGGTAAGCACAGTTTTGATTTCGATGGATATACTATAATATCGACCGAGTCTGCAAAAGTAATTGGGACACTCCGTATTCTGCCAATGGTAATGTCTGATTAAATCATGTAATTAGAGGAATAAAACCCCAGATATTACACCATCTACCGCAGCTGAGACTCGAACTCAGAAGAAATAACAACGACTAGACATGTGCCACTCAACGGAGGTCTAGCCCACTGCTACATCTCAGTGACATATGAAAACTACGTAACATCCATACTTGGCTAGGATTCGAACCCGGACCGCCGCGCCGTGATCGCAAACCAAACGCTTTAGCAATACGCCACTGAAGAAAGATATTAATGTAATATTATTATCATTGAGATTCTTAGCCCCTGAAAACAATTATAATAACAAAACCACCAGCTTCTTAGCTCACAGAGGGAGCTGAGAATTTGTGTTAACATGGATGCTAATTGAAACATTCTTTATAGGATTTTGCAAACAGCAGAAAAGATAACTATCTATAAAAGAAAAACTTTGTGTAGAAATATTAATGAAATCTTTGCATTCTTTCGATAACCTGAATTCTGGTTATGCTAGCAAATTAAAATCCTAAAATGAATTTGTCTAATTTCTTATTTGACAATTCTCATTCTAACACTAGCATCCACACAGTCCCCTACGGCCATGTAGATTAAACTAGTATCCACATAACCCCCTACGATTATGAAGATTCAGTTAAAAATGAGAACAAAGACCTAAAATGAATTTATTTATCTACTTTGTCTTAAAAAAATTTTCATTCCAATGGATTACAAAGTAGATAAATAAATTCATTTTAGGTCTTTGTTCTCATTTTTAACTGAATCTGCATAATCGTAGGGGGTTATGTGGATACTAGTTTAATCTACATGGCCGTAGGGGACTGTGTGGATGCTAGTGTTAGAATGAGAATTGTCAAATAAGAAATTAGACAAATTCATTTTAGGATTTTAATTTGCTAGCATAACCAGAATTCAGGTTATCGAAAGAATGCAAAGATTTCATTAATATTTCTACACAAAGTTTTTCTTTTATAGATAGTTATCTTTTCTGCTGTTTGCAAAATCCTATAAAGAATGTTTCAATACAATTATAAGCAAACAAATAATAATTCATTTTTAAACATGGATGCTAAGTTTGGACAATGGGTGCATTTACAGCCATCAATTTAACAAAGACCCAAAACAGTTGCAAATATTTAAAATATTTAATTATGCATCCCAGTAGTCATATTTCTGCTAGAGTTTTATCTTATTCAATTGAGCTTGATGATTTCTTTGTAAACAAAATTTCTCAAGATAATATAGATGAAGCATTTATTGCTAATACGTTCGACAAAAAATAATTTCTCAGTGTTGATAGAGAAACTAATTTCCAATATATGTCTGTTAGTTATACCTTAGTTGCACAGTTTTCCGATTAAATCGTTTACGTAAGCTTGTAAAATTACGAAATGTTCCATGGTAAATTTCCATAAAAAGTATTAATCCTTACGCCTTGTCTGCTATAATACCACACCAAACATGGAATGATTTACGTCACTAGAATTTTCTTTCTTCATATTTGTTTGGGTTTTGATCTGCCCAGTAGCGGTTATTGTATCAAGTGAACATACCTACGTTACGAAAAATTGCCACATCTACAGGGTGGTCCATAATTAATCCATAGAGCATCAGTGAATTTCTTGTATTAACATAATGCGATGTAGCTAAACTTCATTTAGTACAAAAGTTGATATTAACAGAGATACAGGGTGTTAAAGTCTATATTATATTATTTATAATTGTCTCACATAACTTGAAGAGTTTCAAATAATGTTATTAAAATCGGTGAATGGTAGTTTCTTGAGGTGAAAAATTTAAATCTGCTCCCATTTTTTGTGTAGATCCTAGATAAGCAACATTTAAGGTTTAGCCGTACTCTTAACTTAAATAATCCTCAATCTATCTCATTTGTCATTAGTCTTAGACTAAATCTTTATTGTTGCTATTTAGTTTCATAACCTTAGATTGTACTCCTCTCGTCTTATAAATGTTAATTTATTGATATACAGTGTTACCCATTTAAAATGCGAACACATTTATAACTTTTTATTTTTTGTCCGCCTTGAACCAAATTTTACCAAATATTGAACAAATTAGGATCTACTTATGGTCGAAAAAACATTCGCCTCCTAAAATGCAAAGCCACCTACGGTACCAAAATAAATGGAAAAAATAAAGAAATCATATTAGGAATTTTTTTATTGGAAAATTTTATTAATGAAAGTTGTTCAGAATTGTCCAAAATTTCAGCAATATTAAAAAATATCTAATTTTGTTTTTGAAGTCCAAAATTTCGACAAAATTTAAAAAAATACAAATCACTTGACAACTACCTGACAGCTTCATTCTTTTCAAGCAAAATTATCATAGCACGATATTCTGAAGAAAAAAAACCAAATAAATTGATATTTTCGGATTCAGACATTGTTTTAAACAATATTTCAATAGACTTTAATGTTGCTGAAATTTTGTACTCTAGGTTTCTGGACAATTCTGAACAACTTTCATTAATAAAATATTTTGATAAAAAAATGACTAATATGATTCTTTACTTTTTCCATTTATTTTGGTACCGCAGGTGACTTTACATTTGTAAGATGCGAATGTTTTCTTGGCCATGACTAGATTATAACTTGTTCTATTTTTTGGTAAAATTTGGTTCAAGTCGGACAAAAAATAAAGAAGTTATAACGGTATTTCCATTTTAAATGGATCATATTATATCTTAATTGTTAAGATTATTTTATCATATAAGCGTATTTAGGTGTATCAATTAATAAGAAAATAATTCTCAACCCTAATAAAAAATTATTGTTATTGTAATCTTAATATCTACAAACTACTAGCAATATCATCACTTGTACACGTATACACTTCCAAATAAATTTAATTTTAACCCGCTTTACTCCATTCAATTTCTATTAGAGCAACTTTGTTTCAGGAGGACGTATCGACCACGCACACCACTACAACAATGCATACCGAGCCTTGGATGAGACTTTGGCTATGGAAACAGCACTTTTGGCCGCATTGGCTCTTGTAAATCCCACAGAGACTTTAATCGTCGTAACCTCAGACCATTCCCACGTCCTGACAATGGGTGGACAGGCCACTCCCAGAGGGCACCCGATCCTGGGTAAGATAAACCTCTGCGTGTTCCAAATAAAAGTAAATATTTTAGTGTGTTCATGGATTTTATACTACAAAAAGCAAATTAATTAAATATAAACACAGCACGTGTAAACACGAACGATTATGAGCTACCGTATAACAAATTCTTGTTCATATTTAATCGCAAAAGAAACAAATATCGAATTTTCAATATTCTTAATGAACTTAACTTTCTTAATTTTCCCGATTAATCTGATAATTAAGTAGATCATCAGAGTAATTGAACTTGTATGAAGTTTAATTTGTCTGGCGTACAAAAATTGATTCATACGCTAAAAGCTGCTTTCAACAATTTACTAAGAATTTATAATACAAAATCCCTGATGTTTGGTTGCCTTTGTTGACGGGTATTTTTCGTTCACCTAGAAATCTGAAATTCGTTACAGGCATTCCCTGGCATCTTAAGTTAATGAGCAATTTGCAAAAATCCAATATGGCGGATAAAATATGGCGGCCTTATGGAAAATGCAGCTTTGCACGTTTTATTGTTCTAGAGGTAGAACTAGATTTTTTTGGGACTAATTCATGTCATAGCAATAAGCCCCAAAGCATAGATATCACTAAAAGGAAATATATAGGGACTGAAATGGAGAAGGCGTCGTTATATAACCATTTTCTATCGGCCTAAGCTAAGGATAAGATCTCAAGTAATGTACGGTATCAATACTGACGAATGGAGGGGAAACTAACCGCTCAAATACATAGAGTTATCAGCAGAGCATGGAATGACGACCAGATGTCCGAAGGGTGACATATAGGAATATTCAACCTTAGATAAAAGAGGCGACCAACTTAGTTGAAAAAATTACAGAGACATCACACTACTCAACTCGATATACCACAAGAGTATATAACTAGAGAATATTAATGGCCTCAGACCATGTGGCTCCACAATTAACCAAATAATTATTTATTTTGTGCTACGCCAAATACTCGAAAAAACTACCATATATTCATATATATTAGAATTGCGTATGACAGTATCATAAGACGAAACCTATATGAATCATTGTGCGAACTCAATATATCAACAAAATTAATAAGATTGATAGAGGCGATAATGGCTAGGGCTGTGTGCAAAATAAAAATTTAGAACGAAACGTCCGAAACATTTTAAGTCAACAGGGAATTGAGACAGGATGGCGCACTTGCCTGCCTTTTATTCAATATCGCATTAGATGAAACCGTCAAAATCTTAGATCTGGACATTAGGGGTATGATACTACACAAATCAACGTCAATGCATGCAGATGACTGGATATTGTATCCCGCACTTTACGTAAAGCCAAGGTAACATTCTTAGAATTTAGCAAATGAGGACAAAACTAAAATAATGGCTTCAACATCTAGCAACAGACACCCAATAATTAATGATCGAAAAATTAAAATCGATAAATATTCTTCTTCTATCTTCTTATCTTCTATCAACAATGAAAACATGACGTCAGAGGTAATCAAAATAAACATATTAATTGCCGACAAATGCTATTACGGAGTCTCGAATCATAGTCATACTCTATCATGGAAACGCTAATTTACAAATTTCTTATAAGCCCAGTTCTACCTTACGAATCTGAGACCTGGACATAGCGAAGTAGATGAAAACTTGTTGATGATGTTTCTGAGGGAAATTTTGAGAAGAATTTTTGGGGCAACCTGTGACAGTGGTATGTAGTGCAGAAGATGTAATTTGGAATTCAAGCTTGCATGATTTAGATGAAACTAATGAACACTACCCATCAAAAAGGTTTTCAACACAAAATCAGGACGGACACGATCCAGAGGTCGGCTGAGACTGAGATGGAGGACCGGAGTGGACGACGATGCTCGAATAATCGGAACAGAGTCGGATAGAGAAAAAACATTAGAAAGCCAGGATTCCCATGTGGGTGTAGAGCTAATGATGACAATGAAGCTATTTATGGTTTTTATTAGCTTGGTATCCCTAGAGTCCGCATTAACTTTAAAAAATCAAATCCGGAGAAAATTTTACTAATATAGACGCCAGCGTGAGTGGATGTGTTTCTGTGAGCTCTTAATAATATTTCTATAAAGTGATCAATAAATAAACAACAAAAATGGTACCTACCAGAAAAAGCTCCAATTTTTACGTTTCTGAAGAAAATCAGACAACACAATTTCTGCAAAGTGCTGAGTTTGCCAAACTACTTGGTAAAGTTGTGGAGAGAAGAATTAGTAAACTTTTGCAAAAGATTCAGGAACTGGCAACTAAAATTAAAACAATAACAGACTCCAATAAAGACCTTATTACGCTATTTACAAATGGCCCTGATAATTTTTGTCCGAAAGGTATGCAAATAAATATAGTAGACTTAAAATCATCAGATTCCTCAATTTTATCATGTAGTACATATAGTAGTGCAACAAGAAATACACCATAACAAAAACCCACCTGAACAGTTTGATAAAATTTTATCAAAAAAACAGGATTAAGATGATAATTTTACAAGGGCATACAAAAACCACAAACAACGCCCGCGTCCTAAAGTACAATTATAGGAAACAAACGCGGACAGATATTCTCATGACCATGTGAATCAGAATAATACTAAGCCAAAAAAAAACCATTTTCAATTTTTGCTACCGGTTCTCAAACCGAATTTGAGCTATATACCGGAAGGCATGGATATATGTAGGTAGAGTTACCCCTGGTACTGGGGTTGAAGAAGGGAATGAAGTAACTTTTAACATTAAATCTTTCCAGGACGACAAATTGATTTGGAAATACTACTTAAATGGAAGAATAGCAGAACAGAATCATTCAAAATAAAAATGGATTATGATTTACTGGATCAAGTTTTTACCAGCGAAAATTGGCCAACAGGTTCTCTATATTGAACGAGTTGATTTATACGAGAATCCCGTGATTTTGTTTATACAGAAATCGACACAAAACCGATGTATCAAATTTTTATTAGTATTGTGTCAACCAGGAAGTACCATTTGAAAGTTGATTGACTTAAATATATTACTATTATTTTTACTATTGGTATAAGTAAACGTAATGCATTTCAAAATTAAGTCTCATATCGCATATCCAGCTTATAGACACTAGTGTTCGCTACGAAAAATGCCGATCTCTACGTTTTGCTTGTTGTTTGTCAGTGGTGCATGGGAGGGAGGTGAACAATGTCTGGGCGGTGGAAGCGGTCATGTCACCTGGTAAATTCTAATTGAAATTCCACATCGATGCTTTGGTGATATTTTTCTTGCAATGTGATATGTGTTACCAGACATCGAGAACAATATTAGAAGACCTCTGCATTTTCTGTCGTCAGATTCGGCCCTAGCCCCAGCCGTTAGCCGTTTCCCTGGAATTTCCAGAAGTTAGGCCTAGGACATAACATAGTGGTTTGAAAATGTCAATTAGGTAATTAATTTATATTAATAAAACTCATATAGGTTCAAGACCAGCATGGGGCTGCTTGAATACACTTATAGGTTCTCATATAGCTTCAAGACTAGCATGGGTCTGCTTGAATGCACCTATGGATCTAGGCAATCGGAATAAAATGAGATTGGCGTTAGCAGCAAGGGAATTGAAAAGAATTCAGAGAATAAAATATACATTAACAAATGGGTACAAGATTTATCTTTGGAATAATGAAGAAATTTCCCATGACAGACTGACTAAAGACATCATTAAAGAACAGTGAACTACGTTTACGGATGACCTACTACCATAGAATAGAAGGCTGCTGGAATGAATATGCATCATTTAATTAGATACTACTAACTTAATGTGGCCATTTCCTAGAAAGAGACATCCGATAGGGAAATATTTATAATTTTTGCCCATAACTTTTTTCTTAGTACGTATATTTAAAAAAACTATAAGAGTACCTAAGTAGAACCATAACAAGACTATTACTATGAATTTTCACTCAATAATTTCAGTAGTTTGCAAAATAGCTCTATTTAAAACTACGAAATAGGAAGATTAACATAATTTTTAAATTTAAATCTAGCTGTTTTGCAACCCGCTGAAATTATTGAATGAATATTCATAGTAATAGTCTTGTTATGGTTCTACTTAGGAACTCTTGTAGTTTTTTTAAATATACATACTAAGAAAAAAAAGTTATGGCCAAAAATAATAAATATTTCCCTATCGGATGTCTCTTTCTAGGGAATGGCCACCTTAATAAACATATGGGTTTGATGTGCTCGATAGAGCAAGCAACATTTATATTCTGCCATGGACCATGCCAGTATGAAAACTTAACGAGACAAATTTCAAATACTTGGGGTGTGACATTTTCTACATGCAAGAAATGCATTTGTTTAAAAATTAGTAAAAATGCCAAGAAAATATATCGAATGTTTGACAGCCACTGGTGAGTACTTACGTGAAAAAATCTACGTTCTAAAGTAAATGTTGTTCTGGACTTGAATAATAATGGATTATTCGATGTTAATGTTTTTTAGGCTGCAATAAATATTTTGATTTGAAATTTAATATAATAATTTAACCTCAGTATAAGCATACTTTTGCTAAAAGGTTTGTATTATTGCTTGAATTATCGTCAGATATTTCAGAATTGTAGACTTTTATTACTATTCTCTTATTTCGCTACTTAACTAATTGCTTAAAAAAGTTTGGTCAAATCAAGTTTTCTTTGTTATTTCCCCTACGCCCTACTTTGATTTTTTCCTGTCTAAAGTCTAAAGTGCCTTCCGAGACTCGGATTTATTCCAAAACTTTAACTAGATTTCTTGTAATGTTTACAAGTTCCATCAGAAAAACTGTTACCTAGAAATATCACTATAAAGATAAATTTGATTTATAAATTATATTATCAACAACAACAATAATGAGAACAATATAATATGTTGTTTGCCAAGACATATAAATAACTCTGCTAAACGAGAAGCTTTCAGTATTACAATGTAGGTGTATATTGACAAAGCTGTTATGATGAACTATTTGGAATCACTCCAAAATGCATATCATAACAATAAACAGTATCATAAATACTTTATGTAATCCATTGTATAACAAGAAGGAAACAGTAATTTACTGTAGGTGAGATGTAACTTTATGTCGCTATTGTTCTATACTGTAAACATAGGTAATGATTTGGTAGTAGCTTAGGAAACTGTATAAAATAGTAAGGTCAATAAGAACAGGGTTCAGATGTCAGAGCACCATTTCACAATTTATGAGGGGCGTACTCACACGCGTTTGTGAGATTATTTTTGCTTTGAATTTCATGTGTAAAAATGATAGTGCAGGAGGCAGGGAGATTTGCCCTATATTATTGTGACAAGCTGGCCTACCTCGCTGATTCGTTGCGTATCTCAAATGCACAAAATTATATGTTTTTTAAGAAATCTCGAAGGGGGGGGATAACAGGTGAACAAATTATTTTTCAATTATCTCGGCTTCCATTGAAGCTGCGACAAGAGTTCTACCAGCGTAGAGAGTGCTTCGAGCACTACAACTTTGCTCCTTTTGACTTTCGTCGTAACTGCAACGGTTATCGATTGAACGGTGGGATAAACTTTTTCGGAGCTGCAATGTTTTTTTATACAAAATTATTCACTTGCAACGTGCTTTTACTATTTTATACGTATATGAAACTTTTTAATATTTATTCAGGGGTTATGAAACTTATAAATTTGGAGACAACAATTGTTATGGACATTGTTAATAGTGGGTGCAAATACATATTTAACAATTCCATGCTAGTATATTAATTTTATTGAGCTTTTCTTCATATTTTATTTTACATTTGAGTATACATACATATTACTCGCACATTAAAATACAACACACACGTGTCCCCAGAAGGTATATTCCACGATTACTTTGCTGCTGCTACTCTATGATTTTTTACTTCCATCTTTGAGTTCGTTTTGGTCTTCTTCAATATCCATTTGCGTATTTCCAGATTCATCCTGATTTTCTTCAGTTTTTCAGTTTCTTCGGTTCTCTCGTTGTTTTCAATGTTGATATTGAAACTGAACACGTAATCTTCGTCGCACTTATCTCCGATAAGCTCTGTAGATGAAATTATTGATATGTTTCGCATATTTCTCCCGCAAAATGCTTCAAAACAACTGAGCATTTTCTGCACAAGCATTCGTATGATTTAAATGTTTCTATTTTGATAATGCGAAACTAAAAGTACCCTACAACAATGACAATGTAGAACAGTCATAACAGAGCAAACAATTAATTGATAAGTTTATGGATAAAAGTGAATTATTAATTGTTTGCTTAATTGTATTGAAACATATTCTTGATAGGATTTTGCAAACAGCAGAAAAAATAACTATCTATGAGAACTAAAATAAAAGCTATGTGTAAAAATATTAATGAAATCTTTGCATTCCTTCGATAACCTGAATTCTGGTTTTGCTAGCAAATTAAAATCCTAAAATAAATTTATGTAATTTCTTATTTGAAAATTCACATTCAACAACTAGCATCCACCCTACGGCCATGCAGATTAACTGGTATCTACATACTCCCTACGGTGATTAACATTCAGTTAAAAATGAGAACAGAGGCCTAAGATGAATTTATTTACCTACCTTGATAGATTTCATGAAAATGTAATCCATTAGAATGAAAAATGTTTAAGACATGGTAGGTAAATAAATTCATTTTAGGCCTTTGTTCTATTTTTAACTGGATCATCATTACCGCAGGGGGTTATGTAGATACTAGTTTAATCTGCATGGCTATAGGGGACTGTGTGGATGCTAGTTGTTGAATGAGAATTTTCGAATAAGGAATTATACAAATTCATTTTAGGATTTTAATTTGCTAGCATAACCAGAATTCACGTTATCGAAAAAATGCAAAGATTTCATTAATATTTTTACACACAGTTTTTGTTTAGTTCTCATAGATATTTATTTTTTCTGCTGTTTGCAAAATCCTAAAAAGAATATGTTTCAATACAATTAAGCAAACAAATAATAATTCACTTTTAAACATGCATAGAGTATATAGGCTCCAATACTAGTTAGCTAATAGGTGAATGTCTGTTGTTTTTATCAGTCAATGTCAAATATAATTTTTCATACTTATTCATAGAAATTGTCTTAGTTTTGCATGGAACATCTTTATGAGTGGCTTTGTGCCTTTGAGCTCCAAAATAAGGACGAAAAACGTTTCAAAGGCTAAGCGTTTCCTAAAACAGAATGATAGATTTCATGAAAATGTAATACATTAGAATGAAAAATGTTTAAGAAGACGTAAATAAATAAATTCATTTTAGGCCTTTGTTCTAATTTTTAACTGAATCTTCATTATCGTGGGGGTTATGTAGGTACTAGTTTAATCTGCATGGCCGCAGGGGACTGTGTGGATGCCAGTTGTTGAATGACAATTTTCAAATAAACTATGTAAATTTGTTTTAGGATTTTAATTTGCTAGCATCACCAGAATTCAGGTTATCGAAAGAATGCAAAGATTTCATTAATATTTTTACACATAGCTTTTCTTTTAGTTCTCACAGATAGTAATTTCTTCTGCTGTTTGCAAAATCCTATAAAGAAAATGTTTGAACTTTATGGACTTCCTAAACATTAACCTTTACTAACGTTATAAAGTGATAAAATGATCATAGAATGGTTTAAATAGTAAAAGCACGTTGCAAATAAAGGATTTTATTAAAAAAAAATTGTTGCTCCGAAAAAGTTTGACCCACCCCCCATTCGATAACCGTTGCAGTTACGACAAAAGGTATGAGGTAAGTAACAAAGTATGAGCAATGCTGTAGTGCTCGAAGCTCACTCTACTCTGGTATTGTGGATGAACTTTGTATCGCACGTCTGAAGGACATGACAAAAATTTATAATGAACAGGCGATAGCCGTGTCTTCACAACGACATCTAACAATCTCCACTCTCAAGGGGAATTCTAGTAACTCTTAAGATTCCCCAAAGACGAAAATAAATAAAATTACACTTATAATTGCTACAGTCTGCTCTCTCCGTCAAAATCTGATTTCTCGCGGTACACTTCTGATTAGATCTCATAAACTAGCACTTTTTTAGAAACAGTTCTTAGCGGGGTTCACACCACCCCTAAATAAAAAAAACACCCCTTTTATCAATTTTTCGATAGTAGGCATACGGGGTTTGGCGGATCGGGTTTTTTTCTAATTTCAATAAATTGAGTAGAGATTGACCAGGGGAGACCCAAGCAACCCCCAGTGATTGAAACTACCCCCTCCCTCAATACTGAAATACCACAAAAATACCACTAGGCATGCCCGGGGGTTGGTTGCTTGGATCCGGCTAGTGGTATTTTATGACATTTCAGTATTAGCGGAGGGGGTAGCTTCAACTCCCGGGGGTTGCTTGGGTCTCCCTGGTCAATATCAGTACTTATCTGTACATTCATATAGCTACATATCTGTACATATCCGTATATGTCTGTAGAGGTAAGTAAATGTAAGTATTTATTTGCAAATGCACTCGGCTCATGCAAACTAATAGAAGGTCTTATCTTCATGTACTGACTAATAATTTGACTACTTATTCATAAAACTGTTTAAGATATTTTATTTCTGAATATATACTTGGAATTAAGCTAGTGGCTCAGTATTTTAATAATTTTCTTTCTATAAATATTGCTAGTTCCAAATGGCCCCAAAAATTGGAGACTATTTTTGATTGTGGTTCTTGTGGTACGGTCGCATTGATATTTGCTTAAAATTTGTCTTTAAAATTAGTTACTCGCTACATACTGATGGCGATCTCCGCCCGGAGCTTTCTTCGTGATACTTTCGAAAAAAAATGGGATTTTTTTGCGTTGTTCGCGATCTGAAAAATTTATTTTCAAAGACATTAGTGAAATAATTTTTCCAACATGTTTTCAACGAGAGACGATGCCAAAGGTGTTTTTCGGTCTCTCGCGAAGTGACAATGTTTCAAAGTTTTTTCGTGAGAATTTGTCTGAATTGTACATTTCTTAAATATTTTTATATACAAGCCGAAATAATTGAAAAACAATGTTCGCACTTGTTAGACCAACCAACCACCCCCCCCTCCCCCGGAGCAAAAAATATAAAATTTTGTGCATTTGGGATACTAAGGGGGACTTAAAACCTATGCAAAAAATCAGCGGGGTAGGTGTGGGTGTCACAATAATTTACCTGTCACCTGGACTATGATACAATATTTTCTTGTCGATGTGAACTTGGTGAAGTATACACCATACAACACTTAAGATACCAAATCAATTTATGCGTAGCGTCACGATAATAAGTTGATAAAAGTTATAAATGTCAAATACACTATTGCACGCAACCATGACATATAGTATATTCTTCTCGACGATTCCAGAGGTATGCTAAAGTTTTCATATTTTCCGCGCAAGAAATATTGCACGTATTCTCTAAAAAGCGGATTGTTAACTTTAAACCTGGCCATCATCTAAATCTAAGTTAAATATTGCGTTTAGTTTATTTTAAGTACGCCTAAGATAACTTGCTTTATTACATGTTTTTTTTAAACAAATTGAGTTACAATTTTATTTCACAAATATACTTTAATATATATTAATTTGTAGGTATTCTTGCAGTTTTGAATTTATTACTATTATTAATTATTATTTGGCTTATTTATATTAACATCTTGGGGGACTTTGGCTGTTGCTATTCTACCTCTCAACCAGGCCACGTTCACATAGACATCAACACATTTCCAGCGATATTGCCATCTACTGCAGCTAAGTTTCGAACTCATGAGACATAACAGTGACTAGATATGTTATGCCACATATGTTACCGTCTCGTTAACACGTTATAATCGCCATTAAACATCCATACCCTGACCAGGCTTCGAATCCGGAACTCCGCGGTCACAAGCCAAAGACCTTAGCACTGCGCCACTGAGCCTTAATTTTCGCAATGTTATATGTAGAAGTCGTATCTCATCGAGCGCTTTAATAAAAGTATTTCCCTTGTTGAGTTGCATCGTGCCATCATAGATATCGTGTAAGTGAAGGTTGCGTTCGCCATTAAATTTCAAAGTAAACTTTAAGATATTTAAATTGTTTCTGGCAGCTGACGCTTTGTTAATTAGTTTTTCTGAAGTTATGAACTTTAGGTTCAATAAATTGTGTTATTTTTTTCTACCCTCGAGGTTTAATCAGTACTTGTATGGTAAATTAAATTATCGCTAATAGTTGACCTTTTCACGCAGGTGTTGGACAGTTGACCATGTTATTCATATTGTTTAAATCTTTTTATTTTGTTTAACTTGTTCATATTTCTTGTTCGATGATTTTTGGATTCCTTTTATTGTAAATAGAGCGTTTGAGTATTGTCAAAAATAAAGTTTTACTTATCTAGTTGAGAAGACTCATTCAGAGTTGTAACTGTTAGATTGAAAGAGGGCCCGTTGATGGACCGGTGAGACAAGGCTTGTCGCGTGTAGTATTGGTATGGTAAGAAAGTGAACTGATTGTCATCTTAGTGGACCCACGGGTCTGACAAAGGGGTAAGATCTATAGGTGTAAGAAATCAGAGCGTATTCGAAAAGTCTCTCAGATTTGTTCGCGAATAAGTGTAATTAATAAACCCAGTCAATACATCACCCGATATTCCGAGCGATTGTTTGGACAGGCCTCGAAGAAACCCTGATGTAGGCTCTTAGTTTGACGATAATTTCTTGGTATTGTCACATGCTGTAAATTTCACTAATCATGAAAGCGGTAATCAAAATTCGCGAAGCTAAATTAATCATAATGGCAACTTCAGGTTAATACAAGCAATGTAAGGGGCTGTTATAGAACGATAGCATGTAACGTTCCAGAAGAATGTATAGGCGCAGGCGAGCCCGATTTCCAATTGTTTGCTACAAATAATCACTTATTTTAGCATTGAGGAACTTGACGGTACACTACCTAAAAATACGGTACGGAAATGACGACTAATCTCTTTCACTCAGAAGCACATTGTCAATGGAGAGTAACCATTTACAATTGCGAAGCTTTGATTACGTTTATCTGCATTTACCAAAATATAAACATTCTTAAAATCGCGTCTGATTACGCCCCTGTTATATTCCAAAATGGCGCTCTGACATCCGACCCTGATAACGAAAGACCCTACAATACCAAACTACAATGCTACAATAAAAAAGTCAATACCATAACACTTTTGTATTTTCGATTATGTCACATTGTTTTCTTTGTTCTAGGACCGGATAGTAAAGTTTCTGATGTAGATGGCCAGCCATATACAACGATTCTTTATGGAAACGGGCCAGGGTTTGCGACCCCTCGAATCATCCCCATGAATACCACGTCGGCAGCCGAGGATCGAAATCAAGTACATGCGTCAGCAGTTCCTCGGCAGTGGGCAACACATGGTGGTGAAGATGTTCCCGTTTATGCCTTAGGACCTCTGGCTACAACCCTTTTCACCGGTAAGATTCTAACATACAAGGAAGACATCGTTTCTTTGACACATTAAAGTTACTTTTATATATTTGAAAAGATATTCCTGAATTATTTATAATGAATAAGTATTATATAATTAAACAAACATGATACAGATGAGTGTTAATGGATTTATAATAAAAAGAACTATTTTGTTTATTGGTGTCAGTAATATACAGAATTATTCACTGTGGATGGAATTTCTGCAAATTTAAGGTACTAGTGATCAAAATAAGATGATTGAATTTTATATTGCTGATTTAAATAATATAGGGTGTTCAAAGTTTTAATTTTATTTCTAAATTTTACGATAATTTTCTTTGCTCATAGAGGGCTCTAATTTATATCATACTTATTTTCTAAATGTAGGTTTATTACCTTGGTCGTTTTTGTAATATTTGCGCCAGAAACTTTTAATGCGCTTCGAGTTTATGCAATTTTTAATCCTTAAAATACAAAATTGGTTGCCGTCATTTATTGTTGCTAGCTTTAGTAAGTTTATGTGAATGAGTTTGTTAAGTGAGATTAACTTTTCCTTCAAGTTAGTACTAAACGAGAGCAACCCAGTCATAAACTGTTTAGATATCTCTCCTATCGCTTATGTGGAACTGGATCTTTTCATCTTAAACGTCACAGTGGTACTAAAAATACTAATAGAAGGAGAGGTTTTATTTCCTATTTCGGAAAACCCAATCCAGCTAATCACACGTCTATCTGGAGAATGTTGAATATAGAAAAAGACCGTTAACACAATTTCACTTTGGTGTAAAACGGATTGCTTCAAGATCTTCCTTCGCGCCGACTATTTGATGAGTTAATAAAAAGTAAACTAAACTTATTTTCTAGACAAGATTCTCTTCTCCAATGAGGTCACGTTTATTTAATGTGAAGTTATTAATAACAGAAATAATCTTGTGGGACTCTTTCTCTTTGGAAATCAAGTTTCTATTTTTCCATTGTGGTTCTAATTTAGACAGTCGAATTTTGAAACATTCCACTTTTTGGTTTATGTCCCGAACATGGTTTATAAGTGTTTCTTCTTGTTTATTTTCAACTGCTAGACATTTATAATAGTCTATTCGTATTGATTTAAAGATAGATTTAGTTAAACATTTGGCAACATCTGCTTACATTCGTAAGCAATCAAGATGTATAAACTGATATATAAAGTGCATGTAACTTTACACTGCTCCATAGGGATTGTACGGGCACAGTTAGCACAAGAACTCAATATAGCTGTAGCAATGTGCGAGCTTAAATACCAATTTAAAGCTCTAACAGTTTGCACCTTACTCCATTAGACAAACACTGTAATTATTTTACGATAGCCACTAGCTGATGATCAAGGTAACAAATATTTCGAAAACGGATAGAGGTATCGAAAGTGAACAAGAGTAACTATTTTGTGTAAAGAAGGACACCTTTTCAGATTTTTTATCCGTTATGCCAATAATTCTACATGCCAAAAATAAGCTTATATTTACAAATGAAGTCGGGTATAACTTGCGTCCTTTATGTGCAAAGTTGAAATTAATAATAATAAGTAGTACGATCCACTTTATCCTTGATGAATCTGGAAAGGTCTTATGCGGGAGGGTTTACACATTTAGAAACAAGAGGACAAAAACCCAATAGTCGATTGTAATGGAAGTAATTTCTACTTCGGAAAATATCACAATGCCACGCCGGGAATCTAACCCAGGACTCCTGGGTGAGAATCAAGTGTGCTTACCTTTCAACCAAGCACTCATAATTATTTTCAAATTCTTATTTTATCAAAATATGAAAAGTTGTCATTCCAAGTTGATTCTAAAAAAACTTTCAAAATTATTGAGAAACTTCAGAATAATTCTTTGAACTCCCTGTATCTCTTACCAGCAATATTTGTATAAGACATGTTGGGCATAATCGTTAGGTATACAGGGTGGGGCAATAGTGCGTCGGACCTCGATATCTCGAGTTCTACGATAGCTAGAAATTTTTTTAAAACTGCAAGTAAACTAGATAAAAAAAGTCTATAACAGAAAATTATTTTCGAACATACAGAGTGAGCCAAGACGAAATTACAGGACCAAGTGCTTTTTTCTTTTAAATGGAATACTATGTATATCAGTACCTTTTTTGAAGCCTCTTTCGAGGCTCTATTCATTCCTATATTAGCTGAATATCTCCCAATCACTTGGATGTAATGAATTTTTTTGTTGAAATAATACAATCTGCAGATGAATATTAAAAAAATCACCACAGTCACAATTATGGGTTTTAAGAAAAACTTATGTGAGTATCAGTTACGAGACATCTAATTAATGTCTTCGAATAAATTTCATTTCCTAAAACTGTACAAGATGCCCGAAAATTATTTTTATAATTAAGAAGTATTTAAATTGAATTTTCTCCATTTTTTTTTCAAATGGAACACCCTGTAAGTTTTTCAATGATGTGCTGTAGCGATGTGATGTAGCGATGTGATGTAGAAATAAGGAACGAACATTTTTTGTAATATTGTACAATTCCAAATATTTTAAATTCAATACAAATTGTAACTAACCACCGATAAGTTTGATAAATGCTCCTTTGTACATGACAATTTATACCAAACTGAGGTTTTATTGCTTGTCGAATAAAAAAAATGGCAAAAAAATGTACAAGAAAAGAAATGTACAAGAAAACACTACAGTAAGGGACCTGTTAAATACCATTTACTCATTTCAATGGATGGTTCCACTAAATGGCCTAATTTCAAAATTACAATATTATGGTATGGGGCCAATCAACCGATGTAGATATAATTTTTGTAATGCAAAAACGAATAATTAGAATAATTTTTAACTTACAATTAAGACAGTCTTGTCGTGAAACTTTTAAAAAATATGAAATTCTAACGCTTCCCTGCATTTATATATTTAAATTGGCTTGTTTTGTGTATAAAAATTCCAACTTGTTTCATCTAAATAACGATGTACACAATTATAATACAAGAAGCGCCCGGGAAATTCACATTAACAATTATAATCTGAGTAAATTCAGAAAATCGCCCTATTGTGCAGGCAGTTTAATTTTTAAGAAACTTCCAGTCCAAATAAAAATACAAGACAGGTTTCAACTATTCAGGAAGACATTAAAAAAGTTTCTGGCTAAACAATGCTTCTATAGCATGGAAGAATTCTATAACTATAATAAAAGTTGATTCTTATGCTCTTGATTTCTCCTATTATTTACATTACGTCGGGTGTGTTCTTAAAAATTAATTGTTGGAAGGTGTTTTTCTATGTGTTGTTTTTACATTTTATGTCCATATGTGCTGTTCAATTTTATGTACATATGTATTTATTTGTATCAGATTTATTTTTGTATCGTTTCTATGACAAAACCTACATTGTGCTATGTACTACTTATGGTGAATAAATGTTCTGTTCTGTTCTGATGTGTCTCAATCAAAATGGGCAACACGTCGAACACCTATTATAAATTTTTCTAATAAATTGTTTGAAGGAACCTCGTTTTTCAAGTTTATGCTTGAATTTGACACTTGTTTATTTATAAAACGAAAACGGTTGCAATTAACCATAGGGAATTACTTACAAAAAATTTCCGTTTTTCATTTCTACATCACATCGTTGAAAAATATACAATGTGTTCCATTCGAATAAATTGAAAACATTCAATTTAAAAAGCTTTTAATTGAAAAATAATTGTTGGCCATCCTGTAGAGTTTTAGGAAATGAAAATGATTCTATATGTTTTTCTTAAAACCCATAATTGCGACTGTGGCGATTTCTTTAATATCCATCTGCAAATTGAATTATTTCAACAAAAAAATGTATTACATTCAGGTGGTTGGAAGATATTCAATGCTAACCTAGGAAGGAAAAGTGGCTTCAAAAATGAACTGATATACATAGCATTCCATTTTAAAAAAGGCACTTGGTCCTGCAATGTCGTGTTGGTTCGTCCGGTATGTTCGAAAATAATTTCCAGTTATAGACTTTTTTATCTAGCTTACTTGCAATTTTTAAAAAAATTCACAGCTTTCGTAGAACTCGAGATATCGAGGTCCGACGTACTATTGCCCCATATACAGGGTATACTGGTTTTTAGTAATTCAAGTTCCAGATTCCTCATCATAAAAAATCACCTGTATATGCAGTCCACTACTTATAACGAGAGTATGAAATAAGGTGTGAATCTCTTAATATAGATTTAAATATGATGACAGCATATAGTTTACTTTAGTCATATTATATTTATAAACTCTTGATAGAATACCTAAGTTTCTAATCAACTACACTATGCACTGAAACAGTAAGGGAGAAGAAAATGTGAAAACATGGAGAGCAGTGTGTATGAATGAAATCTACAAATACATGTCTTGTTTGTAACTATATGGTATTAAAATTACGTTGTCTAGAAACCAGAAATTCCAAGTACATCAGTTTTCAAATAGCTGTTACTGCATAAGTGAAATTTACCTGACATATAGTACCTACCATTCTTTCCAAAAATTTCAACATTATACAATGATGATACTACAAATTAAGGTATAAAACGGTTTTATATGACAATCAGCGTTTCCAAGAACCAAAATTCTAAAGGTACTCTTTACTTGAGAAACAGTTTAGTTGTGGTTGGGATTTGGTGTATTTGAGCAGTTACTTCTCGATTATAGAAAGGGTTATCAAGCTACAGTTTACGCCATTTGGATTACTCGTTCGTTTTTTTATATTTAATGATTTCTCTTGCTTCGGTTCACTTCGTATAGAAGTTATAGGCATAGAGACAGGCGCGTCAAAATAATTCAAGAATTTGTAACTGGAATACAGACTATCTCTTGCAAAAAATTATACGGAAATAGGTTCTCCATTTCACTGCCTCATTATAGAAGAAAAGATGACATAGACATATTGAATGGTTTTGAAGTTATCGTTTACTTTTCTGGATGTTATTGCAAAACCATCCATAAAATACGTTCTTTACTGTCATTACCCATATCTCAGTAATGCATAGAAATATCGAGCTACTGTTTATGGTATTCAATTTCTTATACAACTATTTATATTTAGAGAATTTTTTACACGTTTTGGCTCTACAGCTCCTCATATGAGAATTGAAGATGTTGACATGAGAGACACATACTTCTTCCTTTTTCCCATCTTTGAACATCCATGTTACGTGTCTCATACAAAAACCACAAAACGGTTAAGACCCTAGTAATGAACTTTCAACACTTTTCTGCAACATCCATTTCTTCAGACCTTCTCACTCACATACAGCAGCTTGTTTCATCAGTTTCTTTATCTGGGTTATTATGATTATCATGATTAGATCAGATTAGATTGGCCAGTATGTCCGTTTCTTCAGATATTGTCTGTATTTCAAGGAAATTTTAGATTCAGAGGAGTAACATCTGGGACCCTTTAATGCTGCTGGTCAGGCAGTCTGAAAGTATATAGATCTTTGCCCCTCGATTGCCTTTGTTTATGAATTGCTGGCACATAGCTTGTAAACTGCCTCGAAGACGTTTGTGTTACCGCTTGGGGCTCTGGACAGTCTGCAATTAGGCTCCATTATGCTCACACCTACCCATTCAGTATCTTACATCCATTTGTATCAGATAAGTGACTGTTTTTCCAAGAACAGTACTTCGACACCACTTGTTTGACAGTTTTTAAGTAGCACATCAAAGAAACAAAGTCCTGTGTCAGTGGATTTGATCATGAACTCCGAATTGATTAGTTCTAAAATCCTTAACTGGCCTACTGGCCCACCTTGTTTAAATTCGAGTGCCTTCTGCAGTCTTAGGGAACTAATTATTGTTTCCACCCTCAGATACAAGAGCACATAGGTCCCTTGCAATTATTAGCAAGGTCTCCAAATTTTACGCCATTATATTTCTTTTTGTAATGATATTTCATTTGGTAATTTCGTTTTTTCCTTACAAAACATACGATAAAGTACGTCACGTATAGGGTAACTCATTGACCCAGTAAGATACTGCCAAACTGAAAAGGGACGTCAATGCGAGAATTCTATGTAACGCATATGTTTCAAGATAATGCTGTCTTTTTGTCTTTTTTATTTTCCAATTATTATTCGTTTTTTGAAATCAAAATTAATATTTAATATTATACACTTAAAAAGATTTTTTTGCAGTTAACCCTGTTATTATTCTCTGAAATTACATTAGTGTTTAGAAGCCGCAAGATCTTTCGAAGACCTGTTAGGTAAAAATAGTTAATAATAAAGAGAACAAAGATCTTATAAAGTGATCATTGTTGTGTAGAATTTTTATAATAAAATATGAACATAGATATGAAAATTTGAGTCACATGTTGATTCTAAATATCCATTGTGTCATTTATTTTGTCATTATGGTATTTTGAAAATATTCTCGATCATAAGTTAACTTCAAATTGAAGGACAAAGTGTCAAAGCGTATATCTATAACTTTGTATCAATAGAGAAAATTAATGTATTACATACTTTTGTTACATACTGTGGTATACAGTGCGTGACATATTGTAATAATAACACCCTGTTATTGCAGAACGTGTTGCACGATTCAATGATAATAATTATTAGTTTTTGGAGCATAGTATTCCATGACCTTTTTCAATAAGAAATCAATTTTCTCAGTTTCATAACTTACTGAGGTTCCCTAAGTGGGTAAAAATTGCGATATCGACTGTTAGGATTTTTTTATCCGAAAAGTGGATAGCGTAATATATTCGCAGTTATAAAAAGAAGCCTTATGCCAAGTTTTATCTCGATACCTCTTAAATTAGGTTTGTTACTCAATCGCCAAATATTGAAATTTTTATTTCTCAATTGGACCTGTATAAATGTCTATTACGTTTATTAAAATGATAAAGAACTTATTCTACTTAAACTTAAAGGCACATTAAGTACATAGATCAAAAGCAGGGCCTTGCACCAAAACGATTGATGAATCACTTTCAATCTTGTTTTATCCAGTCGTTACGCGACTCATATTCTCAATAACCAGGCCACGAAAGTATGGGAAAAAACTCATTTATATATTATCCTGAATATACAATGATTGGAAATCGTTCTAATTTATTCTCCAGTTTATCAAATGGTTCATGATTTGAGAGTTTCTCGATAAATTATTCAAAAATGTTCTCATTGGCCAACCACATTTTCCTTAATAGGCTTTGTAAGGATCCTATTTCGTTTTTTCTTTGTTGTATTGTCAAGTCAAAATTGTTGACAGATGTCTTTTATTAAACAATCTGTTCAGAACAGATGTTTAAAAAAAAGATAAAGAATTAACGGTTTTTAAGTATTTTCAAAATTGCAAAATTGAACTTAGCCAAAATAATAGAGATTATTCGTTTAGTTGGTGATAATGCTCGATCCATGAGGAAAGCTGCTGAAAAATCCAATAGGAGAAATCTAGATCATGAACCAATTCATCATACGATGGGTAAACGCCATGAACCAGGGAAAGGTTCTGTGAAAAAGAGTCACGGCAGAGACGTAGAGACTGACAGCAAAATTATACATTATTTCAAAAACATCCAAAAATTAACTTGAGGCTACCTATACGTGATTTATATATAAGTATGTCGATAATACGTACTTGCTTGAAGAAAAATATTGTAGTTCCCTTTAAACCAAAAATTATGCACACGCTAGAAAGAGGTGATGATGAAGGGATAATAGAATTCTTTTTATTCTGTCAAGGAGAATATTTAAATGACAAAAAATTTTCAACGAATATTCTCTCGACAGATTAGGCGACATTTACTACTAATCGTGTGATTTCTACTCAGAACTATAGGTACTGGGCAACGTAGAACCCACACTGGGTGATAAATTGAAAGAGGCAATATTCATAAAAATTAATGTGTGGATTAGGATTTTGAACAATTGTAGCAGATAACTCAACTAGATGGTGCCTCTATATATTATTCGGTTGTTGAAGGTACATGGCTTAATGAAAATTATCCGAACAGACGGATTGTACGGAATATTCCTCTTACTCATTGGCCGCCATGTTCACCAGATCTAATGTCTTTAGACTTTTTGTGGGGAAATTAAAAAAAAAGTTTACCGCCTGAGACTATAAAATGTTGAGGAATTAAAAGACATGATTGGACCAGAGTGAAGGGGAATTACATCACAACAATTAATGAGGACTCGTCAGAATTTGAAAAATGCATACGGTGGAATGCCCTTTGTTAATAATAATAATAATATCATTTATTTTTCTTAAGACAATACATTTGTATAGGAATAGTCAGTATTTCATTACAATCAGTAATAGTCAATTACTAGGTATGTCAAATTTTTATAAAAATTTACCTAAAGTGTAAGTAATAACAAAGTAAACTAGTAAACTCTTTCTAAAAGAAAATAAGATAAGTCACAAAAACAACAACAACTTACGTTATGTTAACCGACTTCCGATTATATCCAATCGTTTGTTTATATTATTTATTCATTGTAGTGTTGACTGTTGTTCTACTTATTTGATGTTATTCATGATAATAAAAACATTACTTTTTCAACTTTTGTTTCATTAGTTTATAATAAACTTTTATACAGGTCCAATCGAAATCTGAATAATGTTCAAATTTGGTGAATGAGTAACAAACACCCTCTTTGATGAATCGAGTTAAAATTTTGCATAAGGCTATTTGAGATTACTGCAAATCGATTACGCTATCTACTTTTCTGATGGAAGAAAGCCTAATAATCGCTACTGAAATATTGATCAATTTAGGAGACCTTAGTATGCCACGGAAATATGAATTTTGATTTTAAAACTATCAAATAGAGCTAATCGAGTACTATGTAACAAAAAAAAAATACATACAATAACAGGGTGTAACGGAATATACCCACTGTATATAATAAAGAATATGTCTTTAGGGCTTCATATACCGTTTTACTTTGCAGGAACTTTCGATCAAAGCTACATCCCTCACGCTATAGCCTACAGTGCATGTCTCGGAGAACATCGCCTTAGATGCCAGGGACTTGACAATTATACTGCTCCTCAAGTGACAAGCTGTGTTGCACCGGAAGTGTCCAGCATTTCCGCTGCCGGACAACCGGTAGTTATCGCCAGCAGTGTAATGGCAGACGATGGACAAAGGGTGAAATCTTCCGCGCCTGATATAACGGCGACCCTATCTTGCGTATGTTTAGTGCTCATTTTAAAATTCACAGGAACGTAATAAATTACTTTCATCTAAAGCGGGTGCCAGGGTAGGTCTAAAATAAACTTAAACTCTAAAAGTGACTTGTAAATATTAACATAAAGTACTGTATAGAAAGTGTTTTAATATATAAAAGTTGTGAAAGAATTGAAAATCTTTTTGTATAGTGTAAATAAAAATACCTATATATTGACCAAATAAATGGACTGCACTGTATAATTTAAATTACATCCTAAAGACCAGTAATTTTATATTCCATCTGCTTGAAAAATTGAAGTGAGCTAGATTTTTGTATGCTGCCATATTTCGATGTTTTAAATAATGTGCAAAAAGTCGCAATAGAGTCGCGTGCTGTTTGAGGTCAAAGGTAGTGAAAGTTCGCAAATATCTCGCTTCCGATTGGTCGGTCATCAACTGAAGCTATTATGAAAAACATAAATCTATTTTTTTTACAAGAATGTTTGAGGACAATTTTTTATACAACCGTTCTCGAGATATGTAGAGAAATTACAAAATGTGTACAATGCATTCATGTCCATAGCACCTTCGAAGTAGAATGCAAGGCTTATTTTTTTCGCATGGTTTGCCGCTAGACCTATTTCATATTTCACATGGTGACATCATTCGTCATTCTGAACAGGTCAAAAAACGTGGGCCATGGAATAAGTTAAAATTTCTTTTCGTCATCTTTCAAATTTCTTCCAAACTGTTCACGGTGAGCAAATAAATTCCCGCGACTGCTTTGAAATAGTCACGTAGTGGATACACAATTTTTTCAACTACCTCGTCTCTTCGAGATATTCCCGATTAAACTGAGGGCTCAATACCTTTGAGTCGCATGCTAGTTATCTATATCTGTACTCGTAACATAATTATGAATGCGGTACTGCTACATGTGGTATAATGTTGTTTCTTTTATGGAAAATCCTTTTTATATGAATTATAACTCCCTGCTATACCCCCATTCTTCATCTACGAACTGACGTATGACGACGCACTTTAATAAAGTAGATATAATTCTATTTTGAATTTATTACTAAGTTACTATTAATTAGACTAATGTATGTCAGAGACTATACCCTTGTACACGCCTATGAGCACAGAATTCCCTGAAGTCAAGAGATCGTTGTCAGCAAGTGTCGATGGCGTTGAGGAATGTGAAGAGTAAATATCTTCATATATGGTCATGTGAAATAGATGGCGCCTGGAGTACCCTGGGAGAAACCATTTCCCCAGTGAGCAGTATAAAACCCCTTGAGAGTCCCGTGGATGCTTATTCTGATTATAAACTTTGTAGATAATTTATGAACTTCCGAGACTAGTAGTTGCGGACTGCTAGCTCTTCAAGAAGGTATTATGTGGTATTGATTGCATTTTCAACAATTAGACATTATTATTTGACATTTGCTTTTTTAAATAAATCACAACTCATGTTACTTTGTTATTTATGTGACTGTTATTTAGGTGATTATATTGTGTTTACCAAGATGTGACCTAAATCTAGTAGATCCGCCCTAGAACGCCCATCACTTCCGTCATCTCCGACATATATAATAAAATGATGAATGTGGCATACTTCAAAGGTTGTCGTGTGTTATTTTCTATACCGTGAATTGGGAAACAAGGGAAACATATATAACCCTTTTGGTAGATAAGTTTCATAATAACTCGAATTCACATCCGACCACTAGAAAGCGATATGCTCTAGAAAAAACAATTTTTCACAACTTTCAACCTCAAATAATTCGCAATGCAGGCACGATATTGATTGACACTTTTGTGTTTGAAACTTTCAAATAAATCTCTATACGAAAATTCAGCTCACTTAGATTTTTTCTATAGATTGTCCCTGAAATTACTGGTATATTTAGCTGTGAAATTAATTTAACCCAAAAAGCTGAACTAAAATTACACAGGGATAATTCTGGAACATAGTGCACTCACAAATTATTACTCATGTCTGTTGAACGTTCGAGTATATTTGTCTGGATTTACTTAAACGTTAGCGCTGTAAATGGATTCTCTTGAACGTTCAATTATTGTTTTAACTCACACAATATATGTTAATTTGGGATTGTATATTTACATTTAAATAAATTATTACTCGTAAAATATCTATTATTATTTAACGTGGTCTAATTTGAATAATAATCTAATAGAAGGATGACAATTTATGGCAATTGGTACAGGTATTTGAATTAAAATTGGCCGTAAAAGCACATAAATAAGCAATTATCGAATAATCGGCATACATTAAACATTAGTGTGGATATCATGTTTCATCGTTTTATATAACAAAAAGGAATACTAGAAAAAGATTGCATAGCAACTCACTACATTGCAACATGTATTTAAAATTATGACTTGTTGTAAGTTGTGGCAGTTCTTCAGAGTTTACGGTGATCGCCATTAATGGTCTGGGAGCTAGGTTTTTTGGAAAATAATGATTATGGTAACTTTGTGTGAACCACAAATAAACACCATATTTGCATATTCGAAATGCGAGTATATGTGTAGTATTATTTGTCACTTTTGTAAATTCGTAAAATATCGATCAGACATGACAAGTTAATGTTTGACAATTTAAAAATTAAACTTGCAGCGATACGAAATTTTTTTGTTAACAAACTTTTAAGGAGATCTAATTCGAACACTAATAAAAACAGGATTATAGTTTTAAAATTTTTAACTTTCATCCTGTATATCGAGATCCCTAACCTTCTTCTATCGAATACACGAGGAGAATGTTGAAGAGCACTTTTATGATTATCGACCTGACTCACACGCTTTAGGACATCTAAGGGTCATTATTCTATAAATTATATAATTTCCATAAAAGCATATTTTTTTATTGGTACCCTGTTTTGCTTATTTAAAGTACGCCTCAGAGTGTTTAAATTCAACTTTAAAAAACGCGCGTGTTTTAAAGTTACCATGGCGACAACTACAACCCGAGTCAAAATGTCAACTTTTTAATAATTGCTCTGGCAGGAATTTTTGCGGTATTAACCGCGAATCTGCTTTTCTGTTTAAGTAATTAATGTTAGAACTCATTATAAAACAATGTACAATCAGTAACAACTGTAATGACAATAATTAATGCTATGTGATAGATTGCAAATTAATTTTTGCATTCCTCATTTGACACTGACAGGTATCCCGATATCACATCACGATTTCAACCATTTTACATTCTTAACTCTTATTTCCGTTTTTTGTAGTAATAATACCAGTATTTATGATTTCAAAGTGTATCAATACAAAAAATAGCGTAAAGCATTCGTGGATAACTGGTCTTTAAAACTCTTGCTCTATTTTAAAGACCTTAATATCCACTTATACTTAAATATACTAATATCTAAGTCTATAATCTCTTATATTTATAAATTGGCTTATAGAACAATATGATGTTTCTTGTAAATAACCATCTTATACGGGTCTTCTCCAAATGTGTTTTAAAATGAAATATAAACAATACTATTTACAACTTTTTCAAAGATCAAATTAAACAAATACTTCCATTTTATATGATTTCAACTCTCAACCTTGAGTCCCGGTTTGGATTTTCGGTGTTGGTACTTGATTTTTCTCAGAAGAGGAAATCGTTCCTAGTATACTCGGATATTGAGTGTTTCGTGTCTCCAAATGTATAGGCCCCTTCCACCAAAAGTTTGTTCAAGGATAAAGAAAGTTGTCAATGGAAATCTTTACCAAGATGGATGTGCAACAGCATAATTTATCTCGAAGGTAAGTTTACCTAGAACATAATTTTAACTAACATCACTCAGGTAACGTAGTGATTTAGATAAAAAGTTAAATCGTCTATAAATCGATGATATTGCTAGTACTTAATAATATTGAGAGACAAATTTGTTCCGTTAGTCGAGTGCAATTAGATTTATACCTGGAATCCCGTCTATAGTGAATGGATTTTCATGAAACTTTTTGCATCGAGATGCTAATACTGAGTACAAAAAATTTTGTCCTTTTAAAATTGCCGGTATTTACTTGTGGGTGGTTGCCACCCCTTCTAGGGGGCTGGACAAAAATGTAATAGTCACCACCTAATCTGATATAGAATCGAATTGTAAGAGAAAAAGATGGTGTGCAATTTTTCATGTAAATTTATGTCTTCCAAGTTATAACAATTTGAAGGGTACGATTTTAACTTTAAAAAATTGGTAAGTACCTTGAGACCGTTTCTCGTAAATAACTCAAAAGTCTCACATTTATGGAAAAAGTGGTACCTATGGTACAAAAAATAAGATTATGAAATTACAAATATTTTATTTTGTATTTATTTCTGTAGGATGATTAGTTCTAAAAATATGGTAGTTTAAAAATTGCGTTTGAACCCTTATCAGTGGAGATATCATGCTTAAATCTCAACTATGTCAGAAACAATCAGTATGATGGTAAAAATACACATAATAGAAATTAAGGGGCTTGAAGTTCTCCTTGATAGGATTATTTTTATATCTGTACAGCTTGAAAGATAACGAAGTTTTATAATTTTTTTTTGAGGAAAAAATATAGGATTTTCCTATTGCTATTGACCATAGAATAGAAATTCAAAAAATCTGTATTGGTTTTTATTAACATATAACAATGCTAATATGTTCTAATTTCTTGGCATTTTGAAAACAATCATTTTTAAAAATGTACTTTAAATTAAGAAACACTTTACAATGTTGTTGAGAAAATTCCTTGTTTTGTAAATAACTCCAAAATAACAGCATTCAATGAAAATATGACGATATAGAAAACAAAGCTTAAGAAGCAATATATCATTTTGTTTTTAAAATATTTGTAGAATTAATAGTTGCGGAAATATGACAGTACAAATGTGGGGCTTGAATTTTAGGACAAATAAATATATTTAAATCTCATATCTCTTGGAAACTTCTGATAAATTGGAACTCTTTAGCTAGAGCACTTTAGTAGTGCTACATATGTACATGTGCTGTTCCATTCTATGGCCAATGACACCAGGAGAATCCTAAATATTTAATATAAAAAAATTACAAAGCATTCATTGTTTTGCACATACATACTTATTCTTCAAGCTATACGATCAGAAAAAAAATCAAAAAGTACCAAGAATTAATAATTACCCCTCATTAGTCCCTTCCTAGTACCAGGTAAAAAAATTACCCTTGAGAGTGTAGTACTGGATTGGTCTGGCAAGAGACATTGTAAAGAGTGCAGTTGCATATGGTGTAGTTAGTAACAATTGGAACGAGTACATTTTGAGCCTCCTGTATAGCAAAATTATTCATTATTTGATGGGATAATATAATATCATCTTGAGTAAGCAACCAATAATAATAGTAGTCACTAAATTAAATCGGGAGCACAAAAGAGGTTGTGCCAATTTTCTTGCCTAATTTAATTTTCTTTTGGTATGCTGAAGGGGAACAATTTGTAGGCTAAGATATATTGTATTATTAAACTATTATTTACAGCTAAGGCAGAGTATTTAATAATCACACACAGACAGTTGCTATTTATTTTTTTATTTCTCTATGAATTTAAATTTCAAAAGTTAGTGAGTGCTAATAATAATTAATTTATGTTGGCTAAGATGATTAGTTTTTGCTGAGATGTAAAGAACAAAAAAAATTCTTCTTTGGTCAAGAAAAGCAGCCATGCTGGCAATTTAGAAATTGTGAAGAACATCTTTCCATAATTTTAATCGTTTGTGAGAAAAAGGCCTAATAACAAGGTAAGGTATTTAAAAGTGAATTATTTAATATTTGTTTGCTTATGGTAATGAAACATTCTTTATAGGATTTTGCAAACAGCGGAAAGAAAAACTATCTATGGGAACTAAAGGAAAAACTATATATAAAACTTTGATGTATAGTTTTTACTTTGGTTCTCATGGATAGTTTATCTTTCCGCTGTTTGCAAAATCCCATCAAGAATATGTTTCAAAGCTAAGGTATGTTTTATTTAATATTTTTTACCAATTTTGATATAAATTTCATGTTATTCAAAACTTAGACGAACATGTATTTTTAGGCTCGTTCCGAGATACTCATTTTAAGAGGTTTATATTTTGTCTATTATCTCACTGAGATTTGTTTTAATTATCTTGTCAAACGTTGCATTTTGGAGTGCATAAGAAAGTTGAAAAAGGGAGAAAATCTAGATTTTGATGTCTGTTTGTGATTAATTAATGGTGGAACTGCTTTGGCTGGAGTCCGCAACAAGGATGATAGAGGAATCACCTGAAAATTGTTTTGTTTCAATCCTTTCAAGGAGATCATAGTCTTGAGCTGCATGTCAGTCACATCTCATGGTAAAACCGAGGAGCAATAAGGTAGCCTTCCAATATTGTTAATATTTAGTTCCGCAATAACTCTCTCGATTTACGCCACTATAATAGGTACATGGCTTGGTATTAGCTTTTCAATAAATCCGTATATGTTTTAATCAGTCTATGTGAACTCAGTAGACGGCCGTCCAATGAGGGTTAATATAAGTGCACATTTTATTGACTTGCTAAAATAATACTTTTTACGTAAATTCATATCTTTACCATTTACATTATTATCCAACTTGAACAATTAAAACCTACCGTGTACCATGTTAATAATCGTGCTTGGCTAGGGTTCTTAATTTTAATTTGCTTTGTGAAAAGCTTGGATAATGATAATATAATATGTAGTAGCGTGCATTTGTGCATTATGTGAGGTTACGTCTACACTTGGGTCTTATATCACATTAGTAGAATTTTGCTTGCCCTTAAGGCCACCTGGCACAAAGGGCAAGTGTCGAATAGTTCCTTTGGCATTAATACTAAACTGCCATAAAGATTAGTGACTGACAGCTGGCCTGAATCGTTTAGTTTTATGTTAATTATTGTCTTTGTCTTGTATTTTCCCATTTTTACATTGATTAAATCTAAAGCAAATAATATACATATATTAGTTAATAAGTTTATTTTGTATATAATATAAATTTCACAATTGTGTCCTATACTAACATTTCTTTTTAGTAAATTTATCATTAAATATCTTAGGACTTTAATTGAATCTTGCCCATACACTCATTGTCAATTTGAACAATTGGCTGGCGCCCAGGGTTTACCTAGCGCATCCCAAGTTTAAACAAAAGAGAGAAAAACGTACCCACAACCCTCTCTCCACTGATAGGCTGTCCAGCATTCTTGGGGCGTTCTTAATATTGCCATTAAGGACACGTCACACAAGTTTCTTAAGTGTTAAGTATTTCAATGGATCCAGTGACTATAGGTATGTCTCCATTATTAAAATTTCATATAATAAAAAAATTTGTAATTTCTGTCGAGTGAACTTATACGAGAGCCAAAAAGAAAAATTTCATGAAAATAATTGCATTTGAATGAAAAATTTTCCAAAAGACGAATTATGTAAATAAATCTGTCTTTTTAACATCATAGTAATTTTCTGTGACATATTTGAGATTTAAACATTTGATCTCAACTGATAAACGTTCGTGCGCGATTTTTAAACTATCGTATTTCTTGAACTATTCATCGTACAGAAATAAATAAAAAATAAAATATTTGTAATTTCAAAATCTTATTTTTTGTACCATACCAATGTTTTCATAATTGTAAGACTTTTGAGTTATTTACGAAAAACAGTCTCAAGGTACCAATTTTTTAAAGCTAAAACCGTAATCTTCAAATTGTTATAACTTGGAAAATATTAATTTTCATGAAAACTAGTGAGCTACCTTTTCCTCTTGCAATATGATTCCATATCAAATTCTGTGGTTACTATTTTCCTTTCTACCCACTCCTTTAGAGGAGGTGGGAACTAGTCCCAAGTAAAAATCGTCGATTTTTAAAAGGTAAACTTTTTTTTACTTAGTATTAGAAGCTCAATGCAAAAAAAAATCATGAAAATGCATTTAGTATAACTGGGTTCCGAGAGTTTTTACTTTCTGTGGTGACAAATTTCTGAAATAGAAGTCAGCCAATAAATTTTGACTTTTAAGTTTTTCAAGTCTGAAAAAGATCATATATTTGTCATACTGGGAATTTCAAATTTAAAATCTAAATATTATCATACAATTTTAATTTTTCACATTTGTAGCTTAGAATTTTCGACATGTACAGAGTGATCCAGCTCTATTTAGACAAGCATTATCTGGAAAACGGTATAGATATAGAAGAAAATGTTAAATGGAAAAGTTGATTTGTTTAAAAAGATGGATTTAATCACATCATTTTGAAATATACAATGCGCCTTAAAAAGGTTTGCAACTTTACTTTTTCAAACGGAACATCATTTATATATTTTTTAATTCCGTTCACTGTCTCTGTGTCTGTATATTGCAGCTCTATTGTAGCTGACACAATTGCCAGGAAAAAAACCTACTATGTTTTAGAGAAAATATACAGAGCTGTCACTTTAAAGAAGTAGTTAATAGAAAACGGCTGAGGAAAACAATATTTAGGGTGTATATGATGATATTGCCAAGGAAGGAAACTTGACATTCCTTTAGTGAATAGAATATATTACTTCCACATCCATGTAGTGGGGTGGAAGTATAGTAATCGTAAAAAAATGTAACGAATTAAAATGTCAAGATTTTAAATTTGAGTGAAAAGCATTTTCTGTCTGTCAATCGGTCTCTTTATCTGTCTATAATTTTTGTGCGTGCGCTTTCTATGGAATGGTTTAATATATTGACTTGAAACTTGGTACACGTATGTATTATAACGAGATCTGAAACTAGATTATATGTTGAGTTTACTCCGGAGGGGGATTGGGGGTGAAATACGGCTAAATAGTAAAAAATTAGTAAATCAAACTAGTAAGAGTTCAGGAATTTGGAAGTTCGTGTATATACTAGAAACGAAGGCCTCAATTTTTTAGTAACATTTGCCATTTATGACAATTTCCGCTTCCATTATTAAAGGGGTTAACAAAATAAAATTAAGATATTGACTTAAAATGTGATACACTTATATATTATAACGAGATCTGGGACGAAATAATATTTTGAGTTTGTTCCGTTGAAGGGTTGGAGGCGAAATAGGAGTAAATGGGGGTAAATAAGTAAAGAAGCTAATAAGAGTCTGGACTCTACTGGAAACCAGAATTTGGTGTAGTATATACACTAAATTCTAGTCTCAAATTTTTTATGAAATATTCCGCCTCCACCACCATCCTCACTCTAATATTAAATGGGTTAACATATTAAACTTAAAATACTGACTTATAATTTGGTACACATATGTATTATAACGAGATCTGGAACTAGGTTATATTTTTAGCTTATTCTGCCGAAGGATTGGGAGGTAAGTAAGTAAAGTAAGCTAATAAGAGTTCAGGTCTTACATTTTTCTATGATATCTGCGACCTCCATACCACATCATTATTAAAGAAAGCATTTAGTGCATACGAGAGCAAAATTTCCCAAACAAGTTTTTTACCATCAGCTACTCTCACCCTCATTAAACGTCGGTGAGTCTAAAAAGTATTGAAGTAGTGCATTGCTTTACGGATGTTTCATTCAAACGATTTCAAATATTACATTATTAACATTCTATGAGCATTTATTTCCACATACTGTAGTGCAAGTATATTATAGAGATGCTTTTATTTAAACAGTCTTGAATGGGAAATCTGGATGTGGAAGTGGATGTGTGGTTGTGAAGTGAGCGGTTTTTTTAATAGGACTATTATGAAGCAAGTAATTAAGGTATAAATATAAATATAAATAAAATAAAAATATAGCGTTAATCAAATAGGTATCCGCTGTCAGTAACAGACGACTAAAACTTCTATTAGTTACTTATGCTACAGAGAAAATTAAGAAAAACCACGTATTTTTATGAAATTGAAAATGATTTTACTTACTATTATCAAACATGATATTCTATCAAATTAAAATCATCAGATGACTGAGTATTTAATGAAAATTCAAGCAATTCGATAAAAAGACAAGCTTTTCATCTATATTCCTCTTACTTCGGTAATACAATTATATTTTGGGAATAGACTATTGGTAAATAATTTAGAATTCCACCATTCTACATAAATTATTATGAATTTATAACATGACCAGTTTGATACACCATGCCTCCAATGTATATAATCTTCAATATTATTAACCCAACTACCTGATAAGGATTAAATTAAATTTTAAATTTCTTAGATTAGCGTCTTATCTAATAAGTCCATGGGTTGAAGATTATATTAAACCGAAGGAGCGTAGAAGGTTAGGATAAGTATTTTGTATAATCGATTATTGATAAAGGCGCTAAACAGGATAGTCGAGTGTTCTGAGATAAATTTCCTTCGGAATTCTCTTCTTAACGGCAAGTTGTTCAACCTGGAATTCAATATACTTTTTCATTTTCAGCAATATTTTACAACATACGTGCAGTTCTTATGTGATGACGTTAGATGTAATAGACACGTGTGCAGGGTCTTGGCAATTTGTCAGTATTTTAATATTTATTTATTTATAAAATTTAAGTTCAACGGATTTAGAGTAACTTGAATTATTAGAACTATTTTACTTAACAATTCTCCTTAATAGTCGTAAAAAAATTGTACAGAAATCAATTTCATAGCACGTAGACCGTGTTACACAATAACTTGGGTTTTAAAAATTTTAATTTAAATTAAGATTACATAGACAGTATGTCCTCGGATGGGGTATCGGACCTATGTTAACTTACTTATTGTTGGTTTTCCGAGAAAATATTATTCTTTATATAAAGTTTTGCTTATAATGGGAAGCCAGGAACAGGTCACAATTACAATATAACATTCAGGGTATTCAAAAATGTAAAATTTTTATTAAGCTCACTGCCTGTATTATCTTATGAAGATAAACATTATAAAAAATTATTCAACTCTCACTTTACATTTAATTTTATTATTGACGTCGGGTTTTCTCATAATACGAAAAACATGAAAGTACAAGAATAAGAAACTAGAACTGGAAATAATCAGCTTAAGGACCTGCAGTAGTTTATACAGTCAAAGTAAGAACTTTTCAGCGTATAGATACAGCATATAGTCATACACATTTTTCTAACCGTCTTTTAAATTTCTCGTATAGAGAAGCGATCATTTCTTCGCTTAAGGTGGCAACAGCGTCCCGAATTTTTTGTTGTCGACAATTTCTGTTAGTTCTAAAATTTTCATTTATAATTGGTAATATGCAAAACAGCGTAGTAAAATATTCTACTAAAGTTGAACCGTCCTAAAGAGGACCGGAAGGGCGTACTTATATTTAAATAAGCTGTATTTTAATATAATTACTAATCAAAATCTTATTACAATTTTTGACACAATAATAGGACGATGTACAACATATCAATAATGCAATACACAGCGTGTCCCAGAGTGGAACGATATCGTATATATCAATATCCGTTTAACCTGACATTGAGAAATTCTGGATAATACTGATTCAAAAGTAATGAAAATTTCAGTTACGGAGTGCTGACTGAGACCGCTTATTAAAATTGATAACTTCTATCAGGCTTTTTATTTCTTTGAAATATATGTAAAATAGCAGGGGATAATAGAAGAATTAGTCCATATACATTGTACTGGGTCTCCGTCAGAGACATGTAAACAGTCAGGTGTTATACATGATATATTTCATTATAAAATTGAGCAAAAATTAACTAGGAATCTCACTCCCTTCTAATACCAAAGAGATATATTTTAATCGTACTGTCCTCGAGATTTCTTTAAATTTTCTACTCTACAAAGTAGGTACTTAATTAGAAAAACTTCGTTGAAAAATAATATTTAGAGTGTAGTTGATATGTCCTATACCATATGCAGTCAGATATTAAAAGTTTATTGTCCCCAAAAAATAACCTCAACAGGTTTGGATTTTCTGAAACCTTTTCTCTATTCAAGCTCTAGTTTGTAATAGCTCATATTTACCATACCTACGCATTTCTTAAATACATTATATAAATTTGGCACAACTTGTATAAAATTATTTCAGAATATACTGACCGAAATATAAAAATCACAATATACATCCGTTAAAAATTGCGCTTAAAGAATATCAGAATAAAATAATCAACTAAAATATTAGGTCACACAGTAGTTGGTTAATAAAAACAGACATCTTCTAACTATACACTAAGGGATAATATTACGTAATACTTATAAATCAAAAGCGTGAATATGGTGTTTGGCAAGAAAATGAATTCAGTTCCTTCTTTCAGAAAAAGAAAGAACAAAGAAAACTTCCAAATTAAGATTTTTAGAAATGTTTAACAAACTCTATATTTGTAGGTGTATACTGCATATTATAAAATTGTAACTTTTTGTGCATCATTTTATGCCAGTATTTTATCTTGAAATATCATTTCAATATTTAAAGTTCTGGCGAAGGTGCCGGTGATACAAAAACAATTGCATTTTATCTAACTTAAGAAACGTAGTATGTACGATTACTAACTACTGTTGAATAGCATGAGCACGTATTGGGGCACTTTATAATCTTTTACACTATTTTGTGTAAATTTTAGACTACCATAACCACGAATTAAATATAAACACAGTGAATTTCAGAGAAAAAAACTTTCGTGATTTTAAGATTTAAAGATACGTTCAACAAACCATATAAATACAAACGTATACTGTATACTATAGAAGTGTTATCTTTCATGTATCATTTTATCTTAATATTATTCCATTTTGTGACCTCCAGAAGTCGTAAAAATTTTTAATTTTAAAATTTGGTGCCGGTGATACAAATAACTACTTCATTTCATCTAACACAAGACACGTAGTTTGTGTGAATATTCGTTAATGTTTAATAGCATGAAGGTGTGATATAGTGCATCATATTTTTTGCATTTTTTTTTTTTTTGTAAAATTTTGGACTATTATAATCATGAAATAAACATAAACATAAACAAATTGTATTTCAGAAAACCTAAACTCCCATATTAATATTTCCAAGAAAGTTTAAACAAATTGTACAATTGTAGATGTACACTGTATACTATAAACTTGTAACCTGTACATTACTTTATGTCAGTATTTTATCTTATGACCCCCGGAAATGAAACATTTTTACAAATTTAAAGTTTTGGCGGAGGTGCCGGTGGCACAAGTAACTACTTAATTTAATCCAACTTTTTTTATCGAGACGTAGTGTGTAACTAATTAATGTTTATTAGCATGGGGACGTGATGCAGTGCATTATAACTTTTTGTATGTTTTTGCATAATTTTGGACTATTATACAGGGTAACTCACCGGAAAGTGAATCAATCGATGTTGGAAAAAGCATGCAACGAAAAATTTTGAAAATTTATTGATTTGCTACACTTATTATCGTCAATCTAACCAAGATAATTACAAACATGTGGTACTTCCGGTTACAACGGTAGTCGGTACCAACTTGCTTATTTTAAATAGAACACTAATATATTTTCAGCTTCTCGAAATGACCACAATATTCACCGTTCAAGCATGTCGAACACCCTATGTCTAAACCTAGCAGTTTCGGAGATATTTGATATTTTATAAAAAATTTGACAGGTGCAACGATTTGCAAGAACCGTTATAACTTTCTTCATGTGGGAGATCCTAATTTGCTTCTTGGCACATAGAAAGAACACTAGAAAACTATACGCTACATCGATAATAAATTCCATAGTAGTATACCAAGTGTTACATTTGTTGCGTTACATTTTGTCATAACTTTTTTATTTCAAATGGAACACCCTGAATTTTGGAATTTATTTTGTAACGACTATCTCATCTTGTGTTAATTCTACGTACTAAAAAGCAAATGAGGATCTCCTACGTGAAGGAAGTTATAACGGTTATTGCAAACCGTTACACCTCTCACTTTTTTTTGTCAAATATCTTCGAAACTGCTGAGTTTAGGTATAGGGTCTGCTACATGTTCTGACTCAAAGTTTCATGATCATTTCAAAAAGTCGAAAATATGTATCGTATTCCGTTTAAAATAAGCAAGTTGGTATCGACTTTCTGTATAACCAGAAGTACCATATGCTTATAATTTTTCTGGTTGGATTGTATAAACACATTGAATTTCAGAAAAACGAAACTTCCATAATATTAAGATTTCCAGAACGTTTACCAAACCGTATCCATACATACGTATATTGTATACTATACAAGTGTAACCTTTTAAACATCATTTTATCTCAATATTATACCATCTTGTGATCTTGAGAAATAGTAAAATTTCAAATTTTAAAGTTCTGGCGAAGGTGCCGGTGAAACAAAGCACTGTTACATTTAATCTAGCTCGTTGATGTTTAATAGCATGGGGATGTGTTGTAGTGCATTATAAGTTTTGCATTTTTTTTGTAATATTTTGGACTACTGTAACCATGAATTAAATATAAACATATTGGATTTCAGAAAATCAAAACTTCCACATTAAGATTTTCAGAATTGTTTTACAATTTAAAGTTTTGGCGAAGGTGCCGGTGAAACCAAGCACTATTTAATATTATCCAACTTTCCTATCGACACGTACTCTGTATGAATATTAATTACAGAGAGAATGACGAGAGGGGTAAGCTATATACGAAAATCCTTCGCTTTTCGATGTAATTAGTGTATATTTCCATCTTTATTGCTTATATTGATTTTGGTATTTTGTCGTCCTCGTCTAGCAAAAGGGGGAATAAGGATAGAGGCGCTGTTTCTCGTGTCGTGTAATGTAGCCAACACCAGGCAGCAATAACGAAAATCCCAAGATTTGTGACAAACGACAAGTGAGCATCGAGGTTATGTTGCTTTTATTGTTTATTGCTTACAGCCAGAACGGTTACTGTTTTTCCACAATAAGAAGTGTTTAAGGTGGTAAGTAATAAAAAAATATTATTTCTTATCTATGATTGATGTTTCATCACTTTGCAACACGGTTTGCAATACAACCACGTACCTACAACTAGTTTGGTTATTAATTTCATTCTGTAAATAAAACGTCTTACTTAAACCAATACTTATTATTAAACGTTATTTTTTCTTATAAATACATGTGTCAGTCGCTTATTAAAGTACTTATTTATTTTATTTGTAGCATGATCTACAGAAAATGGCACCAAGAAAAGTGATTTGTATGGTTTGTGGCTGTAGTGACTTTGAAACGGAGAAATTTGAACCAGGATGCCATGGAGAACTTGTTTGGATGTATCAGGGGTGGATGTGGAAGTAGTGATAATCCTACTGTGGTTCAGTGGTAGTTTAAAAACCGCAATTTTAAACAACTTAACAAAACAATTGATGTCGGGGACCAATTGTGAGAAAGATGAACATGAGATCCTCAGCAATCTTCACGAATTTTTATCTGTTGGAGAAACATCATCACAAACTGATGAACCTACCACTCTTGAAGAAACAACTTGACCAGCTGTTGTAGATTCATCGCAAATTGCTGAACAAATTGCCAGTGCAGTTAAAACAGGACAATCTGGAACCCTTTCTGTTGCATATGTTTCGGGCTATTTTCTTAACAATCTGATAAAAGTGACAAATAACTGTAAACAGTGTCAGCATGATTTATGCGCTTCAAGTGAAGAACCGCACGATTTATTCATTGGTTTCAAAGAGTGGTCAGCTAAGGAGCAGCACTTGTTATGCCCAAGTGAGGCTGTAGTTACTGCTGTTGGCCATTCAGTAACTGTGATAGAAAGCATATTAGACAAGGATGCAACACGGTACAACATTTGACAAGTTCCAACCCTCGTTATAGAAAATCGGGTACAATTTAATTTTAGGAGTGAATTTCATCAGACATTACTTATAAATAGCTGCATAAAATCGGTGTGCTTAATTGCAATACCCTGGTGGTGCAAGGGACAACATAGACACAGAAAGAATGAAACGGCCGCTGTCAGAAAAACAAAAAAAATTTAGCATTAGTAGTTTTTTAATGTTATATGTTTATTATGTTTAAGCTTATATTTCTATTCTAAATTATTTTATTAAAAACGTTTTAGATAAGGATCCAACAAATCGCAAAATTTGAAAAGTTGCAACCCTCGTGATGCAAAATTGTGTAGTTTTTAATTTTAATTGCAAATTTCATAAGAAACTCCTTGTACGTAGCTGTATTAAATCTGTGTGCTTAATTGCAATGCCCTGTTAGTGCAAGCGACAGAATAGGGACAGAAATGATGAAATTATCACCGCCAGAAAACAAAAAATATTTCATCATTACTGCTTTTTTGATGTTTGAAGCTTATGTTTTTATTATACATTATTTTATTAAATAAATTTAATTGAATCCATGAAAAAGGCGCATTTTTTTTATTATGATTTTCCACAAATCATTTTAAGTGTAATTTGGTATAAAATAATTTTCTTTTAATGTTGAATACTTGTCATTCGTTAGATGAATAGTTTGAATTCCTTCTAGAACCTAGAAAAAGATATTCTTGCTGTTCATCGAGCTAAAAGATGAATATTTGACATTAATTGAAAAACATATTTTATATAATAATCTCAAAAGTAACAATTACGATAGTGGCGGCGTTTAAATTTCCCGCATTTCAGACTCCAGCGCCATCTGCGTTCATTCCCCCTTTTACAGTGGCCCAATGCAAATCGTGCGAAGAGAAATTTAGCACGGAGTTGCACCTCTCGTCATTCTCTCTGTTAATTAATATTTATTAGCATGGAAACGTACTTAAGTTCATTAGAACTTTTTGCATGTTTTTTATTTTATTTTGTATAACTATGAATTAAATATAATACACTGAATTTCAGAAAAACAATACTTCCATATTAAGATTTTCAGAAAAGTTGAACAAACTGTATAACTGTAAATGTATACCGTATACTATAAAATTGTAACCTTTTATGCATCATTTTATGTCATTATTTTATCTTGTGACCTCCAGAAATCGTACAATGTCGAAAATTAAAATTTTTACCAAGGTGCCAGTGATATAAAGAACTTAATTTTGCCTAACTTATGACACGTAATTGGTATGAATGCTAATTAATGTTTATTAGCATGGAGACGTGCTGAAGTGACATAACTTTCAGCATGTTTTGTATAATTTTGGACTACCATGAATTAAACGTAACACATTGAGTTTCAGAAAGAAAATACTGTCATATTAAGGTTTTCAGAAAAATGTAACAAACTGTAACAATATTGTCAAGAAAGGAAGGACATCTGATAATTTTTTAATGAACAGAGGGTATTTTTATAAAACTATTATGAAGCAAGTGTGAGCACTAAGGTGTTGCCGATTGCGAATATCAATTCGACCAATAAAAATAGGCAATACCTGTTGGGTATTTAATCTCAGTGAACCATATAAAAGTGAAATGAGCCGTATTCGAGCAAGATGCTGATGAAATAGGTATCCGCAGTCCGCCACACCCGATTTCAACATCTCTTCGTTCAGATGTTTCACCAAAGTAACTCTCTTTACCACAGGACCTTAATCTCAAAAGGCCTGTCAAAAAAATTCATATTGTTTGACCCACTATGAAGCTACGTAATCATTTTTCTAAATATGTTTGTTTACAGAAACTCTATACTTGAGCATTTAACAAGTTATAATCTGTAACTAAGGACAACCCCTGCAAAATCAATAAAAACATCCCAAAGTTATAAAAGGCAATTACATGTTAGATGTAATAAATTTAAAGCTATGATTAAAGGAGGTTAGATGAGCCTAATTTAAATGGAGTTTCCAGCCAGAAAGATGAATAAGGTTCCTCCGATAATAGAGTATTATCTTTTGCTTAAAAGCATATTGTCCTCTTTGAAAATTAAAGCGTGAAGTGATTAGACACTTCGTGCACCGTATCTTGATGTAGGTATTAAATAAATTGAATGCAACTGAACGGATCATGCTGCAAATTTGGGTATTATCCTTTGTTACAATAACAAACAATATATCAAATGCTTGTATTAAGTAGACATATTTCTAGTATCAGAAGTTAGTACATGAAATACACATCTGAAGTCGTTTTCAAGTTTCCACAAACACCCAACCTCTTGAATACAATACTCGAATACCAACACTCGACGTGCATTTCGTTAATCACGTTAACATCATCGGGAGATGATTAAAATTAAAATGCAACTGAGAACATGCCTGTATTTCTCCGTTCAACACATTTGGTAAATTACTACACTAAACTGTCAACTAACGTTGTTAATAGAAAAAAAGAAAAACTTAGTCTAAAATCCAAAAGGCAACAAAAAAAGAACGAACAAGTAAGTATTGTCCGCACGTAACCAAGAAGTAAACGACTTGAACCGTTAGCAAATAAAATAAATTTTAAGTAGCACAAAATTCAAAAATAACAAAGGCAACATAAAATAACAACGAACGAGTAGGTCGTGTGTACGTACGTTCTTAACCAAGTGATGACATAAACTGAATTATTACTTGAGAATGTCACAAGACGGGACGACAATACAGCCACCCAACATGCCAGCAGTTCTCATATAATATCATTAAAAATGTTTGACATTTTTGTTTCTCAAAAACTATGGGCATTAGACCCCATGTTATATAATGTTTTTGTTTGTCTAGTCGTTCCCCACCATCAGTTTTTATAATGACATGATACTAATTACACCTTGTATAAATAAATATATAGAATTTCAAAGTGTCTATACTTAAATCCACTTACTTTCCACTTCTAAATGAGTATAACTATTTTACAATATAATTTTGATACAGAATATTATCAAACATAAATTTACATGAATTTCTAGTTTAATTTCAAATAGCTTAAAACTGATTAACTATGAATAATCACAGATTTTCAAATGCATGCAAGAGTTAATGATTATTAAATATGGTATTAATGCAACATCAAACATTTCACTATTTTATTAATTGCAGTAGCGTAATTGTAATAACTTTATGATAATTACATATTGAAAATTATTTTACGATATTAATTCCGCATCAATTTATTAATATGCACCTTTTAACTAAAAATGTTTAAAATTGAGGAGGGTCTCGTTTCGACATATATGCAGAGTGTCCCAGTTAAAGCTTTCTGGCCATTTTCTTAATAACTCGAAGCGATATTTGAATTCCGTAGAAAGTATTCACTAGAATATATAAATGAGTAGACTATCTCTCTACAAATTAACGTATAGATGGCGTTGCGATGCAAGGAAATTTCTCGATCAAGGGAAATTTGAAGAGAGGTGCATGTGATGAAATATTATATTATAAGCAATTTTTGTGGTACGAACAATTTTTCAAAAATCGACGATTTCTAATACCTTTTTTAATTTTAAGAGAAGTCGAGTTATCATATTTTACTATCTTTAATGTTATATTGAACAAATGCTCAAAATAATAATTTCTCAAATTTTTCATGAAAACGTAGAGGGTTCACCCTATCGTAGCAAGATTCAGAAACGAATAGTAATTTAATGTTCGGTCAAATCAGAGGTTAAAATAATGTCCTTATTTTCCAAATTAGTTTTTCATTATGAATAATGTTGTCACGAAGGATTTATAATCCAAAATTTATTTTAAAATAGTTTTTTTTATAGTATTTCTATTCTCAATTGACAAATTCAATCTAAAGCGTTGCTAGCAGGAAAAAACATTATAAAGCCTGCTAGTGATAGAATAATAGCCTGATGGTGCTTGAATATTACAAACGATACCCTTATGCGAATATAGTTAACCAGATATGTCATGCGCTTACGTAGTAGCTGGTAGCTGTTTACCTGGCTCGCCATTACAAGACCATTACCTGCTCTTGGTTCAATCTTAATATTGCCGGTAGCATAGTCGTAGGTTAATTAATATTTATTTACTTTTATAGAATCATTTATGGAGTATGAGGTATTCACTTGAAATTTGGTACACGTATTTATTATAACCAACCTGAAGCTAGATTATATTTTGGGATGATTTCGTTAAAGGTGTGGGGATAAGTAGAGGTATATAGGGCAAAACATGTAAAGCAAGCAGGCACGAGTACAGAAAGCTGAAATTTGGTGTAGATACTAGAAGCCAAGTCCTCAGATTGCTTTATATTGTTCTTTAACCCTCTAATCACCTCCAATCCATTATTAAAGGAGTTAATAAAATAAAATTGAGAGATTCACTTGTTTGGTACACGTATGTATTGTAATGCCATCGGAAAGAGATCATTCCATTGAAGGAGTAGGGGGGATGTAAATTGAGGAAAATAAATAGAGGATGCTAATAGGAGTCTAGAAACTTCATTCTTGGTGTATATGCTAGAAGCCAACGCCTCAAATTTTTTTAAGACATCTGCCTCACATATTACAAAAATTCTATGACATTTTAAAGCGCAAATATGATCAACATGTTTTCCTTTAAAGAGACTAGGATGGAAAATCTGGATGTGAACGTAGTGATTCTTTAGGCAGCGGTTTTTTGTTGTTGAGGATGTGCTCGGGCGTTATGTATTGTTGTATCAGTGTAAGGTGGTTTATGAATAGTTGAAAAATCGTGACTTTATTGAGTTTATTAATAGTTAAATCTAGGGAGTTAGTAGTGTTTTTCGTTTTAGTATTCCGACTCACTTTTTGGATTATCATCAAGCAACGTCCCAATCTGTTCAATATTTATTTCCTTCGGTTTAGTACATTTTAATAAAAGCTTGTTTAAAACTTTCTTTTTAAATATGTTTTATTTATGCAGACATAAATTAAATGAGGAATTTAAATGCAATGTGAGAATGTGACATTTTCAAAGAATTGCAAATATCGAAAATATCTAGATTACTTTACTGAAATGATAAATATAAATTAACACCAACCGAGTCTTGTATTAAAGTTGTACTACATCTACTTAACAACATTATAATATACACTTTAGAGCTATACTAGTATTCAGTTACTGAGTTCTGTATAAAATTAATTTCTCCAGACACTGCTGAATTAAAGTCCTTCTTTTATTAAAATGTTTTTTTTTTGCTTGTCATATCCTACGGCTGTTTGCAAATGAGATGTATCCTCATGTGTACATACTGGCTACTGCGCAAAATATTGGGTAATCAAAAGCTCCTGCAGTTGTTTACTGAGGTTTATTAAATAAATTCCTCTTATATAATAAAAACCCGCTCAGAAAAATATTGGACAAACAAGGACAAATATTTTATTAAAATATTATTTAAACATACGTATCAGGCAATTTTAAAACTCATGCGTAGATTTACAAATAGGGGTGAACTTTCACATGCCAAGGCAATTATTGCCTGTACCACAAAATTGAACTTTATTAAAAATCTCATATTTATCACGAGGGTTACTAAAAAATACTGTGGCTCATTTTATTTTTAAAATATTTTAAATTCGCGATGATTACGCTTACGGTATATTATTAGGTCTTATTTTATTCTCACAAATTATCCTAATATGTACCTATTAATATACAGCACATCTCACATAAAGGTGTAATATAGTTTTGACTTTTGAATCTGTGTCCGAGTTGAATCAGAATATTCCCAAAGATAGAGTGTTTTCTCAATCGCTTCTCAAGTCACTGAGGTAACTCCCTGTAAATCCAGAATTTTATGTTAGGTAAAGAGACATGAGACACTACGGTATATATTGGAATCCAAACCAAATTTTGACAATTTTATAGGTCGCACTAAGCAAAATTTGAACCTGCTTGGCTAAATACGCTAAGTTATAACTTTTTGCCTTTTATATTACGCCGGTTCCAAATATACGTTCACGAATATTCGCGTACTTTTATGAATATTTGTGTAGAATTATTTCTTTATGAATATTTGGCGAACACACTCTCCACACATAACACCGTTGTTATCGATTATTTGTATACGGCAAAATTTTAATACAGTGAATATTCGTTCCCTTTGATGTGCGTCTGTTTATCGACTCGAAACGGAAACGTGTTCGTGTTCGGACCAAATATTATATATTTGTGCACGAACACGAACATTCTATCCACACTTGCGTATATTCCCACAAACAGCGAACATTTGTATACGAATAACGCATGTGTGGAGCCGACGTTAGCATAATTACATACTTCTGCAAGATATATAATAATAATAATAATATAATTAGGACCATTGGGGTTAGATAGTAGGTATCAACTTGTGTTAGCTATTTTTTTAAATTTTGATGGTTTTACATATGAATAAATAGATAGATAATAAATGGGGGTCAAATCGATCAGCATTTCTTCCCTGTCTACGATGTTTGATCTATAATTTGAGACAAATGAAAAATCGTCTTGACTATACACATATCTTGACATGAAAAATTAAACGACAGCAATAGAGTCTAGTACATGGTTTGGTGAAATATGCTACACATTCCAGAGACTTAATGCCAACGTTACGCAGAAGCTTGGCAATATTCGGCGAATACTGCGAAGTGACTGTATCAACCCTTAATAGGGATGTCCAGTACTTGATTCCTTGTTTATTAGATGTTATAAAAGTAAAACCTCTTCTCGTAAGAAGAGTGTTCGTTTTCTTACTAGAAGAATTCAGCAACGCTGAGGGTAGCTCGCCTCCTAACATCGTGATTGACCCTAGTCATCCAACTGGAATCTTTAAATAAATATGTACATGGTGGACCATCAATAATAGACCGGCATTCAAGGGTACATTCTTTGGACCAAAATATAAAGATATAACCAAACATGCAGTAAATTGTTGCAGTGGAAAAAGATGCTTTGTGTCAAACTTGTATTTTTTTTGTTCTTTTACAAAATCACAACTACCTCTTGACCGATCTTCTTCAAATTGGGTAAAGAAAAATGTTTTAAGCTAAGAAAATATATATATCACGTCACGTTAGTTTATGGAGGGCGCCTCATGAGCTATACCTGATTATGGATATTTTCCCCTTTTTTACGAAATTTTCTGGCACTTTTAACTAGAGAATCTCATGCAGTAGTCGCCTCTGCGTAAAAAAGTTACACTTCATAATTCTAACCGTTTCCGAGAAAACTGTCGCAAAGATTTCAAGAATTCTTTGAAAACAAACTCAATTTGTATTTAAATGAAAAAATTACACGACGTAAGCAGAAACTAAAAAGTGACAACTGCGCAAATTCACTTTCTTATGTACTATTTGCTGCAACTTAGAGTGAATTTTCGATGTGGCCTCCACCTACTTCTACGCATTTCTAATTCTTTTGATAATAGATCTTCTTATATCAAACAATATTTTTTGCTGTCACCTAATAAAATTGGATGAGTTTTGTATTTCACTCTTCAATAAATACAATTTGTCCTTTTCAAATTGAGTTTGTTTTCAAAGAATTCTTGAAAGATTTTGCGACAGTTTTCTGGGAAACGGTTGGAATTATCAAGTACTATCAGGTGTACCTTTTTTACGTAAAAGTTACTGCTGCATGAGGTTTTCTAGTGAAAAGTGCCACAACGTTTCGCAAAAAAAATAAAAAATATTCATTATCACGGGCTAGCGTGATGTGATACATAAATTATTGTTTCATAGCTTAAGACACGCTCCCTTACTGGAGAAGGTCGGTCAAGAAGTAGTTGAAATATTGCAAAAAAATACAGCTTTGACACCATGTATGTTGTTCCACAGCAACAATTTATTAAAACACGTTTGATTGTATCCTCATATTTTGATCCAAATGATGTACCCTTGAATAATGACCTATTATTGGTCGACCCTGCATGTATGTATTACTATTAAAATATACATTGTTGGCACAGATAATATCGCAATTAAAGAACTTAAACTGTAATCGCCATTCCACTTTTATTATCTTATAAATATATTAAGCAATTATAGTATTTATATATTTTCAAAATAATATCGAGTAACCCTGTATATTTAATATACAGCAAGTAACACTCTAATAATTTCGTTACAGAACCCTCAACAAGAGAGACTTTGAAGCTGCTTATAAACAAACCATATTTAAAACTTGGAACGAGGATTTATTTAGTAATAACAGTTTAAAAGTAAACTTTCATTAGACGTGTTTATCCCACTTTGTAATACTCTGAGACAAACAGCATGTTAAATAAATAAAACTTTACAAAACTCCATCTCAAATGTATATTCGTATAAATTGCTAAATTTTCACATACTAAGTTGCGAACATTACTTCCACATCCACGCAGTGAACAGCGTAGAGTTGTATTAGATTTTTATAGGAAATCTGGATGTGGAAATAGTGATATGTTAGGTGGCGGATTTTTTACTCTCCCTGTTGAATCTGACTCTATTGTACATTGTATACATGTTATACAGTGCGCCATCCGAGTGTCTCAGTGATTATGTGTTAGGCTTGCGATCAACTTTCTCAATAATCTGGAATCTAATTAAATGACATCTTCTTAAAACTGGTAACCCAAATGATGAAATTAACGTTCGCATTTTATATACGGATATATACAAGATTATACGAAATACTTTAACTCTGTAGCAGCATGGGTTTATGGAGAGAAGGTCAACTATATGTAACATAGCTAGTTTTACTGAATATAGAGTTAAAACTTTGGACAATAGAGGTGAAGTTGTTATCATTTACAGAGACATTTAAAATGCACTGGACCAAATTGATCATTAGGTATATCTTATTAAACAAACCTGATAAAGTTTTTCTTACCACAGCTCTGTTAAAGTTATTCGAGTCATATCTTTTATATCGCCGTGAAGTCTATTATCTAACTTTTCTTTACAGATTAATAAATACTTATATACTTAATATGCTGCCTTTTCATGCTCATAAAATTGCTTCACACCAAACAAAAGTATTTAAATTGATCACGGCCAGGAAAAATATAAAAACAATCTCCACTTCAAGGCATGTGTACTGCGTATAATAATAACGATCACGTTGACATTTTCAACTGCAACGTTGCTTTTCTAAAACTATGTATCTTTAATAATTATTCATTATTGTAACTTGTAGTTTGTGTTCTTTAAATGCTCTTATATTTTACTCGATCTGTTTTTATATTTTTTTATATAAATTTGGAATACTCTTTCTTCTACTTGTCCTGTTCAGTAATTGTGTCTCTCGGTTTGCTGATAGTGTATGTAAAAATAAAACAAAATAAGTAAATTGAAAATAGGGAAGAACATGTCACTTAAAACGGTCTTAAATAAAACTTATTTATATATACGTCTGCGGTTCTGCAAAGGTCTAACCCAGGACCATTTTTATCTTTTATATATGGTGAACTATTAGCTAGTTCATCGACATATATAAAAAATGAAAATCGAATGGAACAGAGCTGAATCGATTCAAAGTTTTGTGAAGTTTCTGTCATACAGAGTAGGACGAAAATATCCACGTCAGGGAGCTGACCATAATTCATTATCGAATCAATTTAGTGTATTATTTTTTAACAACAGGAGAATCAAGCACCCTTGTATAAGTTAATTTGTAACGATATTGACTGCCCTAATTTGTTGAGTGATACTAACTTTGTTATACGAAGACTGTGAGCACTAATTATATATAGTAACTTAAGCAAAAACTAATATTCATTAGTCCACATTATATTGTGCTAATATTGATACGCAGTAAGATCCCATTTCAATACTTTTAGTGAATTTGTAAGAATTATAGTGTAGTTTATCTTATTGTACTTTGTATCTATATTTTGTATATCAGTGTCTTACCCAGTAAATTGTCTTTACTCTTGGATAATAAAGAAGAAATATTTCCTGTTCACAGACACTTTTACTGCATATTGACAGAAGGTAATTATTAATTTTATATGGGTCAGGTAAATGCTCAGGTGTGAACAAGAGAGTTTTTTTCGCCATATGGACCATAAGGACCATATGAAAAGTTTGTAAATGTATTAGTGAAAGCATTAATGTTAGTGAAAATATAATGAAGAATTAAATTCCCTCCGTGTAATAAAATGCTCATAACAATCCCCTTCTGTTTTAATAATCCACATTATGATTAAATCTTATTCTATAAACCTTGTCGAGCCAAGTTTATGCCAAGAGAACTTCTATTACATTTAATCTAAATTAAATGAATGGTTTAGAATTCGGTAAAACATTGAAGCCATAATTAGCACTCTAGACGTGTGCTGCGGAAATTAATACAATTCATTGGTTAGAGCTTTACAGAATTCGGTGAAACGAACAGCTCAAACATTTATTTCTATTTAAAATCCCATGCTCTAAATTGCTATTAATTAAACTGAAGCACTATCATTTTGTGTGGGCTAAAAGGGTGATTTAGCTTTATGACTTTTTAACTCAAGCAATTTTTGGCGGTTTTGAAACTGTGTATTAAATGAGTACTTAATTTTAGAATCATTTATGATTGGAAAAGTTATAAGCTCTAAACTATATGGAATATTAATTATTTTTAATATTTTATATTTTATCATAACCTTCTGGGAAATTAACTATTAATTCTAAAAATTTTACATATGTATGAAATGAATATTTATCTTACTATTCTCTTGCATGGAGATTTTGCTTCTTTTTATTAATTTGATTATTTTTTTTTAAGAAAATGTTCTCAACTCAAACCCCTGTGCGTTTTCTATTCATGTTCCATACTTTCTATTAAACCTATTGCAAATTATTCTAAATAAGATTGGTCAATTCACCATTCGAGTACAAAGCGAATAGAAATCGAGAAAAAAAAATTTAAATCGAGAATTTGACGATTGGCCGCCAGTGATAATTTCATTGGAATTGCATTAAAGTTGGTATTTCCTAGTAGCGTAATACTGAATCTGATGTCATAACTTCAATATGCAAATAGTGTGTCAAAACTTTCGGCAGATTTATACGCAATTTATTAGATGGAGGTATGAGAATTTTCTGATAAAGAGTTTGATGTTAAAGCTTAAAAATCCAAACCGATGGAAATATTATTTCACATTGTAGAAACCACATAAGAGTCCACTAAAAATATAGCAACTCAGACGGATTCTAAACTCTCGCAATGTTAAGACTGTATGCTGGTGCCTGTTGTACATATGAGGTGCTTTCTATAGGCTATACTAGATATAAAGTAAGATTATTACTTATCTCCAACAATATTTCTCTATCTATTTTCAGACTGATTACAATAGTTTTCGAGTTTTGCAAAAAATGTTTATAAAGTATATTTACTTCAATTGTCACATGTCCATGTCAGATTTCTATAATATACAGGGTGTCCCGTAATGACCTGCCAAAAACTTAACTGCTAATTCCTTATGGAAAATGAAGGTGAGTTTCTCATATAATTTTTTTCAAAATAAGCATTTCTTGTTGAACTACACCTCCTTAAGGAGGTGTGCAAAAAACGGTTTTTTATTTCTATCTGAAAATGAAGGCATGTAACGAAATTATTTCATCCATCTAGCGTGTATACACTGGGGTGATATTAATTATCCTTCTTATCATTTTGTAAATATCTTTCTGTCTCCTACCTTTTCTTTGAATTAAAAGAAAGAACTATACATTATAATTCATTTAGAAACTTTTTTACCTCTAATATCGACCTTTTTTGAGAAAAAGAATCACATTTAACTAAGTGATGAGTCAAAAACGACGAGCCCTATTATATTAATCAAAACACTAAGTAGACTGGTGCCAAATCCTAATTTGGCAGTATTATGTTCTAATAAATTATTTTCAGATAAAAATTAAAAACCGCTTTTTTCCACAACACTTTAAGGGGTGCAGCTGAACGGGAAAGGCTTATTTTGAAAAATTTTATATGAAGAACGCACCTTCATCTTCCATAAAGAGAAGAATTTTTTACACATTATTATGGGACATCCTGTACAGCTAAAATATGTACCATTACTTACAAGATATTCTGTAGGTATGTAATTTATTGTCACGAGTTTATTGGTTAAGTTGTTAAAGTGATAAATATGTGCACGAGACTAAATGTTGAGTATACAAAATTCAAACCAACAAATATATTTACAAATATATGTTGAAGACGCTTAATATCCCAGCAGGCTCCTCGTATTATTTATGTATGATGGCACTTTTGCAAAGAATAAAGCAAAATGTGTTTTGGCTTTCAACTTTATCAGTATCTGCAATATGTAATATTGAAAAAATTTTTATAAATTCTCTTCCACCTTAAATTCAAATACACTTTCATAAAAAAAAAATATTTAAAAAGGGAATGTCATGCCTAATAACTGCTACGTCTACCCTATAATAAGCCTACGCTTGCACATTATTTTAAATAGATTTTAAACTGGTTACCTATTTCTTACTTGAAGTCCAGCGTCAGTGAGAGAAGCACGCTTTGGATATTTTGCAGATGACTCGCGTACTTTATTTAATATTTAATATGAGAAATAACAAATTGCTTATTTATTATGTATACTGATGATCTAATTTTGACCATACTAATATACTTCTGAAGTTACTGACAGACGTGCACCTTACGACGGCTCCTCTGTGAGTTTCAAATAGCCGCAACGCCCGCAACTTGAGAACACTGGATTGCGTGGCAAACACATTATAAACAAAACACTCGTTTCCTTTAAAAGTTAGGAAGTATCAAAAAATTAACATAAAACATCAAAATCAAAATAGACTTTTCCAATAAAATACCCCTTCGTCATAAGGGGTAGATCTTTCGGTGTCATCTTTCAGATACAAATATATATAATTACAGAATGATGTCATTGGTTGGCTTTAGTAGTATACTAGCATAGTCAATATTAGATCATCAGTATATATATAATGAATAGTAATTTGCTGCTTCTCATATTTTATTTTAGATGAATTGTATGAAAGTTGTGTGCAAAATGCCCAAAGAATATTCTTGTGAATTAAGTCAGTGCAAAAATATAAGATACTACAGTTAAATCATAGCATCAATTTTAGAATTCATGTACGATCTTATTTTCTTTGCTTATCAAAGGATATTGCTTCACTTTATCTGCAAGAATTTGATATTTTCATCGCTGCTCTCATTTATTTTGATATTTATTATTCATATTACAGTTTCTTTCTCGCTCCTTTATTTATTTCAGCATACGTATAATATTGACAGTATCTTAAGTATCGTACAGATTTATATTTCCTCTTTTTAAACCAACATTTTAAAAGAGAAATCGTTCATTATACTCTTCGCAAATCTAAGACGAAGAGTATGTTGCATTCGATCGGCACATTTTTGAAACTGATAATATTGCTAGTAGAGAAGAAAATCTGCAAATCAATGTGTATCACGATCGAATTCTGAACAACTATCAAAATGTCTGTCTGTCTGTTTACAAAACTGCAAAGAGTATCCTATAGAATGTGCAATAATTATATAAAAATGTTGTAAATCGGCGAAGAGTATAATGGTAGCCTTTTTTTATTTCGCATTCTTTATACAAATTAAATATCAATTTTTGAGATTATCTGCGTTTTTACCAATCATAATACACTTATCTACTTAAATTACGACTATTATAGTCTAACATCCGAATTAGAAACGACCTTCACCCATCTGTTTAATGGATGAAAAATATTTTTTATCAAATTTAGTATGTTAAAAAATATATCGCGAGTGGGTTGCCTAAAAAATTCCTGGCCAGGCTATGATTAATTAAAAATTGAAAAATGACTTTTTATTTAACATTGAACACATTAGTTTAAAGAATAAATTTAATACCAATCGAAAGTATGAAGCCTATAGAATATGCAAACGTTGGGTTGTCTATTTTTTTCCTGGCGTAACTTCTGGATTGGCAGGTATAAACAGGTAAGTTGATACTAGCTACTTTCACCCATTTGTTTAATAAATATATCTGATATCAAAATATGCGTTATTCCACTGCGAACACGATGATATAAAGTTGTCTGCAAAAAGTCTGGTTTGAATGACGGTTGCCAAATTTTAAAAAGTGAAATTTTAATGCGAATGGAAACTTGCGACAAAGAGGTCCGAGCTAAGTATCCCGTGCGATAGAAGAGGGCGCAGCATTGCAGCTGCGTGTAATGCGACCGCCGGGTGGAAGAGAGTGCGCATGCCATTTGTTCATGCAATAGAGAAGGAGAGCGATACACCAGTAAATACAGAGCATTATTTTGGAGTAGTTAGTAACCTAAAATATCAATATTGAGAACACATGCTACTACGTATCGTTGTGATAAAAAATGGTTAAACAGTGTTTTTTGTGTGACTCGGATGATTCCTTAATTGATTTTAACGATGAAACTTTCAAAAATTTTTCATTGAAGTTAGCTTCTCGTAAAAAAAAGAACTTTAAGTACAATGAAGTTGAGCTAACTAAAGCATCACTTGATTTTGTTGGTTACCATACCACATGTTATAAAAAAGTGACTGCTCCAAAATACTGCTCAGTTTTTACTAGTGTATCGCTCTCCTTCTCCATTGCATGAACAAATAGCATACGCACTTTCACCCGGCCGTCACGCCGAGCGCAGCTGCAATGCTGCGTCCTCTTCTACCGCACGGGATACTTAGCTCGGACCTCCTTGTCGCAAGTTTCCATTCGCATTCCAATTTCACTTTTTAAAATCCGACAACCGTCATTCAAATCAGACTTTTTGCTCGCAACCTTATATCATCGTGTTCGCAATGAAATAGCACTTATTTTGATATAAGATTTTTTATTTTCATTTTATAACCTTCAGGCATTTGTACATTACATTTTCAAACAAGGTACCATATAGAAGTAATGTTTTAATATCAAAACCATATATTTCATGATAATTATTAATTGCAGTCAACGCACCAAAAATTCTAAAAACTGAAAGTTTAGTACCTAGTTAATTTGAAGAGATCTGATAGTAGAGCATACTGTACATCACACTTTCGATTAAAAGAGTTATGTACCGCGAAATTAGATATTTATTATTACACTTCATAAATAAATAATTATAGATGAAGTTTTTAAAAGAATATCCTTAAATCTCTTATGACGAGCAACCTGCTTCTTTATTCTCTAACAACATTTTTCATCAGCATAAGCAAATTAAGCTACTGAATCTTAATCTTGTTGGCAATTATATTGTCGGAACTTTGGTGAAGTTTTAATACTAGCTATGATTTCCAAGAAAGAAAAATTAAAGTTAATGATCAAAAAAACCGTCAACGTCGTTTCAGGTCATTATTCTGTACATTTATTAACATACCGAATCATTTGAGCTTACGGTTTTAGTGAAGGACAATAATTTTAATTTATAAGTACATAATGGTTTAACTAGCAGAATTGAGATTCGAATAAGTTTATATTCAGTATAATACCTATCAAAATTTGTTGAAATATAAAATTAAATGCAACTATTTACGAGTAATATTGCCACGTAATTAAACTTCAAAGTAATTCTAAAACGTTGATATATTTTCATTTAGAAATTATCCAAATTTAACTTTTGGTTTTAGAGTTGTAAAGTTCAAGATTGTTTCCTGGTTATTGCCATAACTGTTCATTTGTAGCATGTTTAAATTTTCCCACTGTTTATTAGGTATTTTGCCACTGAAAAATATTTAAAAATTTATTCAAAATACCTCTGCGCCAAATGGGTCAGATAGAATAGGTTGGTCCTTGAATACTTGACTATTACAAAATATCTTGCCCTTAAGCATATTGTCACGAGTTTTCACCCTTTTAGGAAACACCCTGTATGAATCCGTGGGTTCTAAATAATTTTAACAAGGGGTAAACCACTAACACTTTATTTAATAATTTACTGATTACACAAACTAACTTTTACGATGTTTATATTTACACTTCGAATTTATAACCTCACTTTCGCTATTAACTTCACTTATCTCTCGTCTTGTATACTCTGAAATTGCCTCTAGAGTTATCTAGACCAGAATCGAGAATCTTCTTCCACCACACTCTGGAAAACTGTATCTTTTTCTACAAGTTTCCAGTCACTATTGGGCATAGACGTATCATAGAGGGGTGTAATGCATAAAAATATATAAACTAGGAGCAGGTTATAAAAAAACTGAATATGAAATTTGTAATTTGAGATGCATCTAGTTTCGATTAGCAAAATAATCGCGGATTCCCTAAGTTTTCTGTTAGGTCCGTTGCATTATTTTTCCAAAATATTCCCCGAGTTTCTTTGGATCCTATAATTGTTATTCCACGCGTGTTCATAATTGGATTTTTTGAATTCTCCTCTCCTAGCGTAACTCTCATGTTCATCAGGTCTAGATAACTCGCCTATGTAATGTTTTCCATATAGAGTTACCGCTTGTATACCGATGTATATTTTTTGAACTTTCAATGTTTATCAACAGACTGCCAACAAAACTCTCGGGATATTGGTTGTTTAATAGAACATTTTTTATAAATTGCTTCTAGTTCGTTAAGGTTGCTTCATTTGAGGAAATTATTTTGTGTCTGTCATACAAACACTTCACAACACCTTTACTAACACTAATATGTCAATATGAATTGATATGTAAGTATCTGTTTGTGTGCTTGATTTCTATATACACTGGTTTGTTATGCGTTATCTAATTTTTTAAATAAAACATCTAAAATAGGTATATCTTTGTTATTTTCTATTTCTATTGTAAACTTAATTAAAAGTTTTTTTATTAATTTGATTAAAAAAATTACCTAAACCTTCATTGCTATAAGGCCATATTGAGACAACGTCATCTACATATGTCCGTCATACAATGGGTTTATAAGCTAAATTATTACTTCCTACAGAATTTTCTGCGAAAATGTTACCTACTTAATATAGAAGATAATGAAGAACACATGCCATATACCATAGTCTTGTTGATAGTAGTCATTATTTGACTAAAAATATGTTATTTTTTTAGCAAACAGTGTAAGCAATTATTATAGTTTCTATTAACTAAATTCCCATCACGTTGCCATTTGTATTTAATGATTAATATCATTTCTAAAAAGGTTTATTACATCAAAACTGACCATTAGATGATTCTTATTGACATTAATTTCTGTCAGTTTTTCCAAAAAAATGTTTATTATTTTTAACACAAGACTATGAGGAACCTGATAATGGAACGAGGATTCCTAATAAATATATTGAAAGTTTACTACATGAGGAATTAGGTAATTGAACTCGCAATTATTGGTCTTAAAGGAATCTCAGGTTTATAAATCTGAGGCAAACGATAAAAAATGAGGAGGACTGCTGTGATGTAGACTTAACATGTTTCGTTCGATACATGTACATTCGTTTTTGTGATTATATAAGACTTATATATTTTACTTTCTAAAAAAAATTGTTTGATCTATACCTAATTTAGAATAATTTTAATCACTTGGAAATGTACATCTAATGTTATCAAGCCATGATTCATCTACGTTGCAAGCCTTAGCAATCTGCTTCATGAGGCCAAGTTTTATGTGAAAAGTTGCTAAGAATACTCTTAAAGGATCAACGAATGGATTCTCAATGATGTTTTTATGACCAGGCTCTATTGCTGTTTCTTTGGGCCATTCTTCTCTTATATATTACTTGACCTTGAGCGGACTTGATTTCTAAAATATACCTAATAAGGAGTAAATCGTATTTAAGTCAGCAATTTTGACTAATTACATGACATAATTGTAAATTTTATGCCACATCATTGTACCAAATTTGAAAATAATGCTTTTGGAAATTAGGTCATGGGAGCTTTTTAATGAGCGGGGCCGCCCAGTATGCTATCAATCTTATTCTCTTGACGGAAGTATACTAAACTCTGTTTTTACTTTACCAAGAGATTACCAGGAGATTTTCCCCCTACAAGAAGTCACTGTCCATCTCATACAACATAGTGTCCTATCTCTATATCTACCTAGAAGGTAGTATCAAGCAATAATATATAGTTGAATAAATATCGTTTCCTGCCAAGGAAGCCACGCCTTCTCTATAGCTTGATTGAAGGTAAACTACAGTTTGTACCGAAGAAATTTTGACATAACGTTATCAGGTAGACAAATGTATAGATCCATTCTGTGATTCCAGAATAGGCTAAATAAAAGAAAAGGTAGGAAAGTATAGATAATTAATATGTTTTATCTGAAGTTTTTATTAATAAATTTAATAGTTTTTTAAAATGACCAGGAACCGAACTTTGCTCGACATTTTTCAACGTGATTTCAAGAGCAATTTTTCTCAGGAATTTCCAGTTAAAAGTAATATATCCGCTTATTTTCTTGCTTTTATGATATTTTTCCTAAACATTTTTTTAAGCATAATGATTGTATTATAACTATAATTAATATAAATCTAGTTAATCACTCCCATAATCACCTATTAGCGCTTACTGATTACTACCGTCTTCTAAAGTATTTGAAGATGTTCGCGTAAAACTTAAGCAGTTAAACAGCATAACATATAATATGGAAAAATTTAAATCCACGAATTTCACGTTTTATTTCAAATATAAATAGTGACAGCATGATTTTCAAAACGAAAAGGGTCATTAACATGATAAGTTCGAAATCAGAAGTGATTTTTAACAAGTTTCAATACTATTTAAATTAGATTAAAGGAATTTGAACTTTATGTGTAGTTCTGAACCTGTTCTTGTAAAATTTTCTGATATACAAGCTAAAATAATTTAAAAATTTTTTCGTTTATTTTATATGATTATAAACATGGATAAAAGAATTAAATTGTGATTTAGTGTGTGTACAGGAACAAAAGTACAATTTTCGGCATCAGCTATCCCCACCTTAGGACAGACGATTATATTATTTCCACATGCTAAATTACGGGTATCACTAGGTTTTCCTTTAAAAAGACTCGGATCGGAAATCTGGATATGGAGGTAGTAATTCCTTAGACAATGGTTTTCTATACAGAGACTTGTAGGTTAAAATGTATCTAAAGTAAAATCATCGACTTCGAAAATTCAAATAAATCTGAGTTAGACCTTTTATATCATATAATCTTCTATCATAAAATCTTAATTCTTATAAGAGAATGGTGGTAACGAGTTTGAAAATGTGGTTCAATCATCCGTACAGTTTGAAACCGATGTAGATTGTGCTATAAGCTATAGGTACTTCTAAAGTTGTGTAAATAAACATAAATTATTTATTTATCGTGGGCACCACTGAAATAATAGATTTTATTACCAAGCCTATAGAAATGCAATGCATGAGAACGTCCATCGTCCAGTAAACCTATTTCTATGAAACTCACTTTTAGACTTCAACTCAGTCCCTATTTTAACATTTAACTAGTCACACTGGGACTTTGTCTCTTCCCTAGACCCTAACCATTTACACGAATTTAGTGATAACAATGGAAAGTTTATATTCAAAAACGAATTATAATTATAGAGAGTGTAGTAAACCAATTCATTGAAATATATATCTTTTTGTATTTATGTTTTAACGGTACAACAGTACAGTCAGTATATAAGAGATGTCAGGATGTGTTTTAAACTGTAGCTGTCGGTGTCTTAAGAATTAATGCCATTTCTGCAATAGCTATATTCTTAAGGACTTATTGATGGAAATATTTCAACTTTGAGGATATTTTTTTTAGTTTTCAAGTTATCATCTTTAGCCTCTAAATATAAAGTTTTACTAGCGAAATATACTAATATTTATGTCAACTTCATCACATACAAATATAGAAATATATATTTTTCTCAAGAAAATGCTTTGTCGTCTATATGTGACAAATAACATCGTATTACAAAAATGAAAATATGCACATTGCGTATAGCATTAGTGTGTTAATGTTGTTATTTTAACTTTAGTCCTGCTAAATAAAACCAACAACAATCAGCAAAAATAACAGTTAGATCAAACTTGAAAACATTTAAAGATATGTGTTTCGATATTTACGTCTCGTCAGTGTGACTATTCTCAAAGCTTAGATTGAAATAAAAATATATTTCTCATACCAATTCCTCTGAAGATGATTCATTATAATAATAGTGGTAATATTAGTAGTAAAGTTGGATTTGGGAAAATTACACATACAGATAAATATCATAAAATATTATTAAATGCAAATGCATAATCCCTACTTTTCTGGTAAGTGTTTATGTTATAAGTGTTTCTGGTTTAATTGAACAGATATCCTAAAATTAAAATAACGTTATTTTCTTTCAGATTTGATGCAATAGTTGTATGTCAATATTTGGTGCACAAACACAATTTTATTCAGATCATCTGGCACCTAGCGTAGATGTAGGCGGGGTGTCTCGGCGCTTTAAATATCTGGGCCACCCCTGAGTCGAGTAATGTTAAGTTGAATATTGAACAACTCTTGTAAATAGCTCTTAGAATAATAGATTATCGCATAAACTACAAAAGTTGGGTGTAATATGCTGTGTTTATAATAAACATGTAAAAGCCAAAACGGTATTTATTAATCAGTTTCCTATTATGAAAGAAAGAAAGATGACAATGCTGTACACAATGCGCATATTTTCTTTGTAATCAAATGTTGAAGAAGATATATATTTCTACACAAATTTGTAGCAAGTTGTTTGGTCAGAATTAAAATAATTATTAGTATTTTTTTGTTAGTAATATAATAATTATTATTTATGTGTCTCCACATTAAAAGAGTTTTCCTAAAATATTTTTACCGGGCCGTCATGTAATATGAATCCCCTTCGTGAAATTTTAATTACGTTGGATTAAATACATTATTTTACATATCTATCGGATGTTCATTTGCTGGTATGCATATATATGTCCAAAACTAATTATTTAGTTCGTTTTGACTATTCACAAACTTTCAATTTCCGAAAGTTCCTGTTGCAAACCGAATACTTTATTGATATGCTGGCGAGTTTAATTTGTGTTGTAATAGACTCTGTTTAAATGCTTGCTTTAATGACCTGTTTCATGCATTCATACGATAAACACAATAAAAAGCAATTTAAATTTATTTACGCTCAAGCATGAATATTCATATCTAAATTAAACGCGTTCTTGTATATCTGGCTCACCGAAAATAAGCCAGTGTGGTTAATACAATTATATGAGAGGATTAAATTAAATTGACACTCACAACATATGTTTACAAACCTATTTCAAAAGAGAACATACAGGGAAAATTAAGTTAAAATACGTCCTTCTACAAATGCCAGAGAATGTTTTCTAAATTACTATTAATTTGATGGGTAGTTTAGAGACAATTGCTTAGTTCAGGCAATCTTCATTGTTTATTTATTCTTTTTATTGTAGGTACTAAATGTGGGCAATTATCGCCCAATGTCTTAATATAAAAAATGACTAATACTTCTGAAAAAGTAATTAAAGGATGAATTACATCATATTTAAATAAACACATATTTTTGCAGGAAGAACCATTTAGCCTTGGGAATTTTGTACAAAAGAAGTTACTGTTAATTTTACCAACAACATTTACGAGGGTGCTGAGGCTGTTATTTGTGTGTTCTTAAATTTAACCAAGGCTTTCGATGTAGTTAGTAATTAAAACTGTCGAATACCTTAGTTTTTGGAGAAACATCATTAGATCAAATTCAAATTTGCTTACGTAAAAGAGTTCAATATGCCAAAATTATCAAAGTGATTTTGTTGTTCTTTAAGGCATGATTCTTTTTCAACATCCCCATACTGAAAGTACTATCATATCTAGCAATGCTTGCAGGAGATACAGTGTTAATTTAATTCTGGGATGATATTAAAGTAATTGCTGAAAAAATTAAACACTTTTTTGACGAAATAATATTATCAATATACTATTCCAAAACCAAACAAGCTACCATTATACTCTTCGCCGATTTACTGTATTTTTTATAATTGTTGCATATTGTATAGAAATTGTAAATATTGTAAATAATATTTTTTCTATAAAACGCAAAAAAATGCATAATTTTTTTAAATGTATATAATTATTAACTTCCTTGTTTATTCATCAATTTTGTCCAGAAACTACGTTTCTTCCTCTAGCTAATACAAGCTTACTGTCCAAATTTCAATACAATCGAACTTTTCATTCCCAAATTATCGGGCTTACAAGAAACGTGACGGATGGACAAACAGACAGATAGACAGACAGACAGAGAGACGAATGGACGGACGAGATTTTAAAAGTTGTTGAAAATTCGATCACTAACACAGTGATATGAAATTTTCTTTTCTACGAGCGATATTACTGGATTTAGAAATGTACTGATCAAATGCAATATACTATTTGTATTTGCGATAAGCAAAACCCCGTAAAAGACAAAATCGCTGAAACTGGATAAAGGAGGTTAATTTCCAAGTTATCTGACAGCTAAGACTGGTAGACACATGTAATAACTTTTGTGTGCGAATAGAGCATTTTTCTTTGCATATTTTATTCTGAATAATTGCAATTGATATAATTTGATAGTTTCTTGCATTAAGTGCTTGAATTGTGTTCTTATCTAGTATCATGGTCTTAAAAATGTCACATTTGCTAAGCAAAATCACAGTAATAGGAACAGCAATTGGATTTTTCGAGGTAAAAGCACAATGACACTACCTTAGCAGTTTACACAATACCTATAGAAAATCAAAACTTGCTTTTTACAACAAATTGAACATAACATTTACTCATAATAAAACATTCAGAATTAACTAAATTGCAGTAAAACCACAGCTTAGACTGCTACTGCGTACTACTGAAAATTTCATATTAAGCCGCAATCTAACATCGTACTAAGGAAAAACCCCACACCTAAAAAATAAGCTAAGTAAAAACACAGTAAATTCTGCACGACATGTTTCTCTTGGGGTGTTTTACTTTAGTAATGGCAGTATTTTAGGAAATACGGGGTATTATAATATTAAGTTACATACATTTAGATTTACTTTACTGGATTTTTATATAAGTAGTAGATATTGATACCAGTTATAAGAAACAGACTCTATTCTTTTCATCAAAAAATGATTTTACGAGGGTTTTGCTTAGCAAGGCAGGATAATAACGACAATAAAAAATTGTGAAACAAAATTTCACTTCTGTTCGGTCGATTGAATTTTATAACTTAATATCGATATTAAGGCTGGTTAAAACCAAGATTACTAAAGACAAGTTGTCTGGTAAGAATCGGCAGCAAGTGCAGCCCTCGATGACAGCCGCGTGTAATAGTATTTTACTCGTTATATACAATAAAATCAGCTGTATAAGGAATCACTACCTCCACATTTTTCCCACCCAAGTCTCTTAACAGGAAAATATCTTGATACTATATCTGTACTCTAGTATGTGGGAATAACTGATCATGGAATTTTAATAATACATTTATTTGAGCAGATGTCGCAAATAATTTGAGGCCTTGACTTCTAGCATACAGAACAAGAACTTCTTACGGCGGTGAATCAATACTACGAACTACTCAGAATGTTTATGAGCAAAATTTTATTATAAACCCTGAGGTGATCACTAAATTTCCCCCAATTCAAATACAAAATAAAAGCCACTTTCTCAAGTAAGCTTTATATAGTCAAATTAAATTCATAAAGAATAAGAAAGAACACTTAATTTGAACTCTTTCAAGAGCAATTAAGAAAAAATATAAATGAACATTTTACTTTGAAACTTTCACAGATTGTTGAAATAAATAGTTCGTCTTAAAATTTGGCAGTAAAGCAATATTCACAAGAAAACAAAATAAAGAATTTAAAAATTTAAATAGGGAAATAATACTAAAAAAACAAAAGGTAACAGTATAATAAACCGTATATTTTACAAAACTATTTGTAAATTTCAAATTTTATATCGCGCTAATAAAACACTATTTACGGCCGTGACGTCAGACCGCACTACTACGTTCGCGATTCCTCACCTATATGGCGCATCGTACTAGTGCCGTGTGCGCGGTATGATTTTGTAAATAACCGATTTGTGTAATTGTGTAGAAAATTATTAATTTGTTCACGACGACTAATGAAGGTTCCTCAAAAGGCCAATCTGACAATTTACCTAATGTAAATATGTATAGGATGGTTACAACATTTATAAAAAATGCAGACAGCTTTTCATATGGAAAAGCTCGCAGCGTTAAAGCAAATAAGTAAAAGTAATGTTATGATCTCAGTTAGTCATAACGATATATAAATATTGCTTTCTCACCATTATGTGATAATGATATGCTAATACCTAGAAATCAGTTTCAAAGATCAATTTTCATGGCATTTCTGAAAAAACTAAGAGGGTCAAAACATTTTATAAAAATCATAAATCTGAGTTTAAATAGACATGAACAAAAAATGTTATTTAAAAATGTGGAAATAAACTACTCTTATAAACAACATGTTCATTTTGAACATAGAAACCTTGCTACCTAGAGTGTCTTAATTAAGACGTGGCAGCTAATTATCCCTGGTTATTCATATTTGGTACTATACAGTGCGAACCTAAAGAAATGCACTAAATTCATATCTTTGGTATGTGTCATTTTTCAAAAAAAATTCTCGAACAGGTTGATTTTAGTTTTGTAATTGCTACATTTTGTACTATACGAAAATTCATGACGTCATTGGTTTTTGAGTTATGACGCCATCATAATTTTTTTTTAATCGAAACAGACATTTTTTGTTTTTGTAGATCCACTCTAAGTAGATTGGTGGCTAGATATGATGAATCTGGTCGCCCCAGCACAAGCAACGAAACCAAATTAAATATTCTTCTAGAAAGTGTGGAAAACCACCATCTTTCGACAAGGCAGCTGGCTTTAAATCATAACGTGAGTCAAACATCTGTTGTGCGTCTATTGAAAAAAGAAAAATACCATCCATACAAAGTGCAACTAATCCACGAATTGAATGGGGACGATCCTGATCGGCGCTTGCAGTTTCGTAAACAGTTGATGACCTTGTGCGATGAAAATCCAAATTTTTTAAAGAACGTTGTTTTCCCTAATGAAGATACATTTTCTTTAAAGGGGACTGTACATGAGCATAACGGTCGGTATTGATCACGCGAAAATTTTCACTGGACTCAAGAAGCCCATACACAGCGACGAAGCAAAGTAAACGTGTGGGCAGGTATGATTGCTGATCGTTTATTCGGACCTTTTTTTTTTCTTTAAGAAAATCTTACGGTCGCAAGATATTTACAGTTTTTGCGAGTTGAGTTAGTGCCAGCCTTAGCAGTTATGTTTCTAACAATGAAGATCAAGATATTCCTGCTGAAAACGTCTGGTTTCAGCAAGACGGAGCCCCATCTCATTTTGAGATAGCAGTGCGTCAGTTTTTAGATGACACTTTTACTGGAAGGTGGATAGGTCGTCGAGGTCCGATTGAGTGGCCCCCGCGTTCACCGGACTTAACCCCCTTAGGCTTTTTTCTTTGGGGTTACTTAAAGTCAAAGGTGAATTTTAACAGACCGGATACCATAGAAGAATTGAAAGACAAAATTGGCTTGGAGATGACACGAATTGCCCATGAGATGATTCAGAACAGCGTGCAAAGTGTTTACACCCGTCTTGATCAATGCCAAGTGGTTGGAGAGTCGCAATTTGAGCAATGGAGATGATTATTTTCTCACATTTACAATTACTGATGTATGAATCAATAAAAATATTTTTTTTCTTAGGTAATATCAATTTTTTTCATATCATCAGAAAGCTAAAGGAATATACCACCATAAACAGTAAACAAAAATGTCTGTTTCCATTAAGAAAAATTTATGATGACGTCATACCTCAAAAACCAATGACCATACATTTTGGTATAGTGACAAGATGTAGCATTTAGAAAGCTAAAATCGACCTGTTCGAGGATTTTTTTGACAAATGACATATACCAAAGATACGAATTTTGTGCGTTTCTTTAGGTTCACACTGTATATGATTTAATTATATTGTAACATATTCAACGGGGTATTTAAGGGTTAGAAAATGATCAGTGCAAATTTCAAGTCATAATATCTCTTAGAAGTTGAAGAGTTGAATAAAGTTGGTTTAAAAAATATTTAATTTGTTTTCGTTCATATCACTGAGAAGAACATAAGAGAATCAATAATCTAAAAGAAAAATGTTTGATATACGACTTGATGTCCCTAAACAATTTAAAATTCAATTTTGGAATTTGCAATTGTTTTTTAGGCGCTATTACAGACAGCTTAACTTGAAACTTGGCTTGAGAGTTTCTGTCTAGAGGGGGTCTATTTTTCTAAAGTTTCGTTAAAATATGTGCATTATCCTTCAAGTTATGTAGTTCCCTTCGCAATTTCATTGTAAACAATTTGCTCCTCTTTCTTTATTGCAATTCGGATTACACATCCAGAGATATTTAAGAAAAATCGCAATTTTGAATACACTTTTCTTGAAACAAAAGGATTCTACCAAACGGATTTAATCCTAAAATTTTTGCTACATTTCTTGTACTGTTTACAATAAGTTCCAGTAAGAAAATTGCCTTAGGAAGACAATTCCTCTTCAGGCAATTTAGTCCCTTACTTTTAATCCACTACAGTGTGTTAAAATTGACAATTGTTAGAAAGAGTTAAAGGTTAACTAAATATTGTCTATTTGGAAATGAAAGAGAGTCAAGAATAACAATGCAAATCCTATCAAAACATAGTCAAGTATTATCATTATTTTGAAAATATTGTATTAAATTATGATGGCAATGTGTTATTTCAGAATGGCAGAAGGCCAAATTGTACGTTTTATTTTTGTGTACATTAATTTTGTAATGCTGACATATAGATTGACAAATCACATTTTAGATTAGTAAATAATTTAGAGAGTGAATTGAAGAATTAATAGAACACTGAAGCTATAATAATAAAATATATAAAAAACAATATATATTGTAGTGTATGCAATTTATTAAATAGGAATATTAGATTATTATTGTCCTTACATAACTGATGCGGCATCATGAGTAAGCCAGGCTTAACGCTGGCACTGTGATGAGGCATTCAGTCGTAGAGAGTTGACCAAATAAAGTGGTAGTGAATCGGTGAAGTGAAGTTTTATTCATTCAGTACTCTACAAGTGGCGACGAGGATAAATTGGATACCTTAAAAAGTGTACAAAAGTATGTGCAAATCTAGCAAATTGAGAATAGAGCATAAAGATATTACGATGGCAGACATGTAGGCGATATTAACCCGTGGTCGTTGTAAAAACAAGTGAATCACACAGTGTTGAACTGGGATGTTTGGAGCACACGATTTCCAAGAATGGGGAAAAACCCCTCATCAACCCTTAGCCATCCAAACAGAGATATCGTAATTATAAATAAAAATGATATTTAGTAAAAATGTATAAGTTATATTCAAATTTAATAAACAAAGTAAACAAAAATTACATACATGTGCATTGTGTATGTAGAGATGTGCAAATTGTGCAAGTACATGCATACATACGATTACATGGGTGTATACATATTGTATGAGTACATATATTTTTGATAGCATTTATTCGCAATTAGTAAATTATTTTGCAAGGAACAAAAGGACATTACTTTGGTAGAATTATTCACATACAACGAAATGAGTCCTAGGGCTCCTTCATTTATGAACATTACATAATAGCTGTTTATACTTATGATATCCACAAGACAAACCTTATAACTTAATAATTAAAAGCAAAAAAGTAATAGGTTTTCCTATAGCTAAACAAAGCTTGATAAAATTGTTGGGTTATCAGGTTAATTATTTGAATAATATTAATATAATTAAAAGTACATCAGAGGAAATGTAAAGGAGAGCAAGGATAAACCAGTTCAAACTGATGGGGTATTGACCTGTATGTGCCTCGTTAATGCATATTCTCAGGAGGTAATGACGGAAAGTTATCCGCAGGGCACCTGGACCCATACCTCAATGGCAAAATAGCCATACAACTAATTGAATGTGAAGGCGAACCAGCCTCTGTCGACATTAAATGGGAGATTACCTAATTAGTCGGTACGTAAGAAAGACTGACGTAGGCGTATTGGCCATACGCCTACGTAGAATGCAACTTAGTAAAAAATCAAATCAATCTAGAATTGATACCGTATATAGCAAAATTGAGCGCTGACGCGCTGAACGAGAATGCTTAAATTTTGAAACTAGATTTTTAAGTAAAATCAGATTCAGAGTAGTGCTAAAATGGAAACACTGTATCTAATTAACTAACTAACTAACTAACACTAATCTTCAGAAAGATAACAGATAAATATAGAGACATCTAATTAAAAAACGAAACACCAAGACATTTCGTTGAATTTGTCATAGAAGATTCGCTTAGTGTACCTAAAAAACAGGCTCTGAAAAAATCATTAAATAACAATACATAAATAAATAAAAACGGTTATTAAATTTAAATCATGAATATAGAATTACTTAAAGAAATGACACTACTATAATGTTATGAAACATAATGTTTATACTAAAAATTACATGTATAATTGCATTCATAAACTGCAATTGACGCAGGAGACCCTCTTGCATCAGTACGCTTTTGCAAATCTGCGCCAGCATGAGTGCTAAATTTTAACACATCTTTAAAGAGGTGCTTAAAGTCTATGATGAAGAACTATAATATAACCGGAAATAACCGGAAAACGAAATACCATGTTACAAACTCAGTACTTTTATATCTAGAAAAACTATAATTTCCAAATCTCTAAGCCTATTCAAGTCTTAACTTAAAATTGTTATTCTGTTGGCTGTGACCTCTAGACACAGATTGCAGACTAATAAAAATTTAACATAAATAATATCACAGTAGCCTAGTTTCATAGAAACCCAAAATACTCGCTGAATTGAAAACTTCCAATATCGGCAATATCAAAACTAAAATTCAACCGCTTATGATATCCTTATTTTTAACTTATGTCTGACCCATACTGTATAACATTTTGTGTAGAAAGTATACAACATATTCGCCTTGAAAATAAAGCCAACTATTGTAGAAACTGCAAGGTAGCAATTCCTTGGACTATAAAAGTAGATGGTCCAAACAAGTTCTTAGGTATCTAATGCACCAAGAATGCATCCGTGCCAGCAGCATTCAGGGGCAGTATAAGCATTGAAACCATCGATTGCATTCAAAGAGCCATGTCCAATGAATTTATAACAGATCTGTAAGGTCAATATTAAACTCCATTAAAGGAATATCTAAGGGCTCCGATCCAGGCTTAGACAATGACAGATAAGTTTTCTAATAGAAATTATTATTAGAATGTTACCCATTATAATTATATAACATCGATAGTAAATCAATCGGGTTTTACGTTGTTTTATATTTTCTAATTTAAAACCCAAAATCTTTTCCACATAATTAATACACTTATAGTCGGGGCAAACTAACATAATTTTAATCAGAATACGGAAAAATAGAAACCAGAACTAGCCCAACGGGAAATGGTTGGGGGGGTTACTAACATGAAAAAAAAAATAAATGCAGTTACTGACCTTGGGGACTAACTTAACGGGGGGGGGTAAAGTGAAAAAAATTCAAAGTCAATAGTTTGGATGCGTATTACGAGAAAATTTGACGTCGGAGATAAAAATGTTCAACAGCAAAGTTGTAGGTAATAAAAAGATCTTTCATTTTTGTTAAGGGTACTTTTCATCATAACCTCAAAATTATCGAGAAATTTAAAAATTTTCCAAAAAATAATAAAATTTTCGTTTTTATATTATAACTTTTACAAAAATTAATGAATTGTTATGACTCTTGGTGAAAAGATACCTTTATATATTATAAATAACCAAAAAAATTTTCAAAAGAAAATAATGGAAAATTTTTGATTTTGAATTTTTTCAAAAAAAAACAGTCCTTTTTTCAGACGAAAATTGTATGGTGGAAAATCATCGTAAATAGATTTTTCAAAGCTCATTTTGTTTGTTTTTTCGTCTACTTTTTGATAAATCAGAGACACAATATAGCTTCTATTTAAGAATATGCTAAAAAATGCAAAAAACGAAAAAAGTCAAGTTTGAAAAAAAAAATTTTCAGTAATTGTTGATAATTTTGTTTAAATTTCAAAAAAATATTAAAATTAATTTCACCAATCGATTCTACGTGAAAAAATATTTAAGAAACTGTATTTTGTTATTAAAAATTACTCCAATATTTAGGGGTGGTAAAGGGTTGCTTCTGGAGGGTGAATAAATTAATGATCGTTCTCATGCAATTTTCGGCTAAAATTGACGTTAAACAAAAAATTAGTAACCAATAAAAGTTGTAGATTTTGAAAAATTCTTCAAGTTTTGTAGAGGTCATTTTTACCGTAACCTCAAAATTAAAAAAAAAAATGCAACAAATATATTTTTTTACATTTTTTACTTTTTTAAACTTTCTTATTATTTCTTTTCTTCTTATTTTTGTGTACTTAGTAGACAAAATGTGTGGTTGAATAAAAGTATTATAGTTGTAACTTTAATTTGGAAAAAATGTTCAAGATTTTGAGGAAACTCATAGGAAGTTCATGAGGAAAATATGTATTTATTTTGTTAAAATATGATCAAAACTTAAGAAAAAGAACTTTTTATTATTAAAAAAATGATTAAATCTTAAAAATACACATTGCAAACTACACTAATCTTTTTCTTTTATTTACATGAATCGGTTCTTCTTCTTCACCCTCCGATTCTTCGCTAAACTGCGAATCTTCACACTCCATCTCTTCTTCAAAATCATCTTCGACTTCCTCATTGTTTATATTATTTTGAGGACTTATTCATTAAAATTATATTAAAATTGTTATATTAATAATATAAATATTTAATTTTTTTTCATTGCTATATATTTAAGTACGTAATGTATCGTTGCATTAACTAAAATTATAAAATTTTGAAACTTTATTGTTATCGTTTAAATTAAACCGATAAACAAGAAGAATATACAATATCGGAGCAAATTTTGAAAATAATTCAATTTGACTTACATTTTTAAAATTTCCAGGTGAAAAAGTTTTACAAATGATGTTATTCAGATGGATGATACTTTCTAACTGAGAACGCACGTGCTGGGACAGCTGCGTAGCAATGGTATGGCGGAAAATAAAAGCCTCGTGTATAACAAATACCCATAGAGCCTATATGATTGAGAGATGGGTGTACTGTCTGTAGTTCTGATCATGCGCGTTAATCTTTCCGTATATTTTTTCTAATTTTTAAAGTTTTCTAATATCATTACTATAATACTTTTATTCAACCACACATTTTGTCTACTAAGTACACAAAAATAAGAAGAAAAGAAATAATAAGAAAGTTTAAAAAAGTAAAAAATGTAAAAAAATACATTTGTTGCATTTTTTTTTAAATTTTGAGGTTATGGTAAAAATGACCTCTACAAAACTTGAAGAATTTTTCAAAATCTACAACTTTTATTGATTACTAATTTTTTGTTTAACGTCAATTTTAGCCGAAAATTGCATGAGAACGATCATTACTTTATTCAACCTCCAGAAGCAATCCTTTACCACCCCTAAATATTGGAGTAATTTTTAACAACAAAATACAGTGTCTTAAATATTTTTTCACGTAGAATCGATTGGTGAAATTAATTTTAACATTTTTTTGAAATTTAAACAAAATTATCAACAATTACTGAAATTTTTTTTTTTCAAAATTGACTTTTTTCGTTTTTTGCATTTTTTAGCATATTCTTAAATAGAAGCTATATTGTGTCTCTGATTTATCAAAAAGTAGACGAAAAAACAAACAAAATGAGCTTTGAAAAATCTATTTACGATGATTTTCCACCATACAATTTTCGTCTGAAAAAAGGACTTTTTTTTTTTGAAAAAATTCAAAATCAAAAATTTTCCATTATTTTCTTTTGAAAATTTTTTTGGTTATTTATAATATATAAAGGTATCTTTTCACCAAGTTTCATAACAATTCATTAATTTTTATAAAAGTTATAATATAAAAACGAAAATTTTATTATTTTTTGGAAAATTTTTAAATTTCTCGATAATTTTGAGGTTATGATGGAAAGTACCCTTAACAAAAATGAAAGATCTTTTTATTACCTACAACTTTGCTGTTGAACATTTTTATCTCCGACGTCAAATTTTCTCGTAGTACGCATCCAAACTATTGACTTTGAATTTTTTTCACTTTACCGCCCCCCCTTAAGTTAGTCCCCAAGGTCAGTAACTGCATTTATTTTTTTTTTCATGTTAGTAACCCCCCCAACCATTTCCCGTTGGGCTAGTTCTGGTTTCTATTTTTCCGTGCTCAAATTTAGTTTGCCCCGACTATTATTTTTCAAATAGGTCACTACATGTATTTATGTAATCATAAGGGGGAAATTGAGAGATATAATTCAAAATTTAATTTATATATTTAGCAGGTAGCTGATGACTAGTGCCACGGAAGAAACGTGGTATACTTGTAAAAAAGTGGAAATACGAAGACGGTAACTTTTAACGTGTGGTTTGCATATATACCCAGGAGGCAAACTTCTGTAGCTTTGGTTAAAAAAAAAAAGAACAAAAAATGTATAGGGTGTTCGTCCTACATTATGTTAAATTCTGTTTCGAAGAAGCTTGCTTTAGTTCAGTTTAGCAATCACCTTTACTTCAAATATTCTTTTCTTAGTTTCTCAACAGAATGAGAGAGTTCCAGAATACCAAACTCTGTACAAGATAAAATTATCAGGGCTGCACGAACCTATTATATGTAGCACCGTCACATATTATCTATACACAGTGTATATGTATGTATCTATGTAATATGCGCCTATAGGTGGGGTAATGACTCGCGTGCATACCTTTAAAAATTTAAAAGTTAATGGTCGTTCAAATGAAATCTTGTACACTAGCTGTAAGTGTTGCAAGTTTAAAAGTGAATTATTATAATTGTAATGAAATATATTCTTTATTGGATTTTGCAAACAGCAGGAAAAAACTATATATGAGAACTAAAAAGAAAAACTACCTGTAAAAATATTAATGATATCTGTTCATTCTTTTGATAACCTGGTTATGCTAGCAAATTAAAATCCTAAAACGAGTTTGTCTAATTTCTTATTTGACACTTCTCATTCTAACACTAGCATCTACATAGTCCCCTGCGGCCATGCAGATTAAACTAGTATCTACATAACGCCCTACGGGCATGAAGATTTAGTAAAAAATGAGAACAAAAGCCTAAAATGTAGTCTTGCAAGTTGCAGGGGGTAAACCTAATAAGACAACTGTTATATCTAGTCTTTTATTTTTATAGCAACTTTCGCATAATCTTCGCTGACTTGGATTTCCGAAATTTAGTGATGTTTCCAGACTTACCTCGCTTTAAACAACATTTCGCCAGTGTCTTAACGGTCAGTATATTTAATTACATGTAGAAGTAGAAAGACAGAACAAACACATACTCAAGACATCGAAGATCAGTCAAGCGACAAAGAAATGATTGCATACGAGGATTAATCGATTATAATAATAATAATAATAATAATAATAATAACTTTATTCATACTTAGGCCATATTGAAATGGATGTACATGTCAAATAGATATTAAATAGCATAGAAATAGCATAGATTACCTGATAATGTACAAAATAGCATGCCTCATTCTACCACAGAGGAAGATATTAGAAGAGGCGACACTACAAAAAACCGGTTTTTATCTCGGCGTCGCAGATTTGGCGACCTTGAATAGCTGGCCCTTCACATGGGTATAGTGATGAACCAGGGTTGGCTTCATCTTTTTTATGATCCGATTCTCGACAAGAGTAAAATAAAATACCGTACTTACTTTACGATCCGGACCGGTTTAGAGACGACTGGTGCAACTACAACAAGGTCGGTCTGGCTATGTGGCAGTTTTGAAAAAACCAATGACAATGAAGCTAAGTTCCCCATTTGAATAATTAGCAGCGTGAAAGAAAACGAATACATGCGTAGTGTACCGACGGGACATTTAACTGGTTTTAAGTGATGTCTCTCTCTCTCTCTCTCAAAACACCATTTCATTGTCGAGAGCCGCAGGTTTGATTCTACTACAGGAAGACTCCTTCAGAACTATTTAGGGACAAAGTCCTCAGTTACCCATTTCAAGCCAATATATTAAAGACGACGACATCGAAGACAAAGACAAATAGAAGGAGAAGGGGAAACAGTGTAGCGATGGGAAAAGAGAGGCAAGAAAGCATACAAATGGAAGACAAGGTTTCTGTTAAAAATATGATTAAAGTAACTCTAGATTGCGATCCTACGAACCGCTTCGTGGTGTCAAAGAATAGTGGCGATGTTCAAGTTAAATACAATAGTACATAACGCGAATATGGGAGAAATGTAATACGTTTCAAGAAAATAGGCGAGGAATGGATAATTGCAAATGATTTTACCGAATCTCAGTGAGAAAGTAACATGCATAATAATTATAAGAAAAATAATATTGATTAATGTAATATATATGCTATGTATGTATATCTGTATATGTATAGGTGTGAGTATGTATATTAGTTTTATAATATTCATCTAGGTAAACCAATTATTGTCCCATAATGAATAAATATCTATAACTTCAGTATAACTTATTTAATGATATTATTTTAAGTTACATTGCATTGGCGTAGGTTAGCTTGATTTATGATATATAATATATAATTTATGATATACTTAAATATTTATAAAAAGGAAGGGATGTAGTGTATGCAATTTATTAAATAGGAATATTAGATTATTATTGTCCTTACATAACTGATGCGGCATCATGAGTAAGCCAGGCTTAACGCTGGCACTGTGATGAGGCATTCAGTCGTAGAGAGTTGACCAAATAAAGTGGTAGTGAATCGGTGAAGTGAAGTTTTATTCATTCAGTACTCTACATATATACAGCATTATATAAATACGTAAAATAACAAAGTGTTTTAAAATTATTTCTTTGAATATGCGGCTCCTATATTAGTAATTATAGACTCTATAATGACGTCAATACTGTCAAATTATTATATTTTCCTCTCTTCTATTAGTACGTGATTTATACAACTTTGTCAAATTACCAAGAAAGAAACTAAGAACTGGAAATAACTAAATTGATTAATTCAATATCACTGGTCTACAAAAAAAAACAATATTTTTCTGCTCCAAGTACTAAACCTATCATTCTTTAAGTATTTCTGTGTACCTACTGAATTGGAATTTTCAATTTAGAAATGTTTCTACCTAGCAAATTTCGAATAAATCTCGATATTTTGTTCAAATTTCGACGTAAAATGTGTTTACATGAGGGATCCTTACAGGCCCGGATAGGGCTAGTGGGCAAAGCCCACTGGGCAGCCGCCGGTGCCCTCCCAGTGGGCCGGTTTTCCAAAATAAATTGACAAAGAAGTCAATAAAAGATTACTTGGAATAATTAATTCATGTCCCAACTTATGCCAAATTGTAACAGAATTACTCGTCAAAATGGCACTAATACGACAAATTGTATTGGTAGTTCTACTAATGGCGCTTTGATTATGCAAGGACAGTATAAGGGTTTTTCGGCATACTGTAACGAAAAAATTATTTTTTCGTTTAAGCACCCGTGCTATTTTTTCGTTTAAGCACCCGTGCTAAATAAAATTTGAATTACCCGCCGAAATAACGACCGGAAGTCAACAAGTGCGCAAACGCGGTAGAAGCATCATTTGAAATATCCCTGCTAGTTCACTTTTGATTTCGACCTAGGTGAGTGCAGACTTGTTACTTGTTCTTTAACGAATTTTCACGTTTATTTCTTTAATCCTTTGATATTTTGAATATATTTGATTATTAAATGATGTCATATTATTGAGTTAACGTTGCTGTATAGTTATTTTTGGGAATTAAAGGATATTCCGTATAATAATTAATTTTATTAACACACATGTTTGTGTGATGTCGGCGTCCATTTGGACACATGCCAATTCATTAATTATCGCGGCAATTTTGTATTTTGTGGTCGCTTGAGACACAATACCGTGGTGTTTGTCATTATTTAGATTATTTGTACGAGGATTAAACTCGGAAATTAATCAAAGGATAAATTAGAATCTTTGTTTCTTAATCGTGTGTAGACAATCTTATCTCATTAAAAGTCGAAACCCAAAGTCATTTTGTCGCATTTAGTTAACCTCGTGTTAGTACAAGAGGTTAAGATATAATTTTTTATTAGTTAATTTTTTTTTGGGAGATTAAACCCATAATTTTGTTTGCTATATTTGTTACAGTATTAGTTTTTTTTTCAGATAGTAATTCAGATATTTTCTCTCTAATTCTAACTAAATTTTGTTACCTTCATTCAAGTTTTTGGTCATAACCAGTCAGCCATTTTGTAAACGGCTAAAATTTCATGAGAGTAGAGTTTTCTTATTTATTAATTTCATATATTATATTAATCAGTAGTTTATTCATACATTTTCAGTAGTAGAGTAAAGTAAAATTTTATCAAGACTCAGTTTTTTATTAAATTGCTGATAGTTTGGTTTTGCAGTGACCTTCGTCACCATAGTTTTTTGTAGTTTTCTTGTATCTCTTTTTTAAAGTTTTTATATTATCAACTGGTTCTTTACATTCCCCTTTTTCATGTAAAATCCTGGACCAAACCACCATTGAAGCAAGGCACAAGGCATAACTTGAATATTTGGAGTTATCCTAAAAGTATTGGATACTATTCCGACGCAGCGTCTCCTGGAAATCAGCGTTGTCAGGACCTGAATATTACGTCCTTCCCGGGTACCCGTGGCCATCTTCAGGAACAGACCTCGTCGGGATTCCACGTCTCCGCTAAGCTAAGTAGCCAAATTTATGTGCAAAATTCAACTTTTGGTCAGAAGATAATTTGTAAACCAGTTGATCGTTTCATTGTAATTTTTTTGTTAATATTCAAATTTAAATTTTTTTTCTAAACTAAATTTTTGTTGTTTAACTAATTAAATTGAATTTCACCATTAATATTTCTACTAAATTGTAAAGTGTTGTAAAATTTTCACTCTTTTATACTTATGTTAATATATTATTTGTTTTATATTTGATTTTGATTGTTTTCTCCCCCTGATAAAGTTTGCAAGAGTGTTATTTACTGAATACGCTGGCGTCCAAATTTGTATATAGTTTATTAAAGTTTTGTTTGGTAAAGTTGACAAGCAAATAATTGTTAAGAAACAAAAATATATAACTCTTCTCGCCACCTAGTGACCCTCGACCAGCCCTGAGCTAACTGGTTGCTACGCTTTCATAGCTTCCTCGGCAGCCAGCTGAGAAGTTGTGGTTGCAAATTGGCGCTCAACGTGTGTGGCCCGAGTTAGAAATTTTGAATTTTTAAAATAATTGTTTTTGAATTTTGTTACTCTTTTTCTTAAAACTGATATTCTTGCAAATACAGGGAACGAAACAATCAAGTATTCTGACCAAGGGAAGACTCTGCTAGATTTATTGATATTTTTCTTATATTTTGTATTTTGATATTGTCACACTTGCGTATTCGGTGTACAATATTTTATGATAGAAAATTTCTCGTTATCTGATTTATTTATTTGTTTTTGATATTGAAAGATTATCTCTGCCTATTTGAATTATTTTGCTATCTTGTTGACATTTATCGCTGTTTTGGTATATCTTTTGCTAATATTTTGTGAAGTTTCTCCTCACATTGCATTTTGACTTGTAATTTAAAAGTATTGTGAAAAAAAATTTAGAGTTACAGTAATTTAACCGTATAATTTTGATATTAAATTTGTTTATCGTAGAGTTTACCGTCTCTTATCTTTTCTATTAACTTTTGGTCAACTTATAAACCCAAAATGGAGCCTAATCATTTGAAAACTAAAGAAGTTACTTATGAGTTAATGATCAGAAATATTGAACCTATCGGAGATGCCGATAGAAGAAGAAAAATTTTAAGGGGGGTTTTGCATCAGGAAGATGCCAATCGTAGTTTTAGCTATGGCAGTATTGTAAATCCTTTTGACCATAAGTCAGATGTTAAAGAAATTAAGGAAACAATAACCGACTTACAGTCTGTTATTGATAATTTTTCTGGTACAACCGCAGACGCGGCTTATAAAAGAATTTCTTCAAGGTTAAACCATATTTCTGGTAGAGTACAGCGTTTAAAAGCTGATGCTGAAGGGGAGGAAACCATTAAAAAAACATTGCAACTTGATGTTTTGGGTTTAGAAGGTGACATAGCTTTAAAAACTATATCTCCTGCGGCTACATCTTCACCTGGTCCTACAGTTTCTACGGCACCAGAACGGTTTCCGGCGAAATATGTTGCTCCCTATAAATGGAATTTACAGTTTGGTGGTTCTAACCAAGAATCGGTTAACTCTTTTTTGGAAAAAGTTGAAATGTTACGTGCAGCTAGAGGTTTGCCTAAGTCAGAATTATTTTTGTCAGCTTGTGATTTGTTTAGAGATGATGCGTGGACATGGTTTTGTAGCAATCGACACCGATTTAACGATTGGGATACGTTAGTCGAACAATTAAAAAGGGATTTTGTCCCGTATTTTTATGAAGATGATTTGTGGATTGAATTAAACAATAGAACACAAGGCTGTGACGAACGAGTCACAATTTTCATTGCCTCAATGGAAAACCTTTTTAATAGACTGTCTGAAAAACCTTCAGAAATCGTGAAAGTTAATAAAATTCGTAGAAATTTATTGCCTTATTATGTCGACCGTTTAGCTCTGGAGCAGCCTAATACTGTCTCCGAACTCTCAAATTTATGTAAACGTTTAGAAGAAGCACGCACCATGTCTGATCGATATAAGCCACCCCCTTCTGGGAACACTAGTTTGTTAGAACCAGAGTTAAATTATACCTTACCTTCTAGCTCCACCGTAAACAAAAATACTTCTCGTAATTTCAATTCAAGTAAAAATGTTTCTCGTAATTTTGATACAAGTCAAAATATGTCCCGTGATTTCCGTAATTTTAATAAAGCCAATGCTGCCCAAAGAAATTTATCTTCCACTCTGGCTGCAGTTTCCACATTGCGATGTTGGAATTGCAATCAGGTTGGCCATGCCTATAATTCTTGTAAACAACTAAGAAGTATTTTTTGTTATGGTTGCGGACGTAAAAATGTCACAAAGCCAAACTGCAACTGTAGTCCAAAAAACGTAGTAACTGGTGGCGGAAACCTGGACACTGTCACTGCTGCGCAAAGTCCAGAACCTGTGGCCTCTACTTCTCGAGACACAGAGACATGCCAAGGCAAAGGCAAGGGCAAAGGCAAAGGGAAAACTTCCGCAAAATAAAAATTAAAACGTCACGATTGGAGTGGGACACATGGGTCAATACTGTTAAAAATTTTTATAAATCTAGTAAGTCAGTAAACAGTAGTAATCCAGTTTTTGTGAGTAAACCTCACGATTCACGTCCCTATGTAGATATTAAAATTTTTGATAATTCAGTTCGTGCTTTAGTTGATTGTGGTAGCAATTCATCAATATTTGGCTCTTCTGGTGTAAATTTATTAACAAAATTAAATATTTCTGTATCTCCTGATCAGAGTTTACATGTTACAACGGCAGATGGGAACAGTCAAAATGTGTTTGGTTACGTAAAGATTCCGGTTACCCTTGGTAACATTTCAAAAACTATGAAAATATTAGTCATTCCTTCTTTAAAACATGATTTAATTTTGGGAGTAGATTTTTTGAAAACTTTTGAAATTTTCGTTGATTTTAAGAAATTTACTTATAAAGCTCAAGTATCAAATTTATGTACAGTCAATACTATACAACCTTTGGTAAATCTTACCTTAAGTGAAAAGTTTCAGTTACAAAAAGTTATTGATTTATATGAGACAATTGCTCCTAGTGATAGGTTGGGACGGACACATTTGATCACTCATTCAATAGATACTGGGGACAGTAAACCTATTAAGCAGCGGCAATATCCATTGTCGCCTGCTATGCAAAAACATCTTAATAAAGAAATTGATGAAATGTTACGTCTCAATATTATTCAACCTTCGCAGTCACCGTGGTGTAGTCCTTTATGGCTAGTACCAAAGAAAGATCCGGGGGAATATCGTGTATGTTTTGATGGTAGGAAATTAAATCAAGTTACTGTAGACGATGCTTATCCTATGCCATTGATTGATAGTATATTAAGTAAATTAAAAGATGCTTGTTTTCTTAGTTCTATAGATTTGCGTCATGCGTTTAACCAAATACCTCTTGACCCCTCTTCTCGCCCTAAGACTGCATTCGCTGTCACGGGGAGAGGACTTTTTGAGTATGTCGTAATGCCGTTTGGTCTTTCAAATAGTCCAAAAACTATGGTTAGGCTGATGGACCAAGTAATTGATCCCTCATTAGAGCCTTTTGCTTTTGTGTATTTAGATGACATAATTATCGCTACACCAGATTTTGCCACTCATATTGACGTATTGAAAAAGGTTTTTTATCGACTTAAGTCTGCCAATCTCACAATTAATTTAAAGAAAAGTGAATTTTGTCGTTCTTCGCTTACGTATTTAGGTTATGTAGTTGATGGTGAAGGTCTACGTACAGATCCTTCGAAAGTTGAAGCTATAGTTAATTATCCGATTCCAAAAACCACTACCGGAATTAAAAGATTAATTGGATTAGTCGGTTGGTATCGAAGATTTATTAAAGATTTTTCTGCTCTCTGTGCACCCCTAACTGATTTAATTCGTGGTAGGAAAAAAGGTCAAGCTATTTCTTGGACTCCAGAAGCCGATGAAGCTTTTCAGGAAATTAAACATAGATTAACAACTGCTCCTATATTGGCTAGTCCAGATTTTTCTAAGCAGTTTGTTATTCAGTGTGACGCGTCTAATACAGCTATTGGATATATTTTATATCAAGAATGTGATGGTATCGAACATCCTATTGCGTATGGTAGTAAAATGTTAACTTCATGTCAACGTAAATACACAACAAGTGAAAAAGAATTATATGCCTGTCTCGTGGGAATAGAAACCTACCGAAAGTTCATTGAAGGGACTCACTTTAAGGTCGAAACCGATCATGCATCGCTGATCTGGCTGCATAATCTTTCTAACCCTTCAGGTCGTTTGGCCAGATGGGCCGTTAAATTATCGCAATATGATTTCGAAATCGTACACAGGAAAGGTTCACTTAATGTGGTAGCTGATGCTTTATCACGTGCTGTTCAGGACATTTCAGTCTTAGATGTATCAACTTTCAAACGGGACGACTGGTATAATAATTTACTTAAGAAAATCCAAGAAAAGCCTGAGTCTTACCCTGCTTTTCGAGCTGAGAACGACATTATTTATAAACATGTTTTTTGTAATCAACCCGAGATTAATAATTTGTCAGATTGGAAAATTGTTGTGCCTGCTGCTAATCGTGCCGAAATTTTTAAATTATATCATGATGACGAAACTGCAGGACATTTTGGAGTCTCCAAAACTCTTTCTCGTATTTTAGAACTTTATTATTGGCCTGGTATTCGTAGAGATGTATATCGTTATGTTAAAAAATGTACTATCTGTTTGGCTAGTAAAAGTCCAAATTTACCTAGAGCTGGTTTAATGGGGTCATATAGAAATATAAATTTTCCCTTTCAACTTATTTCTGCAGATTTGTTAGGTCCGTATCCTTGTTCGAAAAATGGTAATCGTTATGTTCTAGTAGTAGTGGACTGGTTTACGAAATATGTCTTAGTTCATCCTATGTCAAAAGCCACATCCAAAGGTATAATTAAATTTTTAGAAAATCAAGTTTTTCTTATTTATGGCTGTCCGCAGATTTTCTGTTGTGACAATGGTAGTCAATTTACTAGTAAACAATTTCAAACTTTTATGGAGAATTATAAAGTACAGAAAGTTTTTCTAAATGCATTATATCACCCTCAAATTAATCATACAGAGCGAGTAAATAAAGTCATTGTAACTGCACTTAGATCTTATATTCATGGTAACCATAAAACATGGGATACTGCTATTTTTAAAGTTGCCCAGGCTATTAGATTAGCCAAACATGAGGTAACAGGTTATTCTCCAGCATTTTTGAATTTTGGTAGGAATATTCCATTAACTGGGGATTATTATGGTAAAATAGCTGAAAATGCAGATAATATGATATCTATTAATGAGAAAAATAAATTAATTAATGATCTACAGGAGTTACCTGAATTGTATATTGATGTTCGCGCACGTTTATATGATGCTTACCTTCGTAATGCTAAACAGTATAATTTAAGGAAACGTGAAGTTAAATTTCATGTGGGTGATAGAGTTTGGAAGAAAAATTATACCTTATCTAGTAAAACGAAAAACTATTCTGCAAAATTGGCTGCTAAGTATATTCCTTGTATTGTTAAAAAGGTAATTTCTAATTTAGTTTATAATCTTAAGGATACCGATGGTAATGACATTGGCAATTGGCATGTTAAGGATCTTAAACCAGACTACGCGAATTTAGACTCGGACGATGACTCCGAACCAGGGGGTTCGAACTAGGAACACTTAGAATAAAAATGTCTCTATCTTTTTTAATGTCTTTTCTTTTTCCGGCTGAGTAACAACAGTTACTCAAGGGTTGAAGGGTGGGCCACTTTTTTGCTGATTGTGTCTATAATCAAGCAATTGATTTCAACTACGCAGTTGAAAGTTCACCAAGTTTATCTTTTCGTGTCTTGTCTTAATAAAAATGATACCTGTGACTACCGAATAATAATTTTTGTGTAAAATATTAGACAAATGATTCAATACCGTCCTTTATCGGTTTATTTTTGAATATCTTGGGAATCTGTTGTCGTAATATGCATTCATAAATTTTTCAAGTTAGTTATTAGACAAACGACTCACTCTCGTTTCTTATCGAGTTTATTGTGGTTTATCGGAGTTCGCTGTCATAATACAGGTTCGTCTCTTATAGTCACATTTTTGGTGAATTTTCTTGCGCATGGTTGATGTCAAAAATATGACATAACAACATCATTCTTCTTCTTTGTGATTGTCTCTTTCCTTCTATCGCTATTTTCTATATTTCTCTAGAATCACTATCTCTTATTTTTACTTTTGCCTAGTTGACTGCTTTAGTCGTTTGTATTATAAGTAGCTTTTTGACAATTTTGCTAGAGTACTCTTCAACTAATGTTTAGAATTTTTCTGGAAGGCTTTGGTCTTTTGTTATATGGAAACTACTACCTGTTGTTTTTGATTTTGTTTATAATATGTCATTTACCAGTTGTGCCTTTTGAATTTGTGGTCTGGTAGACATATTGTTTAGCTTGTGGGTTAAGTCCTACGCATTTTGGTTTGTGGGTAAAGTCCACGTAATTTTGCTTATCTTGTGGGTTGAGTCCACGTATCTTGTTTGTGGATTAAGTCCACGTATCTTTGCAGGAATTTGTTCGTGGTAACATATCTTTCCTGTCTGGCGTGTGCCGTTTGTTATACAGATTGTCGCTGTTCTATAGTACAAGATACTTAGCGGTGATTCAAGTAGTTTTCCTTTATACCTTCATTTAGTTGAGTCTTTGCTGAATTTAAATCAGTAACTTTGGGTTTTTACTGCTTATTGTTTCTTCAGCTAGGTAAATTGCTAAAATACTTTATCTTTTATCTCTATCTTGTTTATATAGTGTTCTCAAAAATTGTTATGTTCCATCTAGTGTTTTTCGTCATCGTGAATATAATTGTTGTCGTTTGGTATTGTTGTTGTTAAATATCACTATTGTTGTCTTGATGGGTAATTAAGGCATCAATTATTATCTTTATGTTTACTCTCTAGTAGGTAAACTTTAACCTTATCCTACTTAGTAGGATATTTTAATTGCCATTAGGGAACCTACTTCGGGATGGGGATGAACTAGTTTCGATCGGGCTGTCTTCAATGACAGAGGGTCAAGGAGGGTCGAGCGGACACGTAGGCCAGGGGGCTTGTCAGTCAGGAGTGGCCTAGGTCGTCTGACTTTCCTCGAGAGACAGGTCTTCCTCCCCGCTTCACCTCAGCCCTTGATTTATCGCCCTGTCGAGACACTGCTCATCGCGCCGAAAGCAGGAGTATTCCCGAACAATGGTCCTTTTTTGTCACCTAGTTGTAGCGATCATCTAGTTTTAGCCTGGAGATGTATCCAATAAGGTTTAGTTGTTTCGTACTTCTAGTTTAAGCCCTTGGAGCTATATCCAATTCTTTTTGTTAACAGTTAGGACATTTCTTCTACTGTTGTATCTAGGCAGGTAACTTGGTTCCTGTATCGTGGTTTAGGTGTGCTTATGCCTCTACCAATTTTAGCACTGGCAGCCGCTACAACGCTGCTCAGGTATTTCACCACAATGCCTGTGGGGACTGATCTTTAGTGGTCCTCCCCTAAAACATTTAATCCTTCCTTTTTTCTTATTCTCTTTTCTAGTTTCATTTTACTCTGGGGGAAGCATTATCTCTTCCGGGTGGAATTTTCAAAAGTTTCTCGTGTGCTGTCGAGCAACACTCATTATCGAGGCTTTTCATGCAACTTGACTTAGCGCAGAATGGGTGTGAGTCAAATTACCTTTCCTCTTTTTGTATCTCTTTGACTATACGTGGACTCTTGTTGAATAGTCTCGGAATTGGTGATGTTGATGACTTTGTCCAGTGGTAAACGAACTTTTCTTGTGGTACCTATCTTGTATAATTAGAAATTATACAAGGTTGGTTATAAAAAAATTTTTTGTCACTACTTCCTGCTCTCTTAATTTTTTTCGTCCCTCCTCGAGTAATTAAACTATACGATAATAGCGTGATGTATAGGGTGTTTTCTTTTACAAAAAAAAAAAAAATTTTTTTTTAAACTTAGTTTTGAAAAAAAAAATTTTTTTTCTCGGTAGTTTCCGTGGTGTAACGAAAAAATTTTTTTTTCGTTTAAGCACCCGTGCTATTTTTTCGTTTAAGCACCCGTGCTAAATAAAATTTGAATTACCCGCCGAAATAACGACCGGACGTCAACAAGTGCGCAAACGCGGTAGAAGCATCATTTGAAATATCCCTGCTAGTTCACTTTTGATTTCGACCTAGGTGAGTGCAGACTTGTTACTTGTTCTTTAACGAATTTTCACGTTTATTTCTTTAATCCTTTGATATTTTGAATATATTTGATTATTAAATGATGTCATATTATTGAGTTAACGTTGCTGTATAGTTATTTTTGGGAATTAAAGGATATTCCGTATAATAATTAATTTTATTAACACACATGTTTGTGTGATGTCGGCGTCCATTTGGACACATGCCAATTCATTAATTATCGCGGCAATTTTGTATTTTGTGGTCGCTTGAGACACAATACCGTGGTGTTTGTCATTATTTAGATTATTTGTACGAGGATTAAACTCGGAAATTAATCAAAGGATAAATTAGAATCTTTGTTTCTTAATCGTGTGTAGACAATCTTATCTCATTAAAAGTCGAAACCCAAAGTCATTTTGTCGCATTTAGTTAACCTCGTGTTAGTACAAGAGGTTAAGATATAATTTTTTATTAGTTAATTTTTTTTTGGGAGATTAAACCCATAATTTTGTTTGCTATATTTGTTACAGTATTAGTTTTTTTTTCAGATAGTAATTCAGATATTTTCTCTCTAATTCTAACTAAATTTTGTTACCTTCATTCAAGTTTTTGGTCATAACCAGTCAGCCATTTTGTAAACGGCTAAAATTTCATGAGAGTAGAGTTTTCTTATTTATTAATTTCATATATTATATTAATCAGTAGTTTATTCATACATTTTCAGTAGTAGAGTAAAGTAAAATTTTATCAAGACTCAGTTTTTTATTAAATTGCTGATAGTTTGGTTTTGCAGTGACCTTCGTCACCATAGTTTTTTGTAGTTTTCTTGTATCTCTTTTTTAAAGTTTTTATATTATCAACTGGTTCTTTACATTCCCCTTTTTCATGTAAAATCCTGGACCAAACCACCATTGAAGCAAGGCACAAGGCATAACTTGAATATTTGGAGTTATCCTAAAAGTATTGGATACTATTCCGACGCAGCGTCTCCTGGAAATCAGCGTTGTCAGGACCTGAATATTACGTCCTTCCCGGGTACCCGTGGCCATCTTCAGGAACAGACCTCGTCGGGATTCCACGTCTCCGCTAAGCTAAGTAGCCAAATTTATGTGCAAAATTCAACTTTTGGTCAGAAGATAATTTGTAAACCAGTTGATCGTTTCATTGTAATTTTTTTGTTAATATTCAAATTTAAATTTTTTTTCTAAACTAAATTTTTGTTGTTTAACTAATTAAATTAAATTTCACCATTAATATTTCTACTAAATTGTAAAGTGTTGTAAAATTTTCACTCTTTTATACTTATGTTAATATATTATTTGTTTTATATTTGATTTTGATTGTTTTCTCCCCCTGATAAAGTTTGCAAGAGTGTTATTTACTGAATACGCTGGCGTCCAAATTTGTATATAGTTTATTAAAGTTTTGTTTGGTAAAGTTGACAAGCAAATAATTGTTAAGAAACAAAAATATATAACTCTTCTCGCCACCTAGTGACCCTCGACCAGCCCTGAGCTAACTGGTTGCTACGCTTTCATAGCTTCCTCGGCAGCCAGCTGAGAAGTTGTGGTTGCAATACAAGGAAAAGAATTGACAAGCCAAGCCTTATTTGGTGTTCTGAACTTGGTGATGGTTGATACCACTCACATTTGCGTTAAAGTAATTTCACAATTTGGTATAATTAACCAATGTGCAGTTTTCATTCGTGAATATTATAAAAAGATGGTGATTTGGGACACCATCGCAGCTGATAAAAAAAGGTTATCCTCAATTGAAAAAACTCGTTGGTGGTCAAAGGACAAAGCTTTAACGAAAATGTTTAGACAATATGATAAATCAGAATATGCATCATTTGTAGAGGTTAATACCCTAGAAGAAATTGCTAATTCATCCAATAATATTACGTGCTCAAATTTTTTTGAATATGTTTGAATCGACAACTCCATTATCCAAATATCTTCGAACAAACGGAATGAATCCTATCATGGCAGTGCAGTGGTTGAACCAACCGTTGCCACCCTCAAAACGAACTCGAGGGGATTTTGTTCAGTATTGACATCTTCTAATAAATTTGTCGAATGGGCAGAAAAAGAATGCAGATGTTGAATTAAAACAAATCTTAACAGATGATAATAATAATGAAATTGTTGTGAAAGTGGATAGAGGACGATATTTTACAGCCAGTTTTGCTGCAAGACGAATCGTAAGAAGAAAAAAGATGGCTGGTGAACATGGCATTGAAGAATTTATTGCCGATCTAGAGAAAAACTTTGAAATACAGGTTTATAATATTACTGACAACGCTTTGGAAAGTTTAGATAATAGATTCACACGACATAAAAAAATATTTCCGGATCTTACTTGGGGATATTTTGGAAAAATTAATAGTTTACCAAAAGATTCATTTTCAAATATTGCGAATCGAATAACAAATCACTGTGTCCTCGGCAGATATTCAAAGTGTGCTGAGAAGATTTTGCAAGCAAATAGAGTGAGATAAAAGCAATCTTGGTGAATGAAGAGAGTAAATCGACATCGAAGGAAGCGAACTCCAAAGATCTCACAGCGACTAACTGCCAAACATGCAAAGGTTGCGTTCCGTGCTGTTTTAAAATTTGGCTCCAATTTAAATTGCATAGAGTATCTTACAATAATTTGTATCTTGCTTATAAATATGTTTTAACTTTGTCGTGCACCCAAGTCTCTTGTGAACAAATTTTCTCGAAGTTAAAATTTGTTCAAAATAGGCTTAGAAGTTGTCTTACACAGGAGCACTTGGATGCCCTACTTCTGATGTCAGTAGAAAAGAATATTATTGTAAATATAGGAACAGAAGATATTATAAATTACTTCACTACTAGGAGCTAGTCTTTGAAAAAACTGTTAGTCTTTTGGATTAATAAAATATTTCGTGCAAAAAATCATTTTATTGATAAATATATAAGCATATTTCACTTAATGTGCCTGTGACAATAAAATTATGATGCGCGAGTGCCGGTTTTTTGTCAGAGCCAGGGCCAGAAAATTCTCCCAATCCGGACCTGGATCCTTACCCCAAAACATAATAAAATGTACCATTTCCCATGTATTCTTGGACGATGATTAGGAATCCGTCCTCAAAAAAGGCGGCTCTGTCCTCTAATTGACAATAACGGAAAAAGGTCATAATCTCAATTTTGTTAAAAAAAAGTGCGAGGTGTGTTTTTTTATGTATCTTTTTGGAAGGGTTTCAACCATTCGTAAGGATCCTATCAAGTTTTTGCCCCTTCTGTGGTCAGCCACAAACCTTGGTTGACAATAGTTAGGTCAGGCTAGGCTAGTCATAAAAAGCACAATAACCGATTAATATTTGGCCCTTTTTAGACCTGTGTTGCCCTTTGGAGAACGGAATGCCCTTTTTTAACATCAGATTCGTATTAGACATTAAAAAATACATAGGAAAATACACCTCGCACTTCTATTTTAAATAGAATTTAGTTATTACCCTTTCTCGCCCTTTATTGCCCATTGGAGGACATTTTAACATCGAGCCATGTTCAACATTAAAAAATAGGACAGCACACCTCACACTTTCTTTTTCAATAAAATTGAGTTTTTGTCCTTTTTGCCCTTTACTGCTCGTTGGACGGTAGAGTGCTCTTTTTCAAAATCGGATTCGTGTCTAACGTTGAAAAATACATAGGAAAACACCTTGCACTTCTCCTTTCAATAGAATTGAGTGATTGCCATTTCTCGCCCTTAATTGCCCTTTGGAGGGCAGAGTGCCCTTTTTTAACATCGAGTCGTGTTCAACATTAAAAAATACATAGGAAAACACACCTAGCACTTCCTTTTTCAATAAAATTGAGTGTTGGCAGTCTTCTCCCTTTATTGCCCTTTAGAGAGCAGAGCGGCCCACTTTGAAGACGGCTTTGTAATCATCGCCTAAAAATATATAGAAAATGGTACTTTTTATTATGTTTTGTGATCCCTCATGGGAAAACATTTTACGTCGAAAGGACCCCGCACTTTTTTTTTATATAAAATGGTTCTCGGTTAAATTTTCTGAATTTTTAGAAGCAGTTTTTTAGATCTCGATCTCCTGATTAGAAGCAACATGGGCCCAATCTAATCCTGTGACTGATTTTTGAGTTACAGGGTGTTAAAGTAAAAAAGTGGCTATTTTTATAAAATATATTTATGGCACCTGAAGGATTCGATTAATTTTTTTTCCCACGAATATCATTCCTGTAACATCAGATAATATATTGTGATAACTATATGCGCTTATATACAAGGCGAGCCACCAACAAGAAGTCAATTATTAAAATCGATGTGCTTATGCTGATACAACAAAATGTTGAGAAAATTACTTTTTAAACGAAATGTACTGTTTCATAATTACCGAAATTCCCAATTTGTATATTTTATACAGGGCAAGTCAAAAATATGGAAACACGCGTGACTCATTCTAATACATTTTAATATATATTGATTGTCCATTGACAGCGGATTTCAAATATACATAAATTTGTAGGGGTCTACAGGGTAATACAAAAGATAAAACAAAAGGAAAATGCCGAAAAACTTTTTTTTAAGTCGTCCTGTAATTCAGAATTTCGTCGGTTAATTTCAGTAATTCTTTCAAATTGTGTATATTGTGTATACGTTATTAGAGTACCAAATTCAAAATGTTACTATGACTAGTTCTCGAGATTTAAAGCGAATTTACCATGTAGGTAAGTAAGCTTAAGGAAAAAAGCATGTTTATGTCTGATGATCACCGAATACGAGTTTTCGGTGATAAATAGTGGAAAATGAGGTAAATATGAAATAAACTTTAACATACCGACTATAAGTAAAATGACTATAAATGACTTAAATCTCGAGAACTAGTCATAGTAAGATTTTTAATTTTTGGTATTCTATTAACGTATACACAATAATGGACAATCAATATATATTAATATATACAGGGCGTCTTATTAGAACAAGTCACACGTGTTTTCATATTTTTAACCCGCCCTATATAAAATATACAAACTGGCAATTTCGGTAATTATGAAACAGTACATTTCATTTCAAAAATTATTTTCTCAAAATTTTGGTGTTTCTGCATAAGCACATCTATTTTAAAAATCTACTTCGTGTTATTGGTGGCTTGTCCTGTATATAAGCGCATATTTTTATCACAATATATTACCTGGCGTTACAGGAATAATATTCGAGGAAAAAAAAATTCTCAAATCCTTCAATTGCCATGAACATATTTTATAAAAATAGCCAGTCTTAAATTTTAACATACTGTATCTTAAAAACTAGTCATTAGATTAGATTGGGTCCATGTTACTTTTAATCAGGAGATCAAAATCTATAACATACTAAAGATTCAGAAAATTTAACCTAGAACCATTTTATATAAGAGAAAGTGCGGGGTCCTTTGGCAAAAAAACATATTTTGAAGATAAAATTCAGGATTTACTCGAAATCTGCTCTATAGAATATTTTTTTAAATTGACAATACGGATTCAGCACATAAAAATACTTAAGGAATGAGAGGCTTAGTCCTTGAGGCAGAATTTTTTTTGTAGACCAGTGTAATTAATTGTTCCGTAGAATTTCCATAAATGTGAAGGGAAATAGTAGTATGTCCGTGGTAGTATTGGTCTTTCTCTGAGTAATTCATTACTCTTTGTCTTTATTCAAACAGATTATAACTACAGAATTTTAGCCAAGGATGTATTATTGTGTTATTGCAACAGAGTTTTAGTGTGATTTGCCCCCAGTGTTCTAAAATTGAGAATTATTTCAAGAAAAATCATTTTAGTAAATTTGATAATTTCCCAATTTACGCATATTAGATAATTAGATAATTTACCTACTAAAAATAATAAAATTATCATTAAATATCATACCAGCTCGCAAGGACTTTCCTGTTGATGTTTCAGTTTATATACCAGCTGTGAAATTTTAACTAAACACAGTTAAGTATTACATTAAAACTTTCCACTACAGGTACTTAGTGCTCTTAGAAGCCTCTTTAATAGTTTTCAGAAGCAGAATAACAAATTATGTTGTCTAAGGAAAATACAATGTATACGTAAACACTATAATAGAACACAAAGCTAGGATTGTTGATGTTAAATTGCAAATTAAATATGTAAGAAAATCTTCAACGTATTTTCTTTAAACTCAATTTCAAACTGTATACAGTTTTAATAAAAATGCCTGCAGAAATGATTAGCCACTCTTATTAAATTTTTGTGAAATTTCCTTTTTATTAGAATTCACTTCGTACTCTTTACAGTTTAGTATTTTTACCGTCTTTAAATTTTAAAAAGAGGAGCTTCTCAATTCGACCTGTATGTTTTTCTTTACAGAGTTTTGCAAACAGCGAAAAAAAACTATTACTATGAGAACTAACAAAAAACTATATGTAAAAAATATTAATGAAATCTTTGCATTCTTTCGATAACCTGACTTCTGATTATGCTAGCAAATCAAATCCTAAAATAAATTTCTCCAATTTCTTATTTGACATTCTCATTATAACACTAGCATCCAACATAGTACCCTACGGCTAAGCAGATTAAACTAGTATCTACATGACCCCCTATGGTATGAAGTTATAGTGAGAATGGACAAATTTATTTTAGAATTTTGATTTGCTAGCATAACCAGAAGTCAGGTTATCGAAAGAATGCAAAGATTTCATTAATATTTTATACGTACAGTTTCTCTTTTAGTTCTCATAGACAGTTTCTTTTTTCGCTGTTTGCATATAAAGAATATGTTTTATTACTATAAGCAAACAAATAATAAATAATTCACTTTTAAATATGTTTTTCTGTTTGCTCAGTCACTGCTTTCTGGAATGGTTTATATGCTATTGTAAATATTTTGCACACTGTAGAGTATGGCTAGGAAAGGTTCTCCTATTAATTTCATCGCCCTATGTCTAGTACAAAGTGAGAAATAATAAGAAAAAGTTATTGTAAATTCTAAATTATGCGAGAATATGTCCAAGGCATCAAAAACTAAATGTGTTAAAATTAGCTGTTCGGTAGTTTCTGAGCAGTCGATGTTGAATCTGATGTTAAATATTCAAGATGGCGAACCCTGTAGGGCTACCATAATTGCATACCTTTTGTATATTTACATGAAATTTGACCACTGAAAGGTGTGAAAGAACTGCTTTGAAGAAGACCACCTGAAACAGTCAATAAAAATTAGGAAATTAAATTTCTTCATCACCGCTTGGTTAATTGAATATTATTATGAGACAAGCATATTAGATGTTTGTATATGACATTACTTTTGTGAGTTGCCGTTATAAAATATCGATTTGTTTTAAAGTTCCATATTTATTGTGGTAGGTTATCATGGGTCTTACTACCCTTCTATATAACCATAGGGTCATTTTGGGATTTAACCCCCAATTTTTTCCACACATCTACCTACACCTTCCGAGGGCTATTGTTGCTTTCTGTGTGACTTTTTTGACGTGGCAATTCCAGGTCAGTTTTTTATCAAAAATGACTCCTAGGTATTTTACCTCATTGGCAAACGGAATTTCCACATCGTTGAGCACTAAAGGCTTTAGGCTTTCCAAGATTCTTTTTCGCATAAAAGTGACGACTGTGGTTTTATGGGGATTTATGAAAAGTCCTTCTTCATTCCACCACCTGTCAACAATATTTAGGGCTCTTTGCGAACGCTCTGATAACGTGTTCGCAAATCGCCCTATTACTATATTGTCAGCATATCCATCTCTTGGAGTAGGTAGTCAACAAGGGTTGCCCACAGTTTGGATATAGTACCCGTCCTTAGGGGCAACCTGTGCTCACTTTCGCCTCCGTGGTAGCCTCGCCTAAAGTGGATACTATTTTCCTTTTCTCTAAGCTGGCTTTAATCCTCTGGCAGAGCACTGTTGGGACTCCTCTGTTTAAGAATGCATTCGTTAACGAATGCGTTGTTGTGTTGTTAAACGCTCCTTCTGTATCTAGAAGAGTGGCTACTGCAATTTCCTTGCCATCTAATGATTTGACCAGTAGCCTATTTAAATCATCCAGCGCGAGGTCTGTTGACCTTCCCAGCTGGTATGCACACTAACCCAATCCCCCAAGAGGATTTTCACTTAAAACTTCGTCTCTAATATACCTGTCCAGTAATCTTTCCAGTGTTTTAAAGAGGAAAGAGGACAGGCTTATAGGTTTATACGACTTTAGTATTTGGTCTGAAATCCCACCTAATTTTGGGAAGTAGGTGACCTTCACCTTCCGCCATATGCGTGGTATGTATCTCCAGGCCAAACAAGCTCTGAATATTTTACATAAATATGGTAGTAATATATCCTGTCCTTTCTGGAGTAGGATTGGATAAATTCCGTCCATCCCACGAGATTTGAATGGTTGGAACTTACTAATTGCCGATCTGATTTTATCAAGTTTTGCTACCTGATTGGCCAGTCTCCAGTCCGCAGGTCTGTGCCGTGCCCGCCTTTGATCTGGCTGTTGATCTGTTGACCATGATATGTAATTTATATTTTTAATACTTGATGATGATGATGACGTGGATGGGGAGGTAAAATTAGATATTTTTTATGCTCTTGCGTAAATATCATCAAAACTAAGTGAGATTTCCTATCGCCTCTCATTGAGTTTATGCCATGGCATCTGGGGCCTAATTAGCTTGCCCGGCTTCTTTTTGCGTTTTTATTTAAATTCAAACTCTTATTCATGAAGTTGACCATAGTTAAGGCAGTTGCTTAGAATGTCGAAGTTCTTTTGAAAACTTTTTTGATTTCGTTAAAGAATAATAAGAAAAATATTTAACCGCCTTTAAAATTACACCATTACGTCGCGGCGTCGTTAGATAAATATTACCCAGTATCGATTTTAAGATAGCTTAAAAATACATTTGATTTTGTTATATGTTCATTCTGATACCTCAGTATGGATATATCTAATATATGGTTGAATTAACCGGTGTTATTTTATTTCATAATTTTTTATTTTTAAAGCAGTTCAAATTTTTGTTTTTATTTCTTTTCTACGTCGGAAATACCTGAGTACTAATTTGAAAATCTGAATACAATATCATATCCCCAGCGACTTCGACAAATTCTCGCATGTTCTCGAAGAGTTTCTTCGTAATACCTGCTCACGTTATATTAGACATATCCTGATGAAACTAATATGTAACCATCGCTAAATCATACTTGATACATACATAAAGAAATATGCATATTGCTAAAATTGGGAACCTTCTTCTTTTAAAAATTCTATAGTTTAGTGTCCCATGTTTTTTAGATTTACATTTTTTTCAGTTATTTTTGCTCATTGTATACTAGTGTGTCATAAAAAAATTTTTGTTTCACTTATTCAGTCTTTTCATTAGTTCTTTATACAATGAATAAATAATTTATAACAACTATTTATTTCATCCTTACTTAGTGTCATTCCAGACAATATATTCATAGAGTTTCGAATAACATCATTTGATTATTAACAAAAAGCCAGTCTTATGTCAACAGGCTTGCGATTAAATGCCCATGTCTAGAAACACTTAATAAAATAGGATTAATATTTCTTGTTTATCGAAAACAAAAAGCGAGTAAAGACACAATAAAGGAGATTAGATTTCAACGACTTTTTCAATGTTTAGCTCATTATTAATTAAGCAATGTTGCCTCTATCAAATCCTTTATTATCAGCATCACAAATCTTAATTGTTATGACTTGAACCGTTAAATTCTTTTCCTCTTTTTTGTTTCTTCTTGTTTTTCTGAATTCATTTACTATACGACTTTCCAAGAGTTTTAATTAAGGAGTTGCTAAGGTATCATTTAATCATTTATCTTGATTTAAGCATGATTAATTGGGCATGTATTTTTATAGTGTCTTCAGATGAGAAATTATGTTGTAATGGGGTTGTATTAAATTTAACATGAATTTACAAAAACAAAACGTACATCGAGGGAGAATCTTTAATTAAAATATTATTAAATGATTAAAGATGTAGCGTATATTGAAATTATCTTCAAAATTTAAAAAATATTTCAAGTACCATTTTCTTAATGCAAATCTCGTCTTCAAAATTAAATTGTTTGTGTGCCGAAATATACGAAACCGCAGAACGACAAATTTTTTTAATTCAGAATTCTCACCTATAATTCTGAATTGAGACTCAGAGCTTTGACACATGAACTGGCGTTGCCCCCTTCCCCTTAGCAGAATCTAACCTATAACCCACTATTATCCTGGTTTGGTAGCTCTAATTTTGGTTGATTGCTTATTACTGGTGAGCGGGAAATTTGTTTACCATTCCCGCGATTCATTCAATACCTACTCCTTGATGAATGATCGAGTGTCTGGCCAGTGCTAAGGAATTTGGGAGCCAATTACGGTCTTAGAGGCACCTTCGAAGGACAGTTTTTCTATGAATTGTCTTATTTATATTTAAGATCTGCCTGAGTTCACTTATAATTACTCCACCACTGAGCCAAGACACTCACATATATTTTTTCCTTTTTTTTTTCTTTTAATTCTTTGGTACACCTCCTGCCACATGTATTTTTTCTTTTTAACCGGGGCTCGGGGAATTTTAGGATTTATAGAACTTTATTTAAATACAAAAACGAATTTAATGATGTTGAACGACGGAAGCTTACGCATTTTTATGGCTTACCAAAAATACACAAGCAAAATGTCCCATTAAGACCAGTTAGTTCCATTAATTCGCTGTACCAGAATTTGGCAAAATTCTTGTTTAAAATTGTTAATTAATTATCTGGAAATACTGACGTATATGAAAAAATAGTAAACATTTTATCGAAAAAATTTATGAAAACAGTATTCATACACATCTGATGGTTATTGACGTATTTAGTCCGTTTACTAATGTCCCAGTAGACAAAACTTTAGAAATAATCGAAGAGAAATTGTTAAACGAAAATAATTTGGAGCCTAGAACTAAATTAAGTGTAAATACTATAACAGAATTTTTAACTATGTGTATAAAAACAACTTATTTTCAATTAGAAAATGATTTCTATCAGCAAGATTTCGGTATGGAAATGAGTCCTCTATTGTCACCAATTTTAAGAAATATATTTATGGAGGATTTTGAGACCAGACATGTTCAAAATTGTGCATACAAGTCGGTTATCTGGTGGAGATATGTAGACGGTATCTTTGCAATTTGGCCTCACGGTATTAAATAATAATGAGCCTTATTTTAAATTTTCTTTAGGAAAGGAGACTAGAAATTAATTACCATTTTTAGACGTTTTAATTAAAACAGTAAATGGTACAATTGAAACATTTGTTTATAGAAAACCAACACACACCAACAGACATTTAAATTTCAACTCAAATGTGTCGATGCACGTTAAGAGGGATGTTATAAAATTTTTGTATGACACGGCCAAAATAATTTCTTCTATTGATGAAATACTAAACAACGAGAAGTGGTTTTTAAAACAAGTTCTTATAAATAACTAATATCCTGAGGGTTTTGTCGATAAACCTTCACAAATATTGAAAATAACAATCAGGTACGACAAAAACCTGATAAACGTTACACAGCGTTAATTCCTTATTTATGCGGATTATCCGAAAAGTTGCGCCATATCGGTGATAGATTTGATATCAGGACAGTATTTCAAACAAACAATACTTTAAAATCTATTCTGACAAAGACGAAACCGAGGAACCACGAACAAAATTCAAAAAGCTGCATTTATAATATTTCATGTGAGTGCAACAAACACTACGTTTAGTGTAAGATTGGGTGAACACAAAAATTATATCTTAAAAAATGAAATTCAGAGGTCTAAGATATGCGAACATGCTTAGAAGAACGGACATAGAATAAACTGAGACTCGGCAAAAATTTTATCAAAAAGGCGGATAGCAAAAAAAGGAAAATTAAAGAATCAGCGATAATATTATTGGACGAGGATAGATGCGTGTCGAATTATTCCGTAGATGTCTGTACAATCTGGTTACCAATGTTAAGAGAAGAACTTCACAAACTTAACACTGTATAAAATAAAAGAAACCGTTAACTATATCAACAGTTCTATGTAAATAGTAAGTATCTATGGATATTGAATATGACAAACATTCTTAGAGCTGTGTATTTATTGTACACAGCAAAAAATGCCTTGAAATGGGAAACAGATTAGATTTCCGAAACGTCAGCGAAATATTTAATTTCAAGTTTTTATACGTATTTGTGTTATTTGTTAAAAAAAAGCAACCTCTAACTGATCCTTTGACGTAAAAGTCACAGACGTAGACGTTATTTCCCAGTAACACACTTGGTAATTGTGATACTATGTAGATTGGAAAACCGTCTTTCAGTACCGTCGATCGAACATAATTCTCGAAAGTACCAAAAGATGGATTTAGAAATATTTTTCAGATCGATGGAATTCGAAAGTACACTAAAGTATATTACGAAGGGCAGAAATTACAGTCAGGATGTAGAACGTAGCCATTTCAAAAGGCAAATAACCAAATGTTCATGGGGCGTTGTTTCAAAAAAAAAGAACGTTAAACAGATTTTTCAGTTCTGAAAGTAGAGGAGAATACTTCGAGACCGATCCACATTAGCATCCATAAAAAATGATTTCAAAATTCCTAGCAGAGAAACAGATTCCGATGGACCCAAAATACCTCAAAATGCAGACAACGCCATAGGGGTCGCTCGAACACGACTCGACGCTAAAAAGGTATTTTCGTGTTTAATACCATCAGTACTTCTTTTCAAACGAAACTCATTAAACTTATATATACAGATTTTCGAAGCTATCCACTCGTCAATAATGATTACAATCAATCAAAACGAATAAAACTTTTTCAGTGCATTATAAAGAGTATAAGAGTTATAAAAAGTTCGACACACATTTTACTATCATATCTAACTGAGAGTCTGAAACTTTTAATGCAGTCGATTGTTACAATACTCTCGCCGGTTTATGAATTACGATTCTTCGGAACGTAACGTCTCGCCACATGTGGGTGGTGCTTTCTGAATCAGTTTTTTGTATACAACTGGATTAGACTTGAATATTTCTATTTTTCTTGTGTTTATTACAGTTTACTTTCAATAAATGAAAATATATTTTTAATTTGACTCTGACTAGATCTACGATTGACGACCTGCATACAATTCTTTGGCGTGGATCGGATAACTACCTTGTTCACGGGTCGAATCAAGTTTCTACAGCAGTCCTATTACTCACAGAGTCTATCCACGATAGTGATAGTCTAAGAAGTGTTTCTCAAGTGCAACTGAAAAGATCTGATCAGAAGTGCGCCGTGAGACAACAAGATACTACGAAAGGCAGACTATAGCAGTCGCAGTAAGTATAATCTTCTCCATTTTCACCTTGGGGAGTCTTAAGAGTTGCAAGTATAAATTTTTGTCGTGCCCCCCCCCCCACATATTTCCAGAAATCTAACAACGCTTATCAATATATTAGACAACATAATTTAGATATTTATTTACGATTGGTACTTACTTCAATGGACTAAACTATCGACTTCTGAAAAATTACCAATACTTGGAATGCCAAAGTAACGGTTGTTTTATATACGACAGGGGGCCGTACTTGTCTTCCCCTAATTCGACTTTTGTTACAACTTGCTTAACTTTCATCTAAGTTATGACACTCAGATTTATAAATTCAAAGCGACATTTACTTAGTCATATACTATCTCGACTCGACGTATATGGAACGTATTGCAATTTGCGCCGCTTATCGGTCGGAATAAATTTTGTACATTTCTGTATTGTGGCCTGAAATGCCGCGGCGTATTTTTGTAGATTTATCGAAATTTTTGCTTTTTATCTTATCCTATAAATTCTAGCTCCAACTTTCTGTGCTGTTCATGTACTGGGCTCTTTGTGCTGATGTCGAGGAAGTTTTCACTTGTCATCTCCCAAGTACATAAAAAATTTTCTGCAATTAATTCTAGCACGTGGGGTATTCGGCAAGAAAATTTTACACTAAAATAACTTAAATATACTCTAATTTCAACTGTCATTAAGATTATTCTAGACAACAAGGTATTAGATTAGTACGAATGAGTCTTGTTGATATAGTAACAGAAACGCATCAGAATTAGTAAGTATTGTTGTTGTGTCAAAAGTTAAAATTAAAAGAGTTATTTGAAAATTGAATATCTATATACGTGTAATAGGTAAGTAATATCTATTCCACCCATTATAGTTTCCAAAAATTACTGAAAATTGTTTACGACAACTCTATTTGTATGTTAGGGAATAAGTTTTACTGGTAATTTTTTATTTTTGGACTTCCTGAATTTCAACCACTCTGATCTAGATTGCGATGCTACGTATATTAGGTCTGAGTGGTCGAAGGTTTGATGTACGGGTAAAAGAACACAAAAAGTCTATTTTAGAGAATAAAAAATCAACTGGTTTTGCAGAACATTGTATAGACGAAAACCATTTATTTAACAGTTGTAGTATTAAACTTTGGCACAATGTCAATAGGGGAAATATGTTAGACGTGCTTGAAATTTTGGAAATCAACAAGGCCTTAAATAAACAGAAAAACGTTACTAATACACAAACAAAATTTCATAATACCCCCACAATAGATACCATACTAAAATTAAACAGTCCCAGAAATAGTAATTAAAATTTAAATTAAATTCCTAGTAGTAGCATATTAGAAATAAGTAATGAAATGTTAATTAGGTTATCTATACCTCTCAAATCCTATAAATATCTTGTAATGGTCACTTTCAGGTTAGTTGCTGTAACTCTTTGATAATGGTCGGAAGGCCGAAACATATGTCAGAGAAATCTGAATAATAATGGTGGAACAGTAATACCAAGTGTTTTTAATCCCTATTCTATGAAATAAAATGTTGTTTCACAATGCTCAATGTTTTTTTTATAATTATTTCGTTTAATGTGAAAAACAAAATTCCATTTTTATGTGATAGCAAATGTCAAATATGTCAATAATTTGACAGAATAATTTCCACTTATTAATTTCGTTCAGGGTATCCTGGAGGATGAAAATTTCTGGAAATTTTTTGGGTTGCCATGGTAACGACACAAAAGCAGACTTCTGATTGGCTAAAAAGATGACGTGTAGAATTTTTATTGAAATCGTACTTTAAAACTATAAAGTCCAAGGGCATTTCTCGAATGGAATCTGCCTTTAAGTCAGCGTACAACTTCTGGTGCTCTATTCCGTGTTGCATATCTGAAAAATGTCTGATGTCAATTCTAATGTTAAGGCAATACATTGTCGACAAGTTCTTAAAATTTTTACTTTCAGTTCATAAGCCACACGACTTACAAAATTTGGAAATGTCCAGGAGTTTCATTTTAATTGTTGTTAAGTGTTGCCTTACATCTTTATATTGTATAACTTTTTAGTCAGAATTGTGATTTTTTTCTCTTATTGATCCATATCAAAATTGGCTAAACGGGACACTTATATGAAATCAAGTCAGTGTCTGTCCATCCGTCTGTCACATTTCTTAGAGATTGCCGTAGAAAGTTCAAATTCAGCACAGTTATAGGAAGTTGTGGTACAACTACAACGTGAAGTACGAAAAGTAGAATTTTAATTTTGGGGGTTAGTTTCTGGGGGTAAAATGGAAGTTAAGCTTCTTAAAGCACAAATTAGAAATCTATAATTTGTTTTTTCGTGTAATTTTTTAACACATCTGAAAAAAGAAAATCGCTTCCCCGTCACCCTGTCTCCAAAAGCATCGCTCAGAAAAATCTAAAAAAAATCGTGAACATTGGGAATAAGACGTATATTAACCCATTAACGCCGGAATTATTTTTTTTTAGTTTTTAATATTTTTTTTGTACTAGGTGTGTTACACTGGACAAAAGGAACAAAAAATTATGTAAACTTTTTTTTGACAGATTGACAGGTAATGAGATATTGGCCGTTGCCATATGGCAACGCTAGGCGTCTGGGCTACCGTAACTTAAGAAAACCCCAAATTTGTATATTGTTCTAGATAATTATTAAAAAATTAAATTTACATGACTCTATTATTAAAAAACTATTTTATTACAAAATTTAGGATACACAAAAATATTAAAACATATTTATTGTGAATAAAATGGGACGAAAGTCTATGCAAAGACCAATTTGCACACAAACGATTTTCTTTTTTTCAATGGTGTGACGAATAAAATAATTGGTGCCATCCAATCTGACAGTATCCAGATATTCGACTCTCTGATGCTGCAGGTGACGCTGAAGGTCTCCCAGTTGCTTTATGTGGCACACCGTATTTCTTCAGATAGGCATTAGTAATTTCTCGTTTATATTCAAGTTGTGATAATTTTCTCCCAGATTTGTTGTATAGTATCCAACTGTTTTGCAAAGCTAAATCTAAAAGCCAGGTAAGTATAGACCAGTATCACTTTCTTCCACGTATTCCAATACGAGAACAACTGACAGTTTGATCCATTTGATCTGTCCCTCCCATAAATGAGTTGTATTTTGTAATGAGTTTGCGTCTTGAAACCATGACAGGATGTTTGAATTTTTGTGAAAACCGTTCTGTCTGGGTATTCTCTTGTGTGCCATGTGAAGAAAAAATCATAGGAAAAGCGGCATTATCAAATCAACGTACATAACAATTACCATAATTTGCTTCTATGGCTGATTCGTAATAACCACGCTCTTTTTTATAGAATCTTTTTTAATTGTTAGAAGACATAATTTTAGAGTTCTGTTTTGGCGGATTGTGCCAATTGCTGAATAGCCACGAAATTTCATATATGAAAATAATGCAGAGCAATGCAATGTCCATTGCCTCTGCTAAAGTCAACTCGCCCCTAGAAAGAAAGAAAACCTTTCAAGCTACTACAAACGCCTAGCGTTGCCATATGGCAACACCCAAGTTTGAACAGCTATATCATATGTAATAAAAGCCATATTTTTTTAAAATTGTTAAAACAACAAAGTTCCGAGTCTATATAATACCATCATAAACAAAAAAATATTTTAGTAGCACTGTATAGAAAAAAATAATACTTACATAAAACGTACATCCATATTTTCGGCAATTTTTAATTCACCACAAAATTGTAAACAAATGCTTAAATTACTGTCAACCGCAGATTAATTTGCGGAACATGTGTCAAGTTAGGCATGTTTTGACACATAAAATAACATATTCCCCCACTCTTATCGGCACGTATAACATACAGGGGTGATATGAAAATGAAATGTGTTTACCGTTGTCATATGGCAACGCACGGCGTTAATGGGTTAATCGAAAATTATCAGGATTGCATTACTTTTGATAATTTTTTTGATATATAAAAAGAAACCTCGACGACAAACTTTGTTTTGCTGCATAATGTGTATAACTGTATCAAATTTAAAAAGAACTGATTGTAGGGAACACTAATTTTGCAAGTACAACTTGTACTTTGCCGGATTCTTTGTCTTCTTCTATGAAAACTAAGGAATTAAGGCAGTGCGAGTTCATTGTCTGGAAATAATAATTCAACGAAAAACTGAAACGCAGATGGCCGACGTATGCTGGCAACACGTGCGGAATATTGATACCATATTGTCTAAATGTTATTTGTGGCATTGTCTTATTTTTTTCTAATTCTTTGGGACTTTCTGCCACATGTATTCTTTCTTTTTACCCGAGCACCGGTTAAAAAGGAAAAATCCCAAAGAATTAGAGAAAAAAATACCATAAGCATAAAACGAAAATAGGGAGGAAACGAAAAAGTGAAACGTCGTATATTCTCGCTTCATTCAGAGTTACTAGAATCTTGCTCTAGTGTGTTAAATACATTTGTCACATTTGGCGGGTAACATTATGTGTATATATTTTAGCTTTTATAAAATACTGGTTACTGTGTTATATTATAAAGGAATGGGCAATGACAAATAACAAACACATATTTTCTTTTGGAACTTCACGTGTTCAACTTGAATAAATCTTTGTAATTACTACAATCATATTTCTCTATTAATTAAATCGTAGAACTATTTACCTCTCCATGCACTTATAGGCCGAAGTTTCACTTCCAACTTGCGTGGCGACCACGGACTATTTTTTTAAGTATGTCCTGTGTACCATAAATATCACTATTTTCAACTAACTGGGGAGTCTTAGAAGATAATTTAATCAACTTTCTAATATGAGAAGCCACGTGCTAATAAAATAGTTATTCATTTCTACTTGTTAAATATTCTATCTGGTTACTACATAAGTATTTGCCTAAATCAAATAAGTTAATGGCATTTAATTTTTACAAAAACAACGTCAATGGAAATTTTATATGATTCAATAAAGTTTATGTAAAATTTATTCTGTACATAACACAATGAAAATAAATGTTTACAAAATTATACAATATACGTTTATATAAAAATTATACCTTTATTTTTTCAACAGTGGCTATTAAATACAGGTTTGGTTTATGAAATTATTATTGCTATAACGATATTTGCATTTACATTTTATATTATTATTTTATGCATATTGGTAAAGCTCTGGTTATTGTATAAGTTCAGAATGTGTAAAAGTAGTGGTCAGGTGTGTACATCTTGCAAATTCTAATCCAAATTAAGATCTTAGTGTAATCGTTATTATAATAGAATAGAAACGAGAAATAAAATAAAAAAATTAAACATGAATATGATTTAGTACAGGAGGAACTAGTTTCAAGGGAGAGATAAATAGGGAGTCAAAGAGACTTTGGAAGTTAGTAGGTCTCGCCTTTAACATTTAGAAGCCAATGAGTACCTAGTGCAAGAACATGTTTCCTAAAAACACGCTTTTGCACTGTTTGAAGGTTTAATATATGTTTTATATATATATATATTTTATATCACTTATTTTCAGTTTCACTTTTAAAAAAAATTTTATTTTTACAAAAAGTTACAATTAGAATATTTTTTATTTCACTTTGAGAATATTAATTATTTATACAATTGTATGCAATGCTATATAAACTGGTTACAATATAATATGTTGACTGACTCTGATAACGTCGTGAGTCGTATTTATAACATCCTATTTGCTGACGCTGGCATAAGCATTTCTCGGAAATTAATGCTATGCAAGCGTTTCACATGGGAATGTTTTATCTAGGAAGCTGTTATCGCTTATCTCATAAAGATATTGAGTTACTCAGCATATAACAACTCCCCTTTTTTTTTGAAAAGTCGGTGTTATTCGCCGACTTTTTGGGGAAAATCGGGCATTTCTTCTTCTTCTGTGTGTAGATGGGGTCTTCTTCTCAGGAGGGTGTTGATTCTCTTCAGCATCTCGTTAGGAGTTGCGTCTTTGGATTTCTTACAGGGACAGCATCTTCTTTTGCACTTCCAGGCGATGTAGGAGGTGAGGATACAGATTCCGAGACCAATAACTATGTACATGGTAATGGAAAAGTGTTTAGTTATAAATGGCTCGTTTATTAATTTGTCCAAGTCTCTGGAATATTGTTCGAGTTTGTGGTTGGCTATATCCAGATTTTCGACGTTTAAATGATCGAATTGAAGAGGTTCCAATTTGGGTAGTTGCATTTTTTCGGGGATGTCACTACAGCAGTCATAGGGTATAACCACTGGGTGTGAATTGTCTGTAATGTTGATAGTATTACGGCCTTCTGCTTGCACTTTCGTTATACCGACAAACGCGTAACAGTCCGGATGAAGTTTTAATATAGAGTTCTTATTAACACTGGTGATTTTTGTGTCCATTTGATTACAGTTTATGGTGATGTGAATGGGTTCAGAAACAATTACTAACCACACATTGTCTTGTAATTTCTGAACGTTATAACCTTGTCCGTACACGAGAGAACTTTCACAATTTTCGGGAACTTTCCTGAAGTTTTTTAGTAACTGGGCCTCGCATGCTGCACTGCTGTCGATCGGGTAGGCATAAAGGTCAGAGCATAACTTCTTGCGAGCATCTAGTTGTTTGCATGTGCTCAGATCTTTGACGGGGATGTACATTAAAGAATCATCGTTACGTGCAATGAATTTTTGAGAAAATGACAAAACGTGGTGTAGGCCAGTTCTATTGTCTAGAATCGGGATGGGGTATAAATGATACAAAGTATAGAGTTGTTGTTCCACTAATGGTATTCTTAAAACAAAAACGAGATCTGATTTTGACTGAAAGGCTTCCAGTTCGATAATTTCCAAGTATTGGGGAATTTCTGAATATTTTACTGGAAGGGGTAAATTGTTTTTAACTAGATTTTGAGAGATTTTTTGAAGTGCGGTAATCAAACTTTCGGGTGTAATGATTGAAGAATGTATTATTTTTAGACGGGCAAAGGTAATTGAATTTAAAATGTCATCTAAGTTATTCTGAAGGTACAGATAACTTTCAGTTAGTTTTTCGCATGTTTCAACAAATTTTAGTTCGGCTTGAACCAGTGCAACTCTATCATTTACATTATGTAATGCAATTTGAATTTTTCTCATGTCTTCGTTAAAGGTTTTTATATTGGTTTGCATGTCTTGAAATGTTTCATTAAAAGTCTTTATGACGGTAGAGGTAACAGATATTTGATTTTTTAGAAGGTTTTCTATTTGATGTTGGTCATTATTTAATTTATTGATACTGTCTGTGAAGAATTGTCCATCTTCAGCATCTAAATTACCGGTAATGGCTTTGAAAACGCTACCTACTCCGTTTAGTATACCGCGTTTGAATCGTTTAGTGTTAACAAAGACTTCCTCAAACTTTACATTAAGGGAGTTCGATATCTGGTTTAGAAGCGTTATGTGCGTTTTGACTTTGACTAGGAATTCTTTTGTTTCACGTGTGTCAACGGCGAATATATCGACGATTGATTTTAAAATTTTGTTGTTGTTGATGAAGGCTTCTTCAAGGCTTGATAGATTTTTATGGACTAGCAGAGTCCATTTATCATTAGAAATTACTATCCTTGTTTCATCGTGGTAATAGACTCCGACGGTGTTATTGATCGGTGTTATTTGGTACTGGGATATGGCTGCTCCGATCAGCAAGGTGAACCTGTAAGGCAATTTAGGCTTCAAAATATGGTTTTAACCTGTCAAAATTGGCTTTAGTTTTTTGTTTTGTTTTTTTGTTAAGGAGGGTGGCTGAGTTTTTATGCAGTTCCAGAATCTCAAACGGCCCGTTAAATTTGTTACTTAATTTATCGGTAATTTGGGATTCCTTTACGTATACCTTTTGACCAATTTGATATTCGGGGGTTTCTTTTGAAACATGGGCGTCAAATCGAACCTTTGCTTTTTGTTTTTGATTTTCAGTCCTTTCGCGTGCGACTTTATAATAGTGAGAGAGGCGATTATTTAAATCTCTGACGTATTTTGTGACTAGTTCCTCTTGATTATAGAGTGTCTCGGGCGGTCTGCTAGACGTGTGTCCGAAGACTAACTCGTAGGGTGTAAATCCGTGAGTTTTATTAGTGGAGGTGTTATAACATATTATCGCGTAAGGTAATATGTTGAAGGGGTGTTCGTCAGGGTGCTCCGTCATATGTATTCGGATCATTTCTAATAAGGTTGCATGAAACCTTTCCAAGGAACCATTCGATTGTGGGTGTCCTACACTAGAATGTGTTATTTTGATGTCATAAAGGAGGCATAAGTCTCTTAAAATGGCGTTATCGAATTCTCGACCGAAGTCGCAGTGAATTCGAAGAGGTGTTCCGAAGTGCTGGAAGTAAACGAGTAGAGTGTTTGCGATCGACTTCGCTGATTTATCTTTGATGGGATATGCTTGGCTGAATTTTGTCAGTTCGTCGCGTATTGTAAGCGCGTAATTTCTTGTAGGAATTTCTAGAAGATCAATGTTAATACGTTCGAAAGGTGACTTAGGCGTTTCCGTAATTACTAGGGGTGAGTCTAGGTTTTTTCGACAGATTTTTGTTTCTTGGCAACATTTGCAAGTTTTTACGAATTTTTCGACATCCTTTGTCAGTCCTTGCCAATTGTATTTTTGTCGAATGCGCCTGATGGTCTCATTTATTCCGCGGTGAAGATGAGCTTTGCCGGTATGGTATTGATCGAGAATAATCGGAATTTGGTCATCACTAGGTGTCTTAGTAACGTTCTGGCATATTTTGAGTTTTACGTCTTTTTCCGCTAGGAGAAATGACAAAATTTCGAGGATGGGGAGATCGATATTGTTTTCAATATGATACGTTTTGGAGTCATCGAATTCTTCCCGACCGTTGTATAGTGAGATAAACAAGTTTTGGATTACAGTTTCGGGGTCGTATGGTAGAGCTACGATGAAGTAATTTCTATGTCGCACCGACTTACTGGATAATTTATTTATTGTTAAATTCCGAAAGTCTGCGTTTTCTTCGAACAAATCTTCAATGATTTTGTAGTGAAAATCTTTGAGATTGTTTTGTTGGAAAAAGGTCACGATATTTTTGTTAGTTTTATCTAGGAGTTGTCCGTTCAAGAATTCAATTTTGGAATAGTCGATAAGCGACTTTGTTTTGTATAGCTTTATGAAAGTTTCGAATTCTCTTAGAGTGTCCTCTTCGTTGGTTTCTGTATCGTCACTTTGACTATCAGAATCGGCTTCTGCTGAAGTCGAGGGCCTTTGGATAGGGTACGTTAATAATTTGGATTCCGCTTGAAAGTTAGAAAAATTTTGTATGTGATTTATTTTTATGCGGGAAAGAGCGTCTGCGTTCTTGTTAATGCGACCGGGTTTATATTCAATTTCATACTCGTATTCTTCGAGTTTCAGGCGCCAACGTGCTAGGCGGCTACCGGGGTCTTTTATTGAGAAAAGCCACGTTAGTGGTCTATGGTCGGTTATTAGTTTGAATTTTCGACCAAAGATGTATGGACGGAAGTGTTTTACAGCCCATACGATGGCTAAAAGCTCGCGCTCGATAGTTGAGTATTTGGTCTCAGCTTTGCAAAGTGTTCTTGAGGCGAAAGCGATTGGTAAATCTTTTCCGATGGGGCCTTGTGAGAGAACAGCGCCGATGGCGAAGGCGCTTGCATCAGTGGTCAGTAGAAATGTTTCGTCAAAGTTTGGATAGATAAGAACTGGTGTCGAAGTAAGGGCTTGTTTTAATTCTTCGAAAGATTTCTTGCATTCTGAGTCGAAAACAAAAGGAACATCTTTTTGTAACAATTTGGTAAGAGATTTGGATAACTTCGCGAAATTACTTATAAATCTGCGATAATAACCTGCCAGACCGAGGAAGGATTTGATTTCCTTCTGGTTAGTAGGCTGTGGAAAATTTTGGATGCACTGAATCTTATCGGGGTTAGGTTTCACTCCTTCTTTGGTAATGAGGTGACCTAGATATGCGACCTCCTTACGAAGAAATTCGCATTTATCAGGCTGGATTTTTAGATTGGCATTTCGAAGACGTTTGAACACTTCTGTGAGGCGAGAAATGTGTTCATGGACTGTTGGGGAATATACGATAATGTCGTCCATGTAGACTAGACATCTCTCGTTCTGTATACCCATGAGAATGTTATCCATAACTCTCTGGAAGGTGGAAGGGGCATTTTTAAGACCGAAAGGCATACGAACGAATTCGTAGTGTCCATTGTCTACACTGAAGGCACTTTTTGGTATATCTTTTGGATCTATCTCTATCTGGTGGAACCCAGATGCTAAGTCCAATGTTGTAAAGTATTGGCACTTGCCTAATTGATCCAAGAGATCAGAGATATTTGGTAAGGGGTATTTGTCTCCTACAGTTACCTCATTGAGTTTCCTGTAGTCCACGACTACACGCCATTTTTGCTTACCAGAAGCATCGAGCTTCTTAGGGACGACCCACACTGGGGATGACCAGGGGGAATTTGAGGGACGAATAATATTTTGGTCTAACATTTTGGATACCTGCGTTTTGACCTCTTCTTTGTGTATCTGGGGGTATCGATACGATTTTGTGAAAATTGGTTTCGCGTCATTGGTATCTATCGCGTGTTTAATCTCGTTAGTGAAAGTTAGTTGATCGCCTTCAAGATAAAAGATGTCCGCGAATTCTAAACAAAGTTGAGTTATTAAATTGTTTTCCTCCTCGTTTAGGTGGTCCAGACGGAGTTGATTTTTTATTTCATACTGTCTGTCGAGGCAAATTTGGGAGTTTTCTTCGCCTATATTATTTAATGAGAAATTTTGGATAGGTTCTAATTTTATATTTGAAAAATTTACAGTTTTTGGTACTGCGTTTGCGTTTAATATAGAGGTAATAAATTCGCCTTTGTCGTTTATTTGGACTATCGCGTTAGGGAGTCTTACCTTGTCTACTTCGGTAGCTTGCAGTATAGCTTCCGTGTTTTTTAAATGACATTTGAGTTTGGTAATTTCTTCCGTACGCGGTTCAACTGAAATTATATTTGAAATGTTACGAATAGTATCTTCAGCGTCCGGGTTTGGGTAAATTTGTACATTTGATAGACCCTGATCTGTGACTTTATGGATTGGAATTGTTTTGAAATTTGTTATAAGTTTTTTGTTTTTTATATCCACCATACAATCATAACGTTCTAAGAAGTCAGAACCTAAAAGTCCATCGAATTCTATGTCGAGATCGCATATGTATATTTTGAACGGTTCGTTGTTGTCAAATGGGATAAAAACAGATTCATTAATAATTATTTTTTGTTCGGTTATGCCTTGGATCGTAACATTTTCTGGACATCTCCTACTGTAATTTCTACAAATGTTTGGTTTAAATATAGACAATCCGGCTCCCGAGTCGATTAATAGTCTATGCGTGTTAGTAGCGTCATAGATATAAAATAAGTTTTTAGATTTGACAGACAACAAGGGGCTTATAGAAACTGTTGTTCCGGGAAATTGAGATTCGGGTTGAAATTGTCCAAATTCATGTTGCTGAATTGGGTTTGCAATACTGTCATATTGGAGTCCCTGATTTTGTGATACGGTGGGTCCGACTGGGCATGAGGGCCTGATCGAAAATCCCGGTTGTATACAGGGGTTGCGTCGAAAGTTGGTTCCTCTGTGTAATAATTCTCGGAGGGATTATTAGCAGTATAATAATCCTCATTAGTGTTGCTATATTCCGAAGTATTAGCTGTATAATAATTCGGACTCGCGTGGGGGTCATTATCCGTATAATATCCCTCATTACTATTTTCGTACGAGTTGTCAGAGTAATAATTTTGATTTTGTTCTAGATTTTCGGGTTCAGTATTTTGATTGAAATGAAGTGTTTTCCTATTCACATTTGGTTTAAAATAGTTCGGATTCGGTTGAATCGCAGGGGGTCTCGCATTATTAAAATTTGGGTTTGGTGTAATAACTGGTGGTCTTTGTTGCTGAAAGTTTTGAGAATTTCCGGGGTTTTGGTTATAATAGTTAGGTCTTTGTTGTTGGAAATTTTGCAAATTTCCAGGATTTTGGTTATAATAGTTAGGCCTAGGGTAATTTTGGGGTATGCCAAAATTTGGAGGTCTAACATTTTGTTGTCTTTGACGGCATTCGTTTGCGATGTGTCCCGCACGTTTACAAAATGAACATTGCTTTACTGCTAAAGGTGAATTTAGGTTGCGCATAGGTGTAATGGCATTATTGTTGCGATTAGTTTTTTGCGTTTCAAAGTAATTTAATTGGAGCTCCCTTCGAACTCTGGCTATTGCCGTTAGCATATCTGGGGGATCACTAGCCCTAACAACATGCGCGATTTTAGGTTCTAATCCCGTGAGTAGAGTGTTCAAAACCATACCTTCAGTTAACTGTATTTGAGCTTGTTTTTGCATCGCCGTTAGTCTTTGTTTTTGAACAGAAGCATGCATTTTTGCTTCGTGGGTTTGTAGGCGCGCAATAAAAGTAAGCGGGGATTCACTGGGGAGCTGTCGCATCCTTTGCAAATCCTGTATTAGTGAAGTAAGATCTCTACTATCTCCGAAATGATTTTCTAACAGTGTTTTAATTTCATCCCATGAAGTGGGGTTTCTAGAGTTCACTAGTTCAGCTGCACGACCTTTTAATTTGTTTTTTACATGAACCGTTAAAAGAACTGTTTGATTGCCAATTGACATGTCGTAAGCAATTTTGCATGAATTTAAAAATGTATTTAAATTAATTTGATTACCGTCATATTCTGGGACAATTGAAAATATTTCACTCAACTTATATGGTTCAACAACATCTGGTTGAGGTTCATTTGGTTGTTGTTGTTGTTGTTGCTGCTGTTGATGAGCCATATTTCTAGTAGTTACTGGCATAAACTAATTTGAATTTTGAGGACTTATTTATTTTACTTATAATTCAGAGACAACAGAACTGTTTTTACCACAATAACGAGCGAGAAATAGTACGATTAATAATTAAAATAAGTTTTGCACTTGAATGATTCAATAAGTACTTACACGTAAATCTTCATTTAGACGTTGGTCCTTTTTCTGTTTTAAGGGATTGGAATCCGCCACCTGTTGTCAAAGGTCTCCTTGTTCCGGCGATCCTTTCCTGAAGTTAGGCCCTTTTTGGGGTGCTCCTTGTTCTTCGGGGAGGTTTTCGTCAGTTAGGCTTTTCTTCCAGGTGTTTTTCCAGATCCTACCGACTGCGCCACTTTTATATCACTTATTTTCAGTTTCACTTTTAAAAAAAATTTTATTTTTACAAAAAGTTACAATTAGAATATTTTTTATTTCACTTTGAGAATATTAATTATTTATACAATTGTATGCAATGCTATATAAACTGGTTACAATATAATATGTTGACTGACTCTGATAACGTCGTGAGTCGTATTTATAACATCCTATTTGCTGACGCTGGCATAAGCATTTCTCGGAAATTAATGCTATGCAAGCGTTTCACATGGGAATGTTTTATCTAGGAAGCTGTTATCGCTTATCTCATAAAGATATTGAGTTACTCAGCATATAACATATATATATATGTTTAATATATGACCTCTTAGTACCAGTATATAAAAAATAGTTGATGTATACCAAGACCTTTGAGGTAACAAATTTTATTTTAGAAAGGTCTCATAATATTTATGACACAGAAATTATTATTTATGTTGTTTTGTCACATGATTTTTTTACATGATTAAAAAATAATAAATAAATATATAAATAAATAAAGCTGATAATCCTGTTGAATGAGAAACCATCCAGATGCTCTGGTTTCAGTCGCCCCTTGCCAAACAGTGAGAACCTGGTTCTTTCTTCAGCAGGACAGGCACATAAAATGCGCCCTGCCGTTTCATCATACTCCAGACACAGACGGCATTCGGCGTTTTTTCCACCAGTCCAATTCTGTGAAGGTGATGATTTAATCTGCAGTGCCCATTGTATAGGCCAATTAGAGTTCTTAGGTATACCCTATTCAACTCTAATAGTTTCTTTTTTCTTGACTTCAAGGGGTGTGTAATAAATTCCTTTGAGTGAACTAATCCTGGTAGTTCCTGATAGTGCTGGATTGTTTTCAATTCAGCCCAGTCTAGGGTAGCAGCCTTGGCAGAGTTTGCGGATATGCCAAGTGCCGGTTCTGGATGTATAAATTTGGTTGCCGCACCTTCTCTGCCCAAGAGATCGGTAACTTCATTGCCTTCCATGCCAGAGTGGCCAGGTATCCAAATCAGAGTCAGTTTGTTGTTTTTTGCTGCAACTTAAGTCGAATTGATATTACTACAGCTCTCTCTTATATGAATGGGAAATATATTGCAAGAAATTTGGTAATGGGGCGAGAAACGTAATGTTTGGATTTTTTGCGTCTTATTTAAAATTGCCATAGAATAAGGAAGCAGATTAAACAATACAGATTTTGAGACAAATATTGACCGAAAATTCTGTAAATACGTTTTTCAAACTCCCCAATCCCAGTTTCCCATTTCTGGAAATATGCATATTTTATTCTGCAATAAAAAAAAACTTATATTTTCAAACAAATATCATGATTTTCCCTTGATATATTGTCACACAAATTGTGCAAGAAAATTTTCCTGGTGCTAAATTACTTACCTACAAGCATTCTGTATGCGACTTATTTTTATAATATCAATTAATATCATTCCTAGAACCCTGTACCACTCAACAATATTATAGTGCCCTGAAACTTCAATGGTCTCTCTGTAAAGTTGAAGCTGTTGATATGGTCTCAAAATAAATTCCATTTATATACATTTTTTCTGAATGATTTATAGGAGGGATATACATAAATTCTGTTCGTTTCTCATATCACCAATTAATATCTTCTGAAGTAATGCATTAAGGTATAACTCTACATTAGATCCATCCATTGTATTAGAATACATAACATTAAATGATTAACTAAGATAGCTATGAGATAGCACAAAAATTATCCATCCTCTTGGTCCTAACAAGAGCACATCATGTTCAGGTTATTTCATTTAATGACAAGAATTATAAAGACATTTAGAGAAGGAATAGAAATAAAAATTCCTGGTCAAATAAAGTCAGCAAGATCTTATAGATGCTAGGAGACTAATATTTCCATTATTTGGGAAAAATTTAAAAATTCATACTGCAAAAACATTAATTTACTATGTAGATAAAATAGAGCAATATAGAAAAAATAAAACCAACTAGATTTTCATGACATTCAAGGAGCCTGATTGAGTAGCCCCCAACTACTCAGTCTGTAGATGAATTAAGACCACGTTTAAGGATAATAATATTGATGCAATTATCTTATTTTTTTCAATGCATATTACTCCCCATACTTTAAATTCGACTTCAGCAAAGAATGGTGTTAATCTTGAGACTATGATAACACAGTGGGTAGAATTGAAAAGTCATATTATTTTATGATAAATATTTAGGCAGGCGAGATGATTTTGCCAAACCATTATGGAAAATAAACATGTTTATGAAAATGTATCTATTGTTTTGTCTTTTTTATTAAAAATAAAAAATTCAAATTTATTGTCAAATCCTAATAGGGAATGAGTGTTGCAACTTGCTTTAAACATCTACCATGTGATCATGAAGACGAGACGAGAAATACAATTATTAAATCAAACGAACTTACCTTAAGTGAAGTTCGATTATAATTGTATGAATCGTTTCGTCGGAATAGATCACACCCTCCCATACTCCCTTGTTTCTTTCATGTTCCATAACTGACCTCTCTTTAGTTGCAACAATAGATACGCTTTGGAAACAATGACAGTTGAGGATGACAGTTCCGGGGAGAAAGCGCAAAGCTTGCTTTAAACGTGTGGTGACTGTGGCGTAGAAAGGGATTACTACCATGCGATCTATTCCGACGAGACCATTCATACAATTATAATCGAACTTTAATTAAGGTAAGTTCTTCTGATTTAATAATAAGTTTTTATTGCTTCAGTCTGCAGGCTTGAAACATTTGAAAGGATTACGGCACACACACATACAAAGACAATTGCATCCGCACATGAATACATACCCACCACATTCTCAACTAATTAAAAAATCATAATATTTAACGAGATGGAAGTATTTTGAGAAAACTTTAAAGGTAATATACTATTCTACTTGAGTAATACACAAATTCATAATTATAGTTAATAATACGTAAAGATCAATCATTTATTATTTCCAACAACTCTACTGTCAACTGTCTATTGTTACTTTACTGTCTCAGCCTCCCTTCCATGAGAAGCGAGATGACGGGATACAAAAATGTCTCACTTTTAACTTTCTGTATCTCTATCAGTTTTCATCGACAGGGTCATTTCAAAACCAAATTGAACGTGTTTGACTCATCTATCAGTAAAAAGAAAATTAAAAAATAAAAATATCATTAATTAAAAGATGCATTTTTGACCACTTTACACTTCTCGAAAATACCCTTCGGGACTAGAAAATCATTGGTTTCGTATTATTAAATGCGCCACTTGTGACCCACCTAATTTTTATTGCCTTAAATTTTTTCATTTTCAAATATTTTTTTATATTAAGCAACGAAAATTATACCTATATAATATAATATCGGACACATAAGTTACTTTATTCTATAACTCAAGATAATTAAGAAGTTGATAGGGTTTTACATTTTTTAGATCTTGTTATAAAACTTTAAGGCAGTTTTGACAATGGTGTCGATCTCTTGAAAATGCAATGTGAAAGACAGTCATGAAATTATGAAAAGAGGAAAATGAAACAAAGAACGTTAATTACAATATTTTAAGAGTGATATCAAGTGGAGAAAAACTAACACATTCCAAATCTCCTGATAGAAACAATGGTTGAATATGTTCTATTAATGAAGGAACTGAAGAGATACATTTTTAAAATAGGGGCAACATTAAATAAACCGTATATTTATAATTTGATTCTAAATTTAATTTGGCATTGATTATAACCAAAGAAAGTGTTATTGTAATCGATTGATGATTAAAATCAGTTTAATCATCTGCCAATGATGCCAACCTGGTTGGCGATTCGCGCGTTGAGTGTTGATATTCCGATGCTTTGTTCAGAGGATATTTTAATATGTTCTTAGACAATACCAGCCATTTTCTTGTATTATGCATTAGTTATATATTGTTAAGTAAGTTTCACAATAAATACCATTACGGCTAGGAAGAGCTTCACAACATATGACTTTGTAATACGTACAGTAACAGCGTCACAGCACAGGTTGCAGCCCCCTTCTGGAATATGAAAATATTTTACACATTTTTTTGATGAGACATAAAATGTTATCCAAATATTTTAGTACTTTTTAGTACAGTGCTGCCCTTATCGCTATTTTTGAGGATATATATTTCAACAACAGAAAAAAATAATTGCTTGTTTTAATTCGATTTTATAGTTTATTTTTAATATATTGCCCTTATGTTCAACAATACTAGCAATTTTCCAGTACTATATATTAGTTATACATTGTTACTAGTAACATTTCACAATGAAATTCCATTACAGCTAGGAAGAGCTTCAGGACGTATTACTTTTTGCAAATTTGTCCAGCGGGAACTAAAAGCACTTTAAGTGAAACCAATTAGAAATATCTTTGTGACAACACGAGTTCGTTAGATTTATTCTGCTTTAATACTATTCATGGCTTTATTTGAAGTGTACTAATCGAAAATCGGATAAAAATAAAATAATTAAATGAAACAAACCTATTTTTCTCCATTTAAGCATATGGAAATTTCGTGAGAATATACCTCTCGATATTTATTCGAACCTTCATGTTTTAAACGAAGACTTTTTGACATCAGTTTGCCTATCTCTTATGACGCCAAATATGTATAGTTAATGAACCGGCTTGCATGATTTCGCATTTTAATTAATGTATATAGATTCTGAATAAAATTAATACAACTGTTCTAATATAGCAAATAGAATTAGAGTAAAATGTAAAAATGAAAAACACTCTGTCAGATTTTTTTTAATTACTGGCTAATTGTAGTTACAAAATGGAGACATTTAAAAAAGAGGCGAAGATGCACATTGTTTTGGTTGTAACTTCTTTATGTTCTATGCAATAGGAATAAAAAATTCATTTAAAGCTTAATTAAATATTGCCTTTAATTTTGATCTTTAGCGCCTTTGATGTAAGTGTCACAGTTTCGGAGGTATTCAACATTTAAACTAAATTCTTCATCTTATAAATGTTTATTCACAATCATACAGAAAAAATCAAATTGTCTTACACGTCAAAAGTTTGAAAGTATAACATTTCAACTCGACAATTGAACTGAAATGTGACATTTCAGGTTGGAATGTGGCCATATTCGTACCAGTTTTCGGGTTGGAAACTGGGCATATTTCAACCTATGTTTTTTATTTGGTATACGTTGCAGGAAATATAAATTATATGACATATAGCATGTTTATATATTAACACAAACCTAGGTTTGTGTTAATAAATAAACATGCTCTATGTCTAGACACAAACAGAGCAATTAATTCTACAAATACTAGCTGAACAAATAAACTGAATTCGTTATTTATGTTACAAGACCGAAAAGAGCTATTTTGCAAGTCAACCCAGGTAAAGGGCTAGCCGTGGACGAGTTCAGGAAGCTTAGGGACGACTTTTGTACGATGCTGTTTTTCGAAACGGCAACTGAATTTAATGTATCTCATACAAACCATATTCTTCACAGGGTCTAATCAGGTTAGTAATTTTAACAACTGCCTCCAAAGTGCCAATTTAATGATGACGATCAGAGATGTAAGTGCATAGCTGGTTTACATGGTACGATGGGCGGACAGCAGCAATCGTGGCCTTCACTGTTTGTAAAGAATGTGTCTGTAGAGTAGAGAATTCTACCCATCGTTGCACATGGAACGACTGGTGCATTTAGTAATAAAGTATTGTCTAGTCTTTTAGATGCGATTCATAAGTTCGTCCACACAACGATACAGTAAAAATTTTAAATCAATTTATAAGTTAGAAGGAGTTAAACGAAAAGATAATTGATTTCTTACTTTAAATTTAATTATTATTATTATTTGTCCAGTCGGTAATAAAGAGATGAGTGCTAAAACAGTGTCAAATAATTATTTATAATAATAGTTAAACTACTGGTCGGATCAATATGAAGTTAAAAAAGATTCTCTTCTCATAGAAGACGAAGCGACTAAAAAAAATCAAGTGCATGCGTTAAGAGTTGCAACCTGTAGTGTCTCCATATGTACAGACCAACTAACGGAAATGTACGGAAACTTTTAGTAGCAATTTTAGCACTTGATAAAAGTTTAAATTAAACTTAAAATATTGCCGTTTTTAGATTAGAATCTCTCTTTTCAAAAAATTATTATTGAAATCGATTCTTTACAGAATCAGTAATTTTAAAATTACTTTTACCAGTGAAGCTGAGCGCAAGGGCATTGAGCGGGAATGAAACACCAACCTTTAGATGTGTAATGTGGTTATTGTGGTATTTAAGATGTGAAAATATTTGTAACAGTACAGTCATGATAACTATTTTATTAATTATTTACACACACATTTTATTGGTTCTTGTTCAGTATCTATAAAGTAAAGACGAAAGCAACAAGTTTGTGTTATTGAAACTGAATTAATCTTCAAATATTATCTTGTAACAACCATTATTCCCAGAAGAAAATAAAATCGATACTTTTTCGTTTTCCAATTTTAACAAAAATCTAGATAAAATGAACAGTTTCATGTGTAGGCACTCGACAAAAGGTATCATATAATATTAAAATTACATTTTAAAATTGTATCTACCTACAAAATTCAACAAAAGCATATCATATATATCAAATATTAAATTCAACCTTTCAGATAAAAAATTTCAGCCATTTTCAGCTCCCTTATGAAAGACGTACCCTACCGACGTTGTTCATATTGTATGAAAAGTAAACAGGAAAAGGATCAAAACCTAAGGCGATCTAATGCACTACGTAAGAGCTTAAAAGTCCGATTCAAATACTTTTCTTATCGAATCTGTATAAAATGATATTCGATTTCTTATGCGAGAGTATTCGTACATTTGCCCATTGTAAAATTTTAATATGCTGACAGGATATTGAGCTCACGCTGGCGGATACTTGAATTTTACAGCAATTTTGAGAAGCCGCTCGGTGTATTACTAAACCAATCTTTATAAAAGCTTTTAAAATTAAAACATTTAGAAAATGCACTTAGCTTGTATTGCCTTCTGGTATTAGTCTTGAAGTTTCACCATTTTAAATTTTCATGATGTTCGAATAGTGAATTCGTAATTTTGCACCAAGTATTTTAAAGTTTATGTTAGTTCAGTATTGATTTACAGTATAATACAAACAGTGTGTGCAAAAAGTTAATAAAACTCTTATTCTTATTATTATCAGTTAGAAATTATATTCTGTTACCTCTATGTTATTTTTTCTTCAAGCGTATTAAATGTATAAATTGTGCTACCAAAAACAGGATTAGAAGCAGGACGTTGTTTTACTAGTAACAAAATGTTAGTACCGAACGCCACCGTGGTGGACATTCTTTTACTAGTAACATAATGTTAGTACGGAAAGCCACCACAGCGGCCGGTGGCGCGCTATCTACAAATCATCTGTCATATTTCATATCATTAGTCCGTAGTCCGCGATTTGATTCGATTTATATGTGGTTGTCTTGTAAAACGTAAAAGATGTGTGAAGAATTACAGTGTACACCACCAAAATTAGTGAAAATTGCTAATTCTGCTGTAGATAATTTCATTCCTACGAAATCTCGCAAGATTTATGAATTTGCATACGAGCGACTAATAAAATGGGCTCAAGAGCAAAATTTTCGCAATTATTCCGAAAACGTTATATTGGCCTATTTCTCGAATTTGTCCAAAAAACATAAATTGAAAAGTTCAACTTTCTGGGCACAGCATTCAGTGCTTAAAGCTGAACTAAACCTAAAAATAATGTAAATTTTGAAAATTTTCAAAACTCAGTGCTTTTTTAAAACGTCAAGGGGAAGGTTACAACCCGAAAAAATCCAAAGTGTTAACAAAACAAGAGTTCGACGACTTTCTGCAAAATGCATCCAATAACACTTATTTAGCTACAAAGGTAAGAAATTTGCCATGAACAAATAGTTAAGGTAATTGTCGATCGATTACAGGTTATGTTGATATTCGGAGTCACAGACGCCACTGTGATGACCTATTAAAATTGAATGTAGATGTCGAGGATTGTGAAACTTTAATTTTAGTAAAATTATAAATACAAAAACTAAAAAGCAGCTGTCGTTTACTGTTGTCGTTGACTTTTACTTGAATTTGTGCCACCAGTGTACCAAACTTCACCCGAAAGATTTCCAGCCCTCCCGATTTTTTATCAAGTGTCAAAAAGGAAAATGTCACAAAGTAGTAATCGGCATACATAAAATTTAAAATACGGCGGGAGAAGTTGCTCTGTATTTAAATTTGTCAAATCCATCCGAATATACAGGTCACTATCTACAACGGACGTCAGCAACAATTCTTGTAGACAGTGGTGGAGATATTTTTTGTTTAAAAAGACATGGGGGCTGGAAGTCAAGTTCAGTAGCTGAGGGTTATATAGAGGAATCTATGACGAATAAAAAGCAGACAGCCAAAATCATTTTAACCGAGGTCAATTATAATAAGCCTAGTACTTAGACACAAATTGGAGCACCCCTAATGAACTTGTTTCAAATGAAGAATACACCATAACAAACAACTTGGAAGAAACTAACAATAAAATTATGAATATAGACAATGAAACATCGACCAGTGGTTTCAACATGCAACACTGCAATTTGAATAATTGTACATTTATAATAAATAAATAAATAAACGTTTGCATTTTAATACGCTTGAAGAGAAGATAGTGTATATTACAAGGAGCAGAACGCCTTTTTTGTATTTTGCCAAGCCCAAATCCTGGGCTCAGCACAAAAAAGAGTGCGTTCCACTTCTAGTAATATAATCTAGTATTATTACATTATTAACAAAAGAACAGAGGAAATAAAAAAAAGAAAATTCTGAATTAAAGAAGACAGTTGTATGAGTAATATTTATTGAAAACCAAAATTGGATTTACGTTAATGGTGAAAGAGGAAGCGATTCCATGCCCAATATTATTGTATATAATTATACTCCGTATACAAATTCCCAGGATATATCAACATCTTTGCTACCCTTTTACAAACTGCACATCTAACGCCTAATAATAACGAATACATAGCATTCTTATGAAAATAACAGTAATACTATCAGTTTATCAATAGCAGCATTTTCTGACAAGGAAGTATTTAAGTCTTTGAAAAAATCAAACATCAAATCAAGTTTACCAAAGGACCAGACAACGTTCCGGCATTTATCGTCAAAGATTGTGCAACCATCTTCGCCGCTCGACTCACAATAATATTTATGTTATTATTAAGAAAGCGTATGATGTATGAAAATATTCCGGCTTATGTCCTATTTTCAAAAAAGACAGGAACGTTGCTGAAAATTTATAGACCCATTACAATCATCTGTAATTTCGCTAAAGCTTTCCAAACAGCCTTATATAGGTACATTATTAGCCAGTCACTTTCAGAGCCAAATTGTAAATACCCAATATGGGCCTGTTTTTGGTAGATCTACTGATATCAACTTTGCATATATTACACAATTCATTTCTAATTGAATACAACCAAGCAAATTGGTACTCTATATAGTTTTTCCAGCGCATTGGATCGTATAAATCCATAATCCACATCATGATATTCCATTAGCAGAATTGAATAAATTTGAGTTATCAGCCGCACTATTAGATTTATTTCTTCCTGTCTAAAGAAAAGGTAGTATATGGAATATCGTGGTTTCAGGAAATATGACTGGCATCCTCCAGGGATCTGCCATGAGCCCGATTATTTTTGTTTTGTTTATAAATGATATAGTTGTCTATCTTATTGTACGGTGCCTTTTATATAACTAGAAAATTTGTTGTATTATAGAAAGTGAATACAATTGAGAAAAAGTAACTTAAACATGGTCATTGTCGATGTTTATCTAGTCACTTGGATTTCAGCATATATAAATATAACGCACCCTCTTCTTTATAATGCATAACCCTGTCTAGTACAATTATCATACAATCGGTCAAATATTGCAGAGGTCTGATGCAGTGAAGAATCTCTGTATTTGATAAATATCTAAGGTTTAAAGAACATGTTAATATCACTAATTCATCTGCATTAAAAAGCTTAGATACTGTAATAAGAAACTATAACAGATTTAGCAATTTTTATATTATGAACTTACTGTACTACCCCTTTGCACGATTAACATTAAATTGCTGCTCGATGACATGGCTCCCTGGATATGGCTAGTTACATAAATCATGTTGAGAATGTTCAGTGTCGTTTTGTTAAGTATTTCTGTTTCCTGATATCTATGCGATAACTGGATATTCGCAGAATGTTATGTTCGATAAATTTTATGTCAATTCTGGAAAATAGAAGAATAATGAACTGAACTCAATAACTTTTTATAGAAAGCCATACATAATATGTTTGATTGCCCTCATTATTTGGCGGAAGTGAGTTATCACAAGTCAGAACTATGCAGCATTTTATCTTCCTACTCTTGTTAACAACTTGATCCACAATCACAGAATAGAACCTCTGCTTTTTTTTAGTATTTTCCTATAGTTCTAGTTTATTATAATGTTTTATATTACCTCACTATAATGCTTCCACCCCATAATTGGTGGTTGTATCTAAATAAATAAGTATGTTATAAATATTTGTGAATTAATGTAATCTTATCTTAACTAATATTATATTTTTGTCATTTTGTATATTATTTGAAAGCATCTATTTTATTTCAGCAAAGTTTAGCAAGTCATATAGTTTTCTATCGCGATTTAGGTACATAGTAGTTATGCTAATCTAAAAGATTGTTAAACATATATCTCCCAAAAGAGATACGATTTAGAAAAAATGAAATGTGTACTAAAGATTATTTACAACAGTTCGTTGGCAAAATTACAGGAGTTTATTTATTCGCTTCGTCAATACTTACATTGAACATATTCGAATTAATATTGTATTGCAAAGAAAAAGAATTTGATTTTAATTAATAAATGGTTACATAACGACTGTATCAGTTAGCTTGAGACCTTGCGCCAATGTTTTCGCTCAATTAGAATGAGATCAATCGCTCGAATTTGTCATTCTAGCAATGTCGGCGACAGACTCGCCTTGGGCTCAGCTTTATGGAAATGTCAGCCACAGAGATACCTTCATCCTCCGCGACGCAGATAACAAATATTGAAACATGGAATTTTTAAAACTATCCTTTTAGGACCGTGTAATATGCAAAACGTCTGAAATGGAAACGACGATAGCAGCGTTACTTAGGGTGCATTTTAACATTTCGCAGTTTAAATTTATTTTGATAGGTAAAACTTTTTTCATATGATGTAAATAATAATGTTTTACGTTACATTCTCAAATGTCGAGGTATCGGATAGAAACAGTTTGTGACTGCACTACTTGTTTTTAGACTTGTAGATTTAAATTGGAGGTCAGTAATATACATTTTATAATAAATGTAGTGAGCCAGGTCTCAGCCGCCCAACATTTGTTGTATTAGAAAATATTTCGCAACGCGTCCTTGACCGCAGAAAATAATTATATATTTTACAATCTCCACCTCACGAGTACATAAACACATGTCATGTCCATTTCTCGAGGGATTGAGGCACAATGTTTAAACTAAGTTTTTTCTCCTTGTCCTCTACCTCTCATATTACACTATACTTTGTCAGCTAAGCTCTGAAATATCACTTCGTTTCCTTGTATTGTTTGAGTCACACGTGTATGAAATAATTATTTCCTATAATAACAAATATTGTCAATTAAAATTATTGGGGATAAAATGAACAGTATCTGTCATTTCTTTTTTATATATCAGTTGAAGTAACCCATTCAGATTAATTAGGCCACAACGTGAAGGCAAAATAGTTTACTGCAAGGGATGTACTTCTTTCTTGTGGAGAGGAAATTCATCACGGACACGGTCTTAATAATGCCAGATTCCTACCGGCTAAAGGCCATTCTTCTTTTGTCTAGCCCCATTGGAACAGCTCTGACATTCTTTCAATGTGGTAGCTGATTGAGTTCAGTTGAGTTTGATTATTCTTACGTTCCACCTCTACGCACCGGAGTGGGATTAGGTGTTCAGGTTTTATTCTGCAACTTATCTCCTTTGTCACTCTCCTTCATGTTTCTCCATTGTCATTATTATTTTTATGAATATTTCATTTGATTTTCTACTACTTTGTTCCTCTTAACATGATGTTCTAGACTCAATTGGTTTGATTAAATACCTGTATACTCCCTGCCTTTCCTCATGTTATGTTTTGCATTAAAATATTGGGTGAGCCACAGTATCTAAATCTCCACAGAATTCACAAAACGTATCTACTGCTCTGCCCATAATAAGGATAGTCTCGAGAACACATGTGGCTTCAAATCTGTAATCAGTATTCTAATTTATTGTTCCGTTTGGGCCAGTTTCCAACACATTTGAAACTCTTTAATGTTTCTTGTCTTAGCATCAGACATACCTAATGTGCCTTATTAAATATCTGCTTGTCGCCGGTCTTATTTGCTTGCAAAAGTCATGTCGACTTGATGGTTTATCAGTCTCATAAATTGCGTGTTTAGACTTATCTATCAATTGCCATTAGTAGGTGTATAATCATGGTATAGTTAACGGTTATTTAAATTACTTAATTTCACGCGATATAATCGGTAGCACCGCGTAATCGGCGAGGTCCCCGAACCTAAGTTCCCTTGCCTTTTTCTATGTGGTCACATAAATAACGAAATTTATTTATTAGTACACTGACCACAGATTATTAATAAATAACTTTTTTTGAACAACTAAAATACAATTTTGCATTTTTGTAGTTCATCCTTGAAAAAGGATACATAGAATTACATAGAAATTGCAATGTGGCGTCTATATAAACAACAAGAATTTTAGCTAATACCTCAGAAACAACACAATATATTTCTTTCTTACCGTTACTGTAAACATCTTTAAAACGTTCTAATACATCTAACTCAATAAATAGAAACATGAAAAGGTGCTTTTCCTTGCAAAACTTCAAGGAAAAGTTGTGGTTAGCAGAGGTCTTTTTGACATACTAATTAACATTCTGGGTTTTCCAACCCTGTTGCATTGCCGCTCGCGCTTGCCATGCTGAAAAAATTAAGCCAAAAATAACTTTTTCACAAATATCTCGTTTTCGGTGAGAGTTATGTTGAAAAGCATAGGACATAAAATTCCCCACATTTTTGGTAAAAAATTCTTTTTCTCAAATAAATAGTTTCCGAGACACAAGGTGTTAAAGTGGAGTATTTTTTAATTATTTATTTTTTACATAGTTCTTATTTTCCATGCACTCCCACATCATCTTTGAGGTAGAGCAAGAGATAAGTTTTTTAATATTGTTTCCCCAGTAAGCTCTATCCAGAATTTACCAGTGTCTCTCAAGGAAATTCAGTGCCTCAATCTTTCTGATCTACTCAATATTAAGGATTGTTCGGGATCGATATCTTTCTGAGAATTTTCCTCTTCCTCCTCGGTTTCCTCTTCTGTGGAGTTATCTTTTATTTAAATAGTAAGAAATTGATTGATATCGGTAGTTTCATCACCTTTCTCATCAGTTTGAAGAACCTTCTGGAAACCTTCCACATCATTCTCCATTACAAAAATCACGTATAACACAACACATTAATCTCATTTTTCTACATTCAAAAGCACGACCATATCCTTTCTAACATTTGGACGAGATGAATTTTAATAGTGCTTTATGAACGGGGTTTCCTACGGTTGTTTTGGGAGTAAGGCCAACGATTTATTTTCCATACCTATTTTTGTGCTTTTTGACACGTTATTTCATCATTGAACTTAGTGGTAGATCCGAAGTGAATGGTGATGTGCGACATTGCTTCAAGAGAATCGGGCTGCTAAATGAAATGTATTTTTCCTCACGAATCTCTCGAAATGTATATAGTTGAATGTCTACCCTAGGGAGATGTTAAAACTTAAATCGCTGTAAAGTGTCTGAAGCCTTTACGGTCTGCAATTGCATCCTTGAATAGTTGTATGATTCTTTAAACAACTATTAACTATTCATCACGTTTAAAAACTTATTACTTCTGCATCAACATAGTGGAGTGGAAGTATAGTAATCGTAAAAAAAAAAATTCTTCAAAATTTTAAATTTGAGAAAAAAAAATTGTCTGTCTGACGGTCTAGCGCTAGTCGGTCTGTAACTTTATTTGCGCACATTTTCTCTGGAACGGTTTAAGATGTTGAGTGGAAATTTTGTACACGTATGTATTATAAAGAGATCAGGAACCGGATTGTCTTTTTAACTTATCCGCTGAAGGGGGAGTTAAATATGGGTAAAAATGGGAAAATAAGTAAAGTAAGCTGGTAAGACAACAAGTTGGGATTTTGAGAATGTATTAGAAACCAAGGCCTTAGATTTTTTTATAATGCTTTCCATATCCCTCCTACTCCATTATTAAATGGATTGATAAAGTAAAATTGAAATATTCGCTTAAAATTTGGTATAAGTATATAATATTATAACGACATCTGGAAGGAATTTATTTTGAGATTATTCCGTTAAAAGGTTGGGGGTTAAATAGGGTAAATGGGGGAAAATTATTAAGGCATTACTTAAAGCAAGCTGGTAAGAGTACAGAAACTTGGGATTTGGTGTATATACTAGAAGCCAAGGCCTCAGATATTTTATAACATTTTTCAACCCCTTGGCCACCCTTACTCCATTATTAAAGGGGCCAATAAAATTAAATTGCGATATTCTCTTGAAATTTGGCACACGTATATATTATAATGACATTTGGAACTTGAATATATTTTGAGATGATTCTGTTGACGAGGTAGGGGGTAAGTAGAGGCATATAGAGGGAAATGAGTAAAGCAAGCTGGTAACAGTAAATAAACTTGAGATTTGGTGTATACCAGAAGCCAAGGCCTCAGATTTCTTTACAATATTTTTCAACCCACCCACCAACTGCACTCCATTATTATAGGGGTTGATAAAATAAAACTGAATTACTTGAAATGTTGTGCACCGTTAAAGAGGGTTGTAAAATTGGGGGAAATAGGTAGAGCAAGCTAATAAGAGTTCTGAAACTTAATTATTGGCGTATATACTAGAAACCAACGCCGCAAATTTGGATGTGGAAATGATGATTCCTTAGGCAGCGGTATTTTATTTCATTGATTTTCTTGAAAGTTGCAGATATGGTGTCGCAGCCACTGAACACGTGCAGGAATAAAATATCGTTCGCTGCTATATAATATCCCTATATTTTATAAGAGTATAACTTTTCCATAATTTTTTCCTTGTCAAATTTTCGGAAAAACACAGTTTGATGCCTCAACAGCGCAATTTAAAATACTCGAATATTTATATCTTCCCCTACAATGAAGACAGAAACAAGTGATGAGGATATGCTCATATAGTGATCGTTGAAAATTAATTATGAGCATCATCAACTGTCTACATCACTACAAAGTTGAGCTCATTGACTTCTGTTCTGGGAAAACGTTATGAAAAAATTATCATTTTACTCTACTTTCATATGGTGATGCAGAAATGAGTAAGAAACAAAGAGTGTAGAATACTTAACTGTTTAAAAAGAAAAATTTTAACATATTAGAATAATAATCCACTTAACCCACTGGTACTTGAAACTATTCATCGGAGAGAAAGAATGTTTTAAGTTGTTTCAAAAACTAAAAAAAATATATCGAATCTAAAAGCATAATTAAATTGTCCAAAAAATTCTTTAAAACTTGAGATAGAAAATAATTAGTTTTCTTTAAATGCTTCCTAGAAAAACATTTACTTTGAATTTGAAACGCTGATTTCTAATCAATTAATTTATTAACGTAACATTATATCTTACATTCTTCAAGGATTTCAACTGTGAATTTTAATAAATAATGAAAATTTTTAAACATTGAAAAACAACTTTTTAAAATCTAGTTTTTTCAGTTTTTCGCATTTCCTGGCAAATTTCCTCATAGTAATGTTTATTTTTTTACATCATCTAAAAGTAGACGTTTCAACGAAAATGAAAACCATTCTTTTTTTCGAAAAATCTATTTCCAGCACATGGATATTTTCGGGTGAAAATGAGGTCTCTTTTTTTATTTAAAATACAATAAAATGTAAAAATAAATATCTTGATTTAAAAAAATTGCAGTGTGCTTGGGACATAAAAAGGTGAGTTTCTACCAAATTTCCTGAAAAAATAAATTTTTTGTGGGAGATAAAAATCAAAAACGAGAAAACCGGTTTTTCACAATTTAGTTTATCTGAAAAAATATTACATGCCAAAGTTGTAGACCTTTTCATTACCTACAACTTTTATACTGAACTTTTTTAGATAGTAGGTTCAGTTTCGCTGGAAATCGTGAAAAATCACTTTCTACCCCTAAATGTTCACCCCATTTCACCCTCGTAACTCGGATCTACTTTAATTTATTTTTCCCGTTGGTTGCCCTATATTTCCTTCCCTTTCCAACAATTTTCATGCTGTTATTAATTTTTTTTTTCATAAATTATTTGCACTGGTCTATTATAGGATAAACCCGTGTTCTGCTGTAATATAACACACTAATATATTGCAAAATAATAAAACGATTCTTTCCGATAAAATATGGAATTGCCAGTTTCACTTAAGATACACAAAAATAGTAACACAAACAATGGCAGCGGATGTACATTTTCAGAAAGGAGGTTTGAAAGCATATAAATTGCGGTCTACGAAACAATCCCTTCTAAGTGCTGTATTCAAGAAAATTGATGTTAGTCACTTCTATTTACTACCGTGTTGTGCCCTATTGGGATTGAAAATGCTTTCAATGGAAGGTAAATTAACTACTCCGTAATGTATTTTAGCTGACAGTAATAATTAAACAGAAAGAAATATCGCACCCACATAAGAAATGTATATTAATGAGATTTTAAGAAAAACTCCATACAGGATTAGATTTTAGTTTCTAAAACTAAATAATTAAGAATAATATATAATTGGGTGTGTGCACTATTTTTTTTTAATCGAAAATTATAAAGTACTCATGGTATTTAGTATAGCTGAAACAATTTTTCGGCAAAATTTTGAATTAAATAGTCGCCACCAAAAAGGGCAAACCTATATCCTATTCATATGTGACATCACTCATCATATATGTCAATCTACAATCTGTCAAGAACACATTCTACGAGTTAAGTGAAGTTAGCAACGCGTTGCCAGCAACGCATTACCAACTTCACCCTTTCAATATAACTTGGCAATGGAAATAAGTTTTGAGTTTGATGATGTCACTGAACTGAACTGAACTTGATTGAATAAAAACTTTTTATTTGGACTAATATTATTTATTATTTATTGGTGAAGTTAACAACATTATTGGATACGAAACATTTTCCTATTGAGGAAGCTCTGTGTCTCACGTCACTTTTAATTTTACATGTCACATATTTACTACGAAAAAATGGTTTGGCCTGCACCCCCACACTTTTAGTCCGTATAATTTGACCTATGTCTTGTTAATAAAATTGTTCTAACACATGTTTGTCTGTATCTAATCTGACCTGATCAGTGCTCGTACTGGGTTGTTGAAAATTTACAACTGGTGATAAATATTCCTGTTCATTATATATCGTTTCCATATTTTTAGCCAACACAATTTGAATATCATATTGTTGATGTTTCGTCACATGTTCGTTTAATCTGACCTGCTCAGTGCTTTTGGATTGATGTCAATCTGTAACGGGTGATACATCTTCTAATATAATGGAATTCGTGTCCTGCATTAAAGCCTACTCAACTAACTGTTCTCTTTGCCGCTTTAAAGGGAGAGATTGTTCTGGTGCAGACGCATCTCTTTTTGTTTCTGGTTGGTAGGTAAATATGCGTGGAACTACATCCTCCTTCAAAATAATATATCCTCCCATAAGTTTGTATCGCATGTAATTTTTCATGTCTTCCTCAAGCTGAAAATAATAAAGAAGTATATTTATATCTTGTAATAATATATAACATAGGTGGAAGTTCGTAGGGTTAAATATAACTAAGTAATTAGATTATTAGTTTCAATTCAAAACACATATCATACAAGCATAATTCTAAGGGAAGTATGATCTATTTACAACATTAAGGGTAATGAGTCATTTAGCTATTGTCGATTAGATTCTACCATGATAATAACAAATAAATTGTACTTACATTAAAATGATCTTCACAACAATAAAATGCGCATTTCGATTTGAGGACATTGCGATTCTTTGCTTCAAATCATTTCATTCTTAGTGAATAATTGGATTTAGGAACACTTATAAAGTTATTATTTGAGGCATTTACAGAAGTATTTCTGCATCTTGGCACAAAACACCATTTATTTGCTACTCCACTCATATTTCTGACTTATATTAATGACATTAATAATATCCGACATATTGCTTTTAACATTGGCTCAAAACTTATTTCCGTTGTCTCCCGTTGACGCCACGTGACGTTATCTTCTATATGAATGTGTGTGAAGCAACGCGTTGCCAGTAAAGCGTTGCTAACTTCACACTTAAGATGTATGACGTCACATGATGTTTTCGAAATTATTCAAATATTTGAATTTTAGGTCGATTTGTTTATTAAATATTTATTTTAATCTCATGATATGATTAATATGAATGCCTTTCGGCTTTCATATTTATGTATTACTTGATATTAATGCATCATTTGAAGTGCTATCCAGTGAAATTTAAAGACTACCTACGTAGAATACATAATACTGTATACATGGCGAAAATTTAAAACAATTAGCGTAGCAATGCATAAAAAAATATTAGAATGTATTAGCAGTGGTATAAGTTAGAGATTAGTGACTTTATTATTAATGCACAATTATTTTTATGTAATTAAGAATTTAACATAGCTATTTATGTAATTAAACTATGTGATATTTTATAAGACTTTTTTGTAATTAATATTATGATGAAAATAAAGTTATTTTAAATATAAAAAAATTTGAAGTGAATTGTTATATAGTGCACACACCCTATTATTACTTTATATAATAAGTTGCAAAAAGTAAATGTAAATATTATAAACGATAGATTAGATTAAGGCTAATGAAAGACTATGAAAGTGGAAGACTGAACTAATTAGTAGTATTCATAAATAATAAATAATAAACCGCTGCCTGAGGAATCACTATCTCCACATCAAGACTTCCATGTCTCTTTAAACGAAGAGATGTGGATACTATATTTGCACTCTAGTAAGTGGATCTATTTGCTCACAGAATTTTAGTAATATAATATTTGATGGTAATGAGAGTGGTTGATCGCCAAAAAATTTTTGAAATCTTTTGTCCTCATACACACACACTGAAACACAATTATATTTTGATATCCCTCTAATATTGGAATGGGGATGCTTGACGTGGTGATGGTAGGGATGCCAAATGTCATTAACAAAATTGAGACTTTGATTTATGGTATACAGCGTGTCCTCCGACTGAGTTCGCTGTAGGTGAAATGGACAAAAAAATGTTCGAATTTATTTTTTCATATTTGGGGGTTCACCCCTGCTTATCTAGAAAGTTATTTTTGGTGTGCTTTTGTCTTTGTTTAAAGCACGTAGGCCATAACAGTTAAGCAAAAAATAATTTCTTGTTATGTAAAGTACCTTTTCTGTAAAAGATACAGCAAAATATCATTAAGGAAAGTTATTCAGATTAAAAGGTTATAGTCCCGTGCAAAATTTCAAAAATATGCGCCTACTTTGATGATTTTGATTTTTTTTAAATAATTGCATTTTACGAAAAAAAAATGTACTTATGTCGGTTTACTAAAGTTTTACTCACAAATTATTTAATTATTTACGTATATTTATATCCCACGTGTTATGATTTATTTCCAAGGTAATCCCAATACTTTACACAAATAAGATTTTCATTTACTTTGACATAACTTTTGCGATATTTAAAAAAAAATGATGAACGATATCGAAATATACACATATCCCTGGAAGGAGCAACCTATATTGACATTAATTTTGAAAATTTTAATCTTTTAAAACTTTCAATGCATATTCATCAATTCATCCATGAATAGCAAATGCGTGTATGTGCTTATGTGTCAAATTAACTCTTTTTAGTCGCAATAACTTTCCTTAATGACATTTTGCTGTATCTTCTGTACATAAAGGGTACTTTACCTAACAAGAAATTCGTTTTTGCTTAACTGCCATGGCCTACGTGATTTAAAAAAAGAACAAAAGTACACCCAAAATAACTTCTTAGATAAGCAGGGCTGAACCCCCAAATATGAAAAGATAATCCAAAATTTTTTGTCCATGTCACCTATAGCGAACTCATTCGGAGGACACGCCGTATATATCAAATCCCAAGCTTTTGGAATTTTCCTAGATTCCTGTATTTATTCACCCTTATTTACCCCCCCCCTCCAACTCTTCTACGGGATAAGCTCAAAATATAATCTAATCTATGACATTTGGATAATGTGTTTCCCGGAAGGTGGATAGGCCGAGGTGGTGCAATTTCCTGACCCCCTCGTTCGCCAGATCTCAATCCGCTTGATTTTCACTCTTAGGTACACATAAAAACTACTGTGTACATTACGGAAGTTAACAGGAAGATTTGATAAATTACATACGTACTGCAGCTGTGATAATTCTACGACAGTCAGGTTTAGGCCGTGCCTGTTGAGGACAATGTACTTGGAGGGGTGAAAAGTGCATTGAAAATGGCGGAAGTGACTTTGAACAGTTGATGTGATTTTTCCATTTTGTTATTTTTTAAAATTTACTGGAATATGTCGTACTTGAATACAAAAATAATGTACTAAACATTTTTCTTTATTAGTCGTTATTCATTATAAGCTATCGTTCCCTAAGTTTATTCGTATAGTTTAAGAATCACCCTGTATTTTCTTTTATCTGTAGATCTTTCTGATAATTCTGTAATTGAAATGATCTTATAAAACTTGTATATATGTACATTTTTCACCTTTCCTATCCTTCAGTAAACCTCCTGGTCCCTATTGATATTGAGATCTTTCCGTATAGTTTAATAATAATGGTTATTTATTGCATGCAGAAATTCATAAATTCACAAGGAGTAATATTTCCAAATGTTGAAATAAATGACGTACCATAGGTGTTTTTATACGAATGAAACCATTCCCGTTCAGCTTCCCTATTAAATAAATTCAATTACCACAAAAATGGCACTTTTAATATGCATCGAGGTACACGGCATGTTACAGCAACCCATATAAATTAAGTGCAATTAAGCGTAAAAGCCAAAGTGCTTATGTCAATTACCGATAAGTAGTGACTTTGATACTTTGAATGTTCGCAATCAATAACTGGCAAAAAGTGTAACTGAAACCACTAATTAAATCCTGATCGCACATACCAGTCTTCCGTAATAGGGGTAAAAACCACATAGGCGTGCCTGATTTCTTCTTAAACTCTTTAAATTATACTTTCCAAATAAATTTGATTTTTCTATTTATTACAAATAGAAAAATTAATATTTGATCAAGTTTCATTTTAATATATCATTAATTTGGGTTACATAAGTTTCTGTATCTTTAATAAATCAATTGTCTACTGAGTAATGAACAAACTTATACACGTTGTATAGGTTTTCCATGAGCTACAGTAATAATAATAATAATAATAATAATAAATCGCATTTATTGATAAAATGTGGATCTAATATCACCTTGTTTGGAAAAATGCGATGATAGACAGTTTGGCTCTGTGGGACGTATTTGTTGCGAAACCAATCTGTTGTATGATCAGCTGTTCAGAGAATTCGTAATATACATCACTATACCCATATCGAAAGCATCAATGTGCCTTCTTCCATCTGCATTCTGTCTAATGGTCCATATTCCAGTGGCAGAAAGAAACATGGAGTAAACGAATGCGTTTGTTTATTTGAACTTTGTGCGCTTTGTGATACTTGTGAAGTTCTAGATTCTATTTACTTTCTCCATAGAGGTCAAAGTAAATGTAAAATTTACGTTATACTTAAACACATTATCAGTGGCAAAATATATTTTTTCATCAAAATTACTAGAGGAATATTAAAAAAAGTTGTATAATAAATGTATCCTAGTAAATCAGGAGAACTTAGATGGAAGATATGAAGACATCAACAAATTTTTTTTTGTACGATAAATATTTCTAAAAGTATGGTAGTTTAAAGATGGTGCTCGAACGTTTACAAGTATATAATGTTCAAATGTGCAATAACTTTAATAAAATAAATCTGACGTTAAACATACATAGAAATAAATTAAGTCTCGAAATTACTTTTAAAATATTTTTTTTCAATGCCTACAATTTTAAATATATGGGACGTGATAAATGTTTTTTAAATTAAAAAAACACAAAGTTCTTTAATTTCCATTGATCGTAGAACGAAAATAAATAAAGTACGTGCTGGTCTTTGTTAATAAGTTTATAGAATAATTAGTGTACTCTAACCGTTTAATAATTTTAAAACACTTATGTTAGAAAATATAATATTTCAGGTCAGAGAAGAATTTTGTGATTATATTGGACATATTTTCTGTTTTTGCACATAACTCATAAACTATTACACTCTAGTGGCTAAAAAATATATTTAAATCTAATTTCTTGAAAACTGTCGCCCACATCGTAAAATGTGCTCATAACACAAACTGAAGCTCTTTAAATTCCCTTTAAAATATTTTTATCCAACACATGCATAGAATATGGCTATTGCTATGGTAATTTTAGATATAGAATGTGAAAAATAGACTCTTTTGTTTGTAAGTTCTTGACTCACTTTTTAAATAAGTCTCTTGAATTATCAACTTTATAAAAATATTATTCAAATGAAATTCCATTAAAAGAATTTGTTGGATAATATTTTGCATTGCACACGTGTGTAATTATGAAGTGTAATTGAAGATTAATCACTTAAGAAAATTAGCCACTCGACCTGACGGTCTCGTGGTTAACTTTTTCTTTCATGACTAATATGCATAATTACATATTAGTACAATAAATAACTATTCTATCCGCTGCAGCATTAGAAACCAACGGATCGTCGTCGACATAAAATGGGCCAAGATATAGCGAATTCTTAAATGCATTAGTTAACTTCATTAGTTCTCACATCTAGTGCATTATTAGAGCAAATAGAGGGAATTTTCTTACAGGTCATATTACGGATTAGAAACAGTTTAGCGGAAAACTAGGGTTGAAATTGTGATTGAAATTCCATAATGCCATTTAATATGAATTGAGGACCAGCCCAGAAAATTAAAATTTATTTCTTGCACCTGCTAACTACGATCGGTTTGCAATCAAAGATAAGGTGGGTCTATATTGTACCCCAGCTTGATTGATATATAATAGAAGCAGTTGTATGATCGTTTCATCTAATCAAGCTAAAGACATTGATGAGGAAAATAGTAATGATAATAACAATGAAATCATGTAAAAAGAAATGTTGATAGATTTTGTTTTGATAATAAAATGAATTTTTATTTTCATAAATCCACAAAACTTATATATATTAGTGCAGACGATAATTTGTTCCCGTCTTCTGTATTTTCTAGTCATTCTCAATTTCCGCAGTTTTTACTTTTTTGCTACTCAATTGTACATATTTCTGTTCTTTGATGCAGTTATTTGGAACCGTCATTTTTAAATGTAACAATCCATGTAACATCCACCGCAAAAGATATTATTTCGGGCATACCACAAGGCTCAATTCTCGGTCCACTACTATTTTTATTGTACACTGCAGATATTTCAAGACAAATTCAGTATTCACATCTTCAATCGTATGCAGACGATACACAGATGTTATACACCTTTCATCCCTCTGAAAACCAATCTGCATCTCATACAATTAATGAGGACCTTCAATCAATCAATACGTATGCTGCAGAACACAATTTAAAATTAAATCCAAATAAAAGTGTAGCTATGCTATTTTGTTCTGACAATAAGCTGATAAATATAAAAAATGAGCTAAATGTAATGATAGATAACACCGTACTGCAATTTTCCCAAGAATCAAAAATACTAGGTATTATATTTGATGAAAAATTCAGATTTTATTCACACGTGTCTAAGCTAATTCAAAGAGCCTACGTCAAACTCAAAGTTTTATATTCGAACAGATATATAATGAATTATAAACTAAGGAAAAAACTTTGTGAGTCACTGGTAATACCTATTTTTCATTATTGTGACATTGTATATTTTCCATGCCTTGATAAATTTACGCAAAATCGCATTCAAAGAGTACAGAATCTTTGCTGTCGGTTTGTATGCAATCTGAGGAAATTTGATCACGTATCTGACAAATTCTCACAACTTAAATGGTTAAAAATGACGGAACAAACAAACTATCACTATTTAACTTTTATTCACAAACTTTTACTGACCTCCGTTTCAGTTTATCTTAGACAAAAACTTATACCTAGAAATTCTATAAAAATTTCAAATCGATATCACAGCATCAGTTTCGTATATCTATAAAAAACATGTATTTTAATAGATAAGTAAATATCAATTGTAGATACATATCAAGAGAGGGTAAGCGTGATGCGCTGCTACAGATGCCTAGCGTTCGGGCACGAGGCGAAAGGATGTCAGGGGGAGGACAGAAGGACGGAGTGCCTAAAGTGCGGGAAAAAAGGGCATAAGGCCGTCGAGTGCCAAAATAAGGAATACTGCACAGTGTGCAGGGTGGAGGAACATAGGGCTGACTCTATGAGATGCCCGAAATTCCAGCAGCTGGTGGATGAAAAAAGAAGAGCCGAAAAGGGGGGGAGAAGAAGGGAAAATCGAAGGGAAGACAAAGGAGAAGCGGGCGGAGGACCCATAAGCAGCCAGAATGAGAAGAAGTGATGCTTCTCGCACGGCAACGCGGGGGAGGGAAACCCCCACACCGGTCGGCGAAGAGGGTGGGAGAGCAGGCCCCCACCGACCGTCAGCCAGAGACTGCTTAAAGGGAAACATCCGCGTCAGGCAGGTCAACGTGAATAGATGCCGGGCCGCCCAGGACTTGGTATGGGCGGTAGGGAAGAAGAACGGGGACGACATAATCATTATCAGCGAACCGAACAAGATAGTGTCGGGCAGACCCCGACCCAACTGGTTTACTGACGAAAACCTAGACGCAGCCATCGGGCTGATAAACAATAATATCAGCGTTTACAGCAGCGGGAAGGGTCGTGGATTTGCATGGCTGGAACTGGGGGAGATGTTTGTAGTTAGCTGCTACTTCTCCCCAAACTCCATGCTGGGAGAATTCGAGGAATCGCTGGCGGAACTCGAAGACGCAATCAGGGGTATGAGGGGCAACGCCAGGAAGGACGTCGTGATAGCAGGAGACTTTAACGCCCGCGCCCCAGAATGGGGAATGAGGGACACAAACGCGAGAGGTAGGCTGGTGATCGAATGGATCTCCCGGCTCGACCTCTTCGTTATAAATGAAGGAGCAGAACACACCTTCGTTAGAGGAGATAGCGGCTCTATACCTGATATTACGTTCGCCTCCGCCGGGATAGCGGGGGAAATCGCAGGATGGAAGGTGGCTTGCGACGAAGAGTCACTAAGTGACCATAGATATATATGCTTTGAGATAGGACTACAAGCCTCCCCGGCGATCTCGAGACCGACGGGTTGGAAACTCAGTAGATTGGACAGGCCCAAACTTCAAAGGGCTATTAGGGAGCAGGTGGGAAATAACCCCAATCACACGGACACAACCCTGTCTCAGGCCATCGCTAGTGCCTGCGATGAAGCTATGCCAAGGAAACGGGCAGCCAGGGCGCATAGAGGGGTCTATTGGTGGAACGAAGACCTGGCAAGACTCCGGCGGGAGTGCATTGCCGCCAGGAGGCAGTACTCTAGAAGAGTCCGAAGAGAGGGCAGGCAGGAAAATAATGAAGCCGCCCCAGCCTATAGAGAGGCAAAGAAGGCCCTAAGAGAGGCGATCTCTAAGGCCAAGAAAAAGAAATGGGAGGAACTGTGTGCGAGCATAGACGAAGATGTATGGGGCAACGGCTACAAGATAGCTATGCGCCGCCTAAGAGCACCACCCCCTGCCATCCCACTAGAGAGAATAAGGGAAATAGCCGACGCACTCTTCCCCCACAGGGAGACGGAGAGATGGGACGATTTGGAAGTGGTGGAGGTCCCCCGGTTCACCGAGAATGAACTGGAGAGGGCAATCGAGAGACTCAAGAGTGGCCGTTCTCCAGGTCCGGATAATATCCCCCCGGATGTGATCAAGATCGTCGCTGAAGAATCCCCTGAATCGGTCCTCGGAGTGATGAACCAAGCGCTGGAGAGCGGCGACTTCCCAGCGAGGTGGAGGAGAGCAAGGCTCGTCCTCATAAAAAAAGGGGGCGGGAGGCTGGAAGACGCATCCACCTACCGGCCTATATGCCTGCTGGACGCCCTAGGGAAGGTACTAGAATACCTTATCCTGGGAAGACTGGAGCAGGAAATTGAACAGAGAGACGGCATATCGAGCCACCAGTTTGGGTTCCGCAAAGGCATGTCGACGGTAGATGCCATGGATCGGATCGTGCGTACGGCAAGAGAAGCCATGGAGGCAAAGGGGATGTGCCTGATAGTCACCCTCGACATAAAAAACGCATTTAACACCGCGGGGTGGGGGGCTATCATAGGGAAGCTCGGGAGACTGCGAGTAGCACCTTACATCATAAGGATCCTCCAAAGCTACTTCCGGAACAGACAGATAGGAATGGAGGCAGGCGACGCCCTGGAATGGAGAGAAGTCTCCTGTGGTGTTCCGCAGGGTTCGGTAATTGGGCCAACGCTGTGGAACATCATGTTCGATGACGTCTTGCGGATCCCCTTACCAAGGGGGGTCACCCTGACCGGTTACGCGGATGACCTAGCCCTAACGGTATCCGAAAAAAAATGGACGGAGCTAATGGAGGAGAAGGCGAATACCGCCATTAGGGGAATTGAGAATTGGCTCCGAGGCATCGAACTAAAGCTTGCCCCGGAGAAGACTGAAGCAGTAGTAATCACGAGGAAAAGAAGTGTCCAGCCTATCACCATCAGGGTTGGGCAGATCGAAATCCAACCGGGCAGCGGGCTTAAATACCTGGGCATCTGGTTGGACCCGAAATTGTCGTTTAGAACCCATATCCTAAAAACTGCGGAGAAAGCCGGGAAGGCGGCAACCGCCCTGGGCAGAGTAATGTGCAACACAAAGGGGCCGAAGGCAAGCAAAAGAAGGGTATTATGCGGCGTAGTGCACTCCATCATGTTATACGCCGCGACAGTATGGGGACGCGCCGTCGATGACAGGGCCAACGCCCTGAGAGGACTGACAAGGATCCAACGTCAAATGGCGTTAAGGATCAGCAGCGCATACCGCACCGTCTCTTATGAAGCGGTGCTGGTAATCGCGGGGACCCCCCCACTTGACCTATTGGTCAAAGAAAGGGACGAAGTACGCCAAGGGGAGGGAAAACAAGTCGCCAGGAGAAGGCTGCTGGACAGATGGCAGGATAGGTGGGAGAACGCACACAAAGGGAGGTGGACGCACCGAATAATCCCCAACATCAAAAAATGGGTGGAGAGAAAGCACGGGGAGGTGGGATACCACCTCACACAGGCCCTGACAGGACACGGCTGCTTCGCGGACTACCTCCTTGGAATAGGGAAACTGAATTCCAGGGAGTGTGTGTACTGCGGAGAGATCGACGACGTGGAACACACGGTGTTCCGCTGTAACAGATGGGCAGAGGAGAGACGGGGCATAAACCAAACAGGGCCTGACGAAATTCTGGACTACATGCTACAGTCGGAAGACAGTTGGAATAGAGCTGAGAATGCTATCAACAGCATAATCGAAAAAAAGGGAGAGGATGAGAGGAATCCCGACTTATTCCCTCCTCACAACTGAACGGAATAGCGCAGCGGTAGGAAATGACAACAACTAAAACAGATGGGTATCCTGAAGCAAAGCGAGAGCGGTCCCAGGATACGTCCCCACCAGCTGAAGAGGGGTGGTTTTAGTGGGTAGGCCGAGAGGAGAGTCCCACACTACCGAAAAGGTGTCCATAAAGGATTTCCACCCCGCAAAAAAAAAAAAAAAAAAAAAAAAAAAAAAAAGATACATATCAAATTAATTTAAGTACTAATTTCGTATAAATTTCACATTAAATCTACCTAATTAATGTTTTTTTTCCTATTTTCTTTCAGTTATAAGATTAGTATATGTACTTAGACATCTTACTTTTAGTTTAATTTAGAATTAGTTTATTACTTACCATTGTCCTCAAAATGCTCGGTTAAGTGTAAGAGTAGCCTTTGGCTAAACTTCTCCGAGCACCCCCAACATCTCTAACATATTGTAAATACATTTTCTTTGTATTTCACTTACAAAAATAAAGACGATTTATTATTATTATTATTATATTATTAAATATTTTTATTTCTGTTCATATTAAAGATTATTTATTAATAATAAAAAATGAAAAATCAGCAAATACGTATACTGGTAATTTACATAGGTATTCTCTATTTTATACGCATTATATATAAGGACAATTTAATGCAATCATTAATTTATATTTACGACTTTCTGTGGTGAAGCTGTCACGTATTCAAGAAACGATTAAATTTATGTTAGGTGTAGTTCTTTCCTTCTCCTGTTAAACAACAAATTTTCTGGGAAAACTACTGTTAGGATACTATCTGTGTGTTGTTAAAGATTACGGTATCGATCCTTAAAAGTAACAAATGCCTCGAGCTGAGTTTCTTGAAAGGTAATATTTATAGGTCTTAGCTCTAAAGAGGTGCGATTAATCATATTTGTGTTAAAAATAATGAAATAAACACTAGAAGGGGGCTATGTCCGGTGCGTTGCATTATTACCACCTGGGTCTCACACTCGTTTGTTTATGATCTATACAGGGTAGTTCCAAATACGATGTCTTTGGCTTAAAAGGAAATAACATGTCTAAATTAACAATATTTTTTAGAAACATAGTTACTTCTACGGCCACTTGCTTTATAAAACTTTGTCAATTACAGCAAAAGGTATGTTTTAATGTTCCGTGTTTAGAATTGGGGAAACGAAACATTTACTGAATCACCTCGGTGTATGTCCGTCTATCTGTCTGTCAGAGGATTTTTCTCAGAGATCGTTTGATACAAAAAGTTGAAATTTGATATATTTGTAGGAAGTGGTTGCCCCATTTCAGACGAATTATAAGAAGCAGAATTTTGATTTTAGACGATAGCGTCGGGGGTAAAATTGGAACTTAAGTACCTAAGCTTATTTTTACAACGCTAACGTGTGGGGTGTCAGATGAAAGCTTGTTGAAGCAGGAATTAAAAAATATATAAGGTGTCCATTTTATGTATTTTAAACATTTTTCTGAGAAGACCCTTAAAAATCACTGTCCCTGCAAAAGCAACACTTACGAAAGTCTGAAGAAAATGATGAACATTGTATTGCAGTGAATGGGTCAGGACTTTGTTTTGGTTCATTCTTGTTGTAGCTATGAAACATACTTCAACGTATTTTCGAGGATAGAGAAAACGAAAGAAATAACGAAAAAAGTTTTCACCACTGCAATCCCCTGAAAATTGGCAAAACCCACCCTTTTGACCGGTTTGAGGCAAGTTTGGAGGCAAGTTATTGGAAATTTCATGCGGTCTTAGTGACAAAGGAGGGGCTATGACAAGTGGAGGGCTCTAACAATCTTTGGGGGTTGATACATCCCTTCCAAGGGGTGAAAGTGGTTGTTTTTTTGTTTTCAATGGGAATGTAGGAGGGGAGGCGAGTACAGTGATAATTATTCGATTGTTCACGCCCAAACAGGGTAATCCTACTCTACCTAGAATGAATAATTGAAGTTTCTTTTCAATCAGTATATAGAAACGAAGATGAGTGGAGTCATAATGAATCGATTTCTCACCCCAGAATTCCCATATAAAATTCAGAAATATTGAAATTAAGGTAGTTGCAGCATGAAAACTCCGTCATCTATATTGATTACTTACATATAAATGGAGAAAAAAAAAAGTAATTCCAGACCTGTTAATCATGTGATGTTATCTTGAAATGACTGTTTCTGCTAAAGATTGTTGTTTATAATATTAAAATTAGGTTTTTAATAAATCATACTTCTTGTAGATAAAATTGTCAAAAATTATACATAGTCGAGGTTGTTAGTAAAAAAGTGTAATTAGCTATAATGAATAGAAATAAACATAGGAAAAAAAGCGGAGTTGAATTAGGAACAGGATATGAAATTCCAAAGTCGTCGTATATATGAGATTATTGAATTAGGGAAAAAATGTTTTTCTATTTTGTCAACAGAAAATATAATCGCAGAATATAAAAATGGTACTTAATTCACTTCTATAAAACACCTTTAATTAACATTAATTTAAAAAAATATATATTTATTTTAAAAACAAGGATAAAAAATATAACTACAATAGTAGCAAATTAAATAAAAATGTCTATTAATTTATTACGAAATTCTAAAAATATACATACATTCAATGTGCATGTATAAATTATTTGAAACAGCGCACTTAACTCACTCGAGTAGCAGTGAAATTATTTAAATACACAGTATGTAAGATTTTTCTGGAACTTTGAACCCTAGTATTTTTCAAACCAAATGGGCATGCATATTTTTTATTTGTTATTGTTATTTCTCGTAGCTTCATTAACATTTGTGCAGTTTTTTATCAGAAGTTTATGATAAAGACCTTACAGCCACATAAGTGAATCATTCTATACTCCTATCTGCTCAACTTTAGAATTTAATATCTCTAATAAGAAACGGATAACTTTAAAACAATTTTAGATTTATATTGGAAACACTTCATCTGGCTGTATACCATCAATCATTATAATCTTTTAGATTTATCCCCATGCTATAACTGTAGGCATTGTGGCCTTAAATAGCTTTGTAATAATTAAAAAAATAATCGAAAGGAAAATAAATATTTGTTAAATTTCAACTGCCTATATTATTATCATCTTCGTAGCCACCTATAAGATGAAACACCGGAATTATAATTATTACTGAGTTCTTGAAAAATACTTTTGACTCGGTAGTCCGTTGTTTTCTAATAACGAGTTCGTTTAAAACGAGCTCAGAAATATATTAGCTGGACCTAAATAAGCCCTATGCGGTTCACCAATGAGTTCAAATTCTGTTTGTACCCTGATTCTTGAAAAAATCGTGCTGGGAATTGAAAACAGGCCTCTGAATGAGATCCAATACAACCGACAGGAGAATAAAACTAGAAGGAAAAGGGTAGAATAAATCCGTTGGGAGAAAGTGAGCTTATTCTCTTAATCCTGGCAATTATTTCATTTTAATATATCGCTGCTGTTTGTTAAACAGCTTTTATTCCGATCACCGGTAGAATTCATATACAAAATATAGTTACGCCGTTTAATTGTTATCCACTTCAATAGTCAAAATACCTTAAATTCACGTTTCAGTATTATTCTTTCCCACTGCTATTTATATTATCAAATACAATTTATTAGGGTGTCCCTGATTTAAACAGTAGTAGTGTTGTGGAAAACAGAACACAATCAGCAAAGCTCAAAATACTCCCAAACTTATTACCCCAGTCAAGGGGTTAGACAAAAAATACTTGAAACTTCGCACTAATTCGCATACAGCTGCAAACTGGTACAGACCTTGAATACACTATTATAGTCAGGGTGCTGTAATGATAAAAAGTCCGAGATACCGTGGACGTCCGTCGACTTGATAGATGGTGCTGAAGGTCCCCCTGAACCACTCGGTACGTTTAATTTAGCTATTGGTCGTGATCTGTAGATTATATAACCCCGAAAAGGACACTCCGAATTAACGAAATGCGAAAAGTGTCTGTCGACTAAACAATTACATTCTAGGACTCATCAGAAATCCCATACAAATTTATTTTATCATTCGGTCCACGGGGTCCAAAGTTATGGGTAACTAACCGAACTTTTTCTAAGTTTTTCTGTCCGAGATGTGAAGACCCTTCAAAATCTTTTCCAACCTGTTCTCCCAGATTGAAAAAGTACCAAAAGCCAATCAACAGACAAAATTATTCACCAGAATTCTTTTTGGGCGGCTTTGAAAATTAGCAAAATTCCAAAATTTGATGTTTTTCCATCTAATTTTCGGAATTATGTGGGAAAACGTCTATCAACTATTTTCCTGTCAATTTAAACCATAAGCAGTGGCGAAAAACGATTGACAGACAATTTTATCCCTTAAACAATTTTTGGCCATCTTCAAAAATTTCCAAAATATGCCAATTTATAAAATAGGGGAATAAAGTGTCTATTTATCTAAAGTGTCTTTTGTGTTTATTAACATGTTGAGCGGAAACCACAAAAATCAGAAAAATGCAAATAAAAACAAATTCTGCACCCCCAACCCCCTCAGGGATTGCAAATTCGCGAAATGTCTAATCAATCGAGCTGACGCAGATGAAAAAATTTGTTTGCTTTATACAAAGACTTCATTAAATGAAACCTTCGTATAAAGAAAAAAAAAATCTTCTGCATCAGCTCTATAGATTAGATATTTTACGAATTTGCGACCCCCAAAGGGAGGTGAGGGTGCAAACACAGACACTTTATTCCGCTATTTTATAAATTGGCACATTTTGTAAATATTTTAAGGGTGGCCAAAGATTCTTTAAGGATTCTTTAAAGAAAAATATCTAATAATAAAAAAAACCCAAAAATAAATGTTCTATTGGTGTAAAGATACTAATAAACCAAGGCGTTTTTAAAGCGCCTGCTATCGACAATTATGTTCCGGTTGTCACGGCGCCTAAGGCGTTAAAGGCGTCAGAATCTATTATAAGTAGAAATATAGCAATTGAAACCACTAATTATCTTCCATTTGCAGAGATTTATTATGTCTCTTAGTTTTCGAGTAATCGGCGTTGGGAATTTTAAATGAAGGACCCTGTATATATTTTTGAGAAATGCGAGTAGATCAGTATGTAAAATGTGTCACGATATCATTTGAGCATCTAGTTAACGTCATTATTTTATTAATTTCACCGAAATTCTCTATAGAAGGACTAATTGTTTGGTTTTCACATGCAGCGATTCTAAGTTTTTTTAAGTTTAAATTTTCATTTAAAATAAGACATTGCATCTCGCTTATGGAAAGGAATTAATTTTAATAAATTAAGCTTGTATTAACAAGCACAATTAAAATTAGTTACTGGACACATCTATAAAATAATACTAAAATCATTAAAAAGATTGACAATGTTATTTTGGCAAAATATAGTAACAATTCACAATGCTTAAAGAACAAAATAGAAACAAAATTTCAACATATTTTCAAAATGATAACGCCTTAGATTTAATACACCTTTAAGATTGATTTAATAAATTTTCCTACAATTATTAGCATTTTTTGTGAAAAGTAATATTTATTTATAATCATAGAATACATTACATTATGAATAATAACAATCGATATAATGCATATTTAACGTAACTAGGTACATCATAGATGCGGAAGTAAAGAGAAATAAGTATATACCTACATACTAATTTAACCTACGTACATATGCTAAGAATGCATACTTATACACACATCAGTATTACAAATATGACATTTTAGGATGAGAAACTTGTGAAGGCATGCACATACGTGATGCTCCATTGTCTTCGCAGAGTAGTCGTAAACCGATAAAGATAAAGATAATAAAATTTTAGGTACCTAGGCAGTTATCTGGCTATAACTGCCCGTATGTACCATGGCTATCGGACCTATAATTCACTGTAGTGAATTATCCATTCATTATTCACTGCATTCAGCGAATCACAAATACAAATTCAAATATCACCGTTTCACTGGTTAATGACATTTTAAGTTGACTGCAGTGATAAACAAGAGTATCGCCATATTGTTTGTTTACGTTTTCGAACGTATGCATTTCTTACGGGTAGTGTCCGATTATTGTTATTAAATTTCAGTCTAATTTATTTCTTGAAAAGGTGTAGGGAAATAATAGTATTACATTCGCGATTATGACTAATATTTACTGAGACGATTTGCACCACTCGCCTACGGCTCATAGGCTCAAAGATCATCTTCGTGAATAATGACTATCCTCGCTCATATAATAATATACTATTTTTATTGACTTATAAATCACTTATGAGAGGAGACTACAGTGATTGATTGATTAGATAGATTGATAGAAATTACAGTACAACTTGCATACGCTCAATAATAGGAAAAGACTAACAAATGTTCAACCTTAAAATGAAGTTAAATTTTACTATAATAAAATTAAACCGATTTTTATTCCAACAGGTTTACCCAGCACACTTAAAAATTATAAGCTGTTAAATCCTCTCATTATTAATTAGAAATTTTATAATATCCTCAAATAATGAAAATTTCTAAAAGCACACAATAGCTGGTCAATTGAAATGAACTATTAGTTTCTACTGCCACTAAAATTAATATGAAATATTCTCTACCTCTGGCTAACAGTAAAATTGATTTATTTTATGATTAATCATCAATATGTAAAGCACAATTTTATGCTTGGGAAAATTAGTAACCGATAAGTACCGTTGTTTTGTTTTTTAGATTGCATCAATAGAGCGAATACTAATCGCGTGGGCAAAAATTCCATTATATAGAAATTTTGTGGTACATAATTAATGGTTTCAGTCAGGCATTCAATCTAATATGCAGTACAATGGATATGTTCTACCAATTTACTTTTGGTCAATAATACCTCTCCCAAGCGACTATCTATGGATTTCACAAAATGTACAGGGCATACACCATATTACCACATTAATTTTTCGAAACCTAGATATCATTCCCATTTGATTTAAACAGATAGTCATACCATAACTGCACAAAAATATATAATCGTCGTAGAAAAAATATGTCAGTATAGAATTATAACATATTGATATCAAACATTGAATGAAATTAATATCTATATGCGTCTGTACACAGTATGGTAGAAATAAATGGAATAAATTCATTATTTTATAGACATATGGTGTAAAGAAGAATATAGTGAAAGGTCGATATTTATATTTGAATTCGCACATCTTTATACAGGGCGTAATCAGTTTCATGTCATTAAAAAAAACTGGTAATGGGGACCGACTAGACAAACAAAAAACCTTTATGACTTTTCCCTCTAGGGGCACTTTGAAAAAACTGACCTGGGTTAACATATTAGATATTTGTTTAATATTAATGTAGAAAATAATTGAGAACCACTGCTTTTCTTGGTCAAAGGACTTGTAGTTCCCAATTATACAACTTTTAAATTGTCATAAAAAAGTGCAATCCTCGGCGTCACACGCGGTTTCAAAGCAAAGGCTTTGTTTGGATCATCGACCGCCTTTGATGGACCGCCTCAACCGAAGGCAATTATAAAGAGGTAAATAATTCGTTATCTTTTCCTGCACAACTGCAAGCAAATAATGGCCATAGAAGTTTAAACAGAGCATTTATTTACATGTGTGTCTTTTAATTTGGAACAAAATATTAGATTAATGTTTATAATTTAGAATATTTAAATGTGATTTATTAACGTTTGTAACATAAATGAGTGTCCTGAGTTAAAATCTTACCTAAATAAATCATTCGAAATCTCTGCATCTGCATCAATACACAGTTCGGTACGTCGAATTAAGGACATACGTACTCCATTCAACACTAAACAATAAACTATCAAATAACGTTGTCAATGAAGAAAAATAAAAGAAAAACTTGGCCCAAAATCCAAAACGAAATACAAAAAGAACGAACAAGTAAGTTATGTCTGTACGTAATCAAGAATTTAACGACTTGAACTATAAAGTCAATAAAATAAATCTTAACTATAAATACACAATGACCCGAAATTAAAAATAACAAAAACAACGACCGACGGGGCGGGTTGGACGTGTGTACATAACGAAACATCCATAGTAACTAAAATATTGCACAAGGGAGAGTCAGAGTATAAGGCAAAGACACGCGCGACGATCTAAATCTACCTCAATATTCCAGCAGTTCTCAAAAGATTTTATTGAAAATTTGCGAAATTTTTGTTTATTTTTTTTTCTCCAAAACTATAAGCTTTAGACCCCATGTTATATAAGGTTTTTTTGTTTGTCTTGTCGTTCCCTATCACCAGTTTTTTTTAATGACATGAAACTAATTACACCCTGTATATATGCATAATTTGTTACATCAGCCGCATTGTTGTAGTGACGTCATCGATGTTTTTTAAAAATATTAATATAGAATATAGAATACTAAAAAATCGCGTCAGTGATATTGGCTCTTAACAACAAAATCAATAAGGATTCTTATTTTTTCATTATTGTACGATCGATAACAGCAACGAAAACTCCTAACAATAATTACAAAATTACAAAACACTCACTGTTTCTCACATAACCACGTTATACTTGAAGTCTTTGAAGAAACCCTTATAAATATTTTCATCATGAAGAAATAATGAAAAATAAAATATTTGCCACTGCACAGTCTTCTCTTTTATGCTATAGCACTTTTTCAATTAAATGTGACCCCTTTTGAGTTATTTACGGAAAGCTGTAGGTATCAATTTTTCAATAATAAAATCGCAATGTTCAAATCAATATAACTTGGAAAATCTCAATTAAGTACCATGAAAAAGTGTGACCACCTTTTACCTTAGAATTTACTCTATTAAATCCATTAGTAGTTATTTTCGAATTTTTGTTCACTTTTCCAGAAGGGATGGGAACCGCGTCCAATTATTTAAATAAACAATTCCCGACAATGTTTAACCTATAAATCGTTTGATACTTTCTATTCGGGGTTCGAATCGTGGCCAGGGTATGGATGTTTAGTGGCGTTTTTCATGTGTTACCGAGATGGTAGCAGTGTACTAGACCGCTGTTGGGTGGCACAACATGTCTAGTCGCTGGTATCTATCCTGAGTTCGAGTCTCAGCTGCGGTAGATGGCAATGTCACAGGGAATGGTCGTTGTGTTGATGTCTATGTGTACGTGTCCTGGTTGAGTGGTGGAATAGCATTAGCTAACCTCCGTCAGAATGTTAATATAAATATGACGATTAAATAAAATAAATAAATAAAATAAATTCCTGATATTTAAGAAAAACCACGCAAATCGGATTCGAGATAGAAACGTAAAATACCTCCACTACAATATAAAACATCTTAAATAGTAAAGGACGAGTAGCCTCAACGTGAAAACTTTATAACTATAATTTGACACAATAAACTACCTTTCTCGACAGGTTTGAAATCCTAGACGGAAGGTGCAGAAACAAGCGATTCTTGCGGTGGTGACTCTTTCATATAGTCTGCCTGTATATAAGACAAATTTCGTATTAAGATTATACGCAATGTCATTTATATGCATATAAAACAATAAAAATCCCAAAACTGATGCTTTTGAGTACCAAATTTTTAGGTAAAACAAACATTGTTTTGTGATTTTTAAAATATGTTGAAAATGACCCATTCAAATGACTTAAAATAGGAATTTTCCAGAAACGATTACTTTTCTTGTCTAATTACAGTGGGCTAAATGGACTTGATAATAATTTCTCAGTACTTAATATATTTCTATGATTATTATAAACGGTCACTACAAAGGATTTTTTTCCAGGGCTCGTCTGTTAGTAGAAAACCCCGAGGGCACTGCAGCCTCCTGGGCTTATTGTGCTCTCCCTGCCATGCTTCACTCCGGGTCTGATCGTGTTTGCCCGTAGATGCCATATCTTCTGCGAGCCAGAGCATCGCAGTAAAATATGATGTGGTCGACCGTTTCCGGCTCCTTGCTTCATAGCCTACAGTCTTGGTTGATGTCAAATTTGCCGATTGTATTCAGGTACTTCTTTACAGGAAAGTGTCCCGTCAGAAATCCTGTTATTAGTCTTTACTGCGTCCTGTTCATTGTGAGCAGTTCTTCAGTTTATTTTGCACATGGATCTTTAATAAGTGTTTTTCCATGTCGATTTCCTGCAATGTTCCTCCAGTGGTTCTTGTGTTTACTCTTGACCCAGTCTTTAATCGCCCCTCTGGCTGAGCTTTTAGAAATGCCCACCCAGCACGGGTTCTGGGCCATAAAATATGTTAGCTGCCCCTTGTTTGGCAAGTTCATCAGCTTTTTCATTGCCGTCAATTCTGGTGTGTCCTGGCACCCAGAGTAGTTTGACTCTGTTCTGCTCTCCCAGAATTTTCAGCTTTTCATGGCAGTCCCATACCAGTCGGGATGACACTTTGTTAGAGGCTAGTGCTCTAAGTGCTGCCTGACTGTCTGATGCAATGGAGATCTGCTGGTTCACATATTGTCGGTTTGCATTCTTGCGTACACATTCACGTATAGCCAGAATTTCTGACTGGAATACAGTGACGTGTTGCCCAAGGGACAGACTTATACTTATCCCTGGGTCTTTCACCATGTATTCCAGCTCCTGTGTTTGTCCTAAATCCGTCAGTATACCAGGTTAGGCCCTTTCGTAGTATGTCAGGAGCTTCTTTTGACCAGTCCTTCTTATCTCCAATGGTGATATTGAAGGGCTTGTTAAAGGTGATTTTTGGTACCATGTAGTCTGACCTCAATAGAGGGTCTTCTACAGTGTTTATTATCCTCAAATGTCCTCCCAATCTTAGATTCGGAGTATTTGAGTTTTGCAGCCTATATGCCCCCATTCTGGCCTCTCCCTGGATCACTATGCTAAGTGGGGGGAGGTTTAATAGGGTCTCCAAGACTGCCATGGGGGTGCTCTTCATAGCACCTGTGATTCCTAAGCAGGCCAGTCTTTGTACCCGGCGCAGTTTATTCGCCGCAGTAGTCTGAGTTGTCTTTGACCACCAGACTAGAGCAGAGTACGTAATGGTGGGTCTTACAACACTAGTGTAAGGCCAGGGCAGTACACTAGGCCTGAGCCCCCATGTTTGCCATATGATCGCCCGCAGATTGCCAATGTGGCTACCGATCTATGTATTAGCCTGTCTAGGTGTTGGTTCGAGGTAAGATTGGAATCTATAGTGACTCCAAGGTACTTAACATCTCCCGACATTTGCAGTTGTGTGTTTTGAAGAACTAAGGACCTAGACCCTCCAGACTTCTTCTTCTGGTAAATGGGACGATGTGGGTTTTTAAAGGGCTGACTTTCAGCCCTTCCTCATCGGTCCATTTTTTAACCATATTCAGTGCCATCTGTAATCGATCCCTGACTATGGTGTTAAAGTTTCCCCTAACTATGATGACTATGTCGTCCGCATATCCTTGAGCTTCGAATCCCTCAATTGTGAGCTTCCGCAATAGGCTGTCAACTACAAGATTCCATAGCAGAGGGGACAGAACACCCCCTGCGGGCAGCCTCCTGCAACTGACGCACCTATATTTTCACCCATCATAGTGGTGAATACCATCCTGTCTCTGAGCATACCATCGATCCACCTGCAGCAGGTGTCCTCGATGCCACGCTCTCTTGCAGTTCTAATGATGGAGTTAAAGGAGGTGTTATCAAATGCTCCCTCTATATCGAGGAAAGCACCCAGTGCCACCTCCTTATGTTCCAGAACCTTCTCCACGTTCTGAATTAGCTGGTGAAGTGCTGGTTTTGTGTACTTACAAAGGATACCTTTATGTTTAAACAGAAACCAATTTAAATTCCTTCTTGAATATATAAATCAAATGGCTTGAAAAAGAGATGGAAGAGTAACAGTATTACGAACCTTAAAAGTATATTATTCGAAGAGACAATTGTAAAATTATTTTACATTGATACAAGTCTAACTCATAAAAAAGTAACAAAATGGCATAGGATTGTTAATGTTACCGTAATCAGATTGTTAAACAAAAAACTAATAAGTAACTTAAAACATTTCCAATATTTAGGGAAATAATTTTGAACTTTCTGCGAAGTACAAGATTGTAAATATTTGATTTCATTCCCTTAATTTACTTCAATCAATTTAATTAAAATTAAAAGCATTACATTTCCAACTGTAAATAAAGATACGTAAGTATCTTAGAAATTAACATTTATGCTCCAGTAAAATTGTTAGTTGCTACTTATGGGAGTAGAAACTCCTTCATAATTATAGACCTATTTCTTGCACGCGCAAAAAAAAATATTTTAAAACATTATTCGCTATGAAATATACCTAGGCAGTGATTCGTACTACAATATCACATTTAGATTTAACAGTGTAATTAATAACGTACAGTAACATAGAACAGATGTTTGCAAGCATCCGAAAACGGAGTTCTCATACTATGACAGTCAAAACTTAGGACTTAAGTTAGTTCGCTCTAGTTGGAAAGTTTAATAATTAAATGGTACTAAAACTTAAAATTTAGCGAAATCAGCTATCGAACTTCCTTTAATGACTACAAAGGAGGTGTGAGAGATAAGTTGATAAAAGGCAAACACAGGAAGAAAATACAGGAAGAGTTTCATACCGGCTCTTGTTCGAAGCAAATAAGATATATTGTCATGTAATAATTAAAGGACGTAGAGTGGGAGTAAATTTAGTGATAAGGCTAGTGAACTTGTATGTTGGAGAACTTTTGTCAAAACAAGTAATTTATAAAAATTATAAATCAAGAATAGAGAAGAGAACATAGAAATCACAAAATTTTTTGAATAAATTGAACCGTCTAAAAAGAAAATGGTCAAATTATAAAAAAAAAAATTCCTATCGTTCGACATCCGGTTAATTGGCTCTTATTACTTTATATCGACATTGAGTTAAACATACGTTCGATTTTGTTATACTTTTCGAAAACATGAAAACGGAGAGTACATTACACTTGATCAGCATTTTTCTAAAACAGTAAATATATCTTACAAGGAAAACATTTTCACACAGTTATGTTAGCTATCGAGTTCTGAACAACTTTAAAAATGTACGCCGGTCTGTCCATCTGTCTCTCCTTCTGCCCTTCTCGTTATTTGTAAGCACGAAAATTTAAGAAAGGAGAGTCCGACTTTATAAGAATATCGACAGTAAATTAGTACTTTGTGGAGAAAGAACCTTATTCATTTTGTGCAAAATCGAGTGAATAAGAAATTATTAATTATTTTCTTAATAAAAATGTGTATTCTTTATGTGGTTAAAAACATAAAACTAAAAATGTCTAATACTAACATTATTTAGAAAAATCTGTGAAGAGTATCCCATAGAATAAGCAACAATTATTATTTTATTCAATAAATTAACAAAGTGTAATAACTATGTTTTTCATCTTTACACCGACTTCTGCAAATATTTTGCAATTATGGTGGTCTTCGTAGCGGCACTATTGAAATCGCCATTTTATTTTTTTTTATTTTAACATCTAAAATACTTAATTACCAATTTTAGTACAATTTCGATGAATTTAAAATTTGTCTAGAAGTTGCTGCTGGTGATTTTGCAAAGTTGTCGAATAAAAAAAAGCTATTTGCTTATACTAGATTTAGCTTGATAAAACTAATATGGAATTACTGCCCAGATATGCTCTACAGTTTGCAAACGTATTCATACAAATCGTTCTAGCCATTCCAGAGTAGTGGTTGAGCATATAGATAGGAATATACATATGAAGAACAACAACAGGGGTACCTATATGGCACTATGATACCATATATTATATACATTGTTTAAATTGACCGAAATATAGAAAAGCGACTTAAGGAAGATAAAAAGTTCATTATAAGCAATACATCTGCGTAGCACGAACATATCAACATATTTTTGGGAAATAATCATTTTGTAGTTTTAGTGCTCACAAAAACAGATTCTCTGTGAACAAATAGCGCAAAGTACAACACTCTGTCCTCACATTCCTTTCTACAAAAACTTAAAATAAAAAAATGTGATCTCTCCAAAAATATTTCAAATCAATTAAAATCGCCCAGTTCGGTATCTATTTATAAAAAGAAAATTTATGAAAACACATTTTTTTCAAATACAAAAAAACTCTCCATGTTTCCGCAGATCCTGCACATGTTGATAAACTGAAATAATATGTAGTACTGCAGTCAGAGGTTGACTGAAAAATTTCAATAAAATTAACTGAGTGGCACTAGTGAATCTAAACAGCATTTGCCTCTTAGTGAAACGCGCCAAGTTTTTTGTATTAGATAAATTTTTTTTTTATAAATTTTCTTTTTATAAATAGATACCGGCCTTGGCGATTTTAATTGATCATAAATATTTTTGGAGAGATCACATTTTCTTATTTTATGTTTTTGTAGAGAGGAAAGATATTCTTTTGGAAAGACTGTACTTGGCGCTATTTTTTTACAGAGAATCTGTTTTTGTGAGCATTTCACCACTTTTTGTAGACATTATGACTTGTAAGATACACAAGTGCTTGCTTATTATTTCTGTGAGCGTGGAGGATGTTGGAGTGAACTAGTAGCACGCTTTTGTTACACGTTTAGAAAAACTCAGTATTTCAATATTCACTTTTAAAGTGACGCGCTGGTGTGGGCATCAGCCTACGAGTCATGAGGTCCACGGTTCGATCCCTGAGCGTTCTCAGCTTATTTTCGACAAATATAAACCTAATATCTGAAACAAAATTTCTTTCGGATTACAATATGATGTTGAAGTCTAGATTGACGGCACTAGATAGCTAAAAGTACTTATAAATTAAAAATTCCCGGGCTGGATGCACGGATGGAAGCCCTGACAGGAGTGCGATAGTCTAGAGAACACTAGGTGGCGCCTGGTGATCAATTGATTATTTTTGGTTGACGTCAGGCTGTCGTCGGCGACATTTTGCGTGTAGGTCAGACAACTCATTGTTTCATTTTTAGATTCCTGTGTTATTGAAGTGTGAATGTTATAATAACCGCCGGTTTCATTGGCAAAAATTACGATATTGCCTTTGTTCTGCTCACTACTGAATTAAGGTAATAGATGAGAAAGAGACAACTTTCGTTTCTTTAGAACTCCTACCATTTTAAAGGAGTGTGGAGAAAATAACAACTGTCAAAATAACGCCGAGAAGCAGGATAAGGTTTCTAAAATGGGGAGAAATAAGCGAAATATTTCTGAAAAATCCTAGGATTTGTTCAAATCACTTTGTAACAGGTATCTCCCATATATATGTGTGTTTCAAACTGTTAACCTGAAATAAGGTTTTGTATTTAGACCGCTGCGTCAAAATCACGTGACCGGTAGTGGATTTCATAGAAGTGAGGTTATATTGTGCGAGAAAAGAGTAGTGGTATCATATGACTAACCTCAAATTTTATGTTTTTGTAAATTTAGTCGCATTTTTAATATCTTTATTCTCATTTCTAGATATGAACCAGTGTAATATTAATACACCCTCTCATATAGAATACATATGGTTTTCCAATGTTATTTACTTAAAAATGTACTGATATTTATTAGCCCTGTTTAATATTCAACGATATTACAAAATTATATGTATTCTATATAAGAGGGTTTATTAAAAATAATAATAAAAGTAGAGGTATAGTTAGTCATATGGTACTACTGCTTTATTAAAGAGGCCATAGATCGAACAAGAATTCTTGTGGGCCCCAGAGTTGGAGATGTCGAGTCCTACGACTTCCCCATTGTGAAGTTTGAAATGAAGTCCAGCAAAGCCCTATGGCGAAATCTTACGAGGGCCACGATGGAGCCCTACGGAGGGCCCATTATCGGGGCGGAATTGGACCCAGCGACGCTCTATGAGGGCAACGACGGAGTCCTACTGCGCATCTTCTGGATCCGATCATCACCGACGAAAGCCGGAATTAATGGGACAAATTGCATATATATATATATATATATATATATATATATATATATATATATATATATATATATATATATTAAATGACATGATATAAAAAGGGTCAATGCAAATCAATTTTACAGCTTTACAGTTTATAAAAACCAAAAGTTAAAGTTGTGCATTTTAAAAGAATCAACTGGTGTGATTTCAAGTACTAATAAAGAAAATGAAATTGGGTATAACAAAGAAATAAATAGTTATTAAGAAATTTGTAAATTTAAAATGTATACAAATTTGTAAATCTTACTCTATCTTGAAAAGGTAACCTTCCTTTTGTGCAAGTGCAACAGTTAAAATTATTGTGGGAAATCCATCGTTGGCAAGTTTCGAGGTGGCACAGAAACAATAATTGCTCAGGAACACTTCACGGTGAAAAGAATTCTGTAAAATGGAAAGTGCGGGTTTCCATACCTTAAAGGACAAAATTGTTAAAAATAAGCCATAGACTTGTAATTAAATGGTGAAAACTTTACAAATTATTAAATTTTAATAGGAAAAACAAACCTTATAACAAAACAAAACATTAAGAGTAGCAAGTTTAAAAGGTTTGAAACAAAGTCAAAGAAAAAAAGTAAAATAAAAATGAACTTTTCAACATTATTCAAATTTCAGTGATCGCTTTTAAAATATTTAAATGTAATTACAAAGACACTTACCTAAAGTAACTTAATTAAGAGCCATCCCTGAATTTGATGTCCTAATTTAGTTTTTCATGTGAGAAATACTGGCTGAAGTAAAGTTTGTGTTAAAGCCAGGTACTTTCTAAGTTTTTTTTCCAAGTTTAAAGATGTATTGTTATACATATTTTGTTTCACATTTGATACTGGAATCTCTAGGGAGTTTTATGATGTCTTTTCAGGAAGTAAAGCATATTAATAGGGGCTACAAAGGTCCAGAAGTCACATGTAAATTCCTGGAAAGGAAATCATGCATAATTATATTAAATATAAACAAATAACTTTATATTGTATAGGTATAGTTAAAATAAGTAAGATAGAATGTTTAAAAGGGTAAACGAAACAAAAATTGATTGTAAAGTAGGAAATAAGGAAGAATTTAAATAATTGATAAATATCATGAAACAAAATTTCACAGGTCAGCTATATGCATGAAAGTCACATATAAATGATCAGTGAGAAAAGGGGAAAACAATTTAATAGCTTAAAAAGAAATAAGAAGCAGTATAAGGAAAATATAAATTTGAAATTTTATAAAAATTAAAGAAATTTCAATCAAGTGATATAAAAATGTCAGAAAAATAATTTTGAGTAGGGGTAACCAAGCAAAATAAAAAGTGGAGGTAGTAAATAATTTTTGAAAACGACGTTTTTTGGGAAATTTGTCCATTAAAAACGAAAAATTTAATTAAACATTGAAGAAAACTAATCAAAACCAGTTAAAAGTAAAGAAAAAGGAAATATGCAAAATTAAATTCAAGAAAGGTGACAGTAAAACGTCAAATGAAAATCAGGCAAGTCAAATCTCCATTCATTTCCAATTTAAGACAGAAAGTTTAGTTATATGAGAGTTTGTTTCACGAAATTAATCATAATAACAAATATCTAGAAACAATAAAGCAAAAGTAGTATTGAAAATTTAAATTAATATTGGTAGTTGTTTTACCTGCTAATAAAGACGTATCCAGAGGAGAAGAGCATACAAAGGCACTAAAGTTTTAATATTTTTGGGAAAGAAGAACACAAATTATAATATTATTGTAAAGGTTAATTCCAAAACGTTAAATTAGCCACGAAAGAACAGCTGAGGAACATAAATAATAGCGCCATCTATTAGTGGAACTTGGAATAGCTAGCGAAGAACAGAAAACCATAGAAAACAGGTACCTTTAATCAAAATAAACATCATTTGAGTTTTATTACTTTAATTTCAAAATTTTCTTTTCATTAACAATAAATAAAAAATTTTCGATTTACAAATAAAAGAAAAGGCCTATAGTGTAAGTTATTAATAAGAATATATGTCAATTTTCACAAAGAGTTTACCCTTGTCCAATAAATTTGTTATATTGATTTCATTTTTAATTATTTTATTAATTAAATCACATGATCTTTAAAACGACTGGCTAGTGAGTGAACTCGCACTGGGAGAGTCTTTTAAAAACATGCTCAACTGTTGTGATTGTGTGTTTATCCCTAGACAGTGGCGCCCATAAATAAATTTTTCTGTCTATATAAAATTTTATTCTAAAAGAAAAGGTGAGTTAAAGTAGAATAGAAATTAAGAGAAGGGATAAACTAAAAATAAAAAAATATAAAAAATAAAAAAATAAAAAAAACACAACACATTGGCGCCCAACGCGAGGCAGAGTAAATTATTGGCTATGCAACGTAGGACAAAAGTAAAAAGTCAGCTTTGTGAGAAATTTATTAATAAAAATATCAGATTAAAACAAGGGTAATAAGGTTTGAAAGGCTTTGGTAATATTTTAGAATTGAATAATAATATAATTGATATTTGCAATATTGGTGTAAGTAAATGAGATTAAGGTCAGGTAAGAAAATGAACACGGAAGACAAACAAACAGCACAGACATCCGCAACAGGAACCGAAACACGGGGACAACAAATAGAAGGACAGGTTGAACCAACAGTAATGGGGGACAACGTACAAACGCCACAGGTGGTTGATAATGCTCAACCACAACTAACAATGGAAGCAAGTATGTTACAGCGAATGATGGAAATGATATCAGGACTAGGTACCAAAATGGAAGAAAACAAAGAAGACATAAACAAGAAAATGGAAGAAAACAAAGAAGACATAAACAAGAAAATGGAAGAAAACAAGGAAGACATAAACAAGAAAATGGAAGAAAACAAGGAAGGCATGAACAAGAGGATGGAAGATATAAACAAAAATCTAGAACAAACCAACAGAAAATTAGAGGAATGCATGAACGATATGAAGGGAAGAGTAGCAAATGTGGAAGTAAAGTTAAATAGAATCACAGAAAACATGGTAGAAGAAATAAAAGAAAAAGTTAAGGTCGTCGGAGAAGAAATGAAATTTGAAGTACAACAGAATGTTGAAGGTCTCATTGTAAGAGGTTTAGAAGAAATTGATGGACAAATAAGTAGGCAAAACACAATGTTTGAAAATTATAAAAAAGAACAGGAGAGCATAGTCGATAAGGTCGAAAAGAATACGAAGATATTGCAGGCAAGACAGGGAGCGAATGCTAATCAGATGATCATGAACAACCATCCATGCAACAAGAATACATTCTATTTTTATGGTGATTCAAGGACACATCCGAAGATTTTTGCAACGAGATTACGACAACATATAGAATCATTGCACCCAAGTACCAATATCAAACAAGTCATACAGACAATGTTAAGAAACGAGGCAGAGATATGGTACAACGTAATCGAACAAAATTTCGAGACGTTGGATGAATTTGAAGAGCTGCTGATGAAACAGTATTGGGGAGTGTACAACCAACAAAAGGTGAGACACAATTTGTTTAATGGGAAATACATAGAAGCAAATGGAGTGTCAAGAGAGAATTATATATTACGAAAAATATATAATATAAAATACCTTGAACCAAAGTTCACCGAAGCTGAAATGGTACGCTATCTAGGAAGACATTTTCCGGATGATATCAACAGTGTTATCATCACTCAAAGGATCATCACATTGGAACAGCTGATAAATTACATCAGAGACATTGACGATCACAGGACTGGATGGAGAAGACCATTCTTACAAAACGAAAACAGAAATGAAGACAGGAACAGAAGGTATGAAATTGAAGCAAATACGAACCATGGTAACCAAAATTATGAAAATAGGTACAGAGAAAATGACAATAAACGGAAATGGAATTATGGAAGTAAGCAATATGAAGATACAAATAAAAGGTATGAAGCAGGACAAGATCGGAACTATATGAACAGGAATAACAACTACAGAAACTACAACCAAGAAAATAATGGGAATCAAAACTATCGAACAAGACAACAACAACAATCAAAGAACAGAAAACCATAGAAAACAGGTACCTTTAATCAAAATAAACATCATTTGAGTTTTATTACTTTAATTTCAAAATTTTCTTTTCATTAACAATAAATAAAAAATTTTCGATTTACAAATAAAAGAAAAGGCCTATAGTGTAAGTTATTAATAAGAATATATGTCAATTTTCACAAAGAGTTTACCCTTGTCCAATAAATTTGTTATATTGATTTCATTTTTAATTATTTTATTAATTAAATCACATGATCTTTAAAACGACTGGCTAGTGAGTGAACTCGCACTGGGAGAGTCTTTTAAAAACATGCTCAACTGTTGTGATTGTGTGTTTATCCCTAGACAGTGGCGCCCATAAATAAATTTTTCTGTCTATATAAAATTTTATTCTAAAAGAAAAGGTGAGTTAAAGTAGAATAGAAATTAAGAGAAGGGATAAACTAAAAATAAAAAAATATAAAAAATAAAAAAATAAAAAAAAAACACAACAATATATATATATATATATATATATATATATATATATATATATATATATATATATATATATATATATATATATATATATATATATATATATATATATATATATATATATATATATTTTAATTGTTAGAAATATAAAGTCCTGTGTTTTTATGCGCAAGGAGCATGGCTACGCATTGCTATGATCTTCGTTAATATGTTATTAATATCGTTAATTCTGGTCTCATTCGATGGAGAATTATCGATTTATAAGTGTAACTGAAGAGATTTTTAGTTAAATCCTTATATTTATTGAGAAATTTCGATTCAAAATTTAGGTGGTCGTGGGGGTAGGTATTCCTGTAAAGATATACGGGTGCTCTCTTATTATTTAAGTGAGCGGGGATCTTTGAGTGAACTTGGCGCCAGACACTACCGTGTCTCTTGATTGACTGTGAACTAATTAATTCTAAAAAAGGTAAAATAATTAGGAATAGGTTCTTAAAAATAACGTGTTACCTATGAAAAACATTTTTCTATCTGTTATGATATTTTATAGGATAATCAATTATATTTTCAGATATGTTAACATGTTTAAAATATAGTAGTTCCGTTTGGAAACCTCTATTTCTTATTTGACAATTCTCAATGTAACAATAGTGTTCACATTGCCCATTGCTGAGTAAACTCTAAACAAGTGAGAGTGTAAATTATAACAAAAAAATTTTATGATTGTAGACCGAACAAATGAAAATGAGCCAGACACCTTGAGGACAGATAATTGTGAGACAGCGAATAAGATGAGGACCTTATGGCCAACACCGAAAACTACGAACATGGGATTCGACGAAGAATACAGATGTCAAGATCGGGAACTTCCCAGTTGAGTTGGAGTTATAGGAATATCACAGGCGCACAAAGATTAGATTTGATATCGCTTTAGTTTTATCTTTACGCCTCTGAGACATGTACTATTAAAGAGGAAGACAGACCGCATATTAATGCTTTCGAGATATGAGTCTAGAAACGTTTGTTGCGACATCCTTAGACAGTCCATCGCACCAACCAATTTTCCAAGAAATATGTCCCACATTCACCACATTCTACAGAATCCTCTCATTTTTTGGCCACGTCAAGCGGAGATAGAACAATATAGGACGGTTGATAGTGCAGGAAAAACCAAATAGCAAGATGTGAAGAGGAAAACTACCAAAACGTTGACTGATGCCATGAAAGAGCTGATGGGTTGTGACACCGTGCACCTACCAGGCAGCCGTGATAGATAGAGCGTGGCTGTCCGACATGGTACACAGCAGAGAAAGGCCTATTAGAACTAGAACATTTCGTTAATTACAAGAAGTTAGCCAAGACGTTGTGAAGAAGAAGAAGCGATTAAGAATATAATTTTAGTCAATATTAATCACTTTCATCGTTTATTTTCACATCAATACATTTGAATAATATTAGCTAAGAACGATTTTCCTGCACCCCTTTACATATTTATTGAATGACTGCTATCTGTACTAGATTTGTCTCTCAGTATTGATATACTGTGCTTGATAACTCAATTAGTATTTGATATACCGGAATTCTGTTTCATTAATTATTTTACGTTTTATGCAATGAAACTCTTAAATTAATAACTTGAAGATGACAAAAATGAAATAAAAATTTATTTAAACATTATTGTACGAAAAACTGTGTTCTATCGATACCTAAAATATTATTCACACAGATTAAGGTGAGGGCCGAATACATTTAAATCATATACTATAGAAGATAATGAAATACTGTGTTGCTCATAACTGTGGTATCTCTATTCAATAACTTCGTGAATACTCTCTGCATAACTATATTCTGAGCCAACACAAAAGACCTGAGTTACTAGCTGACACTGAGGTAAGTAAAAGTAGATGAAATAATAGAAGCGCAATAAAATTAAAAGGAAAACCGAATCCTTCGGTTTACAATCCAATAATAGTAAAACATTCCAGACTGAGTGTAGAACTAAAAGGATGGAGTGTATTAGAAAAGATGTCCAGAAATAAGGTAGTTTGTGAAGCGTGAAATAGAACTAAATAGAAGTAATACCTACATAGCAGTGCTCCATAAAGCATTTGTAATAGAAGCACTCAGTTACCTCTCTTTCACAGAGCCTATGTCGACCAGGACTGGGAATTTATGTCTTTACTGTCGGATGCCCTTTGCTCTATAGTATTTTATCAGCTGCCCGATGGTGATCTGTTCAATCAGAATGACCATATTAGGCACGCTTTAAAGTTTACGAGTAATTAAACTCGCTTTTATATCCAGAGGTGGAGACAATATAGGGATGGTGCATGAACAGAAAATGTTTAAATAAATTTCTTTAATTGATTAAAACTAATAAAGTCTTGTTAACTTAGATTGCAAAAATTAAATAAAAATATCCTATAAATATAAATTAACAAATATCTGCAATATAAAGTATCGACAGCAAATTACAAATATCTATTCTTTAACTATATTATGACAAACGCAGGGACAAATCATCGTATTAATATTAATGTTATACAGATAATGTATTTAAAAAGTCAACTCCAATCTTTCAAATAAAACCAGAGATAGAGTTGTAATAACACTGCCAAAGTTTAAAATCTCCCACTAGAAGCTTAAGTAGAGACCAAGTGAGTCACATTTACCAATGGGTATCTAAATAAACTGAAGGTCATTGTGTTTGACAAAGAAAGATACAATGTCAGTATAAGCAAGTTAAATTGAAGTGATGGTTGGGCCTGACGCAAAAATGGTTGGCAAACTGTTTATATATTTATTTTAATGGTAAATTATTCTTTATTATCGTAGTACTTTTGCAATTATAACCTCAGGTTTTGCAAATATTCTGTCTGACGTTTAGTCGGATCGTCTCGCAATTCAACTTTGGAATATCTATTACTCGCTAATTTATTCTTGCAAAATAAAATATTTTGAATTATACCGTTGAAGGAGAACGTTAAATTGAGTAGTCGTGGTCGAGCATCTTGTAGATTGCCTAAGCAACGTATAGAAGTGATATTTGCGGCAGAATAAATGTCACTAATTAAGTCAGAGGTTGCATCCTTGTTCTTCTCTTTAGTAGGTTCGGGCATTCCAATAACAATAAGATTGTTTAATGCTTTATATCCTGCAAGGACCTCTTGCACGCAGTTCTCGAATTCTGTTTCGTTGGAAACCAAACTATTATTTTTCCAGTATGTTTCTAGTTTGAATAGTCGATTAAAGGTACTTGCGCTAACTTTTCGTACTTAACATATTTTATTTATTATTTCTCTTTTCTGTTGGATGACCACTCTATATATATTTTAAACCAAAAGCAATCGGGTTTTCTTTATAGCAATAGTGATAATTATATTCCGAATATTATTCTCCCACGGCGTTTCTTAATTAATAATTTCTTTGGAGCGACCACCCTGTATAAACATAGAGAGAATTTCTGTGTGAATATCTCTATAAAGTTTTTAATTGTATCTTAGTAAATAATAAATTGGGAAATTTCACCAAAAGAAAGGTTCTAGGCCTTTATTTTAGATTGTAGAATTTTCGAATAAACTAGAGATAGATAGAGAGACAGACATATAGATAGATATATTTATTGGTGAAAAAAAATTACATTTTACACAAGTCAAACAACGGTAATAAAATAGCTTAAAAAATACAATAAATTACAGACAAACATATTTAATAAATAAGTAAAATGTAGAGAAGATAAAAAAGAAAAAAATTTTTTCTTTATACAACAAACGTGCAACTTAAATGTTTTTTAAATTAATCAGGACATCATCAATGGTATAGTAGGAATAACTATTTCCTTTATGACGACTATAAATTTAGTTAATTTTAGAATCGTTACAAGAGTGGGCAAGCAGTTGTAAGCTTTTGGACCATAATAATTTAACCCATTTCTTGATCTGAAACTTCCATGTGCTGAGAGTGCATAACCCCATATCGACAAACCATAGCTTATGCGGCTATAAATTGTTGCAAAGTAAACCGACCTCACAACCTCCTCCGATATCATACTATTTATATTTCTCAGAGTATAAATATGTTTAGCAATATTACCAGACAAATAATTAGTATGCTCCTCCCAACTTAGCTCTTGATCCATATGGATGCCAAGGAAACGGACAGAATTAGGATTGTGAAAAATCTATGAAGTTTTTAATGTAAAAATCATAGTTTCTGTCTTGGTCATATTTAGCCTTAGATTATTTGATGCAAATATGTCAGCGGTCTTCGACTGAGTATTCTGTTAAGCAAATCAAAAATGGGGCTACTATCAGTGATAGTAGTGTCGTCGGCAAATAATATATTGTTAATCCCTTGGATACAATTTGGAAAGTCATTTACTACATAAACAAGAAGTAACACGAGGCCAAGTACGGAACCTTGAGGTACTCCTACACCAATATTCCTAAGTGAAGAACAGATACCAGTCAGTGATATGACTTGTTTTCTATCCTTAAGGTAAGATATTAGTAAATTTAGAGATCCATCTGCAAAGCCATATCTGTTTAATTTACTTGCAAGCTCCTCATGAAAAACGCAGATCGCAAAAAACGGATCCAATATATTTATTCTTTTCAAAGCCATCTGTTATGATATTAATTAATTTATGAGTCGGATCCGTAGATGAACGTTTGCATCTAAAACCAAATTGGGATGGACCCAAAAGATTTTTTTCTCAAAATATTCAACAATTTGTTTTCTTAACGCCATTTCAAATATTTTGGACATTAATGGAACTAGCGATATCTGTCTTTAAGTTATTACACTGATCTACAAAGAAACAAAATTTTCTGCTCCAAGGACCAAGCCTATGGCTATGATACCTTATATATATTTGTGTGCTGAATTCGAATTTTCGAGTTAAAAATTTTTCTACCTCGTAGATTTCGAGTACAACGCCGTTTCATTATCAAACATCGTGTTTGGTAATAGAAACCGCGATATACTCGAAGTCTACGGAGTAAATTTTTGTTTCTTAATTTTAAATTCAGATTCAGCACACAAAAATACATAAGGTGTGATAGGTTTAGTTCTTGAAGCCGAACATTTTTCTTATAGATATGTACATAGACCTATGCACAGTTCTACACAAAAGAAGTTCGGCTCCAAGGACTAAACCTATAATTCCTTATGTATTTTTGTGTGCTGAATGACATCTTTTACATTTGACGGCATAAAATGAGACTGCAATTAAATTTTTTTTTTAATTTTGCGACTTCTCAACCGTTTTCTGACTCATAATTTTCGACATAATTCCTGACAAAATAAGACATTTTTAATTAAATAAAATAATGTCATTAGAAAGCTTACCCATCAATCTTTAATTTGAAATTTTTATTCTATTTACATTAACTCTTGGAAATTTTACAGCATTTCTTAATTTGCAATTACTGAAATATTTCTTCCGGCCCTTGTGGAAAAGCAAGTCATTATACAGGGTGTCACAGAATTAAGTTCCCGGGCGGGAACCTATTATTTTTGAGTTCATATTGGGCCCATATAACCTATCTTACCTAAGTCCAAAAATGCATCCCTGAGGAAGTACATCCTCTTAAAGTGAGACAGAAGAAAAAATTTTTTTCCAATAATTTCCGTTATATTGAAGACAAAATTTTCAAACTTTGATTGGAGATGTATCTTTATAAGTACTCTATGTAAACTTGATAACAACCAAATATCTTTTGTTTCTAAATTTTTTTCACAATAATTAAGATTTAACTGACTCTATTTTCTTAATCACCATGTAAAATTATGGAATAATTGAACATTTTTGCAAAGCATTGAAAGGGCTGCAAAAGGGTACTCTTAAATCGTTTATAAAAAGCGGTTCAGTAATTTAGCGGCTTTGATCGAATGTCCATACCCATACATACATACACTGGTAAAATCATAACCCTTTCATTTCGGCCTAGTCGTAGTCGGATGCAAACGTGAAAAAATAAGCCTCACACGCCTAAATATCACTGATTTATTATTGAAAAATGTAAAAAGATATGAGGCAGCGAAAGAAAATATTTTACTGTTCTGTTAAGTCTTTTGTTACAGTGTTGGTTTCTGGTCTTTATTTAATTACAAATAAACACATATTTTCAGAAAACAAACCAATATCTTAAGAAATATATAAATTCTCGGAAATATTTTTGGAAGAAAAATCAATGAAATTTAATATCTAGACTTATTTAACATTTTAAATTATGTTTCCAATAACTTTTTGCTTTAAAATGGCGTAGTTTTTTCTTAAGCTACTTTTATATTTCCGTGATTCTTAGCACGCTATGCATATTTTTGTAATTTTTACCATATTAGTTTGATTTAAAATATAAAACTTTTGATGTAGTGAAGTAAAATAAAGAGCTTAAATTCGCTAATAGATCTTACCGTATTATTTTTTACTTGAACTTATTATAAATATTAATATAAGTGTAGTAAATTATTTTGGAGTAAGTGCGAGCTTAGGAAAATTTAGTTTATTCAAAAATCTTCTGAAATTGTGTTTCTTCGAATTTCTTTTTACATCTCCAACTGTATAGTTTGTACAAAGAAGGCAAAAAAAAACAGAATATTCACAGCGAAGTTACGAAGAAAACTAGGTTTTCCGACCATCTGGTCAATTTGCCAGGTTGCAAAACATGAACATTTATAATAACTTGAACAACAATGTAAATATTTTAATGAAACTGTAGGAGAATGTGTCCCTACTGGAGCTAAATAATCATGCTATATTTCAAGTTGAAATGATAAAAGATTCGCTGGACATCAGTAAAATTTTATTTCATAATTTTTGTAACCATAATGTTGATTCAAGTTTTTTCAATTTTCATGAGTGAATGTGATTCTTTAGTGGCCTCTTATCTAGTTTCTAGAATGTACCATTTCGTGTAAATCTGCAAAAATTATGTAATCATGGCAGCCCTATTATATGTCTAAATCGATATTAGTTACGCCGAAAATATGTAACTACCAATTTTAACACAGTTTTATCTCCAGTGCATTCACATTCTCATATTCTCTAATGGAAAACCTTTCTCCAACTTTTGCTCATATTATACTAGACAAAGTTTGAAGGAACTAACATTACTGTTAAGACAAACCCTACACTTTCTAAAAATGTGTATGTCCTAACTCATTCCAGTGGAGTGATTGTACAGATGAAAAAAAAAACAACATAAGCATCGCGTGGTTCGAATTAAGAATTTTCTTATTTTTAAATTTATTTAAAGTTGATGAAAAGGCCGCTGTACTATATGTATTATGACAATTTCAGTCACCATTTCTTTGTAAAATGACATAAACACTTCACAGTATGATGTAAATTGATATTTTACTTTGTGTGTGATGTTTAATTAAAGTACATTGCAAAACAGTGTTTCATATCAAGTAAACACATTTTAATGTTAGTGATTATAATAAGAATTTTGATATATTCTATTTACGTACTTGTTACATTTTAATTGTCAATTACAATTAGATGTAACACGTGATTTAGAATATTACACATTTAACAAGATAGCTGCTTCTATTAATATAACTTTGTCCTAGTTTCAAGTTATTAATATTTTATACCCATTTTCTAGGTTAGTTTCTGAGTAAATAAAAATTTTATTAAATGTATTGTACACTACAACATATTGCCATTACTAGATCAATATAATTTCTCTAATGAATAAAACTTGAAAATTTATTTAGCAACTAAAAAATGTAGTTATTCATTAGTAGTTATTATAAATATCATCCATGTAACTCTAATCAAGTATAATTACGTCTACATCCACTTTGTGGAGTGAAAGTATAGTAATAATTGTAAAATAAATTCGAATATTTTTTTTTGTTGAAATAGGTTTAGAATGTAATGAAATGTTGAGACTTTAAATTTGAAGTGAAAAAAATGATATCTGTCGGTCTGTCTATTACCCTTTTTTGTGCGTACGTTTCTCAGGAATGGTTTAAAATATTGAATTAAAAGGTACACTTATGTATTATAATGAAATCTGGAACTAGATTACATTTTGGACTTACTTCGGTGAAGGGTTGGTTGGAAAATAAGGGTAAATAGTGGTAAATAGGGGAAAACAAGTAAAGCAAGCTAGTAAGAGTCAAGAACTTGAGGGAGAAACTAATGCCCCATTTTTTTATGTGTCATCCCCACCACCATTATTACAGGGGTTAATAATATAAAATTCAGATATTCACTATATATTTATTACACATATGAATAATAACGACATCTGAAACTACACTATATTTTCAAATATTTTCTTTAAAGGTTTGTGGGCAAATAGTGGTAAATATGGATAAATAAGTAGAACAAGTTAGTAAAAGCCCAGAAACATGGGATTTGGTGTATATACTAAAGACCAGAATCTCAAGTTTTTTATGTGGCATATGCCACCCCCATCATCACCCTCACTCACTCCATTATTAAAGAAGTTAACAAAATGAAATGAAGATATTAACTTAAAATTTGGTATGCGTACGTACTGTAACGGTTTCTGGAAATAGTAAGAATCTAAAAACTTTGGTGTATGACTAGAAGTCAAGGTCGTAATTTTCTTCATTACATCTGCCACCCCTACGACCACTTCCAACATCTCCAATCCATTATTAGAGGAGTCGTCAAAATAAAATTGTGTTTGAGAACAAAAGTTCTTAAAGAATTTTTGGATATCAGCCGCCCCCATTACTACCTCGGAGTCGACGATATCAAATATTATATTATTATTAGAATTCTATAAGCAAGTATTTTCACTTTAAATGTAGTGATTCCTTAGGCAGCGGTATTTAATATACGATGCGATGAGTCGTTAGGGCGTGGACGTTCAATATCTGCTCAACGGCTTGAAATTTAAAAGAATGCCTGAGATAAAAACTGTAGATCAAGAAAGGCATATTTTTATAAATGTGTTTGTTTGGAATGTTAGTCGAGGCCATGCACTAGTTTCGGGCATTTCATATTCAGATCTAATTCTACATGGTGTTCTCCACGATCATTGAAAATTTTACATTTTTAAACCGTAATAACTCAAAAAAAATATTTTATAGTTTTTGAATTGCATAGCCAGAATACAGATTATCGAATGATTGCAAAGTTTGGAAATGAACATTTTAATAGACACTTTTTTTTATGTTTCATAGATGGATGGATAGATAGATAGATAGATAGATAGTTTATTGATGTTTTAAATTATAAAATTTTTGCACAAGTCAAAATACAAATGTAAAATAGTAAATAAACTTGAAAAAAAAACAATTAAAAGAATTGAAACAATTGACCCACATTATACCAATAGACTAGAATAAATATAAAAGAGAACACTTACAAATAAAACATATAATATACTTATTTATATAACAAATAATTCCATAAGACGAACTTTATATAAATTATTATAAGTTAAAAATCAGAGGTTGTCAACCCTGAATTTAAAAATTCCTCAAATGTGTAAAATGCTTTGTTGGTCAAGTATGTTTTTATTACCTTTCTAAAAAGTTTGTATTGGAGAGATCTCACAGATTCTTATTATAAAACAGCGGAGCATAATACAAAGTAGCATTCCATGATTTTTTTAATCTTAGATAATCTATTCTGAGGTCACCCGTTCTACGAGTATCGTGATTATGTACGTGCTGTGAAGTTATATATGTTTGATTGTTATTTTTGGCATAGAGCAGGCATTCGAATATATATTTAGATGGAAGGGTCACAATATTTAAATGCCAAAATGAGTTTTTGGCATCTGAACGGTACTGCAGTTTGGCTAATACGCGTATCGCCCTTCTTTGTAGTGAAAATATTCTATTGGCATGTGGGGGGTGTCCCCAAATAAGTATACCATAGCTGCAGATGGATTGTATAAGAGCATGGAATGCTAGAGTACAAACCTCTTGGGCTACGGTATTAGACAGGTTCTTCAGAACAAATGTGTTCCTTGAAATTGTTTTGGCGATGTGGTCTACATGGATATCAAATTTTAACGTGGGGTCGAGATGAATTCCTAGGAAGTTAATTGAACACGGGTTGCTAACTTCTTCATTAAAGTAAAGAAAAGATTATATTTTCTGTTTTACTTTGGTTTAGACATAATCGCTCTGCTGCGAACCAGTCTCCAGCTCTGGAGATAGAGGCCTCCATACAAATTTTTAGTTCTGCATAGTCCGTGCTAGAGCAGGTAAAACTTGTATCATCCGCATATAACATAGCACTTTGTGGGAGTGTTACTGTTATATCATTCCTGTATATTAGGAAGAGCAAAGGACCAAAAATTGACTCTTGCGGGACTCCATGTCCATTAATCCTATCTTCCGAGAGGTTACCTTCGTAACTCGTGATTTGTATCCTGTTGTTAAGGTAACTATGTAACAACTTCAGGCTTAAAGGATGGACTCCATACTAATTTTTTATATAATATCTCGTGCGACATACAATCAAAAGCTTTTGACAAGTCTCAAAAAGTTGCCCCACAAATTCACCCTCTTCAAAGCCCTCGATTATGGTCTCACAAAGTTTATTTATAGCCAATACTGTGGATTTGTTTTTCCTGAAACCAAATTGCTCAGCGGCTAGTAGGTGGTTTGACTCAAAATATTCTTCAAGTTGATTTTTCAATAATAGTTCAAACATTTTTGAGATTACTGGGATCAGTGCTATCGGTCTGTAGTTATTTAAGTCGTCTTGGTCACCCTTTCAAATACTGGAATTAATTTTACTATTTTAAAACATGTTGGATAAACCCCTTCTTTGGTAGATCGATTGAACCTGCCAAATGAATTAATAATCATAATCAATAATCATAACGAGGTTTTTGAGTATTTAATTACAACAAAATGTTTCTTAACTAAAAATGTGTTAAATAATAATTGAAAGTGAAAACTAAAGCTGTTGACCTTTCTGAAATATTGTCTCTTTCTATTATGACAACTTTGAAGGCATCAAACATAACAATTTGTTGTTTATTTAAACAACAGAAATTTTACAAAAGATTACTTTATTTTCTTGATAAGAAACTTCATTCATCATCTAGTGAAAAAGAAACTGCAGTGTCCAAATAGAGAGGCCGCAGTAATGTAATGAAAAAATCAGATAACCAGTGCGTAAATATTTTACTTTATATCAAAACTCACAACATTAGTTTTTACCAGTATATTGGTTAATTTCTTTACAATTTAGTGTATAATTGAGAATTATAGAGATTGTCGATCAGAGTTCTTGGAACATTGTGATAATTTCAATAAATTATTATAAGAGATTTCCATTGACACTATCAAAAGGCATGAAATTTAATTGTTAGGAATAATTATCATAACTTAAAAATAATGGTTTTCTGTAGCTATTCGTTTTATGGAAAGAAAACAGCGAGTCTCTTGAAATCGGGATCTTGATATTCTTAGCACTACAATATTATTGCCTCAATTTCATGCTCGAGGAACCGCTATCCAGCTGTATTATTTTCCTGTTCGTATCTGGAAATTATTTTGTATATCATTAAAATAATTGAGCCTATCACCTGAACATAATCGTTTTTATATTTTATGCATTTTTTACTTCAAAGTAGTATTCATGCTAAAATATAAAAGATGTCCTTTGAACGCTTGCACATTTTAACTATAGCTTTGACAGAACTTATTTCCTATAGAAAGCGAAGAAACCAGCAATAACAAAGAACTGTTAAGTTGTTGAAAGTTATCTTTATGAATTACAATAGATCTGAATGTACAAAATTCTTAATAAAAAAAAATTAAAATACAATAACTGGACACTCCTCCCAAAATAAATTGTAATAAATATATAAAATCATTTTATCTGATTGATCAAAACTGGGCTTTTATTTAAGTGCTTGCTTTTTTAATATGTACTCTAATTATATTTTTGGCCCTATTCTAATGTTTTCTCAGTCTAGGTCAATCGGTAGGTGCTTCAATTGTACAATTAAGGAGAGCGGGAATAATTGTTAGATTTGCTTAAAAATATGACCTCCTATTCCATCAAAACGATACATGATCCAATAACGAGATTTTTAGACTTCGGATTTTAGAAAAAACTAGTTATTAATAGCCTGTGAAAAAATTGTGTGAATCGATTTAAGGATGTATAATGAAATACGATGTATTTAAGCAAATCTAACCATTATTTCCACCCGACATTTCTGAAAATTGTATAATACTTCATTTATTATTAGCTTTTCGACTATGATGACGATGTTTTTGCGATAATTCAACATATCAACTGTTCATTGCTTTATTGCTTATTTTACTTCCACATCCACGAAAAAAATTTTCTGTTGGAAATAAGTTTAAAATAGAATCTAGTTCCAGATCTCGTTATGATACATACGTGTATCAATTTGAAGTCAATATCTCAATTTTATTTTGACTTCATATGTTTTCATGACATCAGCCACCTCAACGTTATCTCCACTCCCTTACTGAAGGGGTTAACAAAAGAAAATTGTGATTGAGTATGAGTACGAGAACAAGTGTTCTTAAAAAATGTTTTGACATCAGCCACCCCATTACCACCTTGAGGTAGACGATTTGAAATATTGTATTATTAAAATTCTATGAACATGAACAGTTACTTCTACATACTGAAGTGCAAATATAGTACCTACCAAGATGTTCCTGTTTAAAGACACTTAGACTAGAAATCTGGATGTGGAGTAGTGATTCCTTAGGCATCTGTTTTTTATATTTTAATTTAATTCGCATTATTTATCCAAAGGGAAACATTCTCTAACCCTTCCCTTGAATGAAAAGTAACAGGCAGTACCCCGATCATTTTCTGGTAATATACTGAATAATTATATTACTTTGTAAAATAAAAGAACATTATTATCCTGCGACAACGTTATGTACACAAATTGTTCGGGTTTCTTAATCCGTATTATTAACTTAGAAATTACTCTTTTCTGTCGTTTGCTATTAAGTCTGTAAAAAATTGCTTAAAATAAATTTTATTTTTGTTTGTCAAGATTATCAAAATTGTTTATAGTGCCTATACTTATCTTTTAATCAATTTAAATTAACGTGTGCAGAAAATGATTGACCGTTTTGAGAAGGAGTCTGACCCCAGAAGCTCAGTGAAGACGCTGAGCTACCCTGAGGAAGTGCTAGTAACACGATGACACTCTGCAGGTGACTTTTTTCATTTTATGGTAAATTTTTCTCACCAATCATGTAATACATTTTCACTGTCATTAAATACAGTCTAATTTTTCTTGTACCACGTTTCGACTATCGAAATTATAAACCAAATAACACAAATATGCTGAGAATAATTACTGTGTAGGTGAATCGCTAGATAAGAATGATTACCGTTGAATAAAATAAGAATCTTACAGACAAATTGCAAACTTTATTCTAATGGAGAAAAAAATTATCATATAAATTACAGTTACTCTTTTCTTTACACTCAACCTCCACATTGCAGTTCGATCCGGGATTTAGTTGTACCTTTTGATAATAAACTTACGTTTAACGAACATATTAAATTAACTTACAGATCTGCTGTAAAGATAAAGAAGCTACGATTTATTTTATACTGTTGTAGATCGGCCAAGATACAACTACTCCAAGAGTATTATTACTTGTATGTTTCATGAGTTCTGAACTGATGCAACATTACTATGTGTGCAGAATTCGTTGCATTACTTAGCTTAGAAAGCTGATAAATTGTATCCTCCTGTAGTTATTTATCATACTTTAATAACTATAGCGTGTAACATTCAAATATTAAACCGCATCAGCATTGTCCATTATTATTTTCGTGCAGAAAAGATTACACAGTTAAGCTAACACAAAAAGTTTATTACCATGATCAGTTTTTAAATAATAGGGCAAAATTTGAAAATAAATTAGATAGTTTCTCTTAGTTTATAGATACGTCATATTAAATTTTCCAATTTTAATAATTCTCTTGGCGATGTAAGGTTAGATCTTTTTCAACTTGCATAATTGTAACTTCCTAGATTTACTTCCTATCTTCCTAGCATATCTGGAAATGATCAACCAATTCATGAGGATAAGCAGACATAACCAAAATAAAATCAAAGTCACTCGTATAAAATCAACTCGGATATTAGCGTCCTGATCCAGCAGAATACTTATGGCACCAGGAGGCCATGACTATTAAAGGGAAGGAGTGTAGCAAGGCTGAGATATAGTTGAATGTAATTAAGCTGAGGCCTTACTCAATTATAGACCAAAAGCCATATGATATTCAAGTCCATAAAATCCCACCTTATCACGGGAAACAGGTTGTAAAAATTAACACCTCTAGGGGAGTCCGACAGCCAGCAACAGGGGCCGCGGGCCAATGGCCCTTTAAAACAAAATTGTTGAAATCATTAATAACCTTCCGGATGTTGAAAAGTAAAAAGTTTGGATACCAAAGAGGTAATCTTGGTAAAGGGATTTTCCAACGCGGCCACGGACGCTGGTAACAGTTTAATTAGGTAAAAAGTTCTAGAAATTTTGCGTTGTGGAAACAATCAAGTCAAATTCATCTTAAGTAATTCAAGTCGCCAAGGAAAAACTCCGAGGGACGCAATAGTGACGTAAATAACGTCCCCAAGCCCCACGTTGCGGGTGGGGAGGCACACCAAAGACAGGGGCGCCATTTTTACCCCAGCGAATCCGACTTCATAATGTCTGTTTTAACCAATAATATATTTTTCTATTTAATAACAATGCATTACATTGATATTTCATCATTTTTACAACAAAAAGATTACTTTATACAATATTTAACAAGCGAACCATTATACCTTCGCCGGTTTACTACACTTGTTATATAATTATTGCACATTCTGTAGGATACTCTTCGCAGTTTTTTTTGTAAACCATATTGTTTTAAAACATTTTTTGTTTAATTATGAAACAAACAATTTTTTTTTTACTTCAAAAATTAATAACTTTTTTATTTATTGATCGATTTTTTAAGTTATCGTGCTTACAGGAAACGTGACGGACGGACAGACCGACAGTCGGACGGACAGATAGACAGATGGACGGATATTTTAAAAGTTGTTCAGACTTCGATCACCAACACAGTGATATGAAAATTTTTTCTCTACCAGCAATATTACCGGTTTTAGAAATGTGCCGATCGAATGCAACATACTCTTCGTTTTGTATTTGCGAAGAGTATAATAATCGTTTCAATTAAAAAACGTTTACGAGTGACATTTTTTACCAAAGTGTAAATACGAAGAATAAAGAGGGGTGTAAAATAGAAGGGCGCTTCTATAAACCTGTTGGAGGGTGCACATACTCTTAGTTGCTCTACTGGAAACAAAATGTTATTCGCCGAAAACTCAAAAGCAGCGTAAATTAAAAAATTCATACAAACAAGAAACATTAATTAAATAACGTAAAATCTATGATAAATAATTTTTTGGGCCTTAAGTAACTTATACTTTGAGTTCAAGAATTTTCGATACTCCACAACCTTTTGAAGTTAAAACAGTTGAAAAAGTAAGAAATCTGGCGTACAATTATCCCCAATTCTGTTAAAAATTAGAGGTCCGTAGAAGGGGTTTATTGCGAAAAATAATCCTTGGACTCAAGGTATAAGTGGCTTGAGGCTTGAGGCTTAGGGAACGATTTGTCGCAGATTTTACGTCATTTGATTCATTCTACTTAGTTTTATGAATTTTTTGAACTTGAAAAAGATTTTCGAAGTCGTTACACAAAAATCACTGAGTTAAAGAAAAATATACGTACGAGTCGAATTGAAAACCTCCTTGTTTTATAAATGTTTAACCCTTTAATTCCGGCAGCCGGGCAAATCCACAAAAATTTCTCGTACTCCCAGCAGCGCGGAAACCGGCTTTTTACGCGAGGATATTTTTATGTTTCCCTATATTTTTGAGAGGAATTAATGTTTCTTTGATACATTATTTGAATTTATATGGCTAAATGAACAAAATCTCAAGCGCCTCCCGCTGCCGTACAAGGGGCTCGACACGTAAAAACCAGTGCCAGAATGAAAAGGTTAAATTCGCTTAAAAAATTAAAAAAAGCATTGTTTTACTCATTTTGTTTCCTATTTGACAAGCCAGCAATTATAACTGTTGGAAGTTTGTAAAATGTGTTTTTAAAAAACACGACTTGTGTAAAAAACAATTAAATAATTTGTTGTGAATAAACTGCACCCACTTAAAACCCTAAACCCCCTTAAAAAGACAACCAAACAACACGAAAAATGCAAAGTGTAAAATAACTTTTAAGCCATCAACATCCTGTATATGCCTATTATTAATTTTAATAGGTTGATATATAGTTTCATTTAATATTCGGTCGTAAATAAATATTATTCTTATTATAATTATACCGTAATCACAAAGTATAAAATAATAGAATTAACATATTATATTTGATCCAACACACAATTTTGTCTCATATTTTCCGCGTGGGTACTAACTGAATATTCAACATTGACGGGTAGCTACCACGACTGCATGTTTTTCTAGGTAAAGCTGATAATCTCGTATTCGTGTCACGAGCTGCCGTCGTTAAAACGAGATATTTTTATCTTGTTTTTCTTCTCACAGAAAAAGTTATAAAGTTTGAGTTAAGTTTTGTATAACACGTTAAAGTGTGTGTATCCTCATCAGCTTCATTTGAAATTCAGGCAACGTTTGACTTTTGGAATTGATGCCATCTAGAAATTTGTAAAGGTAACAAACCGTAAAAATAGTTAACGTCATAAGAAAGTCGGAAAAATTTGTATGTGTAAAGAGCAACAAGAAAGTAGAAGTTATATACGCATTGTAAGTTTTGCTCCCTGGTGTCGTGTCCACATTACGTATTCCAGATTTGAAAACGGTGATACATGCTAAGCTTTCGATGGGATAAACTTTATTCCGACAATCCGAACGGAAAGGATGGATTGCTATTTCCATATATGCATGGGTTGATACTTGTGACATTATGCTAGATTTAAATTTTAGATCGATCATTTTATAGTCCCCCACATAATTTAAAAAGAACATAACTTGGAGAGGATTAACTTTTTAATATCCGGTAACATGATTGCAAAATGGGTCATGAAGTGTCGCACGTGAAAGCAATCAAACTTTAATTGTTTGTGGTTAATGTTGATTCAGTGTAAAAAATAATGAGAAAGGCGGATTTGGGAAATTGCAGCACAACTTTAAAAAATCTAACTAAGTTAAGGATGCGATACAAGTTTTTTTTAGTAGGTATTATTGAGGATTTTTCTTCTGCAGAGTCAAATAATTTTAATTCAATCAAGTTAAGTTATGAAAGTATGAAATATAAACAAAAAGAAAATCGTTATAATAAATATATCCAACTACACCACAGGAAGTCACAAATGTTGTTATGTCCCTAAAAAATACCAGCTCACTTGATATTTACGGTATTAATACTGCCAAGTTAAAAGAAACTATCAACATTATCGCTGTACCTCTCAGCAATTTGTTCAGTTTCGATAAAGGTATTTTTCCTGATGCTTTTAAAATAACCAAAGTCATACCAATTTTTAAAAAAGGAGACATGTCTCTTCTCGATAATTATCGTCCCATATCCATTATATTAATTTTTGGGAAAATTTTGGAAATTCTCTTGAAAATAAGACTTGTCAAATACCTAGAATTGAACATTTTAATTCTTGTCAATTTGGATTTAGGAAAAACTGCTCCACAACAAAAGCAGTTTCTTGTGTCATTGGCGATATAATTGCAGCACTCGAGCAATGTCTTTACTCTTCTGTTAAACTATGTGATCTAAGTAAAGCTTTTGATTGCGTTTCTCACGAAATATTAATCCAGAAACTAGAATTTTATGGTATTAGAGGATTACCTTTGTCTTTATTTAGATCATATCTTGAAAACAGAAGATAATAATAAAAGCTCTGACATTAAAATCAATAAATATGGAGTTCCGCAAGGCTCCGTATTAGGCCCAATTTTTTTTTATCATCTATATTAACGATTTGCCTTCATTCTTTGACGTTATTAACTGTACGTTATTTGCTGATGATCTGACCCTAAATAACTCTTCTAAAAATATAAAAGAACTAGAAAATCAAGTAGCAGTAGCTACAGAAAAAGCTGAACAGTGGTTCTCTGCAAATAAATTAAAATTGAACAAAAATAAAACTCAAACTTTAGTTATAAGTACTGACTCGACTATTAATAAGGGTAACAGCGTTAAGTTATTAGGTATAACTATCGATGACGGTCTGAAATGGGATGTGCATATTGATCAGTTATGCAAAAAATTATCTAGCACAATCTTTGTCATCAGAAGATTGAGTAAACTTATCAATAGAGACACTCTACTAGCAATATATTATGGCTTATTTCATTCACACTTAAACTACGGAGTGATACTCTGGGGTAACTCTAGTCATTCACAAAGAGTTTTCATACTTCACAAAAGAATTGTTAGAATTCTTGCTGACGTTCCTTACCTTGAGCACTGTAAGCCATTGTTCATTAAATTAAAAATAATGTCACTGCCAAACCTGTACATTTATAATAGCTTACTAGAAATACATAGTAAAAAAAGTCAACTGCAGACATACTCCGATGTGCATTCTCATAATACTAGGTATAAAGATAATATATATTCCTAAGTATAGGCTGTCCAAATCAAAGAGCAATTCTCTGGACGTCAATTTATACAATAAATTACCTAGTGACTGGAAATTATTAAATAATGTGAATTTTAAAACTAAAAGTATGTCTTTTTTATTGAGAAACTGTTTCTATTTCGTGGATGAATATCTTAATGCGAATGTAATGTGATGTTTTTAAACTATTGATATGCATTAATCGTGCTGTACTGAGCTGAGCACATGCATGTGTACACGAACTTTGGTTGTATTGTTTTATTATGTTTGTATCATGTTATTATTTTATCTGTATATATTTTTGTTATATTTTAATAAAGTATATATATTTATGTTATATTTTAAGTCGACTGATTTGTTTATAATAACAATAATAATAGTAATGACATTCATTTATTTACAACAAGTGTCAAAGTACAGTGGAAATAGCAGAAAAATAATAGTAAATAAATAAACTTACTCTATAAGTAGGTATTGTATAAAACACTTGTTTCGAGAAGATAATACATTCATAAATAGGTACATCGTAAAATTGTATAATATAAAAATCATACATGTGCAGTATGCATACATTATTTGATGTAATTAAATATTAATACGAACTAACATATTTTGAATAAAACTAATTAGTTAAAAATTACTAAGCCTACTTCATGGAGCAAAACAAATATATATGTACTCATGTATGTTGTTTCTTAGGTTTTCACGGGTGTTAAATGAAGTGTTGGTGTTCTTCCGGGTGTTTTCCCGTGTAGTTGGTTGGCTCCTGTGGGAGCCACGCTTGTCTGAACGACGTTTCGGCGGAATCTCATCTGCCATCCTCAGGTTCTAGCTGGAAGCTGCTTATTGCTGCTGCTGCCGCTACTGCTGCTGCTGCTGCCGGTGCTACTGCTGCTCCTCGTTGCTCGAACTGAACTGTTCGAGTTCAGTTCGAGCAACGAAATTCGAAAATTCATCTCGAGGAGCGGTTTTCTGCTTTATTTACGTCTTGTTATTGTATTTTTAGAAAAACAATTTTTTGAGATTTTCAAAAAATTAAATTCGTTGTACTTCCGAAAAATTTGTTTTGCGGAGCAGTTTTCCGCTAATGCAATTTTATTCGTTGTACTTTCGAAAAAATCTGTTGGACGGAGCAATTTTCCGTCCACCGTGATTTTATTCGGTGTACTTTCGAAAACCCAAATTCGTGGTACTTTCGAAAAGTTCATCGGGCGGAGCGGTTTTCCGCCCCGTGCAACTTGAAAGTCAATTTTTGGAGTACTTTTGAAAATTCGAACGACGGAGCCCAAAGGCGATTGACCGTCGTCCTCGAGATGAAAAATTTTTGGTCATTTTTAATGAAATAATTTTTTACGTGGATTTCGATTTAATATGATGCCAAATGTGTTTAGAAGTCTTTTTAATGGTTTTAATATTATTTTTTCATGGGATTTTTGTCTGATTTTACCTTTATAGTAAATTGGATATTTTTTCAAGTGGATCGTTTTACTTGGTTCAATAACATGCACACATATACATACACATATACATTAATAAAACACAGAAAATTAAATCAGTAATTGGAAGCAAAATTACAGTTTTGAAGCAATAAGAATATTTGGGGTGTCTTCACTAAATAGGGAAAGGTGAATATGACTAAAAGAAACTGTACTTTACTATTATTTCCAGATATTTAATTATGAACAGTTACATACACCCACACAGCTAGGGACATATAACCATACAATGATAATTATATTTAGGTTTTATATTTTATAGTTAATTATTCGTAATGTCAATGTGGTCATGGATTATTTCTCTTGGTAAAGATAATATAAAGCTTTCAATTTAGTTTTAAAATAAGAAATGGTGATCTCTCTCAGAACTTCAGGAAGTGTTGTATAATTTTGGGCGTAAGAATGCAAAAGATCTCTGTCCTATATATTTTGCCATAAATGGAGATATTTTTTGTTGTTTACTTCGCGTACCATAATCACGACGATTTAGCAAGAATGGTTCTTTATGTATATGGTACTTTATATTGCTATTAAAATAAAATAGCTGTCTTCAGTCATAAACCCTAGCGTTGCTGTAAACCAGATTGATAGGTTAGGACAATTTTTGATGTAACATTAGTTTTAAAAACCTTTTTTGTAAAATTTCCAGAGGCTTTTTGTGTTTTTTGGACGTTTTACCCGAGGCTAAAATGTCATAAGTCAATGGAGTTTCAACTAACGCATAATATATAGATTTATTTCATTGTTATTATTTGTTTCATTCCAAGAACATTACATAATTCTCGAAATTTATAAACAATAAATTGATGTTTTTTAACGACAAACTGTATACCGGGTGGTCACGAGTCAATATACGGCCCGAATATTTTCGCTGTTTTCGTATTTAGAAATTTGGTTTTTGGTACAAATAAATTAGACAGTAATAGGCTACTTTTAGATAAACAGGAATGAAAATGTTCCTTCCGGTTGAACCTGAAGTGACATCAACTTTTTTTTCTCAAATAGAATGACTACATTTTTTTGATGGTTTCTCATTAAGCATTAATTTCTAAGTGCAACAGTTTTTTCAGATGTAAAAAATTCCAAAAAATAAGTGAGATACGAACAATTTTTTAATTTTTTCAAAATGGCCGCGTCGGATGAATGCGATGTAAGAAAATTACTAAGTAGGCTATGGAAATTATTAGTGAGGTTGTAGACTTGTCTGTAAAGCAGAAAATAATTGTTTGAATTACTGATGGATACCAGTATTTTTAGTTTTTAAAAAAAAAACGGAATTTCATTTTCACTTTCATTTCCGTAGGGGTCCTACGGAATTTTTTTTAATGGAACTGTGCTATTTCTTTTATTAATCAGAAATAATGTTTCATAAACTATAATTTTTTCGCCATTAATCATTTCTGAACGATATCCTTCGTATTAATAGAAGTGTTTTTAAAAAGTAAACTCAAATGAAACAAGAAATAATTTTAATAGGTATAACGTTACAACCATGAATAAATTACCAAGAATAACAAAACTATTTAAAACCTAAATTATAATAAACCACTATAAAAATTGTTCAAACTGTTCACCGATATGATTAATATACAGAGTAGCGCAACTTATCGTTGCACGTCTAACATTCTGTAATTGTTGAGGTGTGAATTGTGAAATTTCGTGTCGAACTCTTTCTTCCAGATCTTGCCTTATGGTTGGAGCAGTCATGTAGACTCTATTTTTCAAATGCAACTAAATAAAAAAATCGAGTGGGTTTAAGTCAGATGACCTTGCAGGCCATCTGACTGGACCATGGGTCCCAATACAACGATTTGGAAATAATTGATTTGAGTAATCCCTAACGATAATAGCATTGTGTACTCCAGCCCCGTCTTGTTGGAAGTAAACCTCGTCAATATCGGTATTGGGAATTTGATTAATCTGTGGAACTATTATATTTTGGAGAAATTCTAGATATCTTGGTCCAGTTAGAGTTTCGTTAAAAATTATTGGACCTGTGATATAGTCGCCCAGTACGCCTAACCAAACATTGAAACCAAACCGCTCCTGAAACCGGCCCTCTCTCATAATGTGAGGATTATCAATTGCCCAATATCGAGTGTTGTTTCGATTATATAACCCAAGGATTGGAAATCTCGATTCATAAGTAAACAAAATGTTTTTGATTAAATTCTCATTTCTTAATTGGCGTAACTGTAACGAATTACAGAAGGTTATTCTTCGTTGATAATCATTCTCATACAAAAATTGATGCAATTAATATTTATAAGAACGATAGCCGTGTTTCTTTAAAAAAATTTCTGGCTGATTCTTTGAATTCAATTTGTCTTATCGAAATGGTTGGGTCAACATGCACTAAAGCTAATACAATAATTTCTGTTTCTTCATCCACAATAAATCTTTCTTCAATTTCTACATTAGGTTCAGTTCTAAATTGTTGCTCAACCGGGCGAAATAGTTTCTCGGAGGTTGCCTTCTCTCTGGATATCTCCGTCCATACAGACTTTGAGCTCTAGTTGCATTACGTCGAGTCTCTCCATAAATAATGATCATGTCAACTTTTTCATCTCTTGAATAATTTTCAGCCATTTTATATTAATTTTCTTGTTTATAACAACTTTAATACACTTGCTTCAGAGAATTAGTGACTAAGTCAAGACTAATTCAATTGTTGCGAATGTCTGTCATTCTCATGGCTATCTGCAATTTTGGATTTAAATGTAGATAGGTACCTTATTAAAATCATTTGTTGGCGCTTACTTTTTAAAAATGCTTCTATTATTACGAGGGATATCGTTAAGAAATGATTAATGACGAAAAATTTATAGTTTATGAATCATTACTTCTGATTAATAAAAGAAATAGCACAGTTCCATTAAAAAAAAAATCCATAGGACCCCTACGGAAATGAAAATGAAAATGAAACTCCGTTTTTTTAAAAAAAACTAAAAATACTGGCATCTATCAGTAATTCAAACAACTATTTTCTTCTTTACAGACAAGTCTGTAACCTTGCTTATAATTTCCATAGCCTACTTAGTAATTTTCCTACATCGCATTCATCTGACGCGGCCATTTTAAAAAAAATAAAAAATTGTTCGTATCTCACTTATTTTTTGGAATTTTTTACATCTGAAAAAACTGTTGCACTTAGAAATTTATGCTTAATGAGAAACCATAAAAAAAATATAGTCATTCCATTTAAGAAAAATAAGTTGATGTCACTCCCGGTTCAACCGGAAGTGATTTTGATTCCTGTTAGTCTAAAAATAGCTTATTGTTGTCTAATTTGTGTGTACCAAAAACCAAGTTTTTGCATACAAAAACAACCAAAATATTGGGGGCGTACATTGACTCGTGGCCACCCGGTATGTACCCAACTTAAGTCCTGGTCAATGTTTATTCCATGATATTTGCCTTTAGTTTAAGGTGGTATAATGTAGCTTCTTCCTTGTATTTTATTATTCAGAGATTTAAGGGATGGTAAATTTAATTTATTGCAACTGTAGGGTAGGTAGGTTGTTTTATTTAGATTTAATGTTAATAATTTTTTAACAAACCTGTTTTTAATGTATGACAGATCATTTTCTACTATGTTTTGCAATTCATCCCATGTTTTGGCTTTATAAATAATTGCAGTGTCATCTGCGAATCCTATAATATTGCCTGCGCTAGGTAAAGTGAATAAGTCATTTAAATAAAAAAGGAGTATTTATAAACGGTCACGTTCTACAATTTTTCAGGAAATTCGTTCAAAGGATAAAAATAAATCAAGAATCAACATGAACTTGTACCGTTTTGTAAATAGACAATTATGACCAATGCATGAACAAGTGATTTAATAATAATCTATTCCTCATTTATTTACTCATATAATAATAAATTATCTGTAAAAAGTTACCGCATAAACACTAGTGGAGTTTCAAAGTGAGCTATCGTGCTTGAAATTTCTTGATGAATATCCGACAGCTTCATAGGGAAACGTTGCCATATTCCGAGCGTGTATGCACCTCCACTTTCACAATGATATATAACGACAAGCCGGTGTCATTAATCACTCACAATTTTAGAAATTTGAGATGAATATCATAGGAATTATTACATTTTGAGATTATGTAGGAGTGACAGCTTAGTGAAATTTTGTTTATGTTATATTGCCCTCTATGTTCTTTATTAGAGTTTCCACGTCACTTTCTTGATGGATGGCTGACTAAGACGTGTACTGCGTTATCAATTATTGTGGCATTTTGGCAAGATAGCATTTCGCGGAAGAACTAATTTACATTTTTCAGTTCCTCCGACGCGTCGCTGTGCTTTCTGTTAACGTTCTGTTTGAATTTTACACTTCATGTAAAGTAAGAGATATCTGACAGTCACATGTATTAAAATGGCTCTTTCTATGTGCGAAATTGTGTGTCATTTTTGTTCAACTTTTAATTTGAATTAGATTCACCAAATAAATTTGACATACACTACGTTATATTTCATATGGTCGCGTGAAGTCAAATCGGTATTCAAACGCTTTCTAAAAAATATATAACCAATATCGCTTCACAGTGAATTTGATTTCTTTCCAGGCGTTTTGTGATGCATGTATTGTTCTAATTGGCCTTAACATGATGTATACACGTCTCGCGGCATCATGCCATCTAATGTGGTTGCCTGTTGGGTGTTTAATCCCACCAAAGCTCCTTGTCATCAGATTCTTGGTGATATTGGCCCAACGTTTCAGAGAGCATCTTCTTTTCCACATGCCATCTGAATTTCCCTAACTAATATCCGTTGTATATTATCCTCCTTCTGGTTGATATGACAAAGAAACGTGAGAATTCTGAAGAGTACAATGCTGGAGAGTCCGTCAAGCCATTCGCACGATCTGCTGTCCAGGAATTCATCGTAAATCCAGACTCACATCTCGGAATCATCAAGGCGCTGTCTGACTTCAACCCTAACAGTCTGTGCCTCAAGACATGGAGGAAACTAGGGCGATCTGATCTCTATGCCTTTCATGATATTTCTATTATGTCAGATTTTACACAGTAGGCGAGCTACCGATTTTGCTGTCTGTATCCGTCACTTACTCTAACATTCATAGTATTGTCCAGCAATGTTTATATCTCACAGTGACCTATCATTAACGTGTCTGGATGACTATAATTTGCAGGGTCTATAATCATAATTTCCATTTTGTTAAAATATACACCAGACCCATGATCGGACTTTATTTTCTACAGCCTGTCGCCGTGCTATATAAGGTTATCCACATTTGCTGCAACTTAAGTAGTATTATCTGCAGGTCTCAACTAAGGAATTTCGTTTCATCTAGAGATACCTCATCCTCCTAGTCCTCTAGCACACTTCGCATCACATGTTCTCTATTAATGTTGAAGGAAATTGGTGAAAGTCTAGCGCTTTCACCAATGTTCTGTTGGTGTTACTTACATCGACGCAGAGATTTATTCATACAGTTGATGAATAATAAGGACTGGATATTTGGGTGTTCTCAGTTGGTCCAATTCCATGTCAAATACCTAGGCACGTATATTCCCTTGCCTCCTCGATATAAGTGGTCACAAGTTCAGTATTTGCTTTCTAGTACTGCGTCGTTTAACGGAGTCTACTGATCAGGAGGAATTTGTCAAAAAGGGTAATGAAGATTGTTTTTAATAAGTTTAGTTCAAATTTTAACACGTTATTGGCCTGGAAGCTTACTAATATAAAAAGTAAAAAAAGTATATTGAAAATTAATTAAAAATGCTGAAGGTAACTGACTACTATCATTACTGACAAGCGAGGGTATATGCCTCATTAGAAGAAATAATTGTGAGGGATGTTATTGTAACCAATATACAAGAGAGTCTTGAAAATATTACGAGACAGCAGATGGACAAAAAAGATATAAAATGTAATTCTAAAATACGATGTTTCACATGTAAATATCAGGAATATAAAAGCATATACTTTAGAAGAACATTTTGTTAATTTTAAAACTAGCTAGATGTGTTTAAGGAAGTCGTTCAAAAATAAATTAAAATTATAAAATTTGTCATTTACTTATAACTATCTGAGAAAAATATCTTCGCAAATACAAAACGAAGAGTATAATATTGCATTTGATAGGTACAATTCTAAAATCGGTAAAATCACTCGTAGAGAAAAAATCTCGGATTCTGGACAACTTTCAAAGTGTCCGCCTGTCTGTCTGTCTGGCTGTCTGGCCTTCTGTCAATTCGCCACGTGTCTTTTGAGAACGATAACTTAAGAATGAAAAGTTCGATTGTATATACATTTGGACTGTAAATTAGAGTTAGCTCGAGGTAGAATCGTATTGTTCTTGAACAAAATTTAGCAATAAATAAAAAAGTTATTAATTATTCAAATAATAAAAAATCAATTTTGTAATTAATCAAAAAAATGTCTAAAATGAAAATATTATTCCTCCCCCAGGGGGGGGGGGGGGGGTCGTTAAAGAAGTTTAAATATGAATATTGTTACATTACAAAACTTGCTATGTATCAGTTACGTAATAGTCCCTAATGTTTATAAACTTAAAAGTAATAAATGTCACAAAGATTATGGTCCAAGCTTTAGCGACTTTATTTATCTAGTCGTAGACAGGGCCAAGGTTACTCGCTAACATAATTTAACATTATTCATTTACGATAAAATTGCAAAGAGTATCCTATAGAATGTGTGACAATTATATTAAAGTGTAGTAAATCGGCGAAGAGTATAATGGATAGCTTTTTAGATAATATTAATGTAAAAATGACATACAGGCCAGTAGTGTGAAACCAAAAAAAATAGACGAATCGAAAATAATTGCTAGAAAAGGCTTTATTTATTTAATGGCTTTTCTTGTTGCCCAATATTACTATCGTAGGATTTTCTTCCTGGCGGAGTTGTGTTTAAGTGGTGGGGGGTAAAAATGACCCCCAAAAGGCGCATTTCTGCTGTTTTATGGTTATATCTCGTAAAGCACTCACAATATCGAAAACATTGTGCTATTAAAACTTGTAGGGCATTAAATTCTGCATTGAATTAGACCAGACAGATGTTCATTTGACCACCCGTTCCCACACTAGTGCTAATCAAATTTGAACAAATTTTACATATTCACGAAAAATATTAATTTTAACTTCTGCTTTTGGTAATATCATCAGCTGACCTATTTTAAACAACCCTCTATGGAGGTAAGGCAGGAGATACTTTAGATAAATTGCGATTCGACCTGTTTTCTATAGCCCTAGTGAAGTCCAAAGTTTTGTCTTGACCCCGTTCCCACCTCCAAGGGACCAGCTCCACAGTCTCTTCTCTCCACAATTTTCTGCAAATGCAACAAGGTTGTGTATGTCGCAAGGCCGGGACTAATTGATTTGTGCCAACTGCAAGGGGAACTCCTGCACTAACTCCCTTCAATCAGATGCAATTGACGAATCAGATGTTGACGAAGACCTAGACTGCATATATGGTGCTACGAATATTACAGACTTTGAGGAGCCGAGTCATGGGGCGACGGGCTCCGTATCGAAAATTATAGACTTTGATTAGCCGAGTCTGTGAAATATGTGTACCAACCTATTTTTCCCCTTTACATCTTCATGCCTTTGACTACAATTTTTGTTATTATGAAATACAATCATCATTAATTGATTTCAAGGATTGTGTTTCTTATCCTGCCTCCATCTTTATATCAGTTGAATGGATCTTATTTATCATATTCTATATTTAACCATTTTTTAATATTATCTTTTTATATATTCGACAATTTCAATATTTTATATATTTACCAAGTACAAGACTAGTACAATAAAGTGCTATAGTACTATGTTTAATACAGTGTAAATATCACATTTTTCATAAATATGTATTTGTCCAGCTTTGATGAGCACTAGTATGGGAACGGGTGGTCCATTCAATGTAGGATTTAATGCCCTACAACTTTTGATAGTACAATGTTTTCGATATTGTGAGTCCCTTTCGAGTAAAACCACAAAAATACCCCTTTTTGGGGGATACATTTTTACCCCCCACCACTTGAACACAACTCCGCCGGGAAAAAAACCTAGAATAGTAATATTAGGCAACAAATGAAGACATTAAAACAATAAAACCTTTTGTAACAATTATTTCCGAATTGGGTTTTAAGCCTACTGGCCTAATAATTTTTTTCCACCTCCAAAATAAATTTTTTACACCCACAAATATATCTTTTTCCATTATTTTCAGAGTATCTAAGAAAACCAAATTTAAAAGAAAACATTCTCATTTCTTATAAATCACTACTCTGCGAGTAAAACCAAAACCTTACTTTTCTATCTCGAACTGAATTTCAAAATAAGTAAAGTGGAATTTTAGTATAATACCATACAGAACATTGGCAGATGGTTATTTAAAAAAAAGTTTATATGAGAAATCGCATTTAATCAAGGAATGTAACTGCCAAAACCTGCACAGCTTTTTACAATACCTTGTATAGATATCTTATTTACTTTCAAGACAATGGTGAAAAATAATAATTTTATAAATTGTTTCTAGAAAGCAGGAATAATAATGTAATTAGACTCATTTTATCTCTTAGTTTAAACCGCTCAATTTAACATTGTAGAATTAATTTAAACAGGATTAGAAATAACAGTTCTTGCAGTGAGAAACCTGTAAGTACTATAAAGAAGACTTTTCCGTTGAGCTAAAATTAAGCATTGCTTTAATTTACTCCTGATTTTAAAACAATTGCAGTAAAAACTTGTCTGAGTTTTATGCAAAGTTACCCAAGTAAATTATACCTCTTATTTTAAAAAAGTACCCTGTGACCCGTATGCTTTTGAAATGAGTAATTTATCATCTGGTTTATTGGAGAAATGTCAGGTGATATATTATAAAAACAATGTCATTATATTATATTATTATCGTGAAAAATATGTCACCTAAAATTAATGAATATTTTATTCAAGATGTGAGGAGTCAAGCTTGATAAAAAGCTGGTAAATAAATTGTGAGACCTATTGATTATAAGTACATTTAATAGAAAAAAGAGTGCATCATTTCATTACGAAAATCAAGGTTGTAAGAAAATTTTAACCACATATCTATGATTGAGGATATTAAGCGATTCTACAGACTTGTATTTTGTATGCTTCCAAGATATAGTATGTAAAAGGTAATAGGAAAATGTGTGTTTTATAAAACATCTATGCAATTATGAACACAGAATATAAAATAAGAAATTTGTTATAATAACATATTAATGCAAATGGATTTGCAGTCGCATAGGTAATAATGTATGTTTTATGGAAAAAGGGTCAACCCTACGGAACTTAGGCGATGGAAAGAATAGGTGTGGCAGCACAATTTTTAGTAGATATCTCTTTAAAACGATAATTTTTAGAGAAAATGTAAAGAACGTATTTTATAGCTGATATAGTGATATTTAATTTACTTCTCTTTCTTTATTTTTCTAGAACGAAAGTTGACAGAGGGATTGGATTATTTTGTAAATGCGCACTTTTAATCGAAGTAGTAAAATCGTACTTGCCGTTAAATATCTTCAAAGGCATTTATTATTTAAAAAAATGGTCAGCTATTGCAAGCGGATGGAAAGTTACACCAAATGTTTGCGAACATTCCTTAATTTAGTTAATAACCAGGCTTGTTACCGCTGAGCTGTGCCAAGCAGGCCTCCGTTCGGCGGGTGCTTGTGTCTGTACTTGGTGACTCGTTGTGGCTATTGGAACTTGCGTGCCAAGCCAGAATTAGGTTTTCAATAATAATTTAAAAATTGCAAGGGCATTAGCAGTTTTAATTTTAACATAGTTTTAAGACATTGAGAGGGATCATTACCTACTAATGCTGTCATTTTGTATTTACAGACCAATCAGAAACTATAATTTCTTTAAAAAATTCGAGTTATTGTTTGACCTTTAAATTAAACAGTTGTTGCGTTTTTCTTTTAAATAGAGAGTGGTATGGAACATACTCTTACGCTTTTTGGAGATCAGTATAAACAGTTAAGAAATTTATGGCGCCGTTTTGATGCATTTTTTCATTGATATTACAAATGCTTTGAGCATTTATCTTCAATTTAATTAAAATAACATGCATGAATGCGACACCATACTGAAAACAAGTTTTATATCATTTCAAAAAGAAATCTACCGATATCTTCGTAACAGTTTCTTGTACCATCATGGGAAAATACATCGAAATAGTGTAGTTATGCAGATACTTGAATAACCTTTAACACATTGTATTACTTGTTAAAATATTTAAAATTATCAACCTCAAAGCTCTGACACTGAGATCAACTACAATAGTAGAACACTTTGGTCGGTAGGTGTACCGTAGCCTACGTAGATGAAATTATAGGTATTATAATACTCAAAACGATCCGCTGTCACAAAACTTGAACAATCCTTTCCTAACGAAAAGTGAGCAGAAAAAAACAAAGTGTGATACATATCGTTGAAATTTGAATAGCATCCACTTTCGAAGAATATGACAAAAATGCATACCATAGTGAGAAATAAGAAAGTCAATGTATCAAAATGGCAGTAAACGTCACCCCATCTGCACCTGAATCTTTTCAGCTCATCTCTTATACTAATTTCACCCTTTTACCAAATTCCAATAAAATTCGTTAACTAGATTCGGCAGTATTATGTCCTTATACATGCAGACATCTTTTTGAAAACCGCTTTTTCATGTTCGTGGGGCCCCAATACGTAAAGATCCGGCCTCATCTCAATTTTTTTTCACCAATTGCAGTAGCCAACTCATTTAATGGGTGAGGAGGTTAAAAACTTCGCTTATATAACTTTATAGACATTATCAGGTTATAACTAACTTGACTGAGGTAATTTAAATAAAACATAGTAATAATAAAATTTACTTTTTGATTTTTATAAAATTTTATTTATTACATTTCAATAATATTCCATTTGTAAAAAAGAATTGATAATTTGACTGCTAAAAGCTGTCAACATAGATAAGAATTGACAATACAGACATAAAGATTCATAAAAAATCAACGATCATGTTATTTCTATTTCAAAAAAATTATATATATTCTATCCAAATAAATTGAGAGTTTCATCCTGTAATTATATAAGATGTTAAAACATTTTAAAGATTTGGGAAGCACGAATTATAAGGGAAGTTGTTTGATCTTGGAACTGTATGATGTTCACTGGATGTTTAAGATATTACTGATTTAAAACCGCTAAGGAATCACTACTTCTATATAAACATTTCCAATTCAAGTTTCATTAAACGGAAACATCATGACACTATTCTTGCGCTCCAGTATGTGGAAATAATTGATCATAGAATTTGATTTAGGAAGACGTTACTTTGTGGTAATCCATAATGCTAACGAAATTGAGTAAAATACTGCTATGTTTTTTGCCACTATATTTGCACAAAAACGTGACTGCAGTTTCAACACTTTGTAATTTTCAAACGAGGTTTTAACTAATTCTTAGTTGATTCATTTGAATGAATTTTAAAATCTCCTTAAAAAGTAGGACTTTTCACAATATGACCTAGCAGAACTTCACCACTGTTCGATGTAAATTATTCCAGTTTCGGTAAACGATTTACAGTCCACACATAAAGCATATGTAATTTTATCAATATTATTCACTCATCGGATATTCGCATTTAAATTGAGGGTTCAATACATTTGAATCGTATATTAGTTCCGGATTTCTATATAATGCATGTGTACCATTCATGCCAATATCTTAATATTATTGTGTTAAGCCCTTTAATGGTGAACTGGGTGTAGGGTTGAGAGGCCCTAAATTCGAAAAGCCGGACATTACTTGTAAATTTTGCCAGACATATGGTACAAAAAGCCGGACAGTGTTCGTTCGCCATAAAAAAATAACTAAAATACTAAATCAGTCTTTTAATATTGTTATTAAACTTGAATAATTTAAAAACAAACATTTGTTACATAAGAACAGAAAAGTCATCGTAAAACAATTAAATATATCTATAATAGGTGACTAAGAATGAAAAAAATCACATGTTTAATTATTTTTAGGCAGAAAACCAAAGAAAAGCCCGATGTTAATTTTTAGCCAGACGAAATCGTAAAAAGCCACATGTCCGGTTAAAGCCTGGCAAACCTAACTGGGTGTGGTGGTGTTGGTAGTGGTGGCAGATGGCATAAGAGAATTTGAGACCTTGGCTTCTAGCATACTCATCAAATCTAAAGTTTCTGAACTCTTGCTACCTTGCTTTGCTTATTTACCTCTATTTACCACTTTGTAGCCAATGATTATTTCAATAAAAATTACCGTTTAAGGTATGTACTTCTTAAATTGTTTCAGGAAAAAGACAATTGATAAATCAACATTATGGTTATAGCAGTATATAATATACTGCGCTAGAAAATGATCCTACATTTCGAAAAAGAGCAGTATATTTCGTATTTGCTATAATTTTCGATACTTTTTGCTTTGGCTGTTGTTTATTAACTACAGCATCAATTTATCAATCACATTTTCTTGACAAAAATTTAGAAATTGCAATGCATAGATAAATCGCTTTAAGATAGAGATACAGAAGTATTCTTATTGAAATAATCATTCACTACATCGAATCGCGCTGTTGTAGATTTTTAATATTTTTCACTTCTCATAAAGTTTGTGGTTTAAAATAATGTCCAGTACATAATATGTATAGTAATTATTCCAAGAGTTAAATATAACTGATATACCTTTTAGACAAAAAATTTCGCAGAGTGGTTTTTCAACAAAAGAATAATTAGTAAATAAAAGATAGAAGCTGCGTGTAAATACCTTTACAGATTTATTTATTACGACTAAATTGCCACATTTTTTTTTGTAAGAAAGTCATTATTTTCTTGAACCATCCTTATGAATCACCTCTAGTTAATATTAAACGAACAATTTGTGATCCTTGAGTTATAAAACAAAATGCATTGTGCAAGAAAGGAGCAAAGTTACCTCATTTCATTCGGTTGGTCTAATCACGAGCTACCTCATTTGGAAAAAGTAGAAGACCTATTACTGCAGTGTACGCGTTAGCTGTGGTGGCTCGTTATGACTTCCTGTCTAGCATTAGGCAACTAGAGCATTGGCGTACTTGTATGAACTTTATTATAATCTAACTTGTTATAAAGATAATTTTATACAATTAAAATAAAAGTATTTTGAATTTGTGTATTACAGATATATAAATTTTATTTATACAACGTTTTAAGTCATTTAGATAAATGTAAATGATTTCGCTAAGTTGTATAACAATAACAATGAGATTCTTACATATTCATATTTCAAGTAAATGAACATACAAGGGATCTATTTAAAACTTTTAACTTGTGCATGGGACTCCATCTGATCATTCATGAACAAATCATATGTTATTCAATACCATATATACTTTTATGTGCACAAAGTACTCCTGAACTTTCTTCCAATATTAAATTATTATTAAATAAAAAAAGTAAGAATATGAAGAATGGAAAAAGATGGATGGCAACAGTACATTTTTAGAAAATGTAAACAAGAATGAAAGTCAAAATGTAAACAAACAAAAGACAAGGAGAAATCAGGACATTCTGTTTAATAATTTTGAAAGATTACATGAGCATACTCTCTATCAAGATCCAAGATATAGGTTTTGAATTTTTTTGATACACCCGATAGAGATACAAATCAGATTTGTACATGTCAGATATAGTATTGAAGACTCACGAGAAAAATACGTATAGCTTCTATGACCAATAAATTATGTGTGGACTAACATAAAACAATGAGTGTAATAATTTGTATAGTGGTTTCATGGTTTTTGTACGTGTTAATTATTTTGAAGCAATAACCGTGTAAAATTATCAAGAATGGATTTATTTGTCGAGATAAGACAATTTGAGAATATTAAGGTGTAATATTCGTACCTTCTGACCTGTTCTTGTAAAATACAAATCTTTTGAGAGTTATGTCACAAATACTGTAATCTCATAAAAAAGTTGAAGGAAATTCTAACATATTTTTGAAAAATCCTGAATCACTGAGGAACTTTGTTTTATTAATAATCTCTTTATGAGAAAGTTAAAACAAAATATAAATTAAGATATTAACTTGAATTTTGGTAAGGTTGTGTATCATAACGATATCTGGAAGTAGATTATATTTTGAGTTTATTATGTTGAAGGGTTGGGGTATAAAGAAGGGCAAACTAAAGAGTTCAGAAGCTTGGGGTATACTGTATATACTAGAGTTAACAAAATAAGATTAAAATATAGAAATTTGGTAGACGTATGTATCATAAGAAGGTCTGAATCTAGATTACATTTTGATCATATGTTGCTGTAGGATTTGTAGGTATATAGGTAAAGCAAGGTCGAAACAGCCCAGAAACTTCGAGAAAGGTATATCTACTAAAAGCCAGGGTGGTCTCTGATCCTTTTATGACATTTGCTGCCCCAATCACTACCCCACTTCATAATTAAAGGGGAGAAAAGAATGACATGGAGATATTGACTTGAAATTGGATACACGTATATATTATAACGAAATCTGAAACTAGAGGATGGTAGCTCAGTGGTTTAGCGCATCTAGCTTGCATACAGGCAGCAGGTTCAATCCCCGCTTACCGGGAAATAATTTTAATTTTAAAGTTATCCCCAAGATGTGGTTCGGACTCCACTATAAACTGTAGGGCCTCGTTTCTCTTTATCTAACGCAAAATCATTCTAGATTTTCAAGGAGTTACTTCGGTGACTTGAGAAGCGGTTAAGAAAACATTTTAAAATATAATTTGAGCTTCTTAAGTTGAAGGGTTGAGAGGTCAGAGAAGTCCAGAAATTTGAGATTTGGTGTATACGGTAAAATCTAAGGCCTCCAAATTAATTACTTATGACATCCGCCTCCACCACCACCACCACCACCATTATCAAGGAGGTTAATAAGAAGAATTGTGATTCAGTGTGTGTACGAAAAAATAAGTTCCCGATATTTATTTTTCATCATCGACTATTTCCATTAACACCTTGGGACAGACGACGTTATAACTTGGAAAATATCCATTATCAGGAATACTTGTATACCAACATTTTTCTCACAAATTAATTGTCTATCAGATCGATTAGTTAGTTTCTCATTTTATTTCCTCTGAAATTTAAGAAGGGGTTAAAACTACCACAAATATATATCTGACATTGGAAGCTCTTTAACATTAAATTATATAGGCTTAAAAACACATTACAGAAGGAATCACCGAAATCCATTCAATGTTTGAAAATTACAAGGTACAAAGTTTCACTGACTCTACTATATCATTAAAAAATTATTTTTGCGAAATGCTTAAATTAATAAAGTTTCTTTATTTATCATCCGCCATTTTAAAGTCATTCTCTTGAGATTAAATTTAAATTAATCATATATTCGTAATCAACAAGACCAAAAACCCCTAGAAATCAATTTTACCCCATTCAGAATAATACTTTTAAATATATTGCATTTGGAAGTTATAATTATTGTTTGTTTAAGAGTTTTAACTAAAATGCCACACATCTCATCTACCAATGTGATTTTTCTCCGTTTACCATTTTGAAGCAATTTCCAGAGTTTCAAAGAATCCACGCTAGTTTCTGGAAATAAGGGCTTTAGCACTATTCTTGTCTAAAATAACGGGTTCTGATCCTGCTGAGCATCCATGGTACCGAGATGATAGTAATTGAAGATCTGGAGGACAGCTAGGACGAAATAGGCGCAAAAACAATGAAAGTGAGGCACTACTCCTATTTGAGTAGCATCTTTATTGGGTTATGGTGTATAAGGAATGTCCAGAGAGCTTAACAGTACTCAAGACCGGAAACATAAAAAAGACGATAACAAGGCACTGAATGCCTGTTGAGATGACAAAAACTTACTGAATAAAGAAGTGCCAATAGAGTACGACTATAAATAATGTGTCACTGAATTGATTATAATATTTCTAGTTATGGTTGTCTTAAATAATTTTAATATATATTTTGAATTGAAAAACAATTATTTCGAAACAAATATGTAACAAACAAAAAATGAGAAAATACTGCCCGGAGATTCTAACTTGGAAGATCTAGTCTCAGAATAAGCAAGTTAATCTAATTTAGCATTTATACCCTTGTCATGACACCAACTTTTGCATAATTTGTAGGTCTCGTCGTGTCCTTTTTGGGATGTTGTTGGAAGTACTTATATCAATACAAGATTTATTTGGTGCATCTTCTATTTCCTGAGACATGATTTTAAAATGTTTTCATTTAAATAGGAACCGAAACTAGTTTCCAAGGATATTCTAAGCATCGTTTTCTCTACTATTTGCTTAGAAATCTTACTCAAATATATAGTATTTTGCGAGTGTTTCTTAAGTTTTTTCTAACTTTATAATTCATCGTTATGTCAAAAATATAATATATACCGCGGGTTGTACAGTTACTCGAGTCTCGGTGTGCAAATTGTAGCATCGAAAAAAGAGCACTACAACTCATGGTAGAACACAATGCGATCGAGAAAGAATGAAGTCACTAACATTATCAAAATTAATTTCTATTCTACGTGTATTACTAAAACTAATTTCCTATGTTAATAGTTTAGGGAATACTGAAATGCAAGTGGCCGCCAATTTGTGATCAACTGATCGAACGCCTTGATATAACTGTATATTTTACGGATTTCGTGTTGTTTTAAAACTTAATTTTGAATTATTTAAAATCCACAATTATCCTGAATCAACTCATGTTTTGTTTGTTAAGATGGAGTCGAGTTTATATTTTATGAAATTAATATATTATGATGTACAGGATAGGTGTGTGGAAGAAAGCTTGTGCTATCAGTTTAGATCCCTATGTATGAAATAAAGACTTTAGTACAGATGAAAATGCATTTCCGAGTATCACACACATATATGTTGTAATTATATGATCTTTGAAAGGAGTGCATAATTAAAATAATAAGTCCAATCTATTCAAAATTCGAAGTTTACGAACTTGACGTGTTCCAACCTCAACTTTTCCTAGTTAAAAAATCGAGATAATTTATTAAGAACTGGCGTCATTTAATTTGCTACATTTCCGCAATTGATAACAAAGACAAAACTTGGCATTATGTACGATACACACAAATGTACTAACATAATGAAAAGTTTGATTGGTTTCTGTTTTACATCTTGGGAATTTGGGTTTGACGTCCGTAAACTCTGACAAATGTGTACATTTTGACGTCACAGACAACCTATATAAATTAGTAAATCACTGTCGACAACTTGAAAATATTGAAAGTATCACAAAATAGTTAGAGTGGCACATTCAGCCTTTCTCGATCTTCCTGTACATGAATATAATATACTGTAGTACTCATTTATATTATCATAAATTAATAGGTTGTCGAGAAAACTTTATTATCCCCTAAAATGGAGTCAAGGTGACGCCAATGAAACAGGAGTCCTGTGCGGATGCATTAACGTTCTTCCAATACATTAGCTAAAGGATTTTTAAATCAATGTGTTCATGTGTACAGTTAAGAAGAAAATTCAACTTCAAATGTTCAATTCAATTCGTTGGAATCAAATTAAACTGTGATTGAACAGATTAAAATAAATAGATAATTCTTGACGTGTCGTCAAACCGACATCTAGCAAATGATACGGAAATAAAATCTTTAAGTTTGTTTTATTAAACCTGACTTCATTAGTGATGTTTTAAAAATGTGGAGAACATATTTAGAAATGATATGTCGGACGAGTGTATGTCACTTTTGTATATGCAGTACTGGCAATTAATTACTTATTCATTTCCTTATTCTTGAACTATTCAACAGGAAATGCTATTAAAAAGTAAGACAAAGTACACAATAAAAGCCAAAAGATATAGTGATTTATTTATAGAATAATTTTAAATAATTAAGGTAGTAAAATATCCCACAGTCTACAGCTTTATCGTAATTTCCTCACAGTGCGAAGAGATGAGTGAATTTTATAATAATACAGTTGGGATACTCAGATAGAAGTTTAGAGATTTTTCAAAAAAATATACATTCGGAACATGGAAATTTAATTTTTTTAATAATTAAAAAGCATTGCTTATACTGAAGTCAATCAAGTTGATACAAGGGGTTTTTGAAACACATCCATATATTTTAATCTGTGAGTCCTTATGTGTGGGAGAGGACCAATGTCACTTTTTAAATTTAATTTTTTATCATTTTTATTACATTGCTAATCTCGCACAAAATAATTAGATTACAAATAGAATGTATATAAGCACACATAAAGTTGATATTTGTTTAGTTAACAAAACCGAAAGAACACACACAATTAATACGTTTTCAGCTAAACTAGGTGCAATCCACCATTATCTACACATGCTTCGGCTCTTTTCAAAATAAATTAGGCATGTCCATTTGTCCATTGGGAAGAAAATAAGCCCAACTTTGTTACGCTACGACATCCCTAAGTTGTAGAAATGAATTTTCAAAAAAATTTTTAGTAAACAAATGCTTTTTTGAAAAAATTATAAGTAGTTACATATTTCCAAAAAAAAAAACATCTCATTCTACAACCCATAATCCATAATCTAACAAAGTTTGTTAGATCTGCGTTCATTATTTTTAGTTAAAAATTTATTACGAAAAAGCGTTTTTAGCAGCATTTTGCTAAAGAACCGATTTTAATAGAACAAAAATCCATGACTTAATTGCAATCAATAATAAATAATACAATAAAATCATGAATCGTTACCGCTAAAAATTTATTACTTCAAAAAATCTGATGAATATACATATGTGAGTATATTTTATGTGCATATACACATGTAATATATTTAGTTTAGTATAGTAGATTTTGTGTTTGTATATATTAGATGTCGAGCTTATATTACCATACTTGTTATTATGTTAGTGTTGAGGTTATACCTGCTCCACCTAGATTTATTTTAGTACTAAAATTTTATTTTAATATCATCTAAATAACAATTCACTTTTAAAAATCTAAATTTATCTTAGTAATAAATTAGTTACTTTATAATGGGTAGGTTTTGTTCCAGTAGTTATGTGTTTACATTATTGTTATTATATTATTTTTACCAATAAATAAATAAATTACACCACGGACAGCCCTAGGCTTTGTGGTCTTTGTGAATGAAAATGAATAATCATAACAAAATAGTAAATAGTAATACCTTAAGCAAATAAACATTGTCATTATTATAATTATTATTATCAATGCGTTTGAGCTCGTACATATTTTTAATTCCTATAACTTCAATGGACGTATTTCCGTAAAACCTAAATATAAATTCATATATAGGCCTAAAACTTGTCACTTGTTTTTCTAAAACTCCATTTTGTCTAGTATTTTAAATTTGGTACACACTAGTACACATATGTATTATGACGAGAACTGGAACTAGATTATGTTTTGTGCTAATTCCGGTGAAGGGATGGGGGTTAAATAGAGGCAAATATGAGAAAATAAATAGAGCAAGTTGGTAAGAGTACAGATATTTGGATTTTGGTGTATACAGTAGAAACCACGGCCTCAGATTATTTTATAATATTTTCAAATCCCTCTTTACTATTCCCTTATTATAATGGCTGCCAAAATAAAATTGAGATATTCACTAGATCTTCAATCCCACCGCCACACAGTGGGTCAATTTCAGGCATTTCTGGCCACAACTCAAGTCAACCGATTTTAACAGATTTCCGAGAAGTAGGTAATAAACTGGCTTCTTGGTAAGGCTGGTTGTTATACTTAGGAGAACAGAACACCCCTAACCCAATACCTGCTTCATTTGCGTTCTACGGCTCGAGAACGAAGCATGCGTTATCTGTTAAATTTGTGCAGTGAATATTTAGTGTTTTTCGAACAGTAAATTTTTTGCTTCTTTGTCTTCAATTAAATGAATAGGCAATGTGTCATAGAGAAAAAGGTAAGAGCTTTATTGTAAACAATTAGCTGATTTTGTTTGCCACTTGGTATCTCAGTTATAGCCTTTTATCGAGTAAGCGGTCTTTGCCATAAATTTTGATGAAAATTAAACTTTACGTTTCTGTTACGCTTTTCTTCCCCAAGCTTCCGCATTGTAGTTTCTTTATGATATTGAATGCAGTGTACAATACATGACCTGTGAATTGCTACTGCCTATAGCTACCACGTTTTGAGTTAAGGCATTTTGAATACGTTGATACAGGCGAGAAACATTAAATTTTAGATGTATTAATAATTATATTACCGATATTGCAATCACTGATTTCATTCAATTTGTTCACTAATCACTACTTCAAAGTGAAATTTACTCTCAATACACAACATCTCCAATATGTACAATCCTATAGTTTTAACCCCTATATTATACAAGTAAGCAGATGAAATTGCAAACGGTATAATACCCCCCTTTTGCGTTTTTTTCAAATCCTCTTCATTGCCTGTTAATCGCGTCCGACCCGTTCATCTCAGAACTTAAAAAATTGCCCAAAAAGAGATCAACAACATTACCTTCCGAAGTATTAAGTCTACTAACAATACCAAAAGTACCCAAACCTTCAGCGTCTTCGATGACATAAACACCACAGGAAAGCACCTTTGAAACCAGTAGTGGACAGGACTGTTGTGATTAGGTAGACAAGTGTGTATTTTTGATAGGGTCGAGTCCAGTTTAAAAAGACCGATGTGTGAAATAATATTGCACATGCGTTTTCACTATCTCTTGCACACAAACTTAAAGCCATAGCCTAAAGACATTGTCAATATATGTCTACCAAGATCCCTTCCCACTTCTTTTGAGACAGAAATATGAAATGTACACTGAGGAGTGAGAAACACAGTCATAAGCTTAGCGATTCTCAGACTGTGTGTGATTTGACGACGAATATTATTTATTTCCATGAACTAACACCACTCTAAACAGCCAGTTTCACAATCGTTGGTTAACTAATGGTTAGAAGTTGACCACTGATTAACTAGAAAAATCTGTTTCACAATGTCTGGTTAATTTCAAGCTCTTGGATATCTTGTAGTTTAGAAAACCAGTAGATGGGGTATTGGTAAACCAACAATTTGTGGTTGACTAAAAGTAAGGAACTGTCAGGTACAGTTATATGTTAGGTGCTTTACGCCTTTTTTCTATTTTGCTAATAATTTTGGACTATGATATGAACGATGAAGAGGTTAACCTCCTAGACTTAGAATATTTAGATGTAGATCTAATTATTTTGAAGAATATGACCAAAAAGATTTCCTTAATTGATTTCGACTCAGTCCAAGAACTGTTAATAATTTATTAGAGGAAAGAGAAGAAATTAATGGAACTAATGATTCATATGGAACAAACAGAACTTACTTTCTTATAAATTTTAAAGCAAAACGAACACAGAAAACTGCCACGTAGTAACAGTGATCAACCAACACATTAAATTTAAGGCAAGTTCCTTCTCTTTTTCTAAAATAAATAATTGGACATATATGTCAAAATCCTAAGAAAGCTCATACCAACTATTTAAAACTTAAACGTAACTATTGGTTAGATTACGGAACATAAGATAAGCGTTGTGAAACGCATATATGAATTTACCAATAGTTAACTTTCAGGTTCAGGTTATTCAGGTCATCATCTACCTACGGAGTATAGTAAATTCTCGTTTTGCGAACCTTTTTCAATTCTAAAGTTTAAGTACAAATTGTTCAGTATTTTGCCGGTTTTAATAAGTAGAAAATTAATGTGTTGTAATTATTGATCTAGGAATATTCGGTCGCGATTTATCTAAAGATTTGAAATTGCCGCGGACCATTTCTTTTCTTGATATAGTGTAATTACCGTTTGTTACTTCATTTAATCGTAAACGTTTGTGATTGTCATTTCCATTTGTTTTCATTTTCTTCTGTAAATATAGTGGTTTAAGTGTTTTGAGAAATCACGTATTTTATTTGCTTGTTAAGAAATTAAGTTCATTTTATATTCAGTAAAGTTTGTTTGTGAAGTAACCCGGTTGAGAGGCACCAAGGATATAAACACCTAGAAGGAAAAGGGTAAGCACAGTTTTGATTCCGATGGATATACTATAATATCGACGGAGTCTCCAAAAGTAATTGGGACACTCCGTATTCTGCCAATGGTAATGTCTGATTAAATCATGTAATTAGGGGAATAAAACCCCAGTTATTACACAAGGTATGTATTAAACTGACTGAAATTTTCTGTAAACTCATATGATGACGTTACCACATCATTCTCAAAGTCTATATAAAAACGTACAATAAAGTTTCCAATGTTTTAAACACGTGGTAATAATTATCAGTAGTAATTTTAGGAATATACTTCTTCATGAAATGAAAAACATGAGCTTATTTAAAATGTATGGAAAGCAATCGCGTCAATTTAAACGGAATTAATTGAGATTTTTATGGAGCTTTATTTTTATTACGTTCGTGTTTAATGCTCTGTGAATTAAAGCAATAAAATATGTTTTAATTTAATTTTACTTTCATGAGACCCTTTGCTCATAAATTGGGGTAAAGTTCCAATAAATTACTTATAAACCTTGAGGGTCACTTAACTTTTCTCATAAATTTCTGTGCTTACATTAAACCAATTTAGTAAAATCCTAATATGAATTATACTTTTTTTTTACTTAAATGCAATAAATCTAAGAAATTGACGCATTTTTACGAACTTGTATTAATGTATTGATTATATTGTTTCACATTATTTTATTTTTAACACGCATGTGTTTGTATTGACTTGCGCTTGAGTTTATAATAAAAGTCCTGATGTTTAGTTACGAGGTAGGAACAAAACATGCAGTCAGCTTACACCACCCAATAGAAGCAGAAGGATTTGAGTCGCAAAAAGTTCTTGTCCACAAATCTAGTTTTTCCGTAGGATGAAATTGCTGTTCGTGAAAAAATGATATCAAAGCCAATACATGATAGTCTGATCTAATGCGTTTGCCACCAACACGTTTAAGCCAGCTGAGCTACCGGGCCGGTAACCGGTAACTCGAACTACTTATACCAGTAGCATTTTGTTCTAAATAATTATTTAGAGCCTCGAAACAATATTAGAAATTTAATATTTAACCGAAATGAAACTAGGTAACTATTATACCCTTCACCGATTTACCTATTGCACTTTCTATAAAATTGCGTTTGTTGCACATTCTACTAAATACCCGTTGCAGATTTTTTGTAAATTATGTTAGTTTCAGAGATTTTTTATAACTGTGTAAGAACTTTTCAGTGAATGTTATATTTATATAGACACTGTTCTTTTAATAATAAAAACAACAATTAATTTCAAAGTTTATTGTTGAACATGAACATATATTTCAATTACAAATATAAATCTAATGCATAAGAAGTTGATTACTTAGTATATACAGCAACGATTACATCAATTCCTTGTTTAATTTGAGATACGAGTTTAATGACACCATTACCATCTGAGAGGCCTATTGAGGCGATGGAAACACTTCCACTTGGTCCAGCAGAGGCTATCCCAGTTAACTACGAATAAAAGAAAAGAACACTTAAGAAGTTCTCAATGTATATTTAAAAGTTTAGAATTGGATCTAGTCAAGTGTAAAGTAACATTCAAGAAATGATTTTTCTGCTAATCAGCAATTGCGGATACAATTCCTCCATAAATGTTGCAGTATGTTGCAGGTGACACAAAATGTTTAAATATTTAAAGCAAAAAAGTTTGTTTATATATTAGGTGCTACTGTCATATGATGAAACTAAACTACTGAATACCAGATTAGTGTATATTATTTAATCAATAATTTTGCCCACACCTTTGCAGCGCGATAGTTAACGACAAACACTTTCAGCAGTAACAAATAAAAATAGCATTTTCCACGACGCCAATATTTTTCAAAAAATCATATCTTATATTGAAACAAATTATATATTGCAATATACAACTATACAGAAATACAAGATTTAAAAACTTTTAAACAAAGCTACTATATTACAGTAAAATAATAGGCTATTGGATATGTCCAAAATTAAGGGTTGGAAAGGAACAATTGGGTTAAAGGGTTTTAACATTGGAATTGTTAATGTTCGCGTGTAGCGTATAGAACAAAAGTTACGAGTTTTTTCCAAGGCCATTGACATGAAAGTATCAAGGTCAGATCATGTAATACTGAGAGAGAGCCTGTTACTATGTGAGAAGCGAATACGGTGTAGTCGGTCAGTGCCGATCGATATTGTACCGCCTGTTCAAAAAAGGCGGTACGGAGAGAGCAAATCTTATAACATCGAGCAGGGACGCATTAGTGCTGCTACGGCGGACGAATATAGTAGCATGATATCATTTGTGTGAGTACGGTTGGCGCATAGGTAATGTTCTCGCTTATGCTGCGAAAAGTCCCGGGTTCAAACTCCTATGCCTGTTGAATTATTTTTCTTTAATTTTGTGACGATTAATATACTTTTTCACAAATTATTTTCTATAATTTCTTTAGGTTAGGTTAGTAGGTTTTCATTCTGACATCTAATTGTTAATAATTATTAGCGCCTTAGCGTTAGCGTCGCAAACAAAAAAAGGGGTGCGGTGGTGTCCCCCCGACTTTTTAGTTATTTTTGTAACAAATACCTAAAAAATCATTTCCCTTGGGACTGATCGTAGCTGTAGGAATAAGTTTATGTTTTATGTATGGTGTTATTATTTCCAATGTCCCGATGGTCGCAAGGATTGCGAAATCTGTGAATTTTTATTGTTTAACATGTTAGTTTGACACCCAAAAATGATAAAATTACAAAATTCTACCAAATTCCGGGGTGCGTTTTTTAGAGCCAAAAGAAGGAGCCCATCTGTTAATTTTTTTAATATAACTAAAAAAAATTCAAATTTGCAGATTTTTGCAAGAACGCTTTTTTGTAGAAAATTAAATTTCCCCTCCAAATATGTTGAAAAATTATTTTTTCTTTTTTTAGTACTAAAAATAATTAAAGAACAAAGTTAAACATTTACGAAAATTTGCTTTTATTTTTCTTTTCCAGTAATTCGTCCCTAACTTTTTTTACGGCATCCTAGGTAGCTATATATAAGTTAGGCGAGAAAAAAATTAAGAAATTGCTTTTTTCTGCCCCGTACGACCAATGGTAAGCGAGACAACGCCATTCAATGTTGACCATTTTTTGCCATATTTTACCGCATTTGCTCTCATACACGCTTACTTATTTTAACAGATAATACAAAAAAACTGCTACCTAAGGAACCACTACTTCGACATCAAGATCCAACTCACTTTAAAGGAAACATCTTGACTATATTTGCACTCTAGTATTGCACTTTACTATTTAACCTCCAACTCTTTACTGGATATGTACAAAAAGCAATTCTGTTCCAGATCTCCTTATGATATATACGTATATAAAATTTCAGGTCAATATCTTGAACCGTTCAGGAGAAAACATGCGGACAGAAAAGTTACAGACAGACCGACAGACAGACAGATTTTTTTTTTTTCTCTAATTTAAAATATCGAAGTTTCATGACATTCTAAACCTATTCAAAAAAAATAATTTTTGAAAATGTTTTTACTATTACTATACTTCCAATCCACTACGTGGATGTGGAAGTAAAATGAAGAAATCGATTGTGCAAGTGAATCCATTTCAGGTTTACTATATGATTCAAAACCGAACGATAAGTGCCTAGCTAAACGTCGTTTACAATTATTTAAACGATTATCGAAGAATGCGACGATTACACTATCACAGTTACCCCAATAACTGATACTGCTAGATTGCATGGACAGTTGGAAGGAAACAATGGATTGATGCCAATTGACAAGACTCTGTCTCCTGCACCGAAATCTTTACGTAAAAAGATATCATGTGGCTGTTTAAAGGGCTGCCATAGAAATTGTGGTTGTAGAAAGTTTGGCATCAAATGCTCCATATTTTGCAAGGAATATGCAGGAATTAATTGCGAAAATCCAAATGTGCCCGAAATATCACAAGAAGATGTCGATAAAGCTTTCGACCATGAAGTAGATACTGCCATCGAAAGTATCAATATTTAAAAATCGACTTCTTGAAATTAATAATGTGCAATATTTCTTTACCTTCACGAATGAAAATGTTATTTTTTAAAGTGCGTTTATTGTTCACAATCTTTTCTTATAATATTTATTAATTTAAAAGTCAGTTTATTTTAAATAATGAATAAAATTTAATTTTAATATTATAAAGCTCAACCACAAACATTAATTGTTTGTAATATTACTCTTTCGTAAAAACATACTATTTATTTTAGAATGTGAAAGGAACCTAAAAATAAATTTATTAATGGAGAAAAATAATATAAATTAAAATTTATTAGTATTATTATCAAATTATCTTAAAATCTTTGATTTATTGCACAAAATGAATTAATTTAGTAAAAATGAAAAGAGTCAACTTTGAATGGCGATATCTCGGTCACTGTTGGTCGTACGGAGCAAAAAAAAATCAATATCTTTATTTTTTCAATAATGTTTTGTCTGAACACTTATATATGGGTTCCTAGGATTCCGTAAAAAAGTTATGGACTGAAGTTATGGACAAAAAAGGTCATTATCGTAAATTTTTAACTATTTTTAATACTTACAATAGGAAAAACAATTCTTCAACAACGTGATTAGATGGTAAATTTAATTTTCTACAAAAAAATATTCTTGTAAAAATCTCCAAATTTGTATTGTTTTTTAATTATTTTGAAGAAACTAAAAGATGGACTCCTTCGGTTGGCTCTCAAAAACACATCTCGGAATTGAGTAACACTTTGTGATTTTATCATTTTTAGTTGTCAAATTAACATATTAAACACTAAAAACCCTTTAACGCCATTTTTCCTTAAAAAAAGACATACTTAATAGCGTATAAGTGATAATATACATATTTAAATTTCATCTGGTAAATACTACATATTAGATAATGTGTATGAATGTGAGTATGTTCTGATTTTTGTATGTGAACAAACATATACTAAAGAATAGATAAATATGTAGTATAATTATTATAGTTTAGAGAATTACTATCAATTTATCCTACTACAAAATTTTTTATTTCACTTGTAAATATTCACAAACTTAAATTGACTCAATCTTAATAACGGATGTTAGTGGAGCAAAATCAATTTTATTTTTTTAAATTTAAGTGCTCCGATCAAAAATTACTTATAAACTTTTACGGGATTCATTTCTCGACTAATCTTCCAGAACTTTGTGAAATTTTACAAATGGAGACTCTATGTCTTAATGAACATAATGTTTTTTGTATCTTCTGTCAATGTCTTAAGTGATTTCAAGGAATGTTTTGTAAACTGTAGGATATGGCTTGGCGAAGTCTCATATCAATTATCATTAGACTTTATAAAATATGAAGTGAGAAATCGTAGAAAAACATTTATTTGAGTTCTTGGCTATTGTGCTACTCATAATCTTGCACTAAAATTGGTACCCTAGGTATTTTCGTAGTGGCTAATATTGAATCTGATATCGAAAGTTGAAAATTGAAAATATCGAATACTACATTACTGTCCTAATTGCAAAGCATTTGCAGATTTACTTGAAATCTAATAACGAGTTCCATGTTAGAGCTTAAAAATTCGTAACGAAGAATCTTTTCCTTTACTTTTTAGAAACTGCATGAGACTCCACTAAAAATAATAAAAATAAAAGGAAGAAAGAACGAGTTAAAATAAGAACCGTCACTAAAAACTATAAAATGAAATGTTGTCGTTGTTCGGTTATTTTATCGTTATTACCTAATGGATATTGAGATCTGAGTTAAAATGAACAAATATAATGAAACCAATGATGCAGACGCGCGACGGTGTAATTTTATTTCATAATTTTTTATGTCCGTTTTAAAAAAGAACGACCGACCGACTAAAACGTAGGTTCAGTTTTATTCAAAAAATGTTGTTGACCTGAACTGAACAAGACTAAAAATGTTATTGAATTGTCGACAAGTGGAAATAACTATCAATTTTTTTACGTGATATTGACGAATACAACAAAAACATTTTAATATAATACATTTTTTCTACGTCATGTCATTCCACAATTCTCCTCAACTTCCGTCAGATAGATAGGTAGAGGGTTGCAAATTTTGTATTCAAAACACCTCAACACCTTTGATGTTTTTTGTAAACTAAGTGAACGTGTTTATCATTCGGCAAGACGATGCGTCGACTTGAATGACAATATTTTGTCTGAAACTTTTCTTTATTCTCGTTAACTTAACAAAACAACCTCACTATTTTGCGTACTTGAAAGTATACATTCATCATATCCATAGTTTCCTGTGATCTCATGGCTAGAGATTTTCCTTTTTTAAAGGAGCACTGATATAGTTTTTTTATATGTTGGATTTTCATAAAATAGAGTAGCAGACGTCCTAATATATAGCTTTGGCATGTAATGATTTGCGGCTAGAAAAATATAAGAAGGAATAACTGCAATAAGATTTTTGACTATGAAATGCAAACAATTTGTGTTAATTGTTTGAATAAAATTTACGTTTAATAAATAACATATAAAGTATACAACGTTTTGATTTTAATTAAAATCTACATAGAGCAAAAGTAAAGTCGTTTAGTTTCAAGAATGTTTCCATAAACAAACGTTTAAAATAATGCAAGAAACTAAGAATATATCTCTAATGTTAATTCTGTTTGATATATAATTCTATTTCAGTTAGAGTATTGAAAGTTATTAAAAACTAATATAAAATTAATCTATCTAACACATTGTCTACAAAGTTTTATCGTAGTTGATGATAGCTATAGCAGATTATTACAATATTGTACTGCCACAGGAATACCAAGGATAATACGGAAATTAATAACATATGTGAAAGTAAGTATCCCTTCTTCATTTTTACACCAACACTAGCCATAATTGTGATATAATCACATATTTATTTTCAATCTTTTTACTTACGGTCACACAAGAAATGTCCTTCCCGATGCCTTGGATAGGAACAATAACTGTTTTTTCCGCTCTACCAAATGAAGGTGCTTCAACATGAACTTCTTCTGTGTACGCCAAATTTGTGCTAAAAAATACGTTATTAATAGATATTTCTTTGGAACAGCTTCAAATTATTGTACACTTCGAAAATACAAAACGAAGAGTATATTGCATTCAATTGGTATATTTCTAAAGCCGATAATATTGCTCGCAGAGAAAAAAAAAATCGTATCACTGTGTTGGTGTAATTAAACTAAAAATGTCTAAAACTAATATCATTACAAAATAAACTGCGAAGAGTATCCTATAGAATGTGCAACAATTAAATATAATGCAGTCAATCTGCGAAGAGTATAATGGTTAGCTTGCTTTATTTCAGTATTTGTTGTCAGGAATTTTTACTTACTTTGGTCCCACCGTGCGCCGAGGCAAAACTTGTGTTCTTCGAAAATTGCTAACTAACGCCATTTTTTATCTAATAACTTGGAAACGGTGAAATATTATAAAAATATTCAGAACACCGAATATTAATCATAAAATAATGAATATTTTTTGTTTCATATACTTTTTGTAGAGAGAACTCCCTCATCAATGGATACAATCGAGCAGTATTGAACGACAAGATACCAACTACACAATCTATCTTTCAAATGCAAAATAAAAGGTTCTTAAAAATATGACAGTCTGCTTTGAAAGCTGTATTATGTGGAGAATCAGTTTAGACAAACACACGTGGTAAAGTTTGTTAGTAATGAAATTCACAATAAGGGAGTTTGCAAAACTGATGCTGTCTTGGTGACAGTTTCTACGTTTTTTTTATCTTTCTCAGGGATCGTCTGTTAATGAAAACTCACTGCTGTCTCCTGGGCTTATTGTCTGTTCGTCTTTGCCCGTAGATACCATATCTTCTGGGAGCCAGTGTAGTCTAGGTTGCCGTCAAATTTGCCGATTGTATTCAAGTACTTCTTTTTCAGGCAAATGTCCAGTCAGAAGTCCTGTTATTAGTCTTAATTGCGCCCTGTTCATTGTGAGCAGTTCTTCAGTTTGTTTTGCACATGGACCTTTAATGAGTGTTTTTCCATGTGGATTTCTTGGAATGTTCTTTCAGTGATTTTTGTGTTTGCTCTTGACTTAGTCTTTGATCGCCCTTCTGGCTGAACTTTTAGAAATGCCCAGCGCGGGTTCTGGGCCATAGAATATATTAGCTGCCCCTTGTCTAGCAAATTAATCTTGATTTTTCATTGCCGTCAATTCTGGAGTGTCGTAGCACCCAGAGTAATTTGACTCTATTCTGCTCACCCAGAATTTTCAGCTCCTCGTGGCAGACCCATACCAGTTGGGATGACACTTTGTTAGAGGCTAGTGGTCTAAGTACCGCCTGACTGTCTGATGCAATGGAGATCTGCTGGTTAACATATTGTCGATTTGCATTCTCGTGTTTTCTACGTACTATATATATTTTTAGTTTATTCGATTTCATAAGATTAAAATCAAATGCAAATGTTACTGAATAGCAAATAATAAAAACAAAATTGTATGGCTGATTATTAATAATATATTGTAGTGATAAAGGAAAATTAGCATATAATTAAACAATTAAATAGTACACAATGGAAATAATCTGTGAGATATTTGATTTTTTTTTCATAGATAAACTCAATTGTTTTGGAAATAAATTATCAAGTAGGTACACAATATTCAGAATAATAATAATTATTGTAACCATTCTATTGAATCTGTAGAAACGAAATTATCACAATAATTGAAAATGTGAAAGAACTTTGCAAAAAATCGCCTTCAAAAAAGTATCTTAGCCTAGCGTAGTCTAAGTATCATAGTTCTCCCATAAAAGAAAGTTATTGAAAATATTAAAAAATGAGGTGTATATACAGGGGCATACCATTAAATCAATCAAATTTAAATCAGATATGATGCACTTGAGAATGACGTCAGGAACTAATGTTTATCTTTTAATAGAACACTTCGTGTATTAGTACATATTTGGAATCTCTCATTAAGGACAAATCAAACAATATTAATTTGATGGATCGACACCATTATATTGGCGAGTTTTTACCAAGAATATGTCAACGTAACGTAACGGAACTAAAGGAATAACATTATTAAAAGTAGTATGTATCAATTTACTGAAAACTTCTAGATTACGATACTGTTATCAAATCTAACGAAATAGGCCACTTTATGCCTGTTTAGTCAAGAAATGCCTAATTCACCACTTCTCATTTTTTTTAAATTGAACACCACGGATCCTATCTACCAAAGGTTATCCTATTGAAAAAGATTTTCATTTATACCAGATATAATAGATCTATGTCTGTAATGGGTGGCAGTATAACTGATAACAAAGTGGTGCAATTTATTTAGAAACCGCTGCCTAAGTGGAAACGCTACCTCCATATTAACATTTTCCCTTCAAATCTCTTTAAACGAAAACAACTTGATATTATATATTCCAGTATGTGGAAATGATTGCTCAGAAAATTTTAATAATATAATATTTCAAATCGTGTGACCCAAAAACCCTTAAATAATGTATCACTTCAATACTTCTTCGGGTGAGTGATGTTTAATGAAGATGAGGGTGGCTCATGCCAAAAAATCTTCCCTTTTGTATACACTAAAACATAGTTTTATTTTGTTAGTCCCTATAATAATGGAGTGGCGTTAGTGGTGCTGGTGGCAGATGTTATAAAATACATGAGGACCTTGATTTCTAGTGTACACCAAATTTGGACTCTTATTAGCTTGCATTACTAATTTACCTTTGTTTATCCCCCAACACTTCTACAGCTGAAACTCAAAATATAATAAAGTTTCAGATTTCGTTAGAGTGCAGACATTACCAAAGTACCAATATCTTCTTCTTATTTTGCTAGCCCTTTTAATAATAGACTGGGTGTGGGCATAAAATGTAAAAAAAAATATTTGAGACCTTTGCTTGTAGTACATATACCCAATCCCAGCTTTCAGGACTCCTATCAGCTTGCTTTACTTATTCACCCCTCTTTAACCCCATTTCCTCCAACCCGTGAACGGAACAAATTCAAAACATGATTTAGTTCCAGATCTCGTTACAATGTATCTGTGTACCAAGTTTTAAGACAATATCTTAGTTTCATGTTATTAACCCCTTTAAAAATGGACTGAGGGTGATGACGGTGGAAAATGTCATAAAAACTTGTGACCTTTGCTTCTAGTATATACACCATATTCCAAAATTATAGACTCTTAATGGCCTTATTTATTTATTTACCCCCATTTCACTCCCAGCCATTCAGCGGAATCATTTGAAAATATAATCTAGTTCCATATATCGTTGTAATACATACGTCTACCAAATTTCAAATAAATGTGTCAATTTTATTTTATTAATCCCTCTAGTAATGAACTGAGGGTGGTGGTGAGGGTGGCAAATGTAATAAAGCTATTTGATCCCTTAGATTCTATTATATACACCAAATTATAAGTTCTTAGTCTCTTGTCAACTTACATTACTTATTTTCCCCTATTTACCCACCAACTCTTCACCGGAGTAAGCTTAAAATATAATCTAGTTCCAGATGTCGTTGTAATACATAAGTGTACCAAAATAATCAATATTTTAAACCGTTCCAGAGAAAACGTACGCACAAGATAAAGTTACAGACAGACTGACAGACAGGCAGAATTTTTTTTTTCGCTCAAATTTCAAATCGCGACGTTCCATGACATTATAAACCTATTTCAATAACAGAATTTTTGAATTTTTTTTACGGTTACTATACTTTCACTCAAATAGGTGGATGTGGAAGTAAAAAGAACATATATTCTCAATTGCTCTATGGGTTTTCAGTAAAATAAGCTGTTTTAGTGACAAAATTTTGAAAATCGCGAGATTTATATTCGGAGAAAAAAATAGACATGAAGAAAAGTATTTACTTACTTAGGTGTAAAATTGTTAAAATCAACGCCTGATTTTAAGCATTTTCTGAAATTAATATATTTGTAAGAGTGTAAGTAGTTTTCACTACAGCAATATTAGTAATAAATTTTTCATATGAAAGAACTGGGGATCAATGAAAATTTGTCTCAATCTTAAACTAGGGTAACTTTTTTTTGAGGCAGAAGTGGTCAAAATTCCGTTAATTATGATATCATAAAAACGTCTTTAGCGATGAAAACGTATTTATTAATTTAAAACTTATAAAACCCCATAAAATATGACACCTTTTTCTAATAAAAATTAAGCGAGATATTTTTTTAAATAAATGAGAGACGATTCATATTTTTTGGAGCTATGGCTTTAGATATTTAGTGTAGTGTCTACGAAACATAGACAAGCGCTACGCAGGGAACCCCGGAAAATTAATTTCTTAATAAGATATGTAGACTCCTGATATATTAATATCCTGTGTACAAGACATACCAGATGTAGTTGCCATATGGATCGAAAATGAAGCGTGCTGGTCTCTGTACGACAACTGTCATCATATACGTTTTGAATTATCTATATGAGAACTTGCATAAAGATTAAAATAGTGTCGGTATCTTCCTTGACCTGAGTTGGAGGCGTTCGATCTTGTATGCCATGCTAGCCTTATAAGAAAACTTGAGAGCTATGGTATAAGAGGTGAACCACTAAATTGGTTTAAAAGCTATCAGTGTGGCAGAGCACACTTTGTTCAAGTATCTGCAAGTCTGACGTCCTTGAAACTTCAACAGGAGTACCGCAACGGTTAGTTTTAGGTCGCTTTCTGTATACTATTTATGTTAACGATTTTATTGTGGACGACTTTAATTTATTCGCTGATGGTTCATCTCTTTTAATATCAGAATGTAATATAAAATATACAGTAAATAAATCTAATGTAGGGCTCTCACAAACGCAAGAATAGTTTATAGCAAATGGGCGTATTCTAAATAATAAAAGATCTGTATTTTTAAGCTTTAGCAACAAAGAAAAAATATGAGGAAAGTCTTTTGATAGAGGCAAATAGCGATACTATTTGGCAAGATCAAACTATTAAATTCCTGGGCTTACATATATCAGACAATTGTTCGTGATCTATACGTATTGACAACATGTATAAGCAAGTGCTCCAGCTACCTCTTGTATTAATCAGTTACGGATGTTGTTCACAGGTCGGTCTTGAATATATACTATCATGCGCAGTATTATTCTATAATCTCTTACGCCATAATTGTCTGAGGAGCTGCGAACGACAGTATCAGAGTCTTCAAATTACAAAGAAGAGTTGTGAGATTTATTGTCGGATTAAATAATTGAGATAGCTGTAAGACTGTGTTTAAAGAATTGATAATATTAACATTACTCTGCACTTTGTTATTCAATCTATTAATGTATGCTAAAACAGAACTAAGTTAAATACTCTCACTTATCACTCCCATAACACAAGAAATAACAACACCGGAAATACCAATGCATAGATTACCAAAATACGAACAAGGTACAAAATATCTGGCACTAAACGCGTATAATCATTTACCTGCTAGGCATGAAATAGGGCTGCCTAAGGAATCACTACTTCCACATCCAGATTTTCCATCCAAGTCTCTTTAAATGAAAACATCTTGACTATAATCACACTCTAGCATGTAGAAATAATTAAACATTTATAATAATACTTGAGGCATATGTCATAAAGAAAATTGAACCATTTGTTCTTAACACATACGCCAAAAATGAAGTCTCTATTCACTTTCCTCAGTTTACACTACATCCCGCCCACCCCTTTAACTGGATCATCTCAATAAAATGTCATTATAATACACAGATAAGTATATCAAATTTCAAGTGAATATCTCAATTATATTTTATTAACCCCTTTAATAATTGAGTGGATGTTGTAGGGGTTTGAGATATATGACACAGAAATCTGAGACCCTGGCTTCCAGTATATATACCAAATCTCAAGTTTCTATACTCTTACTTGCTTTTCTCATTTTCTCCTATTTACCACTACTTACCCCCCCACCCCTTCAACGGAATCATTTTAAAATATAATCTAGTTACAGATGTTGTTATAATACATGAATGTACCAAATTTCACGTGAATATCTCAATTTCATTTCATAAGCCCCTTTAGTAATGCAGTGGGGTGGAAAGGCGGTTAAAAATGTTATAAAACAATATGTGGTTTTAGTTTCTGGTAGTTACAACAAATGCAAGTTTCCGTACGTTTAGAAGCTTGATTTACTTGTTTTCCCCTATTTGCCCCTACTCACAACCGAAATCTTCACCGGATTCATTACAAAATATAATCTAATTACAGATGTGGTTATATGCATATAATGTATCAAATTTCAAGTGAATATCTCAATTTTATTTTATTAACCCCTTTAATAATGCAGTGGAGGGAGTTGAAAAGTATTATAAAAATTTTGAGGCCTTGGCTTCTAGTACATATACATCTTAAGTTTCTGTACTCTCACCAGCTTGGTTTACTTATTTTCCCCTATTTACCCCTAATTACCTAAATCCCAACCCATCAACAAAATAATTTCAAAACATAATCTACCAGATGTCGTTATATGTATCCCATATTTCAAGTAAGTGTCTCAATTTTATTTTATCAACCCCTTTAATAATGGAGTGAGAGCGGTGGTGCGATGTAGAATATTATAAAAAAATTTGAGGCCTTAGCTCCTAATATATACACCGAATCTCAAGTTTCTGTACTCTTACCAGCTTGCTGTACCCATCTTCCCGAGTTTACCCCTATTTTCCCTCCAATCCTTCACCGGATATGTTAAAAAAAAATTCAGTTCCAGACCTCATTATAATACATACGAGTATATAATTTCAAAGTCAATACCTTAAACAGTTTCAGAGAAAACGTACGGGCAAAAAAATTACAGACAGGTAGACCGACCGACCAACAGGCAGAGACAGAATTTTTTTTCACTCAAATTTAAAATCTCGACGTTTCATGACATTCTAAAGCTATTTCGCCAAAGAATTTTAAAATTTTTTTTACGATTACTATACCTGCTTCCAATCCTCTTCATGTACGATAGAAATCTGTGATTATATTACTTTTTCTCTAAATTTTTTATTGCGTGTTCGTAATTTTAAGAGTTATTTAATAGATGTTTTATACATATTTGTAGTCTTAATTTGAAATTTACCTTGTTGGACTTAGTTTATTTATGTATATACTGCTTATATTTTTATGTAAGTACTATTTGACATATCCTATATCATATATTTCTGATCGACAGGGCTAATAAATTATTATTATTACTATTATTACTATTAGAATTCTATTAGAAATAATTTTACATATTGAGGTAAGACTTGGATGGGAAATTTGAATCCTTAGGCAACGGTATTTACAATTGACATTTTAAAAGTGATTAATAGTATGTACTTGAATCTTGCACTAGAGCTGGATGGTCCAATAATATCTCCCTCTGAGTTAGTTCCACCTTTTACTTACGCCCAAGGTAGAAACTGGTGTACACAAAGATACTGAAACTTTCATAGATTCGAGGACTTGATACATAAATTTTGTTAAGGTTATAGTTTTATTAAAGCATATAAAGTAATTATTTTGGTAAACGAATTAAGTTCAAGATATATTAATATGTTTAGTCGTGAAAATCATAATTAATTTAACCCAATCTTCACGCATTTTTAAATATAACGTGTTGTCTATCCTTAGTTACATGTGGCTTAACTGTCCTCACGCAAATGCAAATAGAACAAACTAATAAATAAAGTAAACTTATTTCATTAAGAGATATTTATCTGAATAATTATTTTCGACAAAAACATTAAATAGACAAAAATGTATATTTCACTTAAATAAATTCACAGCCAAATAATTTGTGTGTAAATCAGTTAATTAATCTCTAGGAATGCATTTTAAATTTACAGTAAAACTGTACAGTCACGTAACTTACGCATTTTCTGGAGAAGGACATGCAGCAGAATCCGCTAAAGATGACGCAATCAAGCCCAATACGGCAAACACGATAAATACTGCCTTTAGCCCCATCTTGACTATAGAGACGTTTCTATGGGATATAACTGCGTTATTTAGTTGCCAATTGCATAATAAGCTCGTTCGTGATTTACCTAAATATATACTTAATTGCTTGTATTTTTTCGGTAACCCTGATAAATCGGTAATTGTATGACGTACAATGTAGAGTAACGCGATAAAATATAATAGTAATTTCGAATCAACGTTTGCAATTTTATAAGAATGTGTTTAGATATTTTGTTTTATTAAATTAAAAGAAGATAAATCCGACAACACTCGAACTAATTAATCTAAAAGGCCTTAAACAGTACAATGTAGCTTGCCATTAATTGCTTAATTTCTACCACCATAAACTACCTTCTTCTATTTTCTAGGCGGATTTGGTCATTCTTTCTCATCTTGGTACTAAGGAAGTACCGCATGTTGCATCCATGTAAACTTGTCGTAGGTATTTAGTTTGATTAATCTTTACAAATATCCACTATTACGAAATGGGTTCGCTTACTACGGATTGGGTCAGTCAAATCACATAATATTTATTTTATTAATTTTGACAAATTTTAGTTAAAGCTAGTTTTCAAAGAGTTTTTAACTTTAATTTACTATTTCTGGCATGTCTACTATAGACCGTTGAGGAGTTGCATACTGAGCTAACTATCCTGGTTGTAGCATCGGGTCATGGTCATCAGAGATTTGTGTTGCCAGTGGCTCTACATATGTATGCAAAATTTCAAGGCAATGAATCGAGTGGAAGTGATTCAGATTTGACCTAAGGTGACTGACAAACACGTGACAGAGAATTATATTCAATTTTACAATCTTTACAAGCTTATAGATTATAAAAAAAAATATGTATATAAAGAAAATTATTTAAAAAAAAAATTATTTAAAAACATGTACTAACAAAATAAATTATAAAAGGAACTGAAAAGTGAAGAATTATTTTCAAATGCATACATCTGGAAACCAAAAGTATTGGAAGAGGTCATATAACACAATACCATAGTTGCTTTGCTCAGTTGACCGTCCCCAAAGCTTCTTGTTTCCAGATGTACGCATTTAAAAATAATTGTTTACTCTTTAGTACATTTCATATTTGCTTTAGGTAGACGGACAAAACCCTTTCATTTGATACCCATGTCAAGCGGGTTGTGAAAACAAAGGTAAACCGCCATCCTGGGATGTTCGCCATATTGGTTTTAAAATTACTTTACATAGTTTATCGGATTTTACTCATTGAAATCTGTCATTTGATACCCATATCAAGCGGGTTGTGAAGAAAGAGATGATCCGCCATTTTGAGGCGTACGCCATATTGAGTTTAGAATATCACATACCTTGTCGTATTTTTCTCGCCAAACCCTTTCATTTGATATCCATGTCAAGAGAGTTGTGAAGAAATAGGTAATCCGCCATCTAGGGACGTTCGCCATATTGAATTTAGAATGATATTAGATATATTATATTATTACGTTGTCATCAGACTTATACATGTGTACAAAATTTAAAAGCTCTAGCTTAATCAGAACTGGTCAAAATTTTGATTGAAAGATTTGTAGCAGATAGACAGACAAACAAACTACAAAGCAACTTTAATAAAAATTTTAAAAGACGAAGTGGCAGATTGTTGTAAATGGCCTTTTGGTAAATACATTTTCTGTATATACCAAATTCCACTATGACTTACCTTTTCAATTTATGCCGGAGTCGCCGTTACACAAACACTCCCTCTTCTTTCGTCTTCTGACTTATATAGTCCCTTTCCTATTAATCTTATTCTAAGAAAAATGTATTATCATTGGTACTGCATATGCACGCAAAATTTAAAAGAGGTAGAATATAATAAATAGGTCAAGTAGAAGTAGATCAAAATTGACATGCAAGGTTTGGCCTAAACGAACTGTCTGGCTGACAATCATGTAAAGTTGAACAGAACCTTGGAATAAAAAAAAGAAGTTTCAAATTAAGATGTAAGCAACCCAAAAGCCTAATATTCCATGTAAAATTTATTCATTTTTATCCGAGTTTTTGGTGATTCACGCACAACATTTTCTTTTATCTATTGACATTGTATTATGATCGATACTACATAGAGTGTGACCAATTTTGAATCGAAACACCCCTGTAAAAAATGTGTCTATTACCTGATTTTAACGGGGCTTTTTTTAAAAGATAGGCCATCGAGAGCTCTACTTTATTACAAAAATTTAGAGATTTTCAATTTTCAAGACCTGCTATGATTTTTTTTCAATGTGAAAAATGGAAAAATTTGATTGGCGATTTTTTTTATATAAAATCTAACTATACCACTGGACTCAGAAACATCTGAAATGGGTAAATCCAAAATTTCGTGAAAAAATATTAAATTATAACAAAATTAATGTATTTCATAATAACTTTTACTTGATTTTTTTCTAAAATCGAAATAGCCCATGAAAAATAAATAGAAATAGGAAGATAAATTAATAATTATGTATTTAATAAACAAGATAACAACGCATTACAACATTACACTAAAACTAAATACGATAATACAATTCATCTTAAATTTTTGTAGCCTCTACAAGGCCGCCGTTTATTTCGATGTACTTGTCGAATAGTTTTCTAATATTCTTTACGATATTTTGTAATTGTTACCGGGTAACTTCTACACAAGCTTGTCTTTTTCCTACAAACAAATTTTCTCTATTACACAGGCGTGACCTGTAAACTTTAGATTTTATTAAACCCCATAAAACGAAGTCCATCAGTGATAAGTCCGGGGATCAGGATGGCCATCCAATTAACGGGCTACTTCGACCTATCCATCGATTAGGAAAGTTGGTATTAAGCGATCTAGTAACCACTCTGGCATTATGGACAGGGTTGCCATCTAATTGAAAGCGTAGATTTACTCTTTCTTGTATTGAAATTTCATGTAGCATATTCCAAATTTTGTTTCTTAGGAACCATTAGCACATTGAATTGCTTGTTAAAATATTTGAAATAGTCAACCTCAAAGCTCTGACACCTACATCAACTACGCTTGTAGATCACTTTGGGTGGGTTTACCGCACCCTACGTAAATGAAATAATAGGTACCATAACATTCAATACGACCTGCCGTCATAGGACTTGCACAGTTCTTTTTAATGGAACATTAAGGGAAAAGAGTAAAGTGTGATATGTCGTTGAAATAAGAACAACATCTTTTTACCAAGAGTTCATTGTTTAATGTTTAAGTTGAAGTTTACAGTGCATAATGCATGTATATAATAGATTATTTTCGTGGGACACTCTGAGTTGCAAACAGTTTGTGTTGTGTTCCATACAAGGAAAAACATATTCAAGTAATAATATAAATATATAAATTAATTTAGTATCTAAAAGAACACGAGGAAAATAAATTAATATGCAACAGAAAAAACCATACCGCCCATATCCACATAATACTGAAGTAGGTAATGCTTATTGCAACAAAAATAAATTAACAAAGGCGAGACGATCAACACCAATTGGAGAGTACGTAATATTAGATGAGGGTACAAAAGAGATTTGTGTTTTTTAATATAAAATAGGTCACAGTCTTTATAACAACTTTTATTTTAGTAATTTCTTTAATTGTAAGAGGCAAAATATTGTAAAATTTTGGTCCAAAAAAGTTGATAAATCTTTGAGATTTGCTTTTAAATTTTTTTGTGTTACTAAGCTTTTGTATGCATTATTTCGTATGTTATATATGTGAGTAATTTCACGAAATTTGATTTTCTGCTTTATCACCAACGTATATTTTCTCTACAGTAAAGTAATACAATTTCCTAATTTTATAATACAATGTGTCCACGGAAAAGCAGTATTATAGGCGTAAATAACAATTTATTTCACTATAAATACAGTTTTATGTATTCTGCTTGACCCAAAACTTATTTTCAGTACGTTTCAATTTCAAAAATGTATAGGCTGATGGCAGCTTAAAAATGAATTTCGCTTTTTTTTTACTTTGACCGCAGTTTCATGTGTTCTGCTCTTGCTTTACTCAAAACTCATTTTCAGTAAATTAGAATTTCAAAAATGCATAGAGGGCGCTGGTGGCAGCTTAAAAATAAAGTTTGTTTCAGGTAAACTACCATTTCTGTGCTAGATATTGAAAAATTTTATAAGAAAAGCTTACTCAGAATTGAAAAATATGACGTTGTACGGAATTTGATAACTATAAGCATATTTTGTATTTATTTATTTTTGTAATCAAGGTCTGTCATGAAACCTAAAACGAAACGTGAATCACCTTGTATGGTTAGAAAATTTGGTACGTCATATTTTTTAATTTAGAGCAAGTTTTTCTTATAATTTTTCAATATCTAGTACAGAAATGGCAGTTTACCTGAAGCGAATTTTATTTTTAAGCTGCTATCAGAGCCCTCTATGCATTTCTGAAATGACAACTTTCTGGAAATGGGTTTTGAGTCAAGGAAGAGCAAAATGCATAAATCTGTAGTCATAGTAAAAAAAGCGAATTACATTTTTAAGTGGCCATCAGTGCCTTCTATACAGTTTTAAAACTTTAACTTATTAAAAATAGATTTTGGGTCAAGCAAGAGCAGAATACAGAAAATTGTGTTCATAGTAAAAAATGATTGTTATTTACCCCTATAATATCGCTTTTCTGTGGACACATTGTATATAAATTGGTAATCTGTGTTCGTAGACAGATGACTATTTTGCTAAGTAAAACTTGGAATCATTATATAAAGTGAATGAAAATGAAATCAAAATGAAAGTTGCACTTTATTAGAATAATAATGGATTTTGAAAAATTCACAGTAAACTGAATTAACCTCTAATAAAATGTTCTTGTACTACATTTATAAAACGCTCATTACAAGGAGTAAATACACCAGTAAAAAAATACTGTTTTATGTCTAGTATTAAATTTCTGCAATTTGCTTTTCTTGTTCTCCTATTCAGGCATTCTCAAATGATACAATTACATTCTATATACTGCTGTGGCAAAAAGAACCCTAACGAGTCTTGAGGATAGGTTAAACGTTGTAGTGTGAATGAGGTTGGTCTCTGTTATCCTGGTAATTGAGCGGTGTTATATGACTAGTTTTTACGAGGTCAAGGATTCACATATAGAACTTAATACCACTGTTATTGCTTTCTAATTTATTCATGGCTAGATAGTTGGTATTCTAGACTTTAGCATATGCGGATGATGTAGCTGTATCTCTGTATCGAGTAGTATATATGAAAAAAATTTCCGTTTCACAACTAAATGTGAATGAAACTGCAACACTACCTATAGACAATTGGTACAATCAAAGCAATCTAAACAAAATGGATATTCCTTTTCTATAGGCTATTCTACGCAATGTTTTGTAAATTATTTATTTATTTGTTATGCTATTCAACAGGTAAAAAGCCAATTACAGAATGAGAAATGAAAACTAAATTAAACAGTTGACTGAATAATAAGAAAATATAAAGAAGATGTATAAATATGTACGTACGTACGTACGTACGTATTATATGAATTAAACTATTAAATTAAATAAATATACAGGGGTTTCAAAGTTAAAGGTACATACGTTACTTGTGGATAGAGGGCACTTTGGCAGTTCTAAATTTTGACCTGTTTCGATACTTGAAAAGAGCGGAAAAAATTGAATAGAGCAGCTCACTTAATTTGTTTGCGCTTTTCATTCATCAACCTTGATTACTTGCCGTAAATCCAATTTCATTAGAATGGTCGAGACAGTTGGAACTTGAATATTTATTTCAGGGTTTAATTAACAAAAGAATTTAACATGCAGCAGTCACAATTCTTTTAAGCTTGCTAAGTGAACTATTGTAAAGTAATATTAAGAACAATGTAGTTCACCTGATCATATATCAGGAAGGATATGTGGCCCAATCAAATGGTTGTTGAAAACATCGCACCAAATACATACCTATTAACAGTAAATTGATACTGGAATTTATTCTGTCTTGTAGCATGTGGATTATTTTCTGTCCAAACATGTGAATTTCTTAAATTATAAACACCATCTCTTATAAATTGTGTCTCATCCATAAACAGACATATGTTAAGAATGCTTCGATTCCGAATAATCCATTTACTAAAACTTAATAGATGATTTTATAACATAGCTGCTTTGTCGTCAAGTAGGCAATGCTGAAAATGTTAGTATTTGACAGTTCATATTTACTGGTTCGACATACGTTTGCGTTTTATTATTCTAAAATACTTGTTATTTGTTTATTATCCACATTAGTACATAATGTGCCTTATCAATTTTCAAATGGTGAATATGCGGATATAATCTATGTGTATGGATTTTGTGATGGCAATGGACGGGCTGCTGTGAGAGAATATCAAAGAAGATTTCCTGGACGCCGAATTCCTAATCATAAAACTTTTGTTAGAGTTGTCAATTATTCTAAAAATCATGGTCGGTATCCAACGGCCACCTTAAATGAGCATCAAGTAAGGCAACCTTTAGCTGTAGAAGAGAATATACTAAATATTGTTGCAAATAATCCAAGTATTAGTATAAGAAGAGAGGTTATGGGATTATGCTTTAGGTGTTCCACATGTCAGTATTTGGAGAACACTGAAGAAAATAATCTCTATCCATTCATGTTCAACAGGTTCAGAGGTTAGAGGAAGGGGATGAAGTTCATCGGTTAAATTCTAGTTACTGGATTATTCGGAATCGAAGAATTCTTAACATATGTCTGTTTACAGATGAGGCACAATTTGCAAGAGGTGGTGTTCATAATTTAAGAAATTCACATGTTTGGACCGAAGAGAATCCGCATTCTGTAATACAGAATAAATCCCAATATCGATTTGCTGTTAATATTTGGTGCGGTGTTTTCAACAATTATTTGATTTTTTTATCCATGTTATTGGAAAATGAAAATATTGCGGGGATGTATTACCAGCATGATGGCGCTCCACCTTATTTTAGGAATATTGTGAGAAATTCCCTAAATTACAATTTTCCAGATATGTGAATAGGTCGAAATGGAACTCATCATTGGCCTTCAAGGTCACCGCATTTCGATTCTGTTGATTATTATCTTTGGGGACATTTAAAGGCAAAAATATATGACGTAGCCATTAATGCAGAGATGAACTTTTGGAACGCGTTAATAACGCTTGCGTAGAAGTTAGAAATAATCCAGATATGATTAGACGTGCAATTAGAAATATTACCACTAGAGCAAGGAAATGTATTTAACGAAATGGAGGCCACTTTGAACAGTTATTGTAGTTATGTATATATTACTTTCACGTATTTACTGCTATTGTACATACATGCATTAAAATTAATATTGTTTTTAAATGCAGCCTCACAGAATTAAGTAGTGTTTTGATTTATGTGCGCAAGTCTACATTGTTTTCAAAATCATTTTACAATAATTCACTTACCTAGTCTAGAAGCTAAAGACTTGTCACTGCTGCAAGTTAAATTTTTTTGTTAATTAACCCTGAAATAAATATTCAAGTTCCAACTGTTTTAACCATTCTAATGAAATTGGATTTACGGCAAGTAATCAAGGTGGATGAATGAAATGCGCAAACAAATTAAGCGAGCTACTCTGTTCAATTTTTTCCGCTCTTTTCGAGTATCGAAACAGATCTACAAAATTTTGTCATACAGGGTGTTTATTTTGACATACAATATATTGTCAATTTTTTATTAAGCCCGACCTGCATTTTATGTTTGGTTTATTATGAAGTTCTATTAAGAAAAATAAGTGAGACATACATTCTAAGTATGAACCGATTGTACAGGGTGGTTCAATATTTATGATAAAAAAAAATGGACAAAATCAATAAAACATCCTGTATCTCAGTAAGGAAAGACGATGGATGCATTAATGCCGCGTAATTTGGAACCTCCAAAGTACCCTCTATCCATAAGTAACGTTTAACACTAAAACACCCTGCATAATATTTATAAAAAAACATATATTTCATATGCTTATTTCATGTTCTAATCTATTTTTGTATTAAATAAACGTCTGTTGTATAATTTGCTTATTATTTCGATAATAATATTAATAATAATTAATAGCACTTAATAATTATCTTAAACTAAGATAAATCCCCAAATCCCCGCTGTGATGTTAGAATGTGTGGATGATAATTGGTTACCAGAGAGATCGAAAGATAGCAACAGAGGAGACAAGGACAGTTGCCAAAGGACCAGGTAGAAATGCCATATTACGGGTATTTCGAGCAAACTTTCTCTAAGGGTACATATCAAAATTTCAATTTTTTGGGTAACCGAAAAACTCATTGTTAAAATAATGATCAACTTGACGACCAGCGATAAATGACCAAAATCATGAGTTTGCACAGATGCAACAAATAAAGAAATTATAATTTTTCTGATAATATGTTAAAAGAATCCCTTTTTACTTCTTTCCTTTTGTTGGGTATTTTGCCAATTGCGTATCAGAAAAAACGATACATTTAAATTGAACGTTATGACATGACACAAATTTCATTAGAAAAGTCATATTTGACAGATATTCGGTACATATTCAGAAATAGTCTAGAATACATTTCAAATACATTTTAAAAGTTTAAAATTTAATTTTCGTGATGAAGAATATACAAAATTCAAAAAACCTTATATTGCTGGTTAGAGAATTATAAACTTCAAATTGGTTGTCTTATGGACCTTTGTTCCTTTTAAAATTTTTAAAGGGGTAGCTCTCATTCCAGCAACGGGGAGATATAAAATTATGATGAGAAAATGTCATTTTAGAATTAAAAATTGTACTCATAAATTGTAAATTACGTAGATAATGAATTTTTCCGATACGTATGTATCTCACTGTATAATGGAAAGAAATTACTGATAAGCTTTTTGACTGTGTGTGTGTATAGGATTTGTATTTATAATGAGTCTTGATTCCTTTCATCATTTCCAACTATGCTTTGATCGGAAATCATCGAAAGAGAATAAAATAGAAAGAATTTCAGGCGAATACTTTATGATTGCGAGGCTGCAAGTTAATACATCTAAGCCATTATTTAAATTATTGTAATATACTACACTTTCGCTGGATATAAGAAAAGTTCTTGGTATCTATCTACTCTTGAAAATGGCAACTAAAATATACTGTTGTACCTAGGAATTTGAAAAATTAAGCATACTTAAAATATTTTGATCTAATCATCAAAAATATATGAGTTAAATGTGATCGATATCTACGGATCTCTGCACAATCTAGGGAGAACCTAGAAAACAGCTCTTCACATGTGTAAACATTAGCAGAATAAGTCCCATCAGCCATAAAAGGCGCTTATTATAAATAACGACATTAAATACTTTTCAAAATTTTACGTGTGTGCCATAGTTGAACGCCATATTATTGAAGCATATTCAAAATGTTATCTAACAATAGTGGTATATCGAGTCACTCAATCAATAGGGACACTCTTGTAACTTTTGAATGGGTAAATGGATTATTTTCAAAGGACCCTGCACAAACCTTGTGGGAAATAGGTTTCAGTAGAATCGTCTGAAATTTTGATATATTGTAGCTTTTGTCTTCCTGAACAAAAATCCCCATGGCCACGATGCTCCATTTTGAACATTTTGGCTCCTATGGAGCACCAAACTTCCATATCCACAATAATCTTATGCAAAGGGGATTTCGGTGAAATCGTCTGAATTTATGGTATATTGCAGCTTTTGTCATTCTGAGCAAAAGCCTCTACGGCCATATTTAGTATTTTGGCGCATATGGAGCACCAAAGCTCCATAGCTTAATCATAAGTTATTATTTTGAGTAGTTTTATAACATTTCTATAACGCATATTTTGGTTATTGAATTACCTAACTTCATGTTTTTGAGTTCGCTGAATTCAAATCTAATGCAAAATAGACGATATTGACAGTTGGTAGCTGTCAATTTGTATTTTATATCAGATTTGAATTTAGCAACGTCAAAAACATAAAGTTCTACATTGATTTTTATTTTTTATAATTCCTTGCTAATTGGCAGCTGCCAACTGTCAATATTGTCTATTTGGCATCAGATTTGAATCCATGAATCTCAAAGACATAAAGTTAGGTAATTCAATAATCAATATAGTGTAAAATCTTCAAGTCACTATTGTGCCTAAAGCACAATAAAACTAATTTTGTTTGGCAGTTACACGGGCTCAAATAAACAAATGCGATAACCTACCACTAAACAGAATTAGGCTCCGGCTAGCCAGTTTTATAGGAGGCAAGGGCCTGGGTAAGCGTCAACGACAACTTAAATAATAAGGCCAAGAGCGATTAAATTTAAAAAGTTTAAGTTAGAAAATTTAATTTAAGTGTTTAAAATCTAAGTTTTGTATTCAAAAAAATATTCAAAAGTACCTTGGGCGCCAAAACCTAAAGGAGGTTTATTAAAAGGGAAGATACGTCACAGACAACACACAGAAAAATGACAGGTAAAATTGAAATTGATTTAATATCAATTAGCATATATATAAATCACGGATAAGTAAATAATGACAACATACACGTATGAAAAATTACTAATACAAGAAATATGGGTTAGTCAAATCTAGAAGTAGGGTTAAAATGTTACGATAAAAATATAAGTTCAGATAACTGTACGGTAACGGTTATCACCAAATTAGATAAGAAAAAAAATTCTAGCGATAAACAACAAGATAATACCTTAAACAGTTTCGCAATAAGCTACCAAATTTATTCATCAAAATTTTAACTACTCGCAATTACATAAAGTTAATTTAGGGTAAAGGTACGAGACTATGAATTTCTCATAACTGGCAACCTAGATTGACATATAAGACAAACTATCGAAATAGGGAGCAGTTCTCTTTTTGCTAGAGACTTTTTGAATGTGTTGCTAAACCTGATGACAATTTAATAATTATCATATGACATATCCCAACCGCCAAGAAAAATAAGGTACAATTTACCGGGCTATATAAAATGATAGCAAGTGGGAATTATTAAATCAACACTAGAGATGACATCTAATTAAATTTGTACTTAAACACATTCATTGAACTGCTCGACAACAATAATAAGAAAAGGTAGCCACGCCTTGCTAGAGTGAGAGAAATTTATATAAGGTTAGTAAAAAGTGACACACAAGGCTAAAATAATGGCGCTTAGCAACTAAATTATAAAACAATTTTGTTTATCACTAGAAACTTCACTTATAGACACTTCTAGAACTCTAGAAACTTATCACTAACAATACCCGAAACTAACCTAAAATTTACAAAATCGCATTAAAAATACATGCCTCTCGGCTACAGATCATATGACCCACGGCCAAAATATCACGATACGATACGATAAGATACAAACTAACGATAAACTGGTAGGTATAAACCAAATAAACCAGAAGATAAGAAAATATTTACGGGGTTAAATAGCGTAAGGCTATAGAACTGACCGGCGATTTTATGGCAGCACTGAAACACAAAATCGTCTCACGGACTAAAAATTAATGAAAACTTCATTAACAGTGCTGTTCTTACGGTCTAAAACCTTATCCGACACAACTACCATGAATTTAAAAAAAAATAGCAAAACTACACAAATTTACGTATAGGCTCGTTACTGTTATATTTGTGGTTGGTAAACATGAAATTAAAGTTAATTTAATATCCCGTCTAGCGGCAGTTAATTACATGAAGATTGACGAAATTTTGTTGGAAAGAAGTAATGACAGTGTACTTAGCTTATGAAAAGTTTCCTGTTGGTCTTGGCATGTAGCTGGTGATATTGTAGTAGGTAATGTTGTCTCTCTCATACACGTGACATGAGTGAACGGTAACTTCTAGGATTATCCAAGCGTGGTATTCATAAAAACAGCAAAAAAAGTTCAGCAAAAACTCCTTCGTGGTGGTTGATCAGGCCATTCCAAGAATATTTACATCGCTGGATAATGACCTTGGCGGAATATGTTACGATATGTTGTTAAAACTTCTAAGATGTGTCCATCAAGCAGGAAAACTTCAAGGGTATTAAAATACGTAAATCGGTAAATCGATAAACTTTAAGAAACTGGAGACGAATTTAAATAGGTAGGTTAAATTTCAAAAACTTATTTTTAATCTTGAGAAAAATAATAAATAGGAATAGTTATAAAATAACTATATAATAAATCGGAATAAGTCGGAATAAATCAGAAAAGGTATATCAGATAAATCGGAATAGATCAGAAAATATCGGAAAAATTTCAGCAAAATATCGAAAGATTTCAGCAAAATAATCGAAAGATTTTAGCAAAATTATCGAAAGATTCAATCCATAATCTAAAAGAAAATGGGAACGTATTAATATCAATTTAGATTAAAATTTGAGACAAACTACTTACATTCAGATATCCTTTTTAAGCGACTGAATAATAAAATTTAAGCCGGTAGTTAAAATAACACGTTGACCGCTCGAAAAACAAAACAGTAAGAGAACGTATTCGATTAGACTCGATACAATATTTTAAATCGTTCGATGGTGCTGACATCTCGTGCCTAGGCCTATCACTTATTTCAACACGGAAACGGTTTCTACAATCCATTAGAGATGGAACATTAACGGAGTATTGTTACAATAGGCCTTGTTCTCATTTTTAACTGAATCTTCATGATCGTAGGGTGTTATGTAGATACCTGTTTAATCCGCATGGCCGTAGGGGACTGTACGGATGCTAGTGTTAGAATGAGAATTGTCAAATAAGAAATTAGAATAATTCGTTTTAGGATTTTAATTTGCAGTATAACCAGAATTAAGGTTATCGAAAGAATGCAAAGATTTCATTAATAATTTACACATACTTTTTCTTTTAGTTATAGATCGTTATTTTTTTCTGCTGTTTACAAAATCCTATAAACAATATGTTTCAATACAAAACATGCGTTATAAAAATGTTATAAAACTATTCAAACTAATAAGTTATGATGGAGTATGGAGTTTTGGTGCTCTATAGGCGCCAAATATGGAGCATCGTGGCTATGAAGACTTTTATTCAGGATGACTGAAGCTGCAATATACCAAAAATTCAGACTATTCCGCCAAAACCCAATTTCCATAAGAGTAATGCGGGTTATGGAGTTTTGGTGCTCTATAGAAGCCTAAATAGTGTATATGGAGCATCGTGGCTATGGAAAATTCTATTCAGAATGATAAAAGGTACAATATACCAAAATTTCTGACGATTCCACCAAAACCCAATCTGCGAAAGATTAGTGCGGGTATGGAGCTTTAGTGCACCATAGGCGCCAAAATACTTAAAATGGAGCATCGTAGCCATGGAGACTTTTGTTCAGGGTGACAAAAGCTACAATATACCAAAAATTCAGATGATTCTACCTAAACCCCATTTTACATAAGATTAGTATTGGGATCATGGAGCTTTGGTGCTCCATAGGAGCCAAAATACTGAATATGGAGCACCGTGGCCATGGAGACTTTTGTTCAGGATGAGAAAAGGTACAATATACTAAAAATTCAGCCGTTTGCGCCGAAACCCAATTTGCATATGATTAGTGCGGGTATGGAGCTTTGGTGCTCCATAGGAGCCAAAATATTCAAAATGGAGCATCGTTGCCATGAAGACTTTTCTTCAGGATGATAGAAGCTACAATATACCAATAATTCAGACGATTCTATCGAAACCCATTTCCCATCAGGTTTGTGAGGGTTTCTTTTGTACAGTGACATAAAAAAAAATACAATTATGTGACGTAAGTAACCAAAATGGTTGACTTCCAGTTTCGATGCAGTTTACATAAAAATGAAAGTTTTAATTGGAACAACCTATATATTTATTATTTTATATAAGAAAAAGTTACTCTACTTAAGTTTGGGTTTCTAACGTGATACTATTTCTATCAGTGCCCTTAATATTTTAATATCGACCTTGCAAAAACACCCATATTATATTTATCACACAATGAAATATTATCAAACGAATTAAATTGCGTCATTAACGATTAAATTGAATTAGACAAAAACTTCAAGTATACCATATTCATATTTTTTTGTTCAAAAGTACACTATTTATAGTTTGGCTCGTTAATGTATACATTAGTAACTTATCATCGATTAGTAAACAATAAACAAGTTACTTATGTACGTATCTACTAACTGTTTTACTGTTCTCGCGTTCTAAGTGTTTATTACATAATTAATATAAAAGAATTAAATTCAAATCTAATATATCAGGATAGTAACTCTGATATGTAGGTTATAATAGCTTGGTGTGTTTTCAGGGTTCTGTAGAACCCCAATAGTTTAATCATGTCCGTCTCTCAATCCGTTTGTGTGCCACATCTTTTTCTTTCCCAGAAAGTATTTAACATAGCGGAAAGAGTGATCCCGAAAATAGCCCGTTTCGAGGTCCTCAAACATGAACTCGAATTTGGTAATAAATAGTAGTTTACCAAGAGATATTAATCCTCTCAAAGTTTCAAATTGAACCTTCCTGTCATTGCCGAAATATACTAGGTTGAAGTTACGAATCATTCAGAGGTTATGGCTGTTATCGAAAAATATTTCAGACAAAAGTTGTAGGGGTGTTATAAAGCTATCTAAGAGTAGCCTTGGCTTAAGTAGCTTTTAATGAAAAAGTTAAATCACTTTCTGAATTGACACGATCTTGTCAATATAAACTCAAGGTCACCATTATATGGCCCTAAAACACCCCTACAACATTTTCGCTATTAGCTTTAACCTCGGAGTTAATCGCAGGAAAACTATGCAATAGCCTACCTTCAATTGATGCATTACGGCAGTTTCAATTTGTCATATCTCGTCAATGAAACGTGTGCTCAATTTGACACTTTCAGAGAATTAATGTATGTCATATACTCTAATGTTTGACAGTTGAGTAATTATTTAGTGATAATCTTTTATTTAATGAATATTGAATTTATATATTTATATTGGATTCTGAACAACTTTCAAAATGTCCGTCCGTCCATCTGTCCGTCTGTCTGTACATCCATCTGTCCGTCCGTCTGTCTATCAGTTCGTCTGTCCGTCTGTCTGCCGGTCCGTCCGTCCGTCCGTCACGTTTCTCATAAGCAAAATGACTTAAGAACGAAAAGTCCGAATGTATTGATATTGAACAAAATCAATCAACGAATAAAAAAGTTATTAAGTTTTTGAAAAAGAAAACAAAATTTTTCTGTGTTTTGCAATTAGACTAAAAATGTCTAAAACTAATATTATTCACAAAAGAACTGCGAAGAGTATCCTATAAAATGTGCAAAAATTATATAAAAAGTGTAGTAAATCGGCGAAGAGTACAACAGTTAGCTTGTTTACTTTGAAATAACTCCTTCTATGGGATAACTTTTCAGTAGTCGGTTCCCAAACTATCTTTTGATCTAACTACTCAGTTGTACAAAGGACTGAATATATTTCAGTTACAAAATTTTATTAAGTAATTATTAACAAACTTAAACTTAATTATATCACATACCAAAAAGATAATTTATTTTACTCGAAACTTAAATAGTATTCTAGCAAAGGTACCTTTTAATCCTCTTCGATTTGTCACAAATTCTAACTTAAAATTTCTAAATGTCACATATTTGAAAATCCCCTTCTGTTTCTGTCCAAATTCCAATTCCAAGTTCCTTTCGAAAATTGTTAATAGAATTTAATAAATTTGTTTATATCTAACTTTGTATCTGTTTTAGTTATTGACTTAAACATTTTTATTTCATATAATTTTCTTACTACTTTGACGTTTATCAAATTTTATTCCTTCTGTCAAATATTTTAGGTTAATTATTCTCTAAAACGATGTCTATTTTTCAGTAGTATAAAATCAACTAAACCTTCAAATATAAATTTTACTGCCAAAACTAGTGACTTTTATCTGAATTTACCTACTGATTTACAAATTTTCTAACTTAATAACTTAATAGTTGCTTAAATTATAAATTATATTTCCTTTTTCATTTTACGAAATACAATATATGAATTAGTTTATAGTTTACACATTTATTAAAATTGTCAAATGTAAAATTTTAACAGGCAGATTCTATAATTATAGTATATTGCTTAATAACTGACTTATAGCAAATTACAAAAAATAGTTCCTTATCTTAGTAGCATCTATATTTGATTATATTTAATTCGTGTGTCATTAGTGACATAAACATCGTTATCGATACATAGATTACTAGCTTCATGGCTTTATAAGATTATACCATACATAGCTATTGAGTATTTCTCTTTCATCATGTCATATTATAAAAATTATATTGCACTCTTATATGAAAACAATCTATTAAAATGCTTAAATGTCATTTTTAAAATATTAATTTTGAAATATGTAAGACTTCTAATGAATGTTAAAATAAAATCTAGATGTACCATCTTGAAAGATAACAATTTCATAGCATGAAACTTATATCTAATAACCAAAAACTAAAATTAATGAAATATACGCTCTCCTTTATTAGCCAAACTATTTATCAATAGACCATACGTTGTTTAAAATTAGAGTAAGCATGTTTTAAAGTATGTGAATTTCATAACATTACGTTCAAATAAATTGGAAATACATTCTTAATATACCTGCATTTTGCATTAAAAGTTTTAAAAGCAACAATAGATCAGTTCCAACTTTTCTTCAAAACCAATAGTTTAGCATGATATACCTCAGCTGAGTTTAAAAGACATTAACATAATTTTACATTATCAAAAATAATATTTTAAATAATTAATGCACTTTTCCAACACTTTATACTAAAGAATAGAGAATCAAAATTCCATTCGAACGAGATGCAGCACGACCCACTTTATAATTTAAAATTGATGGGGGTAGTCACAATTCAGAGGGGTACAGAGGGAAGGTATTATTTTAATGCCAGAAATTGACAATTTTAAGCTAAAATTCGACATGTTTCAGAATTTTTCCTAAAAGTTCATAGTAATGAATGAATTTATTTCACGCATATGGGCCGCACTGTTTTTAAATATTACTATTCGAGTCACATTTTCTCTGAATATAGTTTGAATAAAGCTAAATACTTGAAAATTGCAGGTGGGTCAATAAACACGATAACAGAAGTAAGACTTAAAGTCTTTATTTCTAATCTAGAGTATCCCTAAAATAGAGTAGTATAATTACTCCTATTGAAATTATATATTACCCGTCATATAGTAGAGGCATATGAACTTAAAAAAAAAAGATTCATTAATACTTTAAAACAAAATGTTACTAATATCTATGACGAAGCGTACAGAAATAAGATACAGAAGGTACCGAAACTGCAATATACAGTGTGCCTCTCAAGTTCGAAAGAACATTATGTAGATAAGGAGATACTGCTTTATTTTAAAAAAATATTCTTAATAAATCCATGTGAAAACAGAAACGTATATGGAAAATGTAAAATAGAGAGAATATTCTTTCTTGAACTCGATTGCAACAGGCATTCAAGATATCATTTTTATATGAAATATGTTATATTACAGCTTTGGAGCAAACTGCTACCAAGGGTTTTGATTATATACAAAAATTCGAAAATGTGTACTTATTCTCTCTCTTATTCTTTTTTTTTTTTGAAACACACTATAGATGACACACATAATAATTTCTCTGAATTCTATCGATTCCATCAATAAAACCTTAATCACTACTTCCACATCCAGATTTTTCATCCAAGTCTCTTGAAGGGAAAACATTTTGTCAATATTTGCACTCTAGTATGTGGAAATTATTTTAATAATAGATTTCGCAATTCTTGCAACCATCGGGGACATTGGAAATGATAACATGATACATAAAACATAAACTTTTTCCGAACTCGGCTTCGCCTCGTACGGAAACAACTACGATCCACTCTCGCTTACGACACCGCTGTATTTCGACCTTAAATGAAAACTGGTAACTTGCCTCCTTGTGATATATGCAACCCATATTACATTTGCATATGTCAGCTGTTACATATACAACAGTCTCACTAGACCGCGACACTGCTGTCTTTTGACCTTAAATGAAAACTGATAACTCGACCCCCTTATACGAACATAAATATTTCCAATGTTAAAATTTGAAGTATTTGTTTCTAGCACATACGCCAAAAGTGATTTACAACCCCCTCCCTTTAATGGAATCATCTCAATAAGATGCCATTACAATACATACGTGCACTAAATTTCAAGTGAATATTTCAATTTTATTTTATCAACCCTATAATAATTGCTCCACTCCATTATTACAGAGTTGATAAAATATAGGGGTTGGGGATGAGAAATATTATAAAACTGTGTGACGCCTTGGCTTCTACTATACACCAAATTTCAGCTTCAACTTCCAGCTTGCTTTAGTCATTTTATTTTATTTGCTTCTACTTACCCCCCGCCCCTCCAACTGGATCGTCTCAAAATATAATCCAATTCCAGATGTCGTTATAATACATACGTGTACCAAATTTCAAGCGAATATCTCAAATATATTTTATTAATCCCTTTAATAATGGAGTGGGGGTAGTGGAGGGGTTAAAATATGTTATAAAAAATCTGAGGCCTTGGCTTCTAGTATACATCAAATTCCAAGTTTGTGTACTCTTACCAGCTTGCTTTACTTATTTTCCCATATTTGCCGCTTTTTATCCCCAACCCCTCAACGGAATCATCTCAAAATATAATCTAAATACAGATGTTATAATACATATTATGTATCAAGTTTCAGGTGAAAATCTCAATTTTATATTATCAACCGTTTTAATAATGGAGTGGGGGTGGTAGGAAGAATTAAAAAATACTGCACAAAAATCTGATGCCTCGACTTCCAGTATATATAGCAAGTCTCAAGTTTCTGTACTCTTACCAGCTTACTTTACTTATTTTCCTATATTCACCCCTATTGAACCCCCAACACTTCAACGGAATCATCTTTAAATATAATCTACTTCCAGGTGTCGTTATGATATATACGTGTACCAAATTTCAAGTGATTATCTCAATTTTATTTTATCACCAGCTTTAAAATGGAGTGGGGGTGGTAAGGAAATTGAAAAATGTTATATAAAAATCTGAGACATTGCCTTCTAGTATGCACATTAAATTCCAAGTTTCTGTACTTTTACCAGCTTGTGTAACAAAAGTCAAATTAAGGGAGCCAAGTCCGGCCCTGGCTCATAGAACCACCGTATTTTCTTACTTCTGATTTCTGTAACATTTTACGGGTCGAGACTTTAGTAAACTATCGTAAAATACCGGTCATAGATACATCTGTTTTATGTTATTTTAGAGTCCAGGAAACGTGCTTTGTTAACTTTACTCTTTATTAGATAGTCGACGTTAGCCACTTGTAAACAATAAATAAGCATTCAAATTATTTTATGTCCAATTTGCTTTGCCCACTTGAAGTTAAGGGCACTTGTCGAAATACCCAGGGGGTATAGTTAAAATTTTCTAGACTAAGGCAGTTGAAATGGGATTCCAGGAACATATGTAATAGACTAAGATAGATAGACCAAAGAAGGCAGATTTTTTCCCCTATACAAAGGCAAAGCAAGGAACAAAAGGGGTTTTTTCCATCTGCTGGACTGGTAATAAAGAATGTTAAAGATAGGCCATATGATAAATACCATGGTCCTTTAGGTAATTTCAAATGCGTACGTTTTAAAGTAAAGAAGGTCCTAATTGGTCGAGGGTTTAAAGTTTACTGCCCACTTTGGAAACGTATTATTTCGATGTAGAGATTATCTTCACTCTTGGTTTAACTTTTGTTCGGTCACCATCTACCTACGGGGTATAGTAAATTCTCGTTTTGCGAACCTTTTTCAATTGTAAAGTTTAAGTAAATTTGTTAGTATTTTGCCGGTTTTACTAAGTAGAAAATTAATGTGTGGTAAGTGAACTAAGAATATTCGGTCGCGATTCAGTTAAGATTTGAACTTGCCGCGGACCATTTCATTTCTTAATATATTGTAATTACTGGTTGTTAATTTATTTAATGGTTAAATGTTTGTGATTCATTCTCAGTTGTTTTCATTTCTTTTTTCTGTAAATATAGTGGTTTAAGTGTTTTGAGAAATCACGCGTTTTATTTACTTGTTATCAAATTGAGTTCATTTTATATTCAATAAAGTTTGTTGTGAAGTAACCTAGTTGAAGGACACCAAAAAGGATATAAGCACCTAGAAGGAAAAGGGTAAGCACAGTTTTGATTTCGATGGATATACTATAATATCGACGGAGTTTGCAAAGTGATTGGGCCACTCCGTACTCTGCCAATGGTAATGTCTAATTAAATCACGTAATTAGGGGAATAAAAACCCCAGTTATTACACTTGCTTTACTTATTTTCCAATATTTACCTCTATTTAACTCCACACCCTTACGTGTACCAAATTTCAAGTGAATATCTCAATCTTATTTTGTCAGCACCTTTAATAGTGGAGTGGGGGTGGTACGGGGGGAGATAGAAATATTATAAAAAATCTGAGGCCTCCATTTCTGGTATATATACAAAGTCCCAAATTTTTGTACTCTTATCAGCTTGCTTTATTTACTTTTTCTTATTTACCGCTAGTTACCCCCCAACCCTTTACCGCATAAATTCAAAAAACAATCCAGTTCCAGATCTTATAATAGTACATACGTATATAATGAATTTTTTTTGTTCAAATTTAAAATCTCGTCGTTTCGTGACATTCTAAACTTATTTCAACAAAAAAAAATCGGTAAAGATATTTACACAGAACTTCCCTCGTTATTTATGTATGGCGGTCACTCTAAAAAATTAATAATTACGAAATGACATTAAGAATAATAATCGGAATATAGTTATTGCTATTATTACAAAGAAAACTTGATAAGTTTTGGTCAAAAAAAAATGCAGATTGCTCATCCAACAGCAAAAGTTCAATACTAAGTAGCAGGTGCGACATATGGCAGGCTTGCGCAAATACCTTTACAAATGTCCACCATGACTGAATTATTTCTTGGGATGACCACCCTGTAGATTTTTCAATAAAAGTATAAAAGGTGCATATGCCAGATATTATTGCCATCTGTCACATTTTCAATCCAACATTCACGTAATGGAGTGGAAGTATAGTGGTGGTTAAAAAATTTAATTTTTTTTGACATTTTCAAAAATGTTGGTAAAAAAATTTTCAAAATTTTTTCTTCTGTAATAGGTTTAAATTGTCAAAGATAGAAATTTTAAATTTGAGCAAAAAGGAAAGTTTCCTTCTGTTCTATAGTAGTGGTAAAAAAAGTTTAAAATTTAAAAATTACATATTTTTTTGAATAGGTTTAGAATGCTATGAAACGTGATAATTTTAAATTTGAGCAAATAAAATAAATTTCGATCTATTTTAGTGGTAAATATTTTTTGAAAAATGTTGGTGAAAAAAATTTTCAAAATTTTTTTTCTGAAATAGGTTTAGAATGTCATGAAACGTGAAACTTTTAAATTTGAGCAAAAAAAAGTTTCCATCTATTCTAGTGTTAAATTTTTTTCCAAACTGGTAACAAAATGTTGGAAATTTTTTTTACCGAAATTGGTTTGGAATGTCAGGAAACGTGGAAATTTTAAATTTGAGCAAAAAAAATGTTTCATCTATTCTATAGTAGTGATAAATAGATTAAAAATGTTTTCATTTTTTTTTAAATGTTTCAAAAACATTTTTAAATTTGTTGGAATAGTTTTAGAATTCCATGGAAATGTGGATAGTTTAAATCAGAACACAGAAAAAAAATCTATCTTAGTGGTAAATTTTTTTAAAAATAGTAAAAAAATATTCTAATTTTTCTTTTAAATAGATTTAGAACGCTATGAAACGTGGAAATTTTAAATTGGAAGAAATAAAAAAAAATTTCATCTATTTTAGTGGTAAAAAAATTTTGTAAAATGTTTTCAAAAAATTATTTTTTTTGAATCAGGCTTAGAATGCCATGAAACGTGGAAATTTTAAACATGAAGAAAGGAAACAAATTTTTTCATCTATTTTAGTAGTAAAAAATTTTTCAAAAATTTTGAAAACATTTTTTTTGAATCAGGCTTAGAATGCCATGAAACGTGGAAATTTAAAATTTGAAGAAAAAAAAATGTTTTCATCTATTTTAGTACTTAGTAAAAAAATTTTCAAAAATGGTGAAAAAAATTTTAAAATTTTTTTTTTTTTAAATAGGATTAGCGTGGCATGAAACGTGGAAATTTTAAATTTGAGCGAAAAAAAATTTTTTTCGCTTTTTATTCCGTTTAGACGGTCCACCTTGTATATTTTCCAGTGAAAATTTTACCATTTCTTCGCTGTCAGTAGGGTCAACTACCTACCAAATTTGACTGCTCTCCGTCAAGTAGTTTTTTAGTTAATGCACCAACAGACAGACAGACAGACAGACTGACGGAATTGAAAAACCTATATTTTCGTGATCTACGTGATCTGAAACGTCAGAATCCGAAAAAATCTCGGAGGGTGATTTTTTCTCGAATACAATACTTCCCTTCGGTAGGCGAGAGAAGTAAAATGATTTTTTTTACGTTTACTATACTTCCACTCCACTATGTGACTGTGGAAGTAAAAATAACATATATTAACTCACGCCTAAGTATATCTAATTACTAATACGGTTAAGTGAAGACGCGGATTTGCCTGGCTAACACATACTTGCGGTATCTATTCTCTAGAGCTAGATCTCAGATACTCACAGTCTTGTATTATTTAAGTATTAACCCTAGTTGTCTGCAAACAACGACCAGTGTACGCTTTCAGATAATGTACATGAATGTCCATTATTGTAGTGATTGTGTACAAGGGTTTACAGTTTATGTGAACCTACACCCGTAAAATACAATAGATTGAACAGTGTTCTGACTAATACGAAGTGTCTATTGCATAATTGATTGAGAAGATAGTATACATAATTTATTACGCAATATAATTCTAATATTTGCAGTTTAAATCGACTTGAATTCATGCCAGACTATTATTGTTCAAGCAAAAATATCTTACATACTAGATCTTTTTTTGTGACAGATGTCCAATCGATTAGTACCAGGATATTAATTTTAAATTAGAAACTGATATTATTTATTATTTATTATATATGATTACTTCCACATCCACGTAGTGAATTGGAAGTATAGTCATCGTAAAAAAAATTTCAAAATTTTAACATTGGAAATGTTTGTGTTTTCGTATGTGGGGTAGAGTTACCAGTTTTTGTTCAAGGTCAAAATACAGCGGTGTCGCGGTCGACTGAGACTATCGTATGCAGCGGCTGATATACGCAAATGTAATATGGGTTGCATATATCACAGGGGGTCATGTTACCGGTTTTCATTTAAGGTGGAAATACAGCGGTGTAGTGGATCTTGTATTTCCGGAAGAGGCGAAGCTGAGTCCGGAAAAAGCTGATTGCAAGGATTGTGAAACATGTGAATATTTTTTCTTGAAATAGGTTTAGAATGTCATAAAACATCGAGATTTTAAATTTGAGCGAAACAATTTTTTTGTCTGTCGGTCTGTAACTTCTATTGTCCTCACGTTTTCTCCGGAACGGTTTAAGATATTGACCTGAAATTTTGTACACGTATATGCTATAATGAGATCTGGAACTGGATTGTTTTTTTAACATATCCGGTGAAGGGTTGGGGGTAAAGAAGGGGAAATAATAAAGCCAGCTGGTAAGAGTAAAAAAACTTAAAATTCGGTGTATGTACTATGAGCCAAGGCATCAAAATTTTTTATAATATTTTTCGTCCCCCCACCACCACCCATTCCATTATTAAAGAGGTTGATAAAATAAAATTGAGATACTCACTTGCAATTTGGTATACTTACGTATATATTATAATGACATCTGGAACTAGATTATATATTGGCATTATTCCGTTGAAGGGTTGGGGGTTAAATAGGGGTAAATAGGGGAAAATAAGTAAAGTAAGCTGATAAGAATACAGCAACTTAAGATTCTGTGTATGTACTAGAAGTCAAGGCCTCAAATTTCTTTATAATATTTTTCAACTGTCCACCACACCTACTCCATTATTAAAGGGGTTGATAAAATAATATTGAGATATTTACTTGAAATTAGGTACACGTATGTATTATAACGACATCTGGAACTAGATTATATGTTGAGATGATTCCGTTGAAGGGTTGGGGTTTAATAGTGGTGGATATGGGAAAATAAGTAACGCAAACTGGTAAGTACAGAAATTTGGGATTTGGTGTATATACTAGAAGAGAAGGCCTCAGTTTTTTTATATAATATTTTCGATCCCTCCACCACCCCCACACCCTTACTAAAAGAGTTGATAAAATTAAACAAACATTTGTTACACGTATTTGAAACTAGATTACGTTTTGACAAGATTTCGTTGAAGGAGTGGAGGCTAAGTAGAGGTAAATAGTGAAAAATAAGTAAAGCAAGCTGATAACCATCTCCATTCCATTATTAAACGGATTGATAACATAAAATTGAGATATTCACTTGAAAGTTAGTACTTGTATGTACTGTAATTATATCTAATTGAGATAATGCCGTTGAAGAGGTGGGAGGTGGGGAGGATTTTCAATAGAGGAAAATAAGTACAGCAAGCTAGAAATTTCATTTTTAACGTATGTGGTAAGAAGCAAAGCCTCAAATTTTTCTATGACATCTACCCCAAATATTATGAAAATTCTATGATAAATAATTTCCACATACTCTAGTATGCTCTGTATTGCTTTAAAGGAAACATCTTGAGTATATTTGCACTCTAGTGCAAATATAGTCAAAATATGGATGTGGAAGTAGTGATTCCTTGGGGGGCGGATTTTTATAGCAATTTTGACGCTAGCCTCATCAACAACAATTCCGTCAATCTTACACTACCTAGTTATATTATACTTATAATCAAATAGATAGGTATGTTATAAGTGGACAATTTTTCTTATAATCAAGGAGGAAAAAGAATTATACACCAACCCGTTTAACAACAGGCTGCCTTAAACATCGTATAAGAAATGTTTGTGTGTTTGTCTTTATGTGCGAATGTGAAGACAGTTTCTTGTAAACACAATTACTTTGTTTTAGACTTTAGATATTTTTATTCGCTTATTTAACGTCACGTCGACCTATTTCCGACCAATTGCCGACACCAGGAGACGAGCCGCACCCAACGTGGAAATTTGCAACGTATTTTAATGTGCATAGAAACCATAATTTACCAAATGTGTTGAATGGAGTGCGCATATCCTTAGTTCGACGTGTCGAAATGTGTATTGACGGAGATGGAGGTCATTTCGAACAATTTTTATGACAAATTCCAAATAATTGTTATGGGGTGTTCCATGTTGGGCAATAATGGTATTATTATTATTATACTTATTCGTTGCTTTGTTCTGATATGTTTATTATTGTTCGCATTAATTTCCATAGAGACCAGCGATAGCCCAGGCGGGGTAGCTACTCAAGTTTATAAATCTCAAACATGTTCGTAGGCAGAAGATTTATTTTTTATGAGTTCTCTGAAGCGAAATTAATAAGATCATCTAAAGTTTGCATGGTTTCCAGACCGGCTACATAAAATAAAAAATAAAATAAAAACTTTTTTTTTTGTATATTTTAAAATTTTTAACGCGAGTCGATGTATTGGAAAGTAAAAAATATTTTCAGAAAGAGCATAACATTTTTAAGCAGAAAATCTCTCCACATAATTTTTTATTAAAGTCACAGGTTTTCCGTAAAAAATTATTGACGTAGAAGCGGTGGAGCGAGCAAGGTGGGAATCTGCGTCGAGCTATATTCGCAAAATATTGCCCCAGGTACGAAATACAATATGAAAGTTGCACTATTCAACAATGTTTTCTGGAGAGAATAATAGAATATAATAACTATAAATGATATTTATTCTATAAAAAATCATACAGAATCCATTGCCAGCAATAAAACCGGAGTCGAGCGAAGCCGACGCTACCGCGCTGGTACCTGAATGCAGTGCTTTGTATTATATGCAGGTAGACACACGTGTCATTCCACTGCATTTTATGTGTACGTGATACTCTTGTTTATTTATTCCGTATCAGAATTTAGATTATATTTCTTAACGAACTACATTCTCGAGACTGAATATATCGGCATTTTTGCTTATCACGTGATGCACTGAAGTTTTAGAAAAACATGTAGAATTATATAATTTTTGTCTTGACTATTTAAAACGCTGGTATCTTTTACTTAATAACTGAAGTTTCCTGTAGACAAAAAAGTTCCTACGGATTATCATATATGCAAAAATGAGGATATTTTCGAAATATAATATACAGAGTGTCCCGAATTGCATAGGCCAAACTTCACTAAGTAATACAACTTTTCAAAATAAGAAAAAAGTTCCTGTACACATGGGTCGGGAAGTGATTAGCTTCCGAGATACAGGGTGTTCAAATAATTCTCTTGAAAACGTTTTTTTATGAACGAAACGTCTAAAGATAAGCAAATGATAATTTACACAGGAATTTAACCTTTTATGCTTTTAAGAAAAAATGACAACTATGTACGAAAATCAGTCAGGAACGGGTGAAACTGGAGGGGCCTAGGTATAATTCAGCCCCAATTTTACTGTGTGACACTTTCAAATTAATTTATGCGTAGAACTTTAAAATTTGAAGTTTTCTACAGAAAAAAAGTCTCGTGTTTTTTCTCTAAAATTGTCAGTTTTTGAGTAAATCTTATCTGAACTTTATTCGGGAACAGTTTTTTACGAATAATTTTAGTAGAACAGAAAAAACAATGACAGTAATACAAAATTTGATTACATTTTATTTTATTAGACAACAATGAATTAGATTAAAGTAAGATATATTAAAAATTACAAGAGTTGCTCAAAGTGCATTCCGCCAGCTTCAACACATTTCTGACATCTGCTCAGTACAGAGTGTGTAGCTTTACGAATGAAATCAGGATTAGCCCGCAAATTTTCACATTCTTCGAGAATTCTTTCTATTAACTCTTCTCTCGTGTTTACAGGAATTGCGTAGACTTTGTCCTTTAAATAACCCCAGACAAGAATATCAACTGGAGTTAAATCCTGTGAACGGGCTCTTGCACCTAATCGACCGATCCATCGTTCAGGATAATTATTGTTTACCCACAAACGGTTTACAACAGCAAAATGTGCAGGAGCTCCGTCTATTTGAAACCAGCATTCATTTCTTAAGTTAAGAGGAATATTCTCGAGATATTGAAAAAAATGGTTATTTAAAACATCACTATATAATGGTCCATTTAAACGGGGAGGAATGATGTGGGGCCCACAAAAAGTTCCGCTTATAACACCACACCATACATTAACACTAAACTCCTATCAAAATGCCCTAAGGCGAATTATATGAGGATTCTGATGAGCCAAGATTCTTAAATTATTAAAATTAACCGATCCATTATGGTTAAAGTTAGCTTCATCAGTCCAAATAATTTTACTTCCGAAATCGGGATCTTGTTCCATGGCATTTATAAACCAATTACAAAAATTGATACGCCTTTCGGGATCATCTGGTTGGAGGCTTTGGACTGGCTGCATTCCAAAAGCTTTTCTGTGGTCTTTTTTCAGAATCCGAAAAACTTTGTATTTGAAAACATGCACAGCTTACGCACGCAGGTGTTGGACCGCTCTTCTGATACTTAATTTATTATTATTGTTAAATTTGGCCAAAATCATGTTTTTAAATCGCCCATTTCATTGTTCATCATTTCTTGGACCTCTTTTAAGTCCAACATTTCCAAATTCCAGGTGGGTTCGAATAAACACAGTTTTAGATAGTTTCTTTCTATTAGGAAATCTTCTGCGATATTCGCGTACCACGGCATTCGCGTTTCCATTACAATATCCATAAATAAAATGAATATCCGCGTACTCCACATTACTAAACATGACCATTTTTTACTTTTTAAAAGAACACTTTTTCCGAAAGGAAATAATAAAACTACAGAACAATGAACTACAGAAAACCAAAAAACAACAATGTCATTATTGTCATTCTGGTATTACATGCTAGATTATTTTTTATTTGTTACAAACATTACAATCACGGCACACTCCTGCATTCCAGGAATGCTGGTAATAATGGTTACTAATTAATAAAGTTCAGATAAGATTTACTCAAAAACTGATAATTTTAGAGAAAAAACACAAGAGACTTTTTTTGCGTCTTTCTGATGAGCTCCAAAATAAGGGCGAAACACGGTTCCAAGAAACAGAATGATAGATTTCATGAAAATGCAATCCATTAGAATGGAAACAAAAATTAAGTCAAGGTAGATGAATAAATTCAATTTAGGCCTTTGTTCTCATTTTTAACTGAATCTTCATGGTCATAGGGAGTTATGTAGATACTAATTTAATCTGCATGGCCGTAGGAGACTGTGTGGATGCTAGTGTTAGAAAGAGAATTGTCAAATAAGAAATTATACAAATTCATTTTAGGATTTTAATTTGCTAGCATAACCAGAATTCAGATTATTAAAAGAATGCAAAAATTTCAGATATATTTTTACACAGTATTTCTTTTAGTTACAGATAGTTATTTTTTCTGCTGTTTGCAAAATCCTATGAAGAATATGAATTATATAAAAATGCAGAAAGTTGGCGAAAAGTGTAACATTTACTCTAGTTATACATTATGTTTGACATTGTAATTTATAACTTATTCTAATTTGTTTTTGGTGTGTAATTGATGTAAAATATGAGAAGCATTATTGATATTACTATTACTGAAATCACAGATTTTATCATAATATGTTGAATATAGTCATTATAAACAGTAAATAATGTACACAATTATGTATTTTAATATCCATTCTGCACTGTTAACTATTTACGCTGATAGTTATTGCTATTAAACGATGATATATAAAACTTTTGATACGATCCAATGTAAGTACCACTTACGTTACCTAAACTAACATATAGACATAGACATGGAAAAATTAATTTGTTGATTAGTAATATTGAAATTTCTAGAAAACTAGTAACGGAAATATAAAACAAGATGCGTTGAAATGTTAAGCAACCGTGGATAAGGGCTGAAATTCTAAAGTATAAATCAAGAAAAATATGAATTCGTCAACATTACCTTACAATCGGAAGAGTATATGACTAATGCTGAGAATTAAGATCCTTTGTCGAGGAAATGGAAATTCTGATCTACAAGATATCTATAACAAACTGGAGTTACATGCTGCCAAGAATAATGGCAAGAAGCTTTTCAGAATAGTAAGAGTGATTATATGTAAAAAACCTCAAACGTGGTCAATTAGATAACTCCACCAGTACTACAGGAACTGACAGAGATTACATTATTAAGGTTTACCGAAAAGCTTCTCGAAAGTGACAATTCTGAGGTAGAAGCTGAGTAGCAGCTAGACTATGAACGCAAATCCTCACATCTTCTGATATCAAAAGTGGAGGCCGCCGTAGAAGAACTGAAAACTGACAAAGGAGCTGAGGTGACGATATCACGACGAATCTAGATGTAGTTCTCAAAAAAAATGTACCCCACCCCCATTAAACGTCGGCCAGTCGAAAAGATATTCAAGTGGCACATCATTTTGTGGCTTTTGGATCAGACTATTTCAGATATAATATTAAAATTCTATAGGCAATTATTTTCACATACTAAAGTGCAAATATAATATCAAAATGTTTTCGTTTAAAGAAACGGATGGGTAATCTGGATGTGGAAGTAATATTTCCATAACCAGCGTTTCCTTTTACAAAAATGCGTTTTTCTTCTATTTTTATGGATTTTTTCTAGGTAAATGACTGATTTCATTATTTTACGTACGGTAAATGAAAATAACATGGAAGCGGTTTAAGCATGTCGTTTAAAGTAACCCCCACCGGTTTCGAGACAGTAGTGCATCTGTTTTCAAATTATGTTCGAGCAGTTGTGAGAACACTTGGAATCTACGAACGATTCGCAAACAATTCTCTCACGTAAATCTTCAAGAGATTCGGGTTTGATAGCGACAATCTCCGACAAATGTTCCTACAGAGAGAAATCTAATGAAGCGAGGTCTTTGATTGAACACCATTTAGAACTGTCAGTAATCTGGAGAAAACTAGATGGGCGGAGATGAAGAGAATGACCTCCAATACTTTAGGATGATGTTATCATAAAGTTGATGTTAAATAATTTTGATGAATCAGTACGCTTACAGGCTGCTGAGGCACATTGCATGAGGTTGACAGACGTATCATGCAGCAAAGCGAGGCCGACTAGAACACTGCATGAATTGCAAAATGTCTATCAATACGTAATCTTTTGTTTCCATATGTGTATGTATTAAAGCAGCAACCACCAATAAAAAAGCAATAAGCTGTGGCTAATATTGACCAGTTAGTGACATTCGTTACATCTAAGTTACTGTAATGACGTCTAATTCAAATATTTAAGTATCCTTGCTGTGGAATATCGACAAAAATTATTATAACGATTCCACCCCGTTGACAATTTGAAGTGGACTGTAAATAACGCTATATTGAATGTGTTATGTGTTATTTGTAGTTCATTCTGTGCTTGTTTAAACATGTTAAATCTACAGTACACTGGCAGACTAGATTCTGTCGCCAAATATATTTACATATCGTGCGATTAGAATCTGTCCGGACGGGCTCCAATTCACATGTTTTTCCCAAAGAACTACATTATTGTTGAATGCAATCATGCTTTCCGATACTATTTGAATAAAATATTTATGGGAATATCAACTAGCTCATCTGCTGTTGAAAACTGTTTATGGATGTCATCACATAAAACGTGAACTTTCAGTGAAACTAAAGGTTTATTTAATGTATCAAACTGATACATAGTTAATATACAGATACTATTGATTATATACGGATCCGGAAAATTAAAATAATTGTTGTTGTTCATAAGCGGAAAGACATAGTAATAATAATAATAATAATAATAATAATAATAATAATAATAAACGGGACCCTAAATATAAGAATTACACAGACACACAAAAATAATGTCAATTTTCTAAGATTTCACATTTATACTTGTATTTTTTATCGCTGAACACGACCCAGATGACAAATTTAACAAAAGGTTAGAACCATTTGTTAACGACAAAAAAAAACAGGTGAAAACAGGCCTGAATAGGGTTTGAAATAGAAATTAAAGATTATAAATAAGTAGACCATGTATTCGATGTATCTTTAACTGCTAAATACAATCCCGATGTCAGTTCTGGTCCATCAGGTCAGAATTTTTCGCTAACTATGAAAAACGGATTAAAGCAGACCAGAGTAGGGTTTAAAATATAAATTAAAGGTTCTAAATAGGTAGACCATGCATTCGATATATTTTTGGCTGCTGAACATGAATCCAATATCAATTTTGCTCCATGAGGACAGGATTTTTTGTTAACCACGAAAAACTGGTTAAAACAGACCAGATATGGTTTAAATTATAAATTAAAGGCTTTAAATGAGTAGATCATGTATTCGACGTATTTTTGATCACTGAACATGATACCGATGTCAGTTTCAACCAATCAGGTCATGATTTCTTATTTATCCAGATTTATTATTTTATGTAGTGCCGTACTCTTTTGTCTTCAAATGATTTTATTCCTCTCCTTTTCAATTTTCAACAGTAGTCTGCCATCATATTAACATCCCATCGACTTTGATATCTTGATGTCTTGGTGAAAACGTTCACCATGTTCTTCACTATAATTACCTGCATTTTTTAAAAATTGGTCTACATGGGAATGCCGGAAATGTAGTTTCAAATTCACTAGACAGCCTAATTTTCCAAATTTTCCTACCGTGTTGTATAATATTTCTTTGTAGTATTCGCTCTTATTATTTCCTAAAAATGTATCAATAACTTCTTTAAAGCTCTGCCGAGCTCCATTTTCAGCATCTGACATTGTAGTGATAAATTTCTTATTTTTTGACATTTTCCTTATTTGCAGACCATCAAACAGAATCTTTAGTTTTTTTTTAAACCTATTCAGGCCTGTTTCAACCTATTTTTTGTGGTTAACAAAAAATACAGACCTAATTTTGTAAACCTGACATCGGGATCGTGTCCAGCGATCGAAAATACATGGGAGTATATATGTGAAACCGCAGAAAATGTACTTTTTTTGTGCCTGTGTATTAATTATAATATATATTTTTATTTTGGTTGGCACAGAAATGCAAGAAATGTGCAAATTTCCTTGTCACTTCAAATGTATTACATACTACTACTTTTTACTAGACTACTGCAGTGTAATTGATCCTTTGCATCTAGCGAGCTACAGTTTAGTGCGGGCCCAAGTCGCGGTCCTCTACTGTCGGATTAATCCACCCCAGGGTCAAAAAAATTATATTTTTAGAATACACCGTTGGAAACAATCTATATGATTTTGAAACCAAATATATGGAAAACAAAACTTTGAAATTAAAATCTGTCTACGAAACCCCAACATTATTTCCAAAGACCTGCTTAATGGTGTTCGTGAGAAGCAAACACCCCAGATTGAAATATAGTAAAAGGTAGATTCCCGGATAAAAGTAGTTTTTCAATATTTTATTCTATGCCTGTGTGCCAACCATCCAAATCTGTAGAAATTTTAGTCATGCAGACCTCAATACTTTCTGAGAGAAAGACTTGTGACTTACAGTCCGACAGACAGATGGGCACAAACATAATAATAAGAATTATTTGAAGTAACCAAACTTTGAATCCAAAATGTGCTACTACTTTATGATATACACAAGAAGAGCTGTTGATGGACGGACATATGAAAATGACGAAGCTATAAAAATTCTACGTCACCCTAAAAGCTGCGAAGGGTATACTATAGAACTTCGATCAAAGAACTTATCCCTAGATACATAATGTGTATTAGTTTGTTTGTCGCTGAGATAATCACCGTCTAAGGCGCTGCAGTTGTAAAGATTCCCGAAGTTCCTGATTGGCTAGTGGATCTATTCACGCCTTTATTCTCAAAAATCCGTAACGAGATGATTGTTTACCGTATCTCTATTTACGTGTCCGCCATTAATGATAACAGGCATTTTAAGGATTTCGGAGCGATTTAGTGGTGAAGAAGTGATATTTTATACAGTATAGTGGCAATATAGTTATAAAATAATGCAGTGCTAGTCCAATTGCAGAAAATAATTTAGAAAAGATGCCAATCGTTCGCTTCACAAGTAAATATAAATTTCATAGTCGTAACACGTGGGGTTCTGTTACGGTTCTAATAAAGTGAAACAGCAATTAAATTTTAATATCCGTTCAATACATAATTCCTTTAAAATAAAACATGTGTACTCTCTACCTATTATATTTCTGTGATTATTTGGCGGTTATATGTAGGTACATATAGGTAGAAATTTATGAAAATTTAACAAACAATTATTACATAGAACTGGTAGGTGTATACAATATTGTCACTATAAATATGTATTTATCACACAACACATGATGTGCCCACTATGTTAATTTCATTACTATCCTGGGCAGTAAAACATATAATTTATGTTTTCGCTGCACTAATATACAGGGTTACTAATAATTCCATATATTCCTTTGGCTATGTGATAGGACATGACCTAAGGAGTAAATTTAACCCTAACATGCATTATCCAAAACTCAATAGTTTTCGAGATATTTAATTTTTTTCTCCTTTCTCAAAAAAGTATATCTTTATATCTTAAAATTTATTTTTCAAAAAATCCACTCGACGTCTTTTTAACTTTGAACTGATTACTTGTGCAACACTATGGTCATCTACTGAAATGAAGAATGAAAAAATATCCGGAAATATTTCCAAATAAAAACTTTTAATTTTTTTCCTTTAAAGAAGCTATCAATTTTTTAAGGTTTTTCACAAAATTATCAACGTAACATACGTACAAATTATTTTAATAACTTTCTTATTTCAACAGCTATCTAACAAGAGAAAATGTTCAACGTAGCCTTGATAGTTCTAATAAATAATTAGTAGAAATGATGCAGGTGACATAATTTATCTAATTGCTACCGGCCGTTTGGTTAATGAAAATCGTGCGTCATTTCAATGAGTTAGTCCTTGACTTGTTTGCTTTTGCATAAGTGTCATTAATTGACATTACCATATTCCTTAAGTGTGTTGCTCTTGTCAACTTAGGTGTTGAATTTTGGTTTCGGTCTTAGCTATTATATTGTTATAAGTATCAAGGTCGCGTATTCCAACGCAGAATATGCTGATATCTCGCTTATTTATGATTATTGTAATGGAAACGCTGCTGAATCTCGTCGAGAATATGAACTTTGGTTCCCTAACCGTCGCTTACCAAATGTTCGTATGTTCAGTACTACATATCGAAATGTCACTCAATTTGGCTCCGTGAAACGTAGACGAGGTGACGCCGGTGCTCCTCCCATTTACCGACCAGATGATGGGGAAGAAATATTGAGACATTTTGAGGAAGACCCAAATATTTCAACTAATAAAGTTGCAAAACTAACCGAAGCGTCACAATGAAAAGTTTGGTCTACCATACGCAGAGTTGGATGCCGTTCTTATCCCTATACATCTGTCCAAGGCTTGTAGTTGAGGAAATGGCGTGCAAGATCAACGACGAAAGGTTACCGTCTGCCACTCAGTGATCGAAGAAAATATATAAGTACGAAACTATTTTCTCTCTGAAAATTTTTAGTATAGTGGGAGAATATGGAGGGGGGGGGAGACATTTTGTTTCAACTGAATGGTTACCGATATAGTATATGTACTTGACACACTCCAGTTACACTCGCAGACGAAATTTCCACTCGGTGCGTATAGAGAAAATTTTAAAGGGAGAATTTTTTTTAATTTCCCTCTACCGCACACCGAGCGAAAAATTGGGGTATGTCAAGCACATATACGAACGACTTATGAGGACAAATATCGATAACCATTCGTTTTAAAAATAATGTACAAGCCCCTCCATATTCTCCCACTATACCAAAAATTTTCAGAGAAAAATTTTCGTAGTTATATGTTTTCTTCGATCACTAAGTGGCAGACGGTAACCTTTAGTCGTCGATTTTGCACGCCATTTCCTAGACTATTGGAGGAAGGTGATTTTGGAAGGAGAATGGAATTTTGCCGCTTTATGATAAAATCAGATGCAGAAAATACAAGTTCATTAACAAGCATTTTGTGGACAGACGAGTCAAAATTTAATCGCAAGGATATAACAAATTTCCAGAGCCTATATTATTGGACCGAAGAAAATCCATATTTAACAAAGAAAACTAGTTTCCACAGGAAGTTAAAACATTGATTTTAGGACATAAGGATATACTTTTTTGAAGAAAAAGAAAAAATTGAAATATCTCAAAAACTCTTGAGTTTTGGATAATGCATATTAGAGTTAAATTTACTCCTTAGGTCATGTCCTCTCACATCTCCAAAGCTGTGTATTGGGAATAAATATTTACGATCATTATTAGTAGAATGGAATAAACTTTAACATGTCTTGTGTATGAGTTAAGTGCGCATACGATTTAATTATTTTAGTATCCGAATTCACCATGAAACCAGAAAATTAAAAGATATAGGAGAAAACAGAGTAAGAAGCATGTTAAAAAAAACTTTACTGTTTAAAAATCAGTAAGTTCTGCTTTGGTATATGTAAATAAAGATGCTTTACTACAATATGTTCTAACTTTCTCTACATGAGGTAGTTGTGAATATTTGACCGACTTGGTAACTCGGTGAGCTAAAGGCTGCTGTGGGAAGCATATTTGATCCCATCGTCTAAACAATAAATGAATTCGATTTCTAGCTTCTACATTGGTGATGTCGGCTAATAACGAATGCATGTCTGTGTTATTTGAAATATATAACTCACTCCCAGATAATCTTGACATTGAACTTGAGACTTGTCTAATTTGTGGTGTGTTTATTAAATAATGCAGAAATATACTAAATTATAATGACCAACATTCAATATTAACAAATTAGGCATGTGCATACGTACAATTTACCCTCTTATTATACAGGGTGTCCCAGATTTAAGCGGACATACTCTAGTGGAAGGTAGAGCACACTAAGCTGAGTTCAAGACACCCCTATACTTACCATTGAATGCAAACTGTTTTTAAGATACGGGGTGTTTTATGGTTTTTGACCAGAAATTCAGTCCGCCATATTTTTGAAACGACTGCACATATTTAGATAAAATTTGGTATACATATTATAGTCTTTCAGGTTAATGAACGGCTTAAATGGTTTTGGAAAAATACCAGGACCGACCTCCATTTTTTTAATATGGCTCTTAGGGTCATTAACATCACACTGTATATTATTTTTTGGTAAATGTTAGTAAACTTTTAAAAAGCCTATGAACCAGTTTATAAAATAATGTCGTAATATTTGATGGCACGCTATTCTTCAATAAATTTTCAAAAGCATTGGAAGGCCAAATTTGACATTCTACAAATAATAAAAATCAGTTGCTAACATCATTATTTTATTAATTTTAGCTAAATGCTCTGTAGAAGAGATTGTTATTTGTTTTTGTTTTGACATTCAGTGTTTTTTCCGTCCAAAATAAAGCACATTCCATTTATTTCACGAATAAAAAATAAGTAATAAAACAATGCGATTAACACACGACATTGTTGCATTGAAAATCCCAAGTAGGCACACGACAAATGTGTAATTTTAAAAATAAAAATTGCTGTTCGCTCTTAATAATTATTAAAATAAGTGATAAAAAACCAGTTACTAAAACTGAAAATTTTGAGATGCCGTTTCAATTTAGTAATGAAGAGTATGCGGAAATTATTTTTGTGTATGGCTGTTGCGACGGAAATGGGAAAGTTGCAAAAAGAGGGTATGAATGGCGTTTTCCAAATCGCCGTGTACCAGATCATAAGACGGTTTCAGAGGTATATCAATTTACTAGGGAACATGGACAATTTCCGTCAATGACAAACCATGAACATGTTCCCAGAGCATTTCCACAAAAAGAGAAAATATTGCAAGTTGTAGAAAATAATCCATCCGTAAGTGTTAGAGAAATAAGTAATGAGATAGCAGTATCTAAGACAAAAGTACATTAAAGACGGCGACGACGTTCCCCGCCTAACATTTTGTAGGTAGATTTTGGGTCATAGAAGAAAAATATCAAGGGTTCTATTCACGGATAAAGCCCAATTCACACGTGACAGAATAAATAACTGTAGAAATCAGCATATTTTGGCAACCGAGGATCCACATGCAGTGATTCAGAAACATTCCCAATGCAGATTTAATATTAATGTGTGGTGTGGTATTTACAATAATCATCTGTTAGGGCCCCACATTTTTTAAGAAAGGTTAACTGTTGAAGTTTATTTAAGCTTTCTTAGAGATATCTTGCCAGATTTATTAGAAGGCATCAATACTAGGAGTTTATGGTTTCAGCACGATGGTGCTGGACCCCATTTTTCTGTACCGATCCGGAATCATCTAAACCAGCATTACACGAACAGATGGATTGTTCGCGGAGGTCCGATAAACTGACCACCGAGGACTCCTGATCTTACACCTCTAGATTCATCTTTATGGGGTCATCTCAAGTCAGAGGTGTACAATGAAAAGTTCAATACACGAGAACGGCTTCTAGAAAAAATTATTACTGTATGTGATAACATTAGAAATAACCCGGATGTGATCGATAGGTCAGTGAAAAACATATTAAAACATTCTCGGAAATGTATTGACGCTGGAGGCATTCATATTGAAAACCTGTTATAGTGTTAATTATTTGCACCGTTTTTTTTTTCAACTATTTAAAGTTCTAAATAAAGTTATTTTGTCAAATTAAAATTGCAAACTTTTGTCTTTAATATTTTCAAGTTATTCTCGAAAGGTGTTTAATATTTTTTTAAATTGTACTTGTTAATTTAAGCCTCTTCACTAACGTTATTTTTCTTCCATGGAAGAAATGGAATGTGTATTATTTTGAATGAAATTTAAACTAACAAAAGCTTAGAAACACTGAATGTCATAACAGAAACAAATAACAAACTCTTCTATGGGATATTTAGCTAAAATTAATAAAATAATGATGTTAGAAACTGGATTGTGTTTGAATAATGTCAAATTTGGTCTTTCAATACATTTGAAAATTTATTGAAGGATAACCATAAACGTGCCATCAAATATTATTAGATTATTTTATAAACGGGTCCATATGCTTTCTAAAAGTTTACTAACATTTACCAAAAAGTAATATACAGTGTAATGTTAACGATCCTAAAAGCCATATTAAAGAAATGGAGGTCGGTCCTGAAATTTTTCCAAAATCACTTAAGCTATTTGTTAATCTAAAGGAGTATAATATGCATATTAAATTTTATCTAAATATGTGCAGTTGTTTCAATAATATGGCGGACTGAAATTCTGGTCAAAAACCATAGAACTAAATCTCAAAAACGGTTTACATTCAACGATAAGTATAGGGGTGTTTTGAATTCAGCTGAGTGTGCTCTACCTTACCCTAGAGTATGTCCATTTAAATCTGGGATGTATGTAAACTTTCGGAAAGGATAGAGAAATAAAATTTTTATGAATAATGAGACATTTGTGGTAATAGATATATTTAAAAGTTTAAGCTATTCAAACATTATCTTACTGTAATTTTACATGCCTATACATCACATGTGATTATGTTGGGAGTAAACAAGGTATGTATTGAAGAGATAGCTGTTATGTATCTAGAGTTGTTCTTCGATCGGAGCTATAGAATGTGCAACAGTCATTTGAAAAGTGTCATTAGTCATTAGTTGTATGGAATCTATAAACTTAGACTCATATCGCAACGCTAATTGGCATCCACTAATTTACTGCATATTTAATGTTACATTTGAATTTAAATTTAACTCTCAGGTGCAGATTCTACTTTTCTTATAACCGTAACATCGAGATGCCATTCAAGCTCTCTACGTTTATACTTAAGGGGAATCTATAAAATTCAATAAATTTGAAAGGAATTTAGATTGAAACAATCAAACGTTGGAGGCAATCATTTCGAGGCGCCCTCGCGACTTACATAAATGATTTTCAGAGACATTTTAGTAAAACTCAAACCTTAACCTAACATAGCTTTGAGATTCCTTGTTCTCTTTAAGGCTATATTTACAGAAGTTGTTTGAATTGTCTACAAACTAAGCGAGTCGTAAACGTTATTTTTTTCAGCAAACTGAATGTTGAAAATCCAGGAAACTCGGGAAATACGAGTGAATGCTAACAACTCATTAGTAGGTATTTTGGAGTAGTATTTGTATTTATTGAAGTTTTACACCGTCAACGTTGTTGTGGTTTTGCTGGTAATAAATTCATACCTTTCTATTTTACAGGTCAGCCGAAAATTTTATCTATAAGTTAAAAATATAAATCATAAAGTATATATTTAATAAAGTTTATAATGTAAAAGTCCATATGTATACAGGTTGAGATACTAGTGCGTGGACAGTCAACATCTCCTCAACCTCTTGAAACTGGAAAAAATGTCTGTAATAAAAATTGTAAGAGATCAAAAGTAGAATATTATAGGGAGATCGAGAATTCATTTATATGTCGTGTGCGCGCGACGACACAAACTTTGACATTCGTTAGTTTAGGGACAACAAACCGATATTCCTAGAGTCTTACATAGCAACTAGCCAAACTTTTCATTAGATTGCTATTTTTGTGGGCATTATATTATATAAAATGCCAAGTTCTGGCTGTATTATTAATTGTGTAAGTGTGGCAATATAAAATAACGCCAGTTTTTATTAAATATTATCGATTTTTCAACTGGGAAATGTTAAGGTTCGAACACGTCGCGTCAAATAATTACAAGCAGTAAAAACAAGTAAACAAAAAGATTTTACAGAAGTATTTATAAGCATTTCGTTAAGGGTAAATTGTTATATGTTGATGTAAGAATTTTATTTTTAACGTGGGTTTATATTGTAGGCCACACTGCTCTGTCACAAGACATGAGATCCAACTTAAAACCCAGATATGAAACTTAAAGTGGTTGTGATAAAATAAGTGCTGCTAGAGCAATCTATAAGCAAAGGGCTTGTTCGGCATTTTTTTTTATTTCATAAATCGAAAGTGCAAGTATAAAATAATGGATGTGCAAAAAATCAGAATCGTATTCGCACGTTTAGTATCTTAAAAACTATTACAAATCTCCATCTCACAAAAATGGGGCGTGGCCAGGCGCTACGTCACTATACGCATAGACTCGGCGATCTCAATAGACTTGATGCTCCTTAGTCGTTATAATAATTTGAAGTGTTTTCCAATGTATTGTTTGTTTTGCTTACTTCTTGATAGTGGGGGAGTACAATTTGGTGAAATGTCAAAAAATCACAATTTTCTCTCGCTCCTGTCGAGACGAGTTTTCGATTATGACCCTGCAATTTGCGATTAGGATATATCGCCGACCTTCTCCTTTCCATAGAGACATAGAACGAACTTCCACTCGACGTATTTATTTAGTTACCACCAGCGCTTGAAAATTTCACATTTTTCGATGTTTCAGGTTAAATCTGAGAGGTCCCAGAAAGCCGCTTTTCTTACATTACTTGCGTATAGTGACGTCACAAATGGGCGCTCGGTTTTTGCAACTATTAATTTCAACTCCTCATATCTCGAGAACGAAAAAGGTTAATAATACGAAATTTTAAGTGCATAATGAGAATATCGAGTACTATATGAAAAAGTATAAAAACCATATAAAAAAATATCATGGAACAAGTCCATCTGATATAAAAATCAACTGTTTATATGGGTTTGACTGATGCTTTTCTCTCGAAAAAGAAAAATATTACAGAGACGACAGTTTTAAATGTGGTACAATTCGAGAAGAACTTCAAAGAATAGCTACATATTTTATAAAATCTGATGAAGTTTGTACTACTCAGTGTTGAATTCCTTAATATTTAGAAACTCAGTCATAACACTGACTTTAACCCATTTTCACAGTTTTGTAATGTTAAACAAGAGAATTGCGTAGTTTCTAAACACCACAAGATATATTTTAAAACAATACATTCACTCGCCAAATCGCTCAATGAATTGAAATTAAGTACAAATGCTATCTAAGTTATATTACAAATGTTAACTTTGGTGATAATAAATAATTATATATTTAGTAGATATGTTTTTTTTCTCATTTTCGAGTATGTATTTACAAGTCTAGCGTAGTCGAAATTCAACCTAATACTAACGATAGTAATAAGTGAAAAATAAAACAATAAAAGAAAAGGAGAATATTAAATAAAACACATAAGTTACACAATAGTAACATTAATATGACATGATAAAAAAAGTTCCTACAGAAATTACAATGATTTGCACATCTTGGTGGAATATACCATAGACGAAGGGTCAACCGCTAGATAAATTGTGTCTACCTTACTATAACTTTAAGTCTTTTGTTTAATTTCTGTCTTTTCATGGGTACCTATTTCAAAAAATCTACACATTGTATTGCACAACGGTCAACTGCCTGCCTAGCCATAGCCACTTTTACTGCTAAAAAACTAAAAGGACCATTTTTATAAACAATAGATTTTAAAAGGACAATAGTATTTAACAACATTTGTTTACAACAAATGCTCAAAATGTCTGCCTTCTTGTAATACACAGTTATTACTCGTCTTTTTAAATGATGAAAACCTGTATGTAATTCATTTTCAGTAATATTTCTAATTTTATCAGTAATTGCACCTTTTCAGTCGTCAAGTGTATGTAAAAGATTTACATAAATAGAATTTTTTAATGACTCAAATAAATAAAATCTAATGGTGTCAAATCAGGTGATCGTGGAGGTCATAGGTTACAGCTAATTATTCTGTCATCATAAAATTATTCTGTCATGCACATTAAAAAAAGTGGGTCCAATTATTCTTCGACGAGATAGAGCTATCCAAGCTCCCACCTTAATAGGATGTAAACGTGTTTCTTTTAAAACGTGAGGATACTCTGCAGACTATGTTTTATAATCCTGTGAATTTATATAACCAGTTAAATGAAACCATCCTTCGTCAGTAAAATAAGTTTTGTCCAGAAGGTCGCCATTATTTAAAGTATTATTGAACCATTGACAGTGCTTCACTCGATTTTCAAAATCGGGGGGTAATAATTCTTGCACTACAGTAATTTTATATGAATGCAAGTTGCAACTTTTTTACTGCTCTATGTGTGAAACCATATGACATTCCTAAAAATTTAATTTTTTTAGTTATTATGCTATGTTTCATAAGTATACCTATTTACCAGTCTGAGCAGCAAGCTGACATAAAGGTTTAGTTGGACTAATGGCTAAACACCCACGAACATCTTCCAGGGTGTCTTCTGTGAAAACTGTCTTTCTTCCAGGTGATTTACCTTTTCAAACATTACCAGTATTACGAAATCTTGTGGCCAAACGTCTTACATGCTGTGCAAAAATTGCAAAGTCCATTTCTTCATAATTTGGAAACTGTTCTCGAAATTGTAAAAAGGTTGAGTGAGCCTAATTGTTCCAACAGTTTTCATCTCGTTGACCGCTTCAAAAATAAGCCTCGAGTATAAACTTATCGGTTTCTACAGAGAAAATCATTTTCTAACCTTAAATATTTATAGTCAATAAGAGTATTTAAACAAAATGCGAGTTTCTTTATTAACTTACAACACAGTGACCGATTGTTAGCGTTGAAAAACACTGATTTATTAGAGTTAAGGGGAGATTAATGATAAATATAATAGAAGCCAAGAATAAATAACTTTCACAAAAAGGACAGATAGCAGATTGGTAACACTGACTGAACCAACCATCATTTCTTAGTAATATAGGAAATTAGTTTTAATAATATATGTAGAATAGAAATCAATTTTGATCATTTTAGTGACTTTTCTGTGTCACGTGACGTTCACTCTTTCTCGATAGCACTGTAGATTATTTGAAATTTACAGGATATTTCACGTAGCGATGGCAAGCTAATAGTTGATTTTTTTAATGTAACATCAAACATTTTCCTATATTTACATTTGACGCTTAATTCTCTATCCAGGCATATACTATTTTTTGACTAACACTGTGGCGTTGTCATGTTAGTCAACATTTTTCGATAAAAAATAGTTTTGCAAAGGTTAAAGGTTAAAGGTTAAACCTGTAAAAAAAAATGTGTTTTCATGAATTAGATTAGATTCTTAAAAAAATCAGATATAAGAACCATTGTAATCTGGAAAATATAGCAAATATTTTATAAAGATATTTTGATAAACATAATAGTTTGGGAGATATCGTCAAACGAATGAAAAAGTGCACGAAAAATAATTAATTCTCAGCTGTAGTCGAACGGAGAAAACGAGGATTTTTGTTTTTTACTGCCATGGAAACCTATGTAAAAGTTCGTTCCTTTGTTTATTTTAAAATTAGAATCTCTGCAGATACTAAAGTCGATTTATGTCATAAATCAAGATTTTTTCAGAAAACTAGTAATTTTCACAATAACTTTTGTACAAACATAACAATTTCTTTGAAAACCAAACCCTCATTACACAAAAAATATACATTTTCATGGAACATAATAAGAATATTAAAATGATTATAAAACTTTGTTCTTCTCTGATTTTTTCCAGATTAAAAGAAATGTTTTTCAAATATTTTCTCCCTCAAAATTCTTACTATTTTTATAGAGAGAACTTTGCAGATTTACATTTGTCGATGAGGAAAAAAGGTTTCTATTAAAATAATAAACTTACCTGAATTTTTTCACATTTTTTTCTTAAGTATTTTGATTTCCTTTTCCCCTTTTGGAAAATTCCAAACAACTGTATCTTAGAAATGCGTATTTTTTCAAATATTGACAAGTTCTTTTCCATCAAATTGCATAAAAATTATTTTTTTTTAAATTTAGTCGCATTTTAATAAGTTAAGAAATTAACAACAAATGTTTTGTTTATGACAATTATCAGTCAGTTGAGGAGGCCCACCAAAGTACCATTCATGAAGAAAACTAGTTGACCCTAGCCTATATCCAGAAAAGGTTCTGGATTATTAATGGAAAAGAGCAAATGTGTCAAATGCATTCGCTATAGAGAATCAAACGCAAACCAGATCATGGGAGATCTTCCAGCACCCAGGGTAACACCAAGTCCACCTTTTCTACGCTCTGGAGTGTATTATGCCGGCCAAATTCAAATAAGAGCAACTAAAGGATGAGGCACAAACCATATAAGGGCTACATCGCTATCTTGCTGCTTATCGGTAAAGATCATACATTTGGAGGTGGTGAGCGACATGACCCACAGATGCATTCATGGCAGAATTTCACAGATTCACGGCAAGAAGAGGTCGCTGTGCGTACATGTACAGCGATTATGGCACCAATTTTGTCGGTGCTACTACAATTCTCAAAAAATAAATTCTCTCCATTATCCAAGATCTGAAGTTTGTAACGAAGTGTTTTTCCTTTGCCAAAAATGCAATTTAAATTAATATTATACTTCGTTATTTGCTCCGCTTACGTTCGAACATATATTAAAATCATTGCTACAGATATCTCCTAATTTAGCCAGCTTAAACCATGAAACAGTTTTTTACTTTATATAGAAAATATAGTAAACCCAGCTATGAGAAAATTACCTGTAATATTGGCCAAGTTGCAAAAATTGACACTGAGGGCGTTGGTCAGTAAGCCAGCACACATCATTTGCATTGAAGCAGATTTGAATATCAATTCTGTCCCGTCAGTTGAATAGTTAACCACGCGTTGACTACAAACCGATTTGCAATCGTCACCGTTTCTTGTCACTGTTTTTATAGTTACAAAGAATAATTCAGTGAAATGCGTAAATAAAATCAATAACTTAAAATAATTTCCGATTCAATGTATCAGAATATAATTACCATTTTCCGAACTAGCCAAATAAATTTCAAATTAAATATAAATTATTATTAAAGTAGATATGCTGGATTGGGGGCATATTAGATTTTCATGATTTTATCTAAATAACTATGTTCCAGAAATGTTCTATAAGCCCGCACCTTGGGAAAAAGAACATAGATGATATTTCGAAGGAATGCCAGGAAGACTGTTTACCGTTTTTATTATTTTAGCTAGGACCGTTTTTTCCTATTTAATGAGTTAATGTAATATATGTTGTTCTAAGGAGTGGGTAAAAATTATAATTTTTCGTTTATTTTATTTGTCACGAATTAAAATAATTCTGAGAAATTTGTCATAGTCTGGGAATTTAGTACAACATCTAGGCATACCGTAAATGAATCAACTATCTTTATATATTGATACATCGAAATTTTCCGTATTAACTATGGCAAGATGCCACGTAGCCGGACCTAAATTCGTTTAAAAAAAGGCACTTAGTCGTGGGGTTTGAGGCACTGAACAAACACCTCATGAAGTGTTAATGTAATTTTAACATTTCTGAACCGAACCGAAATACCACCGTTATGATTATTACTCTCTGTCCGTCTGGGCAGAGTAATCTCCGCCGTAAACTGATACCAAATCTGATAAACGACTTACTTTCTGATCCGAATGTAACCTATGTTACACACCGCACCGAATCCGAAAACCGATTCATTCATTTGGTATCAGTTTTATTTAGTTTTGCCAAGTTCTTAACACCTGAACTCTGATCGTTCACATATGCATGATTATTGCTGCAAATAATCGCTTATTATTGCCTGATACTTGCACATCGCTTATTTTTTTACCGCTAACTGTTGATTTTACCGCTTACTATTTTTTATCCCTTAATCTTTTTTACCGAGTTTATGTTTTTCCGCTTTCACCGCTATTAATATTAGAAACTAGTAGTTAACTATCTGCTCACTGCCTGGTTCCTCGTTCTCGTGGCTTTGTACGTAATTGAAACCTCACCTCACCGTTTTTTATTGCTATTGTAAATTTTATTACATTTAATAAACTTTGTTATTTACCGACATGTGCGTTTACTGTTGAATGTGAGTGAAAATCTAATCTGCCATCCAAGACCCCTGAACATAACCATTTCTTCACTGTAGCTATCCCGGGCCTACTGTAGTAACAGGCTGCGTTAGTAGGCTAGTGTGGGAACTTTACCACACGTAAAAATTGTAAAGATGGCGCTTGAGATTACGGAATACAACCGAAATATAGCTCAGCGCGCAAGTGACGCTTCCACTTATCTATGAGCTAGGCAACCGGAAGAAAATACATCACAAGTTCAATAATCTCTGTCGTCATCCGGAACTCAATTGTATTTTATTCCTTCGCCAGCCGCTCCCCACTTCGGGGAACTATAGCATGAAATACCACTTAAAGTGCATAACTGGAGATTTTACATTGACCTACAAGGAACTAACAAACCTATCAAACCAAATAGAGGCGTGCCTAAATTCGAGATCATTATGCCCTATGACTAACGACTTTCGGCGCATAAATGGAGAACATGGCAGGGAAATCTAAAACAAAGTAATCTGGTACGATATTAACCCTAGTCATTGACCACTTGCTAGGATTTTGGAAACCCATCCCGCTATCGATAGAATTTTCCGAGTAATCTCCATTAAAAAAAACCGAAGGGCACACGTTGAAGAAGAGCATTCACCCATAGCAACAGAAACCGACATCCCATTATTTCAGTGGGAGATCACGCAACGACAAACCTCATGACAGTAAGCTGTAACACGTCGCAAGGAAGAAAGGGGCCGTTTCGTTTACAGCACTGGTCCATCATATAACCTATATTCTGGCATTCTGAATAGGGTGACTGGCCGAAACGTAGAATTGAGATGTATCTCTACTGTACAGGGCCAGTAAAAATATATGGGTGATTTTGGAGATTAGTACCCCGTTGGATGCAGCCGCACGTCCTAATTAGGCTTGGAATCGGAGTACTAAATGAGCACGAAATGATTAGTTGTTACTGATTTTATTAGAAAATTGAAACGTATTTATATAAATTAACAAACATAACAAATCATAATGGAACAAAAACAATTAAACATTACATGTATGAAATGAAAATAATTAAGTCAGCAAGAATGCAAGCATTGCAAGCCAATCTTTATAATGTTTGTTAATTTATATAAATTAACAAACATAACAAATCATAACAGAACAGAAACAATCAAACATTACACATATGAAATGAAAATAATTAAGTCAGCAAGAATGCAAGCCAGAATTATTTCTATACTGTTTCCAAACTGACCTGCATAACTATCATAATAAATAATCTAAATAAACCTACTCAAATGTAGGTAATGAAAAGAAGTTTTAATTTTATTAAAGAAAAGGAATAATTTACACAGAAAAGAATAGTACAGAGGAATATGTTTAATGGTGATTAAACAACCCCCAATCAAAATTTATAGAAATGATGTAGGCAATAAAAGAAACTTATTACAGAAGTTTTTGTGGAAATTCCTTTTTTTTCCGAAAAACTCATGATTGAAAAACTAAACCGACCATACCAAGAGAATTTAATGATGGGATTTGGGAAAATATGTTTCTTAATTGGCTCTATTGATTTGTGCCCTTATATAATACATTATTTTTTTTACTGCAAGTGGATTCATAATCTACAGGGCATAAGCAATATATCTGGCAATGTCAAACATTTTGTCCCAGAAGTGCCAACGGGCTGAGAAATCGAAATTAAATTGCACTCCACTATCGATATTTGCATAAGAAATGAAAAGTTTTAGTTAGCTATTAATGGAAAATTAATATTATCGCGACGAGTCGTGAATTTACACTGTATTGCCTTCTTCCTCTGATATAGGGAAAATTATGTTTCATACTTTTTAGGGGTATTTCTTATTTTTAAATAATTTTGTATATAGAGTTAACCCATGTACAAGTTTAATAAACCTAAACGAAAGCTTTTAGAATAATACCATTATACCTATGTATTTTAGTTCACAAAATATTTAATTACTGAACATGATTTATTCATGTAAACCAAAAGTTTGTGACAATGGCAAACACAATATTACTAACGATACGGAGAGGTGTTTATATTAATTATTGTTTCTGTTGGCACAACTTCGTGTAGGCTTCTGACATCTTCCATTTCTACTTCATGAATATACCCACACTGTCACAGTTAATTATAAATTTTGTTAAAGTTGTGTTAAAAGTTTGTCTAATATTTCATTTGAAATTAATAAATTCCACTCTAGCTTCTCCAGTGACATATTTGTTATGCGTTTTATATACAGGGTGATTCAATGGTACGTGCTAAAAAATTGGGGTTAACTTCATACCGGAAAATATGACAAATAGTTGAAACAAACGTATGTCTCTTAACTTACCATTTCTTAGATAAAGCCCAACTAGCAATTTGGTGTTTTATAAAAGCGGCAGACATAAAACAAATTTTATAAAACATTACTCTCCGTAACATTTTCATAACGTTTTTACAGCTGCTCTAAATGCAAAATAGGCACCGTCTCATAACCGTCACCATATAACAGTTTTATTCACTAAGCAATTGTTTTATAAAAGACTTTAAGCAGCAGTTATAAAAATTGCAGGATTTAAACATACTAATAAAATGAAATGATTTCTAAAGAGTATTTCTGATCATAAAGGTATACAGCTTTGTGAGTTAATACTAGGTAATAACCTACCTAATAATAATTTAAGAGACTTGTTGTGGCTCACAGCGACTGTAGTTATTAATGCGGAGGAAATTTTACTGTGAATCATGGCCATGTTTTTAATACATTTTAGTACATCCCACTTTTATTAATGATTACTATTAGTTTTTTAAATTTTACACAAATAAATTTTATGAATTTGTTTTTTTGTTTTTTTTTTGCAATCAAACTTTTTAACGCATTTCTAAATTCTAGTAAACGTGTGACATTTTTTCATGACATCATATTTACCATCGAGATCGCCGGCCTTTTAAAGTCGCTTCCGTCTATAAAATACTTTTGAGTTAGTAGCAAGCATTTTAATATAATTAAACTATTAGGCTATTCTTATAAAACTCCTATAAAATAATGCTCTTTAGAGGTGACAGACCATTAACATTTTTATTAGAAAACACATGTTTTACATTTTTGTTATAAATTATAAGTAAAGGAAACTACCGAAAACTAGTAAATTAAATTTTGCATTTCACAAACTTCTTAGTTCGAATCATAAACATCTTGCTAAAAACATTTATAATTGTTACTATTAAGTTATTATTTTTTCATTTTAATACCCTTGCTCTCTATCCCATTTATTTCTCAAATGCTGTTTTTAACTAATACTTAAAAATCTTCATCAACATATAATCTATAACGTTCACGTTCGTTTTTTTTTTTTTTTTGGTTTTTCCAGTGTCCTAAACCTGATGTATTTAATTTCACGTTTACTTGATCTGGCAAGACCTACACTTCTCTATTAATATTGACAGAATAACTTTTTTGCTATAATTATGACAAATTCTATTTAAAAAAATCGGCAGCTACTGGAAGCGGCTGGAACCTCCCTACCCGGTGATGGGCTGCCAAACAGCAGTCTGCTAATTTTTTTTTAACTGTAATTTGATTCGTAGCAGTAGCAAATGGTACGAGCTCTGATAGTCAATTCAAATCAGCCGTCATGACATGCCATTAAATCAAATATATTATTGTAATATGACCCACCTATATTTATTTAATTTACGACGTCGTATGTGTTCACCGCCAAAACAACAATAGAATTATTTATATTTCGTTTAAAACTAGTGACCAATCCTCAAACTCTGAATAATTATAAACACCTAATATATGATGATATTTAATCATGTAACATTTTCCGCAATTATTAATAAGTTTATAATGAAAAAAGAAAGAAAAAAAAAACAGCGCTGTGTTGGGATCGAACCGTCGATCTCTTGATTTGTAAGTCGACGCTTTAGCTCACTGGACCACCGACAACTTGTGACGTAGTTTTACATATGTTAGTATTATACAGACAGTGAATTTTGTTTGTTCTCTACAATAATTTGTATAAAAAAATGTAGGTATATAAAAAAAAGGTGCAAGTGTGATATATCGTTGAAATCGTAATTTTAACTGCTTTCCAGTGGTTAGATTACAAATTGTAAGTAATAATAAAATAAACAAGTTGTTGTGCCAAAATGGCACTAAACGTAATCCGATCTCAACCAAAACCTTCTTCTAGAGCACTAAAGAAGCCCTCGTGCAAAGTTTCATCAAAATCCATCCAGTAGTTTCGCCGCTATCGTGCTAACACACATACACACATACACACACACACACAGACATTTTTCAAAAACCACTTTTTTGGATTCCTGGGACCTCAAAACGTAAAGAATTGATGTTATCTCAATTTTCGATTTTGGACCAATTTTAGTAACCTCCCACAATTTTATTGTAGGGAGGTTAAAAGAGACCTAAATTAAAGCACAATCTAAACAAACAGTTAAAGCAGAAAATCAATTATGTTTTATTACTGTTAACCACAGCATTTCAATGTTCAAGTAAATAATTTTGTTCTATATTTACTTTGTCCCTGTTTTCACATCACAGAGATAACAAGGCTACATATTAATTGTATAACAGGCGCTGGAACAAAATGTATTCTTACGAGCAATATTGTCACAAATAGCTCTTCTGTTTCATAAGAAGACAATAAATATCGATGAAATAATTCTGACTATTTATAGCGGTGCTAAAAATGCTGCTGAACGTTACTAAACATCGTTATAAAACAAGTTAGTATCATAAGCTGAAATGTTCTATAATTTAGCCTGTGAACGTTTATAAAATCATTTTTTAACTCTCTTCTAAGATTTTTTATGTCCTAGAAACATTTTAATAATGAATTTATAAAATAGTTCAGTTGCAGACAGTAAGATAGTAGTTTCTGGAACTCTAATATAATCCATTAGCATTTAGAAGCATTAATAAAATAACAATAAAACAAAACACTTGTGAAACGTTTAAATCATAAAACAAATTTGTTGATTAGGGGGCGCTGTAAAATATGAAATTCAATCACAAAGCAATATGAAATTTCAAAATATTTAAAGGATAAGTTTTCTTTTTTAATAAACTAACAGTTCTGTAGTTTAGCCTACAAACGTATTTATTTCTTATTGATTTATTGATTACAAAACAGCATGTGTGTTTACCAACAGACAAAAGAGATTAGGAATACCTACTTAAAATATTAGTATATAGGAAATTTATTATTGCGCCCATTTTCCTCTTTCTTACAGTCACAAATATTCATAATATAGCAGAAAATTTTTCAGATTTCTATGGTTTTAATTAGAGTAGTTGGACTCACATTGGCAAAGAATTGATGACAGAGTTTTGGTGAGACCGTACATCTAACAGGTAAAAGCGATAGATATGTGAGGCTATCGGACATGCCAAAAGCAAAGCGGCCAGAAGTAGAACATAAAGCACTTAATATGTATACAATTTTGAATCAACGCTGTTTTTAAAATACGCGTCTTTTAATATTAATTTAAGGTATTAGAGGTACAAGAAGGGTCCCACGTATGATAGTTTTGTGTTTATTATTGTAGTTAGTGTTAGTTCATCACTTTTTACTAATTATCACATTATGGAGCCTAATTTCGTTAAAGCTAGCACTGGAAAATTACCTAAAGTGTTTACTTTTTACGCTATGATTCAGGAATTCTTTGCGAAAAATATGGACTATTTCAGTGTCGAGTTTAAGAGCTTGAAAATTGTGTGATTAGTTTTCGTGACATTACTAGGTGCCCCCTAAATGTCCCCTAGATTGTCTTGAATTTCGCATAGTATAGAAGCCAGTGTGCGTTACAGCATGGCAGGCAACAAAAGTGATATGAAAGTTTTCCTTAGTAGTGGAGACCTAATTTATAAATTAAGTATTAAGAAAACGGACCACAATGTTTAATAGTCGTGCTTAGTGACATAGCTTATAGGTTTCGAACGTCTGTCTCTGGACCTCCACTAATCAGGATGTATGAAAGTCATATTCTCATATTCTTGTATTCATTAAATGGTCATTAATCGATGAAGACTTATATTCGCTTGGTACAAATAGTTGCATCAATTGTAAAAGGCATCTCGAATTAGTTTACACCACTAAGAAAATTTCTACACTGCAAAATACAAAATAGATGTCGGAAAAAATTTGTTTTTGCTAAAAAAAAAATCCACGTTTCATGACATTCTAAACCTATTTCAAGAAAATATCTTTACCAATACTATAGAATAGATGATGACAATGTTTTTTACCACTAGAATACATAAAAAATAAATTTTGTTTGCTCAAATTTAAAATTTCCACGTTTCATAACATTCTAAGCCTATTAGAAAAAAAATGAAATATTTTCACCACTGCTATACTTCCACTCCACTACGTAAATGTGGAACTGATAATGTGACAGATGGCAATAATATTTGGCATATGCACCTACGAGTACACCTATTATAGTTTTATTGGAAAATATACATGGTGTTCATCCCCAAAAATAATTCAACCATGGTGGGCATTTGTAAAGTTATTTGCGCAAGCCTTGCATATTTGGGACCTGTTATTTATTGAAGTTGAATTTTTGCTGTCGGATGACCACTCTGTATAATTTTAACCAAAAATTATCAGGTTTTCTTTGTAATAATAGTGATAACTATATTCCGATTATTATTCTCAATGTCATTTCGTAAATAATAATATTTTCGAGTTCTGTGTAAATACCTTGACCTATTTTTTTATGTTGAAATAGGCTTAGAATGTCATAAAATGACGAGATTTTAAATTTGAGCGAAAAAAAATTTCTCTCCGTCTGTCGACCAGTAACTTTTTTAGATATTGACTTGAAATTTGGTACACATATGTATCATGATGCTAATTCCGGTGAAGGGTTGGGGCTTAAATTGGGGTAAATAATGAAGAATAAGTGAAATAAGCTGGTAAGAGTATAGTAACTTGGAATTTGGTGTATATTCTAGAAGCAAAGACCTGAGATTTTTTTATAATATTTTCAACCCCTTCCCTCCACCACCCCCTGTCCATTATTAATGGGTTTAATAAGATAAAATTAAGATATTCCCTTGAAACTTGGTAGATGTATGTATTATAACGACATCTAGAACTATATTATATTTTCAGCTGATTCCGTTGAAGACCTTAGGGTTTGGTGTATATGCTAGAAGCCAAAGCCACAGACTTCTTTCTAACACATTTCAATCCTCCCCCCCACTACCACATCCATTCTATTATTAAAGGAGTTGATAACATAAAATTAAGAGGGTCACTTGAAGTTTAGTAGGTACAGGTATGTATCGTAATGACATCTCATTGAGATGATTCCCTTGAAAGGGTGAGAGGTGGGAGGTTGTGAATAGGGGAAAATAAGTAGACTAAGCTAATATGAGTCTAAAAACTTCATTTTTGACGTATATGGTAAACAACGCCTCTAATTTTTCAATGACACCTGCCCCAAGTATTGTTAAAATTCTATGACCAATAATTTCCACATGCTACAGTGCAAATATAGTCAATATGTTTCCTTTGAAGTGACTTGGATGAAGAATCTGGATGTGGAAGTAGTGATTAGGCAGCGGTTTACGTATGTTATGTATAATTTATAGAACTGTTCGGAATCATTGAATGAAGCAGCGCATGGAGTTAGTTCTATGGTTCCTTATTTATTCCGTCACTGATCACCATTTACGATTACATTTCTTAATTCCAAGTGTTACTCACGCAGAAACGTAGTCTTGATTACGCTTTGTTGTAATAGCAAGAGTTTTAAACAGTTTTTGGTTTTTAACTACATATATTTTAAAGAAACATAGATTTAAAAGAATTATGAAACATCATAATTCTTGAATTGCTTGTAATATTTAAGAATTTGTGTCGTACATTTACATAGAAATGCGTCACCGTAAGACTTAACACTAATTGTGATAAAAAATCTAATTGGTAATGATCAAACAAATCGTTACACATAAAGCCGGAATTTGAGGTCACAAAGGCAGCAGTCTAATGAGCTTTCTTGAAAATCTACAACAATAATTTTTCTTCTTAAATCTCGCTATTATCCCTCGCTGGTTCTTGCTCTTTATTGCAACTCATTCCTTCCTTTAACGACTCTTCTAGTCTTTTACATTTACACGCCTTTTTCGTGTTTATTTTTTCCCCAGAATTTTTATAGCACGGGTTTATGTATGCCACAGAATGAAATTGCGATGCATGTGCATTATGTTCATCGTAAAACGATTTTAAACAGATTTAAAGTGGTTATTTTGTACTAAATATAAATGTTGAAGAGATATCTTAACGTTTAACGTCAACTTGTATTGAAATGTTTACTGTCTGTTCGATTAACTTAACGTTATTACATCCAGAAAACATTATTTTTATATGTGTATCTTAAATACGTCAGTTTTATGTAATTATTCCAAATAATGGTATTTAGTGCCACCGTATTTTCTGAATAGACAAATTCCCGAGTTCAGCGTAGTACTAATTAGAAGATTCTAATCAAGCGTATTTACATATTTTGAGAAATAGTCCAGTTAACTTCTAATTTAAGTGGTAATAAATGAATCTTGATGAAACTTTGTGCAATGTGTTTGTAATGACGTCAATACAAAAGTTAAAAAAAAAATATAGTAAGAAATAATGAAGTGGTAGAAAACACACCTTTTACCACGGGTTCCGTAGCTTGCAGAATTAGATCTAAAATGAAGAAAAAATATATTTACCATTTTTGGTCCAAAATAAGATGTTTTTAAACTAGTGATTTTTTTTCAAAAAATATGTGTTTCTTGAGATATGGCCACTCGCAAATTTCTAAATGTGGGGTAGGGGAGATATGAAAAAACGAAAAAATTCAGGTGAATGGAGCATCGAAATACAAGACTTTTCATTTGCAACTTTTCTGTAAAGTGCGCTTTCACCGAGTTTTTCCAAACAAACGAAAATCTGCCCCTTTCTTTGAAATTGTGGCGCTTTGAAAACATTCAAAAATTCAGACGTGTGCATTGAGGCCTTGTAAACATGTTTTGACTCTTGGATTTTTTTTGTACCTTGCACATTTTCCGAGTTACAACCAGTTTTTCACGATACATAATTTTTTTCACATTTAAATTACAGAAAAATTAGAAAAATGAGCATGATTTATATACATATTATAAGAAAATATGAAACCTATATAGTTAAATAATTTTTAAAGGTACAGTATAATTTTAAAAATTAAGTAATTTAAATTCTGGTTTATCATTAACAATTCATTAATAATGAGGGGGTTCAAAGTGTATCAAATTCGGTGACAGGCGCGTGTTTCGCGGCTTCTACAAGATCTCGAGATAAATCCAGATAAAGCGGCAACAAAACGTCGAAATTGTATTGCATTAAAGCGTAAAAAATTCTGCATTGATTGATGTAAATTAGCACGAGCCTGGCTATTTCATATTGTTGATATTTGATTAAATTATTTGGTGGAATAAAACAACACAAAAGAGTGTATATAAACAACCCGCGGAAGTGTACTGCTTGACCGTAAAATCTATACCTGGATGGATCCGGTCCCTTTTTCAAGTGGGTGATATGAAATAAGCACAGCCAGCCAGATGTGAATGGAACAGATAAGATTTTGTTTACTTTATTTTAATTTAGTTCAGCCCATTAATGAAGTCTATTTCCTTATTTAAATTGAAAAATTAGAAATTAAAATTGAAAGGTTATTTATTTATTTCTTTATTAATCCTTGTCACAGTACAGTTTATTAAACAACAGATAAAATAATTCAAGTAATGAAACAGAAAATAGCAGGAATTGGAAGGCAGCAGTTGAAAATAATTACTGTAAATCGAAACCGATTGTTTTGAAGAAACAACATACCTACAGGGTGAGCAAACTATCCCTTTGGACCTTCTTTCTCATAACGCGCAAAAAATATTATTACCGCGAGATATGGCCCTTCCCAGCAACTCCACCACAAATGGATATTTACCTGTGGTACGGTTAATAATTGGAAACCAAAAATTTAAAAATAAAAGCTGCCAGATTCAGAAACCGAAGAAACAGAAAACTTAGAAGAAGAAAAATCAGGAGATGACAACAGATGGAAACTTAAAGGAAGCATAAAAATTGAAAAGAAGAATATCGCAAACACCTGCACACACCAGCCGACGATGACAGATGGAAACTTAATAGAAGCATGGAAACTTAAAAGAAGCATGTCACAAACACCTACACTTCCCAGCCTGTATTCCCACCCCATGCGCCATGCGGCTCCCGCTGCTGACAATTGAATATTTATTCCTTAAGATAAAAATGATAAATTACATGATACATTTTTTTATATATGTAACGATTTCTAATACTTATTTAAGGATAATGAAATAGCGCACTTTTATGCAGTGAGTGTTAACTGCATTATTTTCTTAAATAGCATCCAAAAAGGTACATCACGAATTTCGTCTTCATTATTGTTACAAAAAAAATGTTTTTTGAAAAAAAATTATTGATTGAAACATATTGTTTATAGGTTTTGAAAACAGCAGAAAAGATAACTATCTATAATTAAAAGAAAAACTTTGTGTAAAAATATTAATGAAATCTTTGCATTCTTTCGATAACTTGAATTCTGGTTATGCTAGCAAATTAAAGTTCTAAAATGAATTTGTCCTATTTCTTATTTGACAATTCTCATTCTAACACTAGCATCCACACAGTCCCCTACGGCTATGCAGATTGAACTAGTATCTACATAACCCCCTACGATCATGAAGACTCAGCTAAAAATGAGAATAATGACCTGAAATGAATTTATTCATCTACCTTGTCTTAAGAAATTTTTCAATCTATGGATTACATTTTCATGAAATATATCATTCTGTTTCTTGGAAATGCTTAACCTTTGAAACGTTTTTCACCCTTATTCTGGGCTCATCAGAAAGACATAAAGCCACTTATAAAGATGTTTCATGCAAAACCAAGACAATTTCTATGAATAAGTATAGGTTGTTTTTATCAGTCAATGTCAAATATAATTATTTCACACGTATTCATAGAAATTGGTTTCTATGTCGTTGTGATGAGCTCCAGAATAAGGGCGAAAAATGTTTCAAAGGCTAAGCATTTCCAAGAAAGAAAATGATATATTTCATGAAAATGTAATCCATTAGAATGAAAACTTTTTAAGACAAGGTAAACAAATAAATTCATTTTAGGCCTTTGTTTTTATTAATTTTTGGCGAAAAATCATACATATTGAAGCCTATAATGACCCATTTCTTATATTCCAATTTACATACTTTTATAGATTTCCCAAAAAATTGGACTACTCTTGCTATTTCTTGCCGAAATTCAATTTACCGTACTATTATAAAAGTCACAGCATGTTTTATTTTGATACAATATTTAATTATCTTGATGAATTTCGCTGAGATTAAACATAGACGAAAATATTACAGCTAGTGAAACAATTCGACAGCGCTCGAATGAAGCCATTCCAATTATATCTATATTATGTGAAATTGCTTTTACGACCACGATCAATGAATCAAAATTTTATATGACAATGGCCATAATCTACAACCGCTAAAGGCCCATTAAATAGATATAAAATGTACAACGGCACAGATGAGAAACGAGGGTCTAACTAGTGGTCAAGCCGTAAGGACAGGTCAGTAATGAAATAAACCAAGGTGTTTAATAGGGAGGGATAAACAGAAAGGGCACTAGAATGCCGTAAATCAGTGTGTAAACAGTTTGATGAACAGCTGGACCTCTTTGGTAATTACTGTGGGGCTCGCGCCGGGAGACCACACGTCAAATCAACCTTTCCACCTCTGTTCCATCACTCTTCCTGGTGCTTTTCCTCCCAAACCATCCATCCTGTGTCTAGCGCCTTCGTTGCCTTGATATGCTGAGGATTAATTAGAACTTTCTGTCACCTTTCACTTTGCGCCTTGTCTCGGAGACATTTAAGAAAGGGGAGAGATGGCTATTTGACGGCTGTGGAAATTTTACGACAGCCGGAGATATATTAGTATTCTGTGACTAATTATTAAGAAAGTAGTTAATGTTTTGATAATTTCAAATAGGGAAAGAGATACCGATATCTGCGCTCGCTTTCCATAAAGGAATAAATCCACTCGCAAATATTTTATACAGTGTGACCCACTTATAACGAATACATCACTTTACTGTTAGAAGTAGAGAATTGAATGTTGGTACAAAGGTACTCAACTCAAGCGTCTGCTGTAATCCCAGCATACTGCGGCCTCGTGAATAGGACGGATTCTCAATATTTTACGTCGCATTGAAGATATCGAAAAAAGTTTCTAGAAAAAGTTGTTCAGGATCTTGTTCTAACTTTGGATACTGAGGTTCGAGATAAAATTCGATTTTTGAAATCTTCTGTCATTTTCACTAGGAAATTTGAATTTTTTATGAGTGTTCACTAGTAAAACATGGACATAAAAGATAGATTTCTGCTTATGTCAGTTTGAAGTTAAACGCGTTAGTATACGACCAAGATGCCACCTATACGTCTCAAATTAAGAGAAAAAATTGAAATAATTAAATTACTTGTGATGGTACTCGAACATGCAGAGAAGTTGCGAGAGTATCAACGTAAGATATCCGACGAGAAATCCTGTTCAACACTGAACTACACCAGTCATAATTACACGTTTTAATCGAACTGGAAGTGTATTTAAAAGTGCCCCAATAGGCCGTACAATTCGAAATCGAAGACACAATGATGAAAATGTTATCATAGCTTTAACTCGTGCCAATCCTCAAACAAGTTTATGTCAAAGGGTTGTAGAATTTAGTATGAGTAGAAAAAAAACCGCTGTCTAAGGAATCACTACTTCCACATCCATATTTTCCTTCCAAGTCCCTTTAAAGGTAAACTTGTTGACTATTTTTGCACTTTAGTATGCGGAAATAGTTGGTCATAGAATTTTAATAATACTTGGGGCAGAGGTAAAAAAAATTACAGGCGTCGAGACGTAAAAATTCAGGAATATGAATCTAGATATCAAAAAGTATCAAATACACAAGTCTTACAAAAACGACGCTACGCGTCGGTCAGCGTCGAGACGTACACATGCAAGAATATGAATTTGCATATGAAAATTGATCAAATACACAAGTTTTATTAAATCGACGCTAGACGTTGCGTCGGTCGACGTCGAGAGGTAAAAATGCAAGAACGTAAATTTAGATATCAAAGATTATCATATACACAAGTTATGCGAAAACGACGCTGGGCGTCGGGGGGGTCAAGACGTAAAAATGCAAGAATATGAAACTAGGAATCAAAATGTTTCAAATACACGAGTCTTACAAAAACGACGCTAGGCATCGGTCGGCGTCGAGACGTAAAAATGCAAGAAGATAAATTTAAATGTCAAAATTTATCAAATACACACGACCCTAGCGCCCGTCGGCGTTGAGACGTAAAAATTCAAGAATATGATACTTGGTAACAAAATTTATCAAATTCAAAATCAAATTTGGATCTTTCAAAAAGTATGCGATGTAACAGACCGAACGCTTTCGTGTACAAAAAAAACAGCCGAATATCCAAGCGTTACACAAATCGCTACTGGACCCCCGTATTACCGTTACATTTTCGATTTGTTAAATATTATCAATGTTAAATATTAAGGAATTGGATTCTAGCACATACTACAGAAATTAAGTTTCTGGACACTACTAACTAGCTCTACTGATTTTTCCCAATTATACACCTCCCTCCGCCCCTTCAACAGAAAATACATATGTGTGCCAATTCTCAATTTTATTTTATCAATACCTTTAAAATGGAGTAGGGGTAGTGGGGGGTTGAAAAATATTTTAACAAAATCTGAGGCCCTGGCTTCTAGTACATACATTGAATTTCAAATTTCTGTACTCTTACCAGCTTGCTCTACTTATTTTTCCCTATTGACCCCTGTTTAACCCCCAACCTTTCAACGGAATAATCCAAAAATATAATCTAGTTCCAGATCCCATTGTAATATATACGTATACCAAATTTCAAGTGCGGACAAAAAAAGTTACAAACAGACCGACAGACAGACAAAAATTCTTTTTTCGCTCAAATTTAAAATATCGATATTTTATGACATTCTAAACCCATTTGAAAAAAAAAATGGATTTTTTTCTTATGATTACTACACTTCTAATTCACTACGTGGAGGTAAAATTAGAAGGTGCCTCTTTCGTCACAAGAAAGGCCATTCAAGCCAAAGTTCTTGTACAACTTATATATTTTTAAACACCGAGTAAGCATCTTTTTATCGCCACAATATCCACAAAAAGTTAACGTATTGTGCGGAATTTTAGATGATACAATAATCGGTCTGTGTTTCTTCCACAACACCTTATACACTGAACGACTGCTTAATTTCTTAAACGAAGAGTTCTGGGATATTATTAAAAATTTACCCATCAACGAGAGCCAAGAAATATCCACGGTGATTCTTTTAAGGCGTCCATTAGAATACTTGCCACTTGCCAATGAAATAGACATAGTCGACCACTACGAGTTCGAAAATAATAATTTCAAAATGGCAGCATTTCCGGAAATGCCGGAAGTTGATACAAACTTTGTTTTTTTAATGGACACACCCAATTTTTATGTTCTTTTTAAATTCAACATTAAATTCTGACTTTAATGCGATCAGGTTATCGGTACTTATCTGTAGTAGTTTTTAACACATGTCAATTTTTCTGATAAGTTTTAGAGATGCAAGAATGTATTAAAAAATCGTATCTCTTAAACCGTTTAAGCTAGGTAAATAAGTTTTTCTTCTATCTATCCTTTAATGTTCAGGAAATCATTTAAATGGCCACGATAGATACACTTATATCAACATGTTCTATACCTAACACATACTTTTGAAATTATTCTCAATTTTTTGTTGAGAATTATAATTTATTAAAAAAAAATAGAAACCTATGAAACAATTGAAACAATCGTGGCCACTTAAATGATTCATTGAGCTTTAAGGAATCGATTGAAAAAAAAACTTATTTACCTACCTTGAAGAGTTTGAGAGATATGAAATTTTCAATGAACCCTTCCATGTCTGAAACTTGACAAATAAATTAACATGTAAAAACTGTTACACATAATTAATTATAGACAACCTGAAAGCTTTATACTCAAAATTTATTGCCGAATTCAAGAAAAATATAAAAATTGTGTGTGTCCATTTAACACAAAGATGGTGTGAACTTCCGGAAGTACTACCATTTTGATATTATTATTTTCGGACTCGCGTTGGTCGACAATGGCAGGGCAGCAATCCTCAAATGTCTCATTTTCAAGTGGGAAATATTCTAAAGCAGTCTTAAAGAAATCACCCCGTAGTAGTTCAAAATTGTACACGAAAAATTAAAACAATTATTGTGCACTACAATACGTCCCATGCGATTAAACATCAATTAGTATTCGTATCAACTATCTTAGATAAAATTCAATAATTCTTTGTTCACCGGCACCTCCGCCATAACTTTAAATTTCGAATTTGTACAATTTCTGGAGGTCACAAGATAAAAATTTACATAAAATGATGCCTAAATAGTGGCTAAAATTTCATAGTATACAGTATACGCATACAATTATACAGTTTGTTCAACTTTCCTGATAATCTTAATATGGAAGTTTTGTTTTTCTGAAATTCAATGTGTTTATGTTTATTTCATGGTTGTAGTAGTTTAAAATTATACAAAAGCATGCAAAAAGTTATAATCCGCTTCAGTACGTCCCCATGCTAAAACATTAATTAGTATTCATACAAACTGCGTGTCGTAAGTTAAATAAAATTAAGTAGTTCCTTGTATTACCGGCACCTTCGCCAAAACTTTAAATTTTGAAACTACAATTTCTGCAGGTTACAAGATAAAATATTGACATAAAATGATACAATTCTATAATATACAGTACACACATACAATTATACAGTTTGTGAAGCATGTCTAAAAATCTTAATATGGAAATTTTGTTTGTTTTATTTTGAAAGGAGAAACATAATTCATTCTCTAGTCGAAACACCATATGCATGCTTTTGATTTATATTATACGTAAAAAATGTACTCTAGCTGCCCTTAATGTAAAATTGAAAGGCGTATGATTTTATCAATCAAATACTGTGTATATTTATTACCATTTTCAAAAAGTCATAGCAACCACTGGAAACTTCTTTAATCCTATCATGGCCACTTAATGATTCCTTGAACTGTAGGAAATCGATTGAAAAAACTTTATTTACCTAGTCTGAACGGTTTAAGAGATATAAATTTTCTAATGGACCCTTGCGTCTCTAAGACTTACGAGAAAAATTGCCACATGTCAAAAACTTTAACAGATAAGTACCGAAAACATGAACGCTTTATACTCCGAATTTAATGCCGAATTCACAAAAGATATAAATATTGGATGTGTCCCTTTAAAAAGGCAACAATTTCCGAAAGTACCGCCATTTTGAAATTGTTATTTTCGGACTCATACTAGTCGACTGTGGCAGGCTACCAAATCTCAAATGTTTATCTCATTTGCACGTGGGACATATTCTAACGGCCGCTTTAAGAGAATCATCCAGTACATCCAATGAGATGGTGAATACATACCTAGTTCTCGGTTGATTTGGAATGGTTAAGTAAACATTTGCCATTGCGTTGGATAGGCAAAAATAGTCCATTTGACCTGTGGCCTCCTTAACCCATGACGTAACCACTTTAGATTTTTATTTCTAAGTTTCTATAAAAAATAAGGTCTACAAATCTAGGCCTCAAAATCTAGAAGAACTTTGTAAGAGAATAAGGCAGACCTGTCTTGGAATAAATGTATCAGATCTCAGGAGAATTGTCAACAACAACCGCAATAAAACTGAAAAATGCTTCATAACTGAAAGCAGGCTAGTTGAAAGAGACTAGTTAGCATAATTTGAATTCATGTTCAAATTTTGTTGAATAAATAATTTATCGTGGCCTGTTTTTTTAATGACAATTTAAATTATTTCCACGGCTAAAAATATTCGAACTTCCGGGTGAAAATGACAAAAAGTCTCAAAATTCGAATTTTGTCTTGAAACTCGTCATCCAAAGTTAAAATAAGATTTTGAATAACTTTTTCTGCTAACTTCTTTCGATATCTTCAACACCACACTAAATATTGAGAATCTGTCCTATTCACAAGGTCGCAGTAGCTCAGACAGCACATGATATTCTGAGGATATCCTATTATAGTCCCGTTGTCCCAGATTTGAGATTATTCCATAGACATATCCCAAGGACGTCCCGGGGTTTACCTGCCTGGATGTTAATGTCCTGTAAAGATCCAATTTGGATAACCTATGGATATCCGCAACTAATTACTTACGGATATCCCGACGGCACTTCGGTATCGTATAGGTGTACAAAAGATGTGTATCCTACGGATATAGTAGAATGGATATCCATGAGCCATCTTGTTCAGTTTACCCACGGACATCCAAACACGGGAACATTCTATATATCTTTTTTTAAGAAACATATATCTACAAAACCAAATTATATTTATATACTTGTATATATATCTTAAACAGATTTAACAAAAAATAGATAAATACAGTGAAATCGAACCACGGGCTTCTTGAATTGTAAGCAACAATAAATCAATAGAAGCAGTGAGCTGTAACATAAATAACATGACGTCAAAGTTACCTTTAAACTATATTGATAACTTCAAAAATTACTTTCTTAAGTTTACTACTGATTAATAATTGTATACAAAGTTACATATAAGTAAATATAAGTAAGTAATATTATTTTTTACCCATTAGCCGCTTTACCTTTTCAACATATACCTAGTTTATTGGCAAACTGAATATTTAAATTTGGACATGCGCACAGTGCATCACGGAATTCATGCCATCACGATATCTCGATTCATGCCGTCGCTGTCGCTATCAAAATAAAATAATAGTTTAAGAATAGGTACTTTATTTATTTATGTGAATATATAATTGATCAAAGTGCAGCAAGTGGTCTGCGAAGTGTAACGCAATTATTTTATTTTCATTAATTTTGTTAATTATCCTTTATAACATCTAATTTTACCTACATAACCTAAAAAAAACTATATTGATAACATCGGAAATGTGACAAATAACACGCTCTATACGTTTACTGCTAAGACGATGCTATAGTGTATATGTAGGGGTCTCGTCTCACCGACAAGACGAATCCCCAAGGTAAGGGCCTAGTCTCAACAGATCGCAACGTGAAAACTCCTCTACCGAGTACAATACCCTGCCAGGTACGTAAGTCGTCTATAGACAATTCCCAATTCCAACATCGAAACGTTTGTGCGACCCATGATCGGCCGTCGAGAGATCAGGTCGGACGCGGTAAGGATCGATCCCACCGCCGCTTTCAGGGTGGGTTGGGGGTCACCGAAAATGTGACAAAGTGAACAATTGGAAAGGGGGGGGGTTCACAGCAAGTGAACGTTCACAAAGAATCAATTGAATAATATTTAAGTAAGTATAATTCTAGTCCGAAAACATTTAGTTGCGGAAGATATTTGCTGAATGGCCCCCGATAACAATTTTCAAGGAGTATGCGCCTCTTGGCGAGGGAGGAACGAAATGTGTTTAGAAATACATGAATGAAGTTTTAGGACATTGATTGAAACTCACTGAAATATCTAACCTTAAGGTATTATGCTGTTAACAGGAAACAAAATTGAATTCACTGATTGAAAGATGTGAAACTTTAAATGTGATTTTTTTCGAGAACTTAAGTTGAAGAACTAAGAGAAGATTGCTTTTTCTACGTAGAAAATTGTAAATATTTCAAAATGTTTATCAAAAATGCCCGTCCATAACGAATAACAAAATAAAATGAAGAACACCGCTCACCCCATTAAAGATTCTCACTTAGGAAGATGATATTTAAATAATATGTTATAACCAGTAACTTTCTTTGGCGAAGACTAACTGTTTTACGAATTTTAATTAAAAATTGTATTTTTGTATTTAAGATTTAAAAAATGTTCAAAAGTTTTTTTCTGGCTGACTAACAGCCGGTTTTACAATCGCAAGTTAACTTTCATGTTAGTTGAGTCTTACTTGCAGGTTAACTACAACTTTACCGACACTTGCGTTTTTCAATATAAAGTTAAGTGATGATTTGTAAACGAGAGATTATGAATAAAATTTATAATGTTGGTGCTGGAAAAATGGGTAATATACATAAAATGCACGAATTTTGGTCAAACTCACGTCACCTGCTATCAAATATAAATGTCAGAAGCAGTTTATGAGTTAGTGGTCTATTATAAAGTAAGTAGGTAGTATTTAGTTTCGATCTATTTAAAAAATCTCTTCCATCGTATTCTTCGAAAAAGTTAGGACTATACCGAATTACCTTGGCTCCTAATCACTGCTATATGCATTTACTTCGCACATATCCATTTTTAAACGAATTATCAAAAAAATATTTTGTGACAGTTATTTTATAGGTTATAAATTGCCAGTAAACTCCCAACTTCTAGTTAACCCACACCTCATTTGATAGTAAAGTTAACTACTAGATAACTAGAACATTGAAAATGACCAGCTATTGTAAAACCCAATTTCTATAATAACCTGAAAGTTAACTCTGACTGGAAGTTAACCAGAGCGATTGTAAAAGTGGCTGTTAGAATGTCCTAATACGTCGAGATATTAAATTTGGGCGAAAGACGAATTATGTCTGTCTGTCAGTCTGCCGGTCGGTCTGTTGGTCGGTCTGTCGATCTGTACCTTTTTTTATGCGCACGTTTTCTTAGGAACGGTTTAAAATATTGGCTTGAAATTTGATACACATCTGTATCATGACGAGGTCTGATTGTATTTTGTGTTAATGCAGGTGACGGTTGAGGGCTAAATGGGGGGTAAATAGAGGTATATAAGTAAAGCAAGCTGGTAAAAGTACGAAAATTTGGGATTTGGTGTATACACTAGAGAAACCAAGGCATCAGATTATCTTATGATATTTTTCAACCCCCCCCCCTCCATTGTTAAAAATGAGAAATTCACTTGAAAATTGATACACGTGTGTATGATAACGATATCTGAAATAACATTATATTTTAAGGTGATTCCGTTGAAGGGGTGTGGGTAAGTAGGAGTGAATTGGAGAAAGTAAGAAAAGCAAGCTGATAATAGACAGAAACTTGGGATCTGATGTATACTAGAAGCCAAGGCCTCAAATCTCTTTGTAATATTTTGAACCCCCCACCACTTCCACTCCGTTATTGAAGGGATTGATAAACAAGTTAAATAAGTAAAGCAAGCTAATGATAGTCCAGGTGTTTGGCGTATATGCTAGAAGCTAACCACTCAATTTTTGTTAAGACATTTGCCTCAAACTTATATTATTAAAATTCTATGACCAATTACTTCCACATACAAAAGTGCAAATATGGTCAAGATGTTTGGAAGCTTGGATGGGAAATCTGGATTTGATAGTAGTGATTCCTTAGTGATTCCTTAGGCAGCGGTTTTTTAGATTTGATTCATGAAATTGCAAAACATACAAAATTCAATTATCTAAATAGAAATTAAGCACTTATGCGATTACAACCGAATATACATTCCCCAATTAAAAAATAATAATATATATTAAACATTTCCTGACCAATTGTCGATATATTTCTATCTATATACTTACTCCTTAGGCTAAGAAATTTCGTTTTAAAAACTGGAGTTATATTATGTATATAGCATCATAACACCCAAATTCAAAAGTAAAAATACCCTGTGTTTATTAATACGCCAACCAGATTTCAAAATTTCTAAAATATCGTATTAGTACGTATTATTCGGCTTTAGTAAATCGCTATTGCTATTTCAATGGTATCGTTTGCTTAATTAAACAACGGGAATATTTCAGTATTAATGAGAAAGAAGAGCGTTAACATCTGTTGCTTAACATCCAATTTTATTAATATTGCCAAGTATCTGCGCAATGTGTATTGCAGTATCTAAAATTAAATATCACCCTAAATGTAGGTAAAACTGAAACAGATTCTATTACCAAAATTACTACACACAAGTTATGAACCTCAATATAATTTGAACTCCTCATATTTCAACCTGATTGTAATATCGTGAATTATTTGCATATCTGTACACAAACGAACAAGTCGTTTATTTACAATAATCTCATCATGGTAAACATTTTTGAAAATATTTGGACAGCCTTCAGAAAGACGAGCACTAGAAACACAGTAAACAAAATTCACCGGCGCCGGCGCGTCGCCATCGCTCAGTTAATTGGAACGTACTACCTAATATTGATATTAAGTAATTATTTTTAGAAAAGGGAAAAAACAATGCTTTTAGATGTTTCAAATAAAAACTGTATTTTTATACACTCTACATATGTTTCGGCTTGTTAGGCCTTTCTCAAGAGCATTACAGATGAATACTAAAGCTATGAGGGTGGTTGTTCTAAAAATAAATGCAGTAATACCCAAATATGTGAAATTATGGGGATTTCAGGTAATAAAACTAAGGATCTACCTACTCGGAATAATTCAATGGGCTATTCTTAGAACCTTGTCTATTATAGGAGTGTTTATGAAATTTAATTGGTCATTGGTGGTATAAGTATTGCTTTTAAGGGATTTTTTTATTTCTAATTGTTCAAGGAGGTTTAAGCGTTTTCCTTTTCTTTCTGAATGGATTAAATTAATATTCTCTGTATCAATAAAATGATTATTTTCAATGCAATGTGTTGACATTCAGAAAGAAAAGGAAAACGCTTAAACCTCCTTGAACAATTAGAAATAAAAAAATCCCTTAAAAGCAATACTTGTACCACCAATGACCAATTAAATTTCATAAACACTCCTATAATAGACAAGGTTCTAAGAATAGCCCATTGAATTATTCCGAGTAGGTAGATCCTTAGTTTTATTACCTGAAATCCCCGTAATTTCACATGTTTGGGTATTACTGCATTTATTTTTAGAACAACCACCCTCATAGCTTTAGTATTCATCTGTAATGCTCTTGAGAAAGGCCTAACAAGCCGAAACATATGTAGAGTGTATAAAAATACAGTTTTTATTTGAAACATCTAAAAGCATTGTTTTTTTCCTTTTTCTAAAAATCATTATTCTAAAGATGTTTCGCAAGGAACCTACCACATACTCAATCCAGTGTATTGATATTAAGGTTGGTTAAAAGGACGTTCGATTTTGTAATTTGTTCATTTTACTTTCACGTAGCAGAGTGAAAGTATAATAAGCGTAAAAATAAAATCAATTTTTCTTTCTTGAAATAGACTTATAAATAGAAATTTTAATGAAGAAAATTAACGTCAGTCTGTCTGTCAGCCTGTAATTTTTTCTTGTACACATGATTACTCTGGAACGGTTTAAGGTACTGACTTGAAATTTGGTACACGTATGTATTATAACCAGTTTTTGATCTAGCTAATATATTGAATTTGTTCCGTTGAAGGCACGGGGTAAATAGCAATAAACAATCTAACAACCATTATACTTTTCGCCGATTCACTGCTCTTTTTATGTAATTGCTGCATATTCTATAGGATACTCTTTGCATTTTTTTTTGTAAATAATATTAGTTATAGACATTTTTACTTTAATTACAAAACATTAAAAAAATATTCTTATTTAAAAAATTAATAACTTTTTTATTTATTGATTAATACTGTTTAAAAACAATAGGCTTCTTCCCCTTGCTAACATCAACTTACTTTCAGAATTTCAATACAACCAGATTTTTCGTTCTTAAGTTATCGTGCTTACAAGAAACATGACGACCGGACAGACGAACAAACAGATGGGTAGACAGATGGACAGTCGGACGGACGGTCATTCTCCAAGTTTTTCAAAATTTGATCACCAACACAGTGACACGAAAATGTTGTCTACGAGCAATATTACCGGTTTTAGAAATGTGCGATCGAATACAATATACTCTTCGTTTTATATTTGCTAACAGTATAATGAAATATAAAGTAAACTAAGCTGGTAGGAGTGCAGAAACTTGGAATTTGATGTATATACTAGAAGCAAAGGTCTCAATTTTTTTTGACATCTTGCACCATATCAGTTTTTGATCAATTAGGACCCCTAGGTATTCTACCTCATTGGCAAATGGATTTTCAACTCCGTTAAGGATTGGATTAAAATAAGTTGCATAACCTTCTTGTTTGCTAAGTTCTTGACAACTGTATTGTGAACGTTAAAAACAGAAGGGAAGAAGTACTGGTATAATAATTAGATCATATACGAAATGAACCAAAATATTATTTAGCTTTAACTGAAATTAGATTGCACTCTATAAGTAGAGGTTTTATATGAATAGACAGACAGACAAACAGGCAGATAGATACATTTAATTATATGTACCAATTACAAAAATTGGATAGAATATGTCAAGTAAAAATATGTAAAAAATACAATAAATTACAAACATTATACAATAATTTACGAACATTATAAAATACATATATACAATAACAATACAAGTAGGTGCAATCTACGAATAACTAAAATAAAAACAAACGTCCAATTAAAAAATAACTAAAACAAACAGTTCTAGGATATAATGTGACCATTAAAAAAGTTTTTTCTATTAAGTAAAATTCTCAAATTCATAAAAGAGTAAAAACTGTTATTAGATAAAAAGCTCAATAATTTAGATTTGAATTTGGGTAAATTCTTGACTAGTCTAACGTTGGAGGGCAATTTATGAAATAAATAGCTTCCGGCATATATGGAAGATTTTTTATATGGGGCCAAATTGAAATTATTAACATATAAATTAGTACGGTTTCTTGTACCGTATTCGTCTTTATTATGGTAGGTGCATAAGCTATTTTTTATGCTCTAAATATGTCAAATAATTTATATAAGTAAATGTACGTGACCGTGAGAATTTTATCATTTTTAAAAGTACTACGACAAGAACATCAGTAACCCATATTAAGAATTATCGTCAATACACCTTTATGCAGAAAACTACCCTCTATATATCTATACATTGACCCCAGGCAATTACATTATAGAATAAAGCATAATACACAGCTATCAAGGAGCTTTGATCTAAACATTGAAATTATAAAAGAGAATTGACTTAATTTAGTACAAAGCTGGTCAATCTGTTGAGTCCAACATAGATGTTTGTCCAGAATTATTCCTAGAAAATTTGTATTTCTTTCTAAAGCTTAACTGATTACCATTTAAAATAAGATCAACCTGTTTTTATAGCATCATGTATTTAATTTATCATGTGTCAAGTTTTTCGAGAGTCTTAGCTGAAATGATTATAGATGTATCATCTGCATACATAAATAATTTCCCATTATTGATAAACTGGGATAGATTATTAATAAATAAAATACATATCAAAGGGCCGAGCACACTGCCCTGAGGTTTGCAACTGATCACATTCATCACATTCACATTCGTCCGATAATGAATCCCTTAATTTAACAAAAAGTCTGCTCTCCGACAAATATGAAGTCAACCAATCATTTACTTTACCACGTATCCCATTTTTGCTAATTTATATAGAACAAACGGTATGTTTAAAGTGTCAAATGCACTTGAGAGATCAACAAATAACCTTATCACGTATTCATTCCTAATTAATTTATCGTTCATCGATTGTACCAGCTCCTCTGCCGCTGTTTCCGTTGAATGCTTACTTCTATTGAGACTTAGTCAATACAGTATATTTTCTAAAAATGTTGTTAATCTAATTGCCATTACATTTTCTATAATTTTAGAAAAAACAGAATATAAAAAATCAATTCAAGGCTCAATTCCTCATCCCAAGTTAAACCATATTAATAATTTTGTTTGAAGTAGTTATTCTACAAAATAAAATTATACAATACCATTAGCGACAAGAATACTGTTTTATCAAGAACTAGTAGTTCCCAGTGGATTTTAAACTAACTTTTTGTTTGTATAAAAATGTGGAAACCTGTCAGTCGAACACAATTCAGGAAACTTACGTTACCTTTAAGTAATAAATAATGTTTCCGTTCTAGTCGTGTAACAAAGTTAAATATTCTTTCAAACACAGAAAATCAATTAAGGGTTTTATTCCCGGAAGAATCAACAAGGCGATGGCATTCTAACTCCGATAACCCAATACACAACTAGGTTATGTATATGCTGTTATAAAGTTATATAAATGATCCCTAGTGACTTGTGTATTACATATAAAGAGCAACTGGGGACCGTGGACTTTTTAATCTCAATCGTTTCGTCTAATAAAGATCGTTGCAATGGCTTGCGTCTAATATTCGTTCAATTAATTGATGCAAATTTGATAATATTAATAACTAAATATACTTTATTTTAGATAAAATTAAGGGTATCCACTAAATAAAAATTATAAATGATCAAGAAAACTAATAAAAGTTCATGAAAATAATTGATGCTAAATAGAATTTATAAATGCGGAATAGAAATAAAAGTGCTTAGTAACAACTTTAAAGGCTTAATAACATATAGTAGAGAAGCAATTACCTGACGAACTTATTATATCAGCTACACACGTGATTAATCATTTTCCTTATAGCCCAGTTGTCAGAGACAAATTTTGATGAAAAGTTAGACTTAATTGTTACCTCGCTAATTGTTTCATAAAAGGCTAGTTTTTTTAATAGTAAAATATGACACAAAAAAGTTTATTTAAATTTTTTTCCCTAAACCCTTCTAAAAAACCCTCTGAAACGGAAAAATCTAGTTTTTTGCTAATATCTCAAAAAATAATGAAAAACACGGATAGCACCCCGTGAAAGAGCGGTAAATTTTATAAAAAAATAGCATTATTTTTTTAAAAACTACTCTAAAGTAGCTTTAAGAAAAGAGGGGTTAACCCTGAAGAACAAATAATTAAAAAAACACCACCTGGAAAAAATAACGAACATTACATAAAACAGCAAATTTTTATATGTTAATGGGTAAAATATGACAGGTATCAATAAAATAAACAGATTTGTGAAAGAAATGAAACGTTTTCGTAATTTGATCAGCAACTACCCCCATTTTTCTCCTTATCGAGACAAAGTTCGGTAACGCTGCTACTCTTTTTATAATCACTAAAATGTTTTTTAAATTTTTCATTCAATAAAAAATGTATATATAAATTAAAATGCTTACAACAGGTTATTTTTCCTTTCTTAAACAACCGGAGTTTTTATATTCATAATAATTTTTTCATCAAAAGGTTTTTCAAACATTAATTAAAAATAAATTGATAATAATGGAATATACTTAGTAACATTTTTAACATTTATTATACTATTAAACTATTGATATATAAAAGTAAGACGCAAAATAAATATAAATAACACGTAAAATATTCATTTACAACTATTCGATGATTTATATTTTTAAAAACCTATCACTATCAAAATTAATTTATTTTATAAACAACTCCGACTTATGTTTATATACAGCATATAAACAACAACGTGCTCCAAACTACTCTTGAAGCGTACACTAATACAGGGAAACCGCACGTGTTTTAGAAAAATCAAGCGTCGGCATAAACGCGCTTTACCGGCTCTTGAATGTAAACTTATACGACTTACACGGATTTCGTCAATTTTCCTTCACTTCAAGTAATACTTGAATCCTGGACATCAAGCGATGAAATAAATATTTGGAAGTGAAAGTTTAGACTTTTATTTTTCTTTTTATATGTTAAAATATTTTTTTTTGCTACAACTTATATACGGAGCACAAATATCAAAAAGTACGTATTTTCCAATAAATATTTTCATACTCAAATTAAAAATTAAACAAAATTATTTCTCAAAATTAAATATTAATGTAACATATTCTTTATAGGATGTTGCAAACAGAGGAAAAAAACTATCTATGAGAACTAAAAAAAAAACTATATGTAAAAAATATTAATGAAATCTTTGCATTCTTTCGATTACCTGACTTCTGGTTATGCTAGCAAATCAAAATCCTAAAATAAATGTGTCCAATTTCTTATTTGACATTCTCAGTATATCAAGCATCCAACATAGTCCCCAGCGGCTAAGCAGATGAAACTAGTATCTGCGTGACCCCCTACGGTATGAATATTCAGTAAAACAATGAGAACAAGGACCTAAAGTGGATTTATTTACCTACCTTGTCTTAAAAAAATATCATTCTAATGGATTACATTTTCATAAAATCTGTAATTCAGTTTCCTGGAAATGCTTACCATTTGAAACGTTTTTCGCCCCTATTCTGGGCTCATCGGAAAGGCACAAAGCCACTCATATCGATGTTACATGCAAAACCAAGGCAATAACCATGGATAAGTATGAATACTTATATTTAACATTGACTGATAAAAAACAACAGATCTTCACCTATCTATTAGCTAACTATTATTGGAGCCTCTATAACCTATGCATGTTTAAAAGTTAATTATTTATTATTTGTTTTAGTAATGTAATTTATTCTTTATAGGATTTTGCTAACAGTCAATGTCATATATAAATATTCATACTTATTCATGGATATTGCCTTGGTTTTGCATGAGACATCGTTATGAGTGGCTTTGTACCTTTCTGATGAGCTCAGAATAAGGACGAAGAATGTTTCAAAGTCTAAGCGTTTCCAAGAAACTGAATGACAGATTTTATGAAAATGTAATCCATTAGAATATATTTTTTTAAGACAAGGTAGGTAAATAAATCCATTTTAGGTTTCTGTTCTCATTTTTAATTGAATATTCATACTGTAGGGGGTCATGTATATACTAGTATAATCTGCTTAGCCACAGGGGACTATGCTGGATGCTAGTCTTATAATGAGAATGTCAAATAAGAAATTGGACACATTTATTTTAGGATTTTGATTTGCTAGCATAACCAGAAGCCAGGTAATAGAGAGAATGCAAAGATTACATTAATATTTTTTACATATAGTTTTTCTTTTTAGTTCTCATAGATAGTTTTTTTCCCGCTGTTTGCAAAATCCTATAAAGAATATGTTACATAAGCAAACAAATAATAAATAATTCACTTTTAAAAATGATATTTACTTATTAAGTGCATCCTACTTTTAACACTACATTTTTTTTTACCTGCAAGCCTTTTTTGACAGTTTTAGATAAGTTTTCAAGAGAAAATTTCCAAACCCTAAAAAAATGGATAAATACCAAAGATTTGAAAGCATTTTTTTACCCTGGATGCTTTAAAGCATAACGATTTATCTTCGAATGAAGTTTAAGGCATAAACAAGCTATATCTATAAGGATTGTTTTAAATAGTATTTTATTTAACATTAATGTTTTAATATAGAGTGGAAAAAAATTAAATAGCTTAACTTTCACGTACAATTCATAAGAAACGAAAATTATAAAAATTAAAAGTAAGTATACCATTGGAAAACTGAATTCTTCCTCTTTAAAATACTACCTTTTTTTCGTTTGGGTACAAATTGTCTTAGCTATGTAGCGGCGGTGGAGGAATGTTTCATTTCCGTGTGCGATGCGCTTGAATTATTGAGCGAGCTGTAATTATTTCTCATGCTAAGGGAAAAATTTATTAAAAAAATTTATGTACCATTTTTCTGTAAAATTTCCCGCTCTTTCACGTGGTGCTATCCGTTTTTTTTTCCATTATTTTTAGAGATATTAGCAAAAAACTGAATTTCTCTATTTCAGAGGGTTTTTTATAAGGGTTTGTGGGGGTAAATGTTGGTAAACTTTTTTGAGACACTTTCTACTAGCAATAAAGTAGCCTCTCATGAAACAATTAGCGAAGTAACAATTAATTCCTACTTAATGTCCCAGGCAACTGGACTATTAGAGCCACGCAGATAACAAAATTGGCGATGGAACCTTAATTTTTAAATGAAATCAATTATTTAAGAAAATCTGCTAAATGCTTACTGGTTATAGATTAAATGTAAATCTTGTAGGTTTAAAATGTCTACCTGCCTCTAGACTTGAAATAGTCGAGATAATAGCGTGAGAAAACGACAACTTACAAGTTTGCCCTCTGGGGGCTACCCTCTAGGAGGGGAGTTGAGAAACACAACACCCTCAGCAGCTTGACCCAGCAAAACTCAAAATGCAACTATCTTCAAACACATTTTATTCTCAGTTCACTTCAAGCTGAAAAACTATGGCGAATATTTCCAGACTTATCGGGATTATTGTTTTTGAAGCCCTACTATGTTTGTGCTGATACTGGAAGACCATTTTTCCAGGCTTCCCTATTTGCGATTTTAATTCAAATTTTTTTAATTGAAATTACACTTTCGAAATTTAATATCCGTAGGCATTCCCAAAATGAAATCTACTCTAACTTATGAGTAAAACTTCTGGTGTTCTATTCCGTGCTGCAATCTTATTGCCATTGTGCTTTGTATTATCCTGTGTATCATTGAACGAACTTATTTGCTAGCTTCACTTGACGGAGTTAATCCCCTTTCATCACAGCAGAAATTTCTCCATACAGTCGATGAATAATAAGGGCCAGATATTTGATCGTCATCGCGTCCATTAATGTAGCCTATACTTTGTCCTGTAAAACATTGTAAATATCATTACAATAGTCTACTAATGAGACGCAATATTCATTTGCCTAATCTATAAGTGGCCGCTTATTCAGTATTTGCTCTCTTATACCGCATCTTTTAACAAAGCCTACTTGCTCAGAAGGCAATTTCAAAGACGTATAGTGCTACAGTTCGAATTAAGAATATTAAGCATTATTTTATCATCTATTTGTAGTTATCCCATGTATTTATCGCTGTTTTCCTATGTAATGGTATGGAGATTGTGCTTCTCCAATCACCAGATCAGTTTTCTGTCTCCCGTATCTTAATAGATGAAGTTGTTAATTTTGTTGTTGCATTGTCTACTGTGACGGTAAGTATTATTACTACAAATAAAATAATAGTTTCATATATCCATCTCTAGTTACAAGTCTTTCGCGTAAGCTTATAGCAGAATTTTAATAGCGTATCTGTTTAACTAACACTAGTTAACTTTGATAGACATATCTAGCAGCATGCGTTATACCACATATTTTACATATTACTTCGTTTACTCAGCTGGAACTTAAAGCTAGACTGTACTCTAATACCGTAGAACACAGAGAATACGAGCACATATTTATAAGCAGCATTAATATAATCCCAGTGGTTTGGGTCATATTAATTATCCCCTGTTTCCCCACGAGGGAACTTGTTTCCTTGGCTCCGAAAGGTAAGCTCAGGCCTGGTTATATTCTAATAATACCATTTTGGTAGATAATAGCTTGTGATTATTAGAAATAACGACTAGTTTATTTTGGTCCGTTTATTTCCATTAACTACAAGTCGAATTTAATTAAAATATGATTTATTGTATAAATCCAGTTTCTGAAATTAGAATATTTGTTCCAATTGCATTATAGATATTGTTACGCTATTGAAATGGTATTTATGTTTAAGCTAATAGAAACCTATATGGCATATTTCTACAAATATAGCGAGTTTCAACACTATTAAACTAATTCAATAACGATTTGGCAGAAATGTTAGTTGAAAACGGTGGAATATTTTATCATTAGAATTTTGGATATTTTATAGCAAACTACGTAGACAATAAAAGGTCAGTTTATTATTAGTAAGAGATGAAGAACTGGTAATATATCCTATACAATATGTGGCAGAAATAAGACTTCTACAGTGAGCGTTTTAGATAATTCAATAAAAACAAGTAATTACCCCGTATTAGAATCTCAAATCAAGCGATCTGGTTGATATTGAATATATTATTACGCATTTTAGAGCCCAATATATAAGGAATATACGGCGCCGTTTTCATGCATTTTTCGAATTTTCGTCATAGCACTTTTAGCTTTTACCCTAAACCTACTTAAAAGAACTTGTATTAATACGGGACCATAATGAAACCCAATTTTATTTCATATAAAAGAAACATTTACCCAAATTACGATAAAAAATACTTTTTGTAGGTGATCAACCGTGGCCTACGGAGATTAAATAATATGCACCATAATATTTAAGTGACCCGTCATCATAGGACTTGAATCATTCTTTTTTAACGAGAAATTAACAAAAAGATGTAAAATGTGACATATTGTTGAAATAAGAATAAATCTACTTTCGAAAAGTATAATAAAAATGGATAACGTCGTGGAAAATAAGAAAGTTTATGGGTCAAAACCTTGTCAGTTCATCTATAATAATAATATTATCCTTGTACCAAATTTTATCAAAATACATTTTCTAGTTGCGGCCCTATCGTGTCCTCATACATACATGCAAACAGACATTTTAAAAAAATCGCGTTTTCGTGTTCCGGGAGCCTGAAACCGCAAAGATCTGGTCTTAATTATTCTAATCCATTTTTAGGGATGGGGAGGTTAAAAGGAGCACCTGAATTAGGTAATTTGTATTGTGCTCTATATCAGTGATAATGCCAAGCAGTAACAACAATGACGTTAGCAATAATGAAGATAACTGAAACGAAAAAGATAAATAAATTATTAAATAGTGAATTCAAAAGTAATAGTTGATTGTGTAAAAAAACAAACCTGGAATGAAATGGAATGTGATTAAGATTTTACGTAGATTGTTGACAGTAACTAATGGTAAACTGTTAATGTATATGTTCTATATGATAAAAATAGGGATTAATGCTTGTAAATTAAATATAAATTCTGCATCGCGTCCCCACTTTATATGATTGTTTATAATAACGCCTAGTTACTTTATCTTTTCAACAGATCTGTGATAAGTGCAAATGATAATATTCTTTTAATTTTGAGTTTAATATTACGCAATTTTGTAGATTACGTCCAACTCTTGTAGAATAAAAATAAATAAACCATGTTTTCGATTATTCAATGTTGAGACACTACGAGCAAGTCATTTGAATCATAAATATGTGGCACGATTTTAGAGCTTATCTCTCGAGTTTCTGAACAGACAGATATGTCAAGGAGCCATACGAAGTTCTAGTTACTAAGGCTATAAATGTGAGAAGTAAGCATTTTAAGGATGTAATTGTAAATCTCTCTTCGATTACTTTCATAAGACAAAGCAAATATTCCAGATTCAGAATTACTTATTACAATTTTGAGACGCTCATCGGTGACTTGTTGCGACAAAAGAATTTTTTTAACATTCGAAAGTCGGAATAATTCTCTGCCTTACTTTCTCTTCTGAAGACTTAACGACATAGAAAATTTGAATTTTCCTAGGTATCAGAAAAGGAACTGTTACTGCAAAAAGATCATTTTCGTTATCACCAAAATCGTAAATATTCTTGCTTAGTGAATAAATGGTGCTCCCACACCAATGCAAAATATAAACAACCAGAAATGCAAATTTTTTTTATTAGTTTACTTGTATTTTTGTAACCAATAAGTTTATATATGTTCCCATAGTCTACTACATATTGAGGATAAACCATGGCAACTCCAAGATTACTCGTTGTTCTTTTAGATTTCACCTTAAATTTTGGAACTATATTGATAGAAAGAAAGAGGGATGCCCAAATTATAATAATTATGTATATCAGGGGGATAAAGTTCATCAATGTGAGACTGCGAAATGTTTTGCTAAATTTTTTTCATCGGTTTATAACACTGAAAAATTAAACTACAAACTAGACTTCTCAGATGATAGTGGAAATTGTTATAACGAAGCATTCAATTTGAACATAATAAATGAATTGAATTATAATGCAGCTATCAAAAAACTGAAACCTAAAAAAACAGCAGGTATTAACCCGTACACCGTACATAATTAAGGGATATCAAGAATGGATAAGAGTTCATATTTTTAATCTGATATTGAAAACTTCAACTTTCCCTAATGCATGGAAGCTAGCTGCATATACTCCAATTCATAAGTCAGGGGACAAAATGGACATTTCAAACTACAGAGGTATAGCAATAATGTGTGCTCCAGCTAAACTATTTGAACACATTATATATTCTCATTTATACAGACGCGTAGAAAAAAGTTTAGTAGAGGAGCAACATGGTTTTGTAGCTCAAAAATCTATCAATACGAATTTGTTCATATTTACTAACTACGGTTACGAAACATTGGAGGAAAGAAAACAATTCGATACTGTATTTACAGATTTTAGCAAAGCATTCGATAAAGTTGATCATGATATGCTATTAGGAAAGCTATATAAATTTGGTCTATCTACGAAAATGATGCTACTTTTAAAAAGTTATTTACAGCACAGATGTTTTGTAGTAAAACACAATGGAAACACTTCTGGTAAATATTATGCTAATTCTGGAGTGCCACAAGGATCAAATCTCGGTCTATTATTATTCGTATTATTTATTAACGATTTACCTTCAGTTGTTAAATTCTCTAAATGCTTACTTTTTGCAGATGATTTTAAAATGTACAAAAAAATTGAAACAAATAGAGATTGTGTGGAGCTCCAGAAAGACATTGATAGTATACATATGTGGAGCTGCGATTTTAAATTACAATTTAATATAAAAAAATATTTTTTTTCATAATCACAATTACCCGAAAGAGAGAGCCCATTGTGTTCGACTACAAAATTACTCACATATGTTTAAAAAGGACTTATTGTGCTAAAGACTTGGGTGTCACTTATGACTGTCATCTTTCATTTTCTGAACACATTGAAAACATCTCTGCAGCTGCAAATCGCATGTTAGGATTTATAATGAGACAAACATCCAATTTCACCAACGTCACAACTATCACTACTCTGTACTATGCATTTGTAAGAAGCAAACTTGAGTTTGCATTGATAATCTGGCACTCACAACCTCAAATTTATATGAACACACTCGAAAAAATACAAAATAAATTTCTTATATACCTATATTACAAAAAATATCATAAGACGCCAAACTATCATTATGTTAGATCTGCACATTTAAGAACTGAATTTAATATGTCGTCTCTTGATATGAGACGTAAAGTAGCAATGCTCATGTTTTTATATAAAGTTGTAAATAGTATAATTAACAGCCCGAAGATTTTAGCATTATTACCATTTAATGTACCTTCACGACGGACTCGCAATGCATTGATGTTTAATGTACCGACAGCAATATATTCTATCCCCACCCCTCTCTTGTCAATGCTTCGACTGGCTAATAATATCAATACTTTGGTAGATTTAGTCTTAAAAAATATTATAAACTGATCAACACACACTTCAGTAATTTTTATGTATAGTTGTTATAAGTGTATTTATATGGGTGTATATATATGTGTATATGTATATGTGTATACATTTTTTGTAGATTTACTTACTCGTAGTTATGTTGAAATGCTATTTACTATCCTTGTAATTAGGCCGATCAGGCCTGTTTGGATATTGCACAATAAATAAATAAATAAATATCGCTGGTGTGAATGTAGATGATCTTAGAATCGCGCGTCTGATGGACACGACAAGAATTTTATATTAAATGAGCCGTAGCCATGTCTTCGCCAAGATATCTGGCAACTCCACTAACAAAGGGGATTTCAGTTACCATTGACACTTCCCAAAATTAAAATAAATACTCTGATTGCTAGAGTCTGCTCTCTCTCCGTCGTAATCTGCTGTCGAGCGGTGCACTTCTACTAAATATATCTTATAACTAGCACTTTCTCAAAGACACTTCTTAGTAATTAAGACCGTCGATAGATTCCATGAGTACTCGGATCGCTACACAAACTTGACTGGATCAGAGGTAACCCGTAGTAAGTAATTACCTTACTCACGACACAAAATCGCACGCTGGTCGTCAATCTTATAATTAGTGGATCAATAGGAAATCGAATTAAAGATATATTTTCATTTATTAAAATAATTTCATAAAATATAAAAAGTATAAATACTCAGTATCTAACTAGTGTATATAAGGCAAACATCAGAGAGCACTACCACTTGTCAAGATGTTACGTCCCGTAGGATCGTAACTCATCCAGCGTCGACAGAACTATAACAACGACTGTACAAAAAGATTCAGACTCCCAGTTAATTATGATTATAACATGTATGTCGAACTTTTTGAAAATTATTCACTTTTAATTTTGCACTGAAATTTTCGAATTGCTTGTAATCTTTGTCAGGATACTTCAAGGAGGTATCTAAATAGATTCAGTGGTTTTCCTGCTTGAAAAATGTACTAATGGCATTGAACCCAAATATGCATTTTTCCGTCGACTCGCATTCGAGCGACTACTATGACGATTCCCGCCTGGGCCTAGATTAAGGATATTTTGGGCCCATCGGAATCGAATCTCCTACTTTGAATTTTTTTGTTATTCTTGATGGACGTTCTTGTGGCTCGGGCATGGAGTATTCTCCACCACTTGCAGAATAATTAAATGTTGATTTTGGCTTTTATTGGAGAAACCGCCTCATCGATTTTTCTCTTAAATCTTGGCATTTAAAATAGCTACTCGCTACATCCGGCTAAGAACTCCACCCTATACAATTCTCTTCATGGTACTTTCGAAAAACCAAATTCGTGGTACATTCGAAAAAATAAATTCGTGGTACTTTCGAAATTATTGTTGGGCGAAGTGGCTTTCCGCCCTGCGCAATTCTCTTCGTGGTACTTTCGAAAAGTTGTCGGGAGAAGCGGTTCTCCGCCCTGTGCATCTTAAAATTTTTTCAAGTCAATTTTCTGGTACTTTCGAAAAATATTTATTTTTCGAACATCATTCTATTAAGCATACATAAAAGTGAAAAACGTATTTTTTAAATAAATCAAATTTTTACATTTAAAAAATTTAGCTCATACAATTTATCCAATAAGGGTTTGATTAAGATGTAGTTGTTAACTAATTTTAATTGCCCTCGGGCTTGAATAATGTTATATAATTATCTCTAACAATAACGAAACAGTAATCGATCAAATCTTTGCCTGCAAATATTTATTGCCATCTTCACGTATCTGATCCAGTTGAAACTAACTGTTTACATTCAGCGGTGTTGGACACCAAATATTTAACTATACTGAGATAAATTTCTTTTTTCGATGAGATCCCAGTGGGACGAACAGGCATCTCAACCAAAGCTTTAGGGTGAAAGTCAAGTGTGATTGCCTCTCGAGAAGCAGTGACGCAAACAGTTCCACAGGTCAATTCATGTCAACAAGAAATATGCTATGTGTTAATTTTATAAATTTTTCCTTATTTATTTATTAATTAAACTTTAGAACATTTTAAACTGATTAATTTTGGTACATTGTTTTTTCACAGTTATGATGTTACGTATAATTACACAATATGAATAAGAAAATAGCATAAAATAATGTTAGAATTACTCGTAGTTATTCAGTTACTTCCTCATTCATGTAGTGGAGCGGAATAATATATAATCGTAGAAAGATATATATTTTTTGTTCAAATACCTTTAGAATCTCATTAAATGTAGAGATTTAGAATTTGAGCGAAAAAAATTTCTGTCTGATGGTCTGTCGATCTATCGGTCTATCTGTCTGTTGGTTCGTCTTAATTTCTTTCGTATACACAGTTACTATGAAACGGTTTAAGATACTGACTTGAAATTTGCTACACGTACGCATTGTAACAGGATCTGGAACTTGACTACATTTTGAATTTACTTTGTTGAAGGGTTGGGGGATAAATAGGGGTAAATAAGTAAAGCAAGTAAGAGTTCAGAAACTTGAAATTTGTTACATATACTAGAGGCCAAGCCCAAGTAACAATTAAATGCTTTTTAGATTTATTTGGGTTTTATCAGTGTTTCATAATGGCCACCTCATACACCACTGATTTATGTCAGATTTATCAAATAAATATAATATACACTTAAAGACAGTTTTGCCTTAAAGAAAGTTTTAAAAAGGCTTTCAAGAACTTATATAAAAACTAAATTATCCTTTAGTTTGTATTGGCTTATTACTGATGTATCAAGGTATTTATCAAGCCTTCAATAAAACTTCATAGCTGTTAAGTTCTAGTTAGAAGGATCAAATTTTAAAGAGACTAAGTAAATGTTGTAGTTTTATCATTGCATTATGAAATTAATTTGAGGATGTTGTTAATGCTGGGCAATAAATCTAATATGCTTTGAAATCACCAAGTTTCAACTCGAACCTTCGTAACACCAACTGCTTGCTAGAGTTTTAAGAAGCAAGCAAACATCGGAAATAAATCAGTCTTAGGTATACATAAAAGGATTTGGTTTACCTTTACCCAGGCTATAGCGTTTTAAAATAGGTAGTTTTAAGACTGTGATAAATATATACATATTCGTCAGCATTTTGTGGCATTTAGTAGCATATACCAAATTGCTTCTAAGGTTATATTATCCAAGTACCATAAATTCTGTAGGTTTTAAAGCAGTTGTGTTATGAGCTCAAATGGTTTAAAATTCCTTTTAACATAAACCAACAAGTTTAAAAGTATATTAAGACCAATGAGGCTTAGAATATACTTTTACAAGAATAAGTCGACATAGTTAAAGAGCAATTGGTAATGCAATAGGCATTTTAAGATAAAACATGTTTGAAGTAGAATTATTTATAGCTTATAGGGTTTATACATACAGCCGCCATTTTATTTCCAGCCGTCGAGGAATATAGCGGTCAGCCATATTGGGAATATCCCAGATTTAACAAGAGAAAATGTAATTTGTAATAGATGTGTTTTATAAAAACAATTCAGATATACTGCACCATATAGGCAGATGCTAAAGCTGTCTTTATTTCTTAAATCAGAAAAAAAATAATTATTTACATGTTTTTTAAATAGCATGTTTTAGGGAGTGCTCGAACTTTTAAGAACTATGTAATACATGATTTAAAGTAAACTTAGCCTCTTTCAAAAATTTAGCCCACTATAAGTACTCACATCAATTCATTACAAGTAGTCTAACTTTAACTGTGCTTATGAACTGTTCTTAGTAGTCGCCAGTTGTCCATTGTATAACTCATATGTAGTTATACCGGCCCATAGTGCATGTATAATAGATTTATTTGCATTTATCATTACTTCATTAAATACAAAAATGCCGCTGAAGCATTTACTTTTAAGTTTTGATACAGTGCCTATCCTAAACCAATTATGGTTTTATGATACTCTTCAGACACTCACTGAGTAACGCTTCAGATAATTAATTAACTTGAAAGTCACAATAGTAGTTTTAGAAAGAGGCATGTAGGCTATGGTGGAACGATCTGACTTTTATTTCTTTACGGAATCGGCTGGGGTGCCAAAATTTGCTTCTTGGAATAAAACTCACGTAAAGTAAATTTTAGGCAAAAATATTAATGACATCATGTTGCACAAGACGAATGAGGTCACACTTTAAAACAACCATTGTGCCACCAAGTCGTAAGTTTTCTTACCAATTTTTTTTTTACGTTACATTTATTTTTTTTTTACATTTTAATTATTTTTTTTATTTTATTCCATTTTAACGTCTTATTTATTTTAACGTCCTGACGAAGTTTAGCTAATGCTATTCCGCCACTTAATCAGGACGACGAAATGAGATACGGTCACCCATCTAAGTGACGGACTCTCCCGGCGTTGCTTAATTTCACCGATCGAGTTCTCGCCACTGAAACCGGCACCATACCTCGCCTCACATTCAGACACGCGGGCACCTTTTGCCATGTCAGCCGATGGAAATTTAACAAAAAATGTGTATCAAAAAGTCATCACTCTATCGGTTTTTACAAGTAAGTACGAAATTATTTCTGTTTATTTATTTTAAGTGTAATAATATCTACATTATTATTTATTGATTATCAAAAACGTTGCATAAATATTTCTTTTCTGTAAAATAAGTTTGAGGTTATATTGACCTCATTGCATAGCAAACGATTGAGGTAACTGGCTCACGCCAACATTACAAATAAAAGACATAAATCATCCTACAAGAAGTACCACCGCTCCAAATCGTTTCTGGTTTCCCATGTCACACATAGACGGTTGAACGAACAATAAAATTAGTTCCAGGAGCAGCAACTGCAGTGTGTGGAGTGGACTCCAGGAACGATTTTATTCGCCCAACTGTTAAGTATCGAGCCATGATGCCAACCTTTAATACAAAATTATAGTATAGAACGCAATGAAAAATATTCTATTGTTTGGTTAAGTTTTTATTCATAAGAATGTATTCTATGTTTAAATATAAAAATATTTTTCCAACAAAAAAAAAAAATTCTTCCTTGTTGTGCTGGGCTAGGGTGGCAAAATTTGCTAAATTATTACAAACTCCTACAAAAAAAAATATGAACTAAAAATATAAATTACTTCACGTTGCACAAGTCACATTTTCGTTTTGAGTGGTTATGTGACGTGTGCAACATAGCGCCAATTTTATTTGTGTTTGAAAAATTTCTGGTAGGAGTTTTTATCCTTTAGCAACATTTGGCGTCCCAGCCGATCCAAACAAAACATTAAAAAAAATCCCATATAACATCGTTCCACCCTAATGTGGCCCTTCTCTAGATGGGCCCCTGGATTCTTATAAAGGTTTTAAATCGGCTTCATAGAGTGCTTCCAAACGATTTAAGTTTACGAGTAGTCTTGGAAATAAGTTTTTAGGATGAATTATAGATTATTTTAAAACTACAATTGTTTCTTGGGAGGTCTCAATATTTTTTATGGTATCTACAGCCCTTAGCACTGCGACCACTCCATTATTAAAAGAGTTTACGAAAGAAAATTAAGGTCTTGACTAATTCAGTATACCTATGAAGTACAACTCGAAGTGTTGAGGGATAAAGAGGGGTATATGCTGGAGATCAAACTCTCAAATTGGCTTATCACATGTAGCACCAAAAGGGTTACCGATATTCAAGAGGGCTATGCTAAGAAAGTATTTTTAATTCATATTGTAAATCTAAAGATTTATTACTAATACATAGAGACATCATATTTATACAGACTGCATTTGACAGATACGACCACGGCATCTACAGAAGAAATTGTCAAAACAGGTTTTAGATTTTCAATCTTGTGAGATAATGAACTAAAAAATTCGTACCTGACCAAATTATTTCTTCAACATCTGTTTTTCTAACGAAACTTCATTTTCTTGGAAACGGTATTGTCAATCAACATAACTGTTGTATTGAAACGGTTCGAATCCAAGAATATTCCGGAAAGTACATACTCAGCACCTTGTAAAATTAAATGTCTGGGCCATTATTCTTACCTGGAAGATTTAATGAAGCGATGTACTTGAACTTGCTAAACAATGATGTTAATTTAATGTTGCTCACAGTATTCAGAATATCGAGCGTAATCTGAAAGAAAATGGAATATTGCAAAAACACGGTGGTCCATACTCACTATGTATTATCTGTACGGCAGTTTTTTTGAAACATTTCCTGAAATATTAATTAAGTTGAATGATGCACGAGATCTGCCGTATTATCCCCTTAGAATGTTCTTCTATGAGAACATACGAAGAGCGAACTTTAACTCAGTCCAGCTTGATTCTTTGGACGACAAAACTGCATGACAGTATATATAATAAATTAATAGGTAGGAAATGGCCAATTTATTTGATTTTCTTTAAAGCAATTATTCCACAGCCAGTGTTTCGAATATAAAAGTGAAATGCAATTTTATAGAATAACACTTTAAAACTGCCATTGATACCTTTCAGGATGGAGATCGCGATGAAAACATGATGATGTTTGTTCCTGAGACAAAATTAACCAATCTAGATTTCCTTCCCCTTCTTTTACTTAACAGCCGCAAGATAGGGTTAGGCTGTTTTCAGTGGGCCATTCTGTATGTATATTCAACTATTTCAGTGCTGAAATTATTTATTTATGTATCCGTATTTATTATATAAAGAAATTACGTATTACCTTGGTTGTTCTATTAAATGTATTAAATAGATTATTGGCTAACTGAACGAACACTGTTATTTCTATTAATATTATTAATTTAATGAATGTTTACTATATAACTATAAATAATTTCCTTATTATCTATTCGATTAAAAATGGTCTCTTCCGATAAAGATAGTGCCTCATAAACGATAAATTAAATGTAAATTCCATTCAAATTCAGGAATGGCTTACTTCTTATAATCTATTTTTTCTTTCATTCATCTGTAGAAAAACATCGTCGCTGAACAATATATATTATATTATATTCAGTATATTGCTTTCATATTGTCAGATTCGCGCATTTCTAATGTGATATATTTTCGAATACTTCCCAGTGCTCTTAGAATCATTTGAATGGGAGCATATCTCACTGGAGATTCCCTCTAAATTAATTTCTCCGGGTTATCTCCTCAAAGATTTTATATTGTATGCTATTTGTTGTAACGAGATGATTACGAATTCATTTTAAAAGAGAAGAAAATATGTATCTCGAAACGTGGGTAGTGGATGGGGCATAATTTTAAATAAGTGAAACTTTCGATAAGTGTAAACTAACATTATTAACATTATTGAACATGAATTATGAACTTATAAAATCATTATTACATTTTTTTAGGCTTATGAATTAATTATTTTTATTACTGGTGATTTAGAAAAGTTATCGAATAGTGTAAACAATACAAACTATTGTATTGTTCTATATTCCTTCTAAAAGTACTATTGGACGCCAAATAGTCTAAAGAAACTATTAAATTTTACAGACTATAGAACATCATTAGCATGATTATCTATACTCTATAGAATGACTCAAGGTTCAACGAAGTCGGTTCAGTTATGTTCAACGATCAGCGTACCAAGCGAAAATAAATTAAACTTAATATTGAACGGACAGTATAAATTTATTAACAAATTTCAGTCTGCAATGTAAATATCTAATATAAATAACAATGTCTGACTTAATTACAATCTAATAAATATGGCCTTGCATTTAAATAATTTTCTTAAAACATAGGATGCACCATGGATTTGTAATGTAAAGCTTTACCTTGTCTAGGTGTTCTGTAACTTGAGTGACGTTTAATTATAACCTCTAAACTGGTTATGAAAATTTTCTTGAAATATTATGTCACTTAACTGACGTATTTATAACCTCTCAAAGTTTCCTCTTGACAGATTTATGTCACTTGATTGACGTTTATTTATAACCTCCAAATGGTTTTCAAAATTTGTTTGAATATGTCACTTGATAGTCGTTTGAATATCTCACCCATCAATTATTATGGACAACTGGATTAACAAATACTTCCCTCTTCGAAACCTGCTTTCAGGAAATTCTTCTCAATACCTCTAAAGCTTAAGGTATGTTACCTTCCCCTCTTATAATTAATACACTTGGACAATTATTTATTTTATATCAATATATCTGGATCGTAATAATTATTCTAACCTTCTATTATCTTCACTTCTTTTTCTTTCATAAAATTTGTTTCTCTGAATATATTTAGCTGTTATCTTTACAGCGATCGATGATCAACTGTTTTGTAATCGGATTAATTTCCAATGTTTCAATTGTTTTTTTCTCGTTTGATCTACTATTTCAAAATTTAATTCTAATTTCCCTTTTAAACTATTCAGTTTCGTTTGTTCTTTATATTAATTGAATACTGCTTCTAATTCTTTAATTTTCCTGATAGATTTCTTATTCTACTTTTCAGCATTAAGTGAATCATCTTAATTACTCCAAATATATTGACATACTACATGTAATCTTTAAAGTCTACTTATAACTACAAATAACTATTCCAAGCTCAAATATATATTATTTCATACAGTTAGGTGAATAGAAATCGTAAACAGAAAATGCTATTAACTAAAAAATTAATGCAGTGTTTCAGACTAACAAATTTATGAGTACTGGTGTATTAAACTAAACAAAGGAAATTGATATGCCAATAAACTTTTAATATCATACTATAAGTCTTTTCTTTCACCATGATGAAATATCATTCATAAAACATCTTTATGTACTGATATTTGAAAATATCTGAAAACTTAAATTGTCATTCATTCTTTTGCAAGCTATGGACTTCCTATTTCTGAAGCAATCGCGCTGCAATGCAACTACTGGTAATTATATTTTATTTAAGATATATTTTGTGTGGTTTTAAAACGGTTTTAGACAAGATTTTCAGCCCTACGTTTTTGCCATCAATGTCAGATTTTAGACATTTTACTTTATTGTTTTTTATGTCCATTCTAAACTATTTTAAACGAGACTGGAAGTCTCTAAAGTTCATGTTTTATAATATACTATTTATCTTAACCTTGTTAAAACTAAAAAAACTCCATATTATGTTTATTTAATTACTTTGATCAAATTCAATACCAAGTTTCATTCTCTGCATCCTACTCGTTCAGCATAAGTAAATTTGAATCAATGAAACAAACCACAGTCATTCCTGCTTCTGTATGCTCTGTTAAGAACTGTTATGGTTATTTTCAAAATTTATACAAATTACAACATATTTATGATTTCAAAACACGATACTTAGGTAGTGTTCCACAGCGTGCATGACACAGCAGTATATATGGTTAACGATCTAAGATTATCGTCTCATATATTCTGCAAAAGGTAATTTTATACCATTCATTTTAGATTTTCACGCAAGAAAAAAATCTATTATTTTTATTTGTTATTCATGTGCTGACATGCATTTGTTAACTAAGCAAACTATTTTTCTCGTTATAGGGTTTTGAGTTTGATTTTCTTGTCATTTGTGTAAAACGAAAAGAAATTTGTTCGTTTGTAACCGTCACTTTAGTGGGCCACAGTGTATCTGAGGTTTACTGGCTCACTGTACAACCATATAGGTTGCCAGATTTTTTCTTGAAAACGTCATATCTAGGATAGGCAGCTGAAAACACCCTTGGTAGTGTTACTGGTTATAGTTCTGTAGCCCTTTGCTTTCTTTCATATTTGCATTTTTTTTAAATAATGAGTAATAAATTACCAATTTATTTAAAACGGATATGTGTGTTTTCCAAGCATGTAATTTGAAATCAAATTCCCTATCTTATTATCGATATCAAGATTGGTAGACCTGAGTTTTTGTGACAAAAAAGAAATTCTCTCTTTTTTGGTGCCAGCTAAGGAGCCATGTAAAACATTTTTGTAATTCCCAAGCTGTGTGTTAAATTAAATAAGTTTAAGCCTAAGAACACCTAAGGTAAATACGCTTTTCAAAATTTTTTACATATTTTGAGATATAAAGGCTCTTATGGTCAGATTTTTATGTGAGATTTTTGGTGAAACTCTTAAGTTCTGATTTTCACGTCACAGTTTTTGGCCATACCCTTTTGTCCTGTACATCTCCCATTTCATAAATGGTTATCGTTATCAATGCCGATGGGAATTTGATGGTATAATTGTATGTTGGAAATAAGCTCCCACCTGCTAAGCTTGTTTTGGTCTAATACGCCAAGAGTCTTGGGAATTCGCCGTATCTGGAGGTTTGTGTCTAGTAATATCCGCAAAGTCCTGCCACGTAACGAGAAATTCCTGTAAGTAATTTTTTTTAATTACTTCCCTATCTCCGGAAGATTTTGTGGGAACGGAGCAGTATTCTTTAATGCACTGAAGAACTACACATTTCATGGTAGCCCTACATGCGTAATTCCTTTTGGTTATCGCCTACAAGAGGACAGTTTTGTTAAGAATAAATTTCAGTTGTAACAATCGCATGCGAATAGTCAATTAGCAGTAAGCTTGTTGTAATGGTTTAGATACTGCTAGTAGTTTAGTCTAATTATAATAAAAAATAACTGTCATTAATACCATATTAAAGTAACTCTCCATTCAAGGCATATGCACCGTGTAAACCTCCATAATAACAGCTGTTATTTGCTAGTACCAACAGAAATTGTGATTATGGCTATAATAATGAGTTAATTAATAATATACATATAGTTTGATGTGCTCACACCTACCTCAGGCTATAACGTTGCATGTGCATTGTACATTTGATAGGTTACAATAATATATTAGTTTACTTAAATCAAAACAGCGCTGTCAAACTAGTTTTATCAGTACGGTGAATTGCAGGAGGACCAATCTCCAAATACAGGATTTCTCACTAGTTAAAATTTCAATTAATTAAATCGATATTTTAGTGTTCTTTGTTATTAATAGCATAGTATTTTTGTGTGTAGACCTGCGTGTTTCTATGTCTTAATATTTAGTGTTAGCCTCTTTTGAGGAATGTGTTTCTCATAATCTCTATTTAAAAAATTTTTTATATACCTATTTATATATATTTTACCGCCATATTGTTTATATACTTATACCTACCTATTAATTTTATTATTACAGTAGTATAGATTTTCATTGTATCTACCAGGTTTAAGCTTATTAAACCTATTTCTAGCTGATCATTTTTATTATTAAGTACTCCTTTCTTTATTCTGCCCCTCATTTGTAAGTTTTTTGTTTGTTTTATTTCTTTGTTTTTGTACCCACAACCCGCTCTCGACTATATCAGCTATCACGCTCTGCCACGTGTGTCTCCGTTCAGCAGACCTAGAGGAGACGTGTTGCACGTTTACCAAGGACCCCATACAATTTATGTTGGAAAAATGCAAACGGTGGATTTTCTTAAAACTCGAAAATGGTTAGCTCGAAGTTTCCCGAACAAAAGATGGTGTATGAAAAAACTGACTTTCCTGTAGACTTATGGTACCTCGGAGGTAAAGAAACTTGAAAGAATCAAATACAGAGTGACCCAGTGTTAAACTGCCAAACGTTCAGATCGACTTTTCAGGTTAAACGAATACTGTTTACATTTATAAAGTTTTTCCAGGAGTGCACCCCCTTCGAAAATGGAAAAAAGTGAGAACATGCGTCTGGTCACTCAACTTCAAGGATTAGGGAGGTATTTGAGGTGGCCCAAAAATATTGATTTCTTGTGATGAAAACTCCTAAATTATAATTTTCAACAAAAAACTGAATAATTCAAAAGGTACATGAGTAAAGTATAGGACAAGCTGATGTAAGTTCTCAAATTTAATTCTACATCGATTGCCATAATAAAATTTGTCACATGCCATTTGATAAAATAGAGGTATTGATATTCCTTGACTATAATTTTCAAAAAATCACAACAACTACTGGAAACTTCATTGGGCTTATCGTGACCACTTAAATTATTTCTTGAGCTTTAGTGAATCGATGATTTATCTAGCCTAAACGGTTTAAGGGATATGGATTTTTTAATGGACCCTAGCGCCTCTAAAACTTAAGAGAACAATTAACAACATATATCAACTATTACAGATAAGTACCGACAGCCTGACCTTTTTATACTCCGAAATTAATGCCAAATTTAAAAAAATATATAATAATTGGGTGTGTCCATTTATAAAAACTAAAATGGCATCAATTTCCGGTATTTCGGGTGGTGCTGCCATTTTGAAATTGTTTGTTTTGGATTCACAATTGTCGACTATGATAGGGTTCCAAACCCCAAATGTCTATCTCATTTGAAAGTGGGAAATATTCCATTGGCCGCCTTAAAAGAATCTATGCTCGATTGAACTTCAATAAACTACAATTGAAACTTGAAACTTTGCTTCAATTTATTTAAACTAAAACCTCTAAATCACCAGGAATATTTTAGTGCTTCATTGGCAACGAACCTAGTATAGTACTAGACCTCCAGACGAGGACATAACATCGCTAATCCAGGCGGTAATTAATAATGTTTTCTGAAATTGTTAAATAGACATGTGGGCGTAAATATTAAAAAGAAGGCACTTACCAGAAAATATTACGTAAAATAGTTAATCTTGTAAATGTTTCAAATATATTTGGTTTTTTCAAACTTGTTTGCCTTAGAGGTACCACAATTCTGCAGGAAAGTCATTAAGCAGTTGTTTCATATAACATTTTTTGTCCGGGAAACCTTAAGCTACCCATTTCCAAAGCTTTAAGAAACTAAACCATAAACATTTTTTCCAATATAAGTGGTACGGGGTCCTTTCGTTGATTACTTGCCACCTATGTCCCTCTTTTTTAAACAAGTGTTGCTCGTGTAGTTAAATGCAATATGCTTAAGGTCAATATATACATAAATTTTTGAAATATTCAGTAACCTCAAGACCAAGTCTGTTTCGATGTTCAGCACTTTAATGAACATTCGCTATTTTGACTTCATGAAAAACATAATATACAGGGTGTAATTAGTTTCATGTCATTAAAAAAACTTGTGTCAGGGAACGACAAGACAAACAAAAAAACCTTATATAACATGGGGTCTAAAGCTCATAGTTTTGGAGAAAAGAAATAAACAAAAATTTCGCAAATTTTCAATAAAATCTTTTGAGAATTGCTGGAATATTGAGGTAGGTTTAGATCGTCGCACGTGTCTCTGCCTATAATAGCCAATATTTGTGTAGATAGCTTTAAAATGTCGGCGGTCTTTAGCGGTGCGGTAAATAAGATGAAAAACGTCGACGTTTTCTGAGTGTTTAGTAGATCTGATCTGAAGAAAACTATACTCTGACTCTCCCTTGTGCAATATTTTAGTTTCTGTGGGTGTTTCGTTATGTACACACGTCCAACCGCCGTTCGTTGTTTTTGTTATTTTTGAATTTAGGGTCGCTGTGTATTTATATTGAAGATTTATTTTATTGACTTTACCGTTCAAGTCGTTAAATTCTTGAGTACGTACAGACACAACTTGTTCATTCTTTTTGTATTCCGTTTTGGATTTTGGATCAAGTTTTTCTTTTATTTTTCTTTATTGACAACGTTAGTTAATAGTTTATTGTTTAGTGTTGAACGGAGTACGTATGTCCTTAGTTCGACGTAGAGAACTGTGTATTGATGCAGATGCAGAATTCGAATAATTTACTTAGGTGGTAAGCTTTTAACCCAGGACACTCATTTATGTTACAAACGTTAATAAATCAAATCTAAATATTCTAAATTATAAACATTAATCCAATGTTTTGTTCCAAATTAAAAGACACACATGTAAAGAAATGCTCTGTTTAAACTTCTACAGCCATTATTTGCTTGCAGTTGTGCAGGAAAAGATAACGAATTATTTACGTCTTTATAATTGCCTCAGTTCGGTTAAGGCGGTCCTTCAAAAGCGATCAATGATTCAAGGCCGTTGCACTTTTTATGACAATTTAAAGGTTGTATAATTGGAAACTACAAGTTCATTGACCAAGAAAAGCAGTGGTCCTCAATTATTTTCTACATTAATATTTAAAATATTTAAAAAGTTGACCTAGGTCAGTTTACATAATATCGATTGGCGATTAATGTTAATTTGGAAATCAGTACGATTTTATTTTATTTACAAAATGCAAGAGTCAGTCAGTGCGATAATTTTCCAATATTATTGGAATCAAATTACGAGGTCATATATGCTGAAGCTAATTCCTATTAATATTCAGGCTGCTTACAACATTGATAATTAATAATGCAAATTTAGAACATAGCTGAACTAGTTGATATTTATCTGTGTCTACTGAATATACAAGGGATTTAAAATAAAATATAGCGAATCTATTAAATATAAATAAGCAAATTCCTGTTAGGAAAAAATATGTGTTATTATCAACATTTTTAATGAAAGATAATAAAATTACGTTCAGTAGTGTTGGAAACGAAGATTTGTTTACTTATTTATTTGTTGTTTGCATTGTTTTTATATATTAGTTATTGTTGTGATTGTACTAGCTCCGTAACTAAGAAAGTGTTGTTGAATTAAAAATAAAATAATTTATATTTGACATCTGTTAATTTCTGGCTCTAAAAACCCACAAGTTTAGGCATATTCTGCTTCAGGTTATGGGCCCAGAACACCCAGTACAATAAGAAGGGTCAGTGGTTCTCTAGTAATAGAAGAAAACTAGTTTCGTGTCAAGTCACATCAAATTTAACATACCAGTTAAAGGTATTCTAAAGGTAATAAGATGGACAAGTTCAAGAATATTAATATTCAGAAATTCGATGGGAAGAATTTTTCACTGTGGAAATACCAGATGGAAATAATATTTAGAGCAGAGGGTTTGCTGGATTTAATTAATGGTAAAGCAAAACAACCAGTAATAACAGATGAAGAAAACGTAAAGAAATCATGGGAAAACTTAAATGCTAAAGGGATGATGTTAATATCTATGTCAATGGAGTTTAGTCAATTGCAGACTGTAATAACGTGTGATAATGCCGCCAGTATGTGGTCAAGGCTGAAAATAATTCACGAACAAAGGTCCTCCGCGAACAAAGTGATGATTAAACAAAAATTTTTCAGTTATAAAATGTCAGAAACCGACAGTATTGCACAGCATATTAGCAACATAGAGTCAATGTCACAAGCTCTAGCTGATGTTGAAGAAAAAGTAAGCGATATAGATAAAATAGCTAAAACTTTAGAAAGTTTACCTCACAAGTATGGATCATTCGTAACTGCATGGGACTCATACGACGAAGATAAACAAACATTTGAAAATCTTACAACAAGACTTCTCAAAGAAGAATTCAGGCTTACTCAGGCAGACGAGCTAACAACTGCGTTTGCTGCTGTTAAACTCAATAAGTATCCTCATAGTTCGAACAAAAAGAATTTTGTTTCTAATACCAAAAGTAATTTTATTCCTAATACAAAGTATTCTAAAAAAGATGTAACGTGCTACTACTGTAACAAGAAGGGGCATTTCAAATCTGAATGTAGAATAAGGCTTAGTAAACTTCAACCTGGTTACAGCAAGCAAAACTGTGATCCAAATTACAGAAATCAAGCTCTTAGTGCTGAGATGAAAAATATAGTTGCTGATGGATGTGAAAATATCTGGCTCGCTGATAGTGCAGCATCAAAGCATATGACGTCGCACAAAGAGTGGTTTTCACAAATAACACCACTAAAGAACAAAGATGTCCAAATTGGAGATAACTCTTTTATTACCGCTGAAGGAATTGGCTCAATTAGTGTAATGGCTGTTGTGAATGGTAGAAGAGTTCCTCGTACATTGGTAGAAACCTTATACGTTCCAAAGTTGAAGAAAAATCTTTTTTCAGTGGGAGCAGCTACGAGCAAAGGTTTGCAGGTCGAATTTAATAGTAGATTCATAGAAGTTAGAAATAAAAATGGTGTAGTTGCTGTTGGAAGGAAGCTGGAGAATCAATGCTATAAAATGTTATTTGAAATCCTACAAATTCAAGGAAACTCCGCAGAAACGAGTATTGTTCAGCTATGGCATGAACGGTTGGGTCATGTTAATTTTCGTACTTTGAAAGACATGTCTGACAAAGGAATGATACCTGATATCAAAATCCCAAATAAAGAAGTCACACGTATTCAGTGTGAGGGTTGTCAATATGGAAAACAACATAAGCAATCATTTAATGCTAATTTGAATAGACGAGCTGAAAAACCTGGTGAATACATTCATTCCGATGTCTGCGGTAGAATATCAAGTACTTCATTAGGAGGAGCTAATTATTTCGTTTTATTCAAGGATGATTGTACTTCATATCGTTTTGTTTATTTCATAAGACATAAAAGTGACGTTTTCACAAAATTTCTGGAATTTCAGAAAATGTCAGAAAGACAAACTGGTAATAAAATAAAAATATTCCGAAGTGATAATGGAACAGAATTTGTTAACCATCATTTTAAAGATCTTTTTAAAGAACATGGAATAATACATGAAACCAGTGCTCCATATACACCAGAGCAAAATGGAAGGGCAGAGAGAGATTTGAGATCTATAGTTGATAGTGCCAAAAGTATGTTGCATAGTACTGCTCTCCCGATGAATCTTTGGGCGGAAGCAATTAATATGGCCGTATACTTATTAAATCGTCGCCTGTGTGCACAAGATAAGCATGTTACTCCTTACGAAAAATGGACAGGAAAACAATTAAATCTTAGCCATTTACGAAGGTTTGGATCTGAAGCATTCGTACTTGTGCCTAAACAGTTCAGAAATAAGTTCGAGAGAAATTCCAAGAAACAAATATTAGTGGGATATGACGGCAACAGTTCCAATTACAGATTGTATGAATTGGCTGCCAGGAAAGTTGTCGTCGTGAAACATGTTAATTTCAATGGATGTATTTATAAAGACAGTAGAAATATGTCATGTCAAAACAACGTTATATTTGAGATGGAAGATGAAGATAATTTACAAGAAGAGTCCGTAGACACCAAATCAGAAGGCAGAATAGAAAACCAAACGTCAGAAAACATAGAAGTAGAAATTAATCAAGAAAACCAAACGTCAGAAAACATAGAAGTAGAAATTAATCAGCCTAAGGATAAAGCTTCAGAAGAAAATGGCCATTATTTAAGACACCCTGAAGATATTAAGAAACCAATTTGGTATGAAGCATGTGCAGCAGTATTAGGTGAACCTCAGACCTACGAAGAAGCTATGGAAAGTGGAGAAAAAGAAGAATGGAAGAAAGCAATGGAAGATGAGATTAAGTCGCTGATGAAAAATGAGACGTGGTCACTACAAGTTTTACCAGCGGATCGCAAAGCAATTGGGTGCAGATGGGTGTTTAAAATAAAATATAAAGCGGATGGTAAAATTGAAAGATATAAGGCCAGACTTTGTGCAAAAGGTTATAGTCAAAAATCTGGCATAGACTATTTTGAAACATTTTCACCAGTTGTAAGGTATGATTCCGTTAGAACGTTATTATCAATTGCAACTGTCAGTGATTTAGAAATTTGTCAGTTTGACGTAAAGACGGCTTTCTTGAACGGAGATTTACAAGAAGAAATCTTTATGAAGCAGCCGGAAGGCTTTAATACAAAAGATTGTACTCTGGTATGCAAACTCAACAAAAGCCTATATGGTTTGAAGCAGTCTCCGAGATGTTGGAATAAGAAGTTTGTGGAGTTTCTTAGTTCATACAGCTTCAAGCAGTTAGATGCTGAAAAATGCATTTTTTATGCACTCTTTGAAAATTATGAACTATTCCTGGCGTTGTACGTTGATGATGGTCTAATTATGTGTAAATCTAAAAAGGTTATGGACATATTTTTGACAGAACTTGGAAAAATATTCGAGATAACCATTTGTGCTGCAGAATGTTATGTTGGATTGGAAATCAGTCGCAATAGAGAACAAAGAAGTATATTTTTGGGCCAGCAAGGGTATGTTGCCAAAATTTTGGAGAAATTTAACATGGTAAATTGTAACATCAAAGCAATTCCTGCCGATCCAAATGTTGTGCTTCATGCAAACCAAGCATCTACAAGAGATAGTAGGATGCTTAGTGTGCCCTATAGAGAAGCTGTAGGAAGTTTAATGTTTCTCGCTGTCGTCACACGCCCAGATATCATGTTCGCTGTGTCTCAAGTGAGTAAATACCTTTGTAGTCCAGCTTTGGAGCATTGGATAGCAGTAAAAAGGATATTCAAGTATTTAAAAGGAACCCAGAACTATGGAATAAAGTATTGTGGAACTGATTTAAATTTTGTTGCATATTCCGATGCTGACTTTGCAAACGATATTGATTCTAGAAAGTCAACAACTGGTTATTTGACTATGTTAGCTGGGGCACCGGTTACATGGTCGTCACAGTCTCAAAAGTGCGTTTCCCGTTCTACTACAGAGTCAGAATACGTGGCAGGTTCAGAAGCAGCCAGAGAGGTTATTTGGTTGAGAACATTACTTCAGGAGCTTAATGTAGATGTATGCGAACCTACCAAGCTATTCGTAGATAATCAAAGTGCCATTCGGTTAGTCAAGAGTCAAGAACACCATAAGAGGACCAAACACATTGATATAAAATACCATTATATACGTGACCAAGTAGAAAAGGGTTTCATTGAAACTGTCTATGTTGAATCTAAAAAACAACTTGCTGATATTCTCACGAAGGCTTTACCAAAGGAACAATTCATCAGAAATAGAAGTTCACTTTGTGTACCTTTAAATCAGTAAACAAATAGGGCGAGTGTTGGAAACGAAGATTTGTTTACTTATTTATTTGTTGTTTGCATTGTTTTTATATATTAGTTATTGTTGTGATTGTACTAGCTCCGTAACTAAGAAAGTGTTGTTGAATTAAAAATAAAATAATTTATATTTGACATCTGTTAATTTCTGGCTCTAAAAACCCACAAGTTTAGGCATATTCTGCTTCAAGTAGTATAGTTGGGGGAATAGTACAACGGAGGAGAAACGAGTGCAGCGGTGCGCGGTGGCCTTTGTCCATCGCTTTTGTCAGTTTTAGCAGCTTTACCGACATGCTCTTCGATGATCCGCATTACTCCCCATCTGCTCTCCTGTACTTTGCCACTACTATACATTCCTAATTTCACAACTATTATCGTCATAAAACGAATAATAATCGTTAGTAAAACCAGAACTGCAAGTTGCATAAAGATAATAATCTCCCAATTTATACTTTATATTACTGAGCAACTATGCTTTCGAAGAAAATTAACCGATAAAATTCTATGCGGTAGTGATATATACATTAGCGTGACCCACCAAAAACGAAATCTCGAATTTTATCTTGCACATGTGACGATTAGTTTCTATTTTGTGTCCACATAAGGTCATGAAAATTTCATAAAAGAATATAAAGATTTAGAACTAGCTAAAGTCAGTTTTTTAATCTCGTCTGGTCATTTTAATTCTTACGGTTTGAATTCATTCCGATATGAAATTTTCGAATAAAGTCCACACTCCAGACGTGTCCTTATACTTTTGGGACCATTGAATATGATGGTCACGGTTAATTCTCTATACAGATGCTGCAACTCTTCGAGTTAGCCAAAATGTGTTGGAAAATAGCAGGAATCGGGTAATAGTTTAAGCTTAAGTGAGGTAAACTTGGAGACCATTTTTTTCTCAAGTTTAAACTAAACGACATTGTAGGGGGAAAACGTACCGAGAAATTCCGGACGGGCACGATGGTTTAGGATTCTTTTTAAATGAAATGAGAGATAAATGAAAAAGTCCTGGAAACGAGCAAATATCTAGACTTGAGTGAGTAGAACTTCGAGCATCCATTTCTTTTCTCAAAGACAATATAATCTACGTTCTAGTGGACACTTTTAGGGTATAATTTTCAGAATTCAGTCCCATGTAGTGTTTGGAATCGGACAAATAAATAATCTTATCACAAATGATCATGGATGATGAAATATATATTATAAATTTCATCTGAAAATTATAATAAAGTGTTAACTACAACGCAGATTAGTTTGAGTTTGAGAAAAAAAATTGATGCTCGAAGTTCTTCTCACACAAGCCTTAGATATTTTCCCGGTTTTCATTTATCTCACTCATTTCTTCTGTTTTCCCACTACAATGTCGTTTATTTTAAGCTTGAGAAAAATAGTGATTCTCAAAGTTTACCTCACTTAAGCTTAAACCGTTTACTGCTATTTTCCAATACATTTTGGCTAATACGAAGAGATGCAGCATCTGTATAGAGAATTAACCACGACCATCGTGTTCAGGGCCACATTGTGGAAAAGCATGTATTGTTTAGTCGATGTACCCTTTTGATACAATAATATACATAGCCAAAAGCCCCTGATTTTTGTTCTGGCCACCGCAGTTGTCCGACCAGAAAATTAAATTCTTCTCACTTTTCAACTCGGCTGTAATAAAGGTAAATAAACAGCTGCCAAATTCGTTGCATCCTCGTTTACCTGCTGTTTCTTCCCACATGTACATACAACCTTTTCCCTCATCTTCCAAATGGACACCAAAATTAATGTATGTGTACTGTCTGCTGTAATACATCTGAGTGTGTGTAAGGGTAGGAAGATATGATTGTTTTTGTAAGTCGTAAGAAATAACACATGTGTCAGAATTAGGTTATCCTTAATATTCTAAGCCATTATCGTTGTAGCTGCTTTTGCTTTACGGTGATGAATGTCACCTTTGAGTTCCTCCATTCACTTTTCCTCAGGATTTTTAGCTGTAGATATTGCAATTTTATACGCATCACAAGTATTACATGTGTCAACTCTAGGTGGTGCATAAGACAGGCTAACTTCCTTTTTAAATATGTCATTGAACCACTGACGTGAAACAGCTGGTTTATCTTGCATGCCAGGTTCATGAAAGCAGTATATAATTTTGTTACATTTAAATCACTCGAAAGATACCTGTTGCTAGAGTGTTTTTCTCGACCATAGTGACTCTACCTGCTAGGTATTGATGCACCTCAAATTGAGTTTCATATTTTGCAGAAAACTTTAAACATACAGAAAGCAATAAAAAGGTCCAACAATTATTATTATTTTATTACACAACGACCAATGGCATGTAAACCTGTTTCATATGCACATACGCATTATGAAGTCAACACTACAGACTTGTCAGTACATTTTCAGCTTTTGATAGACGTAAGTGTGTCTTGAATTATTATGGCGTCGAGTGGCTTCCCATTAAATGAAACAGTACTTTAATTGATCCAAGATTTTCTGGAACTGTGGTTTAACGGTGAAAAAACACTCTCGTGGAAACGCAAGTCGAACATATTTCATTTGAACCTCATAAATACTAAAATTTAGCATATATACACGGATTTTTCTCACGAATCCCTCTAGCTATACGGGACCTTCAACGTAAGCCGGAAACAGAATACAGTGTTAAGAAACAACTTTTCAACATTTCTGTGTGTGGACTGTTCAGTGCTGGACATAAAGCTGCCATCTATAAGAAAATATCCTTATTTTAGATGTGCGCCGATTACATCGGTAGACGTTGAACGATCCTTTTCAGAACACAAGTGGATATTTAGTGACATGCGCCGGAGGTTAAGTTCGGTTCATTTAGAACAAATGCAAATGAAATATTTTTATTATTCTAATAAGGCATAGTTACTAAGTGTTTGTATTTGTGCATCCAACAATAAATGCATCAAAATATGACCTATAACCCCTTCAGAGCCATTTACCTTTAAATATGACGGAATTCACTAGATACAATTATAAGGTAAGATATTGTAATATTGCGCATGAAATTGTTAATATAGTTCATATTGCGTAAAGTCGATCCAGGCTTTTACGTCATAACAACCTCGGACCCGGGGTCTGTTTATAAGGCACTATAGACCACACTTATTTAAGAAAGTTTTATAAAATTTTAACATGAAATTAAAAAGCTATGTTAATAATTAAATGATGACTATGGTGCAGGTTTTTTTGCATTAACTTTTTACCGCTTGAGCGATTTTAATTTGGAAAGGTTCACAATGTAGGTATTTTCATTGCGCATAAATCACCCATTCTTCACTTTCCTCTACGACCGATTGTTTTTCAGTATTTTAAGGAAACTGATTCTCCGTTATAACTGTTGATAAAGAAACATGATGCACATAATAAAATTTTTTGACTCACGAAATGAGAAGCCTCTCCCAAAGACATTCTGCAAAAACATTACGGTTGCTAATTTATCTAAAAATTATTTCCATTTTCCCTACATTTGCCTAGCCTATACCTAATAATTCGTGTTAGCTAAAATTTAAAACAAATTTTCATCAAGTAAAAACCGAATCAATTCACAACTTCATCGTTACTTATTTTATTCCTTTATCAATACTAATATCACCTTAGACTTTATTTTTATCCGTTAATATTATTTAAATTTTTTATTTATTTTTTGTTTAAATTTTAGCTAATTCGGCAGACTGTCAATAGACTTTAAACTACAAAAATATTAGTGTCAGTAAACAAAGGCTTTTACAACTACAAAATGTCCTACGATATTTTTTTCGTAGTCAAAAAGCTAATGAGTTTCCTCGATAATGATAATGTGCTATTGGTTAATGTTTATTCTTTTTTAAAGTTACTTTTTATACAAACACATGTTTTTTTAGCTCCTTTGAGGTCGTTTCTTTAAAACTGTTTTAAAATAAGGCAAAAGACTAAGTTATTTTAATTCTTGGATTTTGGAGAATTTAAATAGATTGGTAATACCCTCAAATTTGACAAATATTTTTAATATAGAAGTTCACATGATATTATTTCATCGCACAGGAAGGAAGTTCTATAACGTGAATAGTTTCTGAACAAAATTATTTAAATTGCGGCTGCCTCACATATTTGAGTTCATCTCGTTCAAGTAAATGAGTAAAATTTCTCAAACATTCGTATGCGATGCGACAACCTGAATGCTGAGTTTTTGTGTTTGCATTCCTTGCATTAATAACTAATTATTACATAACTCAAAGGACACATATTTCATGATAGTTATATCAACCAATAAGCATATTTATTTTATAGTCGAATACAAACCACTATTTCTTTATTGTATTATTCAAATTAACATTCTGTACCTCTGCTTTCTATTGGAGCTAGCCATGTCTAGGCCAGTCTAATAGAAGTCTATTAGATAATTAATACTATCTCCTATATGCCAAAGGATAATATGAGAGAGAAATAGACATTTCGAAAGCAAATTTTGAAGAATATAACAATATAATCTAATGTAAAAATATGTGCAACTGTTTCCACTCGAAGGACTAAAAAATTTCAATTGCAAAGCTTTCATATAATTATAACACTACATAATTTGATATAATAGCAAATGATCATATGAAGCAGAGGTGTCAAAAGGAATAAGGATACTGTAACAAATGTACGATAGGAGTTAAAAAAATTATAATTATTCTTCGTAAAATAGCACGATGTTTATAGAAATGTAAGATATTCGTTCCCAGACTTTAAAAAGGTTGTAAAATATTCGGCACAATGTAATATTAGAGGATCTAAAAATAAACAAGTTCGTATAAATTTATAGTTTGACAGTCCTACGTGCCAACAAGAAATACTTTTTCGGAGATAACTATAAAGTATTCTGTAGTATATTTGCTAAATATAAAATATATTACCATTTAAGGACAGTCATCAACTCTAAAGCCTGAGAAAATCCGTTACGGTCAACGTAGTGGTCAAATTACTTTTAATTAGAAATAGCAACAAGGCGATGCAGGGATTACTCTGGACGCCCAAACTAGACTAACGACTCCAGCAACCAAGCGATCCAGGGATTATTTTAGAAGCCAAACCAGAGTAACTAGTTCAGCAGCCAGACGATACAGGTACGATTCGAGACGTAGGGGCCAACCCATGGAAAAGCGAGTAGTCACGTGGAGCCATAGACTACAGTAAACGATACCGAGGCCACGAGCAACTGCCAACAATATCGTTGTCCACCACGGAGATGACATTATGCGACTGTCCGGAACTTAGACTTAAGGTGCAGAGACGGAACTCAATGTAAGTGTCAGTGAACAGATTATTCAGTGACCGTGTTCGGAACATCAGGGACTCCAAGGGAGATAATTAGCTTTAAGATTTTGTAATGAACAAGAAGGGGAATCGAATCAATTACTTTATTTATGAGAAAGCAACTGCTTCAATCTAAACTGGGGGCAATGTACCAAATGTAAGATAGGGGTTAAAAAAAATATAACTATTCTTCGTAAAATAGCGCGATGTTTGTATAAATGTAAAACATTCTTTCCCAGATTTTAAAAAGGTTGTAAAATATTCGGCACAATGTAATATTAGAGGATCTAAAAATAAACAAGTCCGTATAAATTTATAGTTTGACGTCCTACGTGCCAACAAGAAAGACATTTTTGGCGATAGCTATAGAGTTTTCTGAATTACATTTACTAAATATGAAATATTTTATTACCGTTTAAAGTCCCCCATAAACTCCAAAGCCTGAGAACATCCGGTACGATAAACGTCTTGGTCAAATTGTTTTCAATTAGAAATTGCTCTTAACTAGAAATATAACAAACGCGCGATTAATTAATCGAGAGTACGAGGTAAAACGACACGTTTCGGTGAATGTGTAAAGTAGGCAGGGCTCGAATCAAATCATAAATGGGGTAATTGATTACATGAATTCCCCAAACTGTACTCTACATAGGAACGATGAGATTTTCCCTGTATTTTGTGAATATGATAAGAAGGAATCTAACACCAAAAGGGGTTTTTCATCACATTGGAATAATTAGCTAGCTTAGATATAGAACAGTTTAAGTTAAGAGAATGCTTTATATTGAGGATAAGGCAATTCTGGCCACTTTCCAGGTGAGTACTATTTCGGTACTTAATTTTATACGGCAGAGGACGCCAGCTGCCAGAACGCGACTAAGTAGCAGATAGAGGTGGGTTCGCATTCATTGGTTAGAGTAATTCAAAACTACCCAGCCCTATTTCACCAAAACTAAAGCGACGAGAATAAACCACTTCCCGATCAGCTATCGGTGGTGTAACATTGTCCTACTTTTGTCATGATAATTTAACTGTTCTCGGTTATAGGTATTTGTACATGTTGAGATTTTGTATTAAAAGTTAAATAATTTTCATTCGTTTGCAACTTAGGCTTTACCTTATTCGAATTGTCACTGGCAACTGTCATTTCTTGCACTAGTCTCTAAAGTATAGTTTCAGAAATAATTAACTTCATGCTCGTTAATGATATTGTATTTGTGAGTTGCATTTTCCTTTGTTTTAATTTAAGTATTAATTGTTATTGTTCGCTTTTCTAAACCGATTAATTTCGGGGTTTGTTTGTTAATATAGTCTAAGTGTTGTTGAAAATGCGTGTTTTATTCATTTTCTAACGAGTGAAAGTCGAGTCATAGGAGTTAGATTAACGGAGTGAATTAATAATAACAAGTATAACGATTTTAACACATCTAGACAATACGTGGTACGATCTCCAGAGTGGCTAGGAGTATAGTATTGGATAAAGGCCCGCTTGGTAGATTGACGATAGTTCCTTGGTAGTGGCACAGAAAGTAAAATTTGTTAAATAAGAAAACGGACAATTTCGCGAATATCATCAATAAACGGTAACAATCAGATTAATGTAAACAGAGTGAATGGGACTATTAAAATACAAAAATATATCGTTTAGAATGTTTAAGATTAAACTATAAATTGTATACGAGATCGCTGAGCTTTTAGCCTACTTCTCCTAGTTAGAAAATCTTTTGTGAAAACTTTTACTAGCATGTACATATTTGTAAAATTATAACTCAAAGAGTAAAATACCTACCATCAGCCTTGGGTAAAGCTTTTGAATCTTGAGAACTCTCGTAACATGATGACAAATAAGTTCCAAACTTTAATGAATGTTCTGTGTCTGGAGTATTCTTCTAGAGAACTTCTACAATTCCGTTTCAATTTTCGCAATTCTTCCACTATATCTCCTTTTGGTAGCCAGACAATGGTTCGGGTTCGAAGTAACATCTCATTTCGCAAGGTTATGAGCTATTTCATTATTTTCTACTTCCTCGTTCGTACTCTACTGCTTTCTGCTAACTTTGGATTAGAATATCTCAAAACCGAAGCCTATATATAATGTTATCTAGTTTAATCAAAGTAACTGAAACCTTATTTACAGCTAAGCGTTCGAATGCCCTCGGTTAAGTACAGTGGATCTACAGTGCAAATTTTATCTTGGAAGATGGTTGGGCTGTTGCCTAGAGTTCTAGATAGTCTGCAATTAGTCCTCGCTACCAACTATTCCTTCAATTCTCGTAGATCTATCTATGTAAGTGAGAAATGAATGACTCTTTCTCCAATCTGCTAATTTTATCTAACTCAATCAACACATCTAAAGGAGATACAAAGTCCTGCTTAAATGGAATCAGGTCAGTAGGTTTGCCAAGAACAGTAATTTCAAAACTCCTAAGCATTGCCTCTCTAATGCCAATACAGGCAAGGCTTTGCAATTTCTGGAACTTTCCTTCTGCTGATTTTTACGAATCCGTGTATGTAGTAACTAGAAATGTGAAATAACTAATTTTTTTACAATTCTAAGGCACATTTTCTGTGGCAAAATGATAAAACCGTTAGAGGTTTACTGCGTGACGAACAGTAGGATGTATACTATCTATGCTGAATTTTAAAAACTGTGCGCATGCGTAGAAGCAAAAAGCCAATGTAGCAGAACCTAACCTAGCTTAACTCGATCGTCCCTGGCTTATGTATACCATAAGCCGGGAACGAATGAGTTAAGCTGGGTTAGGTGCTACTACATCGCCTTTAGCTTTTACGCGTGAGCACAGTGTTCAAAATTCAGTACACTGGGTATACATCTATGATGTACATCATTACATAGTAACACTTTTTCATGGTTTCGTCATTTTGCCATGTATAATGTGCCTTAGGATTGTAGAAAAATGAGTTATTTCACATGTTTAGCTACTGCGCATGAGCGGATTGGTAAAAGTTTACTGTGACAAATGTACATTCTTTGATTCCTCACATTAATAACAATATGGTCCAGTTTTATATTACGCAATGAGAAAAAAAAATCCATGAGATGATTTTTTGTGATTTTATCGCTTATGCGCATGTGCCACCTGGTCTCATGTGGTTTCGTATGGAAAATATTCTTCTCTGAGTATTTATAACATATTGGAAAACGATTTAGTATGCTGGAAAGTTTTCTCGTCGCGATCTTGTTTTCAATGAAAAATTTCGTTCCGAGAGAATGCGTTTTTCAACATAAAAATGAATTTATACCAAAATTGGGACGCAACCTGCGCAATCGGAGCGCAGACTCTGTGTAATTGGTCAAATCTGTATCACTTATTCAAACATGTTAACGTCTTAGTAGAGAAGCCCCGCAACAATAACTTATAAGTAAAATAATTTTAACGGTTTCAACACAAAAATGAATATAATGCTTATGAATATTATATTTACTTTGTAAGAAATTGTATGTACTCACGATTGATAACAATTGCAAAAAAAACAATGTGTTTCTTTTTCAAGAAAACATAAAAAAACAAATCGTCGCATAGAACAATGCAAAAGTCACTGCACATTTACGCGGAAAAATTCCGCGCCATGGTGCTAGCCGTCATCGGCAGATAGTCTACAATATACAGGGTGTTTGGTACATCGATAAATAGTATTCACTGGGTGATAGTTGGGGCCACTTGGAACCTATATGATCATATTTACAGCCTTTAATATTTGTTCATTCGCAATACTGTTTTTTTTAATAATCGTCAGACTTCTGGTTACAAAACTGTCGAGGCAGATTTTTAACAAAATCGAAATTGAACTTACATACGTTGTTATAGTTGGCCTATAGTTCACTTGGAAGTGAATTTTATTAGCTTTCGAAACTATTTTCTGCTGTATAATAATTTTGGTTATTTTATCTGTCATTTTGAACTTATTTTAGCTTGCCGCTTTTGCCAATCTGGGATGCATTTTAGAATAAGTCGAGCTAGGAATAAAACATTTCTATAAAGGAAGTAAATATTTTTAAAATTGCGGAATATTTTTTATTTCTGACTGATTTCGGCTATATCTTGGCCACATAGTATACCACTGGAAAGTGTATGCAATAGAGAAGTTTTGAAAACTATTTGAACCTCTTGAAGTAGTGCCGTTTTTAAGAAAATTTTGCTTAAAATAGAGAAAAGATTTCGAACCAATGTATTTACCATATTGTTCTACATAATTTTTATACTAATACTTCGGCATTTCTTTTTGTATTCTTTTGATAAAGTGTATATTAGGAATACCTAAAAAATATTTCAGAGAGCTGAAAGTATTTAGTACCATAAAAAATAACATGTGTTAGTAACATCTCAACTATCTCGCAAAGATCTCTGACAATACCGATATATCAAAAATGGTGAGACTGCATAATGGTAAATATGGTCATATAGGTTCCAAACGACCCCAACTGTCACTCAGTGAAAACTTTCTATCGCTGTGCCAAACACCCTGTATAAAAAAATTATGTTTGTAAAGTCTATTATTATTATAATAATAATTTACTAATAAATAACAGCTTATGCAAAATTACTGCAATGTTTTGTCCGGTATTCACAGATAATTCCATTTTCTCTGAATTAGCTGAACCTGGTTCACTTAAACGAGATATCTACTTTATGCATTTTATTACACAAATACATCAACACGAACGAGAAGAAGAATAGTATACGTCAGTTTAAGCTACTTTGAAGCCCTTTCTCCAACCTATCAAATGTTTTTCATCAATTCCTCTTATGTTTACCTTATTTGCAATTCAAACACTCTACACTAGCATCTACCACTTAACGAATTATCTTTCAGCTAAAACAGTTTTATTATTTACTTTTCAAACATAGCTTTACTATGAAAATAAACTCAGAAAATAAATTCATGTAAATATGATCTGGTATATTGGATTTCATGCTATAATAAAATATTTATATAAATATAATTTAGTAGTTGCTAGTGATTCTACGAAAACGTTTAGGATTATTGAGAATATTATTATTAATCAAGGCATTCCCTAAATATTTTCACTGTGAATTTAAAAAGTATTAAATTTTATCAGCTTTCAACAAAAATGTCATTTTTGTGTCAACTCCCTCCCCGACCCTTATGCTTTATACTGTAGCTACCATTTATTGAGTATTAAAATAATATTAAATTCTATTAGTTTATTTTAATGGTGTAAGGTGTTTGTCGATAAACATAAAAAATACTAAAAATAAGAATTTATGTAAAATTATACACAAACACATTTCTTTCTCGTATTTATAAGTGTTTTCCAGCATAATGAGTTTTCTATTGCGTGGTTAACTTAATTTTTTCAATTTTTTTGTTGTGTTATCATTAAATATCTGTTACCAAAATGTGGTATAGTTGTACGATTTTAATAAATGCAACAATTATGATTTTTTTTAATGTATGTAAAACTAACAATTATAAAAATGTAGCAAACTCTGAACCTCTGTATCTTTCGAATGGTGTGTACTAAGTATATTGAAAATAAATAAATGATGGAGGCAACATTTTTATTTGGCGGTTTGGCAACCTCTGCTTATTCTATAAAAGTCACAAAAAAGTTTCCAAAAAAGCTTATTTCATTTGTACAATTTTATTGCATTTCGTATTTTTGAACATACTTCATTTAAGGATAAAAAAAATCATTCAAGTATTTGACCGTTATATTGTATGCGAAACCATTTCAATTTAAATCATATTAATTTTTCCCAGGGTGATGTGTACTATATTGATACGTACATAGAGTAAATAAGAAATCGTAAATTGAAACTCATAGAATACTTGTAAAGCAACATATTGCTGTGTATCCACACTGTGGAACACTACCCAAGTATCGTGTTTGAAATCATAAATAAAATTCACAAATTTGTATGTATTTTAGAAAATAATCATAACAGTTTTACTTTAACGGATCATACAGAAGCAGGAATATCTGTGGTTTATTTAATTGATTCAAGTTCACTTATTCTCAGCGAGTAGGATGCAGAGAATGAAACTTGATATTGAATTAGAACAAAATATTTAAATAAACATAAAATGAAGTTAATTTAGTTTAAAAAGGTTATTCTAAATAGTATATAATAAAACATGAACTTATAGAGAATCACAATCTCATTTAAAATGAGTTAGAATGAAATTGGAAAACAAAAAGTAAATTTATAAAATCTGACATTTATGTCAAAAGTTAGGGCTGAAAATCATATTTTGTGTAGAAACACTGTAAATCTACACAAAATGAATATTGAATGAAAGACTATTAACAGTAGTTGCATTGCAGCGTGATTATTTTAGAAATAGTAAGTCCATATATTACAAAACACTGAATGACATTTTAAGTTTTCAGATATTTTCAAATATCATTGCAGAAAGGTGTTTTGTAAATGATATTTCACATCATGCAGAAAGAAGGGACTAATAGTATGATGTTAAATGTTTGTTGGCGTATCAATTTCTTGTTTTAGTTTATAATATCAGTATTCTGTCAGTATGTAAAACTGCAGTACGTTTTTAACTACTAGCATTTTGTGTTTATCATTGCTATTCATCTAAATGTATGAATTAGTATTTATTTGAGATTGGAATTGTTAATTGTAGTTATAAGTAGATTTTAAGAAAGTATATGTAATATGTCAATATATTTCGAGTAATTACAATTATTCACTTATAATCCTGAAAAGTAGAATAAGAAACTTATCAGGAAAATTAAAGAATTAAAAACAGTATTCAATTAAGGTAAAGAACAAACAAAACTGAATAGTTTAAATTTTAAATTAAAATTAAATTTTGAAATATTAGATCAAAATAGAAAAAAAACAATTGAAATATTGGAAATTAACCCAATGAAACGACTAAAAATAACAAATCAGTTGATCAGACACCGCTGAACAGCGAGCTGCGAAAAATATTCATCCTCGAATAATTAATAAATTGAAAAGAGAAGAAAAGTGGTGAATAATTTGAAGGTTAGAAAATTACAATCCAGATATATTGATATCAAGAATAAATTGTAAAAGTTGATTAAATATAAGAAGTGAGTATACTTTGAAAGTATTACGAAGTAGATTATCCGGAAAGCAGATTTAGAAGAGGGAAGTATTTGTTAATCCAGTTAGCAAATTTATATGGTGAAGAAATTTCAAACGTCAAGCAAGTGATAGAAATACTTCAAGGAAATCTTGAAAATAAATTGGAGGTTAGAAACAAACGTCAATCCAGTAAAGAAGAAGAAGAAGGAGCCTTGAGAGGTTTAAAAAGTCAGTCAAGTGACATAATATTTCAAGGATTATAATAACCAGTTAGAGGTTATAATTTAACATTACTCGAGTCGAAAGAAAGACAAGGTAAAGCTTTACAATATCAGAAATCCATGGTACATATTTATTTTAAATAAAGGCCATAGTTATCATTTTAGTTAAGTTAGATTTTGTTATTTAAATTTGTTAATTACATTCCAAGTTCAAATTTGTTAATAAATTAATACTTTGTTCGTTCAATACCGAGTTTGATTTATTTAGATTGTTATCTTGATCGATGAGCATTTATTGAACCGACTTCGTTGGACCTTGAGTAAGAGTCATTCTATAGATTGTAGATAGTCATGCTAATGGTGTTCTATAGTCTACAATATTAACAGCTGTTAAGAAACTGTTTGGCGCCCAGTAAAATCATTTTAATTTACTTTCAAAAAGTAATTTCGAACGTACAAAAAATAAAATAGATATCAGAATATAGAACAATATATTATTAGACTGTAATGTAATACAAAATTATAAAAATAATAAAATTAGATACAATATACACTCCTCTTGAAGGGATAAATAATAATAAGTCATCGGATGTTGCCATTTTTTGCTCCTTATTTAGAATCAAATACAGTCACGATCACCAAAAATAGTTATCAGGGTGAACATGCTTTGATCGGGCAAGAAATTGACCTCCTTCTTAATAAATAAACACCACAAAGCCATTACCATGCACTAGGAATACAACGGATATTCTTGTTCATAACTGCTAAAGCATTACTAACCAAGGTACTGGCGCAGTACTGTCCTGCTCTGGTTGTATATGGTTTTAACTCATTTTCCTATCTATGGTTTATCCACTTGTCTTGCATTAGTGATTTCAAATCAGGCCTCATCGCTGGATTTAATGCAAAAATCTTCTTTAGAAGATTTTTACAGTCGATACTCAAACAATGTGGCATTTCATAATTGCATTTTAAAATTTCCTTTTCAATGTCTTCGAACGTAGAGCCGTAGAAAGCATTAGCGTCCGTCAATAAAGTGTATAAAATTACTCCCAGCGCCCACACATCTACTTCGGGTCCATATTCTTCACCTAGGATGACTTCAGGTGCCATGTACTTAAGAGTACCACAGTAAGTGCTCAATTTATAGCCAGAAGAGAATTGATTGGACAGTCCAAAGTCTGCGATTTTGTTGTTCCCATTACTATCAATCAATATATTTTCATCCTTCAAGTCTCTATGCATAATTCCTTTTTGGTGACAATAATTTAATGCAGATATAATTTGTCTAATTATCCTCCTCGCTTCTTTTTCATATATTTGGGTGGTTTAACATTTTCAGTATTCTCGCTTCTCTAAATAATCTTCTCACATTATAATCTTTAAGTGAAGTTTTATTGATAACTTTAATAGCCACCTCTTCCCCAGTGAGCATGTGATTTGCCAGCATCACTTTGCGACATCCCCCACTGCGAATACTTTTAACTATATTGTACTGGGGTACTGTAGACTCTTCTAACCGCTTCCTCTTTACTAGTACCACATTGTGCCTTGTTGATATTACAGTACTCTCAATAATTGCTGCCATTTTAACTATTTACTCTCACACTTTGTACTAACTATAAAAATATCCTGGATACTGTAATATTGTTTCAAAATGAACACACTTCTAAATAAGAGTACTTATAGTTTTCATCTGGTTGCCACGAAGACTGCTACAAGACTTAAATGTTTTGTATCATATATATAACCATTGAAACGTGATTAAAGATTATAATAAATTTGTAGAATTATGATCATTGGAAGAAGATCTAGCAGGTAATAAACTGCAAATATGAAGAAAATTTTGCTTGGAGTCCAAGCTGGAAAGAAAATCTACCTACGGAACTCCTAGCATCCTGCAATGTTACTCCTGTATCAGTATTCTGATTTTTTGACAATAATTTCGCTGACCTGCGAAATTATTGTCAAAAAATCAGAATACATGATACAATATACATGATAAATGGAAAATCTTATAAATTCGGTCTAGAAATTTCTAACTACCTGGTGGTTTCTTAGTATGCTACAAAACTGTACCAGTTTTAATTATATGCAAATTAGATAAAGACGTTCAGTTTTGGAGAGTAAATTTTAAGGTTTGATTTAAAGGTACTTATTTTTGGATGATACTTTCAGGACTAAACTGTGAGACATGAAGTATTCTATTTATTTAATTTTTGGACAAAAACAGAAGTTATATTTAAAAAAACCAATAATGGAGATGTTAGTCCTAGAAGGAATAAAGGGTGTAATATTATCGGTCACCAGTTTATTCAGTTGTTAGTTATCAAATAATTTAATTTGGTTTCAATAAAATTACGGTGTATATCTGCCGAAAATTTCTGTTTCAATATTACTGTTACTCTGTAGTGTAGTTTAGAAAATAAAATAGATTACAGTGAAAAAATAAAACCTTTAAAAAACTACTCATTAAAAATTGTGATAGAATTTGTTACCTAATGCTGATACTGACCTCGATTAAAAATATGTTTTTGTTCATTTTTACACCGGCTTTAACTATGATAGTAGGCAATAAGATTCAATTAATTTGGCGAGGGTAAAATTTTATTCAATTATTTTTGGTGATCATTTTATTAAAGACGTTTACATTATTTTCTACAAAATAACAGGAAATACGCCTCATTTTGAATTTGGAAGCTTTAACATGACTCGTTCACCATGAACAAAACTTAATGTAAATCTGAAAAAATGAAATAATAATAGCCCTAAATGTTTAACTTTTGACATTAGCTTCAACATCAGCTACTCAAAAAATACCTAACTACTAATATTTCATAGACATTGCTCAAGCCATTCCAGAGCAATAATTTAATAATTATTATAAAAAAACATGCATACAGATCAAACTGAGAACCTCATATTAAAACATTTTTAATGTCGGTGTGAATATAAAAATACTGAGACAATATCATAATCACGATCTACTCAATTCGAGTCATCCCGTGGGCTAAGAGGATAACAGATAAAACAACAGGTTGTAATTTTATGTTGTAAGTGGAAGAGATCTTAAATTCGCATGCTTCAAAAATTAAGAAAAAGATTAATTACATTATACAGTACCGTCCAATGCAATACGAACTGGTTCGTCGATGACAAGTGGTCTCTTATGTCGGGAGAGGGAAATAAATCTGCTAGAACTGCTAAACAAATAAATACAGCGACTCCCAAACAACTGAATACAGGGATCTCAAAATAACTAAGTTTAGAAACTACCAAAAGGTCTTCTTCACTAATTAAGGAAACTATGTCTGAACAGCGCAAGGCCTTGGAAGATCAGCAATTAAGCACGATCAATGGATATAATAAATCTAGAAGCAAATAAACGTGATAATAATAGAGAAACAAATAATAAACAACAAAATACAACAGGTTCTAATTTTATCTCGTCGATGACAAGTGGTCTCTTATGTCGAGAGATGGAAGTAAATCTGTAATGTTAAAAATTTGAAATAAACTGTGCTGATTTTTTTATTCGTTTCTTACCGTATTATTTTTTCCTCAGATTAATGGCCTTACAAATAAAGTGTTTTGGCCACGAACATATAACTACCCATGATAAGACAAAAACAAACGGAAATAGCGGATATAGAAAATTACACATGTATACGTAAATATAGAAATACCAAGGTACCCGTTACTGAGACCCAATAATGCATTAAACTATATTATTTATGATATGCCATTTAATTATTCGCTTTATCTATACTAAATTATAAAACATGTTGCTTAAATACAAATTTTAAACGTTTATAATTAGCCTGCTCTGTTTCTCAGAACAAAATGAACAAAAGCTATAATTGGCCAAAATGTACTGAAACCTACAAGCTCGATTTGAAAATTATACTAAAAATCTATTTTACACCAATTTCATTAAATGGGTCTAAAAAAACGCGACCCATTTCGGTTCAAATTGTGCCTTTGAAGCCCTTACATTCGTTAATGAACAAATTAATGTCCCTAACTTTCCTATAAAATAATATATTTTGACAAAGTATATTCAAATATATTCAAGATGGTGGACGAAGAAAGTGATAATTCAAATGTTCTCTGCAATTTTGGTAAAAATCCTGCAACTAATGGAAAAGTCAAATGTAATAATTGTGAAACTGTGTTTCATAAGAGTTGTCCTATCAAGAAAACCAGAAGATGTTGTGATAAGTAAGAATATGTTGAAAAGGAAAAACAAAAAGAAATAGAGGAAATACAAGTTCGATTAATTGACACCATAATGGAAATCAATTACTTTGGAAAACAAATTGTTAAATGAAATGAATAAGGACTTAAGAGAAAACATTTTATTACTCAAAGAAAAAATCTAGAATTTAAAAATTTTGAATTAAAGGTAACCAAAAATAAATAAAACTACATTTAATAATAATCTTCAATTTATAACTGATAAAATTAACAATGTAGATATACAAATTAAGTTATCTGAAGGCAAGGTAGAAGTAAAACAAACCTTATCAGTAGAAAAATCATAAACACAGAAACAGGAGCGCTAGATCTGCTAAACAAATAAATACGAGTACTACCAAACAACTGAATACAGGGATGTCAAAATAACTACTACCAACAAGTCTTATTCACTAATTAAGGAAACTATGTCTGAACAGCACAAGGCCTTCTAAGATCGGCAATTAAGTATAATGAATGGATATAATAAATCTAGAAGCAAATAAACGTGACAGTAATAAAAAAAACAAATAATACACAACAAAAAAATGAAAATAACTGGCAATTAGTTCAAAGCAAAAACAAATACAAAAGAAACAATCTGAAGACAACGAAAACAGTTTTAGGCTTGTATATATACAAAGTAGCACGGGAGACCACAGAAGAAGATATTTCAAACTTTTTGAGAAAGATAGGAGATAAAGATGAGCATGTTATTGTCAAGGATTTAAGGGAACAAGGAAAGTTGAAATCGTATATTTTTGCCGCAGATTTTAAATATAAGGATGATTTTTACAAAACATCCTTTTGGATAATGGGAGTGAACTACAGAAGATTCGATATTAATCGACATTTTGAAAAACACAATACAACATGTAATTTTCCCAATGAAAATGAAGAAAGACCAGAATCTTTTTTAGATTGAAGTATTTTTCTTAATTGCTTTCTGCTTTCTCGTCTTTTATTATTTATTTTATTTTTCTGTTTTGTTGTTCGTTATTTAATTTTTATTTTTACCTTGAACGCAATTTGCAATGTTTTTTATTGACGAGTGTACACAATTGTAATTGTCTTACATGAAATACATTGTATATCTATATATCCCTCACATAAATGTCATCTACTACAGAGCGAATGCTAGTAATTATTATAAAAAACCGTTGCCTAAGGAATCACTACTTCCACATCCAGATTTTTCATCCAAGCCACTTTAAAGGAAACATCTTGACTATATGTTGAAAAATATGAGAAAGAAATCTGAGGCCTTGGTTTCTCGTATATACACCAAATCGCATGTTTCTGTATTCTTACCAGCTTGCTTTACTTATTCTTTCCTATTTACCTCTTCTTACCCCCCACTCCTTCAACGGAATCATGTCGAAATATAATCTAGTTTCAGATGTCGCTATAATACATACGTGTACCAAATTTCAAGTGAAGATCTCATTTCAATTTTATCAACTCTTTTGGAAAGGGAGTGGAGGTGGGGGAAGTGGTTGGAAAATTATATAAAAAACTAAAGCCTTCGCTTCTAGTATATACACCAAATCCCAAATTGCTGTACTCTTACCTGCTTGCTTTACTTACTTTTCCCTATTTACCCCTATTTATCCCCTACCCCTTCAACAGAATCATCTATAAATATAATGTAGTTCCAGATGTCGTTATAATACATACGTGTACCAAGTGAACATCTCAATTTTAGTTTATCAACCTCTTTAATAATGGAGTAAGTGTGGTGGGGGGTTGAAAAATATTATAAACAAATCTGAAGCCTTGGCTTCTCGTACATACACCGAATTTCAGGTTTCTGTACTCTTACCAGCTTGCTTTACTTATTTTCCCCTATTTACCCCAATTTAACTCCCAACCCTTCAAATGAATCATGTGCAATGGAGTACGTGGGAGGTTGAATAATATTATAAAGAAATCTGCGGCCTTGGTTTCTAGTACATACACCGTATTTCAAGTTTCTGTACTCTCACTAGCTTGCTTTACTTATTTTCCCCCTTTTTACCCCTATTTAATCCCCAGATCTTCAACGGAGTCATCTTAAAATATAATCTAGTTCCAGATATCATTATAATACATACATGTACCAAATTTCAAGTGAATATCTTAATTAAATTTTATCAACCCATTTAATAATTAAGGAGGGGTGGTGGGTGGTTGAAAAATATTATAGAAAAATCTGAGGCCTCGGCTTCTAGTACATACACTTAATTTCAAGTTTCTGTACTCTTACTAGCTTGCTCTATTTATTTTTCCTTATTTACGCCTATTTAACCCACAACACTTATATATTATAGAATAATCCCAAAATATAATCTAGTTCCAGATGTCATCATAATATATACGTATATCAAATTTCAAGTGAATGTCTAATTTTTGTTTTATCAAGCCCTTTAATTATGGAGTGGGGTGGTGGTGGTGGGGGAGATTTAAATATAAAATATTCTAAGACCTTGGCTTCTAGTACACACACCAAATTTCAAGTTTCTGTACTCTTACCAGCTTGCTTTACTTATTTCCCCAGTTTTACCCCTATTTACCCCCAACCCTTCACCGGATATGTTCAAAAGACAATCATGTTCCAGATCTCATTATAATATATATGTGTACAAAATTTGAAGTCGATATCTTAAAGCGCTTCGGAGAAAACGTACGGACAGGAAAAGTTACAGACGACAGACAGACAGAAAATGTTCCTTCTCTTAAATTTAGAATCTCGACGTTTCATGGCATTCTAAACCTATTTCAAGAAAAAAAAAAATTAATTTTTTTTAGATTACTATACTTCCAATCCACTACGTGGATGTGGAAGTAATTACTTCGCTAGGAGGTGCCAATGACAGTAATAATAATATGAATAATTTAGAGAAAACATTCGAGATAGAACCAACTTCGACCTGCTAAAGTCTCTTATCTAAGATATCGACAAGGATACTTAGTCATAAAATTTGAAAACATCTTTTGTTCATTCATTCAATGATTAATATTTCTAATAAAATTATAATATTTTGAGAAAATGAACCGTAGTTCTACACTAAATTCAGATAATTGTCCAGTGATGTCCCAAACAACTAATATTCCAGAATAATACAGATTTTCCCTTCTACTAAAAATCGCCATAAAAAATTAGAAATCTACGAAAATAATAGATTCCTACCAATTATTGTGGTTACGCTGAACATGAACCCAAGCAAGTATTCACCACGCATTGGAAATCCTCGTATCCTAAATGAAGTATCCTGCTACTGCGATCGAATGGACATATTGCATTCGTGCTCCTAGGTGGCTGACCCTACCAGTATACACCCAAAGTTAATACATGACGTGGGCCGTAAAACAGCGAAGCAGCTACAAACCTTATTATCCAGTTTTAGGTACAGGGGCCACTTTTCATATAAGCAAATTTTGCCCACGTCATGGTATTTTACAGGAAGTTACGTCAAAAGGGGAGGATGCGGGCAAATAAGAAGAGGCAGCCATTTTTTTTCTAATAGCTAGAAAGCTTGTACTTTAACTTAAAAAAAATTCATGTATTCGATGAAAAGAGAAAAAAAATACTTTAATCGAGGGTATCTCAGGGTTGCAGGCAAATTAAGCCTGGCAGCCCACTACAATCTCATTGTAAACCTCAAAACATACATTTTGACGTAAGTTTTATTCATGTATTCGATGACACAGAAAATCGTGACCGGAAATGACGTAAGAATTCCATGACGCTGGCAAAATTTGCAAAGATGAAAAGTGGCTCCCTGTATGTCTGTGGTAGTAATTACTGACTCACATAAAGATTTTCATGTATCTTATTCATAGGAGATCTATACAGACGGCTCTTCACCTATTTGTATGTTTTCGGCTTTTGTTTTCCAAATATTTAATATACAGTCACACAAAGGTAAAAGTTAAACACATATACTTTTACACGAGGAATATATAGTATCTTTGCTATACACCTAGTACAAAGTAGTAAGCATTTTAATATTATACAGCAAACAGTTAAAAAAGTAATCCATTTTACTTTGTTTGTAAGTACCTACCTTAAAAATATGTTCGTACATTTGTCTAATTGATTTCCAAGTTAAAAACACGATGGTAAATTTTTAACTTTCACAATACAAATAATAGATCTATTGTACACCGAGGAACCCTGAACATGGAGGGACTGGAAAACGAATCTGTTTACTCTTACTTTAGAAACTGGAAGAGAATAGATTTGAAGGGAAAGTTAGGGGTGACTTTCTTTGTTGTTTACGTCAGAAAAGATCATTGATAAAGTAAATATACCATCGATGTACGACACTGTAACCTAAAGACGAAGCAAGAAGTAGCAATAAATTAACAAAATTATTATACCTGTACATTATAGAAACCTTCTGCAGTGTATATGTGTTAGGTAGAAAACTAAATTAATTTTTCATATATATTATTCAGAAATATTTAAAAAAAATTGAAGATATGAATGAGGCTTTTCATGACGTATACTTAAACAAACAAACGAAAGTTTACATGGATTTAAAAAATATAGCATAAAATAAAACTATAATTTTGTATGGATAGATCAAATAAGTAGGCACACGTAATACTATTTTAAACCTAAAATTATAAACATGAAACAAAACGATATTCATAGTAAGGCAGTTACTACTACATGTAGATATATATCATATATATGCTGCTTTACAGGGTCGTGCAAAAATCCCATATAAAATGAATATTTTTTTATTGCATTAACTAGCATTACTTATATCCACAATGTCCTATGGGAAGTTGAGATATGAACCAAAAACTGTATTTATTATAAATTAGATTAAATGTAATTTTTTAGTGTAAATATCAGTGGTTTGAATGTTTTGAGTTCTCTGATATTATTTTTATTGTTGAATGAAAACAGAATTATCAGAGGTGGCCTGTTTTAACTTTGATGATCAGATATAGGGATAAGAAGTTCGTCTGAACTCTGCGTGCTATTTAAGGAAGAATATGCAGAAATGGGCTCATTAAGTGAAATTTAGGTTCTTGTTCTCGTTATGGGCATATTATTTTATAAGCACATTGTTTCCTAAGTATCTTACATATGTCAATTAATAACTGAGTTACAGCACATTAAGTTTAAAAACCGGCCGCATTACGTGTGGCGTCACACTAAGCGAAGTCTCTTCTGTGTCGTGCGACAACGCACGGTTCGCCTGTCATGAACCAATGTTTATTCTTATTATGTCACCTACATTATGAAACATTTGAACTGTTATATTGATATAAATGTTTAATTTGCATAATTTTCTTGAAGTTGATATTTTTTAGGTAACATAATGTTATCCAAACATTGACATGAGAGGTGTGGAAATGGAAAGGTAAGAATTAGTTTTAACTTAGTTTATTTGAAATACTTAGTTCTCTAAAGATTCAGTACCAAAAAGGTATGTAAGATGCTCGGTAAAATTAAGTTAAGCAGAACGCAATAAGTAGTAGGCAGTGTAAATACTGAAATAGATCCGCATAAATGTGATTAAACTTAAACTAGATATTCAGTGGAAGATGTAACATTGAAAATAGTTTGTGAATGATGTAAGAAAAATATAATTTAAGGTTGGTAAGTTAATGATCAAGTAAGCAGTAACTGTGTGGATAGCTGAAAACAATCTAGTCATCGTCAATAAAGGTGAGGAACCGACCTTCCATAGGCAGGACTATACATCCATCCTGGACCTAACAATCACCACCGAGGATATAAGTGCCCGTATTACAAAATGGGAAGTTAGTGATAAGGAATCCCTTAGCGATCATAACTCATAACGAATCATTTTTGATATAGCAGAAGTGGGACACTCCTCCAATACGAAACAAAAACATAAAGGTTGGCAAGTAAGAAAACTGAACCATCAAAAACTACACCAAGTATTGGACGAAATCCAATTGGACGAAAGCACAATATCTGCGAAAAGCTTTTCAAACACCTTAGTCAAAATCTGTGAAAAGACGATGCCAAGGAGAAAAACCGTGCCTAGAGGAGCACCAGTATATTGGTGGACAGAGGAAATAGAAGAACTACGCCGCGACTGTGTAAGAAAGAGAAGAGCATACACCAGAAACGCAAGACGAAATTTAATACCGGCAAGTCAGCACCTATGGGAAGAGTATAGAGAGAGTAAAAAAAGACTGCGAAATTCCATTAAAAAATCAAAAAGAACATGTTGGAAAACCTTATGTGATAATATAGATTGTGATATCTTTGGAGACGGATACAAAATAGTGATGAAAAGGATGATTGGGTGCTCGCCAAGACCTCAGATGACCATGGAAACTATGGAAGAAGTGGTTCATCACTTATTCCCGGTTCATCCTCAAGTGATATTTGAATGTGATATAGACGATAGGTTTTTAATTAGTTTTACGATAGACAAACTGCTGGCAGCGAGTGGCAAACTCAAAAATAAAAAAGCCCTAGGACCCGGAAACACCCCGGCAGAAATTTTAAAACAGGTTGCAATAAACCAGGCTGACTATACACTGGCAGGATACAACAAATTGGCTGTAACAACATACTTTCCGACATAGTGGAAACAGGCCAAACTTGCACTACTAAGAAAAGAGAATAAACCTCTCAACAGTGCTACTTCGTACAGACCAATCAGTTTGTTAGATGCAGAGGGTAAACTGTACGAGCATCTAATCCTCGCGAAACTCAACAGGGAGTTAGAATGAACCGGAGGCCTATCCGATAAACAATTGGGATTTAGGGAAGGACGGACAGTAGATGCAATCGGGGAAGTGCTTAAAATCGCAAGGCAGGTAGCTGCTTATTCTTCTCAACACCGAAGACTGTATGTAATGATCACACTGGATGTCAGAAATGCGTTCAACAGCGCATCTTGGCAATACATTCCAGAAGAACTAAAAAGAAGAGACATAGATCCAAACCTTATAGGCATTATAGCGTCCTACCTGTCAGATAGGAAACTAATACTAGAGGCGCAAGATAATACGAAGACAGTGGAAATCAACAGTGGTGTACCGCAGGGCTCGGTCTTGGGTCCAACCCTATGGAATATCTTGTATGACGGACTACTACGTATGAGCATGCTATGTGGAATCACACTAATCGGCTTCGCAGACGACGTGGCCATGGTGGTGGCTGCCAAAAATGAAGAGACCCTTATGAACACAGCAAACGCGGGATTACAGAAAGTGGATGGAGGGAAAAGGACTGAAATTGGCGCCGGAGAAAACAGAGGCGGTTCTCTTGACTACAAAAAGAAAGATCTCCCCGATACACTTTGTTATCTGCGAAAACCTGGTTACGCCATGCAAAGCGGTGGGAGTGTGGATGGACACCAAACTGACATTCGCAGAGCACGTTAACGAGTCTGTCAAAAAGGCGGAGAAAACTTTAACGGCGCTCTCTTGCCTTATGCCAAACATCGGAGGCCCTAGGGCATCGAAAAGAAGAGCTCTTGGTAGTGTAGTACACTCGCAGCTACTGTACGCCGCCCCGGTCTGGCACACAGTAACCGGAAACAAAAAGCTACCTCAAAGACTTTCCAGGATACAAAGGATGATATCTATCAGAATTTGTAGTGCCTATAGGACAATATCAGCAGAAGCTGCGGATGTTCTTGCCGGGATACCACCTGTAGAACTACAGATCCAGGAAAGACTGGAAAAGTACAATGGGGTATAGGCAGTAAATGCAAGAAGTAATCTCTCCATCCGATGGCAAGGGAAGTGGTACAACGGACGGTACGGACGATGGACGTGGAGCTTGATCACTGTAATCCAAAAATAGCTGGATAGACCTTTTAGAGAAGTGCACTACTTTATTACGCAGGCACTGTCCACGCACGGATGTTTCAGAAAATACCTGTACGACCATAGGAGAGCAGAATCCAGCGACTGCAACTACTGCAGAGAAGTTGATGACGCACAGCACACACCCTACGAGTGACCGTGACCGAGCTACCGTTTTAACATTTTTAAATAGAATGAGGGTGCATGTTATAGCTCAATTGAAGGGGTTTTTAATTCTCTATCCAGCAATATAAGGTTTTTAAATTTTGTGTATTCTTCATCAAGAAAATTAAATTTGAAAATTTCAAAATGTATTTGAAATGTATCTTAAACTATTTATGCCTATGTACCAAATACCTGTCAAATCTGACTTTCCTAATTAATTTTGTGTCATGTCATAACATTAAATTTAAATGTATCGTCAAAATACTCAACAAAATAGAAAAGTAAAAAGGCTGGAATTATAATTTCTTAAATTGTCGGACCATATTTCTTTGATAGCGCATTAACTGGTGCGAGTTACTTGGATTTCTTGCAAAATTTCTTAGTTTCACGGTTAAGAATACTTTTCCCAGATGATGACAACCCTAATGAAATTGATGGAAATATTTGTCATCAGCAGGACAGAGCTACACCACATTTTGCATTGGAAGTAAGAGCCTATCTCAATCAAGTTTTTCGTAATAGGTGGATCGGTAGACGCGGTGAAATTGGGTGGCCTGCCCGTTCTACCGATTTGACTCCACTTGACTATTTTATGGGGTTACTTAAAATCGAAAGTCTACTTCAACAGCAGACCAAATAGCGTCGATGAATTAAAAGACAGAAATTAACCAAGTCACCCAGGAAATGATATAAAATGTTTTAGAAAAATTTCAGTAAAGCGTTCATTATTGTCAAGAAGCAACGAGCACCCAGTTTGAACATTTGATTTAAACTGTTTCAGGTTCTTTTGTTTACTTAGTAACATCGAAAATGTAAGTACTTTCAATAAAAAAAAAACTAGAGAAATTCAAAAAATCTTGTACTGCTGGATATAGAATTAATAATCCTTTCAAATGAACTATTACACGCGCCTTGGTTTCATAAATAAATTTTAAAGGGGTAGCTGTTACGAGTGGAAGGGGAGTATTAAAATTATGCTCAAAAAATGTCATTTTAGAATTAAAAATTGACGTGTTTTAGAATTTTACTCATAAGTTGAAAATTGCGTAGTTAATGAATTTATCCGTTTCTTATGGACCTCACTGTATATCTAAGTAGATATCGGGTGACCTAGTATATTTTTACCCTTTCTAAGCCTATATAACTTTTGAACTAGTTGAGATAATGAAATGCGGTTTTCTCCAGTCTTCTAATTTTGATGTTTTTTCCTGAGTAATCATCCTTTCCCTGTTCAGTTCTGGTTTAATCCGAAATGACATAGCGTATTTTCGGGGATATGGCAACTTTGTTATTTCAAATGGAACACCCTGTATATTTTATCATGGTTGGAAGGCCCATTGTTTCCCCTTTCCGAAAATGCCATATTTGTCATGAAAATTATACAGAGTGATGGTTTTATAAAGTTTTAAAGTGAATATTGCGTTTTATCGAAATACTACGAAGAAAATAATGGATCAGAAAGTAGAATTTGGAAACAAAAGACAGCATCGATTGTAAACATCAAATTAGTCTATTGACAACTCGGGTACTTGAGTTACTATAAGAAAAATGTTTACTTTAAGTGAAAAAGCTAATTCTTCTTTGCAAAAACTAAATCTTACAAAACAACACAAAGAAGATTTAGAACTATATTTAACAAAGAGCATCCAACAAAAAATTCAGTTAGCAAATGGTATAGATATTTTTGGAATTCGGGTCGTATTGACCGTAAAGAAAGAACTCCAAATAATGAAAGTGGGCTTAATAATGCAATTGAAATTTTGGAAATGACACAAAATTATCCTTCTTCTTCTACGAGAAAAATTTCTTCCGCAACAGATATTTCGAAAAATACTGTTCATATTGTTGTAAAATTGAATGCCTATAATATTCAGATTCATCAAGAAATAAAGGAAACTGATTTTCCAAAACGAGTACAATATTGTAGAAAAATACTTGATTTACGTAGAAGAGATAGGCATTTTCTTGATAAGTTAATCATGTCAGACGAAGCATCATTTCACTTAAATAGCAAGGGGAATAAGCATAATTGTAAAATTTGGGCATCAGAAAATCCCAAAAATCAGTATGCCAGATCCTCTCCAAAAGTAAAAGTTTGGTGTGCGGTATCAAAGCAAAAAAATTTACGGTCCCTTTTTTTCAACAATCCAATTGTCAATGCCCCGTCATATTTGGACAAGTTATAAAATTTATTTTATCCGCAACTTGAACAGGATTCATTATAATAATAATAATAATAATAATAATGTTTATTTGGAATTAAAAGATTATACAATGTAACAATAAAAATATTTACCAAATAAACACTCGGATTTCGCAGAAGTGCTCTAGTTGACACTTGTTTGCGATTTTGAGTGTGTGAACATTTCATTTTACACTTGTATCTATAATATCTATATACACATATACATACATACATACATATACGCATACATATAGAAAATAATTACTTATACACTATAACACTGCAAATGTACATGCTACATATAAATAAATAAATAAATAAATAAATAAATTTAGACATGTAAAAATATAAACAAATACATCATAATAATTTTAATCGGTTATTGAAAAGTTGCCTTGCAAGATCTTGTTTATTTTGTCTCTAGGAAATCCTAAAATCCATTGTTTCACCTTTCTTTTAAATTTGAACATGTTATTTAAATTTCTTATTTCATAAGGTAAGTAATCATACAATTTTACGGACAAATAAGTATGATTCTTTATCCCAACTGTTTTACAGACTTTGGGTTTCACAGTAATTGTATTTTTTAATCTAGTGTTATAATTATGTTTTTTAAAATCTACATTTTTTGTTTTTTGCAGGTTTATCAACAGAGAGCATCCATATAATTGTCGAATATCCATGACAGTCATTTCTTGAAACAAACTATTGCTAGAGTACGTGTATTCTTTATTTAGAATAATTTTTAAGAACCATTTTTGCAAAACATTTAATTTATTTAAATAATAATTAGCCACCCCTCCCCAACCTATTATTCCATAAGTCAAATGTGATTGTACTAATGCCAAATATAGTATTTTTAATTGACTAATACTTAGGAACTGTTTTAGGTATTTGAAACGTGATAATAAGCCTCTGGTTTTGTTGGTGACATAATTTATTTGTAAATCCCAACGAAGGTGTTTGTCAATCACAATACCCAAGTATTTTATTGATTTTGTTTCCTCGATGGTTAGACTTGCTGTTATATTCAAAGGACCGAAGTTAGGGAGATTGTTCGCTAAGGATGTAAATGGAAGGTATTTCGTTTTCGTGTTATTTATAGTCAATGTATTTGTGTCAAACCATTTTTTGATATTTTTGAAATCATTTTCTACTATTTCCTTTAGGTCCTGCCACGTGTCTGCACTATAAAATATAGCGGTATCATCAGCAAAGCTTAGGATTTCACCTGCACTATTAAGAGTAAGTAGACTGTTTATGTAGATAATGAATAAAACCGGCCCTAAAATAGTTCCTTGGGGGACACCCCAATTTATAATTTTTGAATTACTTATAGTCTCATTAATTCTTACATATTGGGTTCTCCCTGTAAGGTAACTTTTTATGAGTTTGAAAGAATTTCCCCGGAATCCAAGATTTTGCATTTTTGCCAATAGACGCTTGTGACAAACAGTGTCAAATGCCTTTGCTAAGTCAACAAAGACACACAAAGATGGCTTATTTTCATCTAATTTTTTATATATTAAAGCTGTTAAATAGGCGATAGCATCTTCTGTGGACTTTTTTTCCCTGAAACCAAACTGCTTGTTAGATATAATATTAAATTTATCTATAAATTTTACAATCCTATTTTTTAATATCTTTTCAAACAATTTGGCAACATTAGAAATTAGTGTAATAGGTCTATAGTTGATTAATTTTAGTTTATCACCATTTTTATATAAGGATTTTATAACTCCAACTTTTAATATATTAGGAAATATCCCTTGTGCAAGTGAATTATTGATTAAGTAAATGAGTGGTTGCTTTATTTCATTGAGGGTTTCTTTTAGGGTTTCGGCTTTAATATTATCGTGCCCAGGTGCCTTTTTTTCTTTCAAGCTGTTAGTGATCTCTCTTAATTCAGTTTCAGTTGTTGGTTGCAAGTATATGGAATTTTCAAGGTATTTTTCATTACCAATAAGTTGATTATTATTTTGTATTTGTTTTGCTAAAGTTTCACCCATGTTAATATAGTGTTGGTTAAATGTATCGGTTATACTATGATAACTAGAGATTCCCTAAATGCCACCTTTGGAAATCGTGGCCCCCTCGATTCCCAGAGCTCACAGTACCAGATTTTTCATTTGAGGGTATGTGAAAGACAGGTGTTATAGTCCTATGCCACAAAATTTAGAGTAACTCAAAGAAAACATTCGAAATGTCATTAATAACATTGTAAAGAGAATAAATAAATGTATCCAAGTTGATGGCCAGCATTTTGAACACCTTTTGTAATTATATTGTTTACTTCTTATTTGTTTAATAAATATTCGGTTACTTTGTTATATTGAATTTCATATGTACATTTTCAATATTAGCCATTTTGGAGTAACATGCAACTGTTAATAAACTAATTTGTCGTTCACAAGTGATGTTGTGTTTTCTTTCCATAGTCTACTTTGCGATTCATTATTTTTTTCGCAACATTTCGATAAAATGCAGTGTTCACTTTAAACCTTATAAAACCATCACTCTGTATAATCTCCATGACAGATATGGCGTTTTCGGAGAGGGAAAGTAATGGGCTTTCCAACTATGAAAAAATTAACAGGGTGTTCCATTTGAAATAACAAAGTTGCCCTATCCCCGAAAATACGCTGTATCATTTCCACTTAAACCGGAAATGAGCAAAAAAAGACGATTACTCAGGAAGAAACTTATCAAAATTAAAAGATGGTTCAACTAGTTCAAAAGTTACATAGGTTTGAAAAAGGTCAAAATACAATGAAGTACCTGGTATATAATTTCATTTCCTATAAATACATTTCATTTCCTAAGTTTACATAAAGATAACATAAATTCCATCTAATCATTGATCAACGACTAGACCATATACCTAATGGTACGAAACTTTCGACACTTGGTCTTCAAGAAAACATGACCATTTGAGTAAAGTCAAATCTCTCATATACTTTTTGCGCCTTAGATCAGTAAGGCAAAATTATGGTGACCAAGTAAAATACTCTCATTTGTGTCACTTACTAACTAAAATACTTGAGCACGGAATAAAAGCAGAGTCTCGGTAGCCTTTGACTTTCAAAGATCCTGTAAATTAACTTGAGTACTAACATGAACCGACTTCTTTTGGGTAGGTACTTGCCTCGTCAGGCATACAAGTAAATATTGACTTTTATCGTTAATGAAACTAAGAGAATTTTCTGTTTATGAAAGACTTATGACTACCACAGGTTGTTCCATCATTTTGACATTCAAATATATGTATATGGAACTACTCCCAATTTCACTCTTTTCGGTTTTTAGGATTTAGATATATTTATGTAATTTTGTAAGCCTTTTTAAAAAATACTCATTAAAAGTCTATATGCAAAACAAACTGAAGAACTACTCGCAAGGAACGCAATTAAGACTAATAACGAGACTTCTGACAAGACACTTTTCAGTAAAAAAGTACCTGAATACAATCGGTAAATTCGCAACCTAAACTGCAGACTATGCAGCAAGGAGCCGGAAACGGTTGATCACATGATATTCAACTGCGAGGCACAGGCTCGCATCTACGGGCAAATACGAACATCAGTACCCACCCGTACATAGACATGTATCACCTGATTAGTGGTACAGGGGTACTAGAGTGGGTGGATTGAAACATGACAGGGAGAACAAAATAAGCCTAGGAGGCTGCAGTGCCCTCGGAATTTTTCCAACAGACGAGCCCTGAGAAGGAAAAAAAAGTCCATTTGAAGCTAGATGATCCACGTAGTTTAGTAAATTTTAATATTCGCTTGATGGTATATACCTTCAAAAAACCGCTGCCTAAGGAATCACTACTTCTACATCCAGATTATTCATCCAAATCACTTTAAAGGAAACATCTTGACTATATTTGCACTCTAGTATGTGGAAATTATTGGTCATAGAATTTTAATATTTGGGGCAGATGTCGTAGAAAAGTTTGAGGGGTTGGTTTCTACCATAATCGTTAAAAATGAAGTTTCTAGTTTACCCTACTTATTTTCCACTATTCACAATCTACCACCTCCCACCCCTTCAATGGAGTCATCTCAATCGGATGTCACTACAATACATACGTGTACTAATTTTCAAGCGAATGTCTCAATTTGATGTTATCAATCCCATTAATAATAAAGGGGAGGTGGTGGAATTTGAAAAATATTAGAAAGAAATCTGAGGCCTTGGTTTCTAGTATATACACCGAATCCTAAATTTCTGTACTCTTACAAGCTTGATTTACTCCTATTAACCCCAACCCTTCTACGGAATCGTCCCAAAATATAATCTAGTTCCAGATGTCGTTATTATACATACGTCTACCAAATTACAAGTGAATATCTCAATTTTATTTTATCAACCCCTTTAATAATTTAGTAAGGGTAGTGGAAGTGTTGAAAAATAGTATCAACAAATCTGGGGCCTTTGCATCTAGGACATATACTCTTACCAGCTTGCTTTACTTATTTTTCCCTATTTACCTCTACTTACCCCCACTCCTTCAATGCAATCATGTCAAAATATAATCTAGTTTCAGATATAACTATAATACATAAATGTACCAAATTTCAAGTGAAAATTTAGATTTAATTTTATCAACTCTTTTAATAAGGGAGTGGGGGTGGTGGGGAGATGGAAAATATTAATAAAAAAACCTGAGACCTTCGCTTCTACTATATACACCAAATCCCAAATTTCTGTACTTTTACCAGCTTGCTTTACTTATTTTCCCCTATATACCCCTATTTAACCCCTAACCCTTCAACGGAATCATCTCAAAATATAATCTGGTTCCAGATGTCGTTATAATTCATACGTGTACCAAATTTCAAATGAATATCTCAATTTTATTTTATCAACCCTTTTAATAATAAAGTGGGGGTTGAAAAATATTATAAATAATCTGAGACCTTGGCTTCTAGTACGTACACCGAATTTCAAGTTTCTGTGGTCTTACCAGCTTGCTTTACTTATTTTCCTCTATTTACCACTATTTAACCTCCAACTCTTCAACGAAATCATCTCAAAATATAATCTAGTTCCAGATGTCGTTATAATACATATGCGTACTAAATTTCATGTGAATATCTCAATTTTATTTTATCAACCCCTTGAATAATGGAATAGGGGTGGTGGTGGGCTAAAATATATTATTAAAAAATGTGAGGCCTTGGCTTCTAGTACATACACCGAATTTCGAGTTTCTGTACTCACACCAGCTTGCTTTACTTATTTCCCCCTATTTACCCCTAAATAACCCCCAACCCTTCAACGGAGTAATCTCAGAGTACAATCTAGTTCCAGATGTCGTTATAATTCATATGTGTACCAAATTTCAAATGAATATCTCAATTTTATTTTATCAACCCTTTTAATAATGAAGTGGGGGTTGAAAAATATTATAAATAATCTGAGACCTTGGCTTCTAGCACATACACCTAATTTCAAGTTTCTGTAGTCTTACCAGCTTGCTTTACTTATTTCCCCTATTTACCCCTATTTAACCCCAAACCCTTCGACGGAATCATCTCAAATTATAATCTAGTTCCAGATGTCGTTATAACACATACGTCTATGAAATTTCAAATGAATATCTCAACTGTATTTTATCAACCCCATTAATGGGGTAGGGGTGGTGGGGGGTTGAAAAATATTATAAAAATATCTGAGGCCTTAACTTCTAGTACATACACCGAATTTCAAGTTTCTGTACTCTTACAAGCTTGCTTTACTTATTTTCCCATATTTACCCCTATTTAACCCCCAACCCTTCGCTGGATTTCCTCAAAAAACAATCCAGTTCCAGATCTCCTTATAATATATACGTGTACAAAATTTCAAGTCAATATCTTAAACCGTTCCGGAGAAAACGTGCGGACAAAAAAAAGTTACAGACAGACAGACAGACAGACAGACCGACAGACAGAAATATTTTTTTTTCGCTCAAATTTAAAATCTCGACGTTTCATGACATTCTAAACCTATTTCACGAATAAAAATTTTTGAAAATTTTGTTGCGATTACTATACTTCCAATCCACTACGTGGATGTGGAAGTAATAAAAGTATGTTCCCTTAGCAGGCACGATGGCGGTCCTCGCTTAATTCGCTGCCATTACTTTCGTCCTTTTAAGTCACTTGGTAGCTAAATAAAAATTTTGTCTGATGTACTTACTCTAGTGCTTTTACAATTAGAAGCAGTGCATTACTCGTATCGTCCTTTTCCCCATTCATATTGACATATTTTTCAAGGAGGCTCACATATTTCCGACGTTGCTGCTGTAATAGCTGCTATAATGACTAATGTGACCTCACGTTTGGCCATGCTCGCGCCTACAAAATAAGCCAATTAAATTCTGTAGGGATCTGGATATAGTTATGCCATAAATTTTAAGAACTTGAAGTAGAGAAAAACCTAAAAATGGTCAGCTAAAATCTCTTATCTTGGATAAATAACTTGACGTACTGAAAATCGGTACTTCACGTCGACTGCCTTTGCCCGAAATAACGATTCTTTCCTTACCTCTCTTAAACAGTTTCTAAGAAGACAGCTAAATATATAATTGTTACACATTCTATAGGATACTCCTCGCAGTTTTTTTTTGTGAATAATATTAGTTCTAGAGACATTTTTTTAATTTAAGAAACATTAAAAAAAATTAATTTAAAAAATTAATAACTTTTTTATTTATTGAAAAATTTCTTCTTCGTCCAGCTAACACTAACTTGCTGTCCAAGTTTCAATACAATCGGTCTCTTCATTCTTAAGTTATCGTGCTTACCAGAAATATGACGATCACCAACACAGTAATATGAAAAAATTTTTATGAGCAATATTACCGGTTTTAGAAATGTGCCGATCGAATGCAATATACTCTTCGTTTTGTATTTGCGAAGAGTATAATAATAGCATGCCTAAAGTTAACATTGTAAAGAGTTATTGGAAAATGAATATGAAACACATATTCAGTTTTCCGAAAAAATGTAAGTAAGGTGTGACTATAATGATCTTTTCTGAGAAGATTTTGTTTAAAAACACAATTACAGGCTCATCAAAGTCCACATAGAACATTTGAAACCCATACTGATCTTTCCCAAAACATAATCGTGTGGGTTATCACAATTTCATAATTGTGTATTGAGATCATTCATTTTTTAAGATAATTTAATAGCTGAACGATATCTCCATTTCCTGACTTTTGATATGATCTACTTCAGCACTCATATTTCATAATAAAGTCATTTTTGCATCTATACAGCAACAACAAGGACCAAAAAGATCTAAAAATTTATTGTGGATAGAGGAAAGTGTTTTTTGTGTGATTTTTTCAGATTTATAGTTGTATTTTAAATTGTCGATAAAATTCGTTAAGTTACTAAGTATAAAGAAATGACGAACAAAAATGCACCTGGTAACCCCATTTTTTGAAATTTTGACCTCTGGTACAAACAGCCATCGACAGTACCGTTTTGTTCTTATAACTAAAATTTTACAAAATTTTATTCTCTAACAAAAGGGTAGGCATAGTTGTGCTCTATCTCATTTAGTTTTCAAGGTATTGGAGAATATGTATAGAAAGTCCGGTTATTTTGTTGCATCATTCTTAATAACTTTCGAACTCGGAAAAAATTGGAAAGCACAACTTGGGAAACAGCATAGTATGGTAGTCTGAATAATTCCATTTTTATGAGGCAACCTGTAATAATGTCTAACAAAAATATTTTATATGCTTGCTCTTATGCGTGAGTTGAATTTTGTTCAACGACGAAACTGAGATTAAATCTTCCTAAGCTGCCGTATTTAGGAGGTGAATAGTTATTTGTGTATTAGAGAGATTAGAGACCTAAGAAAACAACTAGACCATTAGATAAAGACTTTAGCTTGTAAATCTGTAAATCTATTTTAGGTACATGTTTCACTTAATGATATAATTTTGTCAAGATTAAACCATAGTAGTAGCATCTAATGAGAAAGTTTTTAAGTCAACTTCTTAACTTGTTTTATGTTCAGAGTAGGTGATGTAGTAGTAAATGTCATGTAACAAATACCTCTGCTGTCCGCACGTACCTTTTCACACTGAGTTACTCCAACTCAAAGTTTTAAATTTAATCCTATGGTATTAATTAGAAAGTGTATCGAAGAAACAAACTTTTTATTGCATGTAGCTTTCAAAATATTAACAAAAATTTTCCTAATATAAGCAAATCCTATTACTATTAATTAAATATTAGCTATTAATAAAAGCTTTGTATATCCATTGTAAAATATTACTGCCGCATCTACGTAGTGAAGTGGAAGTATAGTATAGTACAGCGATAGTAGAAAAGATTTCCAAAATTTTTTCTTGTTGTCGATATTTTAAAATTGAAGGAAAAAAATTTCTCTCCGTCAGTCTGCCTGTCGGTCTGTCTGTCTGTCTGTCTATCTCTCGGTTTGTAACTATTATTTTGTGCACACGTTTTTTCTGGAACGATATAAGATACTGATTTGAAATTATATACACGAAAATACTACAATGAGAACTGGATTATTCTTTGAACTTATCCGGTGAAGTGTTGGAGGATGAATAGGGGTAAACAGGGAAAAATAAGTAAAGCAAGCTGGTAAGAATATAAAAGTTTGGGATTTGGTGTATATATTAGAAGTCAAGGCTTCAGATTTTTTAATAATATTTCCATACCTCCCACACCACCCTCACTCCATTATTATTAAAGGGGCTAATAAAACAAAATTCAGATACTCACTTGAAATTTGGTAGGTACATCTATAATATACATGTACTTTATAATAAATTATATTATAACGGCAATTGGAACTAGATTATGTCTTGAGACGATTCCGTTGAAAGGTTGGGGTTTAAATAGGCGTAAATAGGGGAAAATAAGTAAAGCAAGCTGGTAAGGGTACAGAAACTTGAAATTTTGTGCATATGATAGAAGCCGAAGCCTCAGATTTTTTATAATATTTTTCAACTCCCCACAGTCACCAACAATCCTTTATTATAGGAGTTGATAAAATCAAGTTGAGATATTCACTTGAAATTTGGTACGCGTATACCGGGTGAGTCACGAATTGCGCTCGCCCCGATATTTCCTAAAATATTTGGAACAGAAAATTGAAATTTGGAGGCCTTATTACACGACTAAAATGCCATCTTTCCAATAAAAATCAAGTTTGGTGCACATCCGCTTTGACCGGAAATGCCCACAACTTTCGATTTTTAAATGGAAAACCCTATATATTTTTACATTTTTGGAATCTAGAGGAAATTTTGAATCGATAAATCCATTTTGGTCACTTTTTGATAAACAATAAAAATTTTATTAAAAAATCTATTTCTGAATCCAGAGCGTTGTGGTGCCCAAAATATATTTTAGTTTGTGTGCTACGTTACTATAAAAATAAAAAGATCAATATGATTGCATTACTTAATTCTCTAGAGGCGTTTAAAATTTTTAAATGTGATTTTTACCCACTAACTCGGTTTTTTTAAGTGGGAATTTGATCGTTCACCAACATTTTAAATACCTCATTTTCATACGAATCTAATGATACCAAAATTTTAAAAATCCGCTCAGAAATATTTGAGATTTCAGCCAAAATACAATGCAACCAAGCTTTTAGAAACATGCGTCTAATAGATAATAGATTAGTGGGCTTTGGAAACTAAAATGACACATTTCTGTGTAAATCTGGTAACCTAATAACATTGGAAAAATCATAGTAGCCATTGAATGTAATAAAACAATATCAGCTGTCAAACAGATACAAAATAAAGCGTTGCGGAAATCTCTTTGAGTAAAAATTAAAGAAAATGAATAATTTTAGTAGAAATGAAAAGGTCGATATGTTACTGATATATGGAGAGCGTCTCAAAAATTCAACTGCAGCTGCAGAACTGTATCAGCAACGATATCCCAACAGACGTCATCCAAGCAGACACTTGTTTGCGAGAGTGAAACAAGAATTAAGAAACGAACCCAATCAACAAGGTGACCATCAAACATTTATTGTGAGGACAAAGAAATTGATGTACTAGGATTTGTGATGGTACACCCAAAAACATCAACAAGGGAATTGTCAATGGAATGCGACATTAGTCAGTCTTCGGTTTGCAGAATTTTAAAGAAACATAAGTTTCGGTCTTATAAATACCAAATACACCAACATCTTTATGGAGATGATAACGACAGGAGGCTAGTATATTGCAACTGGTTCTTAAATGCAGTACAACAAAACCCAGGTTTTCCTTTTCATATTTTATATTCAGATGAAAGTAGATTTACGAACCAAGGTATGTTTAACAGAAATAATACTAGGTACTGGGCACAAGAAAATCCGAGGTTGGTAGGGCGGGGGAATATTCAGGAAAGATTTGGGTTTAACTGTTGGCTTGGAGTACTTGGAGATCGAATAATTGGACCCATATTTTTTGATAGAACACTTACTGGCGAACGATATTTATTCTTTTTACAAAACTAGACAGCAGAATTTCTTGACTTACTTCCTCTTGCCTATTTACAAAATCTGTTTTTTCAACAAGATGGTGCTCCCCCACATAATTCCAGAAGAGTGACGGAATATTTAAACAACTTGCATGGTGAACGCCTTATCGCAAATCAAGGTCATACCAGGTGGCCTCCTAGGTCACCTGACTTAACACCCCTCGACTATTATGTATGGGGCACTCTCAAAAATAAAGTTTATAAAACTTCTTCAAATACCCGTGAAGAGCTGCAAAATAAAGTTGTACGGGCTCTTAATGAAATAACGCCGGCTGAATTGCGTAGAGTCATTCAAGCAACTGTACGCAGAGCCGAATTGTGTATAGAAAAAAATGGTGGACATTTTGAACAATATCTATAAATGTCAATTTATGGTTTAATTATATTAATTATTTTAAAGATACCTACTGTTACCTAGTTTAAGTGTAATGGTTCAAACGGAATTGATTTTTATTTATTTATAGGCCCGATATTTATGTTCATTTAAATAAAACTCTGAAAACCGAACTGATGTCGCATTCTATTGCAAATGTCCTTGTGGATGTAATTTTGTTTACCTGCACATACCTATGCTAAACTTAATTGTAACGTTCTTTGCACTCACAATTATTAAATGTTTGATAGCTCAAGATTGCCTATAACTACACGGGTCTGTCTGACAGCTGATATTGTTTTATTACATTCAATGACTACTATGATTTTTCCAATGTTATTAGTATACCAGATTTACACAGAAATGTGCCATTTTAGTTTCCAAAGCCCACTAATCTATTATCTATTAGACGCATGTTTCTAAAAGCTTGGTTGCATTGTATTTTGGCTGAAATCTCAAATATTTCTGAGCGGATTTTTAAAATGTTGGTATCATTAGATTCGTATGAAAATGAGGTATTTAAAATGTTGGTGAACGATTAAATTCCCATTAAAAAAAACCGAGTTAGTGGGTAAAATCACATTTAAAAATTTTAAACGCCTCTAGAGAATTAAGTAATGCAATCATATTGCTCTTTTTATTTTTATAGTAACGTAGCACACAAACTAAAATATATTTTGGGCACCACAGCACTCTGGATTCAGAAATAGATTTTTTAATAAAATTTTTAATGTTTATCAAAAAGTGACCAAAATGGATGTATTGTATTCAAAATCGAAAGTTGTGGGCATTTACGGTCAAACTGGATGTGCACCAAACTTGATTTTTTATTGAAAAGATGGCATTTTAGTCGTGTAATAAGGCCTCCAAATTTCAATTTTCTATTCCAAATATTTTAGGAAATATCGGGGCGAGCGCAATTCGTGACTCACCCGGTATATTATGACGACACCTGGAACTAGATTATATTTTGAGATGATCCCGTTGAAAGGTTGGGGGTTAAATAGGGGTGAATATGAGAAAATAAGTAAAGGAAGCTGGTAAGAGTATAGAAGCTTGAGATTTGATTTATATACTAGAGATCAACTCCTCAGATAAGTTTGTAATATTTTTCAATTCCTTTCACCACCCTCCAATATTAGCAGGGTTGATAAAATAAAGTTGAGATCTTCACTTGAAATTTGGTGCTTGTATATATTATAGCAACATCTGTAATTAGGTTTTATTTTGAGATGATTCTGTTGAAGGGTGAGAAGAAATAAATAGGGGGAAATGAAGCAAAGCAAGCGGGTGAGTACAAAAACTTGAGATTTGATGTATACACTAGAAGAAAAGATCTCAATTTTTTTATAATATTTATCCCGCACCACCCCCACCCAATTATTAAAGGGGTTGATAAAACGAAATTGAGACATTCCCTTGAAATTTGGTACACGTATATATATTATAACGACATCTTGAATTAGATTATAATTTGAGATGATTCCATTGACGGGTTGGGGGTTGAATAGGGGTCAATAAGGGAAAATAAGTAAAGCAAGCTAGTAAGAGTCAGAAATATGGGATTTGGTGAATATACTAGAAGACAAGGCCTCGGATTATTTTATATTATTTATTAACTACCCCATTACCCCTACTCTATTATAATTTTTTATTGAAATTTGATACATGGAATTGAGACATTCACTTGAAATTTGGTATACGTATGTATTATAACGACATCTGGAATTAGATTATGTTTCGAGATGATTCAGTTGAAAGGGTGGAGGTTAGTAGAGATAAATAAGGGAGAATGAGTAAAGCAAGCTGGTAAGAGTACAGAAACTTGAGATATGGTGTATATACTAGAGACCGAGGAATTTGATTTCTTTATAATATTTTTCATCACTCCCACCACCTCCACTTGATTATTAAAGGGCTTGATAAAATAAAATTGAGTTATTCACTGGAAATTTGGTACATGTATGTATTGTAATCACATCTGATTGAGATAATTGCGTTGTAAGGATGTGGAAAGGGGGTGTAAATTGGAGAAAATAAATAGATCAAGCTACTAAGGGTCCAGAAACTTCAGTTGTGGGGTATATACTAACCAACACCTCAATTTTTTTATGACATCCTCCTCAAATATTAAAATTCTTTGACCAATTATTTCCACATACTAGAGTGCAAATTTAGTCAAGATGTTTTCCTGGCTTGGATGGAAAATTTGTAGAACTAGTGATTCCTTAGGCAGCAATTTTGACTATTATAATTTAATAAACTCATGCTTATCAAAATATGTTATATTTCAACTATTATTTACAGTTTACTCCTCTATAATTCTAATAAGAAAACTTGAATTAATCCTTCATTTACCATTAAAAATATTGTAATTTCAGAAAATCCAATTCTATGAAACTCCGTTTGAAATATGGACCATTGATTTTAAATAAAACTATATGACAGACACAAACTATGCAGATTGTATGCTCACATATGACAAGTTGTTCTGTGGCTAATTATGAGAAGATTAATCTGCTTCAGTTAACTGAAACAGCAATAAATTTTCGTCTATCTAATATTCTCCGATTAATCTAGTCGCGGGTAGATATGTTGAAGTTAATTGAACGAGTTACCATATAGTTATTACTCCTACTATATGCATATGAATAACTTGTGGTCTATGTTGCAATTTATCATCCAACGAGGTATTTTACATTTGTCACAATTAGTTAAAAATCGGAATATTCTCTATTTTAATTGTGTTTTCATTCTTTTGAAGAGGGTATTACATTATTATAAATATAAACTGCACACTATTCCAATTTTTGCCATTTGGATTTACTATACAAATCACATTATCCGGAACAATCCCCTTTGTCGTACAACTCAAGAAACTCGTTACAAATAAATTTCTAGTAATAATAAAATAAAAAAGTGTAGGTATCGCCAACACGTTATCATATTTAACTATTAAACCGCAGTAAGTACCGAGTACATATCTAAAGAGCAGTAATTGTTAAAGACGCTGGATATATATTTTCTAGTATTTTATTCACATTTTCAATGAAGTCCGCATGCACAAACTTTAGTTAATAAAATTGGAGAGGAATGACTTACTTCATTTTATTTAAAAGTAATATTAATATCTCGTATTAAAATTTAAAGTAATCGAAAATTAAATATTTGTATTTTATTTATTTTGTTAACAATGTTACTGCATAATTACAATGGTTCTGATTTTATTGTTTTAAAATGCATTTTTTGTAATCTTAGTTTTAACGAGTACAAGTTAGAGCGTAAAATAAACACACTAAATATACTACCCCATACACATCAAAAAGCGGTATTTTGTTTTTTTCTATTTGGTAAAAAAATTGAAAATATCGATGTTCTAATTCTAATTACATCTATTTAAAACCCAGTTTTTAAAAAAGAATGTGTTGTTAAGAATTGAAAATTTTTTCCCATTTTCCCAAGTAGAATGAACATATTGCAATTTTGCTTAGTACGGCAGTATTGATGTCCACTAGAAGTGCAAATGTTTATGTTTTTAATAACAATTAAATAAACAGCGAAGTAAATAATTGATAAGTAATAGATAACAGCCAATGATAGGGCAATTTTTGTCAAGGATGGAAAACAATGTATATATTAAGCATTAAACTACGGCATAAATATTCGTAGGGAGACACCTTGGAAAACTTTGAATTAAAGGTTTTAACATAACATTTCAAGTACTTTGTTATTGGACTCCCCACTGGGTGTTTGTTCTATTCTAGTTCAGTTCACCAGCGCTCAATTTGGTTGATAATTTTTAATTGATTAATTCCACAAGGAATTTATTTTAATCATAGCTTTTTAAAAGGGAACATTTTATTTTAGAAATGGGTATCCTTTTAATTTGATTTGAACCTTTATTAATTTCCAAAATTCTAATTGAAAATTACTCTGCCAGTTAGACTGTATATACAGAGGCACTTTACAGGTCGTAATCCTTAACAGATGCACTTGATTTTCTTTCAATAGCTTCGCGTAATGTCATAATAAAACCGTATAAAATTTCATAACAATTCGTCAAGTAGCTTAATTACTGGTAATAATTGTATAATATCGTGATGAGTTCTCATGGGCCATTTTCTCGTTCTCGGCATCTATAATAATTTAGACAGGCACGCACAAAATAAATAAAAAATTTACAATACCTTTTTCCATGCCTTTTGAACCGCTGAACACGAATTTGAAGACGTACCATTCTTTTATATCACGAAAGCATCATATTTAGGCTTTAAGTGTGTTTTTCGAGATTAAAAAAAATTATTTCAACTATTCACATAATCGATATTTGGGTAGCTTTGCCAATAGCAAAGATTTTCAGTTGGAATAAAAATTATTTCTGTAATATAAAAGGGTACTAAAGTTTTTGTATTCAACAGTTAAATTTGTTCAGCAAAAATAGAACATCATTTATCTGTTGATATTTATCTAGGAAAGAAATTAAGTATGCTATTAAATTACATATCGTAAAAATACTTCTAAATTACGATTGCAATAAAACATTACAAATTTTTTTAAATATATTTGCTTTTTTTAATGTGAAGTAATTAATTTCCCGATTTGAAAAAAATATGTATTGTATTAAGGTATTAAAAAAATTATGCTTATTCTTTATTAATATTTATTACTATTAATATTTTGAACTAAAACTTTACTCAGATGTTACTTACATGGGTAACTATTTACATAAAAAATGAGGCCGGATCCGAGCGGGGGCAGATTATCCCTTCTTATTGGGCTACGTGCCCTGTATCTAAAGGGTGATTATGAACATTTAAGAAAAATTCTAAAGCCAGTCGAATTGTAATTAAAAATTGCCATTTTTTAGCATAAGTATGGTACCTACCGTACTCAGCCCCTTTGAATTATAAGTAACCCCTGAAAATTTTAAGTTAGAAAGAAAGTCGTGCGGCATCTCGGTCGAAGGGAATTTTGATTCACCATTCACCAGTATGTTGTTCAAAATTTTGTAAAGTTCTGGTACGCTCAATTGAGGTATATTTTGCTAAATTATTGGGTTTGAAAAAAAGTTGAAACTGATTTACTGTTGTTATTCAATGGAATAAGCTCAAAATGTAATCTAGTTTCAGATCTTGCTATATTGCGTACGTGTACTAAATTTCAAGTAAATGTCTTTATTTTATTTTGGTAACCTCTTTAATAATGGTGTGAGGGTGGTGGTGGGTTGGATGACATAAAACATAAAACAATTTGAGACCTCTAGTAATACACCAATTCGCAATTTTCTGGACTCTTACTAACTTGCTTACCTCTATTTACCCTTATTTTACCCCAAATTCTTCAACGAGATAAGTTCAAAATATAATATGTTTCCAGATCTCGTTATAATATATACCTGTATCAAATTTCAAGTCAACATTGTTGCGTACATCTAGAAACTAAGTAATTTTATTAAATTCTAATAATCTAAACTTAATTTTTGAGAAGTATATACAGGTATTTACCATATTCTAGTGACAAAAACCCAAGACATTAAATTATCATAGGCAATCTGTTTAAATTTAGGAATGTACACATTTATTATATTTTCATATTTAAACCATATAACTCTTTTCGTATTCCATTTTTTGCTCTCGTAAAACGCAGTATTCCTTCGAATAGTAAATATATATTTTACAGCATATATTTCTTAATTATTGGTTATAACAAATAATAAACAGCAGGAAGTATTGTGTGTTGCATAGAACGCGGGTCCAAATACTTAATAATTTTTAGTTTATGAAGTACGGTGGCAATATGTTAATTGAGAGGGGATAACATTTTTTTTTAGCTGGCCTAGAGAAGATTCGGTAGTTTCCAATTCTGTTGCAGCCTAACTTAGATTTAAAGTTTTTGATAATTATTTTAACACACGAGGTGTGTCTCTTTTGGGTGTTATCAAATTTTCCCGTGGTGATGTAACCAATATAAAAATTTAGTTAATTAATCCCTCTTATTAGTTTTTAACGGCCTTCAGCCATATTTTTCAATTCTTCTAATTTAATCTAACTAAACATAACCATAATTCTGAAACACGTGCTGATAAAATTTTTTGTTCTTTCCAAACGTAGAATTTTGCTGCCTAACATAAATTACAAGAAATACAAACTTAGTATACAAATTTAAAGTACAAAATTAAATTACAAGTAATACAAGCTTAACATACAAATAAAACAACAATACCATTGCTGATAATTACAAGTAATACAGTGAATACAAACTCTTTAACTTATAAGTGTAATTACAAGTAATACAACTGCCAAGTATAATTACATATTGGTATTATCGAATACATGTATAAGGGAAATCACTTCTTTCCGTTTGATGGATGAATACCTGCTAGGTTCCATAGGAGGATAGTCCAGTCATATTCAGTTTAGTCAAGTTCAGCTTAGTCTACTCAAAATCAGTTTAGTAAAGTCCAGTCAATCCAAATCACCAGCAAAACCCTAGCTTTATACAGGTTAACAAGACGTCAAACCACGTCGAGGAGCCGTCTGTGTCCGGAGAGGCTGTTAGAAAAAATTACCAGAACACACCAAGAGCCCTCATCCAATACCCATCGCCAGGAGGATTGGTGAGATTCTGAAATGTTCAGTGATTTTTAGTGTCACATTTATCGTATAGCATTTATTGTGTAACTTTTATTGCATAAAGTATTTCTTTTCTTTTAGTAATAAATTAATTAAGCTTTAAATATTTTTGGAAATTGTGATAATATTACTTAATATTTTTATTTGATAATTAATAACATTATTTTGCATTTTATATTGATCAAGTTTGTTGACTTTTTCTATCGACTGATGATTTTTTAAAGTTATTAATAAATATGTAGTTTTTACCATAAAATTCAATTTTTCATTTTTTTTGTTTATCTGTCCGCCATAAGATTAAATCTTTCCACTACGATTGGTTTCACCATCAGAGCGTAGCAGTAACTCTTAACATTTTCTGTGGCTGGCGCCCGTTATATTTACATCATTTTAAACAACCTTTGAGTGGTGGAACAAACTAGCTTAGTAAGATATCACAAAGAGATTGGTTCACCCTCTGGCTGATTTAAATAAAAATTAATTGAATACAAGAAATCCCACCCACACACCAGATCAGTTAGCCGTACGCCATCACTATTATATGTGTGTTGGTTGAATTGCATTTGGTTATTATCGCCTTAACCGATGATACCATTGTAAATTTTTCTAGGATCAAGTAGTGATGTAACAACATCTTAAACCATTTCAGAGTAATCTTGCCCACAAAGAAAAAGTTTACAGATCGATAGACAAAATTTCTTTTTACCCAAACTTAAATCCTCAATCTTTCATTACATTCTAAATTCATTTCAACAAAAAAATTATTTTATTTTACTTATACTTCCACTCCACTTCGTGCATATGGAAATAAAATTAAAAACGTACATTGAAATAATGTGTGCGTAGCCCCCATATAATAAATTTAAATAAATAGTATACGTTATACATAAAACTTAGATAACGATGCTGCTCTAATTTCTTTTATAGAAGTACACGTGGTATAATAACGTTTTGATATAATAATTTAACAAATTGTTAACATATAATTCAAAACTTCTTTACCATAAACACTAGTATCAGCAAATATTCCACGATATTCCAGAAGAATTTGCAGCATATAGTTTTCTGTTAAGTCCCAAGACACCTCATCGTGAAACTCCTGTGCTATTGTTGATAGATGGAAGCTACTGAGTAGACTAATTAATGTGTCTCAAGGAGTTAGTCCGTACATCGACCTGAATTCCCACTTTGACACAAAGCAATGTTCCTTAGACATACATTGTTCAACTCAATCAATATGATTTAAAAACATGTTTTTTTAAATGATTTAGGTCATACGAGTATAAAAATATGTTTGTTTAATATGCTTCGTCTACTAGTGTGAGAGTATTTTAGAAAGAAACATCTTATTAATTGATGAGAATTATTCAATAATCTGTTACTTGTATCTTAATATAGAGGTACAGCAGTAGTATGAAAAAAGAGAGGGAATATTAAATATCCAATAAGCAATAAGCATTCCATAAGAATTTATTAATTTAATTACTTGAATGAGCAAAATTAGATAAGGAAATGTAATTTAATTTTATCCAACTTTTTTCCGGAAATTGTTTAAAAATTAATGCAAAGGTTGAAATAGGAGCAATAATCAAGGTTCCTACTAAACCTTTGTTGAAAATTACATGGCCCCAAAGCAAGTGCAAAGTATGAGAAAAGTACAATTAATTTGTAGTAAGAGTTAAAAATTTTATAGTTGACTATAATTATTAATCCATAACATTATTTCGTAATAACATTTCAAAATATTTCTACAAGCGTTTCACTCTTTGTAGTTTTTCACATCTCGCCAAATATTTAGCACCCTATAAATAAAATTTGAAAACTAATATCGCCTTTGGACTTATCACAGGAAGAAAGCGTATTCCTTGTAAACTTATACATGTAAAACTGTTCTGTCTTCCTAACTCAATCCGTGGACACACTGTATATCTTTTTAGTTTTCATATTTTTCTGATAATCTGAATATTACAACATACTGGAAAATACAATATTTTTAAAATTCATGTATTTATAGCATACTAAGCAATATTCTTATTATTACACTGGTATTTTCTATAACCTGATTTAAATTATTTCTATTTGTGTTGCCATCAATTCTGCGATAAATGAGTCCAGACTGTCTGCTAATCTTATTTTTGTGCTCTGACGCATATGTTTATACTTTTTCATTGTCTTAATTTTCCCCTACTTCAAAAGTACGATGCCTCAGTGTACTTAGTTCATAGATTCCTCTAGTTTCATTGTCATTACTTTTGATTGTACTTTTCCTCTACTATGTACTAAAAATTATTCTCTAACTCTTATGTCTATTGACCTAGGACAACTATCATCTGTAGTGCACCAGTGCATGATATTCTCTACGCTTCTGTTATGGCTTAACAGAATAATATAAAAATATATGTATGAAAATAATGTAATAGAATTTATATTAAGCATCCCTCTCTATTTGATACTTTTTACATACTATTATACTATTATATTTTCATTAGAGTGATAAGTTTAGAATTATTTGCGAACGGTGGAAGGGATAAATAGTAAGTAGGCAAAAATTTGTTTAATCCGTTAGACTTCAGAAAGGTACAGAACACATCAAATCCGATTCAAAGTTTGAGAAAAATAATTTGTAATCAATTATTAATCTGTCGTGCTTTCTGTTACTTTCCACCTTTACGTTCGAGACCGTAGTTAGTTTTCTAGTATTCGTCTGGGCTGGGTTATAAAATCATGTTTAATATGAGTGAACACTAGTTATTCAAAAAGCCTGTTAACAGAGACTTAAATAGCTGCAGTGAGAGAACAGAAATATTCAGGGGTCTATGTATTTAACTTAGAAATAAAACACACATTTCTAGCCACAAAGCAATAAAATGCTATTCAATACTCAAGAAATATCTATAGGAGTTACGTTTAACCTGAGAGTTAAATACCTAAGCTGCTACAGTGAAAGAAAGAAAATATTAGAAGTTATAACAAAGTAAGCTAGTCTCTACAAACGGACAGGGCGACAAAAAATATTTAGGCGAGCAAAAAGGCAACGATAGAGCTAAGGGTTAAAAGGGTTTTTAGGGATAGCGATTAAAGAGTAAAATCGCTATTGGACGATGCATTGCTAGCATTGGCCCTTGCAGACGGAGTACATATACCTCTTTTCTTCTTCCCGAACTCAGATTACTAAATAGAATCGGCGCGCGGCAGTCCGGAGCGGTGCTACAAGGCGTGAAATTATTGTTATGATGATGCACATGTTGATCAGGGTTGCAATGCCTTATCTGTCCGAGTTACTGAATTATTCCCTGAAGAAAATGATCATATGGTCCCTTAGCTGCTGAAGGCAGTCAAACAGCTGACGGCTTCGAGTTAAGATTTCCAGAATAGTAATGATTACTCTTTTGATCGCAGTAGAAGGGTTACATTTGGATTTCCAGTTCGTTTCTATATACATCGAGTCGTATTATTCTGAAGCGAACTGCATCAGTAAGGAGTTACATGTCATTACTGTGTAAAAACCGCTGGTGCGAGATAAGGAAGTAAGTTTTAATTTAGTTTCAAACATAAAATTCCTTAGTAAAACTTTACTAGTTAAATGATGACAACGTAAACTGGGATGTGCGGATAATTGAACTTAATCAACAATTGTAAAGAGCAAATGAAACTTCGGAACGAGTAAAATACAGTGTGTTTACAGATTGAGTTCGGAATAGGGAGAACTTTTTTATTTTTAAGTTTACGGTTTAAGGAAATGTCATAAAAATGCCTGCTGTTTATGAAAAGTCCTAAAGTGTTACTATTATTTAAAACTTATATATAGGGTGATAAAAAATATGAAAACTATAATGAGTGAAGTGACTTTATACGAATATTTTGAAAAATTTAAGAATTAAATATTATAGTGAATTATGAATTCCTCACCTGCAACAACAAAATTATTTTTCTGTGCTTTCCAACAATTTTCTTTTAAAGACATCTAAACTAAATACTATTGCGTAGATCTTTCAGTATTCCATAAACAGAAATTCACAAATTCTTCATCCACCTGGTAGCCCTGAGGCTACCAGGTGGATGAAGAATTAATAATAATAATAATAATAATAATAATAATAATAATAATAATAAAAGTCTCTATTTTCCAATAGAATAATCAACAAAGTATATAAGTAACAATAACATAAAATTATTATTATTATTCCAGGAAAAATGCCGAAGAACAGGTGGTCATGCAAGGAACATGACCTCTGAATTTAATCTTAAGCAGATAAAAAAAACACCACACATAGTAGACAATCCCCGAATTCAAAGCCTAACCAAGGCTATCCGGAAGTGGGTTACACAGTTGAAAAAACTCAGACAGCATCCATTACCCACCAACATTGCTAGTGTTGGATCTGGGGATCGAACCCAGTACACGATAGGTAGTGTGACCAAGCGCGCTTTCCACTAAAGCTCTTAGCCGGCTGAGCTACCGTGCCAAATTAATAAAAGAATAAGAAAGGTACAATGGCTAAATTATGTTTATATCTTTATCAGATATCTTTGTTTTTAAAGCTTTTTTAAAGGATGTAACAAATTTGGCTATTATGCTTGGAGGAAAATTTTTATATATCTTTGTAATTTGATATGAAAATGATGATTTGTAATATTGAGTACGATATATTGGAGTAGTCAGGCTCACTGTCTTTAAATCGTCTCGTCAGCGACGCGTACTCATCAAAAATACGATTGGAGTACGCTTGCGTGTCGCAGGCAATGTATAAACATGGGGTATTGGTCATAAAGCGGCATCAGCGCGTTTTCATAGAAGCACGTTATCGTCTCGACTCCTTGCGTACTGATTTGCAGTCGTTTTAGGCATATGCAGTCGTTTTAGGCATAGTTGATATCATGTCTGCATCAAAGTTTGTGCAAGAAGTGGAAAAGCACCCGTGTTTGTTTAATCATACATTGAATGTGTGGCCCTACAATTTCTACTAGGTTTTGATAGGTATTTTTAGTCATTCTTTACACCATGCGAAATACATAACCATCTTCAGATAATTCCCTGGCAGCGATCAAAAGCCGACAATTAATATTTCTCTCAGTATATGGGTGTAACCAATATTTTTTTCTTCGTCGATTTCTAATATAGTTGTACAAAACATATATATCCTCTTCGTTGCTCGACATCTTGTTAACTAAACATAGACGCATCTCTTTCCTTACGATTGTTAGACAGATCTCAAGCGTAAACGTATCGTCACTACATGTACGCTCCTCTGACGTATCTATGCCGCTACGACTCAGTCCTAAATGTCAGCTTTTTATATAAATATTGTGGATCTTTATCATTTATGATTTTATGAAATAAGCAGGCAGAGTGCAGTAGTCGTCTATTAGTCACATTGAGCCAGCAAACTTGATTCAGCTTATGAGAAACACTTTCCCGCTTCCTTATTCCAACTATTAATCTAAGGCATGCATTTAGTACTCTCTGAATTCTGCGAGCATCAGTGGAATAAATACACGGCCCATAAGTTACGTCACTGAAGTTAAACCTAGACAGAACTAGAGATTCACTAAGTATTGTTTTTAATTTTTTACTAGGGAAATATCTATTATTATAAATCATTTTTAAATTTGCGTAGGCAAGACGTATAAAGTTGTTAACATGTAATTCAAATCTTAATGTTGAGTCATAGATTAGTCCTAGATTTCTTGCATTATCGACGGTGACGATTTGTTGACCATCGAAATCTATTTTTAACCTTTGAGGTATCTCTAATCTAGCCATTTGAGGTCCAGAGACCAGATCTTACTTACTTTATTAGCTCCCCCGCCTTGCGACTTTGAGCAAACTTAATCTCTATGCTACAATACTATAGTCATAAAATGTTTATATATACATAAATATACACACAGATATACATTATCTATAATACCTGGAAGGCAACCCTCACACATGCAATTCTTCAGTCATCATCACTCTCTCTGCCACTCGTTCCATTTCCTCACTTGTTCCTCTTGTACTACCTTATTTTCTCTCATTTGTACTTCCAGATGACCCCATTCATTCCTCACAAACCTTATCCCTTCTTCCCTATCCATTCTTTCACATACAAACCTTACATGCTCACTATTTTCCTCTCCTCCACCGCATTCGCACTCCCCATCCATATCCCTCAGGCGAAACCTTTTAAGGTGCCCCAGAAAATTTCCATATCCTGTCGCTATCTGCACTCCTTTAAAGGATAATCCCAAGGCGGTATAACCCAGACCAGATCTGGAGTTTTTTTGAATGTATACTCAAGACATGATTCTTTGAATTGGGCGATGAAATTTTTTTGTGAGTTAACTATAGGGAATTCTCCCCCACACCATAACATTTAACAATGGATATTTTTTCTTTCTTTCTCGACATTTCTTGGAAAATATTTTGCTACTCCAAATATACTAACATAGCACTGACCTAACAATAACTATTGTTGATGCATACCATATCGTATTTTAGCAGCTTGGTTAGAAATTCTTTGCAAAAACTTTAATGGTTGAGAAAGAACAGTAAAATAGATTCGTTCAAGATTTTATAGTTGACTATAATTTTTAATCCATAGCATTATTTTGTAATACTATTTCCCAGTATTTCTACAAATAAAGGTGCTTCACTCTTTGTAATTTTTCACCGTTTTCAAAATATCTAGCACCTCTGGTAATCTAAATATTACAATATACTGGAAAATAAAATATATCTAAAATTCATTTATTTACTTTAATATGTGGAGCACATGTGTTTTCAAATACAATGGTAAATGTTGTATTTTGTTAACGCCTTTACTCCGGGAAATGTACATGTAGACATTAACACAATAACCATTCCCTGCGACATTGCCATCTGCTACAGCTGAAACTCGAACTCAGGAGAGCAAAACTTTGCAAGCGCAATACTTTGCAAGCGCAATACATAAGCCACGCTTCCCTTTTTCCTTTTCTTATTTACAACGTCTTGGAATAAGTTTTGTGATCTACTACTGTACTTGATATATCTTTGCTGTAGAACATATCTAACAGTATAACACTCTCCCTATTAATATTAAGCACAAGCATTTACCAAATCTCTTTCACATCGGCACCTTCCCGATATCACTTCAACGATGTGGAGCACGTCCTCTTTGCTTTTTGAAATCTGATTTTCACTGAACTGTCAACAGTTCTATATTATCATTACTCAGGTTGATGTGATCTAAAACTTTAAGGGTTCGGGAGAATATGGTACTGGTGCTTTAAAGAGGTTTTTGGAGAATCAAACTGTTGTTGGTGCGCTTGTCTCCAAAACAAATTCGCGACCAGCTTCTTCAGCGCCTGATCTCGAAGGCATCAATACGCCGTCCGTCTGCCTCCCTAACAGTCCATGTCTCAATGGCGCAAAGAAATGTGGAGAAAACTAGAGCGTTAGCATATCTGATCTTTGTTCGTTTTGTGATATTACTGGCACGGTAAATTCTGCGCAAATGACAAGTTGTCACCTATTTCTAGCCGAATATCTTATTGGCAGTAGCCGGTATTATCCACAAGGACTCCAAGGCATACCATCTTACTATTTAACAATGGTATGTTTTTAACATATCTGGATGGTTTTTGTTTTCTAGATCTACAACAACTTTCATTTTGTTGTTATACATGAAGACCATAATTGGAACTTACAGTTTGTAACGAACGTAATATTAGTATTTTTTGATAATGATTTAATTGATGCTCAATGTGTCTAAAATGACCTATACAAGATGTATATTTAAATAGGACGCAGTTCTTATTCGTTATGTACTGATGTTCTGTACAATTACAAATAGTCACTGATTCATAATATAGAGAGAGTTGGGAATATAGATAATTCATGTCAACACTTATCTGGTTTAGAGCTGAAAGCCCAGTCTAGTTCCGGCGCCAACTAAGGAAAAAAGCTTGAACCTAGAATGAGGGTACAACTTTTATTTTATGATTGATTCTAGTCTTGTTTGACATACTGAACCATAATGCGTGGGGTGCCAGAGAGGCACCCTTGGGCAGTTTGAACTATTGAAGGTCAAAGGTCACGAGGGTAAAAAAAGCTGAATTTATTTATTTATTTATTTATTTATTGGTATAAAAATACCTAATCATACATTTCCAGATATATTTCGACTATTTTTCGGCATCAGTGGAATTAAAAATAACATAATATACAAGATAACATAAAATAGTAGAATTTTAGTAATTACTAATTTTAATTCCACTGATGCCGAAAAATAGTCGAAATATATCTGAAAATGTGTGATTAGGTGTTTTTATAACAATACATAAATGTATATAAAATCTAAATGAAAGACAAATAAGTTTTAAATATTCACTTATTTGATAAAACTACAAGAGTTAGATAAATGTTTTAATTGAACTTTGTAACGTTGTTCCAAGTCAGAAGTGGACATTTCACTCTCACTGTCATTAAATTGAGTTCTCTGAGTTTTCACATTGTTACACAAATCGCCACCTTCACATGCGCAAGATTCTTTACAAGAAAGACCTGCATGGGCACAAACTGCACCTTGCTGTTGAACATGGCTTCTTACTTGAATAGCTACATCTTAATTTCTTCAGCAATTCAGGTGGTGTCAATCCTTTGTTACTTGGAAGTAAAATGGGTACTAAAGAGTGTGTTTGTTCATCCTTTTTCCATCCATAATCAGTTGGATTCAAGGGCGGAAGGAACGAAGATGCTGCTGCGTTCCATGTGCATACTTGCAAATGGCATCGTTTTACGTGAAGTTCAAATACCTCTGTTGTCGGGGGGAGGGAGGTTCTTAATTTTAGGAGAGATTTTCTTAGGCAACCACACTCTGTACTGAACATGTGTCATGTTGTGAACTTCCTTCTTGTATCCGTAGCAATGTGCAATGAATTTTGTGCATTCTGTTGTACATTGTTGCATTGAAGATTCTACACAAGCTAAATGCTTAAGTTCAACACCAGATCTCAGAACTTTTATGGCTTTATTCTTTCCAATGCCAAGAAGTTGTGAAGTAGTATCACAGCCAGTGAGACAATGGACTGCTAATAGTGAGTCTGCTTGGGTTGCTAGATTACTAACTCTTGCCGCTATATCTGAGAGCTCTTCTTTGTCAACAGACTCCATCCACATAGCGCATTCAAGTTTCAGCTTTCGGTAAAAGTGTACAAGCAGAACAAAAACGTCGGTGTCGTCTGATAAAATCTTTATACTGTTTGTTCCACATCTTGACAAAAAAATGGCCTATTGTACAATTATAACGTCTGCTTCTTCATGGTGAGTTTCTAAATCAGGGCGTGGAATCACAATTCCAGGATTTTGCAATTCAGGTGGGATTGTATCAGTACCAGTAATGACCAACTTGTGTGGAAGAAAACCACTATGTTTTAACAGTTGCTTGCAAATCATGAATGTTAGTTGAATTTTATTGCTTGATTGAGTCCATATACTGTTGCGACTTGGGATAGGTGCGTCTGCTCTTAGTTGTATGGAAGACTGTTAACTCCTCCTTTAGATCGAGTTGCACTCTTTGGACTGTATTCATAGTACCTATCAAATACAAGGAATGTGTTCTGTTCTACAACATGCTTCATGATCACTGCAATTACATTATCAATGTAAGTTTCTATTGTACCAATCTTTGGCCAATGAACATGCCACAATAGAACACTAGGGTCTATAATTAATGCATTTGCACATTTCCCCCTAGACGAGACCTGCACTCTCATTTCACTCATTAATTTTGATTTCTGGGATGTGGGATTCATATCTCCAAATTCATTAAATAGTGCTGACGGAACTGGTGATAATTCATACAAAGTTACAAAGATCTGCACATAATCAAACATTAATCTATTACACTTTTTCAACAAAGCGATTCCACACTTGATTCTGCTTGAAATAACATGTTGGTAACACTTCTTCTTAAAAAAAATACATGTATATATAATGTATAATGGCTCGGCGACGTGACTAGTCGTCAGGGGTTTTAAGGTGTCACTAAATGTTACATGACTGAATTTTTAAGAATAGGTAGTGGTATTAGTGGAGAATACAATAAAAAAAGTTTACGGCTGTATAGTGCCGGCGACTCCTAAAAAATCGAAGATATTGTTCGAAATTCGGTTCTTGGCCAATAACTCGAAAATTAAAAAAATATATCAAAAAAGTAAAAGCACTAGGCGATAGAGGGGGAAATTTCACATCAAGAACATATATGAAATGTTTTTGTACGATCAAAAATGTAGGCTCCAGATTTTTTTTATCGCACGAGAATGGAACGTGGGGACACATAAGTACGGCTCGCGAAGTGTGCGTGGTCACGGACGCGCTACTCTAAATTTGTTGCAACTTTTGAACTAATTAATTAAATTGAGCTCAACGAAGCTTAAATAAAACGAGAAACCTGTTGCTATTGGATTATCATACATTCAAATATAAAAATGAATATATGTAGGAATAGTACATATATGAAGTCGATACGTACAGAGATTTTTTGATGAAATCGGAAAAAGCTCTACCATTTCTACAATTTTTATGATAAAAATATGACACTTTCACATATTACTCTTGAAGTAATGTATAAAAAGATCCGGTGAGTGAAAAATATTTATTTTTGTAGATATACACTTCCAAAATTTCAAAATCTTGAGAAAGTGATAAAACTTGATATGTATAACTAACTTTAGCCACTTATTACTTTGGTTTAATTCGCGTTATTAGATTTCTGTTGGTGCGATTTTTAAATCTTGAAATGTGTAATTTAAGATCTTTTAAGAGAATTTACCTTAAAAAGTGAATTAACCTTCTTTATTTTACTAAAATAAAACAAAAATTTTTCTTTGCTCCAAAGTTCATGAAATAAAATAAAATATCTTTTATCGCAATAATTATTTGGCATACCTATCTATCGGATCTTTTTATAAATTACTTTCAGAGTGATATGTGAAAGTTTCAGATTCATATCTTTAAAATTGTAGAACTGGTACAGCTCTTACCGGTTTCATCTGAAATCTCTTTATGTTCCGACTTCATATATGTACTATTCCTACATACATTCATTTTTGTATTTGAGAATGTGATAATCCAATAGCCACATGTTTCTCGTTTCTCACTTAAGCTTTGCTGAGCTCAAATTCATTAATTAGTTAGAAGGTTACAACAAATTTAGTATAGCTCGTCCGTGACCGCGCACGCTTCGCGAGCCATACTTATGTGTCGCCACGTTCCATTCTCGTGCTTTAAAAAAAATCTGGAGTCTACATTTTTGATCGTACAAAAAAAATTCATATACATTTTTTATGTGAAATTTCCTCCTCTGACGCTTAGTGCTATTAATTTTTTAATATACATTTTTTTTATTTTTCGAGTTATTGGCCAAAAACCTAATTTCAGCCATACAACATTTAGTGACCGGTTTTTATCAATTTCCGTCTCTGACAACTGGGCTATGACGATAAATAGTAAATCCCTTCTTTGTGAATAATCTATATTCGCATACACCACAGAACGAAATCACTTCGTTCTATTACAGAGTAACATATGAAATGCAATCTGGAACTAAATGAATAACAAGAGAATAGTCGAATAAAGTGAATTAGAGGTTACACCGAGGAGCGAGATTACTTGGTAACTCAGCAGTGATTTCTCTGGCATTATACGACACATTTCAGCATTCCTTGAGTCATAAACGAATTTAATCAGTAATTAAACTGCTTGAATTCGTAATCTGTTGCAGTGCTTGCTTTTACGTCAAGTTAGTACAAATAATAGTTCTGCATAAGACAATTACTTGTAATTGCTATATTGGAGAGTTGCAGAATACATTTAATATTTTTCTGTGATATAACATGATTTTTATTTTGCAAACAGCAGCAAAAAATAACTATCTATGAGAACTAAAAGAAAAACTATGTGTAAAAATATTAATGAAATCTTTGCATTCTTGCGATAACCTGAATTCTGGTTATGCTAGCAAATTAAAATCCTAAAATGCATTTGCCTAGTTTCTTATTTGAAAATTCTCATTCTAACCCTAGCATTCAAACAGTCCCCTGCGGCGATGCAGATTAAACTAGTATCTATATACGGTCATGAAGATTCAGTTAAAAATGAGAACAAAGGCCTAAAATGAATTTATTTACCTACCTCGTCTTAAGAATTTTCCATTCTAATGGATTACATTTTCATGAAATCTGTCATTCTGTTTCTTGGAAATGCTTAGAATTTGAAACGTTTTTCGTTCCTAGTCTCCAGAATAGGCTAAGCGTTTCCAAGAAACAGACAGACAGATTTCAAGCAAATCTAATCCGTTACAATGAAAACTTTTTAACACAAGGTAGGTATATAAATTCATTTTAGGCCTTTGTTATCATTTTTAACTGAATGTTCATGACCGTAGGGGATAATGTAGGTACTAGTTTAATCTGCATGGCCGTAGGGCACTGTGCGGATGCTAGTGCTAGAATGAGAATTTTCAAATAAGATATTAACAAATTCATTTTAGGATTTTAATTTGCTAGCATAACCAGAATTTAGGTTATCGAAAGAATGCAAAGATTTCGTTAATATTCTTACAGATAGTTTTTATTTTAGTTCTCATAGATAGTTATTGTTTCTGCTGTTTGCAAAATCCTATAAAGAATATGTTTCAATACAATTATAAGCAAACAAATAATAACTCACTTTTAAATATGCATATGGTACATAGTCTCCAATACTAGTTAGCTAATAGATAGTTGAAGATCTGTTGTATTTATCAGTCAATGTAAAATATAATTATTTCATAATTATTCATAGTGGCTTTGTGTCTTTCTGATGAGCTCCAAAATAAGGGCGAAAATCACTTCAACGGTTAAGCGTTTCCAGGAAACAGAACGATAGATTTCATAAAAATGTAATCCATTAGAATGAAAAATTTTCGTAAAATAAAGAAAGTTAATTCACTTTTTAAGGTAAATCCTCTTAAAACATATTAAAGTACACATGTCAAGCTTTGCAAATCGCACCTACAGGAATCTAATAACGCAATTTAAGCCAAGCAAAGTGGTTAAAGTTAGTTATATGTATCAAAGTTTATCACTTTCTCAAGATTTTGAAATTTTGGAAGTGTACATCTTCAAAAACAAATTTTTGAAATTTTTTTCAACCATCGAATCATTTTATACATTACTTCAAGAGTAATATGTGAAAGTTTCATATTTCAAATTGTAGAAATGGTAGAGCTTCTACCGATTTCATCGGAAATCTCTTTATGTTCCGACTTCATATATTATGTACTATGCCTACATACATTCATTTTTATATTTGAAAATATTATAATTCAATAACCACATATTTCTTGTTTCATATAAGCTTTGTTGAGCTCAATTTCATTAATTAGTTAAAAACTTACAACAAATTTAGTGTAGCGCGTCCGACACCGCGCACGCTTCGCGAGCCATACTTATATGTCGCCACGTTCCATTCTTTTGCATTAAAGAAAAAAATCCGGAGCCTACATTTTTGGTCGTACAAAAAAATTTCATATACGATTTTGTTAAATTTTCCTTTCTATCGCTTAATGCTATTAGTTTTTTGATATATTTTTTTATTTTTCGAGTTTCGGCCAATATTTTCGATTTTATTAGGGGTCACTGGCTACTTATAGCTGCAAACTTTTTTATCGTATTCTACACCAACGAAACCACTTATTCCGAAAAATTCAGTCATATAACATTTAGTGAGGCCTTAAAACCCCTGATGACTGGGCTACCGGGGAGGAAACTCATAACAATATAATACCTAATAGTACTTACATTTTATTGTTGCGTACTTTAGATCTATGTAATGGAGTGTAACAAAAGTAACTAATTTATATAACTTACAGCCGTATTCACCAATGTTAGTTAAGTAGATAACAGTTCGTTAAATTGCTAACGGATTGTTAAATGAATCTATATGTATTGATCGACCTTAGTTAGCATTTAACGCGTCTGTAACTTGACTGACGAATATCTGGTAGGCAACTAATTTAACGGCTCGTTAACGTTTTGAGGTTGAGGTTATGTTATTTGTTGACAATTGTGAAGTGAAGCTACAATTTGATTTGGAATAATTTGAATATTGTTATTTGTTAATAAATAGTAAAGCGTATCACAACAATGCACATACCTAGGTAATTTACCAAGTGCCCGCGTCTATTTATGTGTAATAATAAATAATCAATTATTTTCTTATTTTCCACAATATTGAGCAAATTTTCTTTCTCACGTTCGCTAAAAATTATTGATCTACTTTTCTTTGAATCCATGTCTTCAAACAAAACTACCGGCACCAATAAAAGAGCAAATATAATAATCAAAATGATGACATTGACATTTCGTTATTTCCATTCGGGCGCATGCGCTACTGCCCGTCAGGAAAACATTCAGAATTCATATTTAAATAACCGTTTGTTAAATATTCTAATATTTCATTTGGTGAATACATAATAGCACTAACGATCATTTAAAATTTAACGAACTGTTACTAAATGAGTTCTTAAGCACGTCTTGGTGAATACGGCTGTTAGTATCAAAATTTAATAATGCTAAAGCATTTTGTTCAATACAGACACCTTAATTTAGTCCAGGAATCTATATCTCAAAAACTGTAGGTAGGATATACAAAACAACCAAGTTATACGTAATCAACACAATTTCTAATCTAAATAATATTTCAGCAAAAGGATTATTCAAATAGCTCTCTACCAAGTTAACTCAACTGTATATAATTATTTGAAGCATATGAATTTATGTTATTATCCTATCCCTATGTGTATAAAATTAAATTTCTTAATTAAAAATAGATGGAGAGTCTGTTAATACATAAACTTTATTAATTCCAGATATTTAATTTTAGATGTGACAAAATATCGCCGTTCCGTACTATACGTTAAAATTTGGTTCGTTATAAGAGTAGAAGTTTTTTATATTTTGTTTTGCAATGTAGTTTCAATGAAGTTTACGGAATAAATTACCAATCATTTGTTTCGAACACGTACCAGAAAATTATTAAATATTTTTAAAACCAAAGAGTACATAATATAATTTTATTAGAAATAATTGTTAATTAGTATTTCCGATCAACCGTAAACAGTGGAGAAGAGAATATGCATCAATAATTAAGATATTAAATTTTATGGAATTTACAAAACTGGTGCCTAAATTCATTAAATCGACAGAATGTTAATAGTAAAATAAAAGCTTATTATTATGATGCTGATTCCATCGAATATAAATGTATACATAAATCTAAATTTATTTATTAACTTTTTCGGAAAGCAACGTTGTATGAAATCAATCATTTAATGCGATGAAAATCATTTTCATCAAAGCCAAGTAGATTATTTAGTGTTAGTTACGTATTTCGACTGTTTTACAAAATAATTTACCAAGAGGATAAATAGGTACGTGTAGTTACACCTGCTATTTCCCGATTACACTATAATTAAAGCTGAAACATCTAATTTTGGAGCTGGAATTTAATATGGTATGTGTGGAAAATTACTATGCTGAATGACGCAATCTGTGAACCAACTTTGGTGAACTAGGTCAGATAGAACAATTTATCGTATACATATCTTTATTTGCCTCATGTATTCAGATTTTCCTATTTTACACCAAATTATTTAATCCATTTTTTATTCCACACTCCTAACATGTTGCTATATATATTATCATGGTGTGAATAGCCATCATAATATATATAATATTACCTCAAACTCAACGTAAATAAACTTTTGTTCAAAAGTATATGCGAAGTGTCCCTCATTCCCCAGGGCATTTTCTCAGAAAGTAAAAAAATAGTCTAGATTTTTACGTTGCAAAATCTGGACAACCCAAAAAGCTTATTTTTTTAAATATCTGTATGTCATTTTCATTGCCGGTAGAAATATAACACAGTTCAGTTCAGTAAAATATATAAATACGTAGGTGTCTATATACTACTGATTTATTTACTACTTCAATAAAGATTTTAATTTTCCTAATTTGATGATCAGTAATCAATTTAAAACAAAAATGCAGAAATTTAAAATAAAATGAATGGTGTTTTTCACTTACCTTATTGTTTACAAGAGGGATTATAATCGTGAAAAAATCACTCATTTAGGTTTCTTTGATTTTTCAGATTTCACACTATGTTGGTAACTAAAATTAAGATACGCTAGCTCCGTCATTATGTACGTCCGTCCACCTGTCCGTTCGTTTATCTGTCTTGTAATATACTCCGTAATGTTCCATCTCAAATGGATTGTAGAAATCGCTTCCGTGTTGAAATAAGTGACAGGCCTAGGCATGAGATGTCAGCACCGACATCACAACGATTTAAAATATTGTATCGAGTCGACTCGATCCTAAAAAACGTTCTCTTACTGTTTTAATTCCGAGCGAGTAACATGTGTTTTTAACCTTCCGGATTAAATTTTATTATTCAGTCGCTTAAAAAGGATATTTGGATATTATGTATTGAATATTCCTATTTATTATTCTTTTTTTCAAAATTGAAATGAAAATTTTTAAAAAATTAAAACCTACTTAAATTCCTTTTAAGTTTTCTTAAAGTTTTCGATTTCACCATTTACTGATTTAATAAGGGATTAATTTACATGTTTCCCAGTTTATCGATTTACCGAATGAGGTAATTTTATACTTTACAATTCTACGGATTCATCTTTAATACCTTTGAAGTTTTCCTGCTTTAATGGACATATTTTAGAAGTTTTAAACATCATCATATTTCGGCATATATTTGTGTTCAATGATATTATTCCGCCAAGGTCATTATCCAGCGACGTAAATATTCTTCGAGTGGCCTGATCAACCATCACGAGGAAGTTTTTTGTCGATGTTTTTTTGCTGTTTTTATGAACACACCGCATTTGGAGAATTCTGGAGGTTAGCGTTCACTCATGTCACGTGTATGAGAGAGACAACAGTACTGCGATATCACCAGCTACATGCCGAGTATCAACAGGAAACATTTAATGAGCTAAGTACACTGTTATTACTTCTTTCCAACAAAATTTCGTTTAACCTTCATGTAATTAACTGCTGCTAGACGGAATGTTGAATTAAATAAAATTTCATGTTTATCAACCACAAATATAACAGTAATGAGCCTATACGATGAATTTGTGTAGTTTTGCTATTTTTTTAACTTCATGGTAGTTGTGTCGGAGAGGGTTTTAGACCGTAAGAAACAGCATTGTTAATGAAGTTTTCATTAATTTTAGTCCGAGGGACGATTTTGTGTTTCAATGCTGCCATAAAATCGCCGGTCAGTTCTATAGCCTTATGCTATTTAACCCCGTAAATGTTTCTTATTTTCTGGTTTATACCAGTTTTACCGTTAGTTAGTATCGTATCGTATCGTGATATTTTGGCCATGGGGTCATATTATCTGTAGCCGAGAGGCATGTATTATTGTAATGAGATTTTGTAAATTTTAGGTTAGTTTCGGGTATTGTTAGTAATAAGTTTCTAGAGTTCTAGAAGTTGTCTATAAGTTGAAGTTTCTAGTGATAAACAAAATTGTTTTATAGTTTAGTTGCTAAGCGTCATTATTTTAGCCATGTGTGTCACTTTTTTACTTACCTTACATAAATTTCTCTCACTCTAGCAAAACGTGGCTACCTTTCTTATTATTGTTGTCGAGCAGTTTAATGAATGTGTTTATGTACAAATTTAATCAGATGTCATTTCTAGTGTTGATTTAGTAATTTCCAGTTGCTATCATTTTATATAGCCCGATAAATTGTACCTTCTTTTTCCTGGCGGTTGGGATATGTCATATGATAATTATTAAATTGCCATCAGGTTTAGCAACACATTCAAACAATCTCTAGCAAAAAGAGAACTGCTCCCTATTTTGATAGTTTGTCATGTATGTCAATCTAGGTTGCCAGTTATGAGAAATTCATAGTCTCGTACCCTTACCTTGAATTAACCTTATGTCATTGCGAGTAGTTTAAAATTTTAGTGAATAAATTTGGTAGCTTAATGCGAAACCGCTTAAGGTTTATCTTGTTGTTTATCGCGTATCTAATTTGGTGATAACCATTACACGTATAGTTACCTGTAATTTATATTTCTTATCGTAAAATTTTAACCCTACTTCTAAATTTGATTTACCCGTATTTCTTCTATTAGTAATTTTACATGCGTGTCTGTTCAAATTGTTTTTGATGTCATGTGTTTTAACCTCATTATTTAATTATCCATGATTTATATTTGTTAATCGATATTAAATCGACTTCAATTTTACCTGTCGTTTTTCTGTGTGTTGTCTGTGACGTATCTTCCTTTTTTATAAACCTCCTTTAGGTTTTGGCGCCCAAGGTACTTTTGAATATATTTTTTTCGAATACAAAACTTAGATTTTAAACACTTAAACTAAATTTTCTAACTTAATTTTTTTTTATAATTTAATCGCTCCTGGCCTTATTATTTAAATTGTCGTTGACGCTTACCCAGGCCCTTGCCTCCTATAAAACTGGCTAGCCCGAACCGAATTCTGTTTGGTGGTAGATTATCACATTTGTTTATTTGAGCCCGTGTAAATGCCAAACAAATTAGTTTTATTGTGCTAGAGGCACAATAGTGAGGGGGAGATATTACAGTCTGTAGACTTTTCAGAGGGCAACAATATTTGGCACATTTCGAAAAATATTTCATAAAAACAATGTGACGTAGGACAATAACATTTCACACATAGTTAACACTTGCTGTTCTGATAAAATAATTAGGAAAGTACAGTGAAACTCATATTTGGAATGTAGTTCGCATCACTACTGAGCAGGCAATCTAATATACTTTTAGTAAAAATATGCTGGGGGGTCACTCTAAAAAAAATAATAAACAAACAGCGGAAGGAGGTAATACTAAATTTTTAATTCTACAAAGTTTTTGATGATGTCTATAATAATTAAAAACAATCAGAGGCATTTCTAATATCCGAAACAGCAATTCTTGCATGAAGTCTTTTAGAACTTAAAGAAGAAGCAAAATACTAATAAAATGAAAATTATTAGGTACTCATGAAAATTAAAAAGTTATAAAGACAGCAGTTAAAATTGCGCAAATATTCCTTAATGTCAAAATCCGTTTAATAATGCGAAATCTAGACAGCTAAAACGTGAACATTAGATGTGATGTCAGCGTTTCCAAGAGGTTTTACCAAGTTTCGGTTTATAATTATCTGACAAGTTTAAGTAGTCCGTTGTCTTCGAATTAAAATTTTCCAGAAGGGATAAGTAATTTAATTACAAATGCAAAATATTACTGTTTTATGCCCTTATAACCTTCTTATTGTTCGTTTAAATGTGAGCGGAATTCAAGTATTTTTCGGTCATCAAAGCTGGGATTCGTAATCTTTGTCATCTCTCGTATGCCGCGCCGGCTTCAAATAATGATTTTATTGATAAGTTACTCTTATACATTAACGGATCCTGCAAAATATCATATAATATTGATTTTGTGTTGAATAAAATGTATTAAAAACTCATTATTATACTTTTGCTCTAAAAAAATACCGCCTGTCATCAAAAGAGACCCTAGATTCTTCTCTTTTTATAAAGTGTTCTTATTTTGCTAGGACTATAGTTTATGCAGATTTAAAACGTCTTTGAAAAAATCCGGTTCTCAATTCGTCCAACATGTATACTTTTACTTCCACATCCACGTAGTGGATTGGAAGTATAGTAATCGTAAAAAGAGTATAATTTTTTTTTTTTTTAAATAGATTTAGAATGACATGAAACGTCGAGATTTTAAATTTGAGCGAAAAAAATTTCTGCCTGACGGTCTGTAGGTCTATCGGTCTGTCTGTCTATTTATCTGTCTGTAACTTCTTTTTTTTTTGTTCGCACGTTTTCTCCGAAACGGCTTAAGATATTGACTTCATATTTTGTACATGTATATATTATAACGAGATTTGGAAATGTATTGTTTTTTTAACATATCCGGTTAAGAGTTGGGGGGTGAATAGAGGGAAACATGTAAAGCAAGCTGGTAAGAGTACAGAAACTTGAAATTTGGTGTATGTACTAGAAGCCTCAAAATTTTTATAATACTTTCCGTAGATCCCCCCCCTCCCCGCTGATTTATTAAAGGAGTTGATAAGTACAATTGAGATATTCACTTGAAATTTGGTATGCGTATATATTATAATGACATCAGGAACGAGATTACATCTTGGGATTATTCTGTCGGAGGGTTGGGGGTTAAATAGGGGTAATTATTTAACATTGAAAATTTTAACAAATCGAAGATGTAACAGTAATACAGGGGTCCAGTAGCGATTTGTGTAATGCTTGGAAATCGCATACTTTTTGAAAAATCCAAATTTGATTTTAAATTTGATAAATTTTGATACCTAGAATCATATTCTTTCATTTTTACGTCTCAACGCCGACCGACGGCTAGGGTCGTTTTTGTAAAACTCGTGTATTTGATGAATTTTGATTCCTAGATTCATATTCTTGTATTTTTACGTTTCGACGCCGACCGACGCCCAGCGTCGTTTTTGTATAACTAGTGTATTTGATAAACCATGATATCTAAATTTATGTTCTTGCATTTTTGCGTCTCGACGCAGACCGCCGCCTAGCGTCGTTTTTGTAAAACCTCGGAATTTGATAGATTTTGATACATAGATTCATATTCTTCCATTTTTTCCTCTCGTCGCCGACCGATGCCTAGCCCCGATTTTGTAAAACTTTGTATTTGACCAATTTTGATACCTAAACTAATGTTCTTGCATTTTGCGTCTCAAATCTTTTGCAAATCTTGTGTATTTGATAAATTTTGATACCTGCATTCATATTTTTGTATCTTTTCGTCTTGACGCCAACCGACGCCTTACGTCGTTTCTGTAAAGCTTGTATTTGATTAATTTAGATATCTAAATTTACGTTCTTTCATTTTTACGTCGCGATGCCGACCGATGCCTAGCCTCGTTTTTATATAACTTACGTCTATGATAAATTTTGATGTCTAAACTTATGTTCTTGCATTTTTACGTCTCGACGCCTAGCGTCGTTTTAGTGAAGCTTGTATATTTGATAAATTTTGATACGTGGATTGATATTCTTGCTGTTTTAGGTCTCGGCGCAGATCAACGCCTAACGTCGTTTTTGTAAATAAAATCTTGTGTATTAGATGAATTTACATACCTAAATTCATGTTCTTACATTTTTACGTCTCCACGCTGACCGACGCCTCGACCGACACCTTACGTTGTTTTTTAAAACTTCTGACGCCCAGCGTCGACTCTGTAATTGATACCTAAATTCATATTCTTGCATTTTTACGTCTCGACGCCGACCGATGCCTAACATCGTTTTTGTACAACTTGTGTATTTGATAAATTTTGATATCTAGATTCATGTTCCCACATATTTACGAAACCCATTTCTTGTGGAAAATTAAGGTAAAGCCTATTAAAATTACTCCGAGTTATGTAACTTTTTAAATTTTTATCGGCAGCTTAATACGTTTTTTAATTTCTAAAACTTTTTTTTATTTCTATCCCTTGTACGTTTTGCAGATTTTGTAAATATCATGTCAGGCTTGAAAGTTATTTATTTATTTATTTAATCATACATCATCCAACAGTACAAAACCATTTGTAGGATGGAAATCTAAACTAACCTAACTAAAAAGTACAAATAGAAGTTATGAAGGCGATTAGACTGCACAACAGTAGATAAAATTTCTGACTGCTAGGCAAATATGTCCAATTCACTGCAATGAGTATCATAACTAGTACAAATATTAAAAAGAGGAGAAAACTTGAATACGTTAGATCTAGGAGTGGATAAATAAAAAGTATGAGAATGACGAGAATTAATCCGTGGGACATAGAAGTTCAGTTGGCTTAATATTTCACTACAATCTATTTTATTATGCATAATTTTATCTAGAAAACGCAAAGCAAAGGACTCGCGCCTCTCGGAAAGACTAGTAATATCAAATTTTTCAAGTAATTGATTTTGAGAAGCTCCAATTGGTGGATATGTGCCATCAGTTTTCCAGTTTAAAAATTTCAGGAATCGGCGCTGAATGTTTTCCAATTTATCATTATACCCAGATTGCCAGACAAGTGAAACATACTCCAGTTTAGACCGACAGAAAGCAAAATAAAGCATCTTTAAGGTTTTCGCATCATTAAAATCATGGCTGTTACGCAAAATGGAGCCTAACATTCTGTATGCATGCGAAATTACAGCATCAATATGGTTAGTGAAGGTTAATTTTTTATCAAAAGTTACACCTAGATCCTTGAACGTAGATGGTCTGTTCAGCATGTCGCCATCAACATTATAATTGTATATAATTGGGGATTACTTGGTTGTATAACTCATAACATTGCACTTGCCAACATTTAGGTGAAGATCATTTTCATCGCACCAAGCCGATAACTTAGTTAAGTTGTTTTGAAGTTTTTTGCAGTCATTAAAATCATTAATCCTATGCAACATCTTGACGTCATCAGCATATATTAAGAAATATACGTGTAAGTTAATAAAAATATTAAAGAAAAGGGGTCCAAGTATTGATCCCTGGGGTACTCCTGACGTGGCTCGGTATTCAACAGATTTATATCCATTATATGATACGAACTGAACTCTATCAGTCAAGTAACTCTCAAGAAATTGAAGTAAACCGTCAGATAATCCGAATTTGTCAAGTTTACAGAGAAGTTTCCTATGGTTCAGTCTGTCAAACGCCTTAGAAAAGTCAGTATAGACTGAGTCTACCTGTATTTGAGAATCAATTGATTCAGCAATGTACTGAGTAGCGCAGATTAAGTTCGTTACGGTGGAGCGACCTTTCATAAAACCGTGTTGTTGCGTAGATATTTTCAGTTGAACATGTGCATAAATGTTATCATGTAGCAGGATTTCGAAAGCTTTACCAAAGTTACATATGATTGTTATCGGTCTATAATTGGTAACATCATTTCTTTCACCTTTTTCATACACAGGGCACACTTTGGAGTATTTCCAAATATCAGGAAAATAGCATTTCCTAAGACATAAATTAAAAATTATGCAGAGAGGATATGCAAAAATGCTGGCACAGTCTTTCAGTAGAAATGCTGGAATTCCATCTGGGCCCGCAGTAAGTTTAGGTTTAATTCTTTTTAACGCCATGCAAACTTCAGCCTCGGAAAAGCGTTCAATGTCCAAACAGTCAAACGAAGGATTATTAGACTCGGTTACAGGGGCGTCCGAGATGTTAAGGAAGTAAGATTGCTCGAAAAAGTTAGCAAATGCATCGACGATATCATTGGGGGTCTCTAGATGCTCATTGTTATAAGTCATGTCTTTAGGTATGCTAGTTTTCCCTTTTTTACCATTGATGTAAGCCCAGAATTTATTGGGTTCCGATGTGATATTATTTTCGATTCGATTTGTATAAATTTGAAATGCAATTTTAATGTCCGACTTGATTTGTGATCTAAATCTACGAAATTCAGTTAGCGATTCATTATTACCATGACGTTTGAATAATATGAATTTTTTATGCTTTAGCTTTATATTTTTTATAATGTCACCGTTAAACCAAGGGGGAAACTGTCTTTTATTTTTTTGAGTTTTGAACTTGGGTATGTTCTCATTAAAAACTTCAGTTAATTTCTTATAAAATAAGTCAACACAGATTTTAACATCATCATAGTCATTTAGGAACGACCAGTTAATGTGCAGTAATTGTTCATACAGAAGAGGAAAATTTGCCTTTCGAAAGTTGAAAGAATTAGTAGATTTCATTGGAAATTTGATATTCGGATTTACAAACTGAGTTTCGAGGTTAACAATAAGAGCAGGATGATGTATATCTTCTGACACCAATAATTCAACTGATTTTTCCACAACGCAATGTGACTTACATATAACCAAGTCTAAAAGTCTATTGTTATTATTAAAAACAGAGTTGTATTGACGCAAGTTTTGAAGGTTTAGAAAATTGATAAGTGTTGATACTTTAGGACATTTAACACTATTCGAGACATGAAGAGAGTACAGACGCAAATTAAAATCACCTAATATAAGCGTATTACTGTCTTGGATATAATCCAATGAAGAAATTGTTTCAAATAGAGTTTCATAAACATTAATTCTTGACTCAGGAGGAATATACAGTACAAAAATATAAAATGATTGTCGATTAATTGTGAGTTTGGCAGCTACTATATCAATGTTCTGAATAGAAAGGAAATCACCAAAACGTAAATTTAACTTTTCTACATGTAAGTTGGAATCAATCACGAGTAAAACTCCTCCGCCTCTGGACTTATTGACAGCAGTAAAATTTCTATCCTCCCGAAAAATATTGTAAGTGTGGTCGAATAACTCATTGTCAAACACTGAGGAATCAAGCCATGTTTCGGTTAATGCAATGATAGGGAATGTACAGGCGGCTACCGAGTTGAAAAATTCAAATGTTTTGTTTTTCATGCTTCTAACGTTTTGATAATAAATGTCCATGTTATAACGAGAACGACACTGAGTAGAATTAGTGATAAGATTATGAGTAGCAGTTAAGGTAGTGATGGCTGGAATGTTTGGAGATGTAGATGATTGCTATTTAACACCTATTAAGTCAGATCTCAACTTATCCCTAGCTTGAATATACGAGGTACAATTGTTTATGTCCCAAGCCGCATGGCTTGTAGATATATCTAGTTTTTCCGCGTTGTTAAGAGAGACACAATTTGTACATTTTAATACTTTGGATTTACACTGTTTGACTGAATGACTTTCTCCGCAGCGAGGACAGGAGGCCTTATTTTTACAGAATTTGGACGAGTGATGAAACTCATTGCAGTTAAAACATCTGTATCAACTGCGTCAAATACTCTAAAATTGTCATAGCCGATAAATAAATTACCAGCTTTCATTACCTTTTCGTAAGAAATTTTATCCACCTGGAGCACAGCCTGAAACACATTTACATTTTTCTTAGTTGGGAATAACTTGATGAGATTACAATTAGGATTGATAAGGTCACTGTTCATTTTAATAATGTAGTTGGTCAGTTCTTCCTCACTGAATTTTTCGGTAATGCCAACAATGCGAATTCTAGGGTTGACGCCATGTAACTCCTTTACCTCATAGTCATCTGCAAGGGTTTCTTCCACAATTTTTTTAAATTTCGCATTTTCTTCTTTGTTTTTACATCCGATCAATAATCCTCCATTTTTTATCTCCTTGATTTTTGAGATCTGTAAGTTTTTATGCACAGGATTAACATTTTGTAAAATATCGACTTTAGTCTGAGAGGTTCCCTGTTCAAGATTCTTTGGCTTGATAATAATAGCTGGCGTAGTTTTATTTTTTAAGAGATCTGAATACTTAACAGGTTCGGTGATTTTTGTCGATGAGGTGCTGATGGAGTTAACAGAGCAAGTTTCAGATGCAATTTTTAAGAAGTCATCTTTAAATGAATTGAATTCTGAAGTTATACTGGATACAGTTAACGCAATTTTATTGTCCACAATATCATTTAACTTAAATTCGTTAATTGTTAAACAGTCGGCCGTGCATTCGGGGCATTTCCAGGACAGGCCAGGAACATTTTTTAACAGGCTGCAAAGATCAGCAGGTCCAGCATAAACACATGCCGCATGAAATTCTTCCTTGCACGTACCAGCACAAGAAATACTGGGTTGTTTCCTAGATATCGACACTTCACAAACACCACAAATAATAGTCATTGTCCAGTTTCATTTTCAATGTGTTAACGAAGCTTGCTAAATTGCAACTTCTGTAAATTTTTTTATGACATCTGCCCCAAATATTATTAAAATTCTATGACCAATTATTTCCGCATACTAAAGTGCAAATATAGTCAAGATGTTTGCCTTTAAAGAGACTTGGCAGAAAAATCTGGATCTGGAAGTAGTGATTCCTTAGGCAGCGGTTTTTAAATATTTTTTCAATCATTACACTGAATTCTGTATGTTGTGAATGTTGTGCAAACTATAGAGAATAGCTCAGTGGTCTCACTATCGCCGTTAAGCTAATCTAGCAAAAGATGAGAAAAATTTGGAAAAAGTTTTTTTTTCGAGTATTTGGTGATGACGTAAAACAGTTCATACTATACTTCATTCAGTTTAAGAATTAAACGTTTTTTACATTGGAAGCTAATTTACTGCTTCCCATTGGTCAAAACGCTGCGCAAGTTGGCACTACAGTCGGCCCTTTTCGATCTATGGTCGACTTGAACTGAATAAGATAGAGTAATGTTTTTTCAATTTATACAGGATTATTGCTTGGTGGTGGATCTATTGTAATTTTTTCTTAAGCGTCTACCAGTCTACAATAGATAAAATTATTGGTAGATAGGTATTTTCGAAGTATCTGATATTGGATCCAATATCAAAAGTAAAAAGTTAACAACGGCCATCCCAATAGGACACTCATTATTTCAAAACTTTTGGAAATCTACGTGATATTTAGCACATCGGTATCAGGATTCGCTAATATTAAAGTGTGATATTTAGTTTTACAGATTCAAATTGAGGGATAATTTCTTTAAGCTAGTAGAAACATATTTGCTTAACGATTTTATATATTATATATTTTATAAAAAAATATGATTAGAAAATAATATTAGTAAAAAATATACTCTTCATAGTGCCACAATATTTTAAGTGGTCAGGATTTAATTGCTGCAATAAATTTGAAAATCTCAACAGCAAAACATTCTCAGATGAGTTTAATCTTAAAACAAATGCTACCATTAAAATTCAAATATGAAATATTGTAGCTATTATAGGCTTTATATTTTATTATGTTACAAACTACATAGATATTAGGTTAGATACTTAGTACCTATAATACAAATAAGCTAACCATTATACTCTTTGCCGATTTGTTGCACTGTTTATATAATTCGTTTTTTTTTTAATTTAAATAATTAATAGCTTTTTTATTTATTGATCGATATTGTTCAAAAACAACATGTTTTTCCTCTAGCCAGTACTAACTTACTGCCCAAATTTCAATACAATCCGACATCTCGTTCTTAAGTTATCGACATTTTGAAAGTTTTTCAGAATTCGATCACCAACATAGTGATATGAAAACATTTTCTCTACGAGCAATATTGTCAGTTTTAGAATTTGCGAAGAGTATAATTAATTAGTGGAAAAAACTAGGGGTCTGAATCGCCTAAAAAGGAATTGTCTTACTTGTTGAATTTGTCGTAAACATTACAAGCACTGTACTAAAAAGTTTTAGATTAAATTTGTGTAGTGGGAAGAATTTGTTTAAAAAGTATGTTTAAAATTGTGTTTTTTGTTACATATCCCTATCGAGCTCGTATCACAATGAGGGAGAAGACAAATTATTTACAAGTGGTTTTAATTTGTGGAAAATTTAAGAATCACTTCGGGAGGCAATTTATTCGATTTCGGAGAAAAAGCCGCTATAGCAATGCAGCTATCTAAAAATTTAAGTTTTACTCCACTAAATGAAGTTGTCAATTGCTTTGTAACATTTCACTGCAACAAAAAGCAATCACAATATTTCTTTGGTAAGTATCACTGTATGCATATAAATATAATTATTTGATATTATCAAAGACAATTTGCAGTTGTTATACATTTAAATATTAATTCTACTAGATATACATTTATACACAATGGTATGTCGTTATCGTTACAATAAGTTAAATTGAATTACATATTAACGTAATTTTCTCTCGTGCTCTGCTAGTAAAGCGTCTCAAACGATAATCAAATTCACACATTATTGAAGTTAAGTTCAAACAGTATCCTGAATGGTCCTTTAAAACCATGTCATGTCATTCAATGAAGTTTATTGGCTACTTCAGATATTACTTTATGGTTAATCTTCTGAGTCAGCCAACTTATCTTCAGAAATATTAGGGACTTAAATCTGTGTGAGTAAAAGAGGCAGGGTTTAATAGATTATAGTAATGTCTGAACAAGTCGGTTTGATCATTTTAGTGGAAACTATTTAACTGCAAGCAGTGTAAAACTAAGCAGTTTGCAAGCCAGACGCTTACGCTAATACTGAGCTTCCGTAATCAATTCTACAATATATTTTAATACCACCATAACTTCTTGCACACATTTTGTTTTTTATGCTCTTCGCAAATACAAATCAAAGAGTATATTGCACATTTCTAAAACCGGTAATATTGCTAGTAGAGAAAAAATTTCATATCACTGTGTTGGTGATAGAATTCTCAACAACTTTCAAAATATCTGTTCGTCTGTGTGTTTGTCTGTCTTCTGTCTGGCACATTTCTAAAACTGACAATATTGCTCGTAGAGAAAAAGTTTTCATATCACTATGTTGGTGATCGAATTCTGAACACCTTTCAAAATGTCCGTCCGTCTGCCCGTTTGTCTGTCTGTCTGTCTATCCGTCTGTCACGTTAATTGTGAGCACGATAACTTAAGAACGAAAAGTCCGATAGTATTGAAATTTGGACAGTAAGTTAGTGTTAGCTAGCGGAAGAACCCTATTTTTGAACGATCAATATATAAAAAAGTTATTCATATTTGAAATAAAAATGTTTTGTTTGTTTTGTAGTTCAACAAAAATGTTTGAAACTAATATCATTTGCAAAAAAAAACTGCGAAGAGTATCCTATAGAATGTGACACAATTATATAACAAGTGTAGTAAATCGGAGAAGAGTATAATGGTTAGCTTGTTTTAGTTAATGAATCATACAAAATATAATCCGTAATATGACTAAAGGTGTCTTTCTTAAAAGTACTATAGGTACCTTTTTTTATAGTGAGATATTAATCACAATTATGTTTTTTTAAATTACTTCCTTTTTCACCTTATTTATATTGACGTTCATTCCTTGCGGCATTAACATCCACCCTAGTAGAAAATCGCAACCATGATAGATAGATAGATAGATAGATACTTTTATTGGTTCTCTGTAAATATATACAGTTTTGTCCAATGGGGCGTAGAACATGTCAAATAACATAAAGATAGCAATCAGAAGATATAGCAACAAAATAAAAAGAAGTAAAACAGACAATACAAAATAAGACATACAAAGTTAAAATGTATGTAACTAAAATGTTTCTTTAAGAGAAATTTAAAACTTATATAAGTGCTAACTTAGTACTTAATCCTTAAAATAGCAACACAAATAGAGTATGTTTATAATACAGTAAAAGTATATTTATAAAAAAAAGTCATCCAAGAAATATTCCTCCATTGTATAGTAAGCCTCTTTGATTACAGCGCTCAATCATATTGTGTTACTCTATTGCCATCTACCATGATGCACTATCGATACAAGAACTTATTATTTACTTAAAACAGTATATACTTCTTTATTAACTACGTTGGTAATATACGTTGGTAATATAAATATATATGCTAAATAAAACATGAAAATACCAATATGCATAAAATAAAACGGTAGTATCAAAGTGAACTGTTATAGTTTATTATGAGATCCAATGTGTTTATGTATACGTATGTTTATGATTATACAGGGTGATTCTTTTAAAGCGTCCATTAGAATATTTTTCCTTTGCAAATGAAATAGACATTTGAGATTCAGTACCCTGACATAAACAATTGAAGCTTTACCTAGCTTGAATGGTTTAACAGATATCAATTTATTAATGGACCCTTGCGTCTCTAAAACCCAGCAGAAAAATTGACATGTGTCAAAAACTATTACAGACAAGTACCGACAACCAAAGTTTAACGCCGAATTCAAGAATAATATGGTATGTCCTTTTAAAAAAACAAAAACGTGATCAACTTCCGGTATTTCCGGAAGTGCCACCATTTTGATATTATTATTTTTCTACTCGAAATGGCCGACTATGGCAGGGTACCAAACCTCAAATGTCTATATCATTTACAAATTGAAAATTTTCCAATGACCGCTTTAGAGAAATCACCCTGTAGTAGTTCTAATTTCCGGAGGTCACAAGATAAAATATTGATCTATAATGATGCGTAAATGGTGGTTACCATCTTATAGTATACAGTATACGTGTTCAATTAAACAGTATGTTAAACTTTTTTGAAACTCTTAATTTTGAACTTTTTGTCTGAAATTCAATATGTTTATGGTTATAGTAATACGAAATATAAAAACATGCAAAAATTTATAATGCACGTACCCATGCTAATAAACATTAACTAGTATCCATAAAAGCTACGTGTCGTAAGTTAGATAAAATTAATTAGTTCTTTGTTTCACCGGCACCTTCGCCAAAACTTTAAATATTGAAAATGTACAAATTCTGGAGGTAACAACATAAAATATTGACATAAAATAATGCATAAAAGTTTACAATTTAATAGCATATTTTGTGCGTTTACAATTGTACAGTTTGTTGAACTTTTCTGAAAATCTTAATGGAAGTTTTGGTTGTCTGAAATCTAAATACGGAGTTATTCACGCAAAGCGGACATTAGACGTTTCTTGGGATCTGTTCGGTTTAGAAATTTGAAATCCAATGTGTTTATGTTTAATTCATTGTATTTAATTGTATAATTTTGAACCACTACAGGGTGATTCTTTTAACGCGTCGATCAGAATATTTTCCACTTGCAAATGAGATAGACATTTGAGATTCGGTATCTTGACATAGTTGATCATTGCGAGTCCGAAAGTAATAATTTAAATGGTGACATTTCCGGAAAGTTGATGCCATCTTTGTTTTTTATATGGACATCCAATTTTTGCATATTTTTAAATTCGGCGTTAAATTCTGACTTTAAAGCGTTCAGATTATCGGCATTTATCTGTTATAGTTGTTGACTTGTGTCAATTTTTTTGTTAAGTTTTAGAGACGCAAGGGTTCATTAAAAAATTTGTATCTCTTTATAGGTTGGTCAAGCTAGGTAAATAAGTTTTACTTTTATCGATTCCTTAAAGTTCGGAGAATTATTTAAACGGCGACGACTGATTGCTGCGATTTTCTCAAAAATGTCAATCAAGAAATTACAAGAGCTCAATTTTTTCAGATGGCATGTGACAAATTTTATTATGGCAATCGATATATAATTAAATTTGCGGTGGACTTAAATCAGCATGTCCTATACCTAACACATGCACTATTTGAATTATTAGTAGTATTTTGTTGAAAATTATAATTTATTTAAAAAAGACTTAGAGGCCTATGAAACAATTGTAACAATCGTAGCCACTTAACCGATTTCTTGAACTTTAGGGAATAGATTGGAAGAAAACTTTACCTAGCTTAAATGGTTTAAGAGATATCAATTTGTGAATGGACCCTTGCATCTCTAAAACTTAACACAAAAACTATTGTAGGCAAATACGGTCAACCAGTACTTAATGCCGACTTTAAGAAAAATATAAAAATTTGGTAAGTCCCTTTAAGAAAACAAAGACGGAATCACCTTCTGGTATTTCCGGTGCCACCATTTTTATATTATTATTTTCGCACTGGAAATGGTCGACTATGGCAGGGTACCAAGCCTCAAATGTCTATCACATTTGCAAGAAATATTTTAATGACCGTTTTTAAGAAATCACCCTGTAGTAGTTCAAAATTATACAAAAAAATGCAAAGAATTGTAATGGAATACAAAACGGCCCCATACTATCAAACATTAATTACTATCAAACATTAATTAGGGTCTTAAGTTAGATAAAATACAATAGTTCTTTTTTTCACCGGCTCCTTCGCCAAAACTTTAAATTTGGAAAATTGTACACTTTCTGGAGGTCACAAGATAAAATATTGATCTAAAATAGTGGTTACAGTCTTATAGAATACAGTGTACGTATACAATTAAACAGTTTGTTAAACTTTTTTGAAAATCTTAATTTTGAAGTTTTCCTTGTCTGAAATTCAATGTGTTTATGGTTATAGTAGTACAAAATTATACAAAAACTTGCAAAAATTTATAATGTACTTCAGCACGTCCCCATGCTACTAAACATTAATTAGTATCCATACAAACTACGTGTCGTAAGTTAGATAAAATTAATTAGTTCTTGGTTTCGCCGGCACCTTCGCCAAAACTTTAAATTTCGAAATTGTACAATTTCTGGAGGTAACAAGATAAAATATTGACATAAAATAATGAGTAAAAGGTTACAGTTTTATAGTATAGTATATAGTATAGTCATACGTTTACAATGGCACAGTTTGTTAAACTTTTTTGAAAATCTTAATATGGAAGTTTTGGTTGTCTGAAATCTAATACGGAAAGCGGACATTAAACGTTTCTTGGGATCTGTTCAGTTTAGAAATTCGAAAATTGAGCTAAGGGGATTTTGGATATGGAGGATCTAACGAAAATATTTCCATGCATGTGCTACTTCCGCTTACACAGGATGTATCACCTAATTTTGTTATTTTAAATGGAACCATATATTTTATTTCATATCTGAGTCCCTCATAAAATTTTAGCTTTGGTTTATGTACCATGATATGCTATTAAACCTACCAGTTTTCGTGGTAATTAATATTTTTTGAAATTTGTTACGGTTCCAACCCTTCCGAGAAAAAATCGATAACTTCTATCATGTGGCCGAACTAGAGACTTTCCTTTCAAAATTATACATGTACCCTACGATCTAACTAAAAATTGTTTTATATTTTCACAATATCATACAGGGTACTTTATTTTCACTGTCAAACAATGTTTTAGTTCAAACGTCCAAAAATCAATTTTTTCTAATGAACCCCCTGTAGATTATCAAGGAATATAATAGAATTGTGCATGGATTAATATTAGTATTTCCTATACCTATCTCTCTCGGTTTCCTTATTATGGACGGAGTTTTGTAAAATGTAAATATACAGCTACATACATAGTACGCAATGAAAAATTTCGGAATGTTTGTTTTATCAATATCAACACCGTGTTAGTGTTGCCGAGTTGTAGCGATGGTACAGGAACGTAGTATCTGTTCACTTAGAATAGATTTCTGTATGCATAAAAAGGATTATTTGAACTGACGAGGCTAAATTTCCCAAAGAAGGAACGTTTAACAGACGAAATGTACACCACTGGTCACAAAAAAATTCTCATGCCGTGCGAAAATTTCCAGGACAAATTTAATTATAGCGTCTTCTGCTTATTAGTAGATAACAAATATAAGTAATATATCTACTAGCAGAATTTAAATAGTAATAAATACGTGAAAATTTTGGAATCGTAGTTGTTACTTTGATCGATAATGTGCCCCTAAATATTTATAATTCTATGTATTATCAAATGGATGGTTGCGGTTCGCATAATGCATGGGAAGTGTGTGACAAATTAGTAGTATCTTTCTAATTTAGGTGGTTTGGCTATCAAGGATCTTGAAGATGGCCAACGAAATTACCTGATATAGGTAGAGGGGTTGTTAATATCAATTGATGCAAAATTTAATACTCTATTAAATTATGTCAAAATATACAGGAGGTTTTTTTTGAAAAAAAAATTAATTTAGGCCCTTTGAACTAAGACGATGTTCGACTGTGAAAATAAATACCCCGCTTAATATTGTGAAAATATAAGACAATGTTTAGTTACATCATAGGGTACTTGCGTGTAAAAAAAATATCTAAGTCGGCCACATGATAAAAGATATCGATTTTTTTTTTGTCGGAAGGGTAGGAACCGTCAAAAATCTCCAAGAATATTAATTATCTCAAAATCTGGTAGGCTTAAGGACATGTTATGGTACATAAACCTGAGCTAAAATCTTATGAGGAATCCAGATTTGAAGTATAATATAGGGTGTTCCATTTAAAATAACAAAGTTGGGTGTTATATCCGGTCTAAGCGGAAGTAACACGCATGAAACTATTTTCATTAAATCCATCATGTCCAAAAATCCCTTAGCCCAATTTTAAAATTTTTAAACTGAACAGTTCCCAATAAACGTCTAATACCCGCTCTCCGTGAATAAACCTGTATGTTTATATTTAATTCATGATTATCGTAGTCCAAACTTTTACAAATAAATGCCAAAATTATAATGCACTACATCATATCCCAAGCTATTAAACATTAATTAGTATTCGCACAAACTGCGTGTCAAGTTAGATAAAATGCAGTAGTTCTGTGTTTCACCGGCACCTTCGCCAAAACTTTAAATTTGAAAATTGTACAAATTCTGAAGGTTACAGGATAAAGTTGACATAAAGTGATGCATAAACGGTGGTTACAATTATGTAATATAGAGTATACGTATACAATTATGGAGTTTGTTCAACTTTTTTGAAACTCTTAATTTGGAAGCTTTCTTTGTCTGAAATTAAATATGTTTATGGTTATAGTAGCACAAAAACATGCCCAAATTTATAATGCACTTCGGAACGGCCCTATGCTAATAACCATCAGTTAGTATTCATACAAACTACGTGTGGTAAGTTAGATAAAATGCAGTAGTTCTTTGTTTCGCCACCTTCGCCAAAGCTTTTAATTTTGAAATTGTACAATTTCTGGAGGTTACAAGATAAATTATTGATATAAAATGATGCATAATAGGTTACAGTTGTGTAGTATACTGTATAATAATAATAATAATAATAATAATGTTTACTACTCCTCTTAATGTTACAATATACAAGTATTTCAACATTGTGGGATCGTCAGGTGAGATAAGTAAAATATACTTAATTAGTAATTGAAACAAATAAAGTATAAACAATTATAAGTCACAAAGTGGTACAAACATACAACAATAAATATACATACAATAAAGACATACAAACATATCAAACATCATGACGTGGTATTATCATTAAAAAAATCGTCTATTGAGTAATAAGATTTACATATTAAAAATTTTTTTAACTCGGCCTTAAATCTGGACATTTTTAAATTACAATCGATTTTCTTTAGTTTTGTCAATTTATTAAACATTTTAACACCTATGTATCTAGGATTTTGTTGGCCCACAGATAGTCTAGAAAAAGGTAAAGTCATATCGTCTTTAGTGCGTGTGTCGTAATCGTGAATATCCTTACGTTTTTTAATAGAATTTTGTTTTTTTATGTGAATTATTAAAGAATATATATATATAGTGAGGGGAACGTCATAATTCCCAACTTTCTGAAATGTTCTCTACAGGATGCAAAAATTGTCAAGCCCAACATACACCTGATAACTTTTTTTTGCATTGTAAAAATTTGAAGTGAGTCATGTGCTTGACCCCAGTAAATGATTCCATAAGATATAACAGATTGAACTAAACCAAAATATAAAAGTTTAAGGACCTCTTGTGACACGGTTCCCCTAATGTTTCTAATAATAAAGCAATAAGAGCTAAGCTTTGATACAATGTTTTCGATATGTTTACTCCAAGTAAGCTTTTGATCTACGTATATACCCAAAAATTTAGTACTAGTAACATTGGCTATTGATTTCCCGTCTGCCTTCAGCAGGAGACTCGAATTTATGCTTTTATTTTTTGTACAGAACTGCATTGCCATGGATTTTGAAGAATTCAGGTTAATGCCATTATTTTTGCACCAATTGGACATAGTTGCAATGCAATCGTTGGATTTAGCAAATATCTCATTTTCACATTTACCGGAGGCAATTGCATTTGTATCATCCGCATACATGATCGGAATACCAAATTTTCCCAGGTTATCGGGCAAATCATTGTTAAATATATTAAATAAAGTTGGTGACAGACAGGAACCTTGCGGGGTGCCTGTTGTAATTTCAATAATATCTGAGCATGTACTGTTGATCTCTACTTGTTGAGTTCGGCCAGAGAGGTATGTTTTTACCCAGTCAGATGCTGAGCCTCTAACACCTATGTAGTATAACTTTGTTATTAACAGGTTATGATCAGCAGTATCGAAAGCGCGGCTCATATCAAAGAACAGTCCCATAATTTTATTTTTATTGTTTAATGACTCGTGAATATGTGTGATTGCATAATCGAGTGCAGTCGAGGTGGAATGATTTGCTCGGAAACTATTTTGGCTATCAGAAAGTATGTTGTATTTTTCTAAATAAGAGTTCAGTCTTACATTGAAGCAATATTCAAAGATCTTGCCAAAGTGACACTGAAGTGAGACAGGTCTATATTTTTTTATGTTATTTTTATCACCTTTGTTTTTGTAGATTGGAATCACCCTTGAACATTTTAAGTCAACGGGATATATGCCCTCAATAAAGCTAGCATTAATTAATGTAGATAGAGGTAGTGCTATGACGTCACAAATTTCTATGAGAATGTTTCCAGGTACACTATCTACACCACACGATTTTTTTCTACACACCTTTTTTATTACATCAGATATTTCCTGTGGTGTGGTTGGATATAAATAAAATGATTGTGTAACGAATTGTTTAAATTATGCTCATTCGGAATAGGTACGCTACTATTATTAGCAATGTCGGCAAAAAATAAATTAAATGCATTACATTTGTCCTTGCAGCTTTGGAAGTTTTGTCCGTTAAGATCTTGTACATATTTTAAATTATTTCCATTATGTTTGTTAGTGTTTTCATTTATAATATTCCAGCTTTCTTTATTTATATTAGTTGCGTTCTGTAATCTTTTATCGTTATAACATCTTTTTTCGTATGCGATTTTTTTGTTGTAGTATTTTTTTAATTTCTTGTATCGTGTTGTGTAGTTAATGTTATTTATTTTTTTGGCTATAGATGCCATCTCCTTGACTAATTTGGATAGCTCCCTTAATTCAGGGGTCATCCAGTTATTTTTATTTTTATGTCGCTTAGGTTTGAAGGTCATTAGTGGGAAACAATTACTAAATATTTCAAGGAATTTTTCATTGAAAATAGAAAATCGTGAATTTAGATTCGTGTTGATGTCTAATAATTAATCCCAATCTACGAGGGAAATTGCTGCTTTGAATATATCAATGTTATGTTTACTAAAAGATCTACTCGATCTAAGGTATACATTTACAAGGTTTGTTAAACTTTTCTGCAAATCTTAATATTATAGAAGGTTTGTTTTTTTGAAATTCAATGTGTTTATATATATTTAATTCGTGGTTATGGTAGTTCAAAATTATACAAAATAATGCAAAAAAATTAGAATGTACCAGAACATGTCGTGTCTTAAGCCAGATTAAATGCAATAGTTTTTTGTTTCACCGGCACGGCACCTTTGCCAAAACTTTAATTATAGAAATTATACCCTTTCTGAAGGTTACAACATGAAATATGGACATAAATTGATGTATAAACGGTCAGAATTTTATAATATACAGTACATATATACAGTTATACAGTTCGTTGAAAAATAAATCTTAATATGGACATGGACGTTTTGCTTGTTTTTTTTTTTTTATAAGGCACTTATACGTAAAAGATGTACTCTAGCTACTCCCTTTACTGAACTCTTTTTGTTTCGTTAGTACATTATTCGTTTCGGTTGAATCGATCACATATTTTTAAGGAAATACGCAAATCCCTCTCAATTGTGGAGGAATCCGATTACAACATACACACTAAAGAAGTAAATATTAAGACAATTATAAGAAGACACAAATCAATATAATAATAGCGGTAAATATAGGAAGAAAGTAGCAGAGTAGCAAGGTAAGTAGAAATTGTTTTCACTCGTCTATCCTAGTGCTATGGTCGTAAGGAAAGTCGCAATCTAAGAGTTGTCACGGATCACCCTGTGAATCAAAAACGGCCTAATATTACTCTGTGTCACTAAACATTTCATTTAAAAAAAATATTTTATAACCTTCAGATGTAGGAACGTTACACAACTATGCTGAGGAGTTTTGTCTTCTAGATTGCATCTCTTCCCATTAGGGTTGTCTTCAATTTCCAATGTGAAACGGGGAAAATTTAGTTCTCGAAGCATACGTAGGATGAAATCATTTCCGTCACAAGTGACTAAACTTCTTAGTAGTCACCTTCTATATAATACTAATTAAAACAAAGGCAAGGGGAAGGGATTTCTTTCATAATAATAATTAATATTAATAAATAATGACGTACTGAGCCCAATTGATAAATTAAAGGACAAGTTAGATTTTCGATCCATCCGAAATGATATGATCAGTTAATATCACTAGTAGTACAATTATTTTGCCTTATTTACTTAACTAGATAATGTAATTATGCCTTCTAAATTCAACACACGGTCGACCCCATTCCACATTATATAAGTATTTTTTAAATAAAATTTTAATTACATTTAATAATTATTATTACCGAAACTACATTTATTGTATGCTACAGTATTACACAATTAGGAACCTTTACTAGCTAAAAGATTACATAATATGATTAAACTATTAAAACTATGGAACCTAGCCAAAGTAGCATTATTTCTTCGCAAGATTCCAATAAAACTAGAACAGTCTTAATGTTGATCACTTCATAAAAACAGATATTGACCAAACCATTATAAATCATCTACAAGCAATTTGTTTTTGTTCTAGTCGTTTTCATAGAATTCCTCAGTCATTTTTAATGTCACTTGTGATATCAGTATGGATAAAAATAATTAATCATTTTGTTAGAAATTTTTTGGGTAATCGTTCGATAACGGGATCTGAATCTTCCATCTGTTGTCACTTGTACAGAAAAAGTGCGAGAAAATATATTTCACAATTCCATTTTAACGTTTATTTTCTACTCTTACATACGTAAATTCATATATCCACACACACGTCCTCTCTGTTCTGATTTACACTTGCAGTTTGGAAATTATTGTTAACTGAGTATTTTAATGGTTTGTTCTCAAAATTTGGTACCTGACGTGATTTGATTCAATAATTAATCTTCTTATAGTATGTATTTTCGAATTATATTTTTACTTTCCCTTATACGAAGTATACAGGGAAAGTATCGCGTTAGCGCAAAAGCAGATTTTGATTTTTTTGTGGAGTTCAAATCAGTGCTTTTTAGAAAATGTCTATTTGCATGTCGTCTATCGACTATGGCTTGTCGTTGTCTGTATTCATGTTATAGAACACAACTTATTTGTAAAAAAAATTGAAAATAGTCTGCTTATGTATTACGCCATGTTTGAATCTACATTGAATATAAAACTGTTTGTGATCGTTGGTCAACTTTCTACAAAACACACTTCTTTTCTGTCAGTGTCACTTAAAAACGAACTAAAATTTTTTGAGAACAGAAAGTATTTACAAAATCATTTTATATCTTACAGAAAATAATACTCTCCTGAAATTTTTATTTTTTTTTGGAAAATTGCAACCACTTAAAACCCTCTTCGAAAAGTAAACAAAACATTGAATCAACATTTAAATCATCAACAGTAGAATAACCTCATATATACTTACTTTGGTTGGATATTATCTCCTTATTGCCTCACCCCCAAGGTTTGAACGTTTGAAACTGGTTTTTAAAGCATTTTCAAACGTTCAGTTCCGAGGATTATATAATCTCATATTGGAACTTATAAAACTAGCCACAAGCGTACCAAAATTTCAGTAAATATTGTAGTCATCTATCCCAATCCTTCCAATTCAAAACTTCAAGGAATTTTACCCTTGTGTGTAGTAGAGATTAAACAACTTAGGGATGTGTTCCATACTTACCATGTATGTTATGTAGATCTAATTATTTTTATATACATTTATAAACTAGTTGGGCATTGAATTATATTTACTTAGTATATTCACGTTTAATTTAATCCATCGTATTCAACTCATCATCTTTAAGTTTAATACTTCGTGCGATTCTGTGAGCTGGATCGGTAACTGATTTTTAAGGAATGCAACAGTTTCTTATGCGTGTCGACGACTTCAACCTTTCAATTGCCATTGCGCAACTGCACCGTGGATGTGTGGCTGACGCCGGACCCGATGTCAGTCATACTATGTGATATATGTTTTTAATAAACTTGCTGATCAAAATGATCGTAACAAAAAAACAGAAGGTCAACTCTAAATTTATTCGTATTAAGGCTCATTACATAAGAGAAAATACATCAATGGTGACTGGAATACGGTGAAGAGTAGTAATTTTAGATTAAAGTATGTAGAAATTGTTCCTTGTCATCGATTCTAGGAATCAGATATCTTATAAAACTTATAGGGAATCACCGTCTATTGTGTCCTTCAGACGTAGGGTAATAAGGTCGTCCACAGTCACACCATTTTGCATGTGTGTTTAGGGTGGTCACATCCAGAGACGAAATTGCAAAATCAGTTCTACTTTAAATTTTATTAAGTTTATTTATTAAATGTTTCGGTTAGTGAACTCCTAGAAATCAGTAAAAAATAATAATCTACTTGTGTACGTCTCCAATGGTTTTGATCAAATTTAACATCTATAATCTCCCTTAATACAAGTATGGGATGGTATAATTAATTATTAACTTTATTTATTGTGACATAACTGATATAATCAAATATTTATTCATTAGTCAATTATTTACACTCGCGATTTTCTCGGAAGCTGCCAATTCAAATAAAAGTGTAGAAAGATATAGGTCTATTTCGAAACGAAAAAGTTTCTTGGTATATTTACCTCTGCTTTAAATATTTTATTGACATTCTGGGAAAAACATTTATATTCCCTACAGTTATTATATTTTGATCTTCATATAGTAGTTGAACCTCTGAAGGGAACGGTTGTATAGTAGTGTAGTGCTTAGACCTGTGGCTGTGTCAGGTAAAAGGTTGTGGACCCTACGGGATTTCCAATTGCCTTGGAAATCCCGGCTATAAAAGACTAGTACAGGCAAAAGGAGGGCTCGTGTTTTAGTGCTAAGTGTATGTATATATATAAAAATAAAAAACTACGGTTATCAACTATATATGAGTCTGAGAAGTGCAACGGCGGCCGAAATGTCAACCGATGACGAACCCTCTGATGTCGCTAAAAAGTCAACATGCGAAATATGTAGTGAGAAGATTAGGTCATCTTCTATTAAGTGTGCAAAATGTAATCGCCACGTACACGTAAAATGTTTCGAACTTATTGCAAAACTGTTTAATGCAGTTAATCGAAATGGTTGGTGTTGTAAATACTGCAATGAAGGAGACAGTAAACTGCGCTCGAAATCTCAGGACCCAACATACGAAGTACTAAGCAAGGAAAACGAAGGGTTGAAACGTGAAGTTGAACTTTTAAAAAAGTTAAATAGTGAACAAGAATATGTGATTCAGTTGCAGAAAAAAATTTTAGAAGAACAGTCTACAACCGCTGTAAGTAATAAAAATCCACTGTTGCTAGAAAAACCTAGTTCATCAACAAAAGCATCATTCAGTTCCGTATTAAAAAATCCTGTCGTAAAAAAGCCTAAGCAGGAACCTGCAGTATTAATTATTAAATCCAAAGATAAGACAAACAGTTCGCAGATTGAAAAAGATATAAGAAGCAATATTAAACCCTCTAATCTTAACATTGCTATAAAAAACACTAGACCAGTAAAAAATGGCTTATTAATAAACTGTGACAACCAAGAATCATTAAACAAGTTAAAAGCTGGTTTGAATATAAAAATTGGTGACAAATACACGGTTGGTGCCCCCCAGAAATTTGATCCCAGGCTAATTATCTATGGAGTTGAAAAATCCAGTGCCGAAAGCGATGAAGCATTTCTACGTGCATTGGTAAACCAAAATAATTTACAGTGTACTCAAGAAGAAATAAAAATTGTTAAAAAGTTCGAAAAGGGTAATTCTGTAAATATAATTATAGAAGTATCGGCTGGCCTTAGAAACGTTATTATGAAAAATAGATCCGTATTTATTGACTGGCAAAAGTATCACGTGTCCGATAATTATGCAATCCGTCGGTGTTTTAATTGCTCTCGATATGGTCATCTGAAGTCTGAATGCCCCACCACGTCTACCTGTCCGATATGTGCAAAACAACACGAGGTTAAAGATTGCCACTCTAATTGTAACCAATGTATAAACTGTATAGAATATAATAGCAAACATAGTGCAAATGTACCCACAGATCACGCGGTAAAAGATATTAACTGTCATGTATACAAAATAAAAGTAGAAGCCCTAATTATGAAAACTAATTATGAATAGTACAAAAAATAACGTTATTAAAATAGCACATATAAATGTTCGTTCACTTTGTGCGAGTTTTGCCGATTTTGTGGATTTAGTTGTAGAAAATGATTTTAGCATTGTTGCCATATCTGAGAGTTGGCTTTCGCACAACATTTCCTCGGATGCAGTCTCAATACCGGGGTATGGACTATACCGTAAAGATCGGCTAGGCAGAGGAGGAGGCGTGGGTATTTACGTCAAATCAGGTATAAATTGTCAATTATTACAAACAGAGACTATAGAAGCGGAGGCGGTACTTGAACATCTTTGGGTCAAATTGCAGTTAGGTAGGTATAGCTTAATACTAGGCGTACTTTATAGACCCCCGCACCAAAATGTGGGGCAGGCAGTAGGTCTTCTCGATAATATTGTACCAACATTATTAACATCCTGCGATAATTTGGTTATCGTGGGCGACGTGAATATAAACCTATTTAACTTGGGAAATCCCATTACAGAACTTTTTGATACTCATGGTTTAACACAAATTATAAATGAGCCAACCCGGATTGCACGAAGTAGTTCCACTCTATTAGATCCTATTTTTATAAGCTGTCCTGATATAGTGAACAAATGTGGAACTTTAAATGCTGACTTTCTCAGCGATCACAGACTATCTTACTGTTTTATAACTATTCCTAATTTTAAAAATACTCAGAAATTTATTACTTATAGAAATTTCAAGCAATTTGACCAAGAGCTCTTTTATTATGATCTAAACCAAGTGCCCTGGGATAACTTATTCTATGTCAATAATATTGAGTACAAAGTATCTCTGTTAACAAACTATATCACAGAAATATTTAATATTCATGCACCGATAAAAACAGTGAGAGTAAACAAACCCCCGGCGCCTTGGCTAACCTACCCCTTAAAGCTAATCTTAAAAGAAAAGGGCAGAGCACTATCTGCTTACAACAAAAATAAGACGCAAGAAAACTGGGAAGCTTATAAAAATATTCGTAATTTCGCCTTAGCATCGGTGCGGAGAGAAAAAGCCGCGTATTTAAGTTCGTTACAAAATCAAACTTCTAATCGCGAGTTTTGGAAACGGCTACAACAACTAAATATTCGATTTAAACGTGATAACATCATACCTCCTAATTTACAGAATGCTGCAGATATTAACGACTTCTTTCTTAGTGTATACTGCAAGAACGATAACTGCAATAGGACGATAAACTTCTATGCTAACACCAAATTTAAAGATAATTTACTGTTCACCTTCACACTTGTTACTACCGATACCGTTTATAATGCTATCAAGAGTATAAAGTCGAACACTGCCGGAAAAGATAAAATAACTCTAAATATGTTAAAATTATGCATCCCAATAATCATAAACCATATCACTCATATTATTAACTGCTGTCTTGAACAGGGTTACTTTCCTACAGAATGGAAAGATGCAATTATCTGTCCAATACCAAAAACAGCAAATCCTACAACTGTGGAGGATCTGAGGCCTATCAGCTTGTTGCCAATTCTTTCCAAAATACTAGAAAGAATAGTTCACGACCAGATTACTGAATATCTTTTACTGCATAACTTATACCCATTACATCAATCGGGATTTCGTAAAGCACATAGCACCACTACTGCTTTGTTGAACCTTAGTGATAATATCATCAGCGCACTAGACAAACGTATGGCAGCTATTCTTGTATCCCTAGACTACTCTAAGGCATTTGACACCATTGATCACACGCTTCTTTGTGCAAAACTAAATTACTATGGTTTCGACGCGATATCCCTGCGGTTTTTCAATTCTTATTTGAGCGAACGTCGCCAGTGCGTATCAGTCGCAGGAAATATATCTGATTTTAAAATTATCTCGTCAGGTGTTCCTCAAGGGTCCATTCTTGGTCCTCTTTTGTTTCTTGTGTATACAGCAGATATGTTTAATGTTGTAACTAGTTCGCATGTGCAAGCATATGCTGACGACACCCAACTTCTTCACTGTTTTGAGCCATCTAATGCAGCTATTGCCACTAATTTGATCAACCAAGATTTAGACAACATCTATCAATATTCGCATCAACATAACCTTAAAATTAACCCTACCAAATCAGTTGTTATTCTATTCTGCTCAGAACATACTCGAGATCACTTAAAGGCTTCTATTCAACTAAATATTAATCAAGAAAATTTGTCATTTTCTACTCATGCCAAAAATCTTGGGATAATAATAGACGAAAAATTACGTTTTATGCAGCACATAAAAATTCTTTTACAAAAATTTTACTCCCGGCTAAAAGTACTGTATGCAAACAGGCATATCTTGAACTTTAAACAACGTAAAAAACTTTGTGAAACTTTAGTCATGCCTGTATTCAATTATTGCAATTTTATGTATTTTTACTGCCTGGATCAAGCTACAAAAAATCGACTACAAGTTTTGCAAAACTGTTGTTGTCGTTTTATTTACAACTTAAGAAAATTTGATCATGTTTCAAGCAAATATGTTGAGTTGCGTTGGTTAAAAATGGAACAACTCGTTAAATTCCACTATGCAGTTTTCTTATTTTCTTTAATAAAATATTCTATTCCAAGTTACTTAAGAGACAAGTTAATTTTCAGATCGTCAGTACATACTGTAAACATCAGACATCGGTACGTGCTAACAGTGCCACAACATCGTACAGCCCTCTTCCAACGTAGCTTTTCTTACACATCCGCAGCCTTATATAACTCTATTGATCCCATATACAAAAATCTATCGACAGTTAATATCTTCCGTAAAAAAATCAAAGCCTGGTTCATTAATTCCAACAAAAACTAGAATATATTCTTGGGCATCATTTTGCACTGTGTTTATGATCGATTTTTTATTTAGTAATTTTGAGTAATTAATTTTTTAGTATTTCCATAAATATATTTTATAAAGTGTATACCGTCCGCCTATTACATTGGACTATTGTAATATTGTATTGTATTTTTGTATTTTAATGTTTTATTTTTAACTTAATTAGTTAGGTAAGTGATTTATAAGGTTAAGTGTAAGAATAGCCACATGGCTAAACTTCGCCTTGTAAATTGCTATTTGTAATGTACTTGTAAATGTACATCTTTGAATAAAGCCGTTTATTATTATTATTATTATTATATTAACACATATTGTTAGCAAACACGGTAAAAAATTTAAACTAGTTGATAGTTCCAATATTGAGCTAGTGCGAGTTAAAATGAAATATCATTTTCTTATTTTACTCTCAATTATTACTATTAATCGAACACACAACGGATCGGGAAAATGGTCCGAGAACACGGTGTCAAATAATTATTTATAATAATTAAGCAACCCAACTCGAATTCAATATAGTTCAATTCTAATAGTAGACGAAGAGGTAAAAATAAAAGTCAAGTGAATCGGTTAAGAATTGTAAGTTGTAGAGCCTCTCCGACCTATCAAAAGTCGGAGCCCTTATTAAGTTTCAATAGCAATTATAGAACTTAATAAAAGTTCAAATCAAATAAATAATAAATGACATCATTTTTAGAGTAAGAAGTGAAGGAAACACTACAACTAAAATAGATTTGTTCCAGAATTAACTAAATAAAAACTAATTTTATCAACGAAAAGCATACTTTTCTAAAATTGATCCATAAAAGAACAATAACGTATGGGGAAGGTCAGTAGTCGGAAGGACACACAATTATCTGCCAATCTAGTCCCCCTATTTTTGAGGGTGCTGAAATCGACTCCGGAGTCCAAAAAAAGTCTCTTTCCCGGCGCAGACATCAATCCAACCATGTATTTTGGTTAATCGGCCCTCTCTATAATTTGAGGCGATAATTCTAGAGTGGGATGATCCCAATCACCCCTACCCCTCAATCAGCTCATGAAATATTTTTTTTTGTAAAAAAATATTTACAGTTTTTAAAACGGGTGTTTGTTGCAGGGAAGATGAAGGTGACCAGAGTTGTAACAAATAGTAATTACATTACCTCCAAGGTGTGAATTCTTTTTTGTAAAAAATATTCAAGATTTTCAGAGAGGGGGTTTGACCCAGTTGTACACACTTGTAATTTTCGAGCAAAATCCCGACTCCTGACCTCCACTGGTAATATGAAAAGAGTTTTCATAAAACATTGACCTACTACACTATACTGACTTCTGTTATACTAACTAAATTAGTATAAAGTAGTGTCACTAGATGATTAAAATTAGTAGATTACAAATTTGTTCCATTCTAAATATAATATATAATTAGTAGAAATGTAAGACTCTTAAGGAAACCAAGTTCAATTCATTCAATTACCAGAATGTTAAACAACAACTTCAAATATTATTTTAAATAAATCAGTACAAATTATTTTTATATAAATGCTTTGTAGGCATCTGAGTACTAAAGCAGAATTTTTGTAGTATCTCTTTTTCTTGGAATTATGAAACTGAGAAACTTAAACAATTTTTGTATAGGTACGAACGTTGCGATTCAAGTTAGACTGGAAGTAATGAGAAAAGAAACTAAAACTATATTTCAAGAGTCTTATGAGAGAATCTGGTAGCTTTAAAGCTATCCTGTTTCGGTTTGGATTTATATATATTTGCTGGTATAGAGAACAAAACAATTTTCTGAAGTAAAACTTAGTTTAAACCTCATTGAACTAAGATTTAAACCCCTAGTATTTCCTACTGCCAAATGTGAATTTATAAGCAAAAAAACTATTTATATAGGTATTCTTTATCAAGAAATTATTCATTCCACTTTATAATTTATTATATAACTAAGTAAACAATATATTTACTTGCTGCGTGCAAATTAGAATAACACGAAATAAAGTTTGTTATCTAGATTAGATGCACCAAGAGTCGATACATTTTGGTGAAGTTATTTAATACATATCAACATAATTATGTTGGCTTATTACTGGGTGAAACACAAATCGACTTAGGTATGCAAATACAAAATTATTGAAAATTACAAATTATAATTGATAACGGAAACCTATAACATTTATATTTTTCACACTTGGTAAACACACTGTATATGATGGTTTTGGTATACTGCACATTATGCTGACTTAAACATATAGTAAAAAAACAGCTTTTATTTTTTTTTGTCTCATTTCCCAGGATTGTTCGAAATTTCAAAAAGGGGAAAATTATCTTCTAATATGTACAAAAATTGGTGAATATTAATATGTACCTCTTTGACCATCAAGTTTCCTCTGTACTTGCTATGGGCAAAAAACGTTATCTCGTAAATTTGTGAAACATTGGTAAAAATTTCGCAAAGTAGTCCACAAAATACCAATTAATAATTATTACTCTTTGAATTAAGCCCCGAAAAGACACTATCATATAATTTCAAAAATAATCATATAATAGTCCATCTAAATCAGGGTTTCTCCAAGAAACTTTTATATTATAGCACTTTTTTAATTGAGTGTTTTAGATTTTTTGGTAAAAGTGACCGAAAGTCATATGTATATACAAATACATATATACGAATTTCGGCGTTTTCTAAAGAAAATCCACCATTAACTTTGAAACGGTGGGACAAATCGAAAAGTGGAAAAGGAAGAAGGTGTTGAAAATTAAATTTTCTACAAGAATTTTAACGCAGTAATGGTTTCGTTGAAAAACATTTTTTTTCTTTAATTTACGGAAAAGCGTTTGAGAAATCGTTATTATTTATGTCGCATCTTCTTACTATTTTCCTCTTAAAATGTATGATCCTCACAATAATTATTTTTGAGATATAACCAATTTTTACTAAAATTTGATGTATCTACGTTTATAGAGTTTTTTAAAACTGCGGAAGAGCATTTGAGAAAACGGATTTTTTCATATCACACCCTCGTACAATTTTTTTTATTCCTTACCTAGTACATTCCATTTAAGTTCTTTAGAGAAACCCTAATTCAGATGGATTATAAGGCAAAAGTAGAGTGACACGTATTTTTGATGTCTATTGTTATACATTCGAAGTTTCCTACAAATATAATAATTAGTTAATCAAATTCCAGTAGGTATTCGTTTATATTTTAATATTTTTATAACTATTTAAACACATACCGTGAATTAAAAAAAACGTATTTTTTTAAAATTCATCAGTAGTTATTTCATTTTGTTGATTAACAGTTTGATAACTTCAATTAAATATAAATGCCTAGGAAGCAGGCAAATCAATTATTACATGTGTAGGCATAAATGACATAAAGCTACAATATGCAGACAAGTTAAACACGCTCGCTGTGTAACGTGGTTGCAAAATAATTCACTGCTAATGGAAGCTGCAAATTACTTAAACAATTTATTACTGTTAATTATTATCATCGTTAATAATTTTTATACATTATATTATATTTGTTTTTATATTCATATTTTAATTATCATCTGAAATGCTTTTTGATTTTTAATTTTATCTATCATTTGGCTCTTGTATACTCCACTTTATTTACTTCCACATCCAGGGTAGTGGAGCGAAAGTATAGTAATCGTAAAAAAAAAATTCAAAAATTTGTCTTGTTAAAATTGGTTTAGAATATCACGAAACGTCGAGATTTTAAATTTCAGTATGAAATTTTCTACTTGTCGGTCTGTCTGTCTGTAACTTTTTTCTATGCACACGTTTTTCTGGAAAGGTTTAAGACATGGACGTGAAATTTTGTACACGTATACATTGTAACGAGATCTGGAACTGGATTGTCTCCTGAATGTATCCGGTCTAGGGTTGGGGGGTAACTAGAAATAAATAATGGAAAATAAGCAAAGCAAACTGGTAAAAGTACAATAATTCGAGATTTGGTGTATATACTGGAAGCCAAGGCCTCAAATTTTTTTACAATATTTTCCATCCCCCTCACTACCCTCACTCCATTATTAAAGAGGTTGATAAAACATAATTGAGATATTTGGTTCACGTATATATTACAACGACACCTGGAACTAGAATATATTTTGAGATTATTTCGTTGAAGGGTTGGAAGTTAAATAGGGGGAAATATGGGAAAATAAGTAAAGCAAGCTGGTAAGAGTACATAAACTTGGAATTTGGTGTATATACTAGAAGCAAAACCTCAGATTTGCTTACGATATTTTTTAACTTCCCCCACTCCATTATTAAAGGGGTTGATAAAATAAAATTGAGATATCCACTTGAAATTTGGCATACGTATATATTACCACGACACCTGGAACTAAATTAGTGATGAATAGGGAAATAAGTAAAGCAAGCTGGTAAGTACAGAAATTTGGGATTTGTTATATTTACTGAAAGTCAAGTCCTCAGATTTTTTTATTATATTTGAAAAACTTTCTACCCTGTAGGTTTCGAGTAAATCCCGGTTTCTATTGCCAAAGTACGGTTTCTTGCCAAATTTCGAGATAGAATGTGTTTATAAATATTTAGATGGGTTCCCACCTAAAAACATAATAAATTATTACTATTTCCTATGTATTTTTGCGCGACGATTACGAATCCCCTCAAAAGAGGGCGCTCTACCCTCTAGAGGCCAATAAAGGGCAAAAATTGCAAAAAAATCAATTTTATTGAAATGAGAAGTGCGAGTTCTGTTTTCCTATGTATATTGTAATGTTGAATACGAATCCTATGTTTAAAAAAGGACACTCCGTTCTCCAGAGAGCTCTATAAGGGGCTTAAAAGGGTCAAATATTATTCGTTTATTGCTCAAAGGTGTGGTGTTCTTTAAGGCTAGCCTAACCTGGCCCAACTAGTGTCATTCAAGGTTTATGGTGACCACAGTAGGGGTAGAAACTTGATAAGACCCTAAGGAAAGGAAACCCTTCCAAAGGTTTGCGCATGCTTGGGATTACAGTAGTTAGGTCAGGTTATGCTACTCTCAAAAAAAGCTACACTCTCGAGCAATAAACGACAGCATTTGGCCATTTTTAGCACTTTTATGGCCTTGCAAGCGCAAGGCGCCCTTTATAAAATCGTATTCGGAATCAGCGCCAAAAAATACATAGGAAAACACACCTTGCACTTCTTTCTTTAATAAAATTGAGTTTTTGTCCTTTATTGCCCTTTGGAGGGCAGAGCGCCTTTCTTAACATCGGATTCGTGTTCAACATTAAAAAATACATAAAAAAACACCCCTCGCACTTCTTTCTTCAACAAAATTGAATTTTTGCGATTTTTGTCCTTTATTGTCCTTTATTATCCTTTAGAGGACAGAGCGCCCTTTTTGAGGCCGGATTCGTAATCATCGCCCAAAAATACATAGAAAATAGTAATTTTTATTGTTCTGGGGTAGGGACTCCTCATGGAAATACTTATAAACACATTTCACGTCGAAATTTGACATAATAAAACCATATTTTGATAATAATAACCGGAATTTTCTCGAAATATATAAGGCAGAAAGTTTTTTAAATTGATAATTCGGTTTCAGCACACAAAAATACCTAAGGTGTGATACATTTATTCCTTGGAAGAGAATTTTTTTTTTGTAAACCTGCGTAATTCTAGGATTCATTCTACGTACCATAATACTGACTAGGGAGAAATAGCCCTTTTGAGCTCTGACCAGTGAAGTCATAAGATTTTACTACATTAAATTTTTAGCATTTCTGCCAAACGAAAGTCAACGAAAATCTGAAAAATTTCAGGGGTACGTAGAAAGACGTGAAAATACGTTTTGCGCAAATCCAAAGTCGAGGCGTGCCTTGGTGTTTGCTCGAAATCACCGGACGGTGAAAACCGAATTTCTCTACCGCTTCCCGAGGCTATATCTCGAAAACGAAACGAGACACATAGCTGCGGTTTACTCTATTCGATTTCTCTCGCCTTGTTACATACCTCTGAATTTTCTAGAGACTTTGCAAAAAAAATCAAAGTGCCTGCAAGAATGTAAAAAAATTCACAGGTATGTAAAAAGGCGAGAAAAATCGAATGGCGTAAACCGTCGCTCTGTATTTTGTTTCTTTTTCGAGATGTGGCCTCGAGAAGCGGTAAGAAATTCAATTTTCACTTTCTGGTGAATGCGGACGGCCATATCTCGAAAACCAAGGCGTACACCAACCTCCGATTTACGCCAAACGATTTCATGCGTCTTTCTATGTATGCCGGAATTTTTACGGATTTTTGCTAGCTTTCGTTTGGCAGAAATGGTGCTCGAAGCTGGGCCGTGTCGCTTGAGAAGCGAAATCCTCGGACCTCTCAATTTGCCTGCCGATATATTACTTAAAAAGCTCCGGGAAAATATCGTGCCACACATCATCAGATTGGAAATTTAATTTGAAATCGACAGTATAAAGAAGAGGGGGGTCATTTTTTTCTAGAAAAAGTTACAGCGATATATGTGAAGAGATGTCGAAATCGCTTAAATTATGGGTTTTTTGAGGTAATGGCAAAATCCTGATGTGATGAAGTTAAATAGACCTCGGATTTGGATTCAGCGCCCCTAAAAACATATTGTTACGTTTATTCACCTTTTAGGAAACACCCTGTAGGAATCCGTGGGTTCTAAAATAATTTCAACAAGAGATAAACACTTTACACTTTATTTAACAATTTACTGACTATACAATACTTCAAATTCACTTTATTTACTTGATATCTAACCTCACTTTTCACTTTTCTACTTGTTCACTTTTATAAACTGCCTTCTTAATAAAACTTCTCCTTCCGCGCTGGTAATCGCGCCTTATATACTCCGAATTTGACTCTCTAGATCCATCTAGAAGCAATCAAGAATCTTCTCCAACCACATTCCAGAAAAGTCCTTGGCTCTTTCTAGAGTCTTTCCAGTCACTATCAGTAGACATAGGCGTATCATCTCCAGTTCCAAGGGGGTGTAATTCATAACACTGCCCCCTCCTTAAGCCTGATCGTCCCGATCAGGCAACTCAGAATCATTGATGTACTTCGCCAGTCTGTCCAAATGCACGATCTTCATCTTGGACTTTTTGCTTTGCTGAATCCGATAGACGACGTCATTAATTCGGGTAATAACAGTATACGGTCCATCCCAAGGTGGTTGAAGTTTCGGTGACCTTCCTTTCTTCCGCTGTGGGTTGTACAGCCAAACCAGGTCTCCTGCCTTGAACCCTTCTGAACTACCCTTCCGGTCCTATCGATCCTTCATTCGGTCACTGGCTGGTGATGGTTCCGCTATATCATTAGCCAACCTCTTGAAAGGAGCTCCGGCGTTGAACTGCTTCTTTTCACCCTTACTTCCAGTCTGTGGTCTGGCTGCACAAATCTTGCATTTGCGACACAAAGCCTCCACATCCTGACGACTTATTATCCAATAAAATCGTTCACGTATTTTCTTCAGGGTCTTGTTAACACCGAAGTGTCCATCGGATGTTCCATTGTGCACTTCCTGAAGCACCCTCGCTACTCGACACCTGGGAATCACTAGACGCATAACCACCTGCTTTCCATCCGGGCTTTCCCATGCTCTCCGCAACAGCCCGTTCACGACTTTCAGTGAGTCCCACTGCGCCCATAGTGCCTTCAGTCCCACTCTTTTGCCTGAAACATCCTTCCATTTTGGACGAGTTCCCCTTTCTTTGGCTCTCAATATAGGCCCAATTTCCACATCGTTCAATTGTTCTTGTCTGAGCGCTTCATCTGCCCTATCATCCGGCACTTCCACCTTGACAGTGTTGACTGCTCCCGTGACCTGCAGTTTCTCCTGGTGGTAGTATTTGCAACCTTCCTTGCACCTTCTTCCTGATGAAATATCTGCAATTTTCTGGGCTTCCACTTTACTTCCACGTCCTGGTAGTAGTGGACTTCTCGGAATGCTTCGAAGCTGGGAAATCTTTACTTCTCTCGGGGTACCATGTTCCCTATCTGTCACAGTCTCTCTGGTACCAGCTTCCTCTGATTTTCTCCTCAGCTTCACAGCTTCTCCGGCCTTTACTTTCTCCAATCTTCTCCGTGGACATTCAATCTGGATATGTCCTAGTTCTCCGCACCAGTAACATTTCATACTCCGTCGTCCACTTGGCCTTCCACTACTTTGTTTATTCTGTGTCCCTTCCATGTTTCCAGCATTCACATTCCTCGAGATCCGATATCGACAGTCTCGTTTGATACGCCCTGCTCTGCTGCAGGTGTAACATTTAATACCCCCGCTTCGATTTTCTCTATTTTGTTGGTTTTCCTGTCTTCTTGGAGGATTCGATTGAGCCAGTAATTGACTGATTATTTTATTCGTTTTGAGAATCGTGTTCAAGATAGGGTTTTGGTCTCTTTCTTCTGGCTGCGATTTTTCAAGCGTCGTAGCCCGCACTCTTGACTTTGGAGTATCCCTATAGATGGCTTCTACCTCTAGTGCATGCACCAAGGCTTCACTACTACTTTTATGTCGGGATAGCCTGAGGACTCGCCTGATCTCCTCGTCCCTTATCCCGTCTAGGAATGCCCCCACTGCCAATTGCTCTTTAAATTCTTTTGGAGCATTAGGATATGCTAAGTGTGCCAGTCTTTCCACCGCAGCTTCAAATTCTTGCAGACTCTCTCCAGCTTTCTGAACGCGCACTTTCAGCTGGGTCTCTTATACTTGAGCAAGGTGTTGATCTCCATATCGTAGATCTAAGGCAGCTTCTAAAACTCTAAAGTTCCGTTGTTGGTCTACCGGAATTGTCTGGAGCAACTCCAATGCTTGGCCTCTTAATGCTACGATTAATGCCTTAGCCTTCTCTTCGTCGTTCCAGTTGTTTGCACTTGCTGCTGCCTCAAATTATGTCTTGTAAGTCATCAAGGAACTTATACCATCAAAAGAGAGAATTTTAATCGTTGGCCTGATGATACCACTTGCTGGTTTCCTCTTTCCCTCAACTGTCTTTTAAGCTGGTCAATCTCTCCTTTGACTTCTTCTTCGGACTTGTTTACTTTTTCCTCGACCTTATCTGTTTTTCCTTCAACCCGATCTACTTTTTCTTTGACTTCACTTATCTCCTCCTCGACCTTGTCCATTTTTACGTAGATCTTATTTTTGAGTTCTTCAGCGACTGTAAACAAGGCATTCTGTTGTGTCTCTATTGCTTTCCTTAAGTCGTCATTTTCCTTTTGACGGCGTTTCTCCTCTTCTTGACGTCTTTTCTCTTCTTCTTGATGCCTTCGTTCTTTTTCTTGTGGTCTTCTTTCCCGTTCCTCTTTCTCTTCCTGGCGTTTTCTTTCCAGTTCTTCTTTCTCTTCCTGGCGCGTTCTTTCCTGTTCTTCTTTCTCTTCCTGGCGCTTTCTTTCCCGTTCTTCTTTCTCTTCCTGGCGCTTTCTTTCCTGTTATTCTTTCTCTTCTTGATGCTTTCTTTCCTGTTCTTCTTTCTCCTCCTGACGTTTCTTTTTTTGGTCCATCATCATCTTTTGCATTTGGGCGAATAAGTCCTGTATTTGTTTTTCGGATGCCATGCTTCTGGTCGTTACCGGCATACAATTACGTTGATATCAAATAAATTTAATAATTACGTCACTATCGGTAATGGGACTGTCCAGAAAAACCTCAAAACGGCACAAAAAAAAGTCTTATCTAGAGTCTTTGTCACTTAACCACTAATGTCCAACAAAAATGTTCTACAATGTCTAAAAACGCACTTGACACTATTTTCCTGTTCGAAAATAATCCTCGAACAATGTCCAGTAAATTAGTCCTCCCTGTGTTAGCACAAACTCCGAGAATACTGTCCCAGTCTTCTCAACACTTCCGGAAAATCCTCTTGTTAAAATTCCGCGTCTGACACCAATGTTACGTTTATTCACCTTTTAGGAAACACCCTGTATGAATCCGTGGATTCTAAAATAATTTCAACAAGAGATAAACACTAACACTTTATTTAACAATTTACTGACTATACAATACTTCAAATTCACTTTAGTTACTTGATATCTAACCTCACTTTTCACTTTTCTACTTGTTCACTTTTATAAACTGCCTTCTCCTTCCGCGCTGGTAATCGCGCCTTATATACTCCGAATTTGACTCTCTAGATCCATCTAGAAGCAATCAAGAATCTTCTCCAACCACATTCCAGAAAAGTCCTTGGCTCTTTCTAGAGTCATTCCAGTCACTATCAGTAGGCATAGGCGTATCATCTCCAGTTCCAAGGGGGTGTAATTCATAACAATATAGTAAACATGATCAAATCCCAGTAAGTCAGAAATATTTTTTTTGTGTGGCTGTGTAATCGAAAGCGTATTTAGAAGTACTTCCAGATCGATGGTGAGTTAGGGAAAAAAGAGTACATCCGATACAATTTCACTTATTGGTTCTATTTTTATATTATTTGAATTATTATAATAAATGATATGAAATTACCTTTACTGTAGAGCTTTTCTTTTGTTCTCATAATACAATGGTGAAAATAATCACCAATATTAGAAACTTAGAATCAGCACAAAGTAACAAAAAAAATAAAAGTGCTAATTTCGCGCTGAAAATCAGTACATTCGCCACAATTTTGATTCTGAGCAGAAGCTCTAATGTTGTATTGGAAACAAGAAAATCACAATATACACCAGTTAAAAATTGCGTTAAAAGAATATGGGAATAAAATAATCAACTAAAATATAAGGTCACACAGTAGTTGGTTAATAAAACCATCTGCCTTTTAGCTTTACACTAAGGGATAATTTTACGCACAATATAAAGCAAGAGCGTGAATATGGTGTTTTGGCAAGAGAATGAATTCAGTTCCTTCTTAAAAAAAAAGAAAAAACAAACAAAACATCAATATTAAGATTTTTAGACATGTTTAACAAACTCTATAATTGTATAGGTGTACTGTATATTATAAACTTGTAACTTTTTATGCATCATTTTATGCCAGTATTTTATCTTGAATTAGTATAATTTTAATATTTACCGTTCTGGCGAAGGTGCCGGTGATACAAAAACAGTTGCATTTTATCTAACCTAAGAAACGTAATTTGTATGAATACTAACTACTGTTGAATGACATGGGGTTGCGTTGTGGTACTTTCTAATTGTTTGCATTATTTTGTGTAATATTAGACTCATAACCACAAATTAAGTATAAACACAGTGAATTTCAGAAAAAGAAAACGTAATATTTAGATTTCCAGGAACGTTTAGAAACCGTATAAATATAAACGTACACTGGTTACTATAGAATTGTTATCTCTCATGCATCATTTTATGTCAATATTATTCCATTTTGTGACCTCCAGAAATTGTTTAACTTTAAAATTATGGCGAAGGTGCCGGTGATACAAGGAACTACTTCATTTAATCTAACACGTAGTTTGTGTGAATGCTCGTTAATGTTTAATAGCATGGGGATGTGACAGTGCATTATAATTTGTGCATTTTTTGTAAAATTTTGGACTATTACAGTCATGAATTAAACATAAACAAATTGGATTTCAGAAAACCTAAACTTCCATATTAATATTTTCAAAAAAGTATAACAAATTGTACAATAGTAAATGTACACTGTATACTATAAAATTGTAACCTGTTACGCATTATTTTATGTCAGTATTTTATCATAGGACCCCCAGAAATGATACAATTTAAAAAAAAAATAAAGTTTTGGCGAAGGTGCCGGTGACACAAGTAACTACTTAATTTTATCCAACTCTTTATCGACACGTAATCTGTAATTAATTAATGTTTATTAGCATATGGACGTGCTGAAGTGTATTATAACTTTTTGTATGTTTTTGTATAATTTTGGATTACTGTACAGGGTGTGTCACCGTGAAGTGAATCGATCGATGTTGGAGGATGTGTGCAACGAAAAATCTTGAAAATTTAGGGATTTACTACACTCAGTATGGCCAATCCAACCAAAATAATTACAAGCATGTGGTCCTTCCGGTTGCACAGGAAGCCGATACCAATGTGCTTATTTTAAATAGAACACTATATACATATATTTTCGGCTTCTGGAAATGACCATAAAATTGAGAGTTTAAGCATGTCGAACACCCTATATCAGTTTCGGAGATATTTTCAAAAAAATTGACAGATTCAACGATTTGCAAGAACCGTTACAACCTTCTTCATGTGGGAGATCCTAATTTGCTCCTTGGCAAATAGAAAGAACTCTAGAAAAGCTATACGCTACATTGAAAATAAATTCCATAATAATATACCAAGTCCTACATTTTTCGCTCTACATTTTAGCAAATGACCCTCCACAAAACCTTTTTTATTTCAAACGGAACACCCTGTATTTTTCTACTTCATGTTATGTAAAATTAAATTCTCTTTTTTTCTAGAATTTTTAGTAAAAATTATCAACTTAGCCATAATTGGAAACAATCATCACTCTATTAAGCCAAAAAATGCTGGCGTATTTGAATTAGACCCACCCAAACGTGTTTATTATTTATAAGAGAGTGATAAAGTAATATCAAGAACATGTAACAGATATACTACTCAATACCGACAAAAACAGAAACCGTCACCAAACAGTATAAAACGCATATTGGATAATTTTAGAGAATGTTAGGGTCTGTTAAGGCAAGAATACAACGGAGGCAGCCTATTATTGATAAAGAAACGGATAATTAATGTAAATAAAATATATCCATAATGCGAATTAAATAGCAAAGATAAAATAGATTAAAAATATGTTTTCACTTTAATTCAAGAAATGTTCAAAATTTCGCCCTCGAACCTCCAGATCTATTTCGCATCTTTGGGCTAGTTCTTCATGGGTAGCTCGTCTAAATGAATCCGGTGATAAGTTTTGAAACGCATGTCTCACTCTCTGCATACAATCTTCAATGGTTGTTAATGGACTTTCATAAACTTTATTTTTAATAGTTCCCGAAGCAAAAGAATCCAGAACTGATAAATCGAGTGAGCGAGGAGGCCATAGAGAAGGTCCATTATTGGCTATCCATTATTCATAAAAGATTTGTCTAGATAGTTATTTTCCAAATTTTGTAGAATATTTGGATATCTTTCACCTACACATTAGCTGAAGAAATCATTTTAACTTGCTATTTAAATTTTCCTCATAAAATTGCAATGCTACCACTCTATCGTTTCTTACGGCACAATAAACACTAAAATGCCAATGTTGTTGAAAATTTCGCTCTCTTAATTTATGAGGATTGAAGTCACTCCAGCAATATGAATTGTGTCGATTAAATAGTCGATTCTTGATAAATTTAGCCTCTGTCCATACAATTTTCAAAAAAGAATTGTCACCTTCATGCCTTATTAAAATAAATTCACAAAAATTTTCTCTCGTTAGGAAATCTGCTTCTTTGAATTTTTGAACCATATGGAATGAGAATGAATTAAAATTATGTCTTGACAAGATTCTATTAATTGAATCCTTAGATAATCCCGATTCCAGAGCAGCTTGCCTTAATAGTCCAGTAACACAAGGATCTTACCTACAAACATTATTAACAGCAAATCAAGGTATGTAAAAAATCGAAAATTTTCCATAGAATTCAATTTATTGTTTTCAAAACAAATGACGAACATGTGCCGTCTTCAAAATGGCGGTCAATATTGTTGTACTGGAAATTATTCATTTATCTCTAAAAATAACAAAGTACAAGTACATACACATTTAGAACAACACACGGCATATATTTACTGTTATTGGTATACAGAAAGTAAAATTGACCATTCAATTAAATCTTTTGCCCCGTTATTTAAGTAAGTAAATTTTAAATCTAAATAGATAATATCAATTTTTAGTAAATAGTCATGGTTTTCTTACGTCAATTGAATACGACCTGTATACTTGTTACCATATTATCAAATCTAGCGGATTTGGGTCTACAGCAAGAGTAATATCATTCCTCTTGTTTGGTTTCAGGTCTTGACATATAGTTATCTAATCTTTGTAACATGTCCTGTGTATGTTCAATTATGTTGACGCAGAATAAATTACTAAACGTTGAATGTCAGTATTCTCAATTGCATTTAAGATATATTGTGCACTATCTGGTTGAACTTTATCGTGGAGAAAACGGAATTCTAGGAGAACGAATTTGTAAAATCTTAAAGATGAAATGGAAGAAAATATTTTTTTGCATATAATATCACTAGTTCTTTTGAATCTATCGGTACAGTTGTTTCAAGATCGCAGTCGCGTAGTAAATTGACAATTTATATATGATTAAATCTCGAACGCTTTAACTCCAGGAATTTAATCTTTGATAATAAAATGCCAATTCGCACTAATAATATCATTTGATAAAATTAAATTTGAGAGCACGAGTGGTATTTAAGTGGTATGTAAGTAATAAAACATATTCTTAATAGGATTAAACAAAATAACAGATAATGTTATGAACAGTAAAAAAATCTTTCTATAAAAATATTAATTTTTAATCGATAACATGCATTCTTCTTATGCTAGCAATTGAAAAATTCTAAAATGAACTTATTGATTTTCTATTTGACAATTCTTGTTGTAAAACTAGTATCCACATAGTCCGCGAAGAGTAAGGTTAAAATGTGAACAAAAAACCTTTCTATGGGAATGTCCTAAACTGAATTTTTCTACAAACCTTGCCTGAAGAAAATAACATCAAAGGGACTACCCGCCCTTACTCTGGATCTACACACAAGGACAAAGCCACACTTAACACATTTCGTGCAAGAACCAAGATAAAAGTTTAAAATTTGTTCAAAGTTTCTGTAGGTTTTTTAAAATTAAACATGAAATGTCTACAAGCTTTGTAAATAAATTCGAGTTAGGGCATTTTTAGTTTTATAAAAGGCCTTGTACAGCAAAAGCAGTACATAGGATCGGATTGTGTCCATAACAATCTTTCATCAGCATGATTCGAAGTGGGAAATTGCATATTTTCAGACAATTTGATAGAAAGCCATTTTACGAAAAAGGTGCGAGGTCAAGATCAAAGTCAAAATTAAAACGGATTTTGTTAAATTAACATACAACAAATGTTCCCCCGCATCCCTGCCTGAGGTCAGACAAACAACCACGACGTGTTTGAGAGGCTGAACGCCAGCGGATCCGGATCAGCATAAACTAAAGGTATTAAAATAATAAAACTTATCAACTAATAAAGCAAGGCGCACACGGAATTAATCTTTGTTGCTGATGTGGGAAAAATCCTAATGAAAAACGTCCCAGCCGTCCAATCTATTGTTTTCTAATTGTACGGTCCAAAAAAGTTTTAATTTTAATAATAGTCATTGATTGAGAAATGTTTAGAAAAAACACAGACAGCAACAAAACAGCAAGAAACAACATGAAACAAACAAACGCAGAAGGGGACAAGAGAAAGTTTTAAGATACAAAGCTTTCAGAGACAGACAGTGGTGCAGGAAAAAGTCATTATAGAGGAAAGGTTGGCTCTAGAGTTTGCCGGAAGATGGGCAGCGTCGGGTATGGTAAGACGTGCTTGATTCGGAAAAGGGCGTTATAGAACAGACAAATTAGCCATTTAGGGTAACAAAAATTAATAAACGGATCATCTCCGGGATTTAAGTAGGTAATAACCTGGAGAATGAGATGATGCATTTTTTGCACTTCCAAGTTCCGGAAAAATTAAAAAAAAAAAATGGAAAAACTTTTTGATTTTCGTCTTTTTTAGGTCTAGTGGCCAAAATAATGAAAACACATTTGTATCTTACTTAAGCCGTTTAGAAGATAAATCGATTTTTCCACTTATAGTTTTGAGCCGCTTCAAAATGCGCGAAAAATGAGGGTTCTCCTAGAGTTTCGTACTACCGGGCTCATCGATCGATAATTCTTATTACTCATAGCCCCTAAAAAAATGGAAATAACATAAAATGTAGAGAAAAGTCTCAGCTTTAATCTGGAACTAATCACAAAATCACAAAAACATGTATCATGGAGGAAAAGTGTTAGAGGATGGCTTAGTAAACTTTGCACAGTTGATCCACAGACTTGTTCATATCTTTGCCGGCAGTCGTTAGAATGATAATTCATTTTGTAAATATGTTCTTATATAATGATATATTAGTCCAAAACATTTTTTTGCAATTACTTTTGTTGAAAAAATATGCCTTTCGATCAAAGTGGAGTGTATATTTCCCATCGATCAATCCCCAGTTTTTTAGTTCAACTCGCTATATCTTAATTAATAATAATGGCACAGTCTTAATTTTTGGATTATAAGTACAAAAAAACATTCTTTCGAATTACTTTAGAGTTTTTTAAATGCGTGCAGTACTTTTTAAATTTGTCTACATTATTTATGTATGTTCAGAAAATGCACAATTATATAGTAAAACATATACAACTTATTTGTATCTTAACATTCTTCTATGAGATTTTTACGAAATATAGATTAAAATGCGTGGACTCGAATTCATGCAGTGAAAAAGCACCCATTGTTAGGGGAGAAATAAGGAGGATCGATAAATCTCAAAGATATGAATACATTAACGGCATAAGTTTACTAAACCATCTTCTAACACTTTTTTCTCTTTGATAAAAATTTGTATGAATCTTGTGATTAGTTCCACATTAAAGCTGAGATCTTTTTCTACATTTTATGTAATTTTCAATTTTTTAGCGACTCTGAATAGTAAGAATTATCGATCGAAGTGTCCGGTAGTACGAAACTTCTGGAGAATTCTCATTTCCCGCGCATTTTGGAGCTGTTCAAAACCATATATGGAAAACTGGATTTATCTCCTAAACGGCTTAAGTAGGACAATTTTTTGTACAGAAAGAGATGAGCTACAACTTTTATTGAAAACTTTTTTCTCTATTTTTATTATTTTAGCCGCTAGAGCAAAAAAAAAAACGAAAATCAAAAAGTTTTTCCACATTTTTTTGAATTTTCCCGGAACTTGAAAGTGCAAATATTGCATCAATTCATTCTACATGTTATTACCTACTTAAATCCCGAAGATGATCCTTTTATTAATTTTTGCAAGGTTTTTACAAAAGTTTGCCTTCATTGCCTGTACTATTATGCCGTCTAATCTGAGTGGCGTTGCGTGTTAGTGGGTTATCACCCAGTTCGAATGCGTAGAACTAGAAAATTTTTGTTGGATGTAGTCCGCTAGTGGAATAATGTCATCACAACGTGCATATAGGTTTCTGAGAGAAGTATACCTCTCAGAATTTGATATAAGGCGCATGAATTTGTGTTCCAGAATTTTGAGTTTATTCATTGTCGTCTCCGCCGGTCTCCGGTGCTGTATATATGATGACCCACCTGATTGCAATGGTACATATTATTCTTTTATTTTGTTGGTTAAGTTTGCTAAGTGTGCGAGTTCTTTTGCGATAGAATGAACAAACATCTCCCTAAATTTTGAAAAGTTTCCAAGTTAGACTGTAGCAAAACTTTTAAAATTAGCTTTAAAAATATTTAAAAAAAAAAACAGTTTAACGTATATTTTGGTATGCCGTGAAGAATTAAAAAAAAACTAATTCTACTATTATGGACAACCCTGCTGTACGTTTCCTAAAATGAATACGTAGTAGTTTCATGAAAATAAATTAGTAAATAAGTCGTTCGAAGAGAAATTTAAATCTTAAATTACAATTTGTGTAAATGTATTCGTGGCAACCGGAAACCTTTTCCAATGCCCGACCATTACATAAAAAACAAAACATCAAAGGATAAAAATAAAGGCTGAGGTGACGCATACCGAATGATTGAGGGATTTTATTAGTTTCAGGCTACTCTCTGTTTTTCCGCATACAATACGACCGGTTCACAATAACTCCTTTGTTCCTGAGAGCTGCTGAAACGATACTGTGAAATATGTTTACACTGAAAATTAGATTCAGAAAGCCAAGCTATATCAAAAGTTACTGTTCTAAGCTAATGGATTATGCAATTAAGAATTGCCTCCCTCATTCTAATTAATTTGTGCGTAATTAATTATTAACGTAGCTCAAACATCTTACGTATTTCAGCGGGAAAGTTTCGGTTTGGTTTCTTTTGATATTATAAGAACGTGAATCTCTTCTATCACATGTAATAATATTAAATATGTATCATAACTTATTTGAAATTGTAATGTTTGAAGGAATACTGGGGTATTTAGTACATTTATTAACATGTTAAGATCTTTGAGGTAACCGAATTTTGTTAAAAGGTGGGGGCTGTTAAATGAACATATGCCAGGGGCAGCGCTTAGTAGTATGTCTATTTTCGTTAAATTTTTTTACATGGGAAAAATAAGTCCTTTTTATTTTACACATACATGTATCGCAGAAATGTTATGTGATTTTAATGAAAATATTCAGTGCAAAGATTATCTATTGATCAGCTTAGAAATTTAACATGTATTAAATACAAAATTTTCAAAAACAATTTTTTATTAAAATTCAAAATTGAGAGAAAAAAAAATTCGTCATGCGGGGATATATGGAACACCAGGGGATATATAGAATATACAGTAGTAATTTCAAAATCCACGTCATGTTTTCGAAATGTCAACTTCTTTTTTTGTGGCTGAATGTTGACATCCATGATTGCCACTGTTAACAAACCTTGCAACAAATAAATAAAACAACTGGTAAGTTTTGATGATTTTTTAAGTAAAAAGGCAAATTTTGGCCGATTTGAGTAGTACAAAATTATATGGTCTCATATAGACCAAAGAATGTATAAAAGTTAGAGGGCTGGCCCTATGAGGTTTCTTTAGTACATAGCCTCAACATTAACATACCGTTTTTTTTTCCTAATTTTTGTACATGGCTTTAGGCAAAAAACTCATTTTAATTAAAAATTGCCTTTTTCAGGGTAACTTGGAACGATGCCGAGAAAGCATAAGCACGAACCAGGGACCTCCTATAGAAGAAATTTTTTAGTTTTACGATTTTCAGTTAAAAGGCAAGTGTCAAATAATTATATGTTTTAATTTTAAGATTTTCATTTAAATAAATGCTAAAGAATTCTATGTTTTTTAGAGTAAGTTTTTTACTTAGTTTTATGTCAATAACCATAACAATAACAATATTTAACTATTTTTATAAATATGTATTTTTTTAAAGGTTAAATAAACCAAAAATCGTTTATTTGGAACGTTTGTGTTTTCTTAAGTCTTGGACAGCTAGTCAAAATTTTTAAAAAAATTTCTTTGCTTTCATTTGTTCCACATAGGTTCCTGAAGAGGCCTATATGAACTTAACATGTGTTTCCTCATTCTACGTACAGAAATCTCATAATTCCATATATCCCTACATCAGGGGTTATATGGAACGACGAAAATCAAAAGAAATTGAGGCTTTCTTGTTTATTAAAAAAAATTTCCATGTTGGAAAAGAATCTTAAAACCATAAGTTACCAAACACCTAAAAAAAGATATTTAAAAAAAATTAATATCAAAAGTTATTCAAAGAAAATGCTTAAAATCATTTCATATATCCCCGGATGACCGTACTGTCTGTTAATCTGTCGGTGTGACTGACCGTCCGCAAGTTGGTAAGAATACAAAAATTGGGGATTTGGTGCATATGCTAGAAGCCAAGGCCTCAGATTTTTTTATTATATTTTCCATCCCCCACCATCCCAACACTCCATTATTAAAGGGGTTGATAAAATAAAATTGAGGTATTCACTTGAAATTTGGTACACGTATATATTGTAATGACACCTGGAATTAAATTTTATTTTGAGACTATTCCATTAAAGGGTTGTGGGTTAAATATGAGAAAATAAGTAAAGCAAGCTGGTAATAGTACCGATATTTGGGATTTGGTGTATATACTAGAAGCTAAGATTCAGATTTTATTACAACAAACTTCAACCCCTCCACCACCCCCACACCATTATCAAAAGGGTTGATAAAATAAAATTGAAATACTCACTTGAAATTTGGTGTACATATGTATTGTAATGACGTCTGATTGAGATAATTCCATTGAGGGGGTGGAGCAGTTTGTAATTGGGGAAAATAAGTAGAGCAAGCTATAAGAGCCCCGTATGAATAATAAAAAATAAAAATACAGTAAAATAAGGGTCCAGAAACTTAATTTTTGGCCTATATGCTAGAAACTAACCCCTCAAATTTTTTTTATGACATCGGCCCGAAATATTAGAAAAATTTATGACCAATTATTTCCACATACTAGAGTGCAAATATAGTTAAGAACTTTTATTTTAAATAGACTTGGATGGTAAATCTGGATGTGAAAGAAATGCTTCCTTAGGCAGCCCTTTTTATAATATAATGTATTTCATTAACTTATATATACAAATCGTATTTTGTATATTCGGACATGCGTAAGCTAACGAACTATTAAATGATACAGAGTATCCTAAACTTTACAAAGTGTTAGAAACTCTTCAACATTTTAAAAATGATGGTACAAACTCTTAGTTTCAAAGATACAGGTTGCTCTAGATATAATCCTGAAAACATGTTCTTATGGATATCTTCGCAGCCTCTGAAGTTATAAAAATGATAACTTAAACATTTACTTAACTTTTATATTTTATAAAACAAAACGAAAATTATGATAAATCAAAAGTGAGGAAAACAGAGGGAGGAGCGCTGGATATAATATAATAACTTTTTTGCGAAAATTTTGCGTTCAATTATGAGAATAGCTCATCCATGTTATTTTCATCGCCACATTTTGTGAGTAAATCTTATTTCAACTTTAAAAATCAGAATCACTAACCATTTTTTCTTGAGAAGGGCGCATGGACTTATGTTCCACAACCCTTGTTTTTTTTTATTGTCATGACCGACGTGCTGCGCCACGTTAGCTCTGCATGTATAAGAACCAGCTTCACAAAAACAGTGGAAGTCAGTTTTCTCTTGCATCTGCTGAGTCTGTTATTTCTGACCAGGTGAAGATATGAATTCCTAAATAAGGAATGGTTCGTCAATACAATTTCGTTTACATGTCGATTAAATATCAATGATTGGAACCATTAAATAGTGAAGTCAATTTTTAACGGGTTTGAGACCAAGGGGTTTTATGTTCGAATTCTGGTTATGATATATATATATATTTACCGGAACTTCTTATGTGTTACCGGGAGGATAACAGTGGGCTAAAGCACGGTTGGGGGAGAATAGGGCTAGTAGCAGTTATCTATTTTATTATCTTTCCTCAGATCGAGTCTCAGGTGAGGTACATGACAATATAGCAGGGAATGACGATTGTGTTGTTGGCTGCATAACGGTTAAGAGTAAGACGGTTAAAAAAATGTTACAGCTTGTTTTGTACATGATGCTTTTCTGCACTTCTTGTTATTACTTTCGTCGTTATTATTATAACAATAAATTACATGAAATAAAGTACCTTTGAAAGAACGGTTACAACAAATTATGAAATAAAATTTAACCTTCGCCTTGTTAATTGAATCTTATTACTTAATACCGATGTCGAGATCGGCGAAAAGTGAATTAATAACAAAATCAAATGTATTTTAAACCGACCTCTATATCGATATTAGGAAATTGGCTCGGTTAATCAGACGGAGGTAAAACTTTATTTTATACTTTTTAATATAAGCAGTTCACTTTCTTTAATTTTTACTTCCCTAGCATGCCGAAGGGAAGTATTGTACTCGAGATTTTTTAGGATTTTCAACGTATCAGAACATGTAGATTACGAAAATATAGGTTTTTCGATTCTGTCAGTCTGTCTGTCTGTCTGTCAGTCGGTCAGTCTGCTTGTCTGTCTGTATGTCTGTCTGTCTGTTGGTGCATTAACTAAAAAAACTACTTGACGGAGAACAGCCAAATTTGATAGGTAGCTGACGTCACTGCCACCGAAAAAATGGTTAAATTTTCACGTTTCATGACGTTCTAAACCTTTCTAAAAATTTTTTTTTTGAAAATTTTAAAAAATTTGTTGTACTTAATGATGGAAAAAAAATTTTTTTGCTCAAATTTTCACGTTTCGTGACATTCAAAAAGAATTTATGAAAATTTAAAATAGAAAAAAAATTTTAATTTTGAAAATTCTGTATTAAATGGATGACGGAAAAAAAATGGTTCTGCTCAAATTTAAAGTTTACGCGTTTCATGATATTCCACACATATTTCAAAAACAATTTTTTTTAGAAAATTAAAAAATATATTAGAAAATTTAAAAATATATTTATTTTTTATTGGTTTACCACTACAATAGAACAGATGATGGAAAACATTTTTTTCTTCAATTCTAAAATTTCCACGTTTCATTACATTCTTAACCTATTTCAAGAAAGGAATGTTTTGAAAATGAAAAAATCCCACCAGTATGCAGTAAATGATGGAAAAAAAGTTATCAGGTTTTCTATGTAATAATAGGGATAACTACATGGTGATTATAATTCTCATACGTCATCTCTTATTTAGTAATTTTTTATAGTGACCGTCTTGTATGAATAAAGAGAAGTTCTGTGTAAATAACGTTACTGATTTTTTTTAATATAACGATAATAATATTTTTCCATAAAGAAATAAATGCAAATTAAAGCTAGAAACACGTATAGAACGACAAGTTGATTTGTATTCTGTTGATATAATCATAGCCTGGCTACTATTTCACTCGTATAACCAAGGGAAGTACATTTTTTTCAAAGGCCTGAATAGCTCACTGTCATTTTATGACTTCAATATAAAGTTGAATAAACTTAGTTATAGCGATGTCGATTTTTTAAAGAAAGTTATGACGTCGTAAAAGCCACTCTATAAAATTTTTATTATTATATTTCTAAAATATCTTACTATGGTTAAAATCTATGTGAACTACAACATGCAGAAGTTACAATTGGAAGCGGCCGACTGTGAATACCTATTTAATTATTATGTTGTTCAAACATAGATAATAATTTACTTTTAACTGGTGCCTCTGCAATTAAGTATGCAGTCAATATATATTTTATTTTTAATATTCAAATAGATACTAGCAGCTGGTATTCTAACACTCGACAGCCACTTCCATTCATTATGCAATAAGCTTTCTAAACATTGCAGTTTCAAAATCTTGTATATTGGCTCGATCATTTTCAAAATCACTGGTTTTGAAGAGGAGGACCGATATCTTGGCCAGCAACGTGTTGAGATCTTAAAAGCTTAGATTTTTAAGTCTGGGGCTACATAAAGGAAGTAGTTTGTGGCGCAAAAATAAATTCCAGGGAACAATTGGTGGATCGAGTTACAACAATTGTAACAAAACATATTCATAAGGGTTGCAAGAACTGAAATGCGAAAGACAGGATATGCTTGTATTCGAAATAGGGGTAAATACTTTGAATATCATTTGTAAATGTTTATCAATAAAAATTAAAAAGTACTCTAAGTTTACTGTGTTATTTTATTTTATAATTGATAATTTTTTCGTATTCGAAAAATCGATTTCATTTACGCTCAAGCATTCTTCTGCACAGTTTTACTTCCACATCCACATGGTGGAGTGAAAGTATTATAGTAATCGTAAAAAAAAAATCATATATATATTTTTTTTTAAATAGGCTTAGAATGTCACAAAACGCCGAGATTTTAAATGTGAGCGAAAAGAAAAATTCTGTCAGTCTATCGGTCTGTCGGTCGGTCCCTATATTTTTCGTGCGCACGTTTTCTCAGGAACGGAACTTGAAATTTGGTGCATATATGTATCACGACGAGATCTGGAATTAGATTATATTTTGTACTAATACCGGTGAATTGTTGGGGGTTAAATAGTGGTAAATAAAAGTACAGAAATTTGGGATTTGGTGTATATACTAGAAGCCAAGGCCTCAGATTTTTTATATTTTACTCCTCCCTCCCCACCACCTCCACTCCATTATTGACGGGGTTGACAAAATGAAATTGAGATATTCACTTGAAATGTGGTAAACGTAATGTATTATAACGACATTTTGAACCAGGCTATATTTTGAATTGATTCCGTTGAAGTATTGGGGTTAACTAAAGGTAAATAGGAGAAAATAAGTAAAGCAAGGTGATGAAAGTACATAAACTTCGGATTTGGTGTATACAGGGTGTTTCAGTTAAAAGTCCCCAGGCCATTATCTCTAAAATTAATAAAGATATTTTATTTTTGTAAATGGCAGCTGATTGATACCAAAGAAAGGTTTAAATAGCGGTGATTAGAATTTTTCCTCAACAGCACACAGAGATGGCGCTGCGATGCAAAACTATTTTTTGATGGCTGGAACCTTGAAACATAAGTCATGTGATTAAGCAATAATTTGTGAATAATTATGATGGTATAGAAAATTTACAAAAAACAAGCCGTTTTGGAGTTACATGAGTTTCTTTCATTAATGCCAGTACACGTGAATTTTGATAAATCCCTATAATTTATTTATTATTTATTATAGAATATTGGTTACCAAACACTTTTTTTCAAGATAAGGAAAGTGATATAATACACTATCATAAAATTATGTTTACCACTTCCGGCCAAACCGGAACTAACATGATGAACCAATATCCATATGTTCCTACATATTACATTTTTTTTCTAATAACGCTTCTAACAAAACGGCTCCCAAAACTTAAAGTAAGTAAGACAACAAAGAAAATACGCACTAATTTAGAATGGTAATGAAAAATCTACTTAAGAGATATTAGTAGGCTTTGATTTAATTTTAAGTTTGACAGTTATTAAACAAAGTTTGTAGTTGGTGCATTTCAATCATAGTTTCAAACAGAAATAGTGTACTTAGAAACAATTCAAAGCAAATTAGTCCAAATAAGGCAATAAAAAAAAATAAATTTAAAAAATGGTTAGATACACCAATGAAGATAAGTTAAATATGATTTTAATATACGGTGAATGCAAAAGAAATTCCCGACAAGCAAAACGATTGTTTTGTTTACGATTTCCAAATAGACCTACACCCGATAAAAAAACATTTATCATGCTGTTTAAAAATTTAAGAAACTGGGGTAGTTTTAAGAAAACTATTCGTAACAGAAATAGGCCAGTTAGAAACGATGAAAATACAGCATTGGTGTTAAATAGTGTTGTCAACAATCCTCAATGTTCTCTCCGGAAATTGGCATCGGAAACTAATCTGTCGATATCTTCGTGCCATAGAATACTAAAATCAAATAAATACCATCCATACAAATTAAAATTGATCCATCATTTAAGGCCTGGTGATTATGAACGAAGATTACATTTTCTAGCTGAATTTTCAGTTCTTTCTGAAGAATGCCCAAATTTTTAAAAAAATGTGCTCTGGAGCGATGAAAGCCGTTTTCACAACAACGGAGTTGTGAGTAAGCATAACTGCCGATACTGGTCACAAAATAATCCTAGATGGATGAGAATGACCCGAAATCAGGTAGCTTTTGGAGTTAACGTGTGGTGTGGAATATTAAATTCATATATTATTGGACCATATCTATTCCATGGGACTTTAAATGGAAGAAAATATGAGATATTTTTGAGAAATGTATTGCCAGGATTATTAGAGACTATCCCTCATAACCAGGAGAATATTTGGTTTCACCAAGATGGTGCACCACCCCATAACTCAGTACAGGTCAAAGATTGTCTTAATAAAATGTACCCTCGGAGATGGATTGGTACTAATGGAGTAGTCAGATGGCCAGCACGATCACCTGACTTGACTCCATTAGATTTTTACCTTTGGGGGTATTTAAAAAGTGTAGTGTACATTGAACCCATTGAGGATATGGCCGATTTGTATAATAAAATATATGCAAGTGTTGCTGCTATAAATAGACATACGTTACAAAAAGTTTGCAATGAAGAGTTACTGAAACGGTACAATATGTGTATTCATGAAGAAGGGAGACATTTTGAACATTTAATATAATAAGTAACTACTAATAAGAAAGAAATTAGTTTTATTTCATTTTTAATAATATTTCGATAGTTTTTAAGTGTTTGTTTATAAAACTTTTGTTTACGTGCTTTACTGAATTGTTAATATAAATTTAGCCCATTCTAAATTAGTGTGTATTTTCTTTGTTGTCTTACTTACTTTAAGTTTTGGGAGCCGTTTTATTAGAAGTGTTATTAGAAGAAAAAAAAAATATGTAGGAACATATGGATATTGGTTCATCATGTTAGTTCCGGTTTGGCCGGAAGTGGTAAATATAATTTTATGATAGTGTATTATATCACTTTCCTTATCTTGAAAAAAAGTGTTTGGTAACCAATATTCTATAATAAATAATAAATAAATTATAGGGATTTATCAAAATTCACGTGTACTGGCATTAATGAAAGAAACTCATGTAACTACAAAACGGCTTGTTTTTTGTAAATTCTCTATACCATCAAAATTATTCACAAATTATGGTTTAATCACATGACTTATGTTTCAAGGTTCCAGCCATCAAAAAATAGTTTTGCATCTCAGCGCCATCTCTGTGTGCTGTTGAGGAAAAATTCTAATTACCGTTATTTAAACCTTTCTTTGGTATCAATCATCTGCCATTTACAAAAATAAAATATCTTTATTAGTTTTAGAGATAATGGCCTGGGGACTTTTAAGTGAAACACCCTGTATACTAGAAGCCAAGGCATTAGTTTTTTTTATAATATTTTCAAACCCCTCCACCACCCCACCCCCACTCCATCATTAAAAGGGCTGATAAAATAAAATTGGAATATTCACTTGAAATTTGCTACACGTATGTATTATAGCGACATCTGGCATTAGATTATATTTTCAAATAATTCCGTTGAAGGGTTGGGGATTAAATAGGGGTATATAGGGGAAAATAAGTAAAGCAAGTTGGTAAGGGTACAGAAGCTTGGAATTTGGAGTATATACTAGCAGCCAATAATAAAAATAATAATAATAACTTTATTCATATTTAGGGCATACTGAAAGGGTTGTGCATGGCAAACAGATATTAAATAGTATAGAAAGAAAAGTAACATGAATGTAGAATATTAGTTTAGTTGATGTAGGCAACACAACTAAATTGCGTCATAACAATTAAAAACAAAGTATATAACTATAACAAATTAGTGTACGAGATAAATACGAACACACAGAAAAGTATATTCACATACATTATATAAATAGATATCATATGAGCAACTAACATGATGTCAATCTATAATGTCATTTAAATATTCAGTAACTGTAGAATAACATTTACTGATAAGCAGGTTCTTTAATATTTCTTTAAGCGAATTATAATTTCGTTTTTTGTAGCTTTCAGGAAGCTCATTAAATTATTTTACTCCCGCCTATGAAGGCGAAAATTCATACTCATATATACTATTATAGTTCACAGTGGACAATTCATCTCTAATGCTTCAGATTTTTATAACATTTTTCAACGCCTCCACCACCATTAAGAGGGCTGATAAACTAAAATTGGGATACTTACTTAAATTTTCGTACACGTCTGTGTTATAATGACATCTGGAACTGGATTACATTTTAGAATAATTCCGTTGAAGGGTTGGGGGAGTAAGTAAGGGTAAATAGGAAACAATAAGTAAAGCAGGCTGGTAAGAGTATAGAAACTTGGGATTTGGTGTATATACTAGAAGCCAAGACTTCAGATGTCTTTATAATATTCTTTTACCCCGCGTCACCCCCACTCCACTATTATAAGGGTTGATAAAATAAAATTGAGATATACACTTGAAATGAGGTACACGGATGTATTGAAATGACGTCTGATTGAGATGATTCCGTTGAAAGGTTGGGAGGTGGACGGTAAATAGCAGAGATAAGTAAAGTAAGCTAGTGAGAGTTCAGAAACTTCATTTTTGGTGTATATTCTAGAAGTCAACGTCTCAAATTTTTTTATGACATCTGCCTCAAATATATTGTTAAAGTATTATTACTAATTATTTCCATATACTGTGCAAACACAGTCAAGATGTTTTTCTTTAAACAGACTTGGATGGAAAATCTGGATGTGGACGTAGTGATTTCTTAAGCAGCGGTTTCTTTTTAATGTTGCGTACCTCAATGAAAACAAAATAAATCAGAGAAGTTTTTAAAATAATTATAGACGAACTGTATTGTAAAATTTTAGAAACAGACCGTATGGAATTGTAAGTTGCTTTCTAATTCTTGAATTACGCAATTTCCTTGTCATGGTAATCTTTTAGTACCAATTTTATTGTTAATTTGATGTAAACAAAATAAATGCTTCTTAAAGTACGCGAGTGAAATAAAATATTTTGGAAATAAAAACGAATTTCTTTATTCACCATGTTTAAAAGTGAATTATTTATTATTTGTTTGCTTATAGTAATGAAACTTATTTTTTATAAGATTTTTCAAACAGCGGAAAAAACTATCTATGAGAACTAGAAGAAAAACTATATGCAAAAAATATTAATGAAATCTCATGAATCTTCATACCGCAGGAGGTCATGTTGATGTAATAACTGGGGTTTTATTTCCCTAATTATATGAATTAATCAGACATTACCACTGGCAGAATACGGAGTGTCCCAATCACTTTGCAGACTCCGTCGATATTATAGTATATCCATCGAAATCAGAACCCTTTTCCTTCTAGGTGATTATATCCTTTTGGTGTCCCTCAACCAGGTTACTTCACAAACAAACTTTACTGGATATAGACTGGACTCAATTGTATAACAAGCAAATAAAACACGTGATTTCTCAAAACACTTAAACCGCTATATTTACAGAAGAAAATGAAAACAAATGAAAATGACAATCACAAACATTTAACGATTAAATAAATTAGCAAACAGTAATTACACTATATCAGGAAATGAAATGGTCCGCGGCAAGTTCAAATATTTAGCTGAATCGCGGCCGAATACTCAATTACAACACATTAATTTATGCTTATTATAACCGGCAAAATAGTGAACAAAGGTACTTAACTTAAAAATTGAAAAAGGTTCGCAAAACGAGAATTTACTATACCCTGTAGTTAGATGACGACCGGTCAGACGTTAAGCCAAGAGTATTGATATTCTCTCAATCGAAATAAGACGTTTCAAAAGTGGGCAGTAAACTTTAAACCCTCGACCAATTAAAAGCTTCTCTACTTTAAACCGTACCCCTATTTGGAATTACCCAACGGACCATGGTATTTATCATATGGCCCATCTTAACATTTTATTACCAGCTAAAGCAGATGTAGAAAACCCCCTTTGTTTCTTACTTTACTTTTGTATGGGGGAAAAATGTACCTTATTTTGTCTATCTATCTTATGGTCTATTACATATTATGTTTCTGGAATCCTCCTCAACTGCCTTAGACTCATACATTTAACTAGACCCCCGGTGGGTATTTCAACAAGAGTCCTTAACTTCAAGTGAGCAAAGCGAATTGGACCTAAAATAATTTAGATGGTTATTTATTGCTTCCAAGTGGCTAACGTCGACCACCTAGTAACTAAAGTTAACAAAGCATGTTCCTGGGCTCTAAAATAAATCAGTTTGCAACATAAAACAGATGTTTCTATGACCAGTATTTTCCATTATTTTACTAAAGTCTCGACTCTTAAAATGTTACCAAGATTCTATTGCGACAGGGCCGGACTTGGCTCCCTTAATTTGACTTTTGTTACATTGATACTAGTTTAATCTGCTTAGCTGTAGTTGACTATGTTGGATGCTAGTGTTATAATGAGAATATCAAATAAGAAATTGGAGAAATTTATTGCAGGATTCTGATTTGCTAGCATCACCAGAAGTCAGGTTATCGAAAGAATGCAAAAATTTCATTAAAATTTCTTATGTGTGGTTTTCCTTTTTGTTCTCACAGATAGTTTTTTCCGCTGTTTGCAAAATCCTATAAAGAATATGCAAGAATGGCAATATCTTTGATACTAGTGACTTTTGGATAACGCACATTTAGGTTTATAATATAGTAAATTGCCTGTAATATCACGTGTTTAAAGGAATACGTCGAATTTCCAGTAACTCTGTATAATAACCATTGATATTTCATTCAATTCACACTCCAATGACATATTAAGCAGAGAAGGTTACAAGTCGTGGTATAATAACAAAGGCATCGGGGCTCCTTTCTTAAAAATCAGCTTGTAAGTAGCGTGAACGAACACCCTTCCTTATATAAGCAGGAGTTATTCATGTGTGGGATACATCCAATTGTCACGGATTTCTCCACAGACATAAATTTATCACAATCGACTGACTACTCTGAGAGATAGGCACATTCTTTATGCATTGATTTGTATGCTTATCATACATTATAACGCGAAGGAAACACATGAATTATATGACCTGTGATGTTTCTGGCACATTGTATTGTACAATGCAGATTAATACATGTAACACATTTCATGTAATATTGAAAGGTTACAATGTATATAGTACAGGAGCCAGTGTCTAATCATTTGCCTTAGAGCATGGCAAACAAGAAAAGTGATATGAGACTTATTATTTTTGCTGAAAACTTCATTAAATAACTCAAAATATCTTCTATATCAAAATAACACTAGAAGTATCTATTTTTCTTACTAGGGCACCCCATTTCGGATCTATTTACCCATAAATGTTTAATCTTCGGGAAGCTTTTTTGCTGATAGGTTCCAAACAATATACAATAATTTACCAATAGAAATCAACCTCATTCCTTTATCTTTATAGCAGCATCCTTGATATTAATTTAAATATGAACTAAATTTCAAAAAGGGTTACATTTAAATAATTATTGTAATACAATATTTGTCATGAATGAGATATTAAAATATTTTCTTTAATGGCCTTATTTATATTAACATCATGATGGAGTTTAGGTATTACTATTTCACCATTGAACCAGGACACGTACGCATAAACATCAACCCAACAACCACTCCCCGTGATATTGCCATCTACCGCGGCTGAAACTCGAACTCGGAAGAGATACTATTATCTCTTCCGAATGAGTTAGGGCGCTGTTAATCGTAACATATCTAGACGCTATCGTCTAGATATGTCACTATTAACAGCGCCCTAACCCACTGCTACCATCTCGGCAACCCATGACAAACACCACTAAACAGGCATTCCCTGGCGAGGAGTCGAACCCGGGACTCCGTGGTCGCAAGCATTCCTTAGCACTGCGTCACTGAGCCAATCGCAATATGCTGTCGTTGCTACGTGAACCAGATTAGAATTATTTCTGAGTACCAGGACTTTAAGAAACACATATTCGTACACCGCCTATTTTTGTTTTTAGAAAATTTTCCAAAATTTTTAATTTTCTGCAAATATCTTCAAATTAGTTATAATTTATCAGATGGTAATTGAAGCTGAAACATTTTCAAATTTCAGTTGTAACGAACATTTTTTTTTCGTTCAAGCACCTGTGCTACATAAATTTGAATTACCCGCGGTAAACGCCAACGCGAAGTCAACAAGTGCGCATACGCGAGTAGAAACATCACTGGGGCCATTTTTATATCGATACTACTTCACTTTCGTTTCCTACGTTGGTGAGTTGAGATTGTTTAGTCATTCTTTAACGGATTTTTCCACGTTTATTTCTTTAATCCTTTGATATCTTGAATATATTTGATTATTAAATGATATCATATTATTGAATTAACGTTGCTGTATAGTTATTTTTGGGAATTTTTAAAGGATATTCCGTGTAATAATTCATTTTTATTGAGGCACGTGTTGTGCAATTTCGGTGTCCACTGGACACATGTATCTTTGTTAACTCATTAATTCTCGTGGCAATTTTGTATTTTGTGGTCGCTTGAGACACCATACTGTGGTGTTTTATAAATTTTTTAAATTATTGTGGACGAGGATTAAACTCGGAAATTTTTAAGTAACTACGTCGTGCAGTAACCCAATGGTTTAGGACTAAAGGGACCGACTAAGGCAACAAAGCGCCGAACCACTCCGGTAAATCTACCGTAGGTGAGTGAACCTTAGTTTTATCATTTGATAATTATTAAATAATTTGCATAAGTGTTCACATGTCCTACGTAGGTTTGTCGTTGCACTTAATTTTCGTGGCCTTTGTTTCTCTATTTTGGGTTCCTCTGTTTCAATTTTGTTTATTTAATCAAGGGATAAATTAGAATCTTTGTTTCTTAATCATGTGCAGACAATCTCATATCATTAGGGGTTGAAACCTAAAGTCATTTTGTCGCATTTAATTAACCTCGTGTTAGTACAGGAGGATAAGTGATAATTTTTTATTGGTTTATTTTTCGGGAGATTAAGCCCATAATTTTTTGCTATATTTGTTACAATATTAGTTTTTATTTTCAGATGGTAATTCAGATATTTTCTCTCTAATTCAGTTGTACTAAATTTTGTAACCTTTATTTAAATTTTTGGTCATAGCCAGTGTCAGCAATTTTGTGAACGGTTAAATTTCATGAGAGTAGAATTTTCTCATTTATTTGTTTCCTTCATTATTATATTAATCAGTAGCTCATTTATATATTTTCAGAAGTAAATTTTTACCAATACTCAGTTTTTTTTTGTTAAATTGCTAATAGTTTGGTTTTGCAGTGACCTTCGTCACCATAGTTTTTTTTGTAGTTTTTCTTGTATTTCTTTTATCTAAAGTAAAAAATCTTGCTAACTAATTTTTTTTATTAGACAGGAATTAATGTCTTAAGTTTTCTTTTTTTTACAAATTAAAAAGTTTTTTTCTATTGTCAACTGGTTCCTTACACTTCCCGTCTTTTTTATGTAAAACCTTGGACCAACCGAAGTACCGCAAGAGGAGAAGTTGGATAGGCTGGAACTGATTACTCATTGGCTGGACATTTTTTCCAAATGCAGCGTCTCCCTGGAAAATCCTCGTTGATTAGGACACGAGCATTATTTAGTCCTCATTCCCAGGTACCTGTGGCCACCTCCAGGGTTCGACCTCGTTGGAACTCTACACTATCCACAAAGTTGAGTAAGGCTAAATCTCCGTAAAAGAAAATTATCTCCGTTGGTCAGAAACAAAAAATTGTAAGCGAGTTGATTTGATTTCTTATTTTTTCAATTTCTAATATTTTAAATTCTTGCATTTGATCCTCAATTCTACCTTGTTTAAATAATTTTTATATTCTCTCAGTTAGTAAATTATTTCAGTAACTTTTATTACCATAGTTCTATTTTTAAATAACTCATTGTAAAATATTGTAAACTTGTCTTATACTGTTAATATATTATTTGTTTTATATTTGATTTTGATTGTTTTCTCCACCTGATAAAGTTTGCTAAATATGCTGGCCTCCAAATTCTTTGTATTAAAGTTCTGTTTGGTTAATTTGACAATCAAATAATTGTTCAAAGAATATATATATAAAACTCTTCTTGCCACAGAGTGACCCTCGACCAACACTGAGCTAACTGGTTGCTACTCTTTCATAGCTTCCTCAGCACCCAGCTAAGAAAGTTGTGGTAGCACTATTTTTTTTTGTTTGTTTATCACAATGCGTTATTTCTGAATAAACGAAACTATTTTTAAACATTCATATTTCTGTTAGAGATTTTAGAGTGCAGCAATTGTATATTATTTACTAACCTAAGTCTTTTATTTCCGAGGACTATAATACGTTAATTACTGCGTATGAATATGGAAGGGTTTAGCATAACAAATTACATCTGTATAGCACAATATAATGTAATAATAGGTAACAACTAATAGGTTATTCTCCATTGTTTGTTTCAATATTATCGGATGGAATGTGATAAAGTGTTTAATTCAGTTTGCTGAACGCATTTGTTTAATAAACATACAATGCTTATGCTTGTAATAAAGTGTGATTATTATCATCATTTCCATTTCGAAAGCATTATCTACAAACATACATCCGCGGATGTTTTTATTTCCAATATTTGATTTAAATCTATTATATTCAATGTATTGGTTATAGGCTAATCACAGAGATTTTCTTTTATGACCACAATCTGAATATTTATAATGTACAATATAGTTACCTTGTTTTTGTTATGAGGATAACGAAAATGATCAACAGCATTTTATAATGGAGCAGTAAAGATGACTAAAGTAAAAGTTATACGGCCTGTGCCTAAAATTTAGTGTTGTAGGTCAAGTTTAATAACAGCGTTATTATAAACAAGTTAACCGTCACACTCTTCATCGATTTACTGCACTTTTTATGTAATTGTAGCACATTCTATAGTATGCTCTTCACAGTATTGTTATAAACAATACTGAATTTAGAATTCTTTTGTTTAATTACATGAAATAATAAATAACTTTTTTATTTATTGATCAATTTTATTCAAAGCAACAGGATTCTTCCACTAGCTAAAGCTAACTTACTCTACAAATTTCAGTAGAGTTAGACTTCATTCTTAAGTTACCGTACTTACTAAAAACGTGACTGACAGACAGACGTACAGTTGGACAGACGGATAGACGAATATACGAACGGACATACAGAGGGACAGACATTTTAAAAGTTGTTCAGAACTCGATCACCAACACATTGATATAAAAAAAAATCTTCGGGGGATATTTCCGATTTTAGAAATGTGTATATCAAATAGCGTATACTCTTCATTTTGTATTTGCGAGAAGTATAATAATGACCCACTTCCCTACACTTCGTGTGTAAATTACTTAGGTTTTTAGATAGATGAAAATTTTAAATTTTCTAACCATATTAACCTCAAATTTCAGAATGCATTTGTTGAGCTCAAGCAACTGTATCAGTTATAGACATAATTCCAGAGAATGCAAGGTGCACTGTTGCTAATCCCCTTGTGCTATCGCTATTTAATTGTTATGATTGTGCCTTCGGTCGACTAGTAACCGAAAGATTAAGATTTCTTATTCAAGAAGTGCATAATGCCTGCACCCATTATCGTTTGAAATTGCCTCGAAGGCAACACACCACTGAACACATAAAACATATCGTAAGGTTGAGAATAAGAGAACGTAGGGAACTACATTTGCCATGTCTGGTGTATAATGTAACAAAAAATAAAGACTTGAATAATAAACATAAAAGAAGGAATTAAATTCACAATAAAGATACATGGTTTAGTACCAAATGTGACTTACTCAAGCACAACAGCAATTCATTTAAATCCGGTTTCTTATCTTGCCCCAATTACAAACAAATATGTCCGCAATGGTGACTGTTTAATTAATGTTCAAGAATTTAAGCAGTTTATTAAATCTAAATTGTCTAAACTGATTTAATATTAAACTGTTCTTACCAATTCATTTTTAAACTGAACATTTTTGCAAATGACGCAGTTCCCAATTCGATTCGTATGTATGTCTCTTTTATATTTTTTAAATCATGACTCCGAGATAGCTTAAAATATTATTTGAATACTATAGAATATAGATTAGCGGTGATCTCGTTATAGTTTCATCGCGGTATGCCTGTTATAAGGTAAGCAAAAATCGGATAATATTTATCCATTCGAGAATTTGGCGAATACGCCAGGGAGAATTTTTTATTTCATCTGAGATGCATTAAAATCGAGATTAAAATTGATAGATACCTCTGTTATTTCCTAAGTAGCTGACACTGGTCTTGATGTCAAAGGTTAAGAATTCAAAAATTACAAAAACTAACGTATTTTCATCCAAGCTCTGTATTGATATTAAGTACTAAGATTCAATTAACCACACTGGAAAGAAAAGTCTTTTTTTGGACAAAAGTCTGCCTACAAGTAATCTTAATCAATTTTGATCTACCTTAGCTTAAAATGTAGGTTATTGGCTACACTTTCAGACTATACTGCCTAAATTGCAAACCCCGATTTCATAAAATAAGAAAATTCTACAAAACATAATTACCCTACTCGAAATTTTACTAACATGTTTTGTAAATTACTTTCAGTTATTACCACATTTTGTTATAAAAAAAAAATTTTTCGAGCCAATGAATCAAAATTTTACCTACAAATAAAAGAGGTTTGTAAATTATTAAGATAAAAAAATGTATACTATAAATAACAAAACTCGAATCTTTTATTGACAATAATTGTGGGGATACATCGAAGACACTAATTAAATATTAGTATATCTATCTAATATCTAATATCTATTTAAAAGATCGAATATTTTATTGTTATTAATTATCTTGAAGATATAGTAGAGAGGTTAACTAGATATTGATAATACCATCAGTGTACCAAATTTAATATTACAGATTAATGCGCAATCTTTATCACATTAAGCAGGGATCTGAATAATTGTATTTTGTAAGTGAATATATTCTAATTTTGTACAAATATCAAAAATTATGGATGCGATATTATTCTCGCTTTTCACTAAAGGTGATTATTAACTATATCTGTAGAATTGTTAACAGTGATTTATTTGTATTGTATTGATTTGTAGAAAAAGATTTGAAGAAAAGAATCTATAAATTTCAATTTTAAATTGTTTTATATAAATTAAATATTGTTACCAAAATAAAATCTAGAAAAAAAAGTCGTGTGAAATTATTTGGAATGGTGATAAACAAAAATATACAAAAAAAGATTTCATATTAAATGACATTAGGGATACATCTAACTTGGATAAAAATGACTTGTAGAAATAGAAAAAAGTGATTACTCTCATATTTGATATATTTTTTGAGGTTAGAAAATCTGGATTTGCGATTTAGGCAGTATCTTCTGAAAATGTAGCCATTAATCTACATTTTAAGCCAAGGTAGATCAAAATTGATTTGACTTGTAGGCAGATTTTTGTCCAAAAAACGCTTTTTTTCCACTGTGCGACGCCAAGAGAGGCACTATATTTCATAATCTTCATTAACCGACTTTCCAAGATTATTGAATTTTTTGAAAAAGAAATTGTACTGCTTTTCTGTTAAGTCTTTAGTGTTGGGGTTATTATGATTCAATTATTTAAACATCGACTTAGTGGAATACAAGTATTGTAATCGTAAAACTAATTTCAAAAGTTGTTTTTTTTTTGTTGAAATGAATTAATTAGAATGTCGTAATTTTAAATTTGAACCAAAAGAATGTTTGTCTATCAGTCGGTCTGCTGTCTGTTGGTCTGTCGCACAGTAGGTCAAACGTCGGTTCTAGCTGACAATAAGTTTATCTAATTATTTTGATTACGTTTTTTGCCCCCAATAATTATCAGCCATAAGGGAAATCGGGCAGAAGGGAAATAGGTCTCAGGTTAGATACAAATACATTATATCAAATATAACAACAAGAATAATGAACTAAAAAATGGCATTTATACAAGCCAATAAATC